>CP125836.1:13841578-15104744 GCA_030408175.1 Trifolium repens
AGATTTTCTCCACAATGAAGGATTAGAGGCAATATGCAATGCCGGTGAATTATTAGATATAAATCTCACTTGCATAGTCCCTTCAAGTTGAAGCTATCTGAGTAACAGTTTGGTGTATGCAGCTTTTGCACTTGATCATCTTCCTGGATATTAAATTGCCTGCAATAAAAACATAATTCCTACAAGTGGATATCCTGTCAATAGGTTATCCCACCGAATCAACATTTTAATAACCAACTATCTAAGTATGTCCTTTATCTTCACAAAGAGAACCCTAGTCTTGAATATGTTTAAATATCTCTCTATCAGATGCAAAGCAATAATAATAAAATAATACTATGTAGTCGTTACTGGTACTTAAGTTTAATCAGTTTAGGTTCACCCCAAAATGTAATAAATCAAACAATTGTGATTAGTTTGGTTTGGATTCTCAGGTTCATTGTGTTGAACTGAACCGAGGGTGGATTTCAAATGATTCAATAAAGTGCTAAGATGTGAAATGAGATGGCTGTGAGGATTAGGAAGATAGAGAAAGAAACATTAAGAGAATTGAGGGGACTATGGCCAAATGATAAGTTATTTTGTTGGTGAGATGAGAATGCACAATAAAATTTAAGGTTAAAATAAGGAAAATTGGAAAAAATACATGGTAGCTATGAAAGATAAGAGTCGGTAAAAATTCATGACAAACTTTTAAGTTACTAGCACCTTTTTATCTTGTTGGACGTTTGATGAACAATTGGACAACACAATCAAAATAATATACATTTTACTATAATAACCTTTATGATTTATACACACATTTATGTTTATGAATGTAAATATTAATTAAGGAGAGGGAGGAGAAAGAAAGGACAAATTGGAGAGAGAGGAAGAGAGGAGGGGAAATAAATAAATTGGAGAGTCTAGATGAGTGAGAGATAAGAGAGAAATAATTGAGAGATAGGAGAGAATATGAGTGCGAGGAAAGAGAGAAATAGGAGAGAGATTATTTGGTGAAGTTTTTTCTTTCCCTTTGAATATTCGATGGTGGAATTCTCTAATAAAAGTGAATTCTTTTGCATGTGGTCTGTTTTTGTTGTTGCAACTTTGCTTCCCTACCCCTTAATACTTATTTTATCTCATTCTAGTGTTCCCTTCTTTCGGTTCTGCATCAATTTGTGTATTATTTTTAAATCTCAGCTTCTATATAGATTGATTTCTTGACAGTGCACATTTTTTTTGACAGGGTTCATATATTTGTTCAACCAACGGTTAGTCGGGTGGTAAGCAGGTGATGATTAGCTTGAAATAGTTCACATATCTAAATTAGATTTAGGTTTAGTTATTATTATTATTATTATTATTATTAATTATTAATGACTATTTTATTTATTTTCTACTTGGTGATGAAATTGATTATATCTTGTTTCCAATTATTATGGTGATTAGATATAGAATCACTTTAACTTTAACAATGATTTTAATAAAGAAAAATAATTAACTGTACGAGCTACTTTAGCTAATTGGCAATGGAATCAACTCCATGGCTGCATTGACCATTTTCTATAAATGATTTAGGGTCTGTTTGGAGGAGTTTTTTGCAGGGCTAAGTCTACATTTTAAAATATATTTGATATTTACAAAAATAAAATCAAAGAACATGATAAATGATCATATTAAAACTCAAGAAACGTGTTATCTAATAAGTTGGTCCTAGGCTTCTACATGGGTAGAGATATAGCTACTTAAATGTAAACATTTTATTTTAAATGCACTATGAGAAATCTAAATCTTTTCCCAAGCACTCGTTATCAATTCCCTTCAAGTTGAACATTAAACTGCTTTCAGTTTGTGATAGATAAGAAAACAGATAATTATAAAAACGAACTTACTTGCTTGGGATACTGGCATGCTCCTTATATAATAAAATGGTTGACAATGTCTTTCTAAGGGCTAATTTTTAAAATCTCTGACCACTTTCCTCAGGCCGTACGGAATAAAATGATAAGCAATGTCCTTGAGATAGCACAATTTTCTGTTAGGGCTTAGGTCTGTGATTTAAGTTGCTGCATGAGTGAATGATATCTATAAAATTTTCCTATTTGTGTAAGCCAATTTTTTTTCCCTATTTGTTTGTGCAATCTCTTGAGTCTAACGCGTACAAATCGAAAAACCTATATAATAGCACAGAACACCAAGCTTGGAAAAAGGGAGTCACAACTCAACTTTAGAAGTACTACCTACAGGCAATAGGTACCCATTATGGCTAGGCTAGTGCTGTCAATGGTACACTATAGTTGTGACAGCTACAAGACATGCCGTAGTGGAGCAGGTTATTATAGCAGTCGGATTAGCAGGACTTTGCTGCCGCTATAGCCCCACACCTTAGAATGAGTTCAAAGTTTTCACAAAACTCTTAAAACTTAACGGTGATGACTTTTTGCTTCGATTTTTTAAAATAATTTTCAACGAAATAACCAGAACAGTTTTGTGCTCTTAATTTGCATCTGTCGTGTCCTGCCAGTTTTCACCTTTTCGTTGGTGAGTCAGAACTAGTTGTTGAGTTTTATGTCTAAATTACACAAAATGTATAAATTCTTCATTATTTGGGATTGATAAGGGATACATACTGATATGATATGAATAAAGTGAGTTAGTATTTTATTTGAATGAATTGTAAACTCTTCAGATTAGTACACATTGTTGTGAGAACCAAATATATGGCCACAGAATTATTGTTTAGCATTACCTTATACTATGTGTTCATTCAGTTTTATTAAATCCTTCTTAATTGACCTTTGCAGACTAAAATATATATGTAACAAGGAGGGGGTCAAAGCCAGTGCCATTGCACTCACTGCTTTAGCGGAATATACAGGTATATTTTTTTATTAAGTTTTGCAAATTGTGCAAAAAAAAAAGTGTCAAAGAGAGTTTAATATCACTCTATACATATGCATTTGCACTCCTATTGTTAATATTCAAACCATGAACTTAGATAGTTATTATTCTATCACCAAGAGCTTGTTAGTCTGTTATTACCGTTTTAACTGTATTGCTAATAGATCACCTGTTCTAACTGTCCTGTCACTTCCATCTATAAACACGAGGAGTCTGTGAGCTTAAACAAGCTAATTTCAATTCATTCAATTTCTCTTCAGATCTTCAGATTTACATGTTCGTTCAAATTCTCCTCTGACGTTGAAACCTAATATTTAATTTTATGGCGTGTCTATATGTTGCGATACATTCTTTTAGATCATCATTCAAATTATTTTATCCTTCTCTTGTTCTGTTCTGATAGACCCTTTTTACCCATTTTTACAGCATGTGATATACGCTCATGCTTGAACACTCTCCAATTTCTCTCTAAGAAGAAAGAAACCCTCAATGCGGTAAGACTTCAATTTGAACAGCATTTTAGAGTAACTTTTTATAACTTATGAATTCATAAATGTTGATTGTGCGGTAGTAATTTCTTATCCAAGTATGGTCAGTCATAATTTAATGATTCTGCTCTAGGGTGAGTCCCTGCTGTGTTTTGTCCTTGAGCTAGGACTTAGCGGCGAGTCCATGTTGTGGTTCATCCTAGAGCTAGTAATTTCTTATCTGATATATTAAAACTTGTGAAAATAGTACTGGAACTAATTTGCTTAAATAAACTATTCTAAACTTAACAGGCTTGATTAATGGGCCGGATATTACTAATAAAAATAGGTACTAATATTCTTATTTACAGCACTCCCCCTCAAGCTGGTGAATGAATATCTATATCTATCATTCCAAGCTTGCAAGTTGGTTCAATCGTTTTGTTGGTAAACCCTTTGTTTACACATCTGGTATTATTTCATGTTAAAGAAGGGACCAATATCTGATACCTGTCTTTTCTTGGCTCTATAATTGACCACAGAAAACATTTTTACCATGATTTTCTTTTATATTGCGCTGTCTATGTACATGTGCTTTTTTTGTGGATTCATGGCTCTTCATTTCAAAATTTGGAGTACATTATATCATGTAAATTGCGTATATTTTGTTTATTAGATGCTGGATTAATATTTTCACATGCTATAATGGTACTCAGTTTGATATTGGTTCGCAAGTTGTTGGTCAGAAGGACATGTCAAAGAATGTTCTGGACATCTGGAAAGAGGTAAATGTGGACTACTCTTTTGAATCTGTCTATTCCTGGCTATAATTTTCTAAGATTACTATATATTAAAATATTTTGCATTGATTGCTATTTTCTGTAGTTGTTCCAAAGAAAAAGAACAAAAAAGATGGAAAGAAAATCTCATAATAGCAAATTCTCTGAATTTGATACCTTGTACTCCCTGATATCATACCGGTAAGCCATGCATTATTGTTTTTCTCATTTCTCGCATGTTCAAGTATATGCATGTCCAAGGTAAAAATGGGTAATTAATGCAGTGGTGATAGTGACCTCATTCTGGATGGAATTCATGAAAATATTCTGCAGCTCAATTATCATGATCCAGTTATGCAGAAAACTGTAAGCATTTGTCTCAACAGATTTACTGACTCTGAGATTCATTTACTGATTCTTTTCAATAACTGAGAAATTTTGAAATATGCTTGAAGGTCAAGTGCCTCAATAGTCTTGAAGTTTATGATCTGTTGCATCAGTATATAATGCGCACACAACAAATGCCTCTCCTTGGTAGGAAGATAATTTTTCTTTAAAATGAAGCACGGATACTTCTCGGATTAGGCGTGTCCTGGTATCAGACACATCTCGCTGTCCAACAGACGATTGATTACGTTGAATTATGTCATTTAGACAAATTATTATCCGTATTGACGTGTCAGTGTGTCTGGTGTCCGTGCTTCATTACCTTTAATACTGTTGTGTTACTAAAAACAAAGTTCATTCTCATTCTTTTTTCCTGTACTTCCTTTCTTCAGTTCATTTACCTCCCATAGCAATTATTGTACATCATACAGTAGCTCAAGTTCAGAAGCCAAACATTGAGTGGCCAAAGTCATATCACAGGTATATGGTGTACTACTAGCTGGACTTGCATAAACTTTAAAATGCCTTTTTCCAAGAACGAAATTCCTGATGTCATATCATATAAAAATCTGCAGGTATCGAACAACGATGATGGAAAAGATGGACATTTTGAATACTTGGCACCACAAAATATCGCCACATATTGCAAGGCACTTATCACCTGCTTCCTTTGTTGAGGACTTAATTTCTCCATTGTTGGATATTCTGTCCCCACCAACCATAAGACCGGTGATATACTTATTCCATTTGTCATAAAATTAGTTTAGTAATCTAATTGATTTTGTCTCCTTGTTTTCTTCGTCTATCTTTTTAATACTTTAGAAGGTGTGTTGCAACTAACTAAACCTTTTAGTCACACAGAAATTGCAGAAAATTATACTCCCTCTAGTCTTGTATGTAAGCAAAAAAAAAAAAAACACACCCTTTAAGGAAATGGATAAAGTGCATTAAGTAATGACAAAAATTATTCCATTTTCAATTTTACCCTTGCTTTTGGGTTTGTTTATGACATTAGTAGTTGCATGGTTTGGTGGAGTGGAGTAAAGCTGTGTTGGAAACCGCACAAAACAATGTAATTATTATAGGTTTATAAAAAGTTGTAATAAGTGTAGTAACTTTTATTTATATTCTAGACTTTCAATTTTTTTTGTTTTGTTGCCTATATTCGAGACCGGAGGGAGTATCCAAATTGACTCCCATTGTTCATGGAAGACATCATAAATTAACTGATTTTAACAAAACCCTAGGCCAGTTGTGATTCATTTTTCTGTAGAACCGATAAACCTCCATCCTGATGTTCACATACCTGTAACAGCACCCAAAATTGTTTTTTTAAGTTGTGCATCAAGATTGCACTCAACTATGAGTTTCATTCCTTCTACTTTATGATGAGGCAGGAGGGTTTTTGACCCCTCTAGCTATGCTCATGTTTGTGTTGATGGATTTCTTGCTACATTATGATATTTAGTGTCAATTTGAACTATTTTTTTAACATTATGTGCTTGGATCAGCATATGTTTCATGGTTTGTCCTCTCTCTTTTCTGATTTGTTTTTCCTTTTTTTTAGGTGGCATTACAACTACTATCGGATAAGGAGAAGAATGATATTGCTCAATTAGTTAGCACAATGGTCTCATATGCTATCACATATAAGAAAATGAAATCAGATGCACTGCCTAATACCCTGAAGTATGAAGTAGCAGATGAATTGTCTTTGTCTCTTGTTCCTTCTATCGGTAACTTTATAAACTTTAAGGTATGGACCTGGTATCATTGTTCATGCATCTATCATGAAAATCTCAGCCAATTATTAATATTCTGTTGTCTACATTTCTGCAGGATTATACTTCAAACCATTACATGCTTTCTTTACCTATGAAGCAAGTTTTGGTGCATGAAGTAAGACATTGTAGACTTAAATGTTTTCTTTTCATGATATATTATTCTTTTGCTTCATTATTTAAGGATGGCATTCCTACACTTCTCCTTTGTTTTCCCCTATTAACTTCTAGTAAAACTTATAATATGGCAAAAATGTTTGTCGACCAATGACTGCTTATTATTATATCATTCTCACTGCTCTGTTAGTAAAATGCTTTTGCATGATTCTACCAAAAAAAAAAGTTTTTGCATGAAGGTTAAGTGGTGTCCAAATTTGAATGAATAAAAATGAAATGTGAATGTCAAATACAACTATTTGGCTTCATAAGGCTTGGGTATATTTATAATTCCATCCTGAAATTGATTGTGACACTGGTAAAACCCTCGATTTTTTTTTTCGGTATTAGCTAGATCAATATGTTTATCATAAAAAAAGAATACTTCTGGGTTAGCTTTTTCCTTCACAGATTCATTAAGTTTGCTGGTTATATTGCGACTCCCATACCCATTTTTTCACCGTGTTTCCGTTCCACTGTTTTGAGCCAAACAGGTTGAAAAGCATAAGATTTTACAAGCTAATGCTAAAACTGCGACTTTAGCAAATGGAGGGAATGAAGTTAACGAGGCTGGAAATAACATCATATTTGCAAATACCAAGAATCATGCAGCTGTAGTTGATATGAAAACCATAGAAAGTCAAACTAATGTTTTAGCAAGGAAATCAAATGAATATCCCAAGACAGTTTCACCAAACTTGAATCTCACTAAAATTGCAAATGCAACAGACGGTGCAAAACTTCTAGACATGGGAAATAAGAAAAAACCATCTAGGAGTTCCTCAAGTTTCTTCGACAGGTGATTATTCTTCCTCAATACATTGTATTTCTTATGTGAACCATATGACTTCGTAAAACATTATTTTAGCATCAATTTTTACTTCTAAAAATGAACATCAGTGCATGAGATTCATTTATGTTTAACATAATCCATGTGTTGTATAATATATATCTTTCAATTTTGAAAACATACAGTTTCAAGAAATTGGAAACATATTTTGGCTATATTTTGAAATGAATTCTTGGTGATTACTAATCACAGGGTTTCCTCAATTGTTCCTTTATAAATATGTGTGGCCAGTATGAGGCCTTTTCCTACCTTCATATTTGGCATGGTATTGATTTATGTCACTGTAGGCATTCCCATCATATCATAATTCCATTCCGTTCCATATTTTATCTTATCGGTACTTCAAATCTAACACATCAGAATTGTGACAATCATTTTTGAGATAATAAATTGTTCCACTTTTTCAAGGAAAAAAAAAGATAAAGAGGTTATTGAATGATTTATTAATGGCATATATTGATTAATTTAATTAGCTCACTTAGTAAGACAACTCAGACAAGGTTTAGTTGTTTTATGTGCAACAATAGCTTTGATGTATAGCTTGGGTGCCTTGGTGAATAATTATCATTACATAGTCGTCATAAACTGCTGCTGATCTATTGTTTCCCTCAAGGACAGGTTTAAAAAGTCAAGTGTTAAGGGACTCCAAAATGATGACAGATCTCTACAGAAAGAAACTACATCAGAGAAAGCTCAAAGCCCTTTACTTTTTAAATTTAATGAGGTAAACTTTTGTTGCTTTTTTTTATCTTAATAAATGCATATTATTTTATATTTATCTCCTTGCATTTGATAGAAAAACAAAATAAATTCATTCAGTTAGAATTAGTCACATTTAGTTAGAATTAGTCACAGGTTTATAACTTAGCTGTGCAAAATCATTGATGAGGAGTGCACTTCTGTATTTATTATAATTCTGTTATAAAAATATTCGATCTGTGCTCTATTTTAGACACAGATGGTATTACAATTCTACGTATTTAGATATTAAGGATCAAAAGTGTGGTTCTCTTCTAATGATCAAAAGTGTCAAACTCCCCTAAAAATACATGATTTCATTGAGAAAATTTGGTGAATTTTTTTTATTTCAATTTGGTAGTATTTCTTGACAAATATAAATGTTTAATTTGGCACAAAAAAATATAAAGGACTGAAGTAAAAAATAAATTAAGATAAAATGACCAAAAGAGCAATGTTGTATATTTGGCAAGTCACATGTTGTCTACTCTTTTGTAATGAAGCCAGTTTAGTCTTCAAATCTTGCATATGGGTAAGGTGTAGAATATAATCCCCTCATTCTTCATGTTTGACCAAATTTAGTCTTAAATTTAATCTTTCCGAGAAGCCAGCCAATTGTTGGAAAATTATCTTATTTTCTTGTTTTTTGTGGTTGTGTTTGTATGTTGCTGTGATACAAATTTTAGTAGTGTCACTTATTACTTGACATGTTCACACTTGCTACTATGAGGTGACCTTATATACCGGACTACTCTAGTAAATGGTTTACATGAGTAACATGGTTTTATTTTTTATTTTTTTCTACTCATACAATTTAACAAAAAAGTGGAAAAGCTCAACTTTATCACCGTCTTCTGTTAATACTTGAAAACAGAATTGCTTATTATGAATTCTTCACTTTGCAGGGTTTTACGAATGCAGTCAAAAGACCTGTTCGAATTCGTGAATTTCTGTCCTAGTAATTTTTTCAAGTAATTTCATTCTCTATCATGTTTGCATTTGTATTATCCATTTTACATCAAGAACTCTACTAGTATAGTTATCAATTATGACATGCTCCGACAGAGTCCGAGTTGTCAATTTTCCTTGTATTTCATTTATGCTATTAAAAAGGAAGGCAATATAGTGGCATACATATCAACCTAGAGTAGATGCTTGATTGTCAGGTACATGTCCAAGAATTAAGGATTTATTTGCACATAACCCCTAGCTTATTCGAGTCTTCAGAACACTTAACCATGCAACATCCAATAACAAACATTAGAAGGGTATTGCCATTATATTCCTCCGTTTTGTTTAAGGCCTATAAAACCAGAAAAAGTCTATAAACTAAAGTATAACTAATAGAGCAATTATATGATCAATGTAATGCATTGCAATGTTAAGATAATTTAATATATTCATAACCTGATATCTAGAATATCGTATTATTACTACTGGCATACTCATTACCAGCTGATATCTCTTTGATTGTAACCATCTTTTCATGTCTGTCTCCATAAGCATGCCATTTGAGCCTTTACTATGAGTGCACAAATGGGAAGATCAGTAAGGAATTGATTCACAGGATATGACTCTACATTGATTCCAACACCAATACCTTGCAGGTTGTTCTCCATACCCACGTTGTATAATAGATTATGATTGTCCAATGATCTAAATTCTAAAATATAATAGATTTTTAAAGGCAAAATTACATTTTCGGTCCTTTATCTTATTTCTTTGTAACACTTTGGTCCTTTATCTTTTATTTGTAACATTTTGGTCCTTTATTTTATTTATTTGTAACATTTTGGTCCTTTATCTTTTATTTGTAACATTTTGGTCCTTTATCTTTTATAACATTTACATATAAATCCTTTTTTCATATTTTTTTTTTTAATTTAAAAAATGCTGAATTTTATTTTTTTAAATACCTTTTAATTAAAATTAAAGAAAACTCATAAATTTGATGAATATGTTCATCATCTTCATCAATTTTTTCATATTTTCATATTATTTAAAGGATCAAAGTGTTACAAAAAAATAAGATAAAGGATCAAAGTGTTACAAATAAAAGATAAAGGACCAAAGTGTTACAAAAAAATAAGATAAAGGACCAAAGTGTTACAAATAAAAGATAAATGACCAAAATGTTATAAAAAAATAAGATAAAGGATCGATAATGTAATTTTGCCATTTTTAAATTAAAACAAAAAATTGACAAACTCAAAGGTTTTCTCTCCACTCACTGTCTTTAGCCAAATTTTGACTATTTTTCACGAGTTCAAATACCTAATTGGTTGGTTGTTTTACTAGTCGAAAAGGCTCCATTTGATTTTTACACCTTGTCTATATTTATTTTATGTATAGATGTACCACAAATACTCCAATAGTCTTTGAATTAGACAAGACAATTTCTCATTTTTCATGACAATTAAGAGAAAAAAAAATTGGTTTAATTTTGTTTGGATTTTGCAATTTTTTCTAATGTAATATAAACCATAGTAAATCGACATATTAAATCGATGAAAAATAAATTCTTTCAGTTTAGTTCAATTGGGTTGATATTTTCTTAAAAAAGTTCAGAAATTTGTTTTATTTTATTTTAAAAAAGTTAGTTTGTTCTTACCAAAAAAAAAAAGTTAGTTTGTTTTCAAATATTAGACTTTTTATACCGCAATTGAATTCTTGATTATTAGGATCCTCTTTCACTAAGAATCGGAGAATTAATAAAAAAAACAAGTACATAAAATACAATGGAAAAAAAAATTATACAATATTGATATTTTTGTAAATGAAAGTACTCCCAGCATCCCTTTTTATAAGCACATATTGATATTTTTGACGCTATTAAAAAAATTGATAGTGTAATTAAAATTATTTTTTGTGTATTACTGCGATTACTAAATTGTTTTTTGTGAAAAAATGTATATATAGGTGATTCTTAATAGTTTAGATACATCAATTTTACAATAATCTAAAAAGTAATTTTTTTTTTGTATATATAGGATTGGAGGACTAAAAGATAATAACATAGTAAATTATATATATCTCAATATGTATCATTGGCTAATAAGTTATTATATATATTAACGTACTAGGAAAGTAAAACATGAGATAACATAGGAAATCAAGTAAAACATTATATAAATATATATAAAATAGTAAACATGGTATAGCATTTCTCAGCATAAGAAAGCAACATGTAGCAAAGGGTAGAAAGAGAATTTCACAAATATCTTACTTTTAGACCAGTTGACTAGGATTAGTTGACTAGGTTAATTCCTTCAGCAGCATCCTATCCTCGAGAGTTATATTGTGTAAGAAAGAAAAAAACATTTGTGCAATAATTTCACACCATGGCTCTAGAACTTGTTGCTGGACCTTTAATGGGTGCTGTTTTCAATGTGTTGCTTGAAAGAATAGCTTCTTCTGAAGTTATAAACTTCTTTAAGAACAAAAAAAGTGAGAATTTACTGAAAAGATTGAAGATCATCTTGTTATCAATCCATGCTGTGCTCAATGATGCTGAAGAAAAGCAAATGAAAAATGAAGCTGTGAAGGAGTGGCTTGAAGAGCTCAAAGATGTTGCATTTGATGCTGATGATTTACTTGATGAGATCTTCACTATTGAAAAAATGAAGACAAAAGAGGTAAACACATTCCACTCATCTCCAACATTTTTTCATGATAAAGAGCTTGAAAAGAAGATAGAAGATGTTTATGAAAGATTAGAGTTTGTTATAAAATTGAAAGAAGTGCTTGATTTGAAGGTGTGTATGGAAGTGAAAGTTACACATAAGAGACCAACTTCATCTGTTGTTGAAGCATGTGATGTTTATGGAAGGGATCATGATAAAGATATCTTAGTTAACTTGTTATTGTCACATGATGTTGATGATGAAAAACTAGGTGTTATTCCTATTGTTGGTATGGGAGGAATTGGGAAAACTACTTTAGCTCAAGTAGTATATAATGATCATAGAGTACAGAAGGAGTTTGATCTTAAAGCATGGATTTATGTTTCTGAAGAATTTGATATTTGTAAGATCACAAAGAATCTTTTGGAGGTTATTACTTTGTCTAGTTGTGATGTTGAAGATTTAAATTCAATACAAAGGAATCTGAAAATGTATATACAGAAGAAAAAGTTTTTATTTGTATTGGATGATGTTTGGGATGAAAACTATGAGAATTGGGACAAATTCAGGAGTCCGTTTAAACATGGAGGGGCTAACGGAAGTAAGATTATCGTCACTACTCGAAGTAGGAATGTTGCATCTATCATGCAAACGTTTCCGCCTTATAATCTTACTGAATTGTCCAATGACGATTGTTGGGAATTGTTTTCAAACCATGCGTTCGGTTATGGTCATAAGGATTCAGATGTTCGTCAACAAAGTGTATGCAAAGTTGGAAGAGAAATAGTTAGAAAGTGCAAAGGATTGCCTTTGGCTGTTAAGACACTTGCAGGACTTTTGAGGTCAAAAAGTGATACACAAGAATGGCAGAAAGTACTGAACAGCGAGATATGGGATTTACAAGATCATGAGAGTAATATTCTTCCAGCTTTGAGATTAAGTTACCATTATCTCCCTTCTCATTTAAAGAGATGTTTTGCATATTGTGCAATTTTTCCAAAAGATTATGAATTTGATAAGGAGAAGCTAATTTTGTTGTGGATGGCAGAGGGGTTGCTCAACCAATCAAAAAGACATAGAAGAGTCGAAGAAGTTGGAAATGAGTATTTTTGTGAATTAGTGTCAAGATCATTCTTTTACCAATCAAGAAGTGGCAAATCATGTTTCTTAATGCATCATCTTATAAATGACTTGGCTCAATTTGTATCCGGAACGTTTTCTGTGAGAATAGAAGATAACAATTCTGATCAAGTTATGGAAAGAACTCATTATTTGTCGCACATTATTTCACATTGTTCCTCGTATGTAAACCTGAAAGATGTTAGCAAAGCAAATCGCCTACGCACCTTTATGCAGATAAGAACAGTAGGTACATCCATAGACATGTTCGACGACATGCCAAATGATCTTTTGACGAAGCTAAGGTACTTAAGGGTGTTAACCTTGGTAGGTGCTTATTTCTACAATTTACCTGATTCAATAGGTGAATTAAAACATCTGCGCTCTTTAGAAGTGTCTGACACCGAGATTACAAGGTTACCGGAATCCATCTGCAGTTTGTACAATTTACAAACACTCAAGTTAGTTGGATGTTATAATCTTATTGAACTGCCAAAAGATATTCATAAACTTGTCAACTTGCGCTACTTGGATATTAGAGGCACTTGTTTGAAGTCGATGCCATTGAAAATCAGTGAATTGAAAAACCTTCAAAATTTGAGTGACTTTTTTATTGGTGAAGATCATGGATCTTCCATTAGTGAACTTGGAGAGCTGTGTAATTTACATGGATCATTGTTCATTCATGACATAGAACATGTTGTCAATTATAAGGATTCCGAGAAGGCAAAATTGAAGGAAAAAAATGGCCTTGAAAAATTGTCTTTGGATTGGGGTGGAAGTGGTGATACCGATAACTCACAGCATGAAAAGACAATACTGCATAGCCTCGAACCACATACCAATTTGAAGGAGCTTGATATCAATGACTATCCCGGCACAGAATTTCCAGATTGGTTAGGGGACTACTACTTTTGCAACATGGTGTCGTTAAAGCTTAAAGGATGTAAATATTGCTACAAATTGCCTCCACTTGGACAACTTCCGATGTTGAAAGAGCTTCAGATTATAAAATTTGAAGGGCTAATGAGTATAGGATCCGAGTTTTACGGAAATAGAACTTCTTTCAGTACTGATAGCTTTCCTGCACTGGAAATTCTAAGGATTGGGTCTCTGTCAGCATGCGAGAAATGGTGTTTTGATGTAGACAACGTCGGCAGCAGAGCTTTCAGTCATCTTAGGGAGTTTTATATTGAAAGCTGTCCCAAACTGACAGGTAACTTACCAAGTAATCTTCCATCTTTGACACTACTTGTTATCAGAGATTGCAAACGTTTGATTTGTCCACTTCCGAAATCTCCGAGTCTGCGCGTGCTCAACATCCAGAATTGTCAGAAGCTAGAATTCCATGCACATGCACCTCGGTATCACCAATCACTTACATCTTTGTACTTGATTGATAGCTGTGACTCACTCATGTTCTTGCCTTTAGATCTTTTCCCAAACCTCAAATCTTTAGATATTTGGGGATGCAAAAATCTGGAAGAATTTACTGTTTCAGCATCAGATGTTTCTCCTCCAAATTTCAAATCTCTCAATTCCATGTGCATAAGACATTGTCCAAATTTCACATCATTTCCTAAGGGAGGATTTGCAGCCCCAAAGCTTAACTTGTTAACCATAAACTACTGTCAGAAGCTGAATTCTCTGCCTGAAAATTTGCATGAGTTAATGCCAAGCTTGAAAGAACTTCAATTGAGGGGTTGTCCACAAATCGAGTCATCTACTATGAGGCCACTCAGGATTCGGATTAGCAACAAACTCATGGAAGGGAAACAAAACCACTCTGATCCTCTCTTTGCAAGGTTGGAAGGTCTGGTCTCTGGGCACAGTCCCTCATCAAGTTAGACACCACCTTAGCCTAGATGCATTAGATGGTAAGCAATCATAAGCCTTTCATTTTGAAACAAATATGTAGGAAAGTGTAACTTGTGAGCAATCAATTGTAATACATTATCACCATTTGCATTATTCTTCAGAAGAAAAAAAAAAGAAACAATGGATTTGATCAGTCATTGCTTGTCCATTTATATTTGGTATTCAAATAAAAAAATAGACTAATATACCTATCATATATATATATATATATCATTGTCTTTGCAAATTCAGATTTGCTATTACTGTGGTGTCTACAGTTAAAGTATTTATTACATTTACAAGTTTAAAGAATCACCAAAAGTAGATGCATTTGAATCAGCTCCATGTTGTACTTCTCAGTCCAAAGCAGAAGACCTATTTACAATGCCCTCTGATTATACATGGATTGCTATTGATTCAAAGATGAAGTCTTAAGAGAAAAATAAGACAATGGACACAAAGTCATGACTGATTAAAAATCTTATAGTTCAACTACTTTTGCCTTTTGAAAACTCAACTTTCTTTGCTTTTCAGAAACACTCACACATGCAATCCTATTCAAATTCATAAGGAGGTAATTTAACATTATAGTAAATCGAATCAAATTCATAATAAAACACTAGCACTTGAGCTCTCCTTGCACTCAACAACATTATACAGAATCAAATTCATAGAAATATAAGTCCATGTTTTATCATGTGTAACTAACTTATATCTAAGATACGTTAACTTCTTATACCTGTAAACTATTTGTTGGCAACATGCATCATTAACGCGTGAATATGTAATATGAATAGGGATTTGAGATTAATCGAGAAATGCAACAAATAAAAGAAAATATGGTGTAGAAAATTTGACCATTGTCTTGAAATTTCAAATTAGCATAACATGTGCATGTTGATGCGAAGAGTACAGAGTCAATATTGAAGAGCTTACACAAACATTGGATACAATATTGGTAACAATTTAAGAATATAGAAGTGTTTGAATGTGACTACATATATCAATGTCATGCTTAAGTCGAACAATGATATTTAATAAAATTAAACTAATTGCCGTTGTCTCCTCAATCTTTGTTGGCCCGACTCAGAACCGAGAAATCAAATCGGTTGTTGCGTTGATCCCAACGTAAGGCGATTTGATCTCCTTTCTTCAAGTCCCTTCTTAAAACAAAATCTTTGAGCCATCTCTTGGTGAAAATGTGGCTTTTTGCGGAACTCCATATCTTGAAAACGAGAGTATGAAGAGTGTCGGTATCGACATCCCTTACTTGAACTTGGATTCCATCTTTGCTATAAGCAGCTTGTTGAGAAGCAGCAGCCAACATCAAGACAGGAATGATGAATTGTTGAGCAACTTCTTTCTTGATCAAAAGTCTACTCAAATGGAGACAAACATCACTCTTTTCAAGAACCTTCTTCATCTCCCATTCATGATCGTCATGATCAGCAGCAGCAGCTTGATGGATGCAGGTTGGTGCACATGAGGGGGAAGCCAACATCAGATGAAGACAGACAGACGAGGATTTCAGTTCCTCATCCCTCCAGATGTTGTTGATGCGTGCTTTCTTGTTCTTGTTCTTGAGGGTTTGTTGTTGTTGTTGTTGGGGATGACGTTTTCGTTTCTTGTTGTTGTCGGTGAGTTGTTGTTGATAATTGCAGGAAGGGCAAGAAGGATCACCAACTGAAAAGTGAAGACAGACACGATCATCCTCAGTAACATCAACAACAGAGGAGGAGGAAGGTTTGTTGTTGTTATGTTGTTGTTGTTCCTTTTTGAGGGAGGAGAACAAGAATGAAAACATTGTTGTTGTTTGTTGTTTGATGATGGAGTTTCCTTGTTCCTCTTTTTTGATGAAGCGCAAAAAAGAAAGATCCATGGTGCGAGCCATGAAAGAATAAAGCGGCAAAGAAAGAAAGAAACAGAGTGAGTGAGTCTCGTGAGAGTGTATTCTTGCAGAACAAGTAATGAGAAATGTGACTTAAACACTCTCCACATTTACTCTTATATATAGATAGATAGATCAATTAGGGTTTCACCAAATCGGGTCGGCCCAAAACATAATCTCAACGGTTATTTTGTATATCTTTATTTCTTAACCAAATCTTTTTTGTTTTTTTTATCCAAATCTTTTATTCATCATTTCATATATTATAATTGATAAAAAAAATTGGGTTAAATAAATTTTGGTCTCTATGAATATTTTTAATTTTGTTTTTTTGTCCATATAAAATTTCTCAAAATTGCAAGTTTGTGAAAATTAGGGGGTCAAAAGTGAAATTTAACCTAAATCCTTCTTTTAGGAGTTATTTAATCTATCTACAAGTAAAAAAATTATTACTTTAACTTAATTACTAAAGAATCCGATCAAATTTATAGATTGATCAATTTCTTCCTTATTTACTAAATTTATTTAATGGTTCATTGATAAGTTTTTTTTTATCCATGTGAAAGTATATAAGCTAATGGGATTTTTTTATCAAAGGGGTGTACTTTTTTCAAACTTATTATCAAAGGAGTGTAGTTTTTAAATAAATTACTAAAAGGGTGTAAGTCGTCAATGTCATGTACGACTTACCCCCTAACTCAAATTTTTTTTACGTAACAAAGTCGTGGATGGCAGCCACGACTTTGGTTTTTTTTTTAAAGTCGTCACTACCAGTCTACCATTGACGACTTTTTTTTACATATATAAATAAAATTTAATAGAAGGTAAATAAATATTGCACATAATTCAAATATTACACACAAGTTAAACAACTTGAAATAAAAGAAATTTTATTAAAAAAGGTTTAATGTTGAGATTTAGTTCCACAATTAGGTCGTCTATATTTCTTGGTGGTAAAACTCTCTATTCTTGTTCAACATGCACGTTTTCACCTCTCCTTCTACCACATCTTTGTGGTTGCGGTGTGGGTTTTTGATTGATATCAATAGCATTTTCCACATTATCATCTCCATCCATAATATTGTTAGTTTGTCTCAAGTCATCAGTCAATGTGGAATGATAATCTCCTAATGAATTGTATGCAGACAATGGTGTTGAAAAAGTTGTCCTAAACTCAGACGACGACGATTCAATTTTTTTTTTAAAGGAGGTGGATTTTGAAAACCAAAATGAGGAGTATATCCTACAAAGCCTTGTTGAAACGATGAAGTTGTGAAAGATTGTAGCATGTCACTATAGAAGCCTTGTTGTGGTGCAGGTGAAACATTGTGAGGTGGTGGTGCTTGTTATTGTGGTGATGCTACATACGCTATATCATGTGGTGCGGAGAATTTTGGGCAGACGAGTGTTGAGTTTCAAATTCAGTAGTTGGAGGTGAATAATATTGCGTCTAATATGAAGAATTATCAACCGGAAAACTAAAGTGTTGCTCAGCCGGTGGAGCCTCCTCATAGATATTTGAGTAATTCGATGGATAAATCTTGTCCAATGCAACAAACATAGAAGTGACATCACCGTCAATCTTGTTACACGTTAAAGCTGGATTGCTCCTTCTTGTGGGCGAGTGACAACGTTCGAGAAGCGAACCCATAAATTTAAGCCATGCATCGAAGGGTTTACATTTTGTAAACCACTTATTCAAGTTGATGGCACGCTTTTTACGGTAAATATCATGGGACATTGCTGGTTGCAGTTGCACAAGATGGAAATCGTAACATTGTTCCAATTGTGGATGCAATTTTAGAAGGAGAGCCAAAAGAAGCATGGTCGTGGTTTTTGTCTCATTTGCGTACATACGTCACACTACAATCAAATTTGTGCATTATGTCAGATAGGGGGAAAGGTCTGTTAGCTGCACTACAATCTGACAATGTTGGGTGGGTTGAATCCAATGCACATTCAGTTTATTGTATTCGACATAATGCTAGCAATTTCAATAGAAAATTTCAAAATGTTGAACTAAAAAAGCAAGTTGTCAACATGGGTTAGGAGTTACTATATTTTAACTCGTTCTCATTTTATATTAAAAAACATTGTAGTAATAATTTTGTTATTGTAGGCTACGAGATGCAACAATCACGTTTTGAGACAAAACTTACTGTCATGAGATCAAAGTTCAGAGAAGCTGTTGAGTGGTTAGAAAAGTTCACTAGAGAAAAATGGACTCAAGCTTACGATGGAGGAAAAAGATATGGGCACATGACTACCAATTTTGCAGAGTCTTTGAATTCAGTCTTAAAAGGAGCCATGCATTGCCCATATTAGCCTTAGTCAAGACTACATTTATAAGGTCCACGAGTCTTTTTGTCGATTGAGGGAATATAACACTTAGTTCCAATTTATCTATATTTTTTTTTAAAAAAAATTTGCATTTTTTATGATACATAATCCGTGCATCGCAAGGGTAGTAGTCTAGTATAAATAAATAATAGGCTTAATTAGTTTGTTGGTCTCTTAAAGATATTTTTAGTTTCACATTGATCTCATAAAGTAAAAAAGTTCCGCTTTGGTCCCTTAAAAATATTTCTGTTTGCCACATTCTGTTAATTTTTTGCAAAAAATGTTAACTTGTTTTCATATTGATCTCTTATCTAATTTAATAGGTTTTATATTGGTCCCTTGTCTAGTTTAATAAGTTTCATATTGATCTTAAAGTTAACGTTTTTTGCCAAAAATTAATAGAAGGGACGGAAATGAAAAACAGAGATGTCTTTAAAAGATCAAAGCGAAACTTTTTTTCTTTATGAGACTAATATAAAACCAAAAATATCTTTGAGAGACCATCAAACTAATTACACCTAAATAATACTATTCTTTTTAGGTTTTGATTGGGTCGGTTCTTGTCTTTCAACGGTAACAAAAGAAACAAATTTTTGTTTGGTTGTAAGTGAGATAAAAATCAATCAGTGATAATTCATAATAGCATACATACCCACGCGCCAGCGGCAAAGGGGGAAGAAGATTATTGAATCACAACTAAATCTTACAAATAGTAGCAAAATTCATAGTTAGATCAGAAATTAAACTTTTTAAATTAAAGTAATTACAAAATCATTTGAATTATGTAATCTTAATATTCTGTTTTAGTTGATAATAATAAATTCAATTGATTAAACATTTTTAAAAACTAATTAATCTAAAACTAATTGCATGAAAATAAAATTCTAATATGAATTATATCCATTGTAAAAAACAAATAAACAAAAATATGAAATCATCCATGATCCAATAGGACTGACATGAAAAATACATACACTGAGAAAAGTACTAAAGGAGTTAATTAATCAGTTTAAACTAATTTAAGCCCGACTCAGAACTGAGAAATCAAATCGATTGTTGCCTTGATCCCAACGTAAGGCGATTTGATCTCCTTTCTTCAAGTCCCTTCTTAGAACAAAATCTTTGAGCCATCTCTTGGTGAAAATGTGGCTTTTTGCGGAACTCCATATCTTGAAAACGAGAGTATGAAGAGTGTCGGTATCGACATCCCTTACTTGAACTTGGATTCCATCTTTGCTATAAGAAGCTTGTTGAGAAGCACCAGCCAACATCAAGACAGGAATGATGAATTGTTGAGCAACTTCTTTCTTGATCAAAAGTCTACTCAAATGTAGACAAACATCACTCTTTTCAAGAACCTTCTTCATCTCCCATTCTTCATCATCATGATCATGATCAGCAGCAGCAGCTTGATGGATGCAGGTTGGTATACATGAGGGGGAAGCCAACATCAGATGAAGACAGACAGACGAGGATTTCAGTTCCTCATCCCTCCAGTTGTTGTTGATGCGTGCTTTCTTGTTCTTGTTCTTGAGGGTTTGTTGCTGTTGCTGTTGTTGTTGTTGGGGATGACGTTTTCGTTTCTTGTTGTTGTCAGTGAGTTGTTGTTGATAATCACAGAAAGGGCAAGAAGGATCACCCACTGAAAAGTGGAGACAAACACGATCATCCTCAGTAACATCAACAACAGAGGAAGGTTTATTGTTGTTTTGTTGTTGTTCCTTTTTGAGGGTGGAGAACAAGAAAGAAAACATTGTTGTTGTTGGTGTGTGTTGTTGTTTGATGATGGAGTTTCCTTGTTCCTCCTTTTTGATGAAACGCAAAAAAGAAAGATCCATGGTGCGAGCAATGAAAGAAACAGAGTGAATGAGAGTGTATTCTTGCAGAACAAGTAATGAGAAATGTGAGTGAATTAAACACACTCCCACATTTACTCTTATATATAGATAGATAAGTCGGTGCACAATTAGGGTTTCACCGGGTCGGCCCAAAACATAACCTTTAACGGCTATTTTGTATATCTTTCTTTCTTAACCAGAATTTTTTTTATCCAAATCTTTTATTCACCATTTCATATATCCAAATCTTAACCAAATCTTTTTTTATCAAATTTTTTTTTGCTCAAAAAAATTGGGTGAAATAAATTATGGTTAAATATATTTATATCAAATATTTTAAAGGGTCTTGCTAACGAGTGCTCCGGACACTCTTTAAGCATTCCATTTATAAAAAAAATTAAGCATTATAATTTCCAATGCATTGACTTTACGCATTCCCGTAAAAATTCTATAAAAACCTAACTATTTAAGGTCTTAAAGAGTACCCCGGGGACACTCGTTAGCATTTGCCTATTTTAAATCAATTCATGTGCACTATTTATATTTTTGGATGAATGTGATTTGATTGGATACATGTATAAAACTATTTTACACTGTCAGTGCATAACAATTAATCTCATGTTTTGTATTCAAGTTAATAATATTATAAGAATATCTGAGTGGTCAAATTAGTACTTTGAAAAATAAAATTGTCATAAAATTTAAAATTAAAGAAGAAAAAATGATATTAATTAATTAAAAATATATTAATATCAATAGTTAATTATATATATATATATATATATATATATATATATATATGATTTTACCACAAGATTAATTTTATCATTTTATATAATCTATAAAATCTACTAACGAAATTAAAAGCTTCTTACTACAAGGTTAATTTTATCAATTGATAGACTGATTATTCAACTTATCTCTCAAAATAAACGTCACTTTGACAAAAAAGAATAAAAACATCATATTAGTATTAAATGTTAATTTCGGACTGAGAAAGATAAATAAAAATAAATGGTAAATGTAGAAATACTGTGAGACTGCAAAGGAGCCTTTTCTCTACAAATAAAATTACTTATAAAATAAAATAAATGCTTAGAACACTTGCAAAAAGATAATATTCATAAATCTTTAGTAACATGCAGACAATTCTCTCTAGCTCTATTTCCCGTTATACCTTTCTTCTTTTTTCAATTAACTACCATATTAGACCATGAATAATTATATAATATACCAAACCAATTATATTACATTTCAACAAGAAAATTAATAAATCAGAGGAGGAAAGTAAACCAGTGAATTCTGTATTCAAATTCCAAATGCTATTCTCTGTACAAAATCTGGACGTCTCTTGCTAGGCATTCGAACTAGCCCAGTGATCTGCAGCTCCGTAACTCCTCTGCAAAATCGAGCTCTATGACAAACCAAAGTTAAGGATTGTGACAAATGTAACAAAATGCATTGCAATCACTGTGGCTGTAGTAATGCACTTAAAGCATTTATGCCTCATGATATCATGTTATTGTGAAATGAAAAATATAAAGGATACTGAATTGAGGCTTCATTTTGGTCTCCAGATCCATTCATTTCTTTTCTCTTCTTTGATAAGGGGGTGTTCTTCGATTTTTGTTTCCGTTTATTTTTATTTTGAAGAACAATTGTTCTAAATGACTGGAACCAATCATGAAGATTGATAAGATCTCCATGTTCTTGAGCTAGCGAGTACCTGCAAAAAAATGTCAACTCAAATATTGTCTGATGCTTAAACATGTCAAAGGAGATAATTCAAGAAAGTTTCATATGAGATTCAATGGTTCAAAGGAAATTTTTAGCAGGATAACATCATAACCTTCACTACTACCATAGGCGAAGCCACTCAAGGGCAAGCCCGGGCAAGCGCCCGGGCTTTCCCCAAAATATTTTGGTAATTTTAGGGGTTAGTTTAGGGTAAAATTGAGATTTTTAGGAGTTAGTTTAAGATAAAATTGGGATTTTTTATTCAATACTTAAATAAATTGAAATTTTTAGGAGTTAGTTTATGGTAAAATTGAGTTTTTTAGGTGTTAGTTTAGAACAAAACTGAGATTTTTATTCAACACTGAGATAAATTGAAATTTTTAGGGATTAATTTAAGGAAAAATTGAGATTTTTTTGTAGCTAAAAATTTTGCCCAGGCTTAAAATAATTGCTGGCTCCGCCACTGACTACTACCATATATGCAAGCACTATACAATAGATATACTTACATAATTGAGGAATCATGCATGGATGGCAATAGGGCCTTGCCACTCTTGTTGCAGCAACTACATCCTAAAATATCATGGAAATCCAACAGATCAACTTGAATCCTTCTCCTTGGATCTCCGATCAAAACCTATGCAACCAAGAAGTTGATTAAAACTGCAGAACAAAAAAGATTCTAAAGATACTATTATAGTGTGTTAAACTTTATTTATAACCCAATTGCACTATAAATCTCATACATAATAAAGAAAAAATGCACGAAAGATATCTTATTTTTTGCGGGTTATATAAATAATGGTCTAAGTGAATGTAATACAGTAAACTGATATCAAGAGTGAAAAGAAAGACCAACCAAGGAAACTTCATTTATTGAACAAAAGGGGCCTCTTGCTAAATTTGAGCTTGAAAAGAAAACAAAGCTTTTAGGGAAATCAAGATCCCTGAATCTCTACCAGCCTACAATATGCACCTCTCTTATCCTTTCTTTGCCCCGTCTAATATACATTCTGTTATCTGCTACCCCACTTATTATCTTCTGTTCAGTCTGTTATTCTAAAACTACTCCCAACTGTTACATCGCTTATCCCCTTCTCTTTCAAAAGTACACCTTGAGTATAAGGAGCCTATCGGAATGATTGCGAATGAGCACGAAAATATCATATATACTCACTTAAATTTGCGGATTAAATTCTTTGGAAAACATTAAATTTTTCTCTCTTACTAATATATCTGAAAATATCACATACAGTCATCCTGTTCTCGTAACAGAGCAGTGTTATGAAAAACTTTATTATGAAGCAGATACATTCATTCACATTATCTTGCAAAAACATAGATTAATTCAGGTTGTAAGATTTATTTTCTTATTTTGTCAAGGTTAGCGCCAAGTGTAACTAAGCTGCAGTCCTGAACAAACATATAAAAAGCATTAACACCTTATACCCCATTGCAAGTAAGAGTGCAATGATCATTAGCCACTCATAAGTTAGTCAGAGTTATGATCTGTCATCTAAATGTAATTATCAGATTCCAAAATAAAACTCAACTGTTCTTCAGTGGGTCAAGTGAATAGAGTGTCCATACAATGGGGAAAATTATCTATTGATCTCTTACCAATTGAAGCTTCTCAACATTGTTGAAGCAGAAAATTTCATGGAAAGGCATTCCTTCAATGGGCTTCAAATAATTTCTGCTTCATGAAAAAGAATGAGTAGTAACAGTTCTTAATAATCAGCATTGAGAAAAATTGAAAGTGATTTTATATTTAACTTCAATGCAAAGCACTACGAAAAATGAAACATGGTGATAATATTAAACATTACCTAACTAAATCGTCAAGAAATGCGATAGCTTGCAAGTTTGACAATCTCGAGTCCTTGTCAATGTTTTTGGACACAGATCTCCTAAAAATATAAATAACCAGAAGCAATTATTAAACAATAAAAACAAAAAAGAAAACAATCATTTAGGGAAAAACCAAAAAAGACTCCATTAGCAGAAAGTGAATTGTAAGTGTCTTACAAGAAATCGTTCTTGACAAGTGACAACCAAAGCAAAAGAGACAATACAACTTCTCACAACAACCTCCCAGCTTCAGGGTTATTAATCCCAAATAGCGGAGTATAAAGCAGCCATAAAACACTACAATGAGATAGCAAGATGACCACCATCTTGGAATAAAATAAAAAAGTTCACTGCATATTATTTTTTACTTTTTTGCGAATATAAATCACATATTTCATTCATATAAGGTAAACGGGCAACAAGCTGCGCCGCTAACCCTTTTTGGATGGCAAAACCTATCCTTTTAAACACTACATCTAGAGACTTAGGAATAAAATAGCTGAGATTTTCCAGTGAGAGGGTGAAATAAAATAGCATGAATGAGATAGAATGAGAGAAGCCCAAACATTGTTATGATGTTTTAGTTGCAAAATTCCTAAAATAAACAATAAAAAAGTTCTAATGTCTAAATTTTAAGGGATTTTTGGAATTGATCTCATCATGAAGTGTGGCACTATATCAGCCACATTAGCTGCTATTTTGGCCTCTATTGCAGCTGCTACAGCCACAAGACTAAAGTGTTTTGCTATTGCATGGTTTGTAGCAGCAAGGGACAGCTCCACTACACTACTATAACGCATGACAACACTGGTCTCACTCATGTATAACAAAAGTAATCTCCAAGAGGCATGTGATGAACCTAGCCCTAAAGAAGCCAAAAATGCAAATATATGTCATAAATGAAGCATGGTTATGCCTTCAAACTATGAAGACAACAACGGATTTTCCTTGATACACCATTTGTTAGCTTTTGTTCAGAAGAGCTTCAATTTAATATTGTACACTATTCCATAAAATATGAATGATGACTTCTGTTTTACGCCAAATATTAAAAAGATACAAGATAGAGTCAACTGGTATTAGAAGGGGAAATAAAAGAATAACACAGAATCAAAGAAGCAGAAAGGAAATTTTTATGTGAATGCCTCTAGTTAGTGTAACATGAGGGTACCAAATATGTACATGCATCGGGATTAATTCAAGCGCATCCCAACTCTCCAACATAATTTACATACTCAACAACTACAGCAAAACAAGGACAAAAAGTGAATAAAATCCATTGAGGAACTAAACTTGAAAGGTCGAGATTTTTGATGGATTAAAGACATATTTAACCCTAGAATTTTTACTATATTAATAGAATGATTGTTTTGTTCATTTTCAGCCCTTAATTATGCATCCATTCCTCATTATGTTGTATTATAATTCAACTACTATTGTTACCAAAAATAATCTTTTTAGAAAAACAAAATAGGCATTAGTTATTTCTTTTCCGATTTTATTCTTATCTTTTGAGGAATCCATCTCCTAGGCCAAGGAATCACTCCATTTAAATGACTTAATTTTGTCACCCTTAACAAAGAAGAAAGTACCTGAACCCTATGACCAGTTAATATCTAGTATCTACAATTAAACTAAGATCTATCATGAAATAACAACTAAGTAGAGAACTAGAATATTACTTGGAAATGTCCTTGGAACTCCTGCGTGAACTCTTTCCATCTTTACAGCTTACTGAAGATTGCAAGATTTTCAGTTTATCATGAATCTGCAAGAAATCATTATTCAGTAGTAATTATTAGCTTTGACCAGGAATCAAGTTGCACAATATTGGATATACATTATGACATTTGTATTTATTGTATAGGATTATCATACAGGCATATCACATCATATTGTATATCATATAATTTCTAAATAGGAATAATATATCCTATATTTATTTTGTATTTGTTGTCTTGAGCCTATATAAAATTAACTCCGTTGTGTAGTTGAAACACTTAGTTTCACGATATTATTCCTCTACAGTCTATTCTCATCCAATGAGTAGCCATGCTCGTCGGGCTAGCTTCACCCATTTTGGTTAGAACAACATAGTCTCCAGCAAATCCTATGACATTGACCTATTTGCAACTTCATGGAGCTCCTTTTTTTCATGCCTGTAGAACTCTCCTAAATTTCTATTTGGGAAGATGTAGATGACCCAAAAAGTAAATACAATCATTCCTGAACCAAGTATCTTAAGTTTTTTAGTAGAAAACAATAAATTGTAGCCCCCCCAAAAAAAATACATAATCCTCCATGCAAAAACAAAGAAATTTAAAGATAAAAACATTGTTCATCTCGATTCTGATGTTAGTCACTGATATACTGCAACGATTGGTCCCGCATAACTAGTTTTATTAAGGAGCATTTGGGTAAACAGCTTAATTAGAGAACGGGATCCAAATTACTCCATATCATGGTCTTCACAATAAAATAAAATTCCAACAAAACAAGTATTCATGTGTAAAATACCTCTGAAATATCTGCAGTAATTTTTTCCCAACTATCAATCAATTGATCTAGCTTTCCTGAAGGGAGATCCCTGTATAATTTTAAATCAGAAGTCTATAGATATCTATAATAGTCATACTTAGAGAGTTGATTAGATGGACAAATAAAGTTCACCAAGGTTTAGATGGACAAATAAAAAAGGAAGGAAAATAGCAATTTGATTTCGATGATTATCATTCGGGCTTTAGTTAAGACATTATAATTTTTGGTTTGCCGCATTATTTGAAATCCTTCTCTTCTTTTCGGTGGTTATAGTTATCCAATTTCACTTCAACTATGAGATAAAGATACTGGAATACTCCTGCAGTAGTAATATAAGGAGGTAGCTCATAACTATTTGCTTTGGATACATTTTTTTATGACATTTATGGCTTATCTATCTTCCCTTCATTTCTGTTTAAGATTTTAATGCAAATATTAAACTTTTATATTTGATACTTCTATTATAATGCAAATATTGAACTGTTAGTCTTTCTACTCTCCCCATCATTTCAACTCTTAAATATAAATAATCTCTTAATTATATTAGTGTCCTACGCATGATTTACCTGTGCATCGCACGGGCACTCCTTACTAGTTTTTTCTTAAGAGCAGATATTGTTTTGTATCAACAAGATTCTTATGGTAAATAAAAGAAAGCAAGTATCATATTCCCAGTTACCTCACTCTGCGTGCTATCTGGCAAATAAAACCTCCGCTTTGCAAGATGGAATATTGCTGACAGGGATCATTTGTTGAGGACAACCCATGGTCTTTTTCATCCCTCGTATGACAAACAGAATCCCTTGATGGGTACAAAACTTGATTGAGTCCTTCACAAAACAAATCCAGCAGCCGCACTCTGCTATATTTTCCAGCCACATATAGGCACTGGACAAAAGGAAAATTCAGTATGATGAACTACAACTCAGTCACATTTTGCCAAAAAATTCATTAGGAAAGGATAATTTTTTTATTGGGAAATGAATTTCAACAGTAACACGGATAATAAAATGGGGATAAACAACAAAAATCCATCATCAAAGCAAACAAGAGAGTCAAAGACATGGAACCTTAAACATACAAAAATAAAATTCAAGATCAGCACACTAGTATTAAAAGATATTTATTTCAAAACATCATTAAAATAACTATGGTGCATTTATTAATACATGGCAAGGATGCTTTATTCAATTTTACAGTCAACTAAGCGAATGCCCATATTATAAAATGTACCGGGAGCTACTTGGGATTGTTTGGACTGTTATCAATTGACAAAAGAAGTGGAATTTGACCAATAAAAACAGAAGATGAGTGCACAACTATTTAAAAGCATTCACTAAATCTTACTAGAACCACAGTGCTCCATAGTTTCTGCACTGTCACCAATTCTGACAAACCCTCAGCCACGCTTGTCTTAGTCTTATCAACCATTTTATTCCTAAAATAATTTCAAGCAAAAGGTATACTCATTGTTATCTGCATGAAAAAAAATATAAATTAGAACCTGAAGATCTGTAAAGTGCAATACCTTGCATATGATGGAAGTTCATCCATGTATTTCAACATCGTCTCAGGTGATAATCCAGATTTTGCATCCTGGGACACCATTTTCAACCAACCATTAAAACAATAATAAGATGGTAAGAATTTATTAAAATATTGAACAAGAAAAGTTCAAGGCAAGTTTTTTATCAACTATATTATAGAACATATAATAGCATTGGTAGAAGCCGATGGACCATGGAAGTAAAGATTCCAATCAATAGTGTTTGAAAGGTGTTTTGGGAGATAGTTGCATGCATAAACTGTACAGCTAAATCTATTACTTATGGCTCGGAGCTGCCGCAATTCGACTTATCTGCGACACATCAGGGAGTAGTGTTGTGACAACCCCCTCTTAGTACTAACACTTATAATGTTCTCCTTAACCATTAATCAAAAGATGAAGTACATGTTTGCATATGTTGAAATGTTTAAATTTTAGTTACAAGATCACGGATCAAACACTAAAGAACCTAGACAGCTTGGGCTAAATGATCCTAAAATATAAATTCAAATAATTGTGACCTTAAAACTAGACTAGCTTGGGCTATATGACCCCTATTTAAGTGAGGTATTTCAAGAGCAAACTAAGGAAAGTGAGTCAAATAGTAGTAGAGTTTAAGACAGACCTGATCTTCAAGAATTCTCCCTTGTATAAGACTCAAAGGTTCCATAGAGAAGTGTAATAAGCATGCTACCTAAACAATAAGCCAGACAATAGGACATGTAAAATACTAGGTCATATATCCTGCCACCGTCTATGTAATTCATAAAATGGCAATATAAAGAACAGTAAGTAACCCAAAATTTGCATCATTAACCTTCAAAGCTCTTATAAAAGATGTTACTGTCCCATCCTGGTTGATGAAGTAGTTTTTCAAAAACTGTGCCACTTTATGACCGATATTAAAAGTGGTGCAATGTTTTACAAGAACTTCCACAACAATTGCATCCATTCTCTCAGCTGGTGTTACAAGCATAAACGTAGAAGGGCACAAACACTCAAGAGCATGAGATGGAAAAATGTTTCTTGGGGCATCCACTGTCGTTGCAACTCCAAATATTAAGATGATTGGTACCTTGACAACCCATTCACTATCACAAAAAATTTAAGAAGATGAAAGCCAATTCATATCAATACCACTATAATCTACATTAAAATAAATAAACAAATAATTACAATCTCCAAATGTCAGCAATATACAATAAACTTATTTTTACAGAACAATATGCAATAAACTATATCAACCATAAATAAGTAGTAAATGTTTTTTGACAGAACACAACAATGTCACAGAATTCATGTAATTAACCCCACCAACTATAGAAAAATACTTTGGCTGTTACTTTACATGGTGAAACCTCCACCATGGTTGAGCAAAGCTTCAAAATAAGCAAAAACATTCAAGATGCACAGATACAAACGAGGATACAAATATACACCCAAATACACTTACAAAAGATGCTTAAAACATACCTCAACATCAGGATAAAATCAGTTAAGACTGATCCGCAACACCTTTCCAAATCATTAACGATCAGTACTAGTGGTTTATTGAAGTTGTCTTGTTCTCTATACCATGATGCTAAGGTTGATATATCAGCTGACTGCTTAACAACAGCATAGAGAAAATGAAAAAGTAAAGGAGACAGTAGCAGTAAATAGAATTAATTTAATTATACATAATAAGTTTATCGAAAAAGCACCCACGTCAAAAGAACCTCCTAGAAACTCTCGCAATAAAGCTTTCAAGCAACCAGCAATTCCATTTTTTAGCGAAAACTCCATTGATGAAAGCATAGCTACATGACATCCATGGGATTTCAAGAAAACGCCAAGCTCTTCAAATGTCATTATGTCATCAACAAACTCTATGTTTCCTGCCAATCATTGTTCAATCTCAGGATATCATGCTGCATGTTTCTAGAATTGGTTGACTATCAATGCAATCAAAGGATTTACCGAAAATGTGAAAACACTTACGAGTAATAACTAATGCAGTGTACAACTTCCCAGGAGTAGTATTATTTAGAACAGGAAAAGACCGAGTTGCTTCAGCAATGCTAGGTTCTCCAACTAATCTAGTAGTATTGAAGCACTCTAAAACCCATTGTTGTATGTTATTGAATACACTAGCATTGAGGTCTCTCAAGACATCCTGCAATAGAAAGAAGACTATTCAATAAGTTCTTATACGACAATGTAATTAAGTTACAAGACTCGGGGAAGATAAATAGACGACCTTAATGGTAGATTCAATTTTTGTCCAAACAATATCAAAAGCTTCAATCTGCATTTGCTGACACAAATGGCGATCACATTCTTCATTTGTACTTTCTTCTCGTTTCTTTTCACTCTGTGGCGGTTGAGGAGAAAGCTCATTTCTCTTGCGAGATTTTCCCTGTCTGACTGGTGTTCTATCTTTTCTCCGAGGCGAAGCTTTATGTAGAACAAAGAATGGCTATCAAAACCACAAAAAAAAAGGATTGAATCAGCACTCTGCTTGTAATAGCAAGGGGGTAAAAATAAACATGACATTGCGCAATTTGCGCCTATGGTGCTGCCATTAACAACATTGGTTTCATTTCATAACGAATGACATTAACCAATCGACATAATAGAAACTATGAATGAAATTTCAAATTAGAGCCTGTTTGGATTGACTTATTTGAGCTTATCTATTTGCATAAGTTTTGTTTTGTGAAACTGTTTGGATTATGAAAACAACTTATGAAAATTTTCATAATTTTTTTTCAACTTATTTTCATAAGTTCTCCAATTTCGCTTGTGAAAATAGCTCATAGGATATATTAAAGCAATTTATATTTATTTTATCTTTTTCTACAAAGAAACGTTTTATCATGATAAACATTTGTGCTATAAGCGGTAAATAAGCAGATTATACAGAGAGGGCTAAGTAGTAACCCTAGAAAGCAATGGAAAATGAGAATTATGAGAGAGAGAGAGAGAGAGAGAGAGAGAGAGAGAGAAAGAAAGAACCTGAAGATCATTTTCTGCGGTTGAAGGAGGTTGCGAATCAGTATTGATCGGAGAAGAAGGAGCCATTCGATTAAACACGGTGGTTGTCGGCTCTATCGTCGAACTTCTCGCTTCTTCTGATATTAACGCAGGCAGGAGATTATCACTCTGTTATGGCGGGAAATCACAAGGGATTTGGGGTGTGTAAGGGTATGATTCGGAGCGGGAAAGTCGCTGTGACTTTGGACCAGTCACAGCCGTCTGATCAATCACATGTACCATAATATGGCGCGTGATTTTCTTTTCTTTTTTTTGGTAAGGGATTTTCTCTTTAATAATTTATTTATGACAGAACTTTTTCGTTTTTGTAAAATTAGAAATTTTGTAAAATTAGGAAATGTGCAGGATGTTTACAAGATTTTTTCAAAAAAAGGAAAATGGAAATTTATTATTATTAATTTTTTAAAAGAACAATTAATATTTTATATTTAATAATGATAGTGATAATGATAAAATATTAATTATTCTTTCAAAATATAGTATTTCATTCGTTCCTTTTTATAAGAGACAATTTACTTTTTAGATTCATTCAATAATTGATGTATTTGGTCTATATTATAGCTTATATACATTCATTATTGAATGAATCTAAAAAGTCAACTGTCTCTTATAAAAATGAACAGAGGGGGTAATTAATTATAAGAAATTTCGATTTTAATAATATTCCTATTTTTGTATATATTAATAATTACTTTATTTTAAATATTCTAGTTTCACTAAATAAATTATTAATTTTTTTAACTTATATCAAATCATATAAATTATTATTTTATTTTTAATTAATTTTTCATTTAATATCAAATTTTAAATTTTACCGGAGAAACAATATATAGATGGCAGGTTTTAAGATTAACTTATCAAAATTGCGAATTCTTGAAACTATGCAACTTTTCTAAAGCAACGCTTATTTCCCTCATTTTGTTCCTATCACTTGATCATTTTCTCTACCTCACTTCAATCAACCAATTTGTTGCCTTGTTACTCAATTGAGTACTTCAATATTTCTTCTCTCTTTAAAGATGAAAAGCTCAAACAACACTCCAATTGCTGATAATAACATATCTAGTGGAAGTAAAAGAAAATCTGAATCTTCTGGTTTTAATGCTCAAGAATACATGGAGAATGTTCGCAAGAAATCACGAGAAATGGAGAAAGCTATTGACGAATTTGAAATTTGGACTCGAGTTTACTCTGCCAAATACAAATTTGAAAGTGAGCTCACTAGAAAAGCCATAAGAGATCGATGTAACTCTAGTAGGACTTCTTAATTACTTCTAAATCGTTGTAACCCTGAAGAATCATGTAATTCTAAACAATTTTAATGAAAGGATTTTTTTGTTTTTTTTCCATTGTTTTTATTTATATTTTCTTATACTTTATTGTATATTAATTTTACTTGTTTTATTGTATATATATTCATGTACATATGTATACGAATTGTTAGTCTGTCTATGATTAGTATAGTTTTAGTCTGTACAATATTAGTTTATACTTTAGTTCTATGTGTTTATCTTTTGCACTTTATATTTAGTTTTGTATTTTTTTTTCTGCACTTCATACTTTTTGTTCTGTGTGCTTATTTTTACCCAATCTTGTGTTTATTTTATTCTCTTGCATTTAGTTAGTCTTCATTTTTATTTTATTGTTTATTTTCATGTTATTTATTTCTTCGATTGGAATGTTTATTCTCTTAGTTGATATTGTCTTTTACTTCTGTGTGTGTTCTTACGTTTGCATTGATATTATTCTTAATCATCTAAATACCTTTGGCATAGTTCTTTTTGTGTTTTTCTCACCTTCAATTATGAGTGAAATCATTTCACCTAATTTTATACCAGTGATCTTCCGAGGTGAGAGTTTAATTTTTGAGAAGTTTTTATTGATGAAAACTTTAACTCTAACATGGAATCTTGCTTGGCGATCCTTAGGATTTTACAATTGCCTAATTCTTGCACTTGCTCTTGATATTTTGTTCTTTGGTTTGGGTTTCCATTTGTTTTAATTGTTACTACCTAAGCAATTATTGGTGGACAAACAATGATTCAAGCATGAGAGAGTTTGATAGCACAAATTTATATACATTAAGGTTATATTTTATTCAGTATCTATAACTATTTTAACTTTTTTATATTTTAGGTTATGATCAGGAGAATTTGAAGAAAAATATGAATTTGATGCCTTTTATGAAGTCTTTAATTCAAGGAATAATTTCTTGAAAATGAGAGCTATTTTAATGAAGAGAAAGTAGCAATTCAGGTTCTTGCTTTAGCTTCTTGCTGATGTTTTAAGGGTGTTTCTCTCCCCTATTTAGGAAGATTTCTCTTCCCACCCTTGTGTCTCTTTTTCATTTACCGAACTTTTTTTTAAGAGTATACACATGTGTTTTCAACCGTTTAAAAGTTTGATTCGCATTTACCGAACTTTTTTTAAGGGTATAAACAGAAACTCATGGGGCATTTACCGAACTTTCTTTTTGGGCTTAGGCCCCTTTTTATTTCAAAAAAACAAACAAACGACTATGCATAACTATTTTAAAAAGAAGAAAGATTTAGAAAACTTTGAACATCAGCAAGTAGTTTTATTGGCCCGGGTTCAATCCCCGGCAACGGCGTCAATTTTTTTTTAATATTTATGTACACTTGGTAGAGAATGAAGGAGCACTAGAGGTATCAATATAGTTGGAATGTCTGTTGTTTCCTTTGTTGTCATTATGCCCTCAATTCATAAAAAAAGAAGAAGTAGATTTTATGGAAAATAGTCCAAGGTTAGATTTTTCATATTTCCATTTCATTTCTTTTTGTTGATGAAATTTCAAAATAAATTTGTTGAGTTTCAAGTGTTAGTGATTAAGTCTCACATCAACTATATTTGAAAAGAATGGTGGATTTATAAGAGAGACGACTCATTAACTTAATGTCTTAAGGTTTTGGAGGGAGATGTGACGTCTCCCTCTCTTGTGGTCCTGAAGCATTGAACCCATAGTTTCTCCTGAGCTCCCCGGACTCCCCAACACGTGGCAGGGCTTGATTTGACTTGGTGGGGGAGCTGGAAGGGATCCTGGTATTGAATCAACTATAGTATGTGGGAACTCACACTTTGGGGGAGAATGTTGGGTTTCAAGTGTTAGTGGTTAAGTCTCACATCGACTATGTACGGGAAGAATGTTGGATTTATAAGAGATGTGACCCATTAACCTAATGTCATGGGGTGTTGGGTGGAGATGTAGTGTCTTCCTCTCTTGTGGTCCTGGAGCTTTGACTCATGGGGTTTCTTCCGAGCTGCTCCGCACTCCCCCATCAAGTGGTATCAGAGTCTGGTTCGGCTTGTTGGGGGAGCTGGAGGGTATCTGATATTGGTTCAACTCATGTTGGATTTATAAGAAAAATGACTCATTAACCTAATGCCTATGTTTGGATTGGTGGTATTTGATGGAATGGAATGGAATGAGATGGAATAATATATCATTCCATTGTTTGGATTTAAAAAACTATGATGGAATGGAATGAAACCCAGTGGATTGTATAGCTAGGTAGCTTGGTGAGCGAGTGGTTGAGTGGAGTCCGATCTGTACTTCTTTCACTTGAGTGGGTCGAGTACCTCTTGTACTTTTCTCCATTCCCTTTTTCTCCTCTTTTATATATAATATATTTATTTCGCCGTTCAAAAAAAAAATTATATACCCCAATTTTTGTTCCATCCAATTTGGGAGGTATGTGATGGAACCACTCCATCAAATTTGAAATTACTTTTTTACCCTCTTCTTTCAATATCACACACAACACTACCAATGAGTTGTCTTCTTTCTCCATTTTTGCAGTTGTCTTCTCTTCTTCACATCCCTGAGTAAATGAATCTTTTGTCTACTATTTTATTTTGGTTGCTTATACACAATCACATATTCACATTAAATCTTTTTTAGACAATCACAAGAAAAACTGCGAGCTTTAATCAATAATAAAGTCTGCATCTCTTATGATAAATCAAGTTTTTAAACTGCGAGTTTTAATCTAAGACAACAAAAATCAAGTATATAATTCACACCTAAGTAGAATGGTAAATTCAACATAGAAGTCATATGATTTCATCCATATATAAGCCAGTACTGTGGTTAAGCTCATATCAGGAGATAACACCTGATTGACTAATTAGAACATAATATTAAGCCACCATGGCAATAAGAATGCATTCTGAAGTTTACGATCGAAATATTTTACAAGTTTAATAATGTTGCATCAAATTTGTAGTATTAAAATGAGTTTTGTTTTAGTGGTTGAATTGTTGGAGGAGATAAGAATTTAGTAGTAGTGTGTTTTACATGATAAGAATATTTTTAAATAAGGAAAATGTTAAACAGTTCCCCGGAGCAATCATTAAGCATATTAAAATATAAAATTTGTCTCGAAATATGTGTATTCAACACTTTGAAAATGTAAAAAGTTACTTTCCCAATATTAAATATCTTTTTTATTTCCTTTTTTAGTGTGCTTAACAAGTGCCCCCGGGGGCACTGTTTAGCATGACGGGGTACTGTTTAGCATGACCATTTAAATAAAGGTATAAATGGAATAATAAAGTTTTAATTTGTTCCGTTATATTAAGAATACCCAAACAACGGAATGAAATGTTTGTTCCATTCCGCTTCGTTCTGTTCCATCGATCCAAATAGGTTTTGGGGAAAGATGTGGCGTCTCTCTTGTAGCCCTGAATCTTTGAACCAGTAGTTTCTTCCAAACTCCTCTGGACTCGCCAACAAGCCACCCCTCTTCAGCTTTCGGATTGTGCATTTTTTATCCTGAAAAATTGCTTACCTCCGACTATCCATAAATATTTAGGATATCCGTATAAGGCCCACCGCACCCTCTTCAGCCTGCGGACTGGTCAATCTTGTGTCAAATCAAAAAAATTATGCTATCATAGATATTCGATTTTAAATACAACGAAGGACCTAGAGTTGGAGTTGGTATTGGAAAGATAATTGAGTGACTTAAAGCTATGTTCCAAGACATCAACCATCGAACCTAGAGGTGAAGGTACGTAGGTATCGAAACTTTAAGATTGAACTAGTTTTGAATCACGAGAATAGTCTAAAGACTCTTGTGGTGATATAGGGTAATTGACTAATTGTTTTTAAAGGGTTTTAGCAATGTGATAAGATATGAAAATAGGCTCGTGCTAACTAGTGTCTTCGGAGCACTAGTTAAGGAACCAAAAAGAGAAGTTTTTATATTAAAAATGTTATATTTTACACTTTTAAAAAGTTGATTGTACAAATTTTAAGATAATCTTACTATATTTAGCTACCTTAACCGGTGCTCCCGGAAACACTATTTAGCATGGAAAATATTATGCCATATTTGTTTAGAACACACTTATGCATACTCCGAGAGGATATACATAAGCTACATTAATATTTACCTGTCATTTAGATGTGTTTTTAAATTAGATTTTTCATAGCAACCGAAAGATTTGAAATTTGTTATGTTAATTAATCCTTGATTTTAAGATGTTTATTTTTATTTTCAAAATATAACAACATCAAATCTTCCCAAGATTTTAAACATTTATAGCTAAACAACAGAGAAAAATATATGTAGTATTTAACAAGTCTTTATTAGATCAATATTTTTACTACACAATAGAAACAAGAACTTGTGGCCCATCATTAAAAATAAGATCTCTTCAAAAAATTCGGTCAAGAATCATATCTTTTCATATGTAAATCAATTACTCACACTCAAAAAACTCATACATTGTATCTTTCATATAAATCAACTAGTGTCCACACTTGTGCCAAGCACGGGTTAGAAATTCGTCTAACTAATTTTTACATATTTAATAAATATTGATATATTATTTAAATATTCTTTATTTTGAAATTAATTTTTCCATAATCTGAAATTTTGTTAATACAAAAAAAAGTAAAAACATAAAATTATGGGAAATAAATTGAACAACCGGTTCCTCCAATTTTTAAATTTTGCAGTTTGCCAATTTTCATCCAAATTTAGATTGGACATAAACCCAGGTCAACTGATCAGGCCGCCAGATTTAGTCCGATTTGATTTGGCTACCTTGATATATTAAATTCATTTAATTGTTTTGACAAATTTATATTATTATTATTATTATTATTATTATTATTATTTGATTTTAGATTTAATAAATATTACAGAAGTGGAAAATTTATGGTTTGAATCTTTGTCATGGGCAGTTAACTTTTGCTCATATAAATAGAAATATATATTATTTTGAACTATAAAAGCGCAAATAATAAAATTAAAAACATAAATTAATATTCACATATAAGACAAATACATTTTAATATTGGTCTTATGATATGATTCCTCTAAAGTGAATAATATTAATAATTATCAATAGAAAAATATGCTACATAGCAAAACTTGTGCGGCGAGTTGCGTATCAATTGTGTCGCATGTAGACAAAATATTAGAAAATGTTATAATAAAATATAACTAAAGACGTAAAAAACATATAAATAAATTGTGATAAACTCACTTGATTTAAGCTCATAATTTAAAAGGACAATAACAACGTAAAAAATATTACACAATAGATTTTAAAGTAGAAACAACTAATAAAATTTTAAATACACGATACATCAAGTGAAAATTTTATTTTGAAAGGTTGAACCGGAATAATAGGCCCTCATATAAATAGGCACTCATATTACACTACAAGAAAAAAGAGATATAGCGACAGACATTCTGCGGCGGGTGAACAGTAACCGCCTGCGCTATACCATATACTGGCAGTTTGTAACCGCCACCGCATCACTACAAGAAAAAGGGGATCTAGTGGCAGGAATATGGCGACGGGAGAACAGTAACCGCCGCCGCTTTCCATTAAACCGGCTGTTACAAACTGCCGCTGCATAGATTCTCCAAAGCCCAAAGCCAAATTTTCACTCCTCACTTATTCTCCCTTACTTATTTAGCTATTTCAATCAAAATAACAAAAGAAACAAATTCCAAATCGATGCTCTTGCGCTGTAACTTCTCATCGTAGCTCCTCTCATCGCCGTTGTAAGTTCTTCTCATCGCTGTTGTATTTTCTCATCGCAGGTTTCACTTCTCTCTCTCTCTCTGTTTCTCTCTTCCTCTGTGTGTATCTCGCATGAATCTGTGTTTCTTGCAATTTTTTGGTTCTTCTCTTGTTAACTTCTTATGCTTTAATTATGTTGATTTAGGATTGAGTTTATGTGTTCAATTTCTATATTCTTCACTTTTGGGTTAAACTTTTTAGTTTGGTTTTTGATTTCAATCATATGAGAGTGATTTCCAGAAATATTGTCTATAACATTTTATAAACTTTTTTCATTATAAGATTGTAAATTCCAATTCTATGATCTTTACTAGTAGTATAAATATGTTTCATTATCAACTAGACAATGCTTCAATTTCAGGTAGTGGTTTTCAATTTCAGGTGATGAAAATGAAACTTGCTCAACCCCTTGTTTTCAATTTCATGTGATGAAATTTTGATATGAATCGAGATAAATTTCTATAATTTTTCAAGGTTTTAGGGTATTCTAATTTGGGATTATTTCTGATTTGGGATTTTGAATCTCAGCAAGGTGTATTGATTTGTGGTTTGTTGAATCTCTAATTTATTGAATCTTTGATTTGGGATTTTTTCTTCATGTTATTTTGTTCTTCTTCAAACTTTCTTCTTATTGATTTTCTTACTTTTTCATTGTTCTTTTTGAAATGTCCATGATAGTTTTTATGATCTTTGAAAACGCTCCATTGTAGATTTTCTATTCTTGGAATGTGAGGTGATATAGGAACACAAAGAAATCAAGAGAGTAAACAAGAGAGCAAGTTTTGGAGATAAGAGTACTACACATAAAAAGAGTGTAGTTTCAAACCAATCTTGATTTGTTTTTCCTTGTTCTGTTAGACCTTAAAAATTCATGTATGCTTAATGCTTATACTTTTTTCATCTTACCTTTTTTCTTTGTTTGGTTGATTAAAAATATGGAGAACCAAAAAGTAAAAATAAATGATACATTTTTTTTAGTTTTCTTCAAACTTGTGAGATTAGAAACAATAAATTATGCTGTTAGTTTTCCTCCTAACTTGGTTTTAACTCTGTTTTTAGCAACATATCCTAAACAATGTGGGGTAAACACTACAAGAAAAAGGGGTACAACGACAGGCTATTTGAGGTACTAGGAATTGAACCGTCGCCGCTTTGCCTATCACGACCGTTATTGCGGCGTTCATTCCACTGCCGGTGCTAATAAGCAACTACCGACAGGCAATTTGAGGCAGTTGCTACTGAACCTGAAGGTCCAAAAGAGAGTCGGAATGGATTTGCATCCCAGTTGCATTTTCTTGTTGATACATTGCAAATGTCATTCAAGGCACATTTTATAAAATATTTTGTTACAGGTTCAAATTTTATTTGGTGCAATATATAGTAAGTTTCATTTATTCATGCAACCTTTATCTTTCATAGTTAGTATAGCTATAAGCTATTCAAATTTGGTATAGTATTCATTGTTTTCATTGTTTTGGCCTATAGCAGCTGAAAATCCAAGTTCTTATAATCTGAAATCATCAACGGTTGTACCTTCACCGACCGTTAGAGACCGTGTGCTGAAAGAACTGTTTATTGAAGGTACATAGATCTTCAACCTCTTATATTTTTTCTTTGATTGGGTGTATGGTCTAGTACTGATTGTTTATAGTTTATTATTCATTAGAGGCTATTCTTACAGTTACATCCGATATCTGGTCAACAAATCTGCCACATGGACAAGGAACTGGTGTCTTAGGGTACCAAAGGGTGAAATGAAATATAAATGATTTTGGTTTGAGGCACTAAAGAGTGAAACATGTATTATTTGGACAGTGGAAATTAGCATTGCTTGAATATATGATAAATGCATAGGTAGACATCATTTATTGGGTGATTGGTTACTCTTTAAAATTTAGGTTGAGCTTAATTCAATTCTAAAAAAGTGGCTTGTAAGGTAAAAGATGTTCACTTATAATTTACTTTTTCTCTTATGTTAATTTTTCTACATTTATCCAATCCAATGCATGTGATAATGTTTGTTTTGTATGTTAATTCAAACTGTATCATGCTCTTACATGTTTAGTATGTTCTGTGATTTATTCTAAATTAATATCAATATTCTTAAAATTGGTTATAGTTTATAGTTCTTTTGAACTTGTATTTGATTATGATAATTAAAATATACCTCTACTAAAGTTCCTTAGCCTGAAGTGAAAGAAGGCATTGAAACAAGTACATTAAATGAGCTATTCATGGACCTTACATGATCCTTAGTTGTGTGAACAACAATTGCTAATACTTTATCTACTCGATAAACAAACTTATGAACTATATTAAAGTACTGCATTTTTTTAAAATATTTTTAGTCCTTGATATTAAAAAGTAATTTTGTCATGAATTATTATTGTTTGCAAGGTCTTAATTGTGTATTTTCTTTTGAAGATTTTGAAAGAAGAGGTAAGGGACTTGCTGGATAAGGTATATATGGGCAAATTAGATAAATAACTCTACCTCTAATGGCCATTCTGGAAAAGTAACTATTCCTGGGAAATCACTGATACAGATTTCTGAATCATCAAGTGGAGTAATAACACTGGCAGGGTCAACTGAAGTTTCTATAAGTACATTACAGGAGATGGCTGCTTACTTGGAGCAGGGTTCTTTAAATAGGGCAACCAGAAGTACAAATATGAACAACCAATCTTGGTAAATAATGAGCTTTTTACTCTTACCAAATATATAAATACTGAATGAAAAATTATCCTTCATATTGGAGAGTTAGATGATGTTGTTTGATAGAAGTACTTCAATTGGAGGGAAAAATAACTTAGGCCAACTTCATTAAAGAGTATAGCATTTTCTTTCAATATTTTATCAATAATTTGGTTGGAATTCTTTCTATGTTGTTGCAATGACATTAGGTGATGGTACATCTTTTTTTATTTATTTTCTTTTTACAATAGAGTAATTTTTGTATTTAAATGGTGATTTACTACACTTACACTTATTTTATTTTTTTCCCAATTAAATGTTAGAAATTAATTTCTCATATTTTACTACCTTATAGCTAAGGATAATGCTTCCTAGGTATTTCTTTGCATATTGTTGAAACTATGGTAATATAGATTGGGCCGTGTATTTGGAATATAGATTGCATTTGGACACTATGGTAATAACAATAATTTGAATTATTTTAGACTTTGTTCTTAGTTTTAGTTTTTTGATTTATTGATTGTTGTCAAGGTAGATACAACATTATATAAGCTAAAGGCATACCTATTATATTATCCTTATAGGTTCATTAGTTGACTAATTTTATCTCATTATGTGGTTTTTATCACAGCTAACACTTATATGTAGGATTCAATGACAGACTTGAGTACTAGAAAGGTACTGAAATGGTTCAGTTGGAAACTCCAGAGCTTATGGAAGATGTTGTTCAACTTGTAAGTGGCATTGTAAATTATCATGTTACCTATTTAGTTATCAACAATTTCATTAGCAATGGTTAGATACGAGTTTCTTAATTTAGATTTTGCTCAAAATTTATAAACATGAAAAGAGTTATGTTTGTTCAATTCTATTCTTGTAGATCAAGGCATGTTAGATATGAAGATTCAAGATTTGGAGATTGTAGAGGAACTTAGAATCAAAAGAGCGGACAAACATGGAATTGTTAAATTTGGAGATTTGAAGATTGTTATTTTATCTAAAAACGTTGTTGTTCAGTGTCTTGGCTCAACATTACTTTGGTAAATCATAGTTTTGATAGTTGATTTATCACTTGATGTTTCAACCGTACTCTAGCTAGCTAAGGCTATGTTAATTACTTAAGTTGATTAAGTTGTACTCTAGCCAGCTAATACTATGTTAATTACTTAAGTTTTAGTCATGTTAACTATCTTCATTTAGGAAGGGAGCTAGATTTGTGTAAAGTTATTGTGTATTGAATTGTTTTTATTTTAATCTTGGATGTTGAAAGTTTTGGAATTGGTAGTAGTATATTGCCATGTTCTTGATTTTAATTTTGACATGAATTTTAAAATATTTTGAGAAACAAAAAAAAAATCGTTTAAAAAAAAATTGCGGACAAAAAAAGCATTTTTGTGGTAAAAAAAATATTTTTTTTATAAAAAAAAGCTAATAGCGGCGGTTTCAACCGACGCTAAAAGCTAAGTAAAACATAAAAAATAATGACAAATAGCGACGGTTTAGAACCGCCGCAAAAACCAATACAACTGACGCTAATGAGCTAGCGGCGGTTATTCCGACGGTTTTCCAGAACCGCCGCAACATGCCCTAGCGACGCCGCATTTGACGACAGTTAGCCAACCGCCGCACTTAGCAATTAGCGACGGTTTGAACCGCCGCTAATTGCCTTTTCCAACTGCCACCGCTTGCCTTTTTCTATGTAGTGTTACTATATGAATAAAAATATATGTCTTGTATCAGTATATGTGTAAAATATAAGATCTCATATAAATTACAAAAAAATGATCCCATATTAATATATCAATATAAATATAAACTTATTATAAATTAATCTCAAGATATCAATAGTAAATAAATACGATTTGAAACAAAATAAAAATAGACCCCATATAACTTATATCATTTAATTGAACATATGAACACCATCTTAATATAAAATAGTCTTTTGTCAAAAAATAATATAAAATAGTCTTTGTATTAATATATGAGTAAAAATATAGGGCCCATATAATCTCTGTGTTAATATATGAATAAAAATATAGTCCCTATATTAATCTATTTTTTTTAGTATTAATCATTTGGTTTTCAAGGGAAGAATTCCTTGATAATTCAGAGTCGACCCCCACATAAGTCCTTGAAAATATAGTCCCTATATTTTTACACATAATAATATATGTGTAAAAGTACCCGTCCCGTATAAATTATAAATAAAAAAGTCTCATGTAAATTACAAAATGAAAATAGATTCCTGTATTAATATATGAATATATGAATATAAATATACAGATCGTATAAATCAACAAAAAAAATAGGTACTATATAAATAACAAAAAAAGAAAAGAACACAGGCCCCATGAAAAGTAAAAAAAAAAAGGTCAATTTATTAATATATGAGTAAAAATTAAAATCCCATATAAATGTCTCAAAACAAAAAGCCCCCCAAGCAAACATGTGCCATTGATACATGTTAAAGTAACGACACATGTTAATGATTTAAATAAAAAATGTTTTATTGAAATTCATCCGGTAAATTCAACTTTTAAATTTGGGTTAATAGGTTTTTACTCCTTGCAAAGTAGGCGAGTTTTGCGTTACCCCCTGTAATTTTTTTTTGAGATTACCCCCCTGCAAAATTTATTTATTTTTATTTACTCCCTTTTGCTGACGTGGCAGACAAAAAAAAAATAACCGATTTAAAAAGTGCATCCAATGGGGTAAATCAAAAAAATAAATTTTGCAGGGGGTAATCTCAAAAATAATAATTACAGGGGTGTAAAGAAAAACTCGCTTACTTTGCAGGAGGGTAAAAACCTATTAACCCTTTAAATTTTCATAAATGAAATGCATAATCAGAATATCTTCATCTTTGGATTCTTAACATGTACTCTAATTAAAATAAATAGTATAGAAAATGTTTGGTAATGGAATGTTCCATATTTTTTTATATTTTTTGATCATCTAGTATAAAAAAAACAAACATTTTCACCTTTGTATAATGAAAACATATCCAGAGTATATTTCTTAACATGAGGGATTATATTAACAAATCCCTCATGTTAATATATGAGTACAAATATAGTTCCGCGTACATATAAATTAAAGTCTACATGTTAGCTTGTGAGTATAAATGAGATTTACTACTTAAGTAGCGGACATGAGTATTTTGGTAAAATCATAGGACGCGCGAGAAAATGGGTAGGCTACAAAAAGTAAATCCCATAAATGTAATCCTCATATAAATTACAAAAAAAGTAGCGGACGTCTTTCCCATTTTGTCCTTCCACTACTTAAGTAGCAGACGTTGTAAGAATGAAATTTTTTTGTAAATAAGTGGCAGACATTATAAAAATAAAATACGGTAGGGTGTTTTTAGGGGGTATCCGCTACTTAAGTAGCGGACTGGAGTATTTTGATAAATTCGTAGGGCACGCTAGAAAAGGGGTAGGGTGACAAAAGTAAGTCCCCATATAAAAACATATGAGTATAAATATAGTTTCGTGTAGCAATTCCAAAAATAAAAACCCATATTAAAATGATTATAAATATAAGCCCCGTATAAATTATAAAAAAGTCTCATAAATTAATATGTGAGTATAAATATAGGCCCCGTATATATTACAAAAAAAAAATGCGTCGTATTAATATATGAATATAAAGATAAGTCTCGTATTGAGAAAAAAAGAAGAAGATAAGTCTTGTATAAATTACAAAAAACAAAAAGACCCCTCTATTATTATATAAATATAGGTCTATGTAAAAATTAAAAAAATATAGGCTTTATAGGTCTCTGAACAAATTATCATGAATGGTGATTTTTGTAGAACCAAGCGTTGGTGTGATGATCACGTATAAACATATTGCTTCCATAATTATATGCAACTATATAAAGTAAAATTAACAATATATAACTATATTACATGCGTAAAAAAAACTATATTACAGTGAATAAATAAATAACTACATTACATAAATTATTCTGTATATACTGCACCGTTAAAATGGGGAACTTCATACATAAATAAACGTTTCAAAAAACAAAGAACAAATTTCATGAGAATGATATAGACTAATTGTAACAGCCCGAGCCTTCGGCGTTCCCGGCACTGCTACCTCACGATCTTCTCCAACCCCCTTCACTATTGGAGTTTTTGCCTTCCGTGGGAATCGAACCCATGTACCTGGGGATAAGTACATGTCCAATCCATTCCCACTACCAATTGGCAAAAACTCCAATAGTGAAGGGGGTTGGAGAAGATCGTGAGGTAGCAGTGCCGGGAACGCCGAAGGCTCGGGCTGTTACACTAATTAATCCAAATTTGCGATAAATGAATAAAAAAAATTAAAATATTTTCATTAATATGAAATTTGCTCCAAAACTACTCATTTTGTGTATCTTCATCTGCTAATTGTTTTTATAACTTCCACAACATGACCTTCAAGATAAGAAGAAGATCTCTCATTAGCACCTAAAAAAAACATGAGCACCTAAAAAAAATGAAGAAATACAAAGAATTGTAAAATAAAAAAAAGGGTATAACAAATAACAAAAAAAAATAATAAAAAGTAAAGAACTAAAGCATAACAATGTTAGAAATGGTGTAATTTGCAATGTTCAGCCAAACACCATTTATATAGAAAAATGAGAATTGGTATTTAAGTAATTTTACCCAAAATATGTAATTAAAGCTATTAAAACAAATATCTTGATTTAAGTAAAGAATATTGATTTACCCAAATAGAATTGGTAGACTCGACCAGAGAATTGGTATGGACTTTTGAAATAAGTAAAGACTATTATAAAATTAGAATGAATTTAATGCTATAATGTAAGGCATATATCATTCCATTTAAAAATAAATCATATTATGAAATAAGGCATATTCCATTTCTTTATTCAAAATAATAACAATAATAATAATAATTTTAAAAATTTCACTATTTAGTAATTTTAAATATTTTTCATTATAAAAAACATTATACAAAAAATTCAAAAATTTCACTATTTTTTTTTAGGACCACACTATTATTTTATTAGTAACACAATAAATGAATAAAAACATAAAGCATGTACATAAAATTAAAAAAAGTTATGTAATTTAAGTGATAGATATTTTATAATTAGCAATTAGTCAATAATTAGCAATTGTATGGAAATAATTAGCAATTAATGGAATTTGGGAACAATATCAATTAGTGAATAGAAATACATTTATTTTATATATAAAAAAAGAAATACATTTACACTGATATAAAATAAATAACAAAAAAATAAAAAAATTATATATTAGATCTAATATAAAAAATAAAAAATATTTGTAGCATGTCAAAAAAATAACAAAAAATTCAGTATCATTTAAATATATTATAATTTACAAATTTTTCTTTTAATGATCCATTGATTTTGTTATTCATTTTCGTTCAAAAAAATAAACTTTTTTATTTAATGTGTACGTAAAAGTCAAATATATCATCACCATTAACAAAAAAATCGTGCCTTTAATTTTGTATGATTTTATTTCCACTTTCAATTTCAAAGTCAAAATGCATAATGAAAATAAGGAACACAATAAATGTTAAATCGGCCTAATGAAAAATACATTATTTTAAATACTTGACAAAAATACATTATAATCAAAAATACATTATGACATTTAATGCTAAATTGTTGTGAGAACAGGGTTGCTGTGAGAGCGCCACGTGGCAAAAGAGGAAAATGAAATCGTCCTCGCGTATTACATATAATAGATAATCATATAAGTGTGTTGATCATAATCATAATTATAATCATTCTCAAATAGTGAGTTGATATTCACAATATACCTTTGTCAAAAAATAAATAAATCACAATATACCTTTGTATCATATGGTAAACACCTTTAATTTATCTTGGATTTAAGGAAATATTAGATAATACATTATAAACTGTCAGCTGACTAAAAAGAGGTTGTTTCAAGTACCATATTGAAAAATCTCACAGATATAGAAACGACTGAACTAGTTGATCCTTGGGTCAGATATCGAGTTTTCAAAAAAATAAAAATTAAATCATATCAGTTAGCATTGATTCTAATATTTTAAAAGGTTATTGTTCAAACGGCCTCTTTCTTGTGCTATTATGTTCACTTTAATTAGAACATCTCAATACTAAGCGAGGATGAACAACATTGTATTTTATTTTTTGTCTCTATAAATATCATAAATTCCACTTTTACTATTTATATAAAAATTCTGCAAGTTTTGGTCATATAAACATTTTCAGTTACAATTTTTAGTCCCAATTTTTAAATCAACTCATGTGTACTTTCATATTATTTAATATTTTTTATATTCATATTTATAATATAGAATCTCTCTCACAAAAGCTAAAGACTTTTTTAAGAAAAAATGAATTAAATTTCATTTATATGTATATATTTAAAATAATTATGCAGGAACGAAAGGTAGACGGGCAACAAGCTGCACCGCTAAACTTTTTTGTATAGCAAACTTCAACCTACGAAAAACTACATCCATAGACCTAGGCGTCACCACATTGCTATGTATGACCCTTTGAACTATTTTCAGAGGGTCTACAGGCTATGATGCTAGAAAGTCGAAGGTGTCAAATACAAATGAAATAAAAACATGTTAATTGTCAGAGCACGCTCTATCATATTTGGCCATTTTTCTTGAAGCAGCTTTGAGGGCTGCTTGTCCAACAGTAAAATCCCCAACCCATAATCCCACAAGTGGGGAAACTCCAGTCAAATATACACAAACATGTTACCCTCCTACCCATCCATATATACACCATTATATCTGTTGGATGAAATGTCAATCTCCCTTCCTGTGGGTTAGTCAAGAAGTTCACTGGTGCTTTTTCTTCACATAAATGCTCACACGCCTAAGTTATCAAAAAACACAACTCTAACCAACTTATGCCTATATTTGAAGCATGTATGCTCGTTACAATGAGTTGTATGCTCCCTAAAAGTGTATAGACACGTCTTACGACAAACTGCACAAACATCATCCTTAGAAAATAACAGAATCATGAGACGGTACCTGAAGATAGTACGATACTCCACCAGAGACATGCGTTGGCCTAATCCCCCGATGGGAATAACCAGAAGAGAATCTATAGCACGTGTTGCTTTCAAACACCCAAAAACTGTTTTTTTATCTTGTGATCATATCAAAATCAACTTCCATGTCCGAAACAATTTTACCAAAAAAACACTTGCCAAAACATATTGGGCTTTACTGGAGACGGTGTCCTTGCTAGCATAATTGCTAAAGTCAAAATTTGGAGTTGTATCACGAAGACCGTCTGAAGCATTGTAAATATCATAGTCCATATACCACACTCTACTATCTCTCAATATGATATTGTAGCAACCAAGATTGGACCCTGAAAGCCAAAAAGCATATGAGGCGGCCTCTACTGTTGAATACAAGTCTAACCCCTTAAACTTAATAGGTAAAGAAACCATAATCCATTGAAGGCCTCCAAAGAACGGACCTCCCCCCAACCACAATGTCTTCAATTGCCGCTCGCAACTCTTTATCAAACAAAATAGTTGCCTAGCTCCTCCATGTGAATTGGTTGGCACATTCTAATCGAAGTAGAAAAAACTCACTCGGTGGATCTCTTAATTGAGGAAGAAAATGCGTTAACCCAACAACTTTGACAACTATTTTCATGGCCACTTCCTTAATAAAACCTTAAAATGAAATAAATATAAACTTTTAAGTGTCAAAACTTAAAATGTCATATTTAATTCACCACTTGTTAAAAAAAATTAAACTTTTACAAAAGAGTTTTCTAGAATTTACACATGTGCTGATTTAAAAGCAAGAACTAAAAGTTATTGTTTCAAAAAATATTTAAGGGACCGAAAGTTACTGAACTTTTTTATAAAAACTAAAAAAATTAAAGATATTTATAATGACTAAAACTTTATTTAACCCTTTATATTTTGATAGCAATTTATATATTCTCCTTTAATTTATTTAAAAATAAATTATCCACAATTTTATGACATTGCGTAGGTCAGCCCAATTAGGCTGTCAATGTGATCGGTGAGTAAGCATGCCAACATGTATCCCAAAATTTTAATATTGTATGCATATTGCATTCAATTCTATGCAAAAGATGTTTTCACCTCAACGATGAATATCTTCTACGAATAACCTTTGTCATGGTCTAATTATATTATAACTAGAAATAAACCCGTGCGTTGCACGGGTTCGATTAAAATATATAATTAAAATATTTTTATAAATGAAAATTAATAATTGTGATAAGTATAATTATATATAGTTAAATAATAGTTTTATTTATATTTTAATGTAATATATCTTTTATAATATTTTATAAGTTTGAAAGGATGCATCATATTTTATTTTAATAGTTTTTTTTGGAAGCATATTTTATTTTAATAGTTTCGTATCATATGTTAGTTTTCTTTATATGATTTAAAATTGTATAGTTACATGTCGCTTCGTTTTTAATTTTTGATGTATCCCTTTTTTTTTCAATAGGCGTTGGAGGCATGCATACATACTTTATTTTAGCATGTCGTTTTTTGAAAACTACGTATGAAATACCAAAACGGATTACTTCCTTCTATGCAATTTAAGGTTCCAAATAATTTTTCTACTTATTACTTCCCTATTATTTTATATTGACTTGTTTTAGAATTCCTCTCAAACTTTTACTTGTTGGATTTTATCCTAACTTTTATTAGTCTTTCGTTTGCTTTACCTATTTTAATTTGCTTAATTAAATTTTTATTTTTGTTTTTGTTATTCTTTGTGGGGTTTATGTCCTCCCAAAACTGTTTGTTATCCCAACTTTTATTAGTCTTTTGTTTGCTTTACCAATTTTAATTTGCTTAATTAATTTTTTTTTGTTATTCTTTGTGGGGTTTATGTCCTCCCAAAATTGTTTGTTCATTTTTGCCTATCTTAATTATTTAATATATTTATTTGTAGTTTTTATGAAAAATACCATGCTTGACCAAATAAATAAATAAATTTTATAAAAAAAATACTTTAGTTATATTGCTTATTAATTATTACTATTGTGCTATTATTTGTTTAAAAAATAACTTTATCACACAAACCTTTAAACTACCATTCTTTCTTACTCCTTAACTCTTATACCTTAATTATATGCATACAGTAATCATGAATCATGATGAGTAGTGTAAGAAGTTATAATAATGGAAATAACTATGGGAAAAAGAGTTACACAAATTAATTGCGAGTTACATAAGGAAGAAGTATATGAATGAATATAATGAATACATGTATTAAGTTATTAAATCTAGAAAGAAAAGGGAGGAGTCATATGATATTACATTAATAAATAGTTTCAAGAGAAAAATAATAGTAGAATTATAGTTTTTTTTAATGGTAAAGAATTATAGCTTCGACCCACTTTCCTGCATACGTACACAAAGAAATGGTAGATATTATCAAACATCTAATTGCATCGATGCTCGATTCATACTTGTTAAATTTAATCTCTCTTTTGTCCACTGCCTCCACCGAACCATAGATGAATGTCCTATAAGTTAAAAAAGTTCACACATTTAAAAAAGTACCACATATAGACTAAAGCTTTCAAGAGCAACAAAACACATTCAAAACTGGAAACATTCTCACTACCTTTTGCTGAAAAATTAAAATTATTATCAATAAAAATCATATAGAAACAAATATATAGTTCTTTGTTTCTTTACTTACCTCCTCTAAGAAATATTCTCCCCTAAAAAGTAAAGGAGCAATTACCTTGTGATTACAGGCCAACGACATAAACAAAAAAGTACCACATATAGACTAAAGCTTTTAAGAGTAACAAAACACATTCAAAATGGAAATGTTTTCACTACCTTATGTTGAAAAATTAAAATTATTATCAATAAAAACCATATAGAAATAAAGGAGAAATAGATAGTTTATTGTTTCTTCACTTACCTCCCCTGAAATATATTTTCAACGTTGAGTGATACGTAGTGGTAGAATTTATGATCTGCATATACACGATAAAAGGAAAAACCAAGTAAATTCACAAAAAAAAAATCATCTAAAATAATACTATACATAGAATTTATAATTGACTTATCAATATATACACCATTCTTCATTTAGCAACATGTCATTCTTCTTAACACTTTTAACGATTTAAATAAAAAGGAATAATTGAGATCAAAGGGATATAATCTGCAATATTTAAAAACAAAAATGAAATCATCTTATCTTACATGCTCTCAATGGTGGTGTTGTGGTAGTGATAAGTAGCTATTGGATTAACTTTATATAGACCTCTTGAACTCAATAATAAGAGTACAATAATAGTGTCTTCAAGGCTTTCTTATTTTTAATTTGTAACTGAAATTAATAGGAATATAGAAGGCTTTTTTAGGTGAAAAGTTTCTATAACAATTATTAAACAAACTCAAAATTTAAGCACATATATGATCGTATAGTGGTTTGGTAAGCATTTCTTGTTCAATAGTTACATGTTAGGGAAGCCAAATAGTTCTCTAAAGATTAAAATATAATTAAAAAATTGAGAGCTATTGTAACATATATATAATGAATAATTACTTTGAAAGATGAATGAACACACAAAATAAATAAAATTGAGATAATTTATAAATAAATATGAGAAACTAATTTTAATAGATATATTGAAGCTCTCTCAAGGATGCCACATAGGCAAAATAAAGGCTTAGGAGCTTCCTTTTATTAGTAAAAGATTATATTTTATGTTTTTCACCTTGTTTATGATGAAATTAAGGTTCAAAAATAATGAAAAGGTGGTTGAAAAAATAACGAGTTCTTTTGATTGGCAAGATTTATATATGACCTCTTTTTTTTTCTTCAGGTATATATGACCTCTTTATTAAGTGTGCTAAAAGGACAAATGTAACACATGAATGTCATTAAGAGACATTTAATAATGATTCTAATTATATGTATGAAGTATTTTTTTTTCTTCACATTTTTAAGTGTTAAACACTGTTAATTTGATGTAAACACAACGCGAGCTTTATATATTTTTAAGTGATCAAATTATTTTCTATTTTTCCATGCAAAGGGATAAAAATATGGTTAAAATTATAAAGTTTGTTTACGTTATAATAATTTTTATGTCCATATTTATTATTGCAACGAATGCTAATGGTAAGTCACATTACTTTGCAATTTTAAAGTTTAATTTCATCATAACTTTTTGTCTAATCTTTTTTCCTTTTCTATTTTTAACATTCTTATATTTTTCCTTTTATTTTATTGTAGTTTTTAATGAATGCGGTGAAGACGCTGATTGTCCTCAAGCTATGTGTTTCAAAAGTTTTGTTGCGAAGTGTATTAACAACATATGTGCATGTGTTTATGATGGTGATGATGATGATGATTTACCTTAATTCGATTCAATTTATCGGTCGTGTTGATGGTCTTTGGTGGTTTGGAGATTGAGAAATGTCTTTCTAAAAATGAGATTAGAAGTCAATCTCTTTTAAGTTATGTTTATTTTTGGCTTTTTACATTGGTGTTCTGCTTATATATGATGTCTCTGTTTTGTAATTCTGCTTTTCCCGGTATCTGTACGTCTTGTGCAGAGACCGGTTTTTAATAATAATATTTTGCGGTTCAAAAAAAATAATCATTTAGTTATTGTCTAAGACCCAATAATTAGATTTTTTTAATTATGTTTTAATAGTTTTAAGAACCTTCAAATAGAGACTTTGTACTCTAAATGATGGTGATGAAATAAAATAAAGTAGTAAAAAATAGGCAAAATCCATCTATTGGTCCTTTAAGTTTTATGTTTGTAGCAGATTGATCATTTAAGTTTTTTAAGTAACAAATAAGTCCTTTCAGTTTTTTAAATAACAAATAGGTCCTTTAAGTTTGTAATTTTTAACATCTAGGTCCTGTTTTTTAAGTAATTGGGAGACTTAGATGTTACGAATTATAAACTTAAGGGACGTATTTGTTACTTAAAAACCTTAAAAGACTTATTTATTACTTAAAAAACTTAAAGGACCAATTTATTACAAACATAAAATTTAAAAGATCAATAGATGTATTTTGCCTAAAAAATATTACTTAGATTATCTCCTCATATCTTAATTTTGGCGGTATTTATGTGACTTCCATTTAAGACATGTCACTTTACTTTCGAACCCAACAACATTTCAGAATATTGTAATAGGTTCACATAATTCACAACACATTATTGACATCACATTTTTTTTTTTTTTTTTTTTGACAATAACACACTTAACACCTTTCATTATTTAAATAAGAGTCAATACAAGGAGGAGCTGAATCGTAAATACGACGGCGAGACATAGAAAAGGCCGCTCTAGCTAGATGGTGAGCAACCTTATTCGCTTGTCGTCTAACATACTTGACCTCAAAGTAATTATGCAAACTAAGAATCGATTGAATATAAGAAATTAGCAAACTAAACTCAGAAACACACGACTGACGAGATGAAATAGCATCCACCACAATTTTAGAGTCACTTTCAAACACCACGTAAGAGAGGCCTCTTTGTAACATCTCTTTCATTGCTTCCGCTAAAGCCATAGCCTCACCTTCCACGACACTAAAAGGGGTGTTCACAATATTAGTTCCTGCAAGTTTGAAGTCACCATTAGAGTCACGTACTATCCATCCCCATCCGGTCGATCCCGCCAAGTTGTAGAAGCTCGCGTCGACATTACATTTGAGATAACCCAACGGGGGTTGCTGCCAGGTTGTTGCGTGTTGCTCTGCTGGTGCCGCTGCACTGGAAAGAGGTTGTTCATGGTCGTGTAACAGGCCTCGGGTAGCAACCCATTCACACCAAAACCGTGCTGCATGGTCTCCAATTTGACGTGCATGAAGGCTATCGTTATTCCAAACTTTGTTATTTCGATTTTGCCATGCAAACCATAATAATGTAGCGCATTTTCCTGCCACCATCTCTGTTTCCAACCTGCAAATATCGAAAAAAAATGTCTCGAATATTAGTAAAACGATGGAGCCGTGAGAGGATGACTTGCGCCAGCCCCATCACCTCCCAAGCTTCACGGATCATGTCACAACTCAAGAATAAGTGCTGTTCCTCTTCCTCACAAGATGAACACATAGGACATTCACTCGGACAGTTAACATAACGAGTTCTCAAGCGCGGCCGAGTTGGTAAACAACCACTACAAACTCTCCAAAGCAAATGTTTAACTTTGGGAGGTGCGTGGATCTTCCATAAATTCCTCCAACCTTCCTCCTTGTTGTTTCCATACCCTCTAGTCTTTTGTTTCATATAAACTCGGTACCCCGATCGAACCGAATACACACCATCCTTCTCTTCCCTCCAAATCAACCTATCCTCCGTCACCACTTCTAACAACGGGACCGCAATAATATCATGAGCTACATCTACAGGAAAAAGAGAAATAATTTTATTTTCATCCCACCGTTTCATATTAGATAGCAAAAGATCATGAACCGTAATATTGTACACTTCACGGTTTTGGGGAGCTCTTAAACAACATGCATCACTAGTCCTCAACCATGGTTCATGCATTACTTTAATCTTACTACCATCCCCAATTTGCCATCTACACCCATAAGACAATACCTCCCTAGACCTCCAAATACTCCGCCAAGCAAAACTAGGATTATTACCAATGTTAGACTCAAGAAAAGAATGTTTGGGAAAGTACCTAGCTTTGTATAATCTTGCCACCAAAGAGGTAGGGTCATGCATAAACTTCCACCCTTGCTTTGCTACCATAGCCATATTGAAACTATGAAAGTCTCTAAAGCCTAATCCCCCCTCGCCCTTAGGCCTTGTTAATTTGCTCCATGCTAACCACCGTATTCCACCGTTATTATTACCTCCACTCCACCAAAAAGCATTTATCATCCTCTCAATTTCACTAATTAACGTGTCCGGTAAGAGATAAATATTCATAATATAAGCCGGTATAGCTTGTAAAACAGATTTGATCATAACTTCCTTACCGGCACGTGATAATGGTCTACTCCTCCACCCATTGATTCTCTTCCAAATGCGGTCTTTGATATATGCGAAAGTATCCTTTTTACTGCGTCCCACCATGGATGGTAGTCCAAGATAAGTACCGGTGCCTAGGACTTGTTTGACTCCCATGATATTCGACAGGTCTTCTTGTGCTGCTCTACTCATATTGCGGCTAAAGAATACTTCGGACTTTGACAAGTTGATCTCTTGACCGAATGCTAACTCGTAGGTTTTGAGAATCTCCATCAGTTTAGTTGTCTCCGAAATGTTAGACCTGCAAAACAAAAAGCAATCATCTGCAAACAAAAGGTGTGACACAATAGGAGCTCCTCTACAAATTTTGATGCCATGTAAGTCTCCACTAGCAACATGTTTGTGAATGAGTGATGTAAGGCCTTCGGTGATTAAAATAAATAGGTAAGGAAAGAGAGGGTCTCCCTGCCTAAGTCCTCTGCCAGGGTAAATAGGACCAGTTTTCTCAAAATTCACTAAAGCCGAGTAGTTTACTGAGCTAACACACAACATCATCCATTTTATCCAAGTATCCGAAAAACCCATCTTTACAAGAACTCCTTTCAGGTAACTCCATTCTACCTTATCGTAGGCTTTGCTAAAGTCAATTTTAAGAGCTAGTTCACCTTTTGCACCTTTCGTACGCCTCTTCAGACAGTGGATAATTTCAATAGCTATAAGAGCATTATCAATGATGGATCTTCCCTCAACAAACGCAGACTGCTCTTCAGAGATATATTTGCCTAAAACTCCCTTGAGTCTATTTGCTAAAAGCTTAGAAACCACTTTATAAAGAACATTACAAAGTGAGATAGGGCGAAAGTCCTTCATAGAAGCCGGGGCATCACATTTCGGAATTAGGCAAATATTAGTTTCATTTAGAGATGACGGAAAATAACCTCTCCATAACCAATCTCTGACAGATGTAAAGATTTCATCACCACACAGCTCCCAAAAATTCTGATAAAACGCTGGGTTGAAACCATCCGGACCCGGCGACTTATCAGGATGCATCTGGAATAGCGCCACCCGCACCTCCTCCTTCGTGATAGGAGCTACTAAGCTAGCATTATCGGCCACGGTGACACGAGGAGTTATGAGTGAAAGAACCGGTTCTAGTGAACCATCCTTAGGCGTGAACAACTCCTGGAAGTAACTACAAGCAACCTCGCACAGATTCGATTGACCGGTAACTATCTCACCATTCCCATTCGATAATTTTTCAATCTTTTTTACTTTAGAACGAGCTGTCGCCGACATATGGAAAAATTTTGTATTGAGGTCGCCTTCTTTTAACCAATGCATCTTCGCCCTTTGTTTCCAGAATGCTTCTTCTTGAATAAGGGTTCTCACATGTTGATTCTGAGCTTCATTGAACCGGGCTAAGCTAGTAGGATCACCTCTATCTCGATACCGCTCCATCTCTGCCTCATGTTCTACAATTACATCCTTAAACCTCCTCCTCCTCTTCCTTCCCCACCTCTGAAGCTTGTCAGCACAATGAGCTAGTCTATTAGTTAATTCAAGACCATTACCATCGTACCACCCATCCTGTACTACCTCTCCAATATCCTCCTCCAACAACCAACTATTCTCAAAGCGGAACTCATATTTGAAATGTTGTTGGACCACCGGAGAACTTTGTAACAAAATAGGACTATGGTCCGAATGCGAAGACAAAATGTTCCTTAGTTTGGCATTTGGAAATTTTGTCAACCAGTCGGAGGAAACTAAAGCCCTATCCAATCTTTCTCAATCATATGGTCAGTTCCACTACTTTTGAGCCAAGTAAAAGGGTATCCTTCAAGTTGGATATCCGTCAAATCACAATCATTAACTGCATTCCTGAAGCCTGTGCATAACCAATTAGGATGAGGAAGCCGTCCTTTCTTGTCATCCTGAGATAATAAATCGTTAAAATCCCCTATCACGCACCATGGTAAAGATGACATATCACGGAGTTCTCTAAGAAGGTCCCATGCTAATCGCCTCCTACTCCTCTCAGGGTACCCATAATAACAAGTTAATCTCCAGTGTCCATTCTCTTCATCCTCCACAATAAGATTTATGAAATTACGCGAATAATTTAAAACATGACAGTTAACATTATTCTTCCAAAGTACTGCTAAACCACCACTTCTTCCTTCGACATCAATAGAAAGACAAGAATCAAAATTCAACATGGTTCTGATGTTTTCCATCCTGTTTGCTCTTGACAGTGTTTCAGACAGAAATAGCACATCTGGTTTGTGCCCTTGAGCTAAATTACGGAGATTAGGAATTGCACTCGGGCCGCTCAAACCCCGGCAATTCCAACTGAGAATGATCATTGGTCCCGGCAGGCCTGGCTGCCAGGACCTACCGTTAAAAAATGTTGAGTCACAGTTGAAGCTTCCTCCTTCTCTTTGACATCACATTATTCACATAATTTCACATCAATTGCACAAAATCACATTAAGTTCGCAATACCGACATCATATTCGAGTTATTGAATATCACATAAATTGTAGCACATAGCCACATACTAATAGAAATATGCTTATTACCTGCAGGGCCGTCTCTGACTATTTGGAGGCCCGGTGAAAATGTTAAAAATCGGCCCTAATAAAAATATATAAAATAATTAAAAAGTATTCTCTATTTAAATTATACGTAAGAAACACATAAAAAATAACTATCATTATATATAACGTCAAAAAGAGACATCCTAATCTAAGATTAAAATGTACTAGAACAATATTTATGTGTATAGATAATTAATCTATTGATATTCATATGATGTTTTATGAATACTAACAATATATATCTATTATTTTAAGGCTTTAAAATTAATCTATTAATACACATCTGATATTTTATGAGTACAAATAATATATAACTAATATTATAAAATCTTAAAATTTTAAATTAAGGCCTAAAAGTTTTGGAGGCCCGGCACCGGCGCACACCCTGCACATGTGTGCAGGCCGGGCCTGATTACCTGCAGTATTAGGGTTAACCATTTTTTACAAAACGAGTAAAATTGAAAAATTTAAAGAAAGAATTAAAGAAGAGAGCGCGAGGCCAAGGAGAGGAAGAACAAACGAGAAAATTAATTCTAGCTTATGGGGGGTCCACTACAAACCAAGTAATGAAACTTATTGATTCTACGTTCATAATTGATTTGTTAATGCACGAGTATAACTTCATCCTACCCTTTTTCTTTATTAATTGATCGATGAATTTTGAAAGTTATGAGGATTTTGTGAAATTAGATGTTGGTTGATATGTTGAGAATGAAATAACATTAGGTAATTGATCTTTAATAATTGATTTTTGAAATAAGCTATTATGACTTGTTAGGGGATGTTTGGGATAAGATTAGGTTTAGGAACGCTACAACAGTATCAGTTTGCTGGTTTTTATACCAAATTTGCATAGTCATTTTCGGTCAAGCACCGATCATCTTGTTTCAAGTGTAATTGGATTTTCATGAGTCCATTAGGTGCAGTCTATTTCTTTGGAAAGAGGGTTTAATAACATTTTTAGCTGGAAATTTTCATAACTTTATCATACTTATATAATTTTAATTAATTAATAAACAATTCTTTTTCCGTAATTAAATTGAGTAAATATGTTGACGGATTTACTAGTCGGTTTAAGTAATTAAATCAGAAGCCGTAGGAGCTGTTTTGGGTAGTCTTAGTCGTTATCTAGAGAGTGTAGTGAACTAATTTAATTAGATTTGAGTTACTAATTATTCGAGGAATAAAAGACACCAAATAATAGAAGTTAATTGATTGTTAATTAAGCCGTTGTTGTTGTTAATGATGTTGAAGCCATGTTATTGTTAATGATGATGAGTTTGAGTTGTCATCTTAGTTGTTGTCTTTGTCTCTTATTGGCATGAAAATGAAGCAAAAACTTCAAAGAAACATTCAAAGAATGTCGGAAAAATCATGCTTCTAGAATTGAAGGTCATATGCTATTATTGATTGTGAGTTTTTACTAGCAGAAATTGAAGGAACTGTCGAGTTTTTAAAATATACCGCCTATAATAATCATAAAATCACAAAGAAATTGTTGTTTCTAATGCGGAACAAACTTACATACAATTACATCAAATATATACATCATGAGAAAATTTACACGAAATTATCTGTAATTTTTTGTCAACTTATGTATTGCTCATGACATTATATGAACATCTCAACTAGACCATAATTTAATATAAATATATTCAATTATATAGCTCAAACCAAATTATAAAAAGAAAATGAAATTTTGTACCAAAAAAAATAAAAATGAAATCATGTAAACATAGTTAAATAAGCAATTATATCAATTTACGTCATGTACAATTTTAAAATTTAAAGTTTATTTAAAAGTTACCAAAGAATAATCATATCCCGAGATTTTCTTTAATTCATATTGATTTTTGTTATACTTCTTGCCTTTATCTCAACTATGTAAAAAAATTGTATATTAAGACAAAGACAAATATAAATACACGGAAAAAAAAATACTAATGTGCTCATGATGTTTGGCTAGCTTTTTATTTTGTGTGTTACTTATAATTTATATAGTTTTAAAAAGAAATATCATGGAAACATAGTTATATAACCAATTATATCAATTTACGTAATGTTTAGAATTTCAAAATTTAATTTGTTTGAGAGTTTAAAGGGGAAAATTTTAGTAATGAAAGAGGAGAGCAGATTTTCTGCAGTAATTTACTCCCTGCAGTAGAGCTTGAACCACTTATATGATTTATGTACATGAAATTTTAATTTTAAAAAATAAATAAATGGTCTAGATTGGACATGATGCTCTCAATTACCGGAGAGAATCTTTTTTCATGAAAGAGAAGTATGCAATCAAAGGATAATCCACTTAAACATATGTGGCACTCTAAGTATATATTAAACATGTGCTTGAATTTCAGGATACATGATTCGGTTTTCACATAAGTCAAAAACTATACTAGAGAGATGAGTAGAGAAGACCGTGAGGTGTAGCGTTGGGATTGTCTACTAAATACCTAGAAAAGAGGCCCGAGCTATTACAAAAAGTTTCATGCGGATGTCTCTGAAGACACATGTTTCCTGCCGAATTTTCTGTGGGTATTACTACATATTTACCCGTGAAATGTTCACAGGAATGCTTACTACGGATTTGTTTTGGCAACAAATTCTGCAAGAAAGTTTCCTAAAGATTCAAAAAACCGCAGAAAAGAATTACCCATGAAGGTTTCAACTGAGAACCCAAAACCACTTAAAACGTATTTTATGCATATTTTTTGTCCAGATTCCAAATCCACATGTAATAAGCAGATTTCTAGTAGTTTTTGTCTCCTCGTGTCTAGAATATGCTTTGCGTCTTATCAAAAAATAAATTAGTTTATTTAATTTTACTGCAAAATTAATAAGGGTCATATTAACTTGTGCCCTTAGGACACATGATAAAGTATCTTTATATGGAAACTTTGCAATTAATAAACTAAGAAATTTAATGCATCAAAAGTAAAAACACACAAAATTCAAAAACATAATTTCTATATTTGTCTTGTTATCATGTGCCTTAAAGACACAAATTAACATTCTCCAATTAATAATTATCGCACAATTATGCGACTCTACGAATGCACAGATTTATTACTAGTGTATCTATTTCAAAAATGATACTCCCTCCGTCCCAAAATGTAAGCAAAAGTTGGTCAACAAAAATGAATGTATTTGGTACAAATCTTTAACCAAATACATCAACTTTCTTTGACCTATTTTTGCTTATATTTTGGGATGGAGGGAGTATAAAGTTAACTATATTTTTCCCATAGAGTTTTGCCTTCCCATAGTTTTGCGCTCTACCACCATAACAAATTAATTTGTTATTCAATTGATGGGTGGCTAGTCTCACAAGTTTGACTTTGTCACATTCAAACTGCGGCCAAGCGGTATCATCTTTCCAGCAATTGAAATTGAAGATGGAATAAGAATGTTTGTTATACCATATTTAGTAAGAAATAAATATAAGAAAAAGTGAAGAATCATTATTTAATTCGACCAATTTAAAATTGGCTACCTATACATGAGAATAGAGTGATTATAAATTGTAATTATTAAATATTGTCACATAAGATTTTTCTTTTTTCTACATCAACTTCTTTTTACAAAATATCATTTTCCATAAAATAATTACAATAAAGTTTCATATCAATGAACTCCAAAATCAAGATTTCATATGTTATAGAGATGACACACTTACGCGCAGTAATAAATATTATTTGCTTATTTAAGATTAGAAAATCCAAATCACAATAAAAAGTTCAACTTTAAATAATGTCAACGACTGATTATAATCAGACGGATGAAAATAGTAAGAATATCACGCAGTTACTGCGGAGAATCTTTTTCCCGAGCTGACTTGTTTTGACTTTTGACTACTACTACTTTTTTAGGCATCCCATGATGGCATGGCAACTTGCAAGCAAGCCACAAGCCATCAATCAATTACTAGAATATTATATATCTGAAACTCTTAGCTCTATATAAACCAAAGAAATCTCCATCCAATTTCTCATATCCCAATCTCAAATTAACCAACAAAAACCCAAAACAATGAACACTTTTAGTAACTTGTTTCTTATATTCATATTGCTATCTCAAGCAACATCTTCTCTCTCAAAATGTCATCCAGAAGATAAAAAAATTCTTCTCCAAATCAAAAAAGAATTCAACAACCCAACATTTCTATCCTCATGGGAACCACACACTGATTGTTGCAACTTCAAGTGGTTTGGTGTTTCTTGCTCATCCTTAACAAATGATCGTGTCACTGATCTAATTATCTCAAATGTCACGATTACTTCTCAATTCCCTCCTTCTATAGGTAATATATCTTACTTACGTTCCCTTTGTATCTATGATTTACCAAATCTCACCGGCACAATTCCAGAGTCTATAACCAAACTCACCAGACTTGTATACCTCACAATCAGTGAAACCGGTGTTACTGGCCCAATACCAAAATTCACGGCCCAATCTAAAAGCCTTGTTAATTTGGATCTTTCACATAATAACCTTTATGGAGAATTACCTCCTTTACTATACAAATTGCCTAGTCTTTCCGGGATTCTATTTAATAACAACAAGTTAACAGGTTCAATCCCTGCTTCGTATGGTTACCTTAATAATAGCACCGTAGCTACTTTAGATCTTTCTTACAATAATCTCTCGGGGAAACTTCCTATTTCATTGGCGAAGTTGGATATTTACCTTGTTGAATTGGCTTATAATAAATTTGAAGGTGATGCTTCTATGCTTTTTGGTTCCAATAAAAAAACATTGGTAATAGACATTTCGGGAAACAATTTTGAGTTCGATTTTGGAAAAATTGAGTTGTCTAAAACAATAACAACATTGGATTTGAGTCATAATAATAAGATCTATGGTAATTTTCCTATGGGAATGGAAAATGTAACATTCTTGAATGTGAGTTACAATAGATTGTGTGGTGAAATTCCAAAGGTTGGATATTTCAACACTTTTGATGTGTCTTCATTTGTTCATAACAAATGCTTGTGTGGATCTCCTCTTCCAAGCTGCAAGTGATCATTGGTGTGTTGTTTCTCGAATATTTGTAGTAATAATTTTGTTATGGATTTACACTTCTTGTAGATTTTGATTGATAGATAAATGTTAATCAATTGTTTCAAATATAGTGACCATTATGTGACACACTTAACAATAGTTATTCAGCAACGTACGAATATTGGAGTAATAATGCTCATTGCAATCATCAACTTTCACTTTGTAATTCATGGCTAAACTCTTTGTTAATTTTATTTCTACATTTTTTTACTTGTTTTCTTGCTCTTTAGTTTATAATATTTCTAATTTATTTTCCACCTACACATAATGTTTATGTGTGCGTAATTCTCTTCATCTTGGGCACATGGAAGGTAATATTCTTCTTTTATATAAATGGTTCTGGTAAATTGTATCATAGAGACTCACCAAGATCACAACATATCCAAAGTGAGACCCGATTCAATGACATATGTTAAGTGTGCGATGACATTGGGCCTCCAAATTTTGGTGGAATTTTGAGCCTCTAAATTTTGAAATCATACAATATTAATTATACATCATTAAATATCAAATGTACATTTAATAAATTAGTGGTAAAATTTGATGTTTGTGTGTGCAAGAGCTTGAGGTCAAAACCCAACTTTACCATCATTTTTTACTTCAAAACCGAATAAATTAAATTTTATCTTTAAAATAAATTTTTCTTCAAAACCTATCAAAACTTGTAATAAGTAAACACTTATATAAACTTGTAGGCAAATTTTAATATGGATCACTTCTTTAAGTGGTCCATGGTGGACCAGTCATGAATAACACTATAACGAATACGAATTTCACAAAATTCACTGTTGTATTTAAAATTTATATCATATAGATCATGCATGAAATTTTTTTAAAAAATTGAAAATCTTTTGATATGTTATTGAGATTCACTAAGATTAACGGTTTATGGATTTTTATTAAATAACATTAATCTTGATATGTCTCAATAACATATCAAATGATTTTCAATTTTTCTGATTTTTTTTATAAATGATATCTATGATATAAACTTTCAATCCAACGATTGATTTTGTAAAATTCGTATTTGTTATAATAGTTTTAATCACTTGTCCACCGTGGACCACTTGTGAACCGTAGCATATGGCCTAAAGTTGTATAGCACTAAGCACGCTTGTTTTGAGTCTACTACTTAGTGATCTCATGATAATGGCATGGCAACTTGCAAACCCACTAGACATATCTTAGCACAATATAAACCAACGAACTCTCCAACAATAGGAATATATCTCATATCCCAATCCCAAAGTAACCAACAAAAACACAAACAATGACCACTTTTAGTAACTTGTTTATTATATTCATATTACTCTCTCAAGCTACATTTTCACTCTCAAAAAGATGCCATCCAGAAGATGAAAGAATTCTTCTTCAAATCAAAAAAGAATTAAACAATCCAACTATTCTATCCTCATGGAAACCACACACTGATTGTTGCAACTTTAGTTGGGTCGGTGTTAGTTGCTCTTCCTTAAATGAACGTGTTGGTTTTCTAAGTATCTCAAACGACACCAAACTTAGTGCTCAATTCCCTCCCTCAATAGGTAACATATCTTACTTAGAGACCCTTTTTATCTTTGATTTACCAAATCTCACCGGCACAATTCCAGAGTCCATAGTCCAACTCACCAGGGTGAGTCTCAAATGAAAATTTCTTTTCCGACCCCCCAGGAATCTTTTATACCCCCCTAACGGACGTATTTACCCTTGCATGGTTTCGTGGTTAATAGAAACCGCGAATTTAGAGTACCGCGGTTCGTAGAAACCGCGACGCCCTAATATAGTAACACAGCTCTTTCATTTCTGTCAGTTACGAAATTTGAATAAAAAATACCAACACTTCTCTTCAACCTCTCTTGTGCGATATTGGGGCTAAATATCAACTTCCAACTTCAAAACATACTTAATCAAGTAAGTTACATACATTTTTTATCATTCATTGTGTTTGTCTCAAAGTTCATTACTCTAGGTTTTTTTTTTCTCCATAAGAAAAGTTATATAATTCAATTTTTGATTTTGTGGTTTGAAAGGTTGATTTAGTTGTTGGAATTGTTGATTATTTGTTATTTGTCAGATTAAATTACATGTTTACATGATTGCATGTGGAGTTTCATGTTTTATTTGAATTTGATGTTGTTTCCATTGTATTGCATGCTAAGTGTTTGACAAAATGTCTAAATGAAATGGGAATATATACAAAGGCAGTGAGCAGCATAAATTTTTTTAAAGTCCCAGGATTTCGCGGTTTATACAAACCATGGGCACCGCGGTTTTTAGAAACCACACGATTCAGAAATCGCGACCTAGCTAGTCTAGGCCAATATGACAGCTTTGAAAGAAAAATTAAACCGAACATTACCTTTAGTTTCAGCTTCAATGCGTTTCCCAGGCGTTAGTAGACCCTCCAATGTTGATTTTAAGCTACCAAAATGTTGAAAAACGGATTTGGATGTTGGAGCTCTTTTTGTAGTTTGGTGATGAAGTTTGAAAGTGAATGACAAGTGATGAGCTGGGTTTCAGTTTCATATACATATATGTGCGCCATGGTTTATAGAAACCGCGGAAAATGTTACTAAACGTGCACCACGGTTCGCAGAAACCGCGAGTATTGTTCACAAAATTTCACAGTTTTGAGGGGCAGAAGTGGATTTTAGGGGGGTATAAAAGATTCCTGGGGGGTCGGAAAAGAAATCTACGTCTCAAATACCTCATAATCACCTCAACCGGCGTTACAGGCCCAATACCAAAATTCACAGCCCAATCTAAAAGTCTTAGTTACTTAGATCTTTCACACAATAACCTCTTCGGAGAATTACCTTCTTTACTATATAAATTGCCTAGTCTTTCTAGCGTTTTCTTTAACAACAACAAGTTAACAAGTTCAATTCCTTCTTCGTATGGTTACTTCAATAACAAAAAGGTAACTGCCTTAAGTCTCTCTTACAATAATCTCTCGGGGAAACTTCCAACTTCATTGGCGAAGTTGGATATTGACCTTGTTGTATTGGCTTATAATAAGTTAAAAGGTGATGCTTCTATACTTTTTGGTTACAATAAAAAGACATCGATAATAGACATTTCGGGAAACAATTTTGAGTTTGATTTTGGAAGAATTAAATTGTCTAAAACAATAACAAGATTGGATGTGAGTCATAATAAGATCTATGGTAATTTTCCTAAGGGAATCCCAAATGTAACATCCTTGAATGTGAGTTACAATAGATTGTGTGGTAAGATTCCAAAGGTATTCAGTACTTTTAATGTGTCTTCATTCATTCATAACAAGTGCTTGTGTGGACCTCCTCTTCCAAGGTGCAAGTGATCATTGGTGTGTTATTTCTCGAAAATTGGAGTAATAATTTTGTTATGGATTAACACTTCTCGAAAATGGATTTTTTGAGTATTCTAAGTATTTTGTGATGTAAGTTTGCAATCATAAAAACTCAGTCAAATTTAATAAGGAAATCTTTTTCACAGTAGTTATTAATTAAATTTTATAATAGATCATTGTTGAGTTGATTAATCAATTTGAACAAAACGAACAAATGAGATGAAAAATCAAGCAGTCAGCGCACTTAGACGACGAAGAGAATAACGATGTACTGAGGACATGCAGATATGTATGATTTTTAGTGATATTTTTATCAAATACATTATGTTATGTTGTTATTTAAGTTTATTAGAATGTTTTTATTGTTTTTATTTCTTTTTGTTTATTATGAGTAAATCAAGAGAATTTTAGAAAGGCTTAAACATTATTTTCGTCCTTGTAAGTTCATAATTTTTTTATTTTAGTTCATGTATCTATATTGTTTGCAAATTAGTCCCTACATGTACAAATCATTTTGATTTTAGTCCATAAAGCTAAAATCCGCAGGAAAATATGCAGGAAAATTCGCTGTTTTCCTGTAGATTTTCCTGCGGATTTTATTTTTAAGTGACTAAAACCAAAAGATTTGAACATACGGGGACTAATTTGCAACAAAAAAAGATACAGTGATAAAACAAAAAAAAAAACACGAACATACAGGGACGAAAATAATGTTTAAGCCTTTTAGAAAATGGTGTAATTGTACGGTTTAAAATATCTTGAAGTTCAAGATTTGTTTTATAATAGTGGGAACATTCCTTAATGTTGAGTAAATGGAAACTTAATAAGATCAAGTTTTAGTGGGGTGAAGTTATTATGCATAAGGGTAATCCTTATGCATGGTATATAAGTCAATAACATTTATTAGATTGAGCATCCATATGTAATAATCCTAGTCAATCTCAACTCACACACTCACACCTAATCTCACACCCCCCAAATCTCACACCTAATCTCATAATCACCTCAACCGGCGTTACAGGCCCAATACCAAAATTCACAGCCCAATCTAAAAGTCTTAGTTACTTAGATCTTTCACACAATAACCTCTTCGGAGAATTACCTTCTTTACTATATAAATTGCCTAGTCTTTCTAGCGTTTTCTTTAACAACAACAAGTTAACAAGTTCAATTCCTTCTTCGTATGGTTACTTCAATAACAAAAAGGTAACTGCCTTAAGTCTCTCTTACAATAATCTCTCGGGGAAACTTCCAACTTCATTGGCGAAGTTGGATATTGACCTTGTTGTATTGGCTTATAATAAGTTAAAAGGTGATGCTTCTATACTTTTTGGTTACAATAAAAAGACATCGATAATAGACATTTCGGGAAACAATTTTGAGTTTGATTTTGGAAGAATTAAATTGTCTAAAACAATAACAAGATTGGATGTGAGTCACAATAAGATCTATGGTAATTTTCCTAAGGGAATCCCAAATGTAACATCCTTGAATGTGAGTTACAATAGATTGTGTGGTAAGATTCCAAAGGTATTCAGTACTTTTAATGTGTCTTCATTCATTCATAACAAGTGCTTGTGTGGACCTCCTCTTCCAAGGTGCAAGTGATCATTGGTGTGTTATTTCTCGAAAATTGGAGTAATAATTTTGTTATGGATTAACACTTCTCGAAAATGGATTTTTTGAGTATTCTAAGTATTTTGTGATGTAAGTTTGCAATCATAAAAACTCAGTCAAATTTAATAAGGAAATCTTTTTCACAGTAGTTATTAATTAAATTTTATAATAGATCATTGTTGAGTTGATTAATCAATTTGAACAAAACGAACAAATGAGATGAAAAATCAAGCAGTCAGCGCACTTAGACGACGAAGAGAATAACGATGTACTGAGGACATGCAGATATGTATGATTTTTAGTGATATTTTTATCAAATACATTATGTTATGTTGTTATTTAAGTTTATTAGAATGTTTTTATTGTTTTTATTTCTTTTTGTTTATTATGAGTAAATCAAGAGAATTTTAGAAAGGCTTAAACATTATTTTCGTCCTTGTAAGTTCATAATTTTTTTATTTTAGTTCATGTATCTATATTGTTTGCAAATTAGTCCCTACATGTACAAATCATTTTGATTTTAGTCCATAAAGCTAAAATCCGCAGGAAAATCTGCAGGAAAATTCGCTGTTTTCCTGTAGATTTTCCTGCGGATTTTATTTTTAAGTGACTAAAACCAAAAGATTTGAACATACGGGGACTAATTTGCAACAAAAAAAGATACAGTGATAAAACAAAAAAAAAACACGAACATACAGGGACGAAAATAATGTTTAAGCCTTTTAGAAAATGGTGTAATTGTACGGTTTAAAATATCTTGAAGTTCAAGATTTGTTTTATAATAGTGGGAACATTCCTTAATGTTGAGTAAATGGAAACTTAATAAGATCAAGTTTTAGTGGGGTGAAGTTATTATGCATAAGGGTAATCCTTATGCATGGTATATAAGTCAATAACATTTATTAGATTGAGCATCCATATGTAATAATCCTAGTCAATCTCAACTCACACACTCACACCTAATCTCACACCCCCCAAATCTCACACCTAATCTCATAATCACCTCAACCGGCGTTACAGGCCCAATACCAAAATTCACAGCCCAATCTAAAAGTCTTAGTTACTTAGATCTTTCACACAATAACCTCTTCGGAGAATTACCTTCTTTACTATATAAATTGCCTAGTCTTTCTAGCGTTTTCTTTAACAACAACAAGTTAACAAGTTCAATTCCTTCTTCGTATGGTTACTTCAATAACAAAAAGGTAACTGCCTTAAGTCTCTCTTACAATAATCTCTCGGGGAAACTTCCAACTTCATTGGCGAAGTTGGATATTGACCTTGTTGTATTGGCTTATAATAAGTTAAAAGGTGATGCTTCTATACTTTTTGGTTACAATAAAAAGACATCGATAATAGACATTTCGGGAAACAATTTTGAGTTTGATTTTGGAAGAATTAAATTGTCTAAAACAATAACAAGATTGGATGTGAGTCATAATAAGATCTATGGTAATTTTCCTAAGGGAATCCCAAATGTAACATCCTTGAATGTGAGTTACAATAGATTGTGTGGTAAGATTCCAAAGGTATTCAGTACTTTTAATGTGTCTTCATTCATTCATAACAAGTGCTTGTGTGGACCTCCTCTTCCAAGGTGCAAGTGATCATTGGTGTGTTATTTCTCGAAAATTGGAGTAATAATTTTGTTATGGATTAACACTTCTCGAAAATGGATTTTTTGAGTATTCTAAGTATTTTGTGATGTAAGTTTGCAATCATAAAAACTCAGTCAAATTTAATAAGGAAATCTTTTTCACAGTAGTTATTAATTAAATTTTATAATAGATCATTGTTGAGTTGATTAATCAATTTGAACAAAACGAACAAATGAGATGAAAAATCAAGCAGTCAGCGCACTTAGACGACGAAGAGAATAACGATGTACTGAGGACATGCAGATATGTATGATTTTTAGTGATATTTTTATCAAATACATTATGTTATGTTGTTATTTAAGTTTATTAGAATGTTTTTATTGTTTTTATTTCTTTTTGTTTATTATGAGTAAATCAAGAGAATTTTAGAAAGGCTTAAACATTATTTTCGTCCTTGTAAGTTCATAATTTTTTTATTTTAGTTCATGTATCTATATTGTTTGCAAATTAGTCCCTACATGTACAAATCATTTTGATTTTAGTCCATAAAGCTAAAATCCGCAGGAAAATATGCAGGAAAATTCGCTGTTTTCCTGTAGATTTTCCTGCGGATTTTATTTTTAAGTGACTAAAACCAAAAGATTTGAACATACGGGGACTAATTTGCAACAAAAAAAGATACAGTGATAAAACAAAAAAAAAACACGAACATACAGGGACGAAAATAATGTTTAAGCCTTTTAGAAAATGGTGTAATTGTACGGTTTAAAATATCTTGAAGTTCAAGATTTGTTTTATAATAGTGGGAACATTCCTTAATGTTGAGTAAATGGAAACTTAATAAGATCAAGTTTTAGTGGGGTGAAGTTATTATGCATAAGGGTAATCCTTATGCGTGGTATATAAGTCAATAACATTTATTAGATTGAGCATCCATATGTAATAATCCTAGTCAATCTCAACTCACACACTCACACCTAATCTCACACCCCCCAAATCTCACACCTAATCTCATAATCACCTCAACCGGCGTTACAGGCCCAATACCAAAATTCACAGCCCAATCTAAAAGTCTTAGTTACTTAGATCTTTCACACAATAACCTCTTCGGAGAATTACCTTCTTTACTATATAAATTGCCTAGTCTTTCTAGCGTTTTCTTTAACAACAACAAGTTAACAAGTTCAATTCCTTCTTCGTATGGTTACTTCAATAACAAAAAGGTAACTGCCTTAAGTCTCTCTTACAATAATCTCTCGGGGAAACTTCCAACTTCATTGGCGAAGTTGGATATTGACCTTGTTGTATTGGCTTATAATAAGTTAAAAGGTGATGCTTCTATACTTTTTGGTTACAATAAAAAGACATCGATAATAGACATTTCGGGAAACAATTTTGAGTTTGATTTTGGAAGAATTAAATTGTCTAAAACAATAACAAGATTGGATGTGAGTCATAATAAGATCTATGGTAATTTTCCTAAGGGAATCCCAAATGTAACATCCTTGAATGTGAGTTACAATAGATTGTGTGGTAAGATTCCAAAGGTATTCAGTACTTTTAATGTGTCTTCATTCATTCATAACAAGTGCTTGTGTGGACCTCCTCTTCCAAGGTGCAAGTGATCATTGGTGTGTTATTTCTCGAAAATTGGAGTAATAATTTTGTTATGGATTAACACTTCTCGAAAATGGATTTTTTGAGTATTCTAAGTATTTTGTGATGTAAGTTTGCAATCATAAAAACTCAGTCAAATTTAATAAGGAAATCTTTTTCACAGTAGTTATTAATTAAATTTTATAATAGATCATTGTTGAGTTGATTAATCAATTTGAACAAAACGAACAAATGAGATGAAAAATCAAGCAGTCAGCGCACTTAGACGACGAAGAGAATAACGATGTACTGAGGACATGCAGATATGTATGATTTTTAGTGATATTTTTATCAAATACATTATGTTATGTTGTTATTTAAGTTTATTAGAATGTTTTTATTGTTTTTATTTCTTTTTGTTTATTATGAGTAAATCAAGAGAATTTTAGAAAGGCTTAAACATTATTTTCGTCCTTGTAAGTTCATAATTTTTTTATTTTAGTTCATGTATCTATATTGTTTGCAAATTAGTCCCTACATGTACAAATCATTTTGATTTTAGTCCATAAAACTAAAATCCGCAGGAAAATCTGCAGGAAAATTCGCTGTTTTCCTGTAGATTTTCCTGCGGATTTTATTTTTAAGTGACTAAAACCAAAAGATTTGAACATACGGGGACTAATTTGCAACAAAAAAAGATACAGTGATAAAACAAAAAAAAAACACGAACATACAGGGACGAAAATAATGTTTAAGCCTTTTAGAAAATGGTGTAATTGTACGGTTTAAAATATCTTGAAGTTCAAGATTTGTTTTATAATAGTGGGAACATTCCTTAATGTTGAGTAAATGGAAACTTAATAAGATCAAGTTTTAGTGGGGTGAAGTTATTATGCATAAGGGTAATCCTTATGCATGGTATATAAGTCAATAACATTTATTAGATTGAGCATCCATATGTAATAATCCTAGTCAATCTCAACTCACACACTCACACCTAATCTCACACCCCCCAAATCTCACACCTAATCTCATAATCACCTCAACCGGCGTTACAGGCCCAATACCAAAATTCACAGCCCAATCTAAAAGTCTTAGTTACTTAGATCTTTCACACAATAACCTCTTCGGAGAATTACCTTCTTTACTATATAAATTGCCTAGTCTTTCTAGCGTTTTCTTTAACAACAACAAGTTAACAAGTTCAATTCCTTCTTCGTATGGTTACTTCAATAACAAAAAGGTAACTGCCTTAAGTCTCTCTTACAATAATCTCTCGGGGAAACTTCCAACTTCATTGGCGAAGTTGGATATTGACCTTGTTGTATTGGCTTATAATAAGTTAAAAGGTGATGCTTCTATACTTTTTGGTTACAATAAAAAGACATCGATAATAGACATTTCGGGAAACAATTTTGAGTTTGATTTTGGAAGAATTAAATTGTCTAAAACAATAACAAGATTGGATGTGAGTCATAATAAGATCTATGGTAATTTTCCTAAGGGAATCCCAAATGTAACATCCTTGAATGTGAGTTACAATAGATTGTGTGGTAAGATTCCAAAGGTATTCAGTACTTTTAATGTGTCTTCATTCATTCATAACAAGTGCTTGTGTGGACCTCCTCTTCCAAGGTGCAAGTGATCATTGGTGTGTTATTTCTCGAAAATTGAAGTAATAATTTTGTTATGGATTAACACTTCTCGAAAATGGATTTTTTGAGTATTCTAAGTATTTTGTGATGTAAGTTTGCAATCATAAAAACTCAGTCAAATTTAATAAGGAAATCTTTTTCACAGTAGTTATTAATTAAATTTTATAATAGATCATTGTTGAGTTGATTAATCAATTTGAACAAAACGAACAAATGAGATGAAAAATCAAGCAGTCAGCGCACTTAGACGACGAAGAGAATAACGATGTACTGAGGACATGCAGATATGTATGATTTTTAGTGATATTTTTATCAAATACATTATGTTATGTTGTTATTTAAGTTTATTAGAATGTTTTTATTGTTTTTATTTCTTTTTGTTTATTATGAGTAAATCAAGAGAATTTTAGAAAGGCTTAAACATTATTTTCGTCCTTGTAAGTTCATAATTTTTTTGTTTTAGTTCATGTATCTATATTGTTTGCAAATTAGTCCCTACATGTACAAATCATTTTGATTTTAGTCCATAAAGCTAAAATCCGCAGGAAAATCTGCAGGAAAATTCGCTGTTTTCCTGTAGATTTTCCTGCGGATTTTATTTTTAAGTGACTAAAACCAAAAGATTTGAACATACGGGGACTAATTTGCAACAAAAAAGATACAGTGATAAAACAAAAAAAAACACGAACATACAGGGACGAAAATAATGTTTAAGCCTTTTAGAAAATGGTGTAATTGTACGGTTTAAAATATCTTGAAGTTCAAGATTTGTTTTATAATAGTGGGAACATTCCTTAATGTTGAGTAAATGGAAACTTAATAAGATCAAGTTTTAGTGGGGTGAAGTTATTATGCATAAGGGTAATCCTTATGCATGGTATATAAGTCAATAACATTTATTAGATTGAGCATCCATATGTAATAATCCTAGTCAATCTCAACTCACACACTCACACCTAATCTCACACCCCCCAAATTTCTTGCGCACCCCCATCCCAAATTTCTAATGCACCCCCCAAATTTTTCGTGCACCCCCACAAATTTCTCATGCACCCCCTAAATATTTTGTGCACCCCCCAAATTTCTCACGCACCCCCGGATGACTTGTTCCCCCAATTTTTTTTTTGTCCCCACACATTTCTAGCCTAAACCATTTTGCTGTGGGAATTGTTTCACATATATACACTTCAAAATCATTAAGTGCATAAGATGGTTTTGAAGTACAACCTATAATTAGAATCATTATTTTTTATTTTTTTGGGTACAATTATAATCATTATTTAAAATCATTTAACAATAATTTTGGTTTCTTATATAAGACAATCTAAACCATTAAATCACAATTATTGTTTTTATTCTAATTATAGGGTTGTACTCCAAAACCATTTTATGCACCTAATGGTTTTTTATTACAACCATCTGAAATCATTCCCACAGCAAAATGGTTTAATGGTTTTTTATTATAATCATTATTTTTTAGTTTTTTTGGTACAATTATAATCATTATTTAAAACCATTTAACAATAATTTTGGTTTCTCATATAAGACAATCGAAACCATTAAATCACAATTATTGTTTCTATTTTAATTATAGGGTTGTACTCCAAAACAATCTTATGCACTTAATGGTTTTTGAGTGCATATCTCTGAAACCATTCCCACAACAAAATGGTTTAGGATAAAAATGTGGAGGGGACAAAAAAAAATTGGGGGGCAAATATCATATGGCGGTGTGCGAGAAATTTGGGGGGGTGCATGAGAAATTTGGGGGGTGCATGAGAAATTTTGGGGATGCGTGAGAAATTTGGCGGGTGCACAAATAATTTGGGGGGTGCACAAGTAATTTGGGGGTGCACTAAGTAACTTATGCATGATGCATAAGAATGGCTTATGCATAATAACCAATCCCGTTTTAGTGTTGCCAAAAAGTCGCAGAAGCATTACCAAAAGTCAAAAAATATGAAAAGCCAAACTTTTATGAAGTTCTAGCTTGTTATGGGCCCGTAACATGCATGGTGCTACGGTTGTAGCAAGCAAGTCACACTACAACATTTTGGTCCTACCGCAACGCCTAATTTTTGAATGTAAAAAAACTGTTCTGGTAGGGTATCAAAGGCAACGGTTACCATATTCCGTTGTGGTAGTGTATAAAAACCGTTTTGGAAAGGTTACCTACGACTACGGTTATAGTTATGGCGTTGCCATTTGGAACAAAAACTTTTGCGGAAGGCTAAGACAACGCCTCGATCCACCACGGCTGAAAAACCGTTCTTGTAGCCTACAGCAACGGTTTTTTCACTTTATGCTACGGTTTTTTGGTGTTGCCGTAGAACAAAAATGTTGTAGTGTCAGTAGCCTCCCTTGCGCAAAATTGGTTTGCTACGGCCCCATAGTTTATGATGTTTTTAGTTTATTTGCTACCTACACACAATATTCATGTGTGAGTAATTCTCTTTATCTTGGGAAAACATATCCCGAAATTTTTTGCGCACTAAAGCCTAGAAGGGAGAAAAGGAAACATGGAGGATGGGAAGAGAAATTGTCGAAATTCACTAGGATCATGACAAATCTCAAAGGCAGGCCCGACCCAATGTCATGTGTCAAGTGTGCAATGACATCGGACCACCAAATTTTGGGGGAATTTTGCGGTCTCTTAATTTTGAAATCATACAATAATAGTTATATATATTGTCAATAATCATCATTAAATATCAAATGTATATTAATGAATTAATGGTAAAATTTGATATTTGTGTGTGTAAGAGTTTGAGGTCAAATCCCAAAGTTACCATTTTGCACTTTAAAACCGAATAAATTTTATCATTAAAATAAATTTTTACTTCAAAACTGATCAAAAAGTTGTAATAAGTAAATATTTATATAAAGTTGTATGCCACTTTTTTTTATAAACAAAAATAATATTATAAAGTAGTACAAGCGTACTCAATTCCTTACAACACAAAACATACTAATATAGACTTTAAATACAAGTTATAGGAGCAATCACCAATAAAAAAGAAAAAAAAAAAGACTTACAGCCAGAAGAAGGACCACTAAACCAAAATTGTATGCCACTGAGCTTGTTTTGAGTTTTGTCTACTTCTACAAGGTGATCTCGTGATGATGGGCACTAGACATATCTTAGCTGTATATAAACCAACGAACTCCATCAATAGCAATATTTCATATCCCAATCCCAAAGTAACCAACAAAAACCCAAAACAAAGACCACTTTTAGTAACTTGTTTCTTATATTCATATTACTCTTTCAAGCAAAAATAATATTATAATTATAAAAAAGTATAAAGGGTGTTCACATATTATTATAAACTTTAAATACAAGCTATAAGAGCAATACACCAATAAAAAAAAGAAAAAGAAGACTTACGGTCATAACGGCCACTAAACCAAAGTTGTATGCCATTGATCATGCTTGTTTTGAGTTTAGTCTACTTCTACTATTTAGACTATTTACAAAGTTACAATGGGGTGTTGAATTTTTTATTTTTTTTACAAAAACAAAATGATATTTATTCATTCAAATTTATAGATTACATCAAATATAATTACATATTCAACATTTGTTAAAAACGTAAATGATGAATCTGCGAACAAACTCACAGCATTAAGTTAATAGCATACAACGGCAAAATGTCTATAACAAATAATATGAAAAATTTAAAGTCACCGGAATGTTCATGTTTTCGGATCTGCAACGTTGATGCTCAAATCATTGATTGAATCGACAACTGGTTGAAGTTGATCTTTCAATATGAATTGAACGAACACCGCAGCAAGACAAAAATCAAACGTCATACTAAGACGATGAACAAACACAACACCACATGCGAACAACGAAATCACATATATAAAAGAAAACAACGAAAATAATATATCAATCTATGTGAGAATGAGAATCACTTATTTAAATTAAAAACAATGAAAAAAAATACAAAGTGATTTTAGGTAAAAAATGACCTAAAACCACCATCTACGGATAGAGGAAGAAGAGACTCAAAGAAAAAAAGAAAATATTAGGGTCGGTGTGAGAGAGGGGGAGTCTGGCTACGTAATGGAAGTAATAAAAAAGAGCATTTTTATTTAATCATCATTTGATATATTTTTTTTAAAATAATTGAAGTGTTGCAATGGTGAATGAGCTGTTGAAAGTGAGGTAGATTGCGGGAGGTTGAAAAAAATTCAACATGTTGAATGAGGAGGGAGTGAGGTCCGCGAAACACACTTGCCAAAATTTTATTGGTTGCTGTGATTTTTAGCTTTTTATCTTATCTTAATTATTTGGGGTCCAGAGTAAATTTATTTTATTTTTTTCATCAAAATTCATCATTTTGTTTTATCTATAAATAGAAACTTGGTTCATTTGATTTGGACACAGAAAAAAAAACTTTTCTCCCTCTAATTTTTGTATTTAGTCTTCAATAAATTTTTGTTTGTAGCTCTAAACATCTTTTGAGTGAAATGGATCCCAACAATAACTCTTTTAACATCCAAAATTCTACTAATCACTCTTTCAACTACCCAAATCTTAATTTAATTTCAATCGATAATTGTTATTAATATATAATCACAAAAAAAACATAAAAGAAAATAAGAATATGAAATAAAAGTGGTCGGATAGGGTGTTGAATTTTATTAGACAAAATCATTGTAGTGAGTAAAAGTTGAATGAGTGTTGAATTATTAGATGGAAGAGAGAGAAGATGATGTGAAATGTAAAAAGTAAAAAATGTGGGTATTCAAATTTGGTGCATGTTTCGGTGCTTAAATTTTATTTTATTTTTGACAAAAATAAAATAATATTCCTTCATTCAACCACATATTCAATTTTGCTAAAAATGTAAAGAATAAATCTGCAAACAACCTCACAGTATCCAAGTTAATAGCATACGACGACAAAATGCCTACAACAAATAATATGATAAAACTAAAGTCACTGGAATATCCATGCTTCTGGATTTACAACGTTGATATGTCTAAATCCTGTGATGCACGGGTACTCCGTTTTTGAAAGAGTACCAGTACCGGGTACGTACCGGGTACCGGTACGCGTACGGTACACCATGGGTACGCACCGACGGCGAACCAATTTTTTTTTTAAGCCCGGTACGCGAGTGGTACTTGGCCGGTACGCGCATGGTACTTGGCCGGTACGCGCGTTGGTACATATCCAACAAAATTTTATTTTTTATTTTTTTTTCATAACAACTGTTCACATTCTTTTTTATATTTGTTTATTTTTTTATTCAGTTTACTATTTTATAAAGTACTCTGAGAAACATTTGAGAATCAATCTTGTCTTTTTATTATTTTTGTTCTTGACTCCATGGATATTACTAGTCTTTTTGAGTTTCTATTTTGATGTTTTTGAACAATTTCAATTATTTTTAAAGTTTGGTGTTTTTTATGTTTAAGTTTAATTATTTGTTTTTACAATATATTCTATTATTTTATTTATATAATTATATTAAAAAAAAAATATTGACGTACCCGTACCTTAATTTTTATAAAAATGTCGTACCACGTACCGGTACCGGATACCGGTACCGTACCCGCACCCGGGCATCATAGTCTAAATCATTGACTGAATCTGTAATTGACTGAAGTTGATGTTACAATATGAATCAAACGAACACCACAACAATACGAAAAATCAAATAACACCGCACAAGACGACGAACAACACAACGCTGCACAAGACGATGAACAACACAACGCCACACTTAGACGATGAAATCACGAAAAAAAACACAAAAGAATAAAAATTTGACCTATGTAAAAATCACTTATTTATATTGAAAGAAGAAAAAAAAAAGGTGGAGAGGGGGTGATTCTAGGCCAAAAGTGACCTAAAATCACCCCTTTATGATGAACAAAAACAAAGAGAATTCGGAGAAAAAGAAAAAAAATTATCAAAAACATTGAAAACGTGTTTTATTCTTTTATTGATTGTGTATGGTGGTTAAAATTTTTAACCCCGCTAATAATTCAAATCTGGGTCCGCCCTTGCCAAAGTTGTATGCCATTGAGCAAGCTTGTTTTGAGTTTTGTCTACTTAGTGATCTCGTGATGATGGCATGGCAGCTTGCAAACCCACTAAGACATATCTTGGCTGTATATATACCAACGAACTCTCCATCAATATGAATATCACATCATACCCCAATCCCAAAGTAACCAACAAAAACCCAAAACAATGACCACTTTTAGTAACTTATTTCTTATATTCATATTACTCTCTCAAGCTACATTTTCACTCTCAAAAAGTTGCCATCCAGAAGATGAAAGAATCCTTCTTCAAATCAAAAAAGAATTAAACAATCCAACTATTCTATCCTCATGGAAACCACACACTGATTGTTGTAACTTTAATTGGAATGGTGTTCTTTGCTCTTCCTTAAATGGCCGTGTTGCTTATCTAAGTATCTCAAACGACACTAAACTTAGTGCTCAATTCCCTCCCTCTATAGGTAAAATACCCTACTTAGAGACACTTTTTATCTTTGATTTACCAAATCTCACCGGCACAATTCCAGAGTCCATAGTCCAACGCACCAAGTCGACGCTCAAATACCTCCAAATCTACTCAACCGGCGTTACAGGCCCAATACCAAAATTCACAGCCCAATCTAAAAGTCTTGTTAACTTAGATCTTTCGTACAATAAACTCTTCGGAGAATTACCTCCTTTACTATACAAATTGCCTAATCTTTCTGGAGTATTCTTTAACAACAACAACTTAACAGGTTCGATCCCTTCTTCGTATGGTTATTTCAATAACAGCAACGTAGCTTCCTTAAATCTGTCGTCCAATAATCTCTCAGGGAAACTTCCAACTTCATTCGCGAAGTTGGATATTGACCTTGTTGAATTGGCTTATAATAAGTTAGAAGGTGATGCTTCTATACTTTTTGGTTCCAATAAAAAGACATCAATAATAGACATTTCAGGAAACAATTTTGAGTTTGATTTTGGAAAAATTGAGTTGTCTAAAACAATAACAAGATTGGATGTGAGTCATAATAAGATCTATGGTAATTTTCCTAAGGGAATCCCAAATGTAACATCCTTGAATGTGAGTTACAATAGATTGTGTGGTAAGATTCCAAAGGTATTCAGTACTTTTAATGTGTCTTCATTCATTCATAACAAGTGCTTGTGTGGATCTCCTCTTCCAAGGTGCAAGTGATCATTGGTGTTTTATTGCATGTTTCTCAGAAATTGGAGTAATAATTTGTTATGGAATTGCACTTCTTGTAAGTTTGATTGATTGATCGATCAATGTGAGTTAATTGTTCCAATTATAGTGACTATTATGTAATCTTAACGATAATTATTCAGCAATTAATGTACGAGTATTTCTATTTTCTTTAATTTGTCAAGTGACACTAATTGTTTGTAAGTTATGCCCTTTTAGCTTGGAATGGTTGTGAGAAGCAGGGGCGTCTTGAAGTTTTTGGAGGCTCTGTGCAAAATATAAAAGTGACCCTTTTAATAATTAAAAAGAAACATAATTTTTTTTATAAGAAAAAATCACATCAATTTAAATTGCAACTAACATAAAAAAAATAATAATCATTCTTGTAATTAACAAAGGGATTTATAGTCTAATAATAACATTAAAATAACTTCTAACTACATATATTTACAAGAATGTTGCAATACAATTATTTTTACACCCCTTATTTATTAATACTACTACAATATAATTTTTTTTTGAGGCCCTCAATTTTTGGAGGCCCTGTGGAACAGCCCATGCTGCACATGCAGTTGGGCCGCCCCTGGTGAGAAGGTTTTTTGTTTTTAATAAAAAGACATTCATTCATCAAAGTAGTAGGATGAATCTGCCAAGAAACTAACATCATTCATTATTCTAAGATAATAACGTAAACGAAAAATGCTTACAAAAGTGACAAAATCAATTACATGATCAGGTTATATATGCATCCATATCTACAATGTGACATCCAAATCATTGATTAAGTTTTGTAATGGATCAAAGTTGATTTATCAATCTGGACAAAAACGAAATGACAAGAAGAAAAAATCAACAAATCAGCGCACTAGAGGACGAAGAAAATAAGATGAAAAATAACAATTTATTTAAATATATATCACGCTTGATACCCTTAAGAGTGCGATAGTGAAATCATAGGGGGAAAAATCACATTATAGGGGATGAAACAAATCAAACATAAGCCACTCGAGGAATAGGGATCTTGCGACATCCTTTTTCATCCCTAAGGATTAAGAATAAGTCCTTAAATGTCTACACAAAAATAAGAGAAACGAAAAAAGATAGAAATCATGGATTACACGCCCATAAGATAGAAACAAAAAATAAGTCCTAGTGAAAATGAAGTTCACATTTGTTTCAAGTTCTGGTTTGCCTAATTGGCCGGATTCGTATTATCCTATGACGAAAACGCACAACAGAAAATAAAAATTGTATCTAAGGTTAGAAGTTGCGGCGGCGTAAGCATAGAGTTAGAACTTTGAATTTCGGCCCCTACATATTGTAATATTTCTTTTAACGTAGGCTATGATTGGATTGATGGTATGCGGTGGAATGGAATGAAAAGGTATATAATAAGATTTCATTGTTTGGATTTGCAAAAAATTAATGGAATGAAATGGAACCCAATGGAACCAATTCCATCCTATACCACTCAATCCTTCAATTTTTCATTCCTCCCAATTTAGAAGGTATCCAATGGAATGGAACATCAGATTTTTAATATTACTATGTTGCCCTTCTTTTATTTGTCTCTTCCTATTCTCAAATACTCATATTTCACTTATTTCTCTAGATCACTTTTTCCTACGTGCCGTTTGTGACTACTCATTTCTTCTTCGCTTCATGGTTCATTTGCATACCTGGTTCTCAAATACTCATATGGACTTATTCCACTATTATGTTCTATTGCTATATGTTTCAATTGCATCGTGTGTGTTGGTTTTTACTGCCGGTGGTTCATAGTTTCTACTTTCTAGTTTTTTAATTATTACTCCCACCGTTCCTTTTTGTTTGTTGTTTGAGAAAAAATATGCCAAATTAAGAAAGTGTATTTTTATACTTTATTTTCCTATTATACTCTTTTTTGGATATATTATACTCTAATTTTAATCCACTGAAAAATTCATATTTTTTTGCACACACTTTATCTTTCCAAATAATTAAAACCACAAAAAAAAAAGATTATATGAAGAAGTTAGTAAAAAAAAAGATACAATAAAAAGATTATATGGAGAAGTTTGGTAAAAAAAAGACACAATAAAAAAATTATATAAAATTTAGTCAATAAAAAAAATTAGAAAGGAGGGTATAATAGACAACATATAACCTCAAATTATCAAAACAACAAACAATTTGAAACAAATTTGTTTTTCTAAAACAACAAACAAAAAGGAACGGGGAGTAGTTTGTTTCATATTTAGTGGTTGGTGGTAGTGGTATTTTTTATAGCATTCTTTCCAGTTTGTTGGTTTTTTTGAGTTGGAGATGTTGTTTATACTACTATCATGTAGTTAGAAGTTTATGTCATGTTAGTGGTTTTTATGTTGTGCTTTTGGAGTGGATTTTATACCTTTATTTTGTTTGATTTTAGTTGTATATAAATGAATCTCATTTTATATTGTAAAAAAAAAATCGCATTTTATTATTTGATTTGTTATAGATGATAGCAATGGAGTGATTTGTTTTTATATCTCATTTTATATATTTTATTGTTCAAATATATAACAATAATAATAATAATAATAATATGTTTTACATTATATATATATATATATATATATATATATATATATATATATATATATATTTGGATCAAGACATTATATATTTAAATTAGGGCAAAAGTGGAATTAAAATATTAAAACTTATTTTATTCCATCCAATTCCCAAACAATGGAGTGAAAGGATTACCCTGTGATATTATAAAGGCAAAATTACATGTTTGGTCATTTATCTTATTTTTTTGTAACATTTTGGTCCTTTATCTTTTATTTGTAACACTTTGATCCTTTATTTTATATATATGTAACATTTTGGTCCTTTATCTTTTATTTGTAACACTTTAGTCCTTTATCTTTTATAACATTCACATATAAACCCTTTTTTCATATATTTTTTTAATTAAAAAAATGCTGAATTTTATTTGTTAAGATACCTTTTTATTAAAATTAAATAAAACTCATAATTTTGATGAAAATGTTCATCATGTTTATCAATTCATTCATATCTTCATGTGCTTTAAAGGACCAAAGTGTTACAAATAAAAAATAAAGGACTAGAGTGTTACCAAAAGATAAGATAAATGACCAAAGTGTTACAAATGAAAGATAAAGGACCGAAGTATTACAAAAAATAAGATATAGGACCAAATGTTTAATTTTGCCTATTATAAAATACTCAAACAGTGGAATGGAACTTATATTCCATTCTGTTTCATTCCATTCGATTCCACTAAGTTATGTTCCGCTCCGCTCCACTTGTTTCCGTCAATCCAAACATAGCCTTAATAATTAGTTTATGTTCATGGAAATGTGTATGTATTTACATCACATTTTGGTTACATAATGTTGTGGTATGAATGAGGTACGTTAAGTCTCACATTGCTTAAAAAATGGAGGTTGAACATATTATAAGTGAGAGAATCCATAAATTTATTGTCTTAAATTTTGAGTATAAGTATGATGTCCAACTTACTTGTAAAATTGCTCTGATCTCAATGTGAATGATTTCTCGACTGTCATTTCACGACCCAACACATAATATATACAACACAATAATTAACTTGTACTCCCTCCGTTCCTTTTTAAGTGTCCGTTTTGAATAGTAACAACAAATTAAGAAAGTTTATTTTTTCACTTTATTTTCCTATTATACCCTAATTCTAATTCACCAACAAAATCCTATCTTTTTGCACGCACTTTCTCTTTCCAATAAATTTAATATATTATGCACACACAAAAACAAAATTTAATATGTTATGTACAAAAAAAATATATAAAAAAATAAAAAGATTTAGTTTTCCAAATATATAGCATTAATTAGTTTTATTGAAAAAGATATGAGTAATTGACAAAGGGTATAACTGACAAATCGTACCCTTAAAACATCAAATGGACAGTTAAATAGAAACGTTAAATTCGACGTTTTTGGACATTTAAAAAGGAACGGAGGTAGTATTTAGATTAAAGGGTTAAATATTTTTTTCCCTACAAAATCGTCACCTTCTAAGTTTGGTCCCTAATAAATTTTTAAAATATTTTGAGCCCTTGAAAAATTATCAAGCACTCAGTTTTGGTCCATACTAGTAATTCAATGTGTATTTTTAAATGATTTTTTTTGCAGGTATGTTAAGCCCATTAAAAAAAGTTCCTAAAAAAAAAAGCGCTCAAAATTTGATTTTTTTTTGTCATGTTTTTTGTTACTTTCATCTTAAACTTTTGCATATTAAAAAATTCTAAATTTTTATAAATAAGCTTTATATGATATTTTAGACATGCCCGCAAAAAAAAAATCATTCAAAAGTTTAAGAGTTTAATGATAATTAAGCAAATTCAATTTTAGAAGGGACTAATATTTTTTTTTGAACGGCAAAAGGCAATTATAATATAATAAAAAAGAGAAAGTACAAATGGTACTATACCAACAACCCGGGATTAAGTACAAGGGGTACTTGACCCGAATTTATAAAAAACGGAACAAAATTCCCTACCAAAGCCGCTAGCAAAACCATAAAACCATAAAAAAAAACCCATCAACTGCCTTAAAATACAATCCATTGGATAGGTTATCCATTCATAAAAAGAGCATCCCACCCCCTTCTTCTTTTCACACAACCACCTCCAAGAGTGCATAGTTATTCGATCAAAAACATCTTGAATTACCGGCACTTTTGAATTAAATATTAAGTCATTTTATAGGAACTAAATATATAATAAAAATTAAGTAGGGACTAAAGTTAAAAGGTCGTCATTTTATAGGGACTAAAAATATAATTAACCCTAGATTAAATTGTAGATTTGTACTCCTTTTTTTTTAAAAAAAATGTGACATCCCGAAATATACAAACATATTTTGAGGATAAAAGTTTGTCCACGTACAAATTTTAATTCAACTAATAGAAATGTTGAAATTGTTAAATCGCATGTCATGATCGGGGATCGAATTTTAACCCCTCTACTTTGTATGTGTGAATTCTAATAGTTTGTGGTTTTGTCTATCTAAAAATATAAGGGATTTAACAAAAAAAAAAGTTTGAAATGCTGCTAAAACCGTATATGCAGCTAGCTGATTTATCATCTTTAGTTTGACTTTATTTTATATTACCAATGAGCACACTTGTTTTGACTACTTAGCCATCTCTTGATAGCATGGCAACTTGCAAACCACTATATAATACTTTTTCCATTTATCATATCTCAATCTCAAATTAACATCAAAAACCCAAAACAATGACCACTTTTAGTAACTTGTTTCTTATATTCATATTACTCTCTCAAGCTACATTTTCACTCTCAAAAAGATGCCATCCAGAAGATGAAAGAATCCTTCTTCAAATCAAAAAAGAATTAAACAATCCAACTATTCTATCCTCATGGAAACCACACACTGATTGTTGCAACTTTAATTGGTACGGTGTTGGTTGCTCTGCCTTAATCAATGGACGTGTTGGTTTACTAAGTATCTCAAATGACACTAAACTTAGTGCTAAATTCCCTCCCTCTATAGGTAACATATCTTACTTAGAGTCCCTTAATATCGATGATTTACCAAATCTCACCGGCACAATTCCAGAGTCCATAGCCAGACTCCCCCGACTCGTATATCTCACAATCAGTGCAACCGGTGTTACAGGCCCAATACCAAAATTTACGGCCCAATCTAAAAGTCTTGTTAACTTAGATCTTTCGCATAATAACCTCTTTGGGACACTCCCGCCTTTATTATACAAATTGCCTAGTCTTTCTGGGGTTCTCTTTAACAACAATAAGTTAACAGGTTCAATTCCTCCATCATATGGTTACTTCAATAATAGCAATTTAGCCGATTTAGATCTCTCTTATAATAATCTCTCGGGGAAACTCCCAATTTCATTGGCGAGGTTGGATACTTACGTTGTTAATTTGGCTTATAATAAGTTAGAAGGTGATGCTTCTATGCTTTTTGGTTCCGATAAAAAGACAAATGTATTAGATATTTCGGGAAACCGTTTTGATTTCGATTTTGGAAGAGTTCAGTTGTCTAAAACCTTGGTAATATTGGATGTTAGTCACAATAAGATCTATGGTAATTTTCCTGTGGGAATGGAAAATGTAACATTATTGAATGTGAGCTACAATAGATTGTGTGGTGAGATTCCAAAGGTTGGATATTTCAATACTTTTGATGTGTCTTCATTTGTTCATAACAAGTGCTTGTGTGGATCTCCTCTTCCAAGCTGCAAGTGATCATTGGAGTGTTATTGTTTCTCAGAAATTGGAGTAACAATTTGTTATAGATTTGCACTTTTTGCAGAGTTTAATTTATAAGATAAATGTTGTGTCAAAAATATTAATTTATAAGATAAATGTAAGTTACTTGTTTTAATTATATTGACAATGTTGTGTTGTGACACTCTTAACAATATTATTCATCAATGTAGCAGATGGAAAATCAGAAATTCGTCGATTATGTCTTGCCATTTCAAACATTCATGTACTTAATATTGTAAGAATAACTAATAAATATAATCATGTTATGGTGACTCATGTAAAACTATGTGAATATTCATAATATTCATGTGAAAAGATGCAAATATGAAAGAGTGCAAATGAATTTCTATAAATATAATGTATATGTAATTTGATGGAAGTTACTAACCAATTGCAAAAAAAATTATCTCTTCTATAAAAATTTCTCTATCATATTACTATCAAGAATGTGTTGAATAAGACAACCCTAAAGAGAAAATTCTAGAAACTAATCTATCAACTATCAAGTTAGCTAGTGCCTTCAAGATTTAGGGATTTTAAATTTTTAATTTATTTATTTATTTTTCTGAAAAATAGGAAAAGTAATTTTTAATTTATAAATTTTTTAAAAAAAAAAGCCAAAATGAGATATATAAATTAAACAGTCACCCGAGCACAAGGAGTGCACGAGTGAGCTACCAGAGTTTACAAGGAGTCACCGAAAGTCAAAAATATCATACAAGGCCTAAACAAAGCAATGGACTAGACCACCAGCTATGGCAGTTGGAAGCTAAATTAACATTTGTCGCCTTCAGCCACCTAAAAGAGATCAGCTTGATCTTGTCCAACAACTAAAGAGGGGAACTCGCTAAGCCACAGAACAACCTGTGATTCCTCTCTGTCCACACCACCCACGCGCACGCAAGCCAAATGAGCTGCATAAAGGAACGACGCGCCCGAGAACCACCTGCTGAAGATGTGAACTGAACAAGATGATCACGGAGAGAAGTGGACGCCACCTCCGGAGTGCCAATCCACGAATGCACTAGAGTCCAAAGAGAACCAAACGTGCTGCAAGAGATGAATAAGTGATGAGCCGACTCCACCTCACCGCACCCAGATACACACATATGAGCTGCTGTAGGTAAGATGCCACGAGTAACCAGGTTTGCTTTTGTGGGCAACCTGTCACGCAATAGACGCCAGACAAAGAGAAAAATGAGTGTATTAAGGCACGTCAGCAAAAATTTGACACGTCATCTCTAAATCTTAGTCAACATCTACCACGTCATAAAAAATGTGACATGTTATTAAAGAATCCAGCTCAAAGTCTATTTTAAAAAAAATTAGATTTTGCAGCGGCTAAAATCAAAACAAAATATAATTGCTAGGACTGAAATCATATTTAAGCCTAAAAATAATTCTTTTCTCAGTTGCTAAAGCTCTATGTATGTAGCTATCGTAAAAAAAAACACTCTATATTAGGGGTGATCGCGGTGCGGATTGGTTCGGTTTTGAACATAAAAGTCATTCTAACCGCGAGATAAAAATGCATGCGGTTCGGTTTGGTTCGGTTGGTTTTAAAAAGTCATCCAAACCAAACCAATGTGGTTAGGTTCGGTGGTTGCGGTTTACGACGTAATATTTCCGTACCAAACAATTTTAAACATAGCAAAAAAAATTTGAATTTCCTAAGTAACGTTAAAGTACCAATAAAAGTTGTTTATCAAAAATAACATTACAGTACGTTACAATTTTAAATATACAAAAAAAGAATTTAAAATTTCAAAATAACATTATAGTATCGATAAAAGTTGTTGATCAAAAATAATATTACAACACAAAAATAACATTACACTACAAAAAATAACTACAACTTGAAGTTCCATTAATTTGGTGGACTGACTTGGTAATTAGGCTATGTATATTTGAATATAATATAAACTTAATGTGGTATTGGAATATAATAGAAGTTTAATGCGGTTTTAGCGGTTAACCGCGGTTTTTGCGGCTCGCGGTTTTGCGGTTCGCGGTTCAATAAAAAAATCATCCAAATACATCCAAACCAAATGCGGTTTTTGCAGTTCTCAGTTTGAATTGGTTCAGTTTTCGGTTTTACTTTTGGTTTGGTTCGGATATGATCACCCCTACTCTATGTAACTTTTTTTTTGTTACAAATTGTATATGTATCTATGGATCAAAAACACTAAAAAACTGTATATGTAGCTAGCTGTTTTATCACCGATATTCTGACTTTAACTTTATTATTCCTTGGTTTGTATTATTCCTTTTTCGTCAAAAAAAAATATTATTACCTTTATTTTGACTTTTGACTCTACCTATCACAATGTATTCCTTAACCATGTACTGGTATTTCTAGAAGTGTCTTAGGACACTAATTAAACAAATAAAAAAAAAATTATATTAAATATAAAAAAATTTAACCACCAATGTTAGTAGTTAGTAATTAATATTAGGACTAAACTTATGTACAGTACTTTAGACACAGTTCTTACTGTGCTAGATACATGGAGGTGGTTATTATTATTAAAAAAATAGTTTTCTTTTATTTTTTTTAAATAGAAAATATAAGTAACTAACTTTTTGTGAGAGGCACAGTAAAAACAGCACCTAAAGAAAAGTATATAAGTTTTGTCCTTAATATTATTGTTAATTTTTGTTAAGGATGACAATCAAACTTCTGATCTTTTCATCTTCACTCTTTAATATATTCATTCTACCACCAAGTCATCCTTATAACTCTTAAAATAAATTAGTTAAAAAAAGTTAGTTTTAAGAGTTTTTTTTGCTCTGAAGTGATTAGGTGTAGAATGCAGTTCATTAAAAAAATAATGATATGAAAAAACATGATAAAATACTAACAGATAATCATATACAAGGAGCAATAATCTCACTTGTTTTTGACTACTCTATAACATTACAACTTGCATAAACGCCACATATCATCTCATCACATCATGTATGAATCCTACCTATATTATATAAACCATACAAACTTCTAATTTAAATTCAAAACACAATCAAACAAAAAACCAATTAAGACAATGTCAACTAAGTTGTTTCTTCTTTTGATATTGCTCTCTCATGTTGCATCTTCTCTCTCAGAAGGATGCCACCCTCAAGATAAAAAAGCTCTTCTCCAAATCAAGAAAGAACTCAACAATCCAACTCTTCTCTCTTCATGGAATCCACACACTAATTGTTGTGACGACTCTAGTTGGTACGGTGTCATTTGCGCACCGTCTAGTAACCGTGTTTACTCTCTACTTTTCGAAGGCAATGATGAACTTTCATCTACATTTCCACCTTCTATCGGTAACCTAACTACCGTGGAGCACATACTTCTATACAAGTTACCAAACCTTATTGGCTCAATCCCTCAGTCTATAACCAAACTCACCAATCTCAAATCCCTCACAATCAGCACAACCGGCATATCAGGCGCAATACCAAACTACATAGCCAAACTGAAAAGCCTTACGTTCTTGGATCTCTCGGAGAATCATCTCTCTGGGAAACTTCCTCCGAACCTCTTCCACTTGCCTAATATTGAAGCAATGTACCTTCAAAATAACAAGTTAACCGGTCCAATCCCTTCTTCATTGGCAAGGTTGAATTCCTCGGTTGTTGACTTGTCTCATAACCGGTTTGAAGGTGATGCCTCCATGTTTTTTGGTTTCGCGAAAAAGACAGAAACTATCGACCTTTCTTGGAACATGCTTGTGTTTGATATGGGACGACTAGAGTTTCCTAAGACATTAAAACATTTAGATGTGAGTCACAATCGGGTTTATGGGAAACTCCCCGAGGGTGTGACGAATTTGGAATGGTTGGATGTGAGTTACAATAGACTTTGTGGTGAGATTCCAAAGGGCGGTATTGTGCAGGCCATGGGTAGGAAATCGTTCTCGCATAATAAGTGCTTATGTGGCTCTCCTCTTCCAAGCTGCAAGAAATACATGTAAAATGGAGTCATTTCTAATGCATTTTTCTAAGGAAATAAGTTTATTGCATTTCATTAATAATCAACGGAACAAGTAAAAAAGGATATGGATGCCTTTGGATATATTGTGTTCAAAGTGTTTTTAAAATTTGCTATTGTAGTTAATTAATGGTGATTAAATTTGTGAATCAGTTTGTCAAAGAAGAAAAATGTTGAAACAGATTTAAATGGCACAACACAAAATTAAGCCTAAAGTCCTATATTAAATGTAAAATTTCATGCCAATTACTCTTTAAGCCTAAGGAAATTCCATTAACATCAAATTACACATTAACATTAGCCTAATTAATCAATTAACTATGAAGTATCCTAACTATAAGGAAAAGGTTAATCATCAGCTATTAATCTTCTGCAACCCTTTAGGCACACAGCTATTACCTTAGTCATGAAAACTACAGCCTCGAAGTTGGAGAATCATAGTCTTAGCCGCCACATAGATAAATCGGACCAAGTCGAAAACGTGGAGTCCAACGGATTAAACATGGAGTCCAGCAGACACTCTACACCTCATTCTAGGCGCCCTGCGTCCATTGAAAATGGTCTGGGATTGTTTCAAAGTTCGCGTAATTGTGTTATGTACTACCCTATGTCGATTCCTGTAATCTCTTGAAATCAATCTCAAACATCAACACACATATGGCAAACATATGACCACATCAAACAATGACAATACTACACAAATCCTAAGTACTAGCTAGGAAAAGAAAACAAATGTGATGGTATTATGTGAAAAAATATAATGAAACAAAAAAAGAACAGCAAAACTTTAAAAGTTGCAGTGTAGGCAGAGTTAGAGATTGTAATGTTGTATGCCACAATGGAGCAGTCATGATCTAGTTATTGAGATCATATCAATAAAAAGAAAAAGGATTTTTTTTTTCTTTCATAAATCAGATATCCTTTGCGCTACTGCAGAAACTAATTTCTCGAGTCTTGTGGGACCCAAATGGGTGGCAAACTCTCCCTAAAAGTTTTTGTATGTCTCTTTATTTTTTATATATCTTTGCTCCACCATATTTTTGTATTGTAAGATAGCGCGCAACAATTAACATAGTTTTAATCGGTTTAAGTTATTTTAACTGTTGCAAAATTGTGGATTATTTATTTTAGAAAAAGTAAATAAGTATCTGGTTTTGACACATCTAGCCTACATCCAAAATATAAGGGCATATCAGGGGACCTAATTGTTAACACAAGAATTGCTGCTTGAATTTGACCCATAAAATATAATATTTTTGTGGACTGCTAAAACTCTATATACAGCTAGCTGATTTATCATCTTTATTTTGACTTTTGGCTCTACCAAAATCTAAAACATGCTACTTTTGTGTCTAATATTTTCTTCTAGACCCATTTTTTTATTCAATTTAACTAAATTAATTAATAAGTAGTAATGTACAAAAAATGAAATTAATCTTACAACAACTATGATTATTTTATATCAAATGCTAACATATGATAAACAATTTAATATAGAAATATTCCTTTCAAAAGTTGTGCATTCAACTTTTCAAAAGTTATTTATTGTATTTTTCTATGTAACTATTCTATTTTTAGGTTCTTTATCATATGCTCTTAATACGCACGTTAACAAGACCCTTATTTTATTAAAAGATGGAATGAAATCAACCGAAAAAACCCTTACTGATGTGAAAAAAATTTAAAGCTCTTACTGTTTAGCATACAAAAGTGATCATATGAAAAAACATGATACCATACTAACAAATAATCATAAACAGGTACCAATAAGCTCCTTTGTTTTGACTACTGATTTATGCAATATCTTCTCACCTTATGTGTGAATCCAAGCTAGTATATAAACCAATACATTTCTCATCAATTATCTCATCCAAAGCTCAAAACACAAAAAAACAAACCAATTAACACGATGCCTACTAAGTTGTTTCTTCTTTTGATACTGATATCTCATGTAGCATCTTCTCTTTCAAAAGGGTGCCATCCACAAGACAAAAAAGCCCTTCTACAAATCAAGCAAGAACTCAACAATCCAACTCTTCTTTCTTCATGGAAACCGAACACCGATTGTTGCCACTCAAATTGGTACGGCGTTAATTGCATACCCTCTAACCGTGTTTACTTTCTAATCATCGAAAACGACATTGACCTTAGTTCTTCATTTCCACCTTCTATTGGTAACCTACCTTACTTAGATAGCCTACTTCTATACCAATTACCAAACCTTACCGGCACAATCCCCGAATCCATAACTAAACTCACCAAACTCCGATCCCTCACAATCAGCGCAACCGGCATATCAGGTCCGGTACCCAACTTCATTTCGAAATTGAAAAGCCTCACTTACTTGGATCTCTCAGATAACCGCCTCTCGGGGACCCTCCCTCATAACCTCTACCAGTTGCCTAATCTTGAAGCAATCATCCTTCAAAACAACATATTAATTGGTTCAATCCCTTCTTCTTACGGTTACATAAAAAACATATCAAGTTTATTTCTATCTCATAACCGGCTTTCGGGAAAACTCCCAATGTCATTGGCAAGGTTGAACTCATTGGTTGTCGATATATCTCATAACAAATTTGAAGGAGACGCGTCAATGTTTTTTGGTTTCGCTAAACAGACTGAAACAATAGATCTTTCATGGAACATATTGTCATTTGAAATGGAAAACGTCGAGTTGCCTAAGACATTAAAACTTTTAGACGTGAGTCACAATCGCGTTTATGGGAAACTCCCGGAAGGTGTGAAGAATTTGCAGTGGTTGAATGTGAGTTACAATAGACTCTGTGGTGAGGTTCCAAAGGGTGGCAATATGCAGAACTTGGGTACAAATTCGTTCTTTCATAACAAGTGTTTGTGTGGTTCTCCTCTTCCCAGTTGCAAGAGAATATAATTTCATGTAAAATGTAGTAATTTTTTATGTTTATTTAGAGAAATAAAGCCATGCACTATTGCATTAATAATCAACATAACTAGGATATGAATGTCTTAGCTAAGTTGTGAGCAACCAAAATAAAACATTCATGAGTATGTTGAATGTGTAATTCAATTCAGTTATTTCAGTTATGGAGTTGTTAAATTTTTGAGTCGTTTTGTCAATCTAGAACACCTACGCAAAGAACAAATCAAACATAAACAAATACAAGAATACCTACACAAGCATACCCATTTGAATCTAATTTATTTTCAAATTAATCCTTGAGATAAATTATTCTATAAATCATATCACTTTTGTTTTTAGATAAAAAAACAAAAAAAGAAGAAAGAATTTTTTTTTGAAGAAGCTAAATTAACCCACCTAAATTAGCATCAGATAAAATCGAACCTGAAACCTGAAAAAAGAAATTATATCACTTACTCGCAAATTAATCTCAAAAAAATCCACTATATTCTTTTCAAAACACGTTTCATTATCGAGTAAACCACCTAATTGATGTTTATCTTGGTAACTCTCTCTCAAATAAATCTTATTTTCATCCACTTTCGATCATAACAAAATACTCCTTAATATTATTATTTTTTATAATAATAATTCTTAATATAATATATTTTTTGGGCTTAGGCCCTCTTTTGCACCAAAAAAAAAAATTCTTAATATATTTTCAACTTACGTTTAGTCCATAACTTATCCAATTTTCGTCAAATATTCACCGTAGACCGTTGAGTGCAATAACACTTAAATTATATGATGTTATATTTCATGTCACATTTAACGTTCAAATTGATAACATAGAGATCAAATTGATAAATACTGACAAAAACATGAACTAATTTAAAATGTGGAAAGGGTTAACAAATTTTATTTTATTAACCTTTTAGTTCTTGAAAAAGTAATTTTAAAAATCAAATTCTTGTCAAAAATTATTTTCATCATAAATCAAAATTGGATTATTTCCAACAATTTATATTTAAAGGAAACTCTTTGAGGTAGATTTTATTTGTTAGAGTTACAAAAACAGACGAAACTCTCATATCTTTCTCCACGCACGCACATAAACAACATCACCATATCTTTTGTATCTCTCGCATATCACCACTCAAGCTTTCTATCATCAAAGAAATCTTCATCATCTACTTCTAAATTCAAATTAGAATTTAAAAGAACCAAAAGGGTAGAGATTCTACTGCAAAAAAAGAAAAGGTCAAATTCAATAGCAAGAGCTCGAGGTTTTTTTATTCAGATGATCCTCTAATATCCTTCATTTTTCATTGCTTAGGTGAGTGACCACTCTCACTAACTGATATTTAATTTATATAATTGAATCATGGATTAATTGGATTGTGAATGATACAAGAGATATATGTGAAGATTCTAATGGAATTTATTAATTTATTGATTCTAATTGTGTTCGTGTTAGGTTAATCTTTCTTCATTAATTTTTATGTAAATTGCATGCCATGTGTTTGAGGAAATGCATGTGTTAAAGTTTCTTCAATATATGTTCAAAAACAATGTGGTGATATGTGTTAAGGTTTCAAATCCAATATGCTATATTCGTGAACTTGTTCGTATTTGCTTGTTTGCAGCTCCCTTTTTTGTGGATATTGTCTCACTAAGATTTTTTTTTATCTTATTAGTTTGCTTTTCATGCTTAAGCTAAAAAGGTTGGAATTGTTGATGACACTCTCTGTCATGACCCAAATATCAGGCGATGACCAGCGCACAGACTAACCCTAACTCCTCATATATATTAGTCTGACAAGCCTAATCACTATAATATAACTGTTACAGTTTTACTATATCGAAACGTTTATTTTATTAATTATGACTTGCATGTAACCAACACATTTTTTTTAACTAATACTACTTCATATATTTAAGGACTCTTTTAATTAGGTACTATTAGTTGAAAAACGTTTGTCTAACTCAATTATTAAGTTGATTGGGTTTATATTTAAAAACGTTTGTCTAACTTAATATTCCCTGTTACCCTGAGAAGATTGGGTTCGACTGTGCTCTGATACTAACTTTACCTAATTGAAAGAATCCTTAAATATACTAACTAGTATTAGTTGAAACTTGAAAAAAAATGTATCGGTTACATGCAAGTCATAATTAATGAAATAAATGTTTCGATATATTAAAGTTGTAACAGTTATATTATAGTGAATTAGACTTGCCAGACTAATATATATATATATGAGGAGTTAGTGTCGGTCATCGCCTGAGATTTGGGTCGTGACAATCTCTTAGTATATACCTTTTGCATCTTCTGTGTTTTAAATTAAGGAAAAAAACTAACGTTTCTTGAAATTTCATTAACTCTATTTTTAACTACTGATAAATTGTATTTATAATTATGTGCTATTGTTATTTCAGCCAATGTGAATAAGTGCTAGTTTTTATGAATGTAGTGTTACATTTATGGTAATAAGAGCAAGTCAATCCATTGGATTGTGAGTAGTTAAATCTCATTAGGATGTGTGTTTTGTTTTCTTATCAAAAGTTCAATGTACTTTGTTATAATAGATTGAGCCTAATCAACTCAATGGCTAGAATAATAAGAGCTAGAGGATGTAGTTATCCTCAAGGGAATGTCACCCTCTTATAAACAACATTGTCCTCAAGGTTGAGTGTAATTTTGATTGACCTTGTTGTTAGTCGGAGAAACATTAGCTTGTTAACTAAGGAATATTTACGTTGTACCCATGCAATGGTTTTCACTGGTGGTACCCCCAGCTGAGGTCTATACTTAGGAACATCGTCGCAGCGCATAGATTTTTCTTTCTTGCATTTTTTCTGCTCATGACCTACTTCCTCCTTTGTCTATTCTCCACCTCCCATACTTCCTCCATTTGCTCCATTATCTTAGCAGCAATCTTTGTATGTAATATATCCAGAGACAACCTTTGTCTATAATCTCTCTAGCTTACTTGTCTTCTGTAAAAGTAAATAGACACTGATTGGTGCCTAGATAGAGATTGTCATACCTTTTGATCTCTCCATGCTCTGTAAGTATTGTCTTAACAGCTCCATTTTGAAAGGCCTTTTCTGCTAAAACTTTTCCCACCAGGCTTCGCTTTGTGATATTTAAGCTCTCCTCTATGTCCTGATCTAGTTGGATGGTTATTTCCTCCCTTTCATCTTTTGTCATCTCATTCATCGTATATTTTTCCTTTAGAATTTGAAGGTCGAGAACCTACTACAGCAACCTCAGAGTAGTAAGACAAAGGTGTAAAGCAAGTAGTACTCCACTCATAAAGTTTACAAAATCGGCAATAGAGTTTAGAAACCCTAGCTAATAAACGATTTTAAGACACTTTTATTGTTAAAGCTAAGGTATGTTACTATTTCAAAATAAACAGAGTAGACTTTGAAACCAAACTGCACTAATTTTCCTATGTGTGTTTATTGCAGGTAAAGATTGTAACATCAGCTCGTTGATTGGCTTTTGACGAGAAGAGCCTAGAAGTTGGGCCTTGGGATATGTTAAGATTTTGTTTTGGTCGTCCATTGATTAAGTCCAAGGAAAAAGCTTAGAACAATGCTCTTCTCTTTCTCGCAACCAACTGCTGCAAATGCAATGCACATGCCAGCAACAATGATGTCCTCCAAATTCCCACTTTCCCTCTTCCACAAAAAAACCTCTACTTTCTTCATTAAACCCGCAAACACTCTCTTCTCTTTCAGACCCATCACCTTCCAAAGACTCCCAGCAAATCCATCATCATCATCATCATCATCATCATCATCATCATCTCCCCCTTCCACTTCCCTTCAACCCATCGAAGAACTCCCTCCAAAGCTTCAAGAAATCGTAAACCTCTTCCAATCCGTACAAGAACCCAAAGCCAAATACGAACAGCTTCTCTTCTACGGCAAAAACCTCAAACCCCTCGAACCCCAATTCAAAACTAAAGACAACAAAGTCGAAGGTTGTGTTTCTCAGGTTTGGGTTCGAGCCTACTTGGACAGTGACAAAAACGTTGTCTATGAAGCTGATTCGGATTCTGTTCTCACCAAAGGCCTCGCTGCTTTACTCGTTCAAGGCTTTTCAGGGCGACCTGTTAATGAAATTATTCGGGTCAGACCCGATTTTGTAATGCTTCTTGGGTTGCAACAGAGTTTAACCCCTTCTAGAAATAATGGGTTTTTTAATATGCTCAAATTAATGCAGAAAAAAGCCCTTTTACTCTATGTTGAAGCTGAAAAGGGTACTTCTGAATCTAACTCAATTGGAAATTCTGATATCAAAGATGATAGCTATGTTGAGAATTCAAGTGGCCCTTCTGTGACCCCAAGTTTAGGTGTTGATTTTAGTTCTGAGATTGATGATGAGAATGTTACATTGGAAGGGAGAGGGAAGAGGATAAAGGAAAAGCTTGAAAAGGAACTTCATCCTATCGAGTTGGAAGTTGAAGATGTGTCTTATCAACATGCTGGACATGCTGGTGTTAGAGGGAGCAACGGTGAGACACATTTCAATGTTAAAGTGGTTTCTGAAGAGTTTCAAGGGAAGAGTTTGGTTAAAAGGCATAGGCTTATTTATAACCTGCTTCAAGATGAGTTGGAGTCTGGACTTCATGCTTTGTCTATTGTGGCCAAGACGCCTTCTGAAGTCGGTAAACGATGAAAAAATAAATATGCAGGAAGAGTTCAAAGTTTTCTCCTTTGTCTCAGTTATCTTTGAGAATGTACTTGTTATGCCTAGTGAATCAGAAGGGTATTTATATTCGTTAGATAACTTGTTTTTACTTGAATATAATGTCTTCTGTCATTACACCGATGAAATAATTCATTTTTCTGATGACATTTTCAATAATTTAAGAGTTTCTGTAAATTTATAAAGCTTCATATGCTCTGTATTCATCATTGAAAATCAGATGGATAATTTGTGGCTTCTAAACAAAGTATTGTGAGAATGCATTGTTGTTTCGGTCATTATTTTTAGATAAGGATCCAAGGTTGATTACACAGATAGAAGTTTGTCAAAAGAAAAATTTGTAATAGTTGATATGATTATGAGTAGCATTTCTCAGTCTCATTGGTTAATAAAAATATAGCTTGTCACAATCTTTGATTTCCCCTTGCTATTATCTATTTTCATTTACAAACTTCGAATTTTAAGTATTTAGCCCCTTGGTTACATATATAACTATATAAGAAAGAATTTTATTTTCAGGTATATAGCCCCTTTAGGGATATATATATATATATATATATTTATAGATGCTTTTGCTAATACATTCCGGGACGAGTTTGACTATGAGTTACATTTCTAGGAATTAAGATGGTTTACAAAAAAAATAAAGGGTAAAATTACATTTTTAGTTCTTTAATTTAATTTCAGGTAACACTTTAGTCCTTTATATTTTTTTAATAACATTTTAGTTCTTTTTTCATTTTTTTATATGAATTTCAAGCTTCAAAATAATAGTTTTATTTTTTTGTTCGCCTTCGATCATAAATATATTTATGCCATAAATGAAAATTTTAGATTTGAACCTTGAAAAATCATAAATAAACATGGATGAAGGACCAAAAAAGACTATAAAATGACATAAATAAATAAATAAATAAATAAATAAAATAGAAGACTAAAGTGTTACTTAAAATTAAGTTAAATAACTAAGAATGTAATTTTGAAAAAAATAAAATAACATTTTATTTACTCAAAACCTTGCATATACACCCAAATTTTTTGGATTCACCTATGTTTTTTTTAGATTTACTTTTCTAACCTCCCAAAAATCCTCACTTGCCCCCTGAATTTACCATAAAACCCTTCACGCTTTCCAGGACATGAACCGTGCCTGCATCCTAGAATGCGAATGTGAAAAATGTGATCGTTTGGTCTCCCTTAAAATGCAATCAGCCCCATAAAAATTTGGAAAAAAAAAACAAAACAAAAGGTCCGCTTTGTGGATCGCAAACGTCGTTCGCATACTAGATAGCGAATCATATATATATATATATATATATATATATATATATATATATATATATATATATATATATATATATATATATATATATATTCAAAGAGAACTATGTTAACAAAAAAAAAATCAAGACAAACACTGAACTTTTTAAATAAAAAAAAATAAAATTGAACCCTTGTAAAAAATGAATAACTTCTCCACTATTTAAAACACCAACAAATTCGCATAATTTTGTCAAAACCAAACATGATTTCAAACATACACTTATAATAACTATCGAAACTTTAAATAATTTGAAAAAGTGTACTGGTAATTAAAAAATAATTGAGAAATTTTTTATACATTTGGATACTTTTTTCAAGTGTTTCGGTAAAAAAAAATTAAATAGTTTTTAAAATTATACAAATCAGAATACCTTTGAAAAGTGTTCCAGTAAATTTAACAAACCGAAAAAGTAGAGGATTTTATCGGAACAGTGTATTTGAAGGGGTGTACAACATTCACCGGAAAAGTTAAAAATAAAAAAGAATAAAAAAAACAAAATGATAAAATAATGGTAAAATGAGAATATTATAAATTACCTAAGGGTAAAGAGTTAAATGTAAGGATAGAAAAAAATATTCCCTTGCCAAATGCAATCCGTAGTTCAACCCAGGGGCGGAGGGAGTGGGGGGACACAGGGTGGCCACAGTCCCCCCCAGTTTTCTACAAAACTTATACTATAGCCTATAGGTATATATGTATGCTACGAAATTGATTTTAATTTATTTGACTTTTCAAATCATAAAAAAATACATAGTAAAAATAATATTAAGTTCTCTTATCATATAGTCATACCATATAAGTTGTTGTCTACATGCTTTTATATAGTTGATAGTTCATGCACGAGGTCTTGATGTTGTTTGTAAGAAATAAGACTACTTTTTTTTTTTTTCTAAACTAAAATAGTAGTGTAAAGGATTTTGTCACTTTTTTTTCTTAAAGGTATCTATAAATATTAGATGTGAACCTCTTTTCCTTTGTTGTTAAGTACCTCCTAGATATATATTTTTATTCTATTTTACTTTAATATAAGAAAATAGTGTTTATAAGTTATAGCTCAATTGATAAAAAAAATATTCAAAATTGTTAGGCTGGATCTCATGAAGGGGTTGGAATCCCGACTCCTACACTTATGTGTGTAAATTTATAACAATTTTATCATTTCGTCTCTAAAAAAAGATTGAAATTATATTAATTTTTTTTTGTATATATTGCACATTTAATTTTTTTTTTTTACCAACTATGATGCATTAATTTACGGCCCCCCTTAATTTAAAATCCTGGCTCCGCCCCTGGTTCAACCCACAAACAATAAAAGTATATATAGTCATAGATATAGTAAATCATTTTCAAAGAATATATAACATGACAAATATATATACTGATTAATCAAGCATATAATAAATAAGAAGTAGCTAAAGATCATAAATAATCAAGAAAAATAAAGGTAACAAACGAAAAACTTAATAAATCCAACACATGCAAACATTAATTAAGTTTGATGACATATCAAAAGTTCATCAAATATTATTAAACAAACAAATGTTTAGCAGCATATTATATAAATATGACCACCATAAACTTTATTATTAAAGCATGAAATAAAACCAAATTTTAAGAAAAAAAACATCATGGAAAAACCCAAGATGTCCCAACTTCAGATGATGTTGGTGGAAACTTGCGAGTAAACTTTCTTGCCCAGACATGTTTTCCATTGATGGTGAATTTCATTATTGGCCTAAATTCACTAAAATAATCAATTTTATCTATAGCCTCATCACGAACCACAAGACGAGCATACAATGGCTGCTGCTCTGGAGTTGTTTCTTGCATGATCACAGTTTCAATGATATCTCCAAATTCTCTGCAGTTTGTACAGCAAATATTTGAACAAGTTAGTAAGAATGTGATATTGTATATTGATTATTAATTAAATAAGTAAAAGTCGTGTGTATTTCTAATACTCATTTGTTTTCTCAACTTTTTTTTGTCCTTATTTCATATATATAATATGAGTTTAATTGATATGCACATGTAAAATAATTTTACACGATCATCCAATAAGAAATTATCAATCTTCCATATCATATGAAGAAAGTGAGGTAAAGTGAAGTGACATGGCTGTCATTGATTGACGGTGTAAAATTGTCAGTGCATACAAATTAAATCCATATAATATTATATGAGAAAAAAAAATATGTATCGATAGTGTCAAATAAATTTACATTGTGAAGCAATAACAACCATTTTTACGCAATTGAATAAATTTATACAATTAATTTGACCAAATACAATTTAAAGGCAAATATTATATAACAAAATACAATTGAATAAATTTATACAGTTAATTTGACAAACAAATAAATAAAACATTTATGCAATTAATTATAGCATTAGAAAAAAATTAATGCATTATATAAAATAAAAATTTATGATTGAACGTATTCAACCATAAATCAACAAAAAAATTTAAATGTCAAATATAACATTATATATGAAAAAGTTTAAATACAAATAATTATTACCAGAAAAATAAATATCCACCACCTAAAATTATTAAAGGGTACGTACCTTGTGAAGTATTCTCTAAGTTCATTCTCAGAAATAGGATAACCTTTGAAAAATGTCATGAAGAGTGTCCTACCATCAATAGGCCTCATTTCAATCTTCTTCTCATTATCAGTAGAAGTAACAAAACCAGTATCAGCAGCATAAATATCATCCAAACTTAAGTTGGCCATAATCTGATTTATATTTTGGTGGCCATTATAAGCATCATTTTCTCCAAATTCATTGAATTTTGGTGCAGGCACAACCATTGGAACAACATTAGGATCAAAATAAGCCATTGGTGGTTGCATTCGCAAGCGAGGAGGAGGAGGAGGAAAATGAACTCTATCAGAAGCCCCAAAAACATTATCAAGATAAAAGTCCACATCAATGACATCATCAACTTGATTCACTTTTTCAATAATATCACTAAAAGCTCTTTTACAAATATCATTCACGAGCTTAGTGACTTCAGTGATTATTTCTAAGCGTCGATCATAGAAAAAATTCAGCGTTAAATGATCATCAACGCGCAAGATATGTTGGATCGATGGTAGAAAATGTTTTTCATCAGGTGAGAAATTGAGAGGAAAGCGCGAAAACTCCATGTAATCAAGGACAATAGCAGACTCATTACAAAGATTGATTAGCATAATATCTGACCAGTTATTAAGAAGCTTTTGAACTAAATTCATATCTTTGCTTTTTCTTTCTAACCACATGAAGAAGGCCATTAAATTGATGGCCTGCGAGGAATCGGGACAGATGGTCTTCACCAAACGAGTGAAGAGTTTCCTGTCAACACTGTAAAACAGGTTGAACTCTTCTTTGGTGACAACCACATTGAATCCTGGGTCAGGATTTGGGAGAATGGAAGACATTGTTAGATGACTATGAACATATATGATAGCTCTCATTTATAAGGTTATGGTATAGTTAAAATAATATAATTTATTATCAATCTTTTTAATAAAATATTTAACATTTAATGATAATTTTTTATTAGTAATCTTTGAATGGTAATATTTTTTTTATGGTCAAGATTGAAATTAAGGTAATAATTTATTAGGGATAATAATAATTTTATTATCATAATAGTAACATTTTTCCAAATATGATGTTATTTTAAAATATATTAAATTTTCTTTTTAAGGTAGAATATTCATTATTAGATATGTATTAAACTTTTTTCAAAAATAAAAAAGATATGTATTAAAAAAATTATTTTCTTTTTCTTCCATTTTTATTTTTTATTTTTTTGGTATTTCCTTTAAGAAGTTAACATTTTTGTAATTCATTTCGATTTTAATTCATGTAATTTCTTGATTTAAAGGATATTATTATAGAAAGGGTTAAACATGTTTTTAAACCCTACTTTTTGACAAACTTATAAAACTAGTCCCTATATTATTTTATTATATTTTTAGTCACTCACATTTTTTTCTGTGTCCAACGTTGGTCCCTAGTGTGAAATTTCGCTTGATTGGACAGACGAAAAATGTCACATAGATACCACATAGACTTATTTAATGATGTGGGTGCGCAAAGAAAGCATTAAATGAGTCCGTGTGATACTTATATGACACTTTTTGTCTGTCTAGTCAACCATAATTTCACATTAAGAACCAATGTTGAAAACAACAAAAATGTCAGTACTAAAAATATAATATAAAAAATGTAAGGACTATTTTTAGAAGTCTGCCAAAATATAAGGACTTGAAACATATTAAAATCTTATAGAAAATATGATTTTTTTCCTTACGTAAAATAAAAAAAGAGTTAATTATGTTTTTGGTCCATATAAAGTTAGCAAATTTTATATTTCAGCATCAGGACCACTTTGTTCAGTTTGTCCATTCAGCAGGGGGCACCCAAGCTCGTCGCTCTTTCCTACAGCTTCTTTGGCTTTGCTGCATTTGGGTAGTTTGGCAAGAACGAAATAGTTGGATCTTCTAGTCAAAGGAATCAACAGTTCTTCAAGTGCTCGAGAAAGTCAAAGTTCATTTCCTTTGGTGGATGAAAACACATAATGTGAATCTAGGTTTCAATTCTCATTTGTGGTGGTTGAGCCCTATTATTTGTTTAGGCATCGGCTAACAGGTGTTTGGATGTATTGACTCTTGTACACTTTTATTTGTGCTGTTTAGCACATCTTGTGCTGATCAGGACCTATGATTTTATAAATAAATTTCATTTTTGCTTGTTCAAAAAAAAAATCACATGTTCACATCTCCAAAAAATTCCTGTTTTCTTTTTAGTTCATAATTAAAGGACAAAATTTTGACCTTTTTTTGAACATAAGATGGATTTATATAGATTTTGCATAATCTATAAACATAATATTAACACATCTTAAACATAAAAATGTCATAACATTGACATTAAAATATATATAAATTGGTCATTTGAAAATAAAAACAAAACGATCAATTTTAAAGGGAAGATAACATGTGATATTTTTATAGGGACAAAAATCATATTTAATCTTTCAAAATATGCTACAAAATTCTAACAACAAAATATGATATATTTATAATTAATAATAAATATAATAATAATAAGAATATCAATTACTTAATAAACCATAAATAATATTACATCCTGCTAGTGGTGGGTTTTTTTTTTTAATAATATTTTTTTTATAATAATTTTACATTTTGTAATAATAACTTTTTGTTAAGTTTGGATAGTTATTTTTATTTTATGTAGATAATTTTTTGTTACTATTTATATTTGGATAATCATTGTTCTGTTTGATAATTATACGTATCAACATCAATAAAAATAAAATGTACAATTAAAAAACTTGTTCAACCAGTTAAACATAACTAGAAGGTTCTGGTTGCAGGATGTCCGCTACTTAAATAACAGACTGGTTGTAAGGTGTCTGTTACTTAAATAGGGGATCTATATATATGTGACAAAAACGTATGCACATGAATCAAGAAAGGCTAAATGAAGTTCAAATATAATTTTTTTTTTTAAAACATTAAACAGAAAAATTACATCAATTTAAATATTACAACCAAAATCTCAAGTTCTAATTTAATAAACTAAGGAGCCTCCTCTTGTGAAATTGTATCCCCGTAGTGGAGATCGAATGTGGCACTTAGCTGAAACTTTTGAATAAAAGAGTTTGACCTGCAAGTCCCACTTATTTTTCGATGACTACCATCAACCAGTTTTACAGAATAGGACAATCTCATCTATGTACCGGAAAGTCCCACATGCCTAGCTCCAACTTCAAACGTGGTAGCGCCCGTTTCGACTAATCATTCGTTCCCAAAATAATGAGAATTACATCAAATTTAATGAAGTTAACAGTAATGACCAAAAGATTCCACATGTCAACGATTATCAACTTAGCATAGAATATCCAGACATGATTTGTCACCACATCTCATCTATGTACCGGAAAGTCCTACATGCCTAGCTCCAACTTCAAACGTGGTAGCGCCCGTTTCGACTAATCATTCGTTCCCAAAATAATGAGAATTACATCAAATTTAATGAAGTTAACAGTAATGACCAAAAGATTCCACATGTCAACGATTATCAACTTAGCGTAGAATATCCAGACATGATTTGTCACCACTTTGAACAGGTTTTGGCTTCGGTCCTACCGGCAGCAACATGACTACTACCATCTTTCAATTCGGTATCATGGAAAAGTCTGACTTGAGTGGCACTGGCTTCGGCTAGTCATATCATTCCCAAATTGGATACAAAATGTCCGTTGTCGATTACTATATCATTCCCAACCATAATAACTAAACAACATCGGTATGAACGTTAGGTAGCCGACGATTGACTATGTGGCCGTTTTACACATGAAACTAAATAAATTAAACTAAACTAACTAAAATTAAAACCTAACAAAAAAAAAAGAGAGAGTGAGTGAGGCTGAGTGAGGAAGAGGTGAGTGAGGGGGAGTATATATGTAAGCATTTTTCTATGACATGGCCGCACAAATAGTCAATTAAAATTGGTCATTTGGCAGATCTTTAACTGATGCATGAGACTTAACCACCGACTGATCCGTTACTTAAATAGCAGACGACATTTATAAAATTTCTCATTTTTTTGACATTCGTTACTTAAATAGCAAATGGGCAAAAATAGAAATACATAGGACACGCAAGAAGTTGATAGTATGGCAAAAAGACATTCTCCGAATCAAAAGCCTAGTCTAAGATATAAAGTTACCTTCCAGAGATCAATCCCTTTCCTGATGCCTGTGTAAAAGTGCATATGTTGTTAATGAAGATGTACCATTAGTTAAAAAGCAAATTTAACATTCATTGACTTTCAAATAAGTACTCATATCTAAAAATCAATTCTATTTTAAAGAGAAAATCACTCTTTCCGCCGAGCGAGCTCCACAAGAAGCCACTTTCATGCTACTAGCTTAAGTAAGCTTTTTTCCCTCTATCTCTACTCTCTACGAAAGGCACAAGTAACCGATCGTTCCAAACTTGAAAAAGCTCGGTTATTCTTGTTATATCCAATTGTATGGTATAGGGCATACATAGAAATTTCACTCAAAATTTTAAAATTAGATTTAGAGATGTGAAACAAATCAAATCAAAGAGCGTTTTCATCTCCAACATTCTGACCCTAATCACAATCTAACACTTAGATACCCCATGGAACAACCTCACTTAACCTATTGTATATTTTTATTTTTTGGTGAATTAACTCATTATTTATTAATACAAAAATAAGCATGAGTTCCAAACTAAGCATAGTAAAGTATAAGCAATGAAATGAAAGCAAAATGCTTAATCAGTGATTAATAAGCTGAAAACTAAATAATCGGTCAAATGCCTAATCTCCATTGGATAGCAATAAGATCACGATTCACATGAAGAGGTAGACTATAGCATACCAGAGTTATAAATGTCATTTCTCTACATGATCAAATTCGTCAAACCAGGGATGTTCAAAATTAAAATTCATCAAACCTACAAAAAGTATTATTTATGTCTCTAATTATAAGCCCTTTTGTAGAGTACAAAATAGTGCTTATAAAAGTATCACATGTATGCCTTACATAAAAAAGCAAACAAAAGAAAGACACAGTAAAACAACTACGACTTCATACAGGTTGAATAGAATTAAAACTACAATACAATCAAAGATTGATACACTGCAGAAATTAAATAGCACTGAAACATTAAAAGAAAAATGTGTAATTTATGGTTTAGTTAAAAAGAAAACAGAAACATGGATATGTATGTATCTAACATCATATGATATGTTGCTTCAAAAAAAAAAACAGTGATATGTATAATTACTAGAAATTCTTATGAAGTAGATCAGAATCCCACATTGTTTTTGAATTTCTTGTCTATCTAAACAAGAAATCCCACCTGCCAAACATGCACACATGAGAAAGGATGACTGATCTCTGCATATCAATTAGAGATGATAACTCTGGATGCAGCCATAAGCAGTACACAGAAGAGAAGCCAAAATAGTAAATTTTTCAATCAAGAAACAACTCTGACTTATATCAAAAAGCACTTAAATTGAACAGAAATAGTAACATTCTATCCTACATCGATGCTAATCCTAAGGACCAAAAATACATCGATGCGAAGATAAATAATTCAAAGTACAACAGTTGAATGATAAATACACAAATAAAACTCAAAGATGCTGAACTTTTAAAGCTAAGGCAACAAAGTTTTCATAACAGCCAAGTTCATAAACATAAATAGTATAAATAATTTAAAGCTTGTCCTCAAACTCAGAGAGTGGAGTCATCTGCTCCTTGAGGCCCTTCCTCTTACGAATGTCGCTAATAAGCGTTGCAGCTTGTGATCCAGCCTCCAAAGGATCTGAGGCCATCATATCCCAATGATCAAAGACACACTGAGGGAAAGCCTGCCCAGATGTTGCAGCCCTCAACTGGCTGGAAAATCCAAAGGACTCGACGACAGGGAGGTATGCTTTGATGTTGTAAAGTGGGGTACCGGGCCTCTGCATTTCTTCAAAAACGTGTCCACGCTTCTGATTAAGAACACTGTAGATACCACCAAGAGCTTGCTCAGGAGCTTGGATTTCAACCATGTATACAGGCTCCAGAATCCTGGGTTTGGCTGTGAGCTGTGAGGCATAGAAGACTCTCCTAGCAGTAGGAATGATCTGACCACCACCTCTGTGAATAGCATCAGTGTGCAGGACAACATCACATACTTCAAAGCAGATGCCTCTCATGTTTTCTTCCGCCAAAACACCTTCTTTTGATGCCCACTGGAATCCAGCAACCACAGAATCCTTGATTTCATTTAGATACTGAACTCCCTTACACATATCAACCACCATGTTGGGTCCGGTGGTCTCAGGTCCAAAACACCAGATTTTCTTGGCAAGATCCTTATCCCAACCATACTCTTCAGACAAGATTTTAGAACGAATCTTAGGGTCATCCCTTGGTCCTATTGTGCCTTCATCAATGGCCTCTGCAAGCCCATCTTCCAATGGTCTTGCTTCCATGTACAACCGGTTGTGCTTGTTGGGTGATTTACTCATCACTGTGCGGATTGATCTATCTAGAACAGTCTCCCTGAATGACACAACAGGGTCGGATTTAATAATCTCAGCTCCACCCATGAAATCATCCTGCAAGTCCTTCAAACAGATCTCTAGATGAAGCTCTCCTGCACCAGCAATAATGTGTTCTCCAGACTCCTCAATAGAACAAACAACCATAGGATCTGACTTAGCCAAACGTTTGAGACCTTCAACCAGCTTAGGAAGATCTGAAGCAACCTTGCACTGAACAGCCACACGCACAACAGGGGAGACGGAAAACTTCATAGCACGGATAGGGTGGGCGTCAACTTCCTTCTCATTTGTCAATGTAGCATTCTTCGTGATATATTGATCCAATCCAACCATAGCAACAGTGTTACCACAAGGCACATCCTCAACAGTCTCTTGTCTCTTTCCCATCCAAATGACAGTTCTCTGAACACTTTTCACATATAGATCTTTCTTCTCCCCGGGGACATAGTTTGGTCCCATAATTCTGACCTTCAAACCTGTTGAAACCTTACCAGCAAACACACGGCCAAAAGCAAAAAACCTTCCTTTATCAGAAGCTGGAATCATCTTTGAGACATAAAGCATCAGAGGTCCTTCAGGATCACAGTTTCGGATAGCATTTGCATACTGATCATCAAGGGGACCCTCATACAAATTCTCAACACGATACCTCTGGGCAGTTGACGGTGAGGGAAGATGAAAGATCATCATTTCTAGGAGTGCACTGCTTGCTGGCAGCCAGGTCTGCATGACACGTTTCATCAATGGCTTACCCATCAGTTCCTTCTCATCGGACTTCAGGCTGCACCCTAGCTTTGTCAGCATAGGCCACAACTTATCCTTCTGATCATTCATACAAGTGTTAATAACCTGCTTGATAGGCTCATAACAGAATTGAACAAACCCACGCTTGCAAGAAGGTGAACCAGTATTCTTGGAGGTCCATTTTTTAGTGGCTGGATCAAAGAAATTTTCACCCCAGAGCCTCTCCATCATCTTGCTCTCATCAACACCAAATTTTGAGGCATACATTTTTGCAAAGTTTGTCAGAGTAAAGGCCCAACCGTGCAAACCAGCAGAAAAAGCAACTGTACCTTTCTCTGGATACACCTGAACATCACCAAGAAGTGGATCTTCATATGTAGCCATAATTACATTAGCATTCTCAATCACCCTTTGAAAGTTCTGGTATGCCTCCTCTCCATCAACCTGGAGCTCAAGGAAGCATCTGTCCATCTTATTAACTGTAAGAACAGGCCTGATCCTTTCTCCAAGGGCTTGTCGCAGCACAGTTTCAGTTTGGACACACACACCTTCCACACAGTCAACCACCACAAGTGCTCCATCAGTAATACGGAGTGCAGCAGTAACCTCTGATGAAAAGTCGACGTGCCCAGGAGAATCAATGAGATTAATGAGATACTCATTTCCATTACGCTCCCCCTTGTAACTCTTGAGAGACTCAGCAGTCATTTCATAGTAGAGTGAGATACCGGTAGACTTGATTGTAATACCACGCTCAGCTTCATCAGCACGGGTATCCGTCATACGGACATCACCTGCAGTTTCCTGAGCAATAATCCCCGCAGCAGCAACTAGAGAGTCTGTTAGAGTCGATTTTCCTGCAAATAGAAACATATAACAAATTATTGTTCAGACAAGCAAACTATAATACATACAATATTACAATACACTATGATTTGCACAAAAGTTGTACAATATGACAAAACAATACATTTATAAATTGTATGACTAAACATTGTTGATGTTATATTAGATAAAATCACATAAACTTTTTTCTATATCAGATATCACAGAACCATTTTAGGTTATAACACTAATAATTTATTGTGAAGCAAACATCATAGCACAATTATATCTTTATCTAAAAGATAGATAAGAAACCATCATCACGACAATCAGTAAAAAGTACACTGCATATAGAAATATAAAAATCATCTATTATCCATACCGTGGTCAACATGAGCAATGACAGACATATTACGGATGTTGTGCTTGTAGTCCATAATACGACGCAACTCATCAGCTGTGAACTTCACCTGTAATTAAGAACACAAATCTCAAATCAGATTATGAATACTCGACCAAACGGAAAAAAAAATATATATCGAGTATTGTTCACCAACTTACCATTTTGACTAGTCTTGATAGTCCTCAAAAAAAGAATCTGTTAGTACTGAAAAATCAAGAACAATGAAGTTAGTTAAATATGAAATATCACAAGTTCATCACAAAAGGGTTATTGAGATTACTATTACTATAAAAAATAATTAAAAAACACAAAATATCATAATTCAATCTCAGAAAACTGACAATACCCAAATTAGAAAGCTACAAAATTGACCACAACATATAACAGATTGTTATCATAATGAACTCATAAAAGTTTTATAATAATTAAAAAAAATTCCAAATCTGGAAAGTGAAAAATTCAGAAATAATCATATTCTGTTTACAACAGATTTGTTTCTTACAAAAATAGTAACAGAAAACAACATAAAGAACTTAAAAAAAATAAACTAAAATTCTAATAACATGTATTTTGATTACCTTATCTAGTAAATTAAAACAAATAAAAAACAAATTAATATTAGATACCATACAAGGAAAAACAACCGATTAATACAAGAAAAAAATAAGTCAAAAGGAAAATAATTCACACAAAATCACATCTAAGTAAACAAGGAGAATCTAATAAAAAAAAGTTGGAGAAAATGAGAAATAGTTCAGATCTGAAGTAAATTGAGCTGGAAAAAAGTATGAAGAGAAAAATGAATACCGATCTGTTTGGAAAGTAACGGAAAATAAGTGAGAAATTAATTAGAGAGAGAAAGAAAAATTGAAGAAAAAAATCGGACCTGAAAGAAAGAGTGAGAGAGAGAGAGGCGGCTTAAGAAATGGTTGCTGCCTTGTGGCGTGTTTTAAGTGAGGATGGATATGTATATGTATCTTCTTCGATAACCTAATAGTATCTTAAATATTCCGTCTAACAAAATATCTCTAACATTTTTTCAAAGGATTTCAATGTTAATTTTTTTTTATATGGTAAAGGAATTTTTTAGGAATATCCAAAAAAAAATTATGAAGAGAAAATAACTTAAAATATTCTACGCACCCACTTATAAATATTGATATTAGTAAGAATATTGCATGTAATATGCCGAGATCGAAACTCTCATACATTCACCGAGAGATATTTACTTAGGCATAAGCCTAAATGTTTTATGAGAATGTTAACTAATGTCTTCGAGGCACTAGTTAAGGTAACCAAAAATAGTAATATTATTTTGGAACTTGGGAAGTCAACATCTTAAAAGTTTAAATTTTTTGTTTTTTCAATGCATATTTTTTCTTTTCTTTCCTTTTTTAGTTCCTTAACTAGTGCGCCGGGGCACTAGTTAGCAAGACCCAAAGTTTTATATTTAGGCACACATATAAATTTTTTAAAAATTAATAGAAATGATAATGAAGTTATGTTATATGATGTGATTAAATTATTTTATATTTAAATTTTTTTAATTATGTGTGTGTGCGCCCAAATATTTTTCATTTGGGTTTGTGCCTATGTTAGAATTCCTCACATTCACTTACACTTTAAAAAATAAAATTATAGTCATTAGTAGGAGTAGAAAGTGAATTTAACTCAGTTGGTAAGAATATTGGGATTGAAGTTCGAATTTTGGATATTCCACCCATTCGTTTTAAGAGTAAAATTTCTATTCATTAATCTACTTGAAAAAAACCCTAGATATATTAAACATAATATAACTCATCGAACATGAATAGAATGGTGTGCAAACTATTGCAAGCATTAATATAATTCAATAGACATGCACCATGAATATAATTTGACGAATTTGTGAACTGGTGCGAAACCAAAATGCAAAAATAAAATGGTATGCAACCAATTGCAACCACAGTTGATATGAAATGATCAAACCTTGAGCTTGAACTTAGGTGTATAAACCCGACTGCCAACACGAAGTTAACAGATCTTCTCACCACCAACTCATTGCAACAATAGCAAGGGAAAGCTGTAAAATGACCTTAAACATAAAAGAGCATCCATATAGCAAAGCCTCCGATTTTTTGAGGAAGAAAAACAAAACTTCCGGCTCTTCCTATTAGACCAAATCGAGCTAATGAAAATAAGAGATCAAAACTGTAATTAAATCTAAAAATTAATATTAAATATTTAGAGTTAGAGGTGGGTAAGAGCATCCACTTTCATAATCCACAATGATGATTACCTAATTTTTAAATATTTTTTTTGTGGGGCTGACTTAATTTTATATAATGATGTAGAGTCATTGGTGGAGTTCGTTTAAAATTTTTTAAAAAGATGTTGAGTTTAAGTTATGAGAGTATTTATTAAATACTATTATTACAAAATTATACATATATAATGTGTATACGTAAAACTCAGTTAAGTATCCAAAAATGAGGAGCTCTATTGTGAATATTCTAGGAGGTGTTTTTGAAGAACCATATCTCCATGCATGTCTCTTTGAGATTAAGATTAATTATGCATAATTTGTAACTGAAATATGTCCACGTGAATCTTTAGTTATGGGAGTTGGAATGGAAAGAGACATCACACATGCAATTAAGCTGGTTTTAGGATTTTTAGGTTAAGAAGATTAATTTCTAAGAAAAATGGGGTTGAGGACTCAAGACTAGAGAGAAGGAGAGCAGAAAAATGTTAAAAACGAGTTTCTTGTCCTCTAAGCCATTCCTTATATATCATTGGGTTATGAGGGAACGGCTGGAGAATCATTTTCATTAGGATCAAAACTATACAAATGAGTTAGACGTCACTTATAAAATATTCAATTTCCTTTTTCTAAACAATACAAAACTTAGTCACCTCACAATATATGAATAGGTTCCTTTGAAAATTTTGCCGTTCACTTTAACTCCAATGACCATAATATCCTTTATTCATAAAACTTACTATCTTTTAATTTAAAACTCTAATTATTATTATCCTTATAATAATTAAAGTTGAATTGTAAAAAAAAATCACCAAAAAAAAATTAAGAAATGAGTTACTCACAAAAACGTAAAATTTAATTAGTAGTATTAGTTTTATTTTATTTGTTGTTTATATAATAAAAACAATAGTTAAATATATTCTTAGTACCTAAGTATAACAACGTTCATTTTTAGTCTTCTACAAAAATTTCCTTCAATTTATGGTCCTCTAAAATTTTTGTATTCAATTTTAGTCTCTATTTTTAACAAAAGTTCACATAGCATTTACAAATAACTTTTTTTGATGATATGCCATTGGTAAGACCTTAAAATAATATTTGTTTAATAATTTTACTATTTAATCCAAATTATTGAAGAGAGAGTAGTGAACTAATAGAGGAAGGAAAAAAATTTGGAAAAAAATCGCCTTTGCGAGATGCCTCAATAATTTGACCTATCCAAAACTTAGCTCCTGTCTTTGGCAAAATTGTACACACAAAAAGTGTATCAACAAATGCAACAATTTAAGAAATAAAATTGGAAAAACAAAAGCAAATTTCAAAAGAACAACCTTACATCATGTCTATTTTATAAGCATGTGCACATCCCAATCATTCTTCAACCTCAACACCAGACATAGGAACCTCAGTGTTAACTTGTTCATCATCACCATTGTTGTCATCGTCACTCTTGCTCACGTCATCCATTGCGTCTTTTTTGAAGTAATCAACTTTGAAGTCATAATCACCATCCATGGGATCAGATATGCCGGCTTTATTAGCCTTTTTCTTTTTCTTCTTCTCTGCTCGCCTAATCGTTGGATTAAGTATACCATCAGCTGTATATAGCTTCTCATTTTGTTTACTAGATGCACTTTTAACCTTGTCCTTGCTAACATCATCTTTATCACATTCCATAGATTCATCCTCATCATTATCCTCCATGTTCCCAGGACCTTCATCTTGTTTTGGCAACTTAACTGGTTCTTCATCCTAGAAAAACATATTGAAGAGGGTAAGATGTTTAAATTTTACACGCTACAAGTTTTTTATGACTTAAGGGGTCTCGTTCGGTCAAAGGAGTAGAGATGAATAATTTTAATGAAAGGATATTTATGTCCAAATATTTTAAAAAATAAAACTATATACATATTCTCATAAAATTATATTAAATAACATGTGTCAATTTCCAAGGGAACTTCTCTAATAGCGTTTTCAACATATTAAATTTAAAACAGAAACATGAAGAGCATACCTCTAACATTGTCTCGTCAAAGTTGAGAGGGCAACTTGAAGGAACTTCAACAGGATCTAAGTCTATGGTAGATTTAAGGTTCCCAATAAATGAAGTTTCACTATTGTAGACCTCGTCAATGTTAAACTCTTTAGAAAACTCTGAAACTATCTTGGCCTCTGAAGGTTCTGCTTGATCCCTAACTGGGGGCATAGTATAATATGGAATTTTACCTGAAACAGTGCAATTGTAAAGTTTACTTGCTAAGTAAGGCATGAAATTCTTCGTAATTTTCAACTTCAAAAGAAACATGTTTCAGTTTATGTATACTCCATTATGTATATTCATACCTTCATTCCAGTCATGAAGAACGATTCTTGCAGCAGCATCAATGTCAACTATTCCACCCTTCTTGAGTTTACCCCTAACAGTAGCTACAATCTGTAGGAAGTCATCAACTGACTCAAAACTTGGAATCTTGTAAAGAGATACCAGCACCCTGGCGGGACAGAGCTTGAGAATTTCTTTCACTGCGTTGTATAAGAAAATGGAAAAACAGATTAGACTTCCCAGTGGAGCCTGCAAGTCGGGATTTCAAAATTAAGATTCTAAGGAGACTTCAAAGCATTTGTCAAATGATTTCAATAAACCAAACTTTGATGTACATTTAGAACATGACCAGAAAGTAGCATAAAATAAAGGTGAACACTCCGGTACACATCTTATTTGGATATGTACTAATGCACAGTTGAGGTGGATAATTCTGATTGGTCCACAAATAGTATTTAATATAGAAAAGACCTAAATAAGCAGATTAATTAATGGAGGAAGGAAATGACTTCAAGTACCTGGGCCAACTGGATCATCTAACTTCTCAATTCTCTTGCAATTTTTTAATGCAACAGTAGCATTATTTTCTTCAGACTTCAGCATAACAACACCAGGGCAATCAAGCAACTTAACATTTTTGTCCAAATGAACCTCTTGCATTGACCTTGTTAACCCAGGAGTAGCACCGACATTGACAACATGACATCTTTTTAAACTGTTAATAAGACTACTCTTACCAACATTGGGAAGTCCAACCAAACCGACAGTGATTGACTTCTTGATCTGTGAAGACAAAGCCAAAATAATTGAGGCAAAATGGATAAGCAGTTAAGCACCATAAATTATAAGACTAGAAGTGAAGCTACAGGAATTGGGGGGTGATAAAATTATCAGTCAAATGTAGAATTAGAATCTCCATTGAATAGATAACATTGCATGAAGAGGCACATATAGCATACTCTACCTTAAAAGCTTTCATCGTTATTAAGCTTCATAATCAAGAGCAGTATAACATGAAAAATATCATGGAATATGTTATTTACATCCATAGTGTGTCAAATTCATGCATACATAAAGAAACAAACAAGTGGAACACATTGTAAAACTAAGACATGACTTTAAACACATTGAATGGCATCAACACTACACATTAAGACAAATTTAATAAATATATTTTGAGATGGGTACTTCTATTGCACCACAGGAATTGTAAAACTCACTTTAATAATACAAACAGCTATCATCACTTAATCACAATAAGAAAAAGTGAACTATAATTAAACCATATTATCAAAATTCAAAACACTAGTAAACATAATGGCTACTTGAAAAATGAACATAAAAATAGAGAGAAAGGGCAAGAAAAGCTTTGAACGTTGAACATAAAAGTGATTTTTTGTTACCTCGTAGCTTCTTGAATAATTCTTCAATAGTTTAAGCAGTGTCTCAGCTCCAAGACAATCACTCAACTGCAAAGTATTATTTGGTTTGACTTTTTTAGAAGATTTCCACCCGAGGTTTGATCTTTGTTGTTGTGTACTGCACTTGAAAGCGACAGTAGGTAATTCTTCTCGAAGATACTTGAGCCACTTCTCAACAGACTCTCGAGGAACAAGATCTGAATTAGAAGCACAAATGATTAGTCAATGAAAAAAATATATTCCTAAACGAGATAGAGAAAAAAGTGAGCAGGACAGTTACCAATTTTATTCAAAAGCAAGACAAGACGTTTCTCGGGTCCTGATTTCATCACCATTTTTTCAATGTCAACACAACGAGTACCCAAGGGATCTCGGGCATCAAGGACCTCCAGTATAACATCAGAAGCTTCAATAACCTTTACCAAATCCTTGTAAAAGGCCCTATCCGAGCTATCTATGGAAAAAGAAGACATGAAAACACAACGAGTATAAGACAAGCAATTAAATAAGGCAAAAATATTTGACCGACACAAAATTTGCAGCAAATGTAAAATAAAAAATACCTCTAGTCTTTGCAACAGTGGGAACATTATCAGTATTTTCCGGAGAAGCCGTTTCAACTGATTGGGAGTTATCATCATCTACTGGCAAGCCCGACTTCCTTTTACGAGCCTGAAACAAGAGTTAGGCATGGTGAAGTTTCAAATTATACGAAAATATGGAAATCATACAATGCATACAAAACAATAGTGTTGTCAGTTGCCACTTACCATACAATGGAAATTATAAGAGTTGATTTTTAAATTTTGTAAAGCCACTAAAGTTAGGCATAAACACATAACATAAATATTCCCACATCTCTGACTAGTGACTACACTGAAGCATCACAACAGAATAGTGGTTTCTTTTGTGTATCTAATTATTCTAATTCTAATTATCTATAAATATAGATCCAATAGTTCTAGCAAATTGATCAAATATCTTCACCAGCAACAAAGGTAACAAGATATGTGTGATTTTACTTTTATAAAAATAAAAAAATGTTAATACTATTCTTTTTTTCTCAGTACAATGTTAATATTTATTTTTTTAAGAAAACTAATGACCATGTCACTGTCTTCTAGGTAATTTGAACTTCGTCCCTGGAGATTACAACTTATGTATCATTGGGACTGGACTAGGCAAGTTCCTTAAACCTAATTAGGTCGGGCCCGCTCCATATGGCGAGAAGCCCAATTAGCTACAAGAGTAATATCCAAGCAGCTGAGTAGTCAGCCTGGAGGATAGAGATAGACCAAGTCATGACCTGAGTGATAGGTCCTTAGAAATAGGCCATGTGAGCCGTATATGGAGGGGAGTGGGCTCAACGGTTACTCCTTCTTAAGAGATACATTCGCTACCTCCACCCGGCTGGAGGCGTATATATATATATATACCTATGGTCATTAGGTTAAACATCACGTTCCACTCACTATACAAAGGCTTAGCTCAGCACATTGTTGACTAGGCACTCTCACAAAATTAGCAAGAACATGGACAACAAGTTTTGGCAAGAAAAACAAATGGAGCACGACACAAGCACACACCCGCACTAAGGGTTTGTTTGGATTGACTTTTTTTTAATAGGCAAAATGTTAGTTATAAGTATATTGTCAGGATTGACTTATCTAAGCTTATCTAGTGCACGAGCTTATCAGAACAACTTATAGACATGATAACTTATAAGTTGTTTTCAGCTTGGTTTCATAAGATATCCATAATAACTTATATGACAGTAGTTTGACAACATTTTATCTTTGTTGTATGAATAGTTTATACATAAGCACTTAAATTATAAGCGTTTATGCTATAATTTATTAAGTTATTTATCAAAACAGGGTCTAATTCTTAATGAAGTAATCAAAATCTGAAGCTCATAAAATCTGTATCCTCTCATAAACTATATTTCACAAACCACAGTAAAGCCTATACTTTTTTCTTCAAATAAAACATCTCATCATTTTTCAATTCTATTATTATTTACTTTTCACAAACAACAACAAAAAATCACAAAAATCATATAATTTTTCTCCCTATCAAAAAACACATACAAATTGAAAACAAACATAATAAAAAAATACCCTTTCTTTTCGATCGGCTTTTTTTTGTTCCAATTCCTGAATAGCACGTTCTCTACGAGCTTCAAGAGCTTTCAACTCTTGTTCCTTAAAAGGCCAATCATTTGGAATACCAGGATCTTTTTCAACCTTCTTCTTACCACTTTGAAGAAGCTTTTTAGCTTCTTTGGTTTTCTTTTTGTTATGCTCTTTCACTTTCCTTAAGATTTTGTACTTCTTCTTCAATGGAACCCTTTTACTCTTACTCTCTGCAAATCAAATCAAATGAAATCAAATCAACGATTCAATCGAATAATGATAAAGTTTAGATAGAAAATGTAATTGAAGTGATGAAAAGTGAATTTGCTTACTCTTGCTTTTCTTCACCATTTTTGGTTTGTTGAGATGAAAAGAGAGGCAAAGATGAAGGGGTTATAGTCGCTACTGGGGCAACCGAATATTAGGGTTTAACAATGGGGAATAAACTTTTCTTTATTTATTTATTTATTTATTTTTTTGACAAAATAGGTTAGACAATTTTAAATTAAAAAAATCAAAATAAAAAAAAATATATAAAAGGTAATTTTAGACATGTCAAAAACCTATGATAGCCACTTTAATTCTGCGGTAAAAAAATTTATTTTAAATGGATTAATTTTATAAAATTGGTTTTAAGTAAAATTAAGTTGAATAGATCCCCGCAACTGGATCAGGAGGAGGCTGAAATTACTTAATGTTACGAATCAAATTAAACTGGTGGTGAAAACAAAAAAACAAAAAAAAAATTTAATATAAAGTGGTTTATGTTTAAATATATTCATATAAAAGTAAATTGAATTATTAATTTGAATATAGAAATCAATTTTTGAATTAGAAGTTGCAACTTCTAAACTTCAACTAGAATTAATTATATAAGTAAAATCAATTTTATTTTTGAAAATTGAAAAATCGAACATGTTAAAATTAATTCTACACGAGTATCTTCAAGACATTTTTTAAGAATTTTAATTAGTTTATATAAAAATGTATGAAGTCAATGAATTTTAAAATTGAAATATTTAACTTTTTAAATAAATAATTGTTTAAATAAAATTCTTAAAAAGTGTTTGAAGGCGCTCATTAGCAATATCCTAATTATATTATTATTATTATTGTCTCATTAGGTTTGGTCTAAATAGTGAGAAGTTTGGGTAATACGTTAGAGATTTTAGGTTTGATCATCAAAACAAAAGCAAAAAACTATAATTTAAGGACAAATTAGACATTTTAGATTTTACTTTGTCATTTTAGGGGCAAAATTGAAATGGTTTTTTAAAGGCTTAATTAGTACTTTAATCCTTTAGACTCCGTTTGGATTGATGGAATACAATGAAATGGAGCGGAGCGAAATAGAGTAGAGTGGAATACAATGTAAAATTAGGTGTTAATGGTTCATAATTGAATACAATGGACCAACAAGATTCAACGGCTTTCATTTACACAAAAATATCAAATGGTTAAAATTAAAAATATTAATGAGGTCTATGGTGAAATGTTGGTCCACCTTATAATTTTGGGGTTAAAAGTTAACGGAAAGAACCAATGTGACAAACAGATATATCATTAAGGGACTAAAGCGGAACTTTTATTCATTAAGGGACCAATGTAAAACCTAAAATTTATTTAAGGGGCTAAAATATTAATTAAGCGTATTTTTTTTTGTTGCTTTCGCACCGGTTCCGACCCACCAAAGGTGAGCGACTAATCTGGCTCGTGCGTAGAGGCATGCGCACTGACCAAGTGTTGTTCCCCGTGGGAATCGAACCCGGTATTTCCCGGACACGTCCTTGGAAGGAGCTCCTTGCCACAGGAGCCCAAGCAACTTCGTTTAATTAAGCGTTTTTTTAAATAAAGACTATGGACCATATTTCATGAGATGACTTACTGAATTTATCGTAATAGTTTCTATGCAATGTTAGAAAATGAAAAGAGGTGTTAAAACTTTGTAGAAGGTGAAAAACGAGGATTGTTCTTTGATCAGTGTAATGTTTAAATTAATTACAAAAATTATGAAGGAAATTTTTAAAACTACCCTTATAATTAAAATTGGTTTGAATAGATAGAATTGGTGTTTTAGTCAAAAACAAGTTCAATGTAGGCTTTTTAATTCACTCTATATTTTTAGATGAGGGTAAATTAATAGACTTGTATATAGGCTCTGGTAAGCCAAATAAGCTAGCTTATAGTTTATAGCTTTTAGCTTATAAGCTAAAAGTTCCGTTTGGTAACAATTTTTAAAAGAGTTTATAGCTTACTTTACTAGCTTATTTTCCAAACGCTATTTCAAGTAGTTTATGAGCTTATAGCTCATTATATTTTCTTCCAATTTTACCCCTATCATCTTACTTGAAAAAAATAAAATATTAATTAAACATATCATTTTTACCAAACACTACAAATTCAATCAGCTATAAGCTAAAAGCTAACTTATAAACTATCCGCTATAAGTTCATCCACTATAAGCTAACTTATCAGCTATCCGTTATTTTTTACCGAACAGAACAGAGTAAGATGACATACTTGAGGTGCTAGCAAGAGCTTAGTCGTGCCAATTTCGAATCAAATTATTTTGATTATCATTCTTACACATGATTATTTTGAAAATTCGCTTAGCCTTTCAATGCCACAAAGAGTGTCTCAATCACACACACACACATCGCTCAAGTTTTGATTAAGACAACAATCGTGAAGGATTCGAGAATTTTCAACCTGAAAAACTGAATAACAACTTTAAACTTATCTCATTGATTGCAAAAGAAAAATGATAGATTATAATGAGGTTTACAAGGATTTTATTACAACAATGGTTAATGTAGGATCTTGTTCTTGCTGCGTGTGTTGTCCTATCTACTTTTTAAGCAAAATGTTCATAAGTAGAACTTCGTTGGTGGCCAACATACAGAACAATAATCATATGTGCAAAGGCATATGCTGGCATGCATCATAGCTTTGGTTCCAATGAAGGTTGAGCGCAATTGAGCGGGACAAAATGGAACACAGATCTAGTTACTTGGTGGGTGGGTTATTGGTTGGTTAGGCAAGAGTGTGAGTGTACTATGGCAAATTGTCTTATGATTTGCCAATATACAACTTTTGTGTTGTGTATACCTTATGTAAGACTTAATTTCATGAACAACCGTGTGTGTGCGAGCGCGCACATGTAAGTGTAATATTGAATGACAGTCTATGGGGTTCATTAGACCGTAGAAAAACTAAATATGTAATATTTCAAATAAATGCATTTTCATAATATCTATTCTACTAATCAATTTCTTAGGATATGGCTACAAGTAGCTTACCTTTTATTTGTTTACTTTGGAATGAGAGTTCTATGGTCTTGATCAAATTATTGAAAATGTTCATTACCTATGATACCAACAAACTGAAAACCATTATACTAAAGATAAAAAATTATCGAATGATTACTATATTTTTGCCCCAAATAGCTCTCATTCATATCAACAAATGCTAATTATTCTACAACATATTTTCCAAATTACAAATGAAACATTTACAAAGGACTTTACAACATAAGAAATTTGAATGGCTATTTAGAACATTTGAGAACCCGTGGATTTTTAAACCAGTAGTGAAGATCAAAGGATATGTCCATTTGCACCCACTTTCTATCAGAGAAATATACATAAGAGTTCAATACCCAAAAATCATGGCATTATGCTATTTCTATTTACTATAACAAAATTAAAAATCATCACCTATATGACATCATTATCATAATCTTCAGCGTGAGTGGACTCATCGTTATCACTTTCACCGGAATGATATACAATTTCATACTCACTGTCTACAATTTCTGAATCAGCAGTTTCTATTTCACAGTCGTCAGCAAGAATGCTATGCGAGGTCCAATCAGGAGGAAAGGTCTTTTGTAGGGCTTCGGTCAGTTCTCCTCCAGTTCTTTCAATTTTGTACAAACATCTTGCCCAGTGTACTGCAGTTCCCATGTCAACTGTAATCTCAGATTCTATCATCTCTCTACATATAGACAAGAGGCCACTGTAAATGTGTGATCGAGCATCGGTAGTTCTGGACAGCAAAGATGTCATAAGACAATGGTATACTGCTCTGTCTGGTTTTAATCCCGCTACTTTCATCTCTTCAAAACACTTCAAAGCCTTGTCTGGAAAAGCAGCACGTGCCCAACCATGTATAAGAGTGGTGTAGGTTTTGAGGTTTGGTTTTATACCACGTGCTTCCATTTCTTCGATAACCTGTGTTGCATTCTGGCACACACAAAAAGTATGATTAACAAATGATATTAATAAACTGCAACAATATGACAAATATTTAAAATCAAAATCATGGGCTGAGGAAGTTCAACATTCCAAAAGCAGAATGAGTATTATGAAAAACGTATTCGCATTAACCAAAAATAGCATTAGTGAAAGCATGCAGAAAGAATTGAAAGGAGATGCATAACAATAAATGATTCCTGCTTAAAAATATCTTAAATGGAAGATTAATACAGTTAATATTAAATTACATTTATCAACAAACATACCTGCATATCTCCAGCTTTACAACAAGCATTTATAAAAGAAGTGTATGCATGTATATCTGGTTGAACGCCTTCCTTTCTCATTTGTTGCATCAGGTCTGCAGCTTCCCAAACATCACCTCTCCGTGCCCAACTAAAGGACAAAAGTATTAAAAAAACCCCATCCCATGCATGTAAACATGGAAACAAAAACAAGTAAAACAGAATACTAAAGGCCATTATTGAAGAATATAAAACCAAATGTTGGATAAAAATGTAAATTACAGTTAAATTCGGTCAGAAGTAAATTATTCGCATCATACCCATCAATTAGAATATTGTAGACAAAGTTATTTCTTGGAATCTTATTTGCACTCATTTCTTTTGTGACAGCTAGGGCACTCTGCATTCTGCCTGACTTGCAACATGCTTTCAACAATGCCTCATAAGTATATATATCGATCTCCAGACCATCATCCTTCAATATTGTGAAATACTGAAAGGCCTTATCAGTATCACCCAGCGAAGCATAACCTTGCATAAGAGTTGTATAAGTGTGCCTGTTTGGGCTAACACCAGCTAGATTCATTTCATCCAATATTTGTACAGCCTTTTCCATCTACAAGAAATGTAACATTATTTACAGCAAGTACTACATAATGACAGGAAATATCATAATGGAAAAAACATTTTTTCATTATAAAATAAGAAGGATGCAAATTTAATATGGGAAAATGTACTACACTTTTGATGAACGTAGAAAAAAATGGTCAACTGGCAGAACGACATACTCAAATCTAACTTACTAGCACCTACTGAAACACTCAAAAGTTGGTGGAGTATTGTACCCTCCAAGATATGTTCACAGTTCAAACTGACAAAAACAAGAAACCCACACAAATGCATGTAAAACAAGAGATCACTGTTTTTACCAAGTTTAAAGTTAACACAGCTTCTGTATGCTAAGCCAATTATAAATCTGAGTAAAACGGTTCCTCATGCATTGGAAAGCTACTGGCTAGTGGAGGCATATGTGGCATTGGTTGGCAGGGTGGCTCCTTCTTTTTTACAAATGGGAGCATCTAGGCCGAATTGGAGAAGTTTCTGAGCAGATAAACTTGACTATCAAAGGCTAGTATATTGAGACAGCTACAGCCAGAAAGGATTCACAATGTAAAGCAGGGTTTATCTCTCCCCAAGATCCAAGATCTGGATAAAGAGATAACCCCAAAGGCAAAGAGTGAAGTTCGTGATTTATTCAAACAATAAAACTTAGAATTTGGGCAGAGTTTAACTCAACCCGACAAAACTGGCTTGTAGAGTGAAGAGCGAGGACTGCCTAAACCTTATCACTTATAAACACTACTTAGGTCATATCTTTAGGTGATGTTGCACTAAACACCCCCCTCACATCCAGCACACTGAAAGTGCTGCTGGCGGCATGCAATGAAGGCAGCCCAAAGTTGCTGCAATCAAGGCAGCTCGGAATGGACTATAATTGAGGTGGCTTCCCAACAAACTTCCTCACACCCAAGGCTACGGACCTAGAGTATGGACAAGACGGTCGCCCAGCAATGGGTCAAACATAGACTATGATACTGATACCATATTTTAATTTTGGCTTGGAGCTTAATTCATATCCACAAAATCAGTTTGAAAGGTGAAGATTGTCTAAGTTTTAAAAGCTCTATTTAGGCCTGATATCTGGTCAATGTAAAATTTGGATTTTACCCAATGAAATCTGCCTTTATATCTAACACTTAGCAACTCCATGGTTTTACGAAGAAATCAATTAAAAGAAATTATGGTTTTGATGGATGGATTTTTGTTCGTCTGAACAGGAAAAGATCTGAGTAGTGCAAAAGATCAAAGAAAACACAATAGTTGCTGATAAGATGAAATGGAATTATAGAGCCTAGTTTAAACCACACATATAGGATTGAATTACATCAAATCTCCAATAGAGCAAATGGTTTACCCCACAAGTCCGTCCACAAAACTAATCACTTGATGCCTTTAGGCTATATTAAGAACCAAAGGTTAATAAAACCAATTAGATTTCTGTGGCTAGTCCTAATTGAAACAGGGAAATGTTTTAGTCATTGCAACATTAAACTACCACTAAATACATATTGAACAAACTAAGACCAAATAACACCCAATTAACTACAATATAAACAAGGATAGTTGCTTTTTCTCTTTATCATCAGGTCCTCCAATTAATAATTTGGGTGTATTGTCACTCCAACTAATTTAACCTTACAAAGAAAATACTTTTAGCATTTTTCATTATTAAAGGTCATCCTTAATTTTGATGTTTTTGCAATTCTTCAAGAACACATCATGTCATTTGTATCTCAATTGATGATTGTTTGTTAACCACAAGTTACCTGACATTTCTCAACAAGGCCAAGAATTAGAGCATTGTATGTGTGTGCAGTGGGAATGCAGCCACTCCTCCTCATTGTATCAAAAATCTCCAATGCTCTCCTCGTCTCTCCAGCTCTAGCATAACCAAGTATAATGGGCAAATATGTGCGTGTTGTGGCTCTATGTCTCTCCCTCTGCATTTGCTTCACAATACAAATGGCACGATCCATGTTACCCATCCCACAAAAAGCTGTTACAATATTATTGTACAGTATTAGATCCGGCTTCAAACCATCTTTAGTAATGTCTTCAAATACGGAGAATGCATTGGCCCAATCTTTCAACTTCAAGAACCCATTGAACAACATAGAGTAGGTCTTCATGTTATGTTTCATGCCAACAGTTTTCATCACTCTGCTAATCTCCAATGCTTTAGAAACTTTTCCTATCTGAAAAGGAAGATAAAACAGATGTAATTAACTAAATATCTCAAAATTCGACTGTTAAGTTAAGCTACATTATATAAATCATATACACCAACCTCACTTTTGTGGTGGAATCGATGTATTTAATCTTGGATAATACACACACAAATACACACACACACACACACACACATACACACACACACACACACACACACACACACACACACACACACACAAGATATATAATATAATACTATATGTTTAATAGAAACAAAGAAAAGCAATGAACAGCGGTAGATCGGCGGACCTATCTAGTTTCTATGTACATGGTTGAATCTTAATTTTTTTTCTTCACATTTTATAATACTACACCCATCCCTAAATATAAGACCCGTTATAACTGTTCATCATCTTGATCTTTCATGTCAAATGTTTACAGTTTTGGAGATCAAGAATGTAGTGAAATAATACATATTTTTATATATTTAAAATTTATACATCTAAATATCATTTTGGTTTAAACAATGTTATGAATTTATACATGCTAAATTTTATTGGTATAATAATCAACATATATGATAAGAATTTCCAATCAAATATTTGCGAGAAACCTAAATTTACATGAAAGCCAGGCAGTAACTGCTGAAATGGATAGATGAAGGGATAGATGAACCCCATAACACAAATGACTAAATAAAAGGTTAAAATGAAATGTCTTACCTTGGTGTAAAGATTAATAAGACAGCCATAGCTGACAATCGAGGGAGAAAAACCACATTCCTTCATTGAAAAAAAAAAAATTACTCTGTTGTTCAATGTCAAGTGGATTGGCAGACAAATGGTTATAGATATCATGTTTAATAGATGAATGTGACACGTAAAGCAATATATTAAATGCTAAATTAAGAAAAAAGTTACATATAGCAAACGAAAACAGAGACTCCTTTCCTCAACCAAGAAGTAAACAAACATCTTATACACTTGATGCACAAAATGATTAAATAACTGGATATTGTTTATTGTATATTTTCTCGACCAAAAATTACAAATATCTGCATTGTAACTATTAGAATTTTGGGTCTAACTCATCATTGAAAAACTGGTTTGTAAGATGAGGATTGCCCCACTAATAAATCTTCAGGCCACTTCTCATCCAATGTGAGGCTCTTAAGTCTTAACACACCCCTCACGCCCAACACTATTGGGCTTGGTGCATGGATATAAATGGTAGGTGGCCCACAACATAAACCTAATAGCAAGTGGACAACAGATCTTGGAGGAAGAGAACACAGCAAACAATACAACCGACCTTAACAGCAAAATGGGGACAAGAACACGACAACCCATACAAGACGTTGCCAAACAGACCAAACAAAAAAGGAATCATAGTAACCCATGTAGAAATAATCTAATCTGTGACAAGCAAAACAAGTTGAAGGCCAAACAGAAGAAATAATAGATTATCTCGCATAGAAACTGCGCCAAACAGACAGGAAAAAGCCAAACAGGAACAGGCAAATGTTAATAGCCAAATACATGGCCAGGAAAAATCATGAGAGAAGAAAGAAAAAGAGGCAAATCAATGCTATAGTCTACAAAAGCTCACTCCATAAAGGTAGGTATCCGGGGAAGGGTTAGACCCATTATAAATCTACTGTAGGCAGCCTTACCTTAAACTAGGAAAAATTACCAAAAATTTGAATTATGATGTAAAGTTCAAGAGAAAGGCTAGAGAACAGACAAAAGTAAGCAAAGAAGATCTCGGTTTTTTAAAAAGAAGTTTACATACAAGTGAATCTTCTTATGAACTGGAATGTTTGCTTTTCAAAGATATAACTCGTGAGAGCACACAGCAATAGGATACAAAAACTACAAAGCCAATGATCACAGAAAAACCTATGAGCAAGCTATACCTTAAGTCTTTCAAACACGATTAAGCATTTCTCTTCATTGCCAATCATTGTATAACCATCCATCATGGTATGATATATGTCAATAGGAGCATCTATCCCTTCTTCTTCCATTTCCCTCACCAAGGCTTCAGCACGACCCATTTTGCAAGCTTGACTGTAAAACACATCATGGTATCCAAAACAATAAGTAAAAAGGGAAGAGGAAGGAAATTGAATAGAAATTACAATCATTTTATCACAAAGCAAAAATTTAGTAACAATAATTACCAAGGCACATACATTGACCACACTACTGAACAACAGGGCAGTTAATAGTTAAACATTATTGGTTTAACTAAACAACCACTTGAATGGTAAATGTTTTTGTCTTAGTAAACACTAAACATTTGCTACTTGGGATAGGTTCTTTTAAAAAAAAAATTGGCTGCTAAATCTTCATGAACAATTTAATTAAATATTAAAAATTAATAAAATAAAGCGAAAAAAGAAGGAAATGACACATACATTTGAAAGATAGTTTTCCAAAAGCAGTTCACCAACAAAATATGACAATCAAAGGTTTTGGATAGTACATATAAAATTGATCCAATAAAAGAAGACTGAATGCTCACCAGTGTGCATAAATTATGCTCCCATAAATGACTGCATTTAAAGATGGAAGCCTCTCTTTGGCCTCCTTAAACCACTTATCTGCAGCACTTCCAAAACAACATCAAATAGTGTTATCTCCAGGATAGAAACTGATTCTACATTCTTCACTCGGTATCAACAGGACATAAAAATTATTTTCCTATATCAAACTAGACCAAAACTTACAGATCAGCACAAGGAAAAATTATAGAAAACATGAGTGGCGTTATTTAGGTATTATACAAGGAGAAAAAATAAGCACATTCAAGGGCAACCCAATAACTTAATATAAGAAAGATACTGAAACCAACCATTGCAGTCAATTTCACATTTTCGGGGTGGGAGTGTAGGGATGAGACAACCCAGCCATTTCATATTGCAGTACATTTTACCATGTTTTTATGACAAAAGTACAAAACTGGAAAAACTCCACGGCTTCTGGAAAAACTGGAAAAATAGTTATTCTACTTATAAAGCTCAGTGGCAATCTGTTATTAGAATTCCATCACCGCGTTTGTTTATTTTAGTTTATTGTTTGGGTTCAGTTTGTCTGTTACATAATAAATATAAAATCTTTCTTGTACTTCAATAACCCAGAAATCTTCATTCCATTTTCTGCCACAAGGTATGATTCTCAAGAAAAACCGAGTATAGAAACTAAATCCTTTTTTCCCAAGCTTGTGTTGGGATACAATATTTGCAATAAGACACGATGATATTGTTCAATTTTTGTAGTCATTCCCATTAAATGGGTTGTCCTTAAACCTGGCTTATGACATTGATCAGCATAACCAATCCCACCTAATAAAAGAGTTTTTTTGTTGTTTTATACATGTTTTATCAAAGCTCTATAACTAAGCAGGACGAGTTTGATCCTTCCGGCTCTTTTTTCAACAATATGTACGCTAAAACTTACACATGTGGGCATTTGGATCATTTGTGTTTCAAGCCCAAAGGACTCTACCATTACAGGGAGAGGGGAAGTTAGAGACAAATACAATTCATATAGCTTGACACAAAAGCTTATGCTGCTTCAAAGTGTTAGTTTTTTATTAAAGCAGTTGAACTAATTACAAGAAACAACATTTTTCATAAAAAGAAAGTCAAGCAAGAAATTTGTGTAGTTTACTTACTCAGCATTGCCCACTTTAGCAAATCCCCCCACAATTATACTGTATGTCACTATACTCATTTCAATGCCCTCTTCCTTCATCTTTCTAACACAATGTAATGCTTCTTCCATGTCTCTACCAACTGCATAAGCATGAATAAGACTGCAAACATTTAACATGTATTAATAATTAATAATTAAAGTCAGAAGAAAGGATAACCACAGTGCTTTTTATTGTATAAAAGGAATTTAATTTGAAGTAAAAAAAGATTGCAAAAGGGGATACAATATTCTCCTAAAATCTAAGAACATGATAGAACACACAATCCAAAAAATGGAAAGATATTTCAACCCCTTTGAATCTATACCAAATGAAATCCCTCAATGAATTTTGGGAACCTTGCAATATGAGCGTACATGTGAGGAAGAACCCTAAGAGATCAGAGCCCAAACGAGCAAGGGAGGGATCAATCTGGATTGGCTGGGTAACTAACAGTATCAGTCCGTGTGATAGAACTCAAGAATTTCAATTAAAGAAACTGTAAATTATTTGATGGAAAAGTGGTGTGCCAAGCTCTACAATGGTGAAAGGTAGAAAGATAAACTGAAAAAGACAAAACCAGAGTTGCTGAGAACTCCTACCAGAGCAGTAGTGCTCCTAGACCAAAGTGAACTTCTCTCCTAAACAAACTCATAACAACTTTCTTCATGACTTACTCACTACCCACCCCTTCCATTTATAAAGAATATTCCCTAAAATCAAGGAAAGTGCTAACTAGGTCAGTTGGGTAGCTCATGACTTAAAAAAGAAGGAAAGTACTAACTAACTCCCATTGCCTTGCTTCTACAATCTTCTAGAAAGAGTGCTCATATAAAGTTGGCACAATAATTGGGTCAATTAGCATAATGAATCTTAGTGTTCTATCACAGTGTGGCCATAGGTGAAAAGTCTGTAGTAAACTACAGAGAAATATAAAATTGGAGAAGTGTAGTGACAGAAGATAATGAGGTAATGACTAAGGAGTCAATAACAAATGCTGTGTTATTGTATCTGTTTATGGTCCAGTCTCATAATCCTTTCTAATTCAATCTATACTGAAGCTGAATCATATTGATATCAGAGGTTATAGTGAAATGTTACTCTAAGTACATGTTCTCAACATGAGCTGATCCAGTCCCCATGAAAATCCAAAAGGTAAACCATAGTTATCAATCTTGGATAACAGCGAAGAGTGGCTGCCCCACAAACACTATAGCAGGTTAACACAGCACCATGGTGCTGCATCAGAGAGTATAGGTCTAACATAAATAACTTATGATATATACATATTCTTATGTTAAAAGAATACCTGAAATTAAATGATTGAAATATATTCCTAATTAATTAGCTATGGTAAAAAAACATTACAGTAGGGATTGTGTAGCAGAAGAAACTGAAACAGAGGGTTAGCAAAAGCCGGGGAAAAAGTGCACAATTGACATCATGTGATGATGAAATGAATGGAGGTGGTTTCCATTTGTTTTAATGCCCAAATGTTTCAAGGAAATGATGTAGATATAAAAAACAAGGGCAGGGAAAATCAGAATTAGGAACAACATAGGGCCTCACCCTCCCTAAATCCGAATGGCACAAGCAATCATAAAAGGACGTGTTTTTGGCCACAAAATGCAGCCCAACAGACACAACTCGAAAACACTCCACAAACTTTAGTTTGGTAGCGACCACCAGCAATTACATGATGTGATGTTCCTATTTTGCACAATTAATAACTCTTGAGAGTCTGAGGTATACAACAAAGAAAGGAGTACCATGAAATGTTACATCAGCATTAAGTCAAAACAATATCCTAAACTTAATAGAGAAGGGTAAAACCTTGAATTAACAGAAACTAAGAAATTAATTAATAGCACAAACTTTGTAATCAATAATATTTTCTTATCAATTATTATTCAACTTTGGAAAGAAAAATCCTTTTACTCATATTTACATCTCTGGAAAGATAACCCATGCCAATCAAAATATGACATCAACTTAAAACCTCAAAAATAAAAGTTCAACTGATTATATTAAATTATACCACAGCTCTAGCAAGATGTCATTTTAAATATTACCTACTATACACATGTGAAGATGGCTCAATTCCTCTTGCTCGCATGCTTTCAAAAGTTTGACGTGCACGATGCATGTCCCCTCGTCGTGAATAATATGTAATCATCAACCCATATTCTTTTCTGGCAGGCTGAAAAAATATGAACAGAATGAAACCAAGAGCAATTACTTATTATTCACATTATAGAAAATAAAAGTGAAAATCACAGGTTCACATTAAACTTTTTCATGCAACCATCTCTATGTTTGCATAAATAACATATATTACCTTTCTTTTTTCTTTTACTCAAAGGAGGTATTATTATTTAGAAAATATAGGCACTAACAATGGGGAAAGGATAAAAAAGTTCACTTGAAAACATACTAACTCTGTCCTTAAGTAAATATAAGACCTTGAGAATTTATTTGCCTTTTTTATAGGACCCTCTTCAAATTTTCAACTGCATTAATCAAATTTTTACCAAATTTCCTTTAATTATTTTACCTCTTTTTCTATAAGCAATAAATACTATGATGGAAAAGATAACTTAACTCTCTCTCTCTCTTGAAGGGTAAACTTGAACTTGAAAAAACAATATTAATTGTTAAAAAATTAATATTACCATCAACTTTCTTAATTCCCGTGGTTTAGCCAAAGGGGCCCTATATTTAGGGTCGGAGGTAGTAACCAGTGAATAGTGTAAAAAAATTACTCATGAATGCTGAGAGGAATGCAGTAATCATTAATATAACATTGATACAAGCTTTGTACTCATAAGAACCCAAAAACATATGCTTGAACATTAATCTTGTCAAAAGGAGACAACAATCACTGACACAGATTTAAAGAAGAATAAACAGCATACATTACTAGTGAGAATGACAACTTTACTTCATGACAATGAATACACATAATTAAAAAAAAAAAACATTATTGTTGACAAATTTAACTTCTATAAGAAAATTATATCTTCCTATTTAAATAAAGGGTAGACGACGATAAATATTTTTAATTAAAAAACATAAATAAGAAAAGTAAAATGAAGGGTATTATAAATGAACTATTAGATCAGAGTCTCTGACCAAAAGCAGAGACCTTTGACTATTATATTCCACACAAGAAATATCCAAACTTAATAATAATCTTTAATTTAACAAGGTTTGCGTTTCTGATGTCCTATTTGATAATTTTAATTGTAACAATGAAAATAGCTTTTCTAACAATACTTATTCATTTTTACCGATAATTATTGTTCTGCATTAGCTGGGGGACTTTGAATAAATATCATTGCATACATAACTAAGTGGCAAACCAAAATTGGATCATACAGACTGGTATAACTAAAGAAATCCAAGGAACCTATTATCTGTCTGTTGTAGTTAGTTAGTACCATCCACCAGCAACATCCCAATCTCTTCACACCCATTGTCCCCCAGTCCCTTGACATGAACAATCCAAAAATTAAAAAGCCCAACCTCATATTAATTAGTTTTGGCATAACACAGAAGACGACTAACAGTTCAGGCTTACAACTTCGAACTTTCAACAAAACAACCTTGTTGTCTATAAAACTTCATATTTAATGGATATTTAGCCACAAGCATTTATCAACCTAGTTTAAATTTTCTCTTCCACTGTTAAATAACAAACTGCTAAATCCGTACGTATGAAACTTGCAAGCAGACCAAAAACACTCCACTTTGGTCCTTAAGAACCACAAATGTCAGACCTTCAGTCGTTAAGACATCAAATACATTATTGCTTTACAGAAGTAACATGCATGACTATTGTGATTCACAAGAACCAAACCAGGGTAGAGTTTTCTCTTACTCAAGGATTAATGTGCCCACTATCAAATTTCTTAAGCACAAATTCGGGGCTTTACTAGTTTTTTAAATACCATCATTAACCCCATATTTTGATATGATTTCTAACAATGTATCAATGTTAACGGTTATGAGAACTTAGTACATCGCAAAGAGTTCAAGACATGGATTTTCAAATAAAACTCATACCCATGGAAAGCTCAAATATGTATTTCATGTAAAGTTCACCCCCAAGGAAAACTCAGACATGTACTTCATGTAAATTTCATCCTTCAACTTCTATCAGTAAGCCAAATTGACCCTTACACTACAAATAACTTATCTACTGAAATGCCCTACACAAGGAACCTTCTAAATAAAGTAAAAAGTTATGCAATAGATTCCACTGCAAAACTATCAACACTGTGCAACAGATTCCACTCACTGCAAAACCATCAACATGTAACAGTGTAACACTAACACTTCAAGTTGAAGGCACGAAACTATTATTTTCTAAGGTGTGTCGTGTCTGGTGTCTATGGTTCATATTCAACACACAATCAACAATTGAACAATACACAGTCAACAATAAACAAAATGCATACATAAGTTAAGATGATCAACCTTCTTAACTCTCTCGAAAGCACGAACAACCGCCTGCCAATTCTCCGGTTCAGTTTCCAGAACCTTCTGAAACTCATTCCTAGAACTATCCCTCTCCTCATGCCACGTGGACCGATACTCCTTATCATCATTCCCACGCAACCACTTTTCCCTCTCAAGCATTTTCTCCCTCCACTTCTCCCCATCATCAAGCTTCACAGTCAACACTCTCCCATGAAACTCAACACCATCAAATTCCACCGCCTTCATCGCGGAATTCTCCGCCGTTTCTCCGTCATAAATAATAAACCCAAACCCCGCATTCCTCTCTGTATTATTATGACCTCTAATCAAAATCACATTCTTTATCGGTCCGAATTGCCGAAAAAATTCCAAAACCTCTTGTTTCTTCACCCACCCTGGCATATTTCCTACAAAGATTTTCCCTGGCTGCCGGAACTGAGTCTCGTCATCAGAACTCTCGTCTCCACCTTCACCTTCTTCATCTTCAATTTCCTCATCTAAAATTTCATCCTCTGATTCAACTTCACAAGGCGGAGGTGGTGGCGGTGGCGGTGGTGGTGGTGGAGGAGAGAGTTTACTTGTTAGCCAAAGCTTGTTAGTGAGTGAATTGGAAGAACGGAAAGGATTTTTAAGAGGATTTGAGATTGGTGATGATTTATGGTTAGGATTAGGGTTATGGTTAGGGTTAGGGTTAGGGGGAGGAGTGGTTTTGATTTTGAGGGGTTTAGGGGGACGGCGGAAGGAGGCGGAGTTGTTGTTGTTGGAGTCGGGAGGTGGTTTTAAGGAGAAGGAAATGGGTGTGGAAGAAGAGTGGTGTTTGGTGGAATGTAATGAAAAGTGTGAATGTGAAGTGGATAATGAGAAACTGAAAGATTCCATTGTTGTTATCGTTTATGGTAGCAGAGAACACTACTTGTTACTGTGTTGCTATAACAGATAAAAGCCACCATGAGGAGAGAGGAGCTTAGTTGATGGATGAGATGAGTATATGACAGATAAATTAGTTTTATTGTGTTTTTTTTAGACCATTAAATTAGTTTTTTATTTTGTCAAAAAATAAATAAATAAATAATTTTTTATTACTTTATAAATATTTTTAAAAGGTTTCTCACTACTCATCTTACCAAGAAAAAATATATTAATCATTTTCATGATATGTTATGATTAGTTAAATTGATAGGAAGCGAATAAAGTTAGTTATAGATCAAGTGATAATAAGTTGTTAAATTATATGGATTTAATTGAGAGTGTCTTACAAAGATAATGATCAATTTGATAGTTAGATTTTTTTAGTCTTTTTTTAGTCTCTATTTTAAAATAAGACTTAAATACAATTGTTGTTCTAGTATTATTTTTTAAAATTTTTGTCCTTGTATTTTAAAAAAAAAAATTCATACATAGATATTGCAATAACTCTCCATCTTCTGATAAATAGATATTCACGTAAATCGGTGAATGTGTGCTAAGTGCAAGATGTGCGCCAAGGGCATCATGTGCACCGCAGACTAAGATGAGCAACAATTGCACCAAGAGCTCGAAAGAGCATCAAAGAAGTATGTTATTGTGACTACTCAAATATTGTGAAATCAAAGAAAATATACCAAAGTGTTTATGCAATGAGTTTTCAAGTGTGAAATATACACATGTTCATTTTAGAGTATTTGCATCAACAAAAACACTTAGAAGAAATCAGAGGTAATAACGTGTTATTCTATGAATGCACATGAATGCATTAATTAATCATACCTTCATAAGCGTTTAACCTCTCTTGATTCGAAAAAAAAGAAGCATTTTCTTAATTCCTCTGAGGAAATCAAAAGAGCCTAAAACATTTGATCTAAGATTCAATATCATATCCTCTCATGTTGAGAGTAATGTAGATCGTAATATAAATCAATTAAGTTGTCATAAATACAAGTTAATATGATGTAGAATTTTCGTTATCTATCTTCTCTTTGAGAGTTAGAATCATATATAGAACTATACTTTATATTACATTGATACAAACTCAAAACCTTGTGTAACTTGTGCCCCGTTAGTGGCAAGTGGCAACAACTTATTTCATAAAAGAAAGTCCTCTTTTGTGAGACGGAAAATCTCAGTGAGGCCATTGAGTGCAAAACCTTTAGTATGAGGTTAGTCTTATCAGTGGCAGAGCTAGAAGAAAACGTTAGGGGGGGCCGTAATGGTGCTAATTTTTTTTAAGGGAGTTAAAAATGTAAAAATCGTCTTTTCAAAATATATATATATATATATATATATATATATATATATATAAATCATATTAAGTTTAAGGAAAATTAAATTAATAAATAATCATATAAAATTTAAGAAAAACTAAAATAATTTAACATTATTCAGATTCATTAAAAATGCAATAATAATAATTTTACTACAACTAATACACTTTTTCTATGAAAAAGTTCAATAAAAAGGGAAACATTGCAACCAGGAGGACTTGATCCCAAGACAATTCAGCTGCTGGGCGGATAACTCAACCACTCGGCCATGCATAAACATGTGATAACCATTGTGGCTTATTGATATATGTAACATAATAGGTATAAAAAATGAAGAAAAAAAAAGCTGGGGCGGGCCATGGCCCTGTTCAGCCCATTAAGGGCTCCGCCCCTCTCTTATCCTAGTCCTAGTAATTGTAATTGTGAATTACTACTATAATTCATGAAGTCCTTTTTAAGGTTAGAAGGAAAAGTCACTATCGATAGGATGAATTGGACTAGCTTAGCGTGCTGTACTCTTCATTTGTGCCTTTTTTAAATTAAATTTGTTAAAATTTTATTTGAAATCTACTATGTCACAAAATTGATTAATAGTCTTGTTTTAATTTAAATATAGAACTTAAACTATTATATATATATATATATATATATATATATAAAATAATGTAATAATTACTCATGGGTGAAATGTAAACGGATAACAAGCTGCGCCTTAGGAGAGACAATATGTAGACTTAGGAGAGACAACACTGTTATGCATATCTTTTGAACTCTTTGTAAAAAATCAACAATATCTAGTGTTAGGAACCCAAAAGTGTTAAACGCAAATGGTATAAAAATATGTTGATTGTCAGAACACGTTTTCTCATGTTTGGCCAATTTATTTAAAGCAGCTTTGAGAGCCACTTCTATCATAATAAAATCATCTATCCTCAATCCAACCGGTGGATAAACTCCATAAATTGAAAATAATTTTTAATGAATTTAATTATGAACGAGTTATTAATGATGTTACAACAAAAAATTCAAAGAAAACAATATTTAAATAACTTTAAATTATTATTTTTCAAATAAATTCATTTTACAGTGACACTATTCACCCAAAACATCCAAATTCATCACCCGTTTGGATTCAACTTATTTTTGAGTTTATGAAAATAGCTTATGCAAATAAATAAAGCTTTGTGTTAATTTATAATTTTTAACTAACAAAAATTATATTTTTATAAACTATTTTCTCATAAACTATCTTAAAAAATTTATAATAATGCATAAACTTATTTATTTGCATAAACTATTTTGCATAAACTCAAAAATAAATCAATCCAAATAGAACCTCACCGCACCGGCGTAGTAGATCACTAGAAGCTCTTGGTACTTGGAACTTTCCCCTCAAAGATAGAAAACCAAAGAGTATTGCATGAAGATCTCTTTCACATAAGAAGGGGATTCAAAATAAGGTAAAAATTTGTCTCACAACCTTACCATCATCTTATTTTTTTTATTACGTGAATGACTTATATAGAACCTGATAAAAGATTGTTTCTATATGAAGAGAAAAATCTTATTTGCCTTGATATTTTCCGTTAGCAACTAGGATTTACTCAAATGCATCCAATGTAGCTATAGAAGAAACAGTACTTTTGGAGGGTATTTCACATTTCTCAATCACAAAGGAACCATGATTGAAGAAATGTAGATGCCCCTCAGAGTAAAAGAACTTCACAAACAAGGTATTGTTGACAAAACAAAAATCACACGTACGAGAAGTAGAAGACAACTTGGTGATTTAAGCTTCTCTGCTGCTTTTACACTACAAGAAATGTCGTTTTTGGCAGCGACAAATGTCGCGGGCAAAAACGAAAAGTTGCTGCAAAAAGTGTTTTTCGCAGCAAAAAATTGTTGTTGCATGTCGCTGGCATAAGTGTCGTTGCAAAAAGTTTTGCAAGGACAATTAATGTCGCTGCCATAATTGGTGTTTTGCAGCAACAATTAATGTCGTTGACAAAGCTAGTGTTTTTAGCAACAATTAATGTCGCTGACATAACTATTGATTTTTTGCAACAACAATTATTGTCGATGACAAAAAATGTGTTTTTCGCAACGAAAAAAATTGTTTTTCAAGGACAATTAATGTCGCTGTTATAGCTAGTATTTTTCGCAGCGAAATAGTTATTTTGTTAACGATATAAATTATTGTTGTATCCTTTTTACCTCAACAACAAAAATTGTTGGAATAAATTATATTTTCCAAAAATAAAAGATATACAACATAAACCAACAAATTAGATTCACAATAAAAGATATACAACATAAACCAACAAATTTATTTCCCAATATATTTTTTGAAAGAGATCAATTTAAAGATAACAAACAAGTGTTTTAAAAATCATAATAATACAATTCCTAAAGATAACAATCTAATGATAACAAATCAATCTTTAAAATATAGTCAGATAAGCTTCCTACTCGGAACAAGCTTGTTACAACATATTTCCTACTCGAAAAACTTGCAAAAACGGTCTCCATTCGTAAGCTCCCTTCTTTGTATCTCTTAATTAGTCATAAAAGCTTGTTATAACTCAACTCACAGGAACAACTGTTTAAAATCTTCATTTGTGTGACAAAGCTTAACACACCTGAAAAGCACAACAAACTCAAAGAAAACTGAAAAAGAAAACGGCGACATTTTCTTTTAGTAATGACTATTCAAAGGCAAGTTATTAATGCGATAAAAAAATAATCTATTATATTATGAATTAAAGTAAAAAAAAGAAAAAAAATGTAACATATGAATTATTATAACAATAATTAGTAAGCAACTATCCATAATATTAGTTAACTTTACTATATCGTTACTTGATTCCTCTCAATTAGTTACATCCTAACTAGCATAACTCCATTATACAAAAGCCACGAATTAATGTTTTTCTTTTCCTAAAAACAAGCAAGATTCATAACAGATTTGTTTCTATTTTAATTCCCTAAAAACTCTCATCTTATTCCTCGTGAAAATTCATATTTTTTATTTTCATGATATATTCCTAAAATATATTTCAAAATTATATCTATGATTCTAAAATATATCTTAATTAATTCTATCTTTCAAATAATTCTCCAGTTCTCACTATATTAAATAAATTCTAATTTATCAAATAGTTTACTTAGCACATAATAACTTAAATAAACTATATTCTAAATAAATAACAATTTCTAAATTTTAGGGTGTTACAAAAATATCCATTAGTATAAAAAAAAAAAAAAAAAAAATCATGCATATCCCAAATAACATAATTTCTATTTAATTAATAGATTTAGTAAAAAAATAATTAATAGATGACAATTGAACCTTTTTAGGCGTCAGTTAAATGTTTGTGTCTATCCAATTAGTCAAAATGTACAAATATTAATTTTCAATTAGAATTTAAAAAAAAAAAACCATAACTAACATTGCCTATAAAAAGAAAACAAACAAAAAAAAAGATCATGTGTATCTCAAATCCCAAATAACATGATTTCTTTTTAATTAAAAGATAACATAAAAAAAATGAACCTTTTTCATTTAATTCTCCTAAATTAATTATTCTATTTAATAATTAACAATAAAAAATAAACTAGTTAGAAATTAATAAATTAAATAATTAAAAAATAATTAAAGATAATCATATAAATATTACTATTAATAGCAATTTTGAAAATAGTAAGCATTCTCATTAGATGACAAATGAAAAATTTGTCAAAGAATCATCTTGCTTTATTATATTCAAATTAATATAATGTATTTCTATTCTATTAATAATATATTAAAAGGAACAAAAAAACCTTAATTTGTTCTCATCAAGTATGATAATATTTCAAATATTCAATCCTTAAATGTAATTATTAAAAAAAAGATGCAAAACATAAAAATAGTAACAAACATAATAATTTTATGTTAAAAGAAATTTATCCATAAAAATAGGAACAGAAACCACGATAAAAGATAGTATAAAAAAATAGTAATTGAGTGGTTTCCCAGCGACTTTACAAGGTTGATGCAAAAAAGTTATACTATTAGCGAAAATAATAATTATTGTTGAGATAATTAACTTTTCCCAGCGATAATGTAATTGTTGAGAAAAATACTAACTTATAACAACAACTTTAATTAGTTGTTAATATATATATATTTTTATCAACAATTTAAATGTCGCTGCAAAAAAATCGCTGCCAAAAATATTATTTCTTGTAGTGTTACCTCATGTAGCGCTCGGAGTATTATAGTGTGGAGTTCCTACAACGTCTGCAATGAAGCTTTTTATTTTTTTATACTTAACTGAGTGTCACGGCGACAAATGTATGTTTGCAATGATCGAACAAAAAATTATTTAGTTAGAATCATTTTTTTATACAGATTGGAGCATAAGCCCGACTTAGAGTCATTTTAAGTTGTGACGGTTTTATTGTAAAATTTTGTGCGCTAAGAAAAAAATGTATGCCGGATGAAACAAAGTAACGAAGGTAACGGCGCCAAACTAATTTTTTTTTATAAAGAGTCTAGCAGTTGGTCTTATGAAAAATATATAAATTTATTTTTTCAAATAATTCTGTGAAAAAGTTATATGTAAGAGTTTAACAGGGTCTACAACTACGTGCATAAATTTTGTAGGGACCGAAATATGTCACTTTTTTTATAGGGACGAAAATAAATTGAGTAATTTTATATGGACCAAAACATATTTAATCCTTACGTCAAAAAAAATAATATTTAATCCTAATTTTAAATATTTGTTGAAGAAAAAAATATTAAAATAAAAGCTAAGCATTGAATTCATTGTTTCTACCCATTTTTTGTTGGTTCAATGTTTCTACCAATTTAGTGAAAAGAGAAAATAAAATTAAAAATTACCTTAATCTTTTTTTTTTTGTTGACTAAAATATTACCTTATATATAAAAATTAATAACTACCATATTTTATTTATTATTTTTTAAATAAATATTACCTTATATATAAATATAACTATTTCCTTTTTTGTTTTAAAATATATTATAAATATGACACCAAAGGTACAAGAGTTAGCAACAAAAAACAAAATGGATACCACATTCAAGTATCTGATTTCTTTAATCTTCCTTACTCTTGTCATCAAAGGTATGCTCTTATAATTATTCAATGCATATGCTTTTAATTATTTATACTCTTATAATATATAATATAATTTTTAAACTCAATTTTTTTAGGATCATGTGAGTCATGTCCATCGAACAGCCTTGAAATTGCTCAAAGAAGAACTGGGGCAATAATAAGTGGCAAGCCTCAATGGAAGGTGTCAGTTATCAACCATTGCAATTGTGTACAAAGCCAAATAACATTTTCTTGTGGAGGCTTTCAAACTGCTGAGAGAATTGATCCATTAGTTCTTAAAATTCAAGGGAATACTTGCCTCTTATTTAATGGTCATGGTTTGGCTTATAATAATAATGATGAATTTACCTATTCTTGGGATGCACCCTATCATTTTGCTACTATAAGCACTGTTGTAAGTGGTCCATGTAATAGTTAAAAAGTAATAGAAGTATAGTAGAGGTTTACACAAAAAAAAAATATGGATTCAAATAAAAGGATTTAGGAACCTTTGAATTCTTTTTTGAGATTGTAATTTTTAATATTTAAACGGTTGATGTCTTGAAGTAATAAAAGTATGAGCTTTATGTTTTTTATTTTTTGAGAAGAGGAGTTTATATTTAACTGTTTGATGTTGTGCATTTATATAAATTAGTATGTATATATTTGTGTTAAACATATATAGGATAATTTTCTTCTTATTGAGGAGGAATATATATAAATTAGTAAATTTATAAGTTATTTTAAATTTTGACCTTTAATTTTACGCTTAATTAATATTTTGGTCCTTAAATAATTTTTTGGTTCACATTGGTCCTTTGATGATTAAATATTCAACTTTAATTGCTTAAAGATATTTCAGTTTGTCACATTAGTCATTTCAATTAATATTTTGTAGAAAATGTTAATTTTGGTTTCATATCTTTATCTAATTTAATATGTTTCATATTAGTCTCCTATCTAGTTTAATAAGTTTCACATTAATTCCTTATCAAATTTAATATGAAATCCAGGGTGGCAAACCTTTAATATTTTTAAGAGACCATAGATGAATGTTTAATCATTACGAGATCAATGTAAAACTGTAAAAAAGACTAAAATACTAATAAGCCTTAATTTAAATATAAATTAATGACTATGATTGAGATTGATAATAATTACTTTTTTTTAACCAAATTATATTAAAAAGGAAAAGTGAAAGTACAAAGGATGGGGGTCAAGCCAAACCCTCAAAAACAAACTAATAGAACTTGAAACTAGGTAGACCAAGTCTATTCCTAGATTTAACTAATATAAGCAAATCATTACATATAGTTTTAAAGTGTTGTCATAAACTTTGAACTTATACAAATATAATAAAATTATTGGAAAAATTGCTAAAGGCAGTTAAAATTATATTTTAAATTGAATTTTAAATTTTTAAAAGCATAAAATTAATAATAAATTTTTAACAAAGGAAAATTAATTTCTTAAATGACGACTAATTTTTTTGACATAAAATAATATTTAAAAGTTAATTTTGTCATCACAAAAATATTTATTTATGCTAAAATAGATAAAAATTAAAGTATTATTTTAAAATAAAAGAGAGGAAATTGTAATTCAATCTTCTTTCAAGAAAGAGAAGTGTAATTTACACCTTTTTTTTTATTAATTAGTAGCTATCTATCTACTTTATTTTTTATTTTTTTTTAAAATCTATCTACTTCATTTTAAATTATATTTTGTAACTGAAATTAAATGTCGTAACAATGAATATATAAAGTGTAAAATCAGCTAAATTTAATAAAACTATAGACAATGATTTTGTATTCTGTAACATAAATGGAATAGGAAAATACATATAGCACTTCCCTGATGTTGTAACTGATTTTTATTAATCCAATACACCACTATCAGTTGAAAAGTTAAAAATGCTTGAAATTTTAGGTGCAAAATGATCAGTTAATTATATTTATTTATTGAGGTCATATTAATCTATAATTCAATAATAAATAATGAAATTTAACTGCTTAGTATTCTATCAATTTAGAAACTTCATCAACAAAACTATTTAGAAACTGAAATATCAATTTGTAGAACAATAGAAATTATATCTTTAAAAAGAGATATAGATAAAAAAAGATAGATATATAGACAGAAAGGACAACCAAAGGCACAAGAGCTATCAACAAAAGAAAAATGGAGACCACATTGAAATATCTTATTTCTATAATCTTTCTTACTCTTGTCATCAAAGGTATGGTTTTATAATTCCTTCATATATTGAAAATCTTAAATTGATTGTACAAAAAAAATCTTAAATTTGTAAATATTTTTTAAAAAATAATATATGAAATCATTATATTGAAAATTAAAATATTTAAAATTTTAAATAAATAATTTATTTAAATGAAATATTCAAAATGTGCTCTGGGACACTCATTATAGCAAGACTTTTAATTATACATCTATATGCCTTCATTCTAATAATATATATTTTTTAAACTCAATTTTTTCAGGATCATGTGAGTCATGTCCATTGAGCAGCCTTCAAATTAGTCAAAGTAAAACTGGGGTATTAATACAAGGCAAGCCTCAATGGAGGGTGACAATTGTGAACCATTGCAATTGTGTACAAAGCCAAATAACATTTTCTTGTGCAGGATTCCAAACTGCTGAGAGTATTGATCCATTAATTCTTAAAAAGCAAGGCAATACTTGCCTCTTATTTAATGGTCATGGTTTGGCTTATAATAATAAGGATGCATTTACCTATTCTTGGGATGCACCCTTTAATTTTGCTACTATAAGTACTGTTGTAAGTGGTCCATGTAATAGTTAAAAAGTAATAAAAAGTATACTTTAGGGTATTAAAAAAAATTATATGAATTTCAAAGGATTTTGGAACCTTTGAATTTTCTTTACGTGATTGTAATTTTTAAGTGGTTAATGTCATAATAAGTAATAAAAAGATGATCTTTGTCATTTGTCAAAAAAAAACAGTGGTGAATCTTGAATAATTTTGTTGGGGTGCTAAAAATTTATAAGTTATATTATTAAAAAAATAATATTGTGCTTGTATAATATATTTTATTAGTTGGCATGTTCGTTGTGTATATATAAAACCATATCAAATAATACAAATAAATCAAAAAAGAAGTCACAGAGATTTAAATTCGTGACCTTATATGTTCAAAAAAACATATAGTATATATAATATATTTGAACGGTGTAAATATCATATATTAATATATATCTAATATAGCATATATAAGATATTTGAGGGGCGTCGTAGCTCCTGGCAGCCCCAATAAAGATCCGCCTTTGCAACAAATGTATAATTTTATATGTATATTTTTAAACCATTATATTTTATTTGTTTGTGATGACTAATATATGACGAGGAACATGTGATGTACACAAAGTAGATTTTCCTCTTTCAATTAGATTCTTTCCACACATAGAATTGTGCGAAATATCAGGGCCGGCCCAATGTATATTGAGGCCTAAAGAAAAAATTTAACTGAGGCTTTTTAGTATAATAATACTTTCTTAATAAAAAATATTAGTCCTTCTGTTTGATTGTAAATGTTATATTTGTTAAGAAAAATCATCTTAAAAAAATATCATTTTTAGTTTCTAATGTAATTTAATTTTTATAATTGTGTCATATAATTTTGTACTTTGTTAATAATAAGAATTTATAATAATAAATAAGGATAAATTTATAAAATCACAATTCTCTTTATTTTTATATATATTTTTTCCTAATAATTTTGTTGAATGGAGAGAGTCCGCGTAGAAATTATAAAAATAGACATTTGTATTAATATATGAGTAGAAATATGGATCATGTATAAATTATAAAAAAATAAACATGCGTATTAATATATGAGCAAAAATGTATGTTATTGTAAAAATTGAAAAAAAATAGATATTTATATTAATACATGAGTAGAAATATAAATTCTATTATAAATTATAAAAAAGTGGTTTATCATTATCATGAAATTTTATATTTTTTTAAAATATAATTATTTTTATCTTGAACCATAATTTATTATAGATAATTTTGTTAACAAATAGTCAGAAGTAATTTAACCATTATATAATAAAATAATTATAACTTAAATATGAATCACTCATATAAAAAGCAAACTTTATCATTAATGGGGCTAGGTAGTTGTATGACTCAAGTATTAAAAAGAAGAAAAAAGAAGAAGCTAGTGGTGTGGCTGGCACCGAAAAAATCAAAAAAATATTTAGGGGAAAGGGAAAATAGAAACAAATGTAAAATGCTACATCCGAGACTCGAACCCCAAAACATTAACATGAAGCTGAGGCCTTTTAACCATTGCGCTACTGAATATATATTATTATATTTTGGAACATAGTATATATATTATCAAATTGTGAGGCCTTTATAAGAGCCCAAAGGTTTTGGGCCTAAAGCCTTAGCGTCATTAGCTTTGGGCTTGGGCCGGCCCTGCGAAATATTGACCATCTGTTTAAGGGGTTCGAAATCTGTACTACTCCCTCCGATCTTATAGATAAAGAAAATTGACTTTTTAGATTTATTATAAAATTGATGTATTTGGACAATAATATATAGTCTAAATACATCAATTCCACAATGAATCTAAAAAAATAAAATGTTACTTATATATAGGATCGAAGGGGGTATTGATTAATATGAGTCAAATGAACGAATGTGATACACTCATTGTGCATAAGATTATTTTAATTTTTGAATTTTTTTGAAATAAAGCTTTACATTTATTATAATTAAAAAACTATTAATAAAAATAAGTGCTAAATGCCCTTTACTTTATTATGTTTAATTGTTTATAGAAATTTTTCTTTTGGTATTTTTTGTAAAGGTTCTTTTGGTATTTAGTTTCTACCATATTAGTTAATAGAAAAATAAAATAAAAGTGACCCAATACTCTGTCTTGTTTATTTTTTGATTTGACTAATTTGTATTAATTATTTGCTAACTCAGGGCTTTTCTTCAAATATAAATAAGACCACCAAAGCCACAAGAGTTAGCAACAAAGAAAAATGGAGACTACGTTCCAGTATCTTATTTCCACAATCTTCCTTGCTCTTGTCATCAAAGGTATATATATATATGCTCTTATAATTCCTTCAAAATGCATTGTTTTTCTTAAACATACAATATTGTTAATATAGTTAATTAATTTTTATGTTGAGATACTATCAACCTCATTATCACTCTATTGCTTAATATCACACGGATTTGGGTTAAGTACGGTAATAAAATTACTACAGTCATGCAGTAAATATCAGTGACTATTTAGTTAAGATCGGATAATTTTAATTTATAAACTAAATAAAATATACTCTCTTTAGCCAATCGATTTCCACAAAAATTGTAACTGCATGAAAATTAGAAAATTAGGACTACTTTGTCTAATCCATTTTCATATATCCCGAATCCCGCCTCAGCCTCCAATTGGGAATTGAATTGTGTGCAGTCAAACTGCATCAAGTCAAGAAATCTGAACCCTCCCATCAATATTAAATGTCTAGATTTTAAAATCATGATCAAACTCTTTTTAAATATAAAATTAAACTAAATGTCAAGACCGTCTGATCTTAATCAAACGGTCCAGATATGATCGACTCCAGTATAGTCATCTCTTTGATTGCAATGAATTTGGGTCCTCCAATTGCCATCCTAATTAATTTTTTGTTTAATCTCCAATTTTTATTTTTATTTCAGGATCATGTGACTGTCCCTTGAGCAGCCTACAAATTGTCCAAAGGCAACAAGGACAAGTACAAGGCAAGAGTCAATGGATTGTGTCAGTTATCAACCATTGTAACTGTCCACAAAGTCAAATAGTATTGTCTTGTAGAGGGTTTCAAACTGTAGAAGGTATCAACCCTACAATTCTTGCCAAGCAAGGAGATAATTGCCTCTTATATAATGGTCATGCCTTGAATCCTAATGATATTGATGAATTTGCCTATGCTTGGGATCCATCCTTTCCTTTTGTTCCTATAAGCTCTGTTACAGGTTCACCATGTAGAAGTCAAAATGAAATACAAGTATAAATAATTACATGATATGATATGGATTTCAAAGGACTTAGGAACCTTTGAATTTTATTTCTTAGTGAAATTGTAATTTTATATTTGAGTTTTTGTTGACCTAAAGTAATAGAATAATAAGAGCTTTATATTTAAATTTTTTATGTTGTGAATTTATATATTTGATGTGTTATTGGAACACATTTTCTTTGACAAAAATATTATACCGTATAGAAGTGTTTCTTTATACCACTCACAACATGGAACTCGAGGTATACAAAAAATATTTGGAACTGCGAAATTTTCCTTATTGGCTTTAGTTTTTTTTACAAAAATTTGGGGAATTGCAAAATTTTTATCAACCAAAGAGGCACCAATAACCATTTTACAACAACTTTTTCCATTGAACTAACATCTCAAATGTAAAATAAAAAAATTAAAAAAATTAATAGTTAGATTCTTACAACATGACAAATTAAAATTAATGTTTGAATTTTAAATACAAACAAGATAGATGAAAATTTCAATCATAATAAGCAGAAGAGTGTAAAATGCACATAAAGTTGTATTTTATCTAATAATTTTGCATCCATTACTTTCTTAACCCCAAACTTATGAAGTTGTGAAGAAAAAAATAAGTATCACCCAAACTTAACATGTTTGTTCTATTTTCATTCTATCTTTCTTGTCACAGTTCATGTGTTTCAAACTTAATTTGCTTATCAACTAACTCTAGGATCCGAAAGTCTTTAGTTATATGCGCATTTTGCGCATCAACTTCAATCGTCATATTGAGATCCAAAGATAGGCATGGTTTCTTCTCCTCCAAGTTATCAACATTTTCTTTCCCTATCTTTTCAGCATATGAAGAACTTGTTTCAGTACTGAAAATGACAATAGCATCTTTGAGTGGTATCGATTCGTCACAAGGAAGTTTTAAACTTCCACTTTCGATTGCTTTCCTAATACCCTTTTGAGTAAAATAATCAACTTGCTCAAAATCTTCCATGTAGAACACTCTATGAGGATTCTCATTCACTGCTTCACCAAACCTCTGCATATAGCTACTTCCAAACTCATCCCTTGCTCTCTTCTTTTTGGATTCGTCACTTCCTTTGGCGAAGAAACTACTCATACAAATGGTGACAAAGTTATTGTAAGAGCCGAAAACAACTTTAGCTAACTCTTTTGAGATTAATTCTTTTGCTCGAGAATCGACACCAATAAATAACATCCAAGTCTCTTGTTTACCATCTTTCTTCACCAAGAAGTTATCTTTCTCTCCTCCTTTTCTCATTCCCGACCTACAAAGAAGGACCGTGCTTGCGATTTCCTTAATTATTTCATTTTGGTTCAGAACCTTTTTATCCATTGCATCACATAGAATCTTCATATTCTCATCATTAAGTTCATTGAACATTTGAGTACTATTAAAACCATCAACTTCATCACTTGAAGAAGCTGAGTTGGGACTAGAGTTTGGATTTGAAAAAAGTTCTTGCTTAGAGACATTTTCCGGAATGAACATTATTAAGTTTCCTTCACATTCTTTATCACATTGCTTTGCATTTTTCTGATTCAGAAGACAAAAATATAGAACTAGAAACATTAGTTTCAAGATTTTTAATTTCCTATAAATACATTATTACTATTTTGTGCTAATAACTAAACATGGTTATGATAACAAACCTGATTTTCCATTGTTTGAGCTCTCTCTTCCTTGCAATTTTGGAGCCATGTTGGCAAAACTTGATGCTTGCTCTCTTTGACTCCATCTTCAAAAGATTCATCCTTGACTTTCATCTTGCTTTTCTCTTGAGCTTGAAAATTACTAAAACAATCAAAAGAGATAACATTAGACCTTATTTTAGTAGAAGTACTTATAGAATAAGTACTTATGTATAAGTTATAAGTTGTTTCATCCATGAATAAGTAGAAGTGCTTATAGAATAAGTACTTACATTAGACCTTATTCATCCATGAATAAGTATAAATGCTTATAGAATAAGTACTTATGTATAAGTTATAAACAACTTAATTAAGCGCTTATAGTAGAAGTGCTTATAGAATAAGTACTTATGTATAAGTTATAAGCTCTCTTCGCAAATAAATTTAAACTATGTTTTTATAAGTTATAAGCTCTTTTCATATGTTATCCTAAATAGCTTATGTACATGTCTTAAGTTGTTTTTATAAGCTCTCTCAAACAGACTCACAAGTATTTATGTCGGTATATAATCTCAAATAATCTAATCCAAACAGTCCTAAAATTCATGGCATTCAACAACAACAGTAAAAATAAAACTAAAAAAATACAATTACCAAAAGCAAGATATAGAAAAATGAATTACCTATCAAGACTTAAAGTAAGGCTCAAGCTACCAACACAAGTTGTAATAAAGGGATGAAGCTCCCAAATAGTTTCAAGAGAAGGATGCCACATTTTACACTTCATGTAATTTGTATATGTTGCAATCCCCATAAGCACAAATTTACCATTCACTTCATTTCCACTAATCAATTTTTTAATCTCCATAACCATATGTTCCACAGAACAATAATAGCTTCTTGTTCTTTGTTCACAATAATTTGACCAAAACTCAAACAACCATTTCAAATCACCAAAGTATAGAATAAATCTTCTTCCTTCATAGCTTCTTATCATCCTCCTAAGCTCCATAATCTTCCTTTCAACTTCTTCCTTGCTGATATACTTAAAGGAAATAAGAGGAACACTCACAAGTTGCATGTACCTTAACTCTCCTTGATCAACATTTCCTCTCTCCAACTTTTGCATCACTCCCTTAGCTACTTCCTCAACATTTTCAAGACTCTCACCAACAATGATTGTGTTTCTTCTCTTATTCACGAGTTCGCTAAAAACACTACTTACATCATCATTAATAACATGGTTTATAGAACCACCAAGTTGATAAAGAGATCTAGATGAAGACACATTGTTACCTCGGACTTGTTGCGTTTGCGTATCAGTGTTTTCCTCGGAATGACTTATAAGTGCTTGTTCAACTTTGTTTTTAACAAGTGTACTAGAGAAACCAGCTTCTCTCATAACTCTACTAATACAAGGGTCATCAAGAATAGAGATTATTAACTGTTCAACTTCAATTTTCAAGGCTAAAATAGATTGTTGCTGATTCTCAATAGAAGTAGTGCGACGTTGATGACCTTGAGCACGTTTGATGGCCGCAATTAACGAATTAGAAAGCGAAGGAGATGAATATTGAGGACCTCCCAAAAGAGGACTTGATATTGTCGATGAAGGCAAACGGTTGAGCGAAACATTGAAGCAAATCTCTAGTGCTTTATAATGGAGGGGATGAGAATGGCATTGAAGACAAGCTTTGTGGAGAAGTGTAGTGGAATTTGAAAGCATGACAGTAGCAAGATGAAGAGGAGTGACTTGTGAATGGCTTCTTCTTGTTGCTAGATTAACAGCTTGTTTAACAAATGTTGCAGCCTCTTGTGTCAAAGCCTGCAACTGTGTGCTGCAAATTCTTAATCTCATTTTTCCACTTTTGGTTTAATCAAGTTTGTTTGGAGTATAACTTGAAAGTTATTAAATTTGAAGCTACCTAACATAAGCTATATGATTAAGCTACTAGATATAGCTTGAGGAAGATATTGTTACTAAGATATGATTTGAGTTTTGTACCTTTCTTGTAAGTGAGGGAAATTTTGGCTTTGCATGTGAAAGTGCTTTGCATGTGATGCAACTTTTGCTTTCTCTTTCTCTCTCTGATATATAAATGTAAAGTTATGTGGATTATCAAAAGCTGCTTATTTTGAATCTTGTTGAACCATAAAAAATGTTACAAAGCAACACACTTTGAACACAAGGAATAGAATAATTGCTTTTGACATGAATAAGCTCAAAACTTGATGATGGAAAGACAAATAGAAAAGAGAAGGGTATGCTGCCAATAAAGAGGTAATGAGGAAGGGCTGTCTGTTTGAATGGACAGTGGTTACCTTTTCTTTTTGTCTGATCTCGAGGAGAGGAGAGGGAATAATCTTTGAATGATTGATGATCAAATAATGATTCACTAAATCAAATAAAAAAGTGATTATATTATGAAACCAATGTTCTTGTAATATGTCTCTCTTCTAATTCATTCCAAAAGTTGGCTTTTGTGAACATTTTACTATATCTAGATTATGTTTTTAGTCCTTGCAAAATCTATTCATATTCAAATTGATTCTTGTGATATTTATTTTAGTCCTTACTTTGAGGGACTAAATTCAAATATTCTCCATATTATAGGGACCACTTCCAATATGTATAAATTTTGTAGGGACTAAAACAAAACATATAAAGACCAAAAGCAAAAAGTGATATTTTTATAAAGACTAAAAACAAAAATTAGAGGGGCTAAAATCAAAATCTTGATATTTATAGGGGTGATTTGCATATTACATAAAACTAGAAAAATTTATCAAAAAAGAGATATATTTATACAAAGTGAAATATTAGTTTAAACAACTAACTCATGTACAAAACAGAAAAAATAGATTACAAATGACAAATAAACTGTTAAACTAATAACAGAATATAAAAAGCTAATAACTAATCCGAGGAGTAGCCGTGCTTCATAGCTCACTACCGGTCATACTCTATACAAGTAGAAATGTTCTCCATTGATGTTGTGGATGATTGAAGCTGTAAATCAGTTCTAGATCCAAAATATGTCATTGAAGTACAAGAAAATGATACATAAACACCAGCCGGTCGCATTTCCGGCAATTCCATTAAAGGTTCATTTGGATTCAAAAAAATGTGCACAACTTTTCTCATCTTTGGCCTAAACAAAGAATCTGGATGCAAACATGCCAATCCAACCATCAAATACCTTTTAGCTTCTTCAACATCAAAACAATTTTTCAATTGTTTATCAACACACTCAATAATTTGATTTTGAGTATGTAAATTCCAAACATAATCTACTAAACTATTATCTTCCATTACTCTTTTTGATCTTTTACCACAAATGACTTCAAGTATAACCATTCCAAAGCTATAAACATCTGATTCTGGTGTAGCTTTTCCTGTGAAGCCTATTTCAGGTGCTAAATAGCCCGGTGTTCCGGCTAAGTTTGTAGTTACTGAATCCTCATTGTTGAGTAACCTTGCGAGTCCGAAATCGCCTAAATGAGCGTTGTAATTAGAATCAAGCATTACATTGTTAGGTTTAACATCTCTATGAACTACTGGATTTCCACATTCTTCATGAAGGTAAAGTAATGCTGATGCTAATCCTGTTAATATTTTGTGCCTTGTTTGCCAATCTAGAATATCCTTGCCTATGAATCGATCAAGGCTTCCGTTTTGCATGTAATCATAAACCAAGAGAAGATTTTTGCCTTCATTGCACCAGCCTTGGAGTTGCACTAGGTTTTTGTGCCGAAGACGGCCAATGGTACATATTTCGGCCAAGAACTCTCTTTCACCTATTTAGACAACCAAAACAAAAATTTCAATAATAGAAGAAAACGAGACTTCATGTAGCAAATGATAATATATTTTTATTTTTTAGTGATATAGAATTTGAGGTTTTCTCCAACACACCCCTCATGAATAGGAGCATTTGACCTAATGTATGGTAGATTCTGATACCATCTTAGATATTTGACCAGACTTAACTGCACAAAACCAGTTTGTAAGGTGTGGTTTTCCGAGCTTTATAAACTCTATTTAGGCCATATTTCTAGACAAGGTAGGACTTGAGATTTTTCCCAATACGCGCACGTTTCATTCAATTCAAGTTCAAAAAAAAATTCATGTCATGATTTTTAACTAGTTACCAGAACATACCTTGCTTAGAAGTTGCTGAAATTTTCTTTACTGCTATGGTTTTTCCATTTTCTAACATGAATCCTTTATAAACACTTCCAAATCCACCTCTTCCGACAAGATTTTCTTTACTGAACTTACAAGTGGCTTTTGACAGTTCCTTGTAACCGAACATCTTAGGCGCATCCGCAGCCGTCCTTGATAGGCTTTCTATGTCCTCTTTACGATCACCTTTCTCGTATCTTCTTTTCCAAGCTTCCCAACCAACAGAAAGTAAGGTAAATAACACAAGAACTGGTATGACAATCATCATTATGATCTTGAATTTTCTAATATCACTGTGCTTAACAGAAAGAACAGGCAACGGCACTGACGTGAAAAACCAATTTAGGATTTGATGAGTTTCGGGCAAAGTCTTGCCAGTTGAGGCTGTGAAACCGACATAAACTGAGCTTGGAATTATATCAGGTAAGTTAATTGAATGGTTTAGAACACTCTTTAATTGGCTATTTGAGTATCCAATTGAGATAGAAATCATTTTAGTCCATCCATTATAGTCAACTTTAACCTCAATGTCTCTTCCACTTTTGAGGTCAACTTCAGTGTTATTGAGACTATGAAAAGCAACTGGATTTGTTATGCTTGTTGTCACTATGCCAATGTGGTTTCCATCTGGATCAAATTCATTCATAAATGTGTCCAATTCCACACCTATTTGTTGAAAATTTCCACCTGCACAATAATAACATTTTTAGTTTATTTAGACTAAATTATTTTTACCTTACATCTTGGTAAATTAAAGTGTCAGAGTCTCATATGGTCAACGCATATGTAGCACTGACACTTCAAATTGAAGACATGTCTGGTATGAATCACATGTACAATTCAACGCACGTGTGGCAACGTCGGCATGTCATGTTAACGTGGCATGTGAGTCATTGTCTATGTGGCGTGCGAGTCACTTGTCACATGTGCGTTGAATTGGTCAAAATCAAACTTACCTTGTGTAGACCTATCAAACATGCCAAGATATGAACCATAGCTATCATTTGGAGAAGGCCTATTATCTTGTGCAAATACAAGTGCCATTCCATCACCAGAGCCAGTCGAGTTTTCCGCAAACGGAGTGATCCTAAGAGTGAATGTTGTGGTAATAATTGCTGGCCAAACATGAACTGGATGAGGGTACAAAACCCTTCCTACTTTGTTATCTATATTAGATGAACCTGAATTTATTATGTTTTGTTCTTCATCTGGCTCTGGTGTGAGACTTACATAACCATTTCCTGAAGTGGCTGATCCCATACAAAGTAATTCACCATTGTTGCAACTTTCAGGACTAAAAGAAATAAAGGAGAATGTAGTTGGATTAATTACAGTGCTTGTTGTAGTTGTTAGAGTTTTGATTAGCAAAGTAAAGAGAAATAAAAACATAAACATGGTTTTTGTTGTGAAGGGGTTAGAACAAAACAACTTAGTTTTAATCCTTGTTGTTATTTTGTTCTTTTTTATAGTGTACTTAGATGATTATATAGTGGTGATTATTATAAGTTCTTTTGTGTTTTGAATGTTGTGTTGTTGTATTTGTGTTTTATTTTATTTTATTTTATTTTAGTTTGATGTTGATTTTGATTTGAGAATGGCATAGATGCTATTTGTTGATTTATTAGATGTGGTGGCATGTAACATTTTCATATGTGACAACTTTAAGAATGGACAAGGAGGTTGTGTGCTCCTTTGAAATATGCATCAGTTTGTCTTTTAATGAACTTTTGACCCTTAAATGTTGTCTAACAAAGTAAAATACATAAACACACATATCTATCGACATTAAATAAGCATAAATTTTTTTTTTGACAGTTAAATAAACATAATTTTATGCTGTTGGGATTTTAAATTTTTTTGGTCTGTATGCAGGCCCGGCCTGCACACATGTGCGGGGTGTGCGCCGGTGCCGGGCCTCCAAAATTTCTAGGCCTCAGTTTAAAATTTTGAGGTTTTATAATATTAGTTATATATTATTTGTACTCATAAAATATCATATGTGTATTAATAGATTAATTTTAAAGCTCTAAAATAATAGTTATGTATTGTTAATGTTCATAAAACATCATATGAGTATCAATATATTAGTTATCTATACTCATAAATATCGTTCTACTATATTTAATTTTAAATTAGCATGTCTCTTTTTGACGTTATATATAATGATAATTATATTTTATGTGTTTTTTATGTATAATTTAAATAGAAAATAATTTTTAATTATTTAATATATTTTTATTAGGACCAATTTTTAATGTTTGAACAGGGTCTCCAAATAGTCAGGGACGGCCATGTCTGTATGGTGTTGGGATTTTTAATTTTTTGGTTTCTATGGTGTTGGCATTTTTTGTTATTAATCATTTGATTCTCGGGGAAAGGGCTCCGATAATTGAGAGTTCAACCACGAGGTAAGAATTGTTCTTATCAGGAATCAAACTCGGATTCTCCCAAACATTTCGTCATAAAAAAACTCATTGACCATTTAACTCTAATATTTTAGGTGTTGGAATTTATTTATTTTTTTGGTACAATAGGTGTTGGAATTTTATTCACGGGTAAAAATAGTTTATCTACAAATTAATTACAATCATTATATGATTTAAAACATTTTAAGTTTAATTAAAATTATCTTAGAAAATCATATATATATTTGGTTGTAATTTCTTGAAAATGTAAAATATCTTACACTTAAGTGTAGCAAAATTAAACTCAAATTACTAATAATATATAACAATTACAAAAAACTATTTACAAAAAGTAGACAATTATTTGTCAAAAAAAAAAAGTAGACAATTATTATATGACCTTATCTTGTAAGATCATAAATTCATGTTTATTACCATCATTATTTTGGATTGTTTACTCTAGAGCTTCTTGTATTATATGAAATTTTTTAATAGATTATAATAATTTTGAAATTAAATCTCTAAACTTGTTCACAATCTATAATTAAGTTTCTGGATTAAAATTATTTTCATAGCACCCTTTAACTGTGGGAGAAAGAAAGAAAAAACTGTCAAAATGAAACAAAAAGAAAATAATTATCTTATGGACAAGAATCCATATTTCAAGAAATTACTGAATGACCAAAAGACCATACTGCATCAACATCACAAATGTAACTCTTAATTATTTCATTCTCCCTAAGAACATAAGTAATTTATTAGACTTCATTAGAATTTCCAACATCCAAAAACTATATAATCCAACAACAGTTTTGATCATTGGTGCAGCAGCATGCATAACACCATCATATGCAAAGAAAACAAACCAGCATATTTACATTAACATCACATGTTAATTGAAAGCATTGTCTCTCTTCCCATTTTTACTTGTTACATGATCTTAAATTAAGCTGCACCGCAAATTGATCGGAAAGGATGAACTGAGATGTTTTAGTAGTTTCTACAACTTTGACCGACTGCGGCTCAAGCTAGCTTCAATTGACCCATGTGGCTCGTCCGTTGGTAAAAACACATCATCATTGAACTGCATAAGAATCATATCATTTAATAGATTTATCGATGTGATATTTTGGTATGAAGAACCTATATTTTCTTAGGACATTCAAGACCTAAATCTACTATCGCATATGATTTTCGACTTAATCTGCTCCTAAAGGAAGATGTCAACAGTACTAAAACCGGTTAAGAATCAATACCTTTACAATCTGACCATTCTTGTTTGAGAGATTGACCGGTAAGAAATGAATATTTGGCATCTTTAGTTGAATAGAAGCTATGTCAGGAAATCTGAAGCATAGCATATGATTATCAGTCGCGACACAATTTTAGCATATGCATTAAATTTGTGGAACTTAGAGAACAACGTGATGTGATTGTGACACCGAGATAATAGAGAGGTAGGAAAGAGAGAAACCTGTTCAGTGTGGCCTTCGCCATCTGATAGAGAGTGCTTTGAACAGATGGACTATAGACCCCTTCCTTTGGAGAGCCGAAAAAGGTGTCAACCAGAACCCTTTTTATATCCAGGTACTTGTCTGTAAAATAAAGCGGCTTCTGCGGAATGCTATTTACTGATTCATACGAATACCTACAACCACATTCAGTTTAGAAGTTTGAATTCTATTTTCCAAGTTAAAGAGAACACGTGTGCAATGATTTCATTTATTGGAGGATGTAGTACAAACTTCCATCTTATTATAATAATTATCGAATGATACGAAAAATTTCTAGAAATTGTTGCGAAAATTTACAGAAAGAACTTCCATCTTGTTTATTAAAAATTTCTAAGTGGAAGGACCAGAAAAAGAAATTACCTCCATAGTGCAGTTACTTCTGTTGCCAGCATCCTTTCGCGTGTATCAGGAAGTACTGTATACTTGTCTCTTATAAAACCCTCGAAACCAGACTGCTCGCAAATCACAACAAATCCAAAAGAAAATCAGTTTGTTATTTTCTTAGCATACCACAAAATCTCTGAAACTGTATAGTTTCGTAGTGTGAGAAATGATCTTTTATCGATTAGTAGTTCAGATTTCGTCATAGAGAGAAAAAAAAGGCAAACAGAGGGAGTAGTCTTAAACACCAAAAAGAAAGAAAAAAAAGACGTAATGATTCTTATGCACAATTAGGAAAACTACATGACAATTAAAAGCATGAGTTCCTATTCTATATTACAAGCTTACTTTGGTTGTCTTCAACACAGACAGTCCTTCAATACCAGAAGTCAATTGTAGTGCACCGGACTTTTTCACTATTGCCTCTGTTGTATGCTTCTCGGATCCAAGTTTGAAACCTTACAAAAATAAAATCAAAGATCTTGAGGATGAAAAAGAAACAAACAGCAGTTTATAACTGAAAATTCATAGGACTATCACTTTTGATTTGAATCTAGTATTGCTGCAGAAAAAGATGATGAGAATAACATCAATCACTAAATCCAATTATCCAAATCCCAGACATATTGTTTTTCTAACTAATGATACTTAACAAATATTAAAGATAATAGCTAACAAAGAACCAATACACAGAACGCGAGAAATATGTATATCTTCTAAAACAAGCAATATTGAAGTGTATAATAGTTTGACTAACCATGTTCATGAGGTTGACCATCGACACTAACTCGCTCCCACGGTTTCTCCACAATTTTTACAATAGCAGTGGTAACCTGCAATAAAAAGTTCAAAAATCCTTTTGTTTTACTAAAGTGATAATTGTATAGGAAAATAAAAATTAAAAAAAAAAATACACAGAGGAAGATAACAAAAAATAACCAAAAAAATATATCCGTCACCAACCTGCCTGTAAAATGATGTAAAATGTTTGGCAAGTAGAATGGCAAAATCCTCGGCAGAAAGTATTTCGGAACATTCCTTTGCTTTTGCATACACCTAATTACAGGTTAACTAAAATTTCAAAACATATATGATGTGACAGTAGATAACATATTACTAGATTAGCATAAAGTATTTCCAACCACAGGCAAATATTTCCTGTTCTGTATAAATTCAACTTAACAGAAACATATCCTAGAACAAGAAAGTACAATTTGAACTTCCATGTATGATTTAACCTTAAAACTGCACACTTAGTCAACTTTGTCTTAGATACCGTAACAATGTCATATACTACTAGTTTTGTTAAGGAGGTGCATTCAATTAAAGACTATTTTAACATAAAATGAAAATTTGTATTTTAAAAATTATGCAAGAATTGAATAACTTCAAGTTCTTTTGAAAAACAATTAAGATTTTGTGGTTCAAACTTTAATGAACTTAAATTGTAAGAATATTTTGGATAAACAGCTTAATTTACAACTTATAGTTTAAGCACTTATTCATAAGCTGTTTAAATAGGGTCTCACAATATTGATCATGTCAATAGATAAGCTGAAATAACTCAATCTAAACCACCCTTGTATTATTTCACCGTCTCGAATCTCAATCCAATACATTTCTTTTACTCTAATAGCATTAGCATCATAAATCTAGCTCCAAAGGGTAATCTTGATATAAAAAAAAAATCAGAAATACTCCTAAATGGTGAAGTACTCGTAATAGCACAATGTATTTTAATTTATATCATGAAAATAGTAGACCTGGTGGACATATTCATTATTCACCTAAAAAATATTTTTTTTATATTTTTTTATTAACGAACTCGTACCTTAAATTTATTTTAAACATTGTATTCCGTACCTGTATCCTATGAAGCACGGACACCAACACGGATACGGGACACTGACACGGCGACACCGATAATAATTTGAAAAAATGACATAATCCAATATAATCATAAGTATAGTGTCGGTGTCGGACACAGACACGTGCCGGACACGCCTAAACTGAGAAGTGTCCGTGCTTCGTAGCCTGTCCCTATTCATCATAGCTTTTTTTTTTATGATCCAAAAGAATAAAAGCTACAAACTTAATAAACCCAGATCCCTGAATTTTATTTTTCACAATAATAAAAAAAATAAAAGCTAAGAGATTCAGATTGGAAGTAGAAAAATCAGGAGCATGTGAACACAGAGCATAATATAAAAAAAATAAAAAAATAATTCTAGAAAAGTAAAGAATGTTATGAAAAAAAGAAAGAGTTAGTTACAGTGTTTTTCATGGTATCAGTAGCAACAATATCAGAATTATCATCGCTAAGATATGAGTTGAGACAATCGGAAAGGAGATTGATGCTAACGCGCCACTCAACAACGAAGTGTCGTTGACCATCTTTGCTTTTCCAGACACGAGCTACTCTTACTTTCTCTTTCCCGTGACTCTGTGAGAATTCGAATCCTTCTAACACTTTCTCACCCATCGTCGATCTTTTCTTTCTGTTTTCAATGCTCTAGCTCCATCGACATGTTCTATTTATAACAAGACAAAGGTCTTACGTTTTCCATTTTAAATAGTACTATAATTTTATGAAAATATTTACTCTTTTGACAAAATTACACTAATGGTCCTTTATCTTATTTATTTGTAACACTTTGATCTTTTATCTTTTATTTGTAACATATATATCATTTATCTTATTTATTTGTAACACTTCAATCCTTTATTTTTTATTTGTAACATATAGGTCATTTATCTTTTATATTTTAATCATATAAACCCTTGTCTTGTTTTTTTTAATTAAAAAATGCTGAATTTTATTTTTTATTTTTTAAAAATATTTTATTTTATTAAAAATTTAAAAATCTTGGAAAATGAAGAACACATTCATCTTGTTCATCATTTCTCATGAATCTTCATCATCTTCTTTCAATCAAAAAAATGTTTACTCAAATTTACCTCCAAATATCATCAATCTATGCTATGTTTATATCAATCTTCTTATAAACACAAAAATTAAAATCCCCAAATCCTCAATAAACCCTAAATAAAAAGAAAATTCTTTAGATTGGAAGAACTTCAATCATAAATTTCTCCCAGATTAATCAATTTTTCAAAGGACAAGGCTACCCAAGAAAGAACAAACAAGGAACATTGCAAATTTGCAAGGAAACTACACCCACCACTGCCACAATAGCTTAAGAGAGAAAAACCCTACAAATACCAAAAACACAACACTAAAACATAGCTCAAAAGCTGCTACTGTCAAACAAGTAGAAACTGAAACACCACAACTCAAAAAACCAACCCAAAATAGAAATAATACTTTGGATTTGAAGTTCTTCCAATCTAGAGAATTTTCCTTTTATTGAAGTTCTCCCACTCACATAAAATAATCATATACTTTTATGTCATTTTATAATTACAACAGTTAAATTTACCAAATATTTTAATTTCATTATACTAACTTTTCAACTATCAACTAACTTATAGTTTAATTTTACCAAACATAGCCTAAAAGTGTAATGTGTAATTTATTTTCATATTATTACTTGAATGGGTCAAAATTGCAAATCCATCCTTGTTTTCTTTTAGTAATTTCATATGATAAAATAACCATTAAAAATCACAATTGAACACTAAAAATAATTAATTAAAAATAGGGTTTGCAAAACAGTGCTCTGTGCACTTTTTAAGAATTCCATTTGAAAAAATAATTTATTCAAAAAGTTGAACATTTTAATTTTCAATACGTTGATTTCACATATTTTCATAATTTTTTTTATAAAATTTTACTATTTAAATGTTTAAAGAGTGGCTCGAAGTACTAATTTGACTTAAAAATATACTTATGGATGTACTTATACTTAAATTGAGATAGAAGGAGTATAAAAATAAGAAGCATAGATAAGTGTCACTTGGTTTTGTACTACCGGATGAGGATGACTTACTATTTGCCGGTTTACTGTCAATTCTGTGTGCGTCTTGCATCATCATGGTCCAACAAATTGAGTATTCAATGGGGTTACGTGCAATTTAGATTCTATCTCAAATTGAAATTTAAGTCCCCATTTTTAAATTGGGATTTTGGTTCTCAAGATTCATAGTACTTTATTACAATTTTTGTCGTTTCTTATTTATATTTGACCTCAAAAATAGTGATTCATTTATGTTAAAGTGACCAGGGTGATAAATTACAATATTTTGAGTTAAATTGGGACACTAAATTACATTTATAATGTGTCAAACTATAGATCAAAAACTCAAACTTTGAAATGGAGTGACTAAAATCTTGTTTAAAAAAATAGAGAAATAAAAAGTGAATTTAAGCATGTTCAATATATAACACACTTGATTAACATACTCTATAAATGAACCTTATTTGGTGTCATTAAAAAGATTGAGAATTTGATTATAATAGATAGATGCCAATGTTGGTTGGGTATAGCTGTCTTTCTATTTTGCAATATTCCCAAACAGCAACATGTTATCAATGAGTCTGAAATTTCACAGCAAAAGCTAAAAGCAACAGCCACAAAAAATAAACGCAAAGTAATAACAGTACCATGGATAAGGATACGTTTGGTTTGCAACAAAAACACTCCAAAGTGGTTTTAGAGTGTGTGAAAAGTACGTCAGCGTGGGAAGGGGATGAAAGGATGGTAACAAAGACGACAAAGGGAAAATAAACCGGCTATTGCCTGTTTTCATTTTTGTTTTGTACACGAGATTCGGTGGCCAGAACATATAAAATCTATTTCCATCTTAGATTTTCTAAGGACGGAAGTTGTGCATACCATTTTACGAAATATATGTTGCACGGAGGCGGCCTCCTTCGGAGACCATCTTTTCCTTTGTGCAATCCACACTAAGACCTACATTCACATTGAAGTAAATACTACTAAACTTTACAATTGACGAAACTAGATTTTCTATACACATTGATAAAACATTGGCATTGTATATCAAGAGCTTTTCTCTTCCCAATACCAATAAAGATCCCCCCCTGAAAATGAGAAAAAGAAAACACAAATTACTGGAGAGAAATAGTAAAATGACTTTAGATCTATTGAAAAAGGCACATATAAAGAACTAGCTTATTTTTTTAAGTTGGGAAATCTTGTGAAGATCTCATTTCCACACAGTGAGCTAGCTTGGTGCATAAACTCAACAATTTGGCTGTAAGTGTAGGATCCAAAAATGACAATTCATAAAGAATATCCTATTCAAATTTTGATACATTGTCGTGTAAAACTTTTTACATTGTCGATCAATCACAAACCATCATTTTCATGACTTCTAAGGTAAATATGATTAAAGTCAAATATGTTTAATGATCTTATGATTATGATTAATTGAACGTATACGTAAAATTTACATTGTTAGTGCATATCAATTAGATCTTTGTTGTATTGGTTCATTAGTTAAAAACTCTGAAATAGATCTTTCTCTGGTCCTGTGCATAATATTGTTTTGTAATTTTAGTGAAACATATAGCTAAACCTCAACATACACTATTCAGTTGAATAATTTCAAAAAGCATTTAGAATCAATAATACTTATAACATAAATAAAAATATTGTGAGGTTATGATCAAATCAATGACTCAATTACAGTTGTGAACCTTAGTAGTGCTGTAAAAGCATCATAACTCAACTTACAATGTAAACAAAAAAGTTGGTCTAATTTGTTTTAGGTTATAACCAAATTTGTGCATAGTTAGTGACCTAAATGAGACACGAATAACACGTCTTTCTTCTTATATTTTACTGAGTAAGTGAATTATATGACAAGTAAAAGACAAATCACACATCATATGGAAGGCAACAATCCAAAAGAATCTGACTATGTTTTACATACACATTTTTCCTAATCAGATATTTTTTGATGTCAGACTCATTTAAGGGGTTGACCTCTCCCAACAAATGTTTTTCCATACGCACCGGTCAGAGGTCGAATCCTGGACCAAATGGTTAAGGGACTCAAATAATGGGAGACATCTAATAATAGTATATGTTTTTCCAAACTGCTAATACCTAACTCATTATTGAACTCCCATTTCAGTTAACAAACAATATCGCTTTTTCTCTCTTTAGTCAACTCAACAATTTGTGTGTAAAATAAAATAAAGTTTCCTTAATCCATTATTTTCAACAAACAAAAGCAAATATAGAAAATGAGTAATAAATTGGTTATTATATTACAGAAACCAACTACTCTCAAAATTAATTGAAGAGTGGATCAATCTCAAAGGTGAATTTATGTGTGTAAAGTAAACCACAGTTTTCCAAATTCAAACATGTCTTATCATTACTTCTCTTATGACTTAGTTTAATAATGTAAGTAATTAAGTCCTTTCGTAACCAATTCAAGTAAATTTATTCACAGAACAATCTTGATTTTTTCCATAATTCATACCATGATTCTTACACCTATTTCTGTTTCTCTTTCTTTTCCATCAGATCACTCAACACATCTCTCGTAATTTCCTTTCAAAGTGTATATACTTATGAGAGAGGGAAAAAATCCTTTTGGTTCACAGAATTCTAACAGAATAGCAGGTATAATTTTGCACACAACTCTTTAATGCATATTTGGAATCACAATGAGTTCAAAGAAATCATGTGTCACCATGATTTAGCCTGTGTTTGGTATCACAGTGGCTCACCGTGATTCTGACATACTCACCCTAAATTCTGACACACTCAGTTGAAATTGTAAAGTATAGTTTTTGCCAAAATCACAGTGGCACACCGTGATTCTGTCAAACTCATTGTCAATTCAAGTAACCGAAAAAAACTCACTACTTTATCTAACTTGAATATCCAACATTATTCACCCTAAAGTACAAGTATGAACAGTGTCAACTCATGAAGTGAAGCTATCAGTAGTGGTTATGGCTCCACTACAGTAAAGTGCAACCAAACAAATTAAAAGGTGATAGAGCAGGTTGTGTAACACAATTAGAATGAAAGAAGGACACGGAATCTTGACAGCCTGTAACCTCTATATCAACCACACAAACAGTCCAACATACACTAAAAACCATACTTTGTTGTCACTAAACTATTTCAATTTAGGGGGCTGATTTAAATGGTTTAACTTAAGACTCTTCCATGTCTCTACTCTTTTTGTTTGGTACTTCTTAAACTACAAAAAGAAAAACAGCTACAATTGAGAATCACAACAACTTACCCCATTTTCTTTATAAGCCTTTTTCTAAAAATAGATTTTCCATTGTTATTGTGTGACGTGTTAACTGCATGACACAATTACAGATTTTAGTCGGTTAGATTCGGATAATGTTTTGCAATGTAGTTTAAGTTCATTTGAGCATAATTGTCCTATTTTAATTTAATAACAAAGATTCTCTAAATTGCACGAAGTAGAGATTTCCTACTGCACACAACTGTGTGATTCTACTACTGCATGAAATCGGGTTTGGATTTCACACAGTTACTAAGTGGACACTGTAATTGATATTGACCGTCTGATAAAAAACGAATAACTGAATTTGCATATTGTATTAAACGGTCAAATCTGACTTCAGAAGAGCCGTTTGATCATAAATCTATGATCGAGATCACCTACTACCTGAAGCAGGTACAACATACATCATTTGGGTCCTACCCCATGGACTTTGGGTCCATTTTATCCAAAGGGATTGTCCAGCATTAAGGAGAGGTAGTCATGTGACTTTCTCTCTATCTATCATTAGTGATCACTGATCAGTGACCATTCTCTCTCATACACAAACTTATTTTATTCACTATTATCTCTCATCTATTCACAATCCAAATCCTTTTGTTTCCTTTATTCCTATCAGGTTTAAACAAAGTTCAAATGATCCCTAATCAATTTCAGATTATTTTTTGCAATCATAAAACACCAAAAATAATAATACTCCAAATTTAGACACTATAGTAAAAAAAAAAAAAAAAACCAGAAATATGATAGTGCTGTACTTTTTAACCAAAAAAATGTTGTCAAAGTGTGCATTGTACTAACCAAGCAAGCTTCAATCTCGGAAAATGACATCATCAGCTATATCCATCAACGGCGCAAGACATTCCAGCGAGAATTTCCTTGCAAATAGATACGAATAACTCGAATTCGACACCCTCAACTGTCGAACAAGCTTTGGCGACACCTCCTCCGGAGTATAAAGATGTGGATGTCCATCCCAACAACCGGTCCAATTAACTCTTGTGAGTGTAAAACCAGTGCACCCATTTGGATCCTCCATTGACAAAAGAGTAGGAAAATAATGCTCCTCAGGATAACAAGAATAAACATGTATACAAGGCAACCTAAACTTCTTCCATAATTTTTTATCTCTCACCACAGCCATTGCATGTTTCCGGTTCAAGATAAAAAACTGAGAACCAACTCGAAAATCCTCGAACCGAACCTCTGGCAACATTACATTCTCCCCTCGAGCATTATACCGTTCATTGAGATTCTGTTCGTCAGACAGAATCTCAATGAAACTGGGGTACAAAAAGTTATTGTCGTTACCGGTAGCAAAACTGGCTAACGACAATAACTGATTCTTAAAAAGATATTTATAAACGAATCGAAACGACAAGAGCGGAATACAGTGTTGTGAGACCAAAGCAAAGTATTGATTAAGCGGGTCATCTAAAAGAGCAGATGCTAATAAACGGCGGGTAGCCGAAATAAGTGATGGGGAAGCGCGTTGGGTTATTTTGGAAGAAATAAAACGGTTATGAAAAACGCCACCAGGTGATACGACGGAGGAAGTGGGGTCCGCGTGGATGTAAATATTGAAGAGATGATTATTACCGGTAAAGAATTTTTCCCATAAAGGAGCGAAGGTGAGGTTGGTGTTAGTGAGGAAAAGGAAAGCGATTTTGGGTTTGGGATTAGTGAGGGTAGATAAATGGTTGGTGATGTGGGTGGTGGTGGCGGTGGTGGTGGTGGTGGCGCGGTGGAAAAGAGTGAGGTCGTCGGAGTCAGGGGAGAATTGAGGGAGGAGATGATGGGTGAAGAAGAAAACGAATGGAAGAGAGAGAAGAAGAGCTAAGGAAACAAGAATTGGTGATGAAGATGATGATGACATTGGTTTTTGGTTTGGTGGGTTTTGCAGCGGTTTCAGTTTGAGATGATGGGAAAAAAGGTTTGGGATGAATGAATGAGAAAAGAGAGTGAATGTAATGAATATGAATATGTGGTGGAGTGTTGGATTTTTATTTTTTTTTATGACAAGAAGTGTTGGATTGTTTTATAAAGAGTTTATTCGTGTACTTGTTTTTTAATGTTCGGTGTTGTTGTTTGTGTTGTTTTTTTTTTATTTTGATGGAATTTTATTTTTTGAAAATATTTTTTAATACAATCTTGAAGACGATTTGATGAAAAAGACAAGAGCATCGAGATACTTTTTATTTTTGGGATGGATACTTTTTTATTTTATTTTTAGGAAGATACTTTTATTTTTATATTATTTTTATAGAAGATACTTTTTTATTTTTCTTTTTATTCTATATTTTACAAGATTTGATATTAATATGTATGATTTTTTGCAAAAATTTATTAGGGGAAGTGAAAGCTTGTGATGTTCTTATTGTAAAATTGAAACATTTTTATTTATTAATCTTAGTTTTTTAATTGGTGGTAATGTGTGAGATTATATTTTTGAAAACTTTTAATTGATTGCATAAAGAGTGTGTTTGATCTGTTAAAAAATAAAGAACTGAATATGACAAATTTAGTTGTATTGTTTTTTATTTTGAAATTGTTCCTAGAAATAGATAAATTGAGGGTTAAGGGACTTGACACAAACTAGAATTCTTATCCTCCAATAAACTATAGAACAATTTTTTGTTCTGTGCAAAAGTTGTTTAAAATACCAAAATAAATTTTTATCTACCAAACATAGTATAAGATAAAAACTGTTTAATATATTAAATTTTATCTTATACTGTTCTATCTTGTATTATTCTTTCTAATACTTACTTTTTATTGATCAAATGTACTCATTTTTTTTTTTTTGTGGGGATGGGGAATCGCATAAAGTGCATTAGATTTAGATCAATTGGAATAAATTTTGATTAGATAGGAGTAAGGAGGTTTGATAGTGAGGCATGTTAAAGAATTTAATTTAGCATTATTAAAAAAGTGGTGGTGACTTATGAACTGTTTAGTTCAACGGAAGGGAGATATTTTAAAGGAGTGGAGGAAAGATGAGGGGGGAAGAAGGGAAGGATTTTAATTATTTATGTGTTTGGTTCAAAATATAGAAGTGGATGGGTTTTAACGACATATATGTTTGGTTCAGAGGGAGAGGAGAGGTATTCGAAAACTAATTTACTTTTTTAACCTTATAATCTTATAATTGTTTCATGATTTTAAAACTATATTTCATATTGTAAGAAAAATACTATACTTGATAAACAATTGAACATTTTTTTTAATATGAAAACTCTATTTGTCAAAAAAAACCATAAAAACTCAATAATCAAAAACTTTATCTATACTAATATATAAAGGGAATACAAATTTTTGGGATGGCTTTTTTGTTATTCCTATTTTACCCTTAAAAAATAGCTTCCACATAAAAATAGATTTTCAGTTGTTTTTAGTAAATAATTTTTTTTTCTTAACAACTAAGCACAACTTTCATATAAAAGTAGGTTTTCAGTTTTTTTATAGTAAAAAAATATTTTTTTTTCTTCTTAATAACTAACAAAAAAAAAAGATTGCGTAGTTATCAATTAACTAAGTCAAATAAAAAAGGAGATTAAATAGTTATTTATATTTGCACAGTAGAGAATATCGATCACAAAAAATATAGAAGAGAATATCGATCACACAAACGGGCTTGGCGGCTAGTAAATAATAATAAACAAAAAAATTAACAGAAAATTCGGTGATAAAAAATATTAGAGGACTTTTAAAATAATTTGATAGAGTATAAAAATATATATATAAAAAAATTATCGATAGTAATTTATATTAGATTTTTCAATAAAAATTTATTGTAGTATTTTTAGTTGCTTTATAGTTTATTGACAACAACTTATTTATATAAATTACACCACAACAAAAAATTATAAAGAAAATAAAAGAAAACAAAAAAGCTGGAAAATTACTGTAACAAAAAATGTTGGTTGCTAGAACAAATAAATAGTTATGTAAAGAAAAATATTAGCGCCAAAAAAGTTTATAAGATACTTACGTAAAAAAGAATAGCACAAAAAAAGTTTATAATAAGATACTACCATACTAAAATATACGTTAAAAAAATGGTTTGAAAACAAAAAAAAAATGAGAATTAACAAAAAAAAAAAAAAAAAAGAACTACAAAAAAAGGGTAATTTTAGCATTTTAAAATGATTATGAGGACAATTATGTCAATATAATTAAAATTATAATAAAATATTCCCTTCCCTTCAAATCCATCCAATTTAGGGTAAATCAAAAATTGGGTTTTGGAGGGATTTTGCTCCCCTCATAAAAAATGAACCAAACACAATTAATTTAAAATATTCCCTCTCCTCCATATACTTTGAACCAAACAGACCCTTAGAGCACAAATATCGCCTGTCAATTGCCGTGTCTTTCCATTGCCTAAAGACATTGTGTCAGAGTATAAGGGGTATTCAAGGTGTCCAATTTTTGCACCGTGTCTCTGCTTGGAACCCGTTTCTTTTCAACTTTGTGTGCATAGAAATTAATATAAAATTGTGTTACTACTATGTATGTTGTATGATATATTGTGTGTTTAGTGGGACCCATTTTAGAGTTTAATTGATAAATGGTATGGATATTTAGAAAGTATAGTTGAGTTGCTTAAATAATTGAGAAGTATTAAATAATATAAAATATTAAGTGGGGTCCACTTATACCACCAAATAGGATGGCATGAATGTGGATGCTCTTATAAGGGGGTTCTAGTAGTTTGTGGTTTAAGATTCTAACTCATAAATATGGTGTGATGATGGAGATTATTAAGGTGAGTGGGAATATGACACTGGTTTGGTGGAAGAATTTGAATTCTACTTAGAAAAAGAGGGTTGAATGGAGAAGTTGATTGGTTTGATAGTCTCTGTAGGGAATGGGGAGGAAATTTATTTTTGGAGAGATCCTTAGTTGGAAGGGAGGTTTTAAATAGATTGTTAGATTTTATAGTTGATTCGGAGGTTTAGATGGTAGAGATGTATCAGAAGAGTTGGGGTGTGGAGAAAGATGAATTGAGGTAGAGAAAGATGTTGTTTTTTTGGGGGAGTTGTTATATGGTTATCTGATCATTTTCTTGTAGGTTGTTATCTAATCATTTTCCAACGATATTTTATCTTAGAATTCTCAATTTTGTGTAAATAGTTGTGGTGTTGAAAATCTTACCCATATTTTCTTTGATTGTAATATCGTGTTTTTTAAAATATGGGTAGAGATGTTGAAGCACTTAGGTGATTCTTTTCATGATCAACAATTTTGTAGTTACAAGTGCGATTTTATGTCTCAAAAGATAAATGGCTTTTAGCTTGTTTTGGATGTTTTGAAAAACTTATAACAATAAGTTTTTTTGGTTATAAGAAGATTTCTATTGATGGGATCGTTAACCAAATTAAGATTCATTCTTTTTGACAACTTGGTCTTTGTGGAGAGTGAATTCTCTCAAAAAAAAATTCCTCATATTCGTTAAGTATATACATCTTCACCCTTAAATCCACATTTTTCTTTTTTTCTCCTCTCTCATCTTTCAAATCAATGGTCGTAAAAAAATTTACCATAATGGTAATTGAGAGAATCTTTTCTCGTCTTTGATAGCTTGATTAGTTGAAGTGACTCAAATTCTAAAATTAGGGGATCTATTTTTTTTTAATCGCTTTTGTTGTTGTTGTTGTTGTTGATTTTTGTATTTGTTGTAATTTTTTGTACTTTTGTAATGCATGCCTTGTGCTAAATTTAAAGTTCATAATTTACTCATTTTTCAGCCGTTTAAAAAATAATACTATATTTTTTTGTTAAAAAAATTAATATATTTTGTGTAAAAAAATATATATGTTTATAAGAATGAAATAGGCGTATTTTTTTTATTTTGGAAAATGGATCTTAGGATGAAAAGGAAATATTTTAAGTGAATTAGACATGCAAAACAGTAAATGTGCAATTTTTTATTTAATTTTATTTGGCCTTTTCCCTTTTATATATTTTTCTTTTCTTTTGAAATTATAATTATTATGTAATTTTTTGTTGCTAATTACTAATTAGAGTCTGTTTGATTTGATTTATTTTTTAGTTTATTCAATAAATAATTTTTGATGCTTTTTTATAAGTTCTCACTAAGGAAAATAATACATAAAAATTTATTTATTTGAATAATCTATTTTACATAAACTCAAAAATAAGTCAATCCAAATAATTTCTTAGAATAATTAAGCAAATACGACATGTTAAGTCAGTAGAAGAAGATAACAAATTTAAGATTACATTTAGTTGCTTTTGTTGTTATATTTGTTTCTTTAGCTTTGACTACAAATGTTTCATCTGTAAATTTCTTGATGATTTTTAGTTGCTTTTTTGTTTTTTGTTTGAAGAGCTTAAAGTGCAAAACAATTATTTTTCATTTTATTTTTGGATGGGTTCCCCAACCCATTGCTTTGGAACAGGACGGATTGCAAGATTGGGTCGGGTCAGTCCACTTGGATTGGTCTAATGATGTTGGCTTGGGTTATTGAAGTTTGTTCCTCTTAAGGTCTCAGTTCGATTTCTTTTAGTGTCAATTTCGATGGGCTAGTCCATACAGAGTTAAAAAAACTTTGGGGGTCAGACGTTGGAATTGGTCCACTCAAATTAATCGATCTTTGTGCCGGATACCGAATTTTTAAAATTAAAAAACAAAAAGACTGGGTCGGGTCCTATACACCCTGTATGGTATGAAAATTTGGAAATTTTTTGTTATGTGTGAAGACAACAAATAATTTTGGTTGGGTGTGTAGACAATATGATTATTTTCTGGGATTGCTTTTTGCTTTATATTATTTGATTCATGAGAGAAGTAGAATGGAAGAAAACAGTGTGTCACGATAAGGAAAAGTGCTTTATTTCTTAAGCATGAATGAAAGAATATGACTAGAAGGGAAAGGTGGTGAGGATGGTGGGAAATTGCCAACCAAGTAGGTAGTGGGGACTGATGGTGGCATTTAACATTTTAACATGCACAAATGTAAAATTTCCTATCATAGTCTAATAATGGACATTGTCATTTTATTTATCTAACAAAACAAAAATAGAGTTATTTATTATGTGATTCAATTCCTCGCAATTTTCTGACAACCCACTTTAGTTCCTGGAAAATAAAATTTAAATTAGTCTCGGACATTTTCTTACTAAAATTTGAATTAAATCGTCAAAAAATTGTGAATGACTTCATTGATCGCAGAAGCTAAGAATATTTTAGACTCTAGAAAGAAAGGGATTTCTATGTTGAGAGAGAGTTATTAAAAAAAAATCAAATAAAATAAATGTAGTTAGGGATTAGCCATTACAAAGTGAATTTTCCCTATTGAATAATGAGCCACCAGAGTCGTAGCGAAAGCAAGTCTTCATAGGACTATTGTCATTGCTTATGAACCTGAACCTAGGTGAATTATCCATGACCATGATGAAGCTTAGGTAAAACTAAGTGGAGATACGATCTGATGTTGAAAAATCAACAGATAAGTAGTTGCTAACGGTGAAATGCCACAAACTAAAAGCTACCTTTTAACTGGACATATAAGGCTAAAGCATTGTTTCGACGCAAGCCACGAGAGCGGTGCCAAATTCAATCAAACTCTGATCACTAGATATGTCCCCAAAGGGTCAAGGTCGGCCAATGAGACAATGAGGGCTAGTTGGCCACAATATTATGATAATATGTTCAGCAAATTATAAGAATACGTTAAGTAATGTGTAAAACTCATTAAATCATCTTGATATGTACACCTAAGATATATTTTAAATTTTGTTCTACTTCTGTATATTAATGCAGACTTCGGACTTTTTTAACGGACAATAAAAACCTAAAAAACTGGCCTCATTATTAAGCCGTCCTATGTATAAGGGGGCGACTTCGAAAGAACCATACAATCGTGTTCTAGTAGTGATGGGTTTATGAAAGGTACTACTCCCCTGGATTTTCTTTAAAACTTACCATTATAAATTTTTGGTCGATTTCGCCACAGTTCCAATGTACAGTTCGGAACATGATTTGTCCGAAAGTCCACTTCCAGTGTGCCTTATTAAAGCAGGATTGTCTATACCTTCAAAAGAGTTTTCAAAATTTGATCATTCTAAATCACAAAAAACTGTCTAAACTCGTTTTTGCAACACCAAAATCATATCATTTCAACAGTATCTTAATCATGTGGCTATCCTTTGCAAGGTGGAATTCAGAGCAAAATCAAGTTCCACATCTGGCAATTTTGTCCTCAAATTAACACTGCTTTAAGCTTCAAAATAATTAAGGTGAAAAAAGCACAAGAAATTTTTTACAAGTTAGACCCTGTAGGAACATATATTCCCCAACCACTCAAAGCACAGTCTCCAACTAAAGCAAAGTAAAAATCCCACAATGGGTGAACCGGGCCATAGAAAACATTCAAGTATACCTATACCTATACTTTCTATACAAAACCCAACCCAAAATCTTATATACCAAATGACAAAGGAATATTAAATTAACCTCCTGAACACCTAAAATTGCTCCGGTGTAAATGTGTTTGAATCACTATTTAAGGCTATACTTGTTACCTTCTCAGCTGAACAGAAAAATGGAATCAGACAGACTACTCAGAAGATTCACAGCTTCTCTACGCTTCATTTTACTACCATGAGAAAGCTTCAACTGCCGCTGGACACAGTACGACCAAACTGACTGGTCAAGATGATACAAGCTTTTCTCTAGTTGTAGATTTTTATTGGTTTATCAAATGCATGACGATTCTGCAAAATTGAAAAATAATCATTATAGCCTTATTATATGTTATAAACATACCTCAAATGCATAAACTAAAACTCAACTGCCAATTATTTTGAGGCTAATAATGGCTACTCTCTTTTTCTTTTAATTAAGAACAAGAGTTTTGAGAGGGGGGGATTCCGCATTCATGTTAAAAGTGTCTTTTATGGTAAGGGAAAGAACAGTTGGGAGGAATGATCTATCACAAAAATGTTGGAAACAATAGCAAAATATTGCAGGATTCATGTCTGGATGTGTTTAAATGAGCTTTTCCTCTTCCATATTTTTTAGCACACCTCACTAACTCATTGTCCATCACATTATCACAACACGTATCCACCTCAAGACAAGACTCCATATTATACCTCAAAGCAAGGAGGAGCTAGCGTCCTAATAATATTTTACCTGATTGGCTGTATATCTTTTTGGTGAATTGTCAGTGTGCTCAAGTCCAAGATACTGCTCCCATGCGCCGTATATATCCCTTCTCTAAAAAAACAAACAATATTACAATGTTATTATTAAATATGGTAGAAAATAAAGAAGCCAACTCCTAATTTCATGAAAATTCCCTCAAGCTTAGAAACAGACACAACTAAAATGTCGAATTACAGAGCAGAGAGAAATGACAATACCTGAAACCGACTGGAAATAATATCTGAATCTTGAAGGTACTCAGGACGACCAAGTGAGACAAATGCAAACTTCCACTGCAGGGAACAGACAGAGAAAATACATTAATAATCAATTATTGGAAACCTAAAAGCTTATTTGCAACTGCCTGAAATACAAGATTGAAACAATTTTTCAGAGTCAAGTATACTTAAGTTAAAAGTAATCATCCATACCTCATGTTGAAATTTGCAACATGAAATGTATAAAGACATAATAAATTATGCATAGGAAAATATAAATAAATTATATATAAATATCTGATAACCACAGTATACAGAAACTATTTAAGACAATGTATAACAAGCCTCAATATCACACTGAAAACAGAATAACTGAGTTTTAAATTTCACTCGATCTCAAATATTTTATGAAGTTTTACAAAATCAATTCATACTAATATATTAAACGAGCACCTTGTGAATGCCAATCATTCATTAAACTCTCCTGAAAGCAAACATTTATGTTCCTAAAAAACATGAACAAGGCCTCTCCAATTCGTTCAAATAACTGTTTTTGTGATAGTGCATTATATTAATCTATCACACACTGTGGCAAGCTACACTACACTGTACTAAATATATTTGAAATAGTTTAAAATCTTAGTGGGGGCAGTTGCCCCACATTGGTAAAGTTAGCCTAACTCCTGTCTTTGTGTAGCTAGCCACTTTTCTGTCATTTTGATTGACCTGAACCATGAATTATTTTCATGTACATATATAATATTTTAGTGTCGATAGTTTTTTACATTTCACTATTTTGTTTATTTTTTAAAAATATATATATTTTTAACCATCATCTCAACCACTGCAAACAAGTTAGACAAAACTTGAAGAACTTACAAGTCCATTATACACTATTAACCACCATGGGGATAGTTGTATCAGAATTTAAAACATAAAAACAGGACCAGATGATTAAATCACATTCACAAAATTTACCTTCACAAACTCCTCATTTGGAACTTGCAACTTCTTTTGTACCCGCAATTTGACATCAGCTAATGCCTCACCCTCATGGATAACCAAGAAAAAAGGATCTCCAAAATTCTGAACATGCTGATATTCCCAAATCACCCCCAGTACAAACAAAATATTAGAATATTTTAGAGGTAGTAACAAACTTCAATGGGTTGAAAAGGAATTTATTTTGAACGAATTTTGAGCACTAAATAAAAGCTATAAACATACAAAACAATGAGTCTTACCATCAGATTTTGAGCAGTGTCTTTCAGAAAATGATAAACATGTATCATCCGATCGTGAGGGCCAAGGTTTTTCTCTTCTTCCGGAATCTGCGGCAAAAAAAAATCCATATGAAACTTGTAGCAAATAGGTAATTGAGAGAAGAATAATGTGAGAGAGTATGACATCATACCATTGCAGAAAATGATATTACTGATAAACTCAAGACAAATAATTGGAATAAAGAGACTAATGGAATATGAAAGATTAAATTTTATTTCTTTTACGAAACGAGCAATGTTAGTTGTTAATTTGTTAGGTTAAATTTAAGAAACCATATATTTAATTATAAGACAATGTATGTGCAATGAACCCAATGATATAATAAATTCTAATTATACTTAAAAGTGAAACATCAATTATATTCTACTTCAAACAGCTTTTATAATAATTTAGTGCAATCTAACTTTTTACAATGTCATATGTTCCAAACATAAATAGATACTTGTACATTCATAATGGTTTAGGATGGTGTATGTTAAATGTTATATATATTGATGTTATTTAAATTTACGTCCTGGTAGTGCTAACTAAGCACGGAGATTTTCCCTACTTTGTATTGGAGTTTCAACCTCCCACCCTAAATGTTTTCATCTATTATAAAATAACATTTTTATGTTGGAAAAACCAAACTATCTAATAGAAACCAATAGGTTCTTTAATCAGATTGGATTGATATATTTAAAATAGAAATCAATCCAATCCAAACTGCAACTTGTTTTTATTTTTAGATGGGATGACTTTTGGCTTAAAATTGATCCAGACCGAACTGCAAATACATTTTTCAGAGAAACATATTGAACATTTGTTGCATAGGAGAAACAAGGTAGATCATGTAAGGGTTCCTCTGAAACTGCAAAACCACCAAAGGAAAACTCAAATAAGATACCCAAAAGTTGAAAATGGTCTCAACAGAAGGACCCTGAAACCAAACTTGACCAGGCGCAACAAGCTGACAACTAAGGTCCCATGGCCCATGAGAACAAAAGTTTGATAGCCAGGAAGTGAAGGTGATGAAAGGAAAACGATTCTAAATGCAATTATTATAGTGAAGTCCAAAGCATTAGAGAACTTGGGGTGGGTCATGGAGGACAGTATAATTTAGCATATTAAAGTCATAGTGTCAGATAAAAAGGGAGGTGAAACAGTGCAGCTTTTATTATGAATATGGTTTAATTTGATTGATTATTTGGGTGGGGCATCTGTCATTTCCAATATCTTCAGTCCAGATAACAAGTTGTACCAAAAAAATAATTTATTATTATAAAATTATAAAACAGCATATAATTACCTCCTCTGCTCGTAATGTCCAATAATGATCATTAATATGCTCAATATTTTCAGTGACATGAAAAATCTGCAACAGATAGATAATACGACTTGATAAGAATTACCAAAACCTTGAAACATCTTCACAATCATTATCCATTTTAAAGAAAGAATGAAAACAGCAGCACATAACTGATATTATACAAGTATATGCATTAAGTTACAGAGGATGAATATAGTAGCTTTAGCTTAGGTTAGTTGTTCTTAACAGCATCTAAAAATTCTCACTTAAGCATGGAAGAGTTAGTTTGAGAAGTGCTACGTAAGCACTATTTGTTTGTAACTGTTTTTAGTTAGTTAGTTAGTTATAGGGTAGCACTTCAGTGAGCGAGTAAGTGAAGGTTAGAAGATCCAAACAATTTAAATTTTTCTTTTACCTGAGTTTTCATATTCTGAGTTTATGTGTGTCTATCTGTAATTTTTTAAAAGTTGACACTTGAGACTTAATTGCATTAAGAGCAGGTTATAATTAATTAAAGTGGCACTAATGGTTATATTACAAACGTCCCAGTGGGGATGTTAATTATGTCCCTTGAGATTACTAGGTCAAACTCTTAGGGTCTCAATGTGGAAGGAGTGTTATGATACTGGCACTAAGTGCAGGTTAAATTATCTGAACTATTACTAATCTTAACCTAATCTGACACATGGCACTTTACTAATCTTGGATCACCTAAGTGCTTGTTCCTGTTAGAGGTGTGAACCTTTTAGGAACACCACACCAATCCACTTTTTGCCTCATAAAGATACTGAAACATCAACTAGCCAACTATAGGAAATCTGGTTTACTGATAATGACAAATGTTAGTATTTCAAAGTAAAATTCAAAATCTACATATCATCTTCACCTTATAGATCTTGTGATTAAATACTTCAAGCAATCTAAGTTCCGCATCAGGATGTGATAAATCCACCTGTATCAGAGGGAAAGTATATTAGGTATAAATTTCCATTAATACAGTAGTCACGAGTATTTAGCACAATAATACAAGTATATTTTTTTTATTGAAAATAAACAGTTATCGGTATCAAAAAGAGAAAGGAGTAGCAAAAAGATGAATGATAAGGAATCCTCAGTCCAGAAAAGAAAACAAACAAATAAACAGATATAATGGTAATATTAAACTAATCAGCATAAAAGAAACTGTACACACAAGCCTATCCTAAAACAAAATTAAAGGCAACAATACTCCTAAGATAGGAGCAATCTTTCCAACCACAAAAACAGAAGAAAATCATGTAAACTACACTGTGCCACAGGATTTTGTTTATCTTTGTATCAATTACCATTGAAAATGAACATAAGAATATGATCCAACAAAAAAGGATGAGCCTAATCAACAACAAAAATACCCAAACCTTGTTGCATAAATAGATAGGCCACATCAAGGAAAAATTAAACAAGCCAATCTCAGTCTCAGAACTGCACATAACATGCATATCAAGAGGAACCGTTGAACTTGAAGCTCTAAGACAGCATACCTGGTACCCAGTGGGTATTCTGGGGCCAGTACACATTTGGTATTTGTTAGTGCATAGTGGATACACACTGGAATAGCTTTTCAAAAAACAATGAATTGGGTGCAGTTTGTGTACAACTTGGTTAAGGTTGTCAAGCGCGCGATGTAAATCGTAACATCGTACGATCTCACGCGTTTTCCACCACCCACCGTGCCGGAGCGTTGCGAAGATCGTGAGATACGCCGGATCGGTGAGATCGCCGAGGAAGATCGTGAAAGCGTGGTCGCAGCGATCTTCCACGCTCTGCTTTGACCTGCGCCTGCACTGTTTGACCCGTGTCGACCCGTTTTGACTCGGGTCCAGATTGCACCGTTTCAACTCAATTCTGAATCGTTTTCCATCGAAAATGAGGAATTCATTGAACTTGGGACTCGGTGGGTTTTATTTGATTTAATTACTTGGGAATTTGCCATCCATTAATGGACTCGGTGGGTTTTGTTTGATTTAGTTACTTGGGAATTTGCCATCCACTAAGGACTCGGTGGGTTTTAATTGGTTTAAATACTTGGGATAATGGGATTCACCTAACAATGAGTGTTTTTAATTGATTAATTTTTTTAATTTATTTTTTTCTGTAAAAAATAAATAAATTACTATAATAAATTTTTTTTTTTAAGTTAATTTTTCTTATTATTTTTATAATTGTCTATTAAGTGAGATCTTACGATCCTTGTTACGATCCTACGATCCACGCTTTTTCTATACCCCAACGATCTTTAGTGGGATCTCGATTTTGACAACCTTGACTTGGTACAATGGATTATCTGATTTCTCTTTTGGTATGTGAGAGCGGAAGTTGTATCCAAATCATTTACTCTCCAAAGCATAAATTAGTGCCTTCTTGCAAGAAGTCGGAGCTCGATCATCATTTTTTTTTAATGCAAGAGTGTTACAATTATTTAATGCAATTATTCCTTAGCTGTGCAGAATCCCAGATTGTGAAAATTAGGATTGAAATTAACAATCATACCAATCAGGCATTTATTGTAATCTCATTATATATATATATATATATATATATATATATATATATATATATATATATATATATATACAGTCAGCTATTGTCTGATTTAGACAGAAATCTCAAATTTTATTAAAACATAATACTAGAAAAAGTTACTCGTCTAAGTATTGGAATTAGGCAGACAAGACCAAAAACCATTAAATGTGTGAACAAATCTGTCTGTGCATATAATTCATGTGCTCTACCATTTTACCTTTGATTTTAGATCATTAATTACATCTGCGACAGTACTATGCTTCGGTAATCTAATTATCATCACCTGAACAAGGAAGGATGATTTGGTTAGAAATATAAAATTTGAAAAAGTAAATAACTCTGTAATAAGTAAAAGCAACACCGACTGTACTAACTTCATCCTTGGTATCATGATGAAAAGCAATTTTGAGTGTTTTCAGGCATTGTAATTCGGGCAGAGGGATGTCCAATACTTCATAGTATAGAATATCAGAAGCCTGGTAATTAAATCAAACAACAATAATTTAGCATATCGAAAGTCAAGGAAAACTGGTTTTAAATCCATTCACAACTATGCACAGGTTCTAAAATGCACTGCAATTAGTAACCTGATTGTAGTGAACCAGCATGTCAGACAAATGATCCACCCCTCGGTACTTGATAGGCTGTGGTTTAGGTTGCTGGGAGTAGCAGTTATGAGATGTGAGTCTGATTTTAGAAGGATCATTCAAACCAAGATGTTGAGAGACTCTATCTACAACATCATCGTAAGTATGAAGCTTTGACCTAATTGATGACAGAGCAGAAATGAACTACCAGAGATATGCCACAATTAACATAAAATTATTTTAAAAAAAACAAAAGAATTGTATGTCCGACAGAAACTCACAGCTCAAGACTGAACTCATCCTCCTTAGGTTTCTCCAAGAACCTAAAGCGAACAACCTGCACATCAAAGCAAAGTGATTTATGAAAAAGGACTTCAAATATACAGAAGATTCTTTTCAAAACGCAAGATTCTTTTCAATATGTTTAATGTTTAATCATTGCAGGAGAATGGAGAATCATATCTAATACATGGAGCCATTTAATACCAACCGACTAACATAAATGGGAACCATTCACAAAGAACGCATATACCTCTCTAACTCAATTTCCCTATTCTATACAAATGCTTATCAAACTAAACAAATTATTGACCAACTTTCTAACTAACTCTCCCCATTCTAACTCCTAACATATAGAGATCAGAGAAGTGGCCACACAACAATTACACTATTTATTTTGCATTGTATTTGTATATGCTTCCTAGAGCACGGAGACAGAAATTGAGGAAACAATGACTTTAGAGTAAAATATCAGAGAAAAAGCAATTATAGTCTAACTTAAATATACATACTTGAAGGTGTGTCAAAAAAATATTTATACATACTTGACGGTTTTGCACATAATCAAAGAATGATGGGACATCTGGATAGCAATATAGCTGTCCATCGCTAACTTGAGGGGACTTCTGGAAGCAAATAATATCACCATCCTCTAGCTGTTCAAAACACAACCATGGCAACAAAAGTTACAATCTTAATTGCAAATATTGACTGACATAATTCTAAAGCCAAATTATAAACACCTAAAGCAAAAATAAGAAATATAAAACACTTTGAAGTTGAAACATTCTCAAAAGCACTAGAAACCCAATATACAGTTAGTCACTGATAATTTATACCTGATTTTCACGAAAAGTGGACTTCTTGTCAACATGTTCACACATGATTTTAGGTTCAAATTTTATTTCCTGAATATGAACAACAGATGTAAGCAGCGTCGCAGTATATTGTTATTGCCATCATGGAAGATAATTATAAATGAGATGCAGAGATTGACTAACCTCAAACAGATCAATTTCTTCATCCGGAGCAAATCCAGCCATTTCATTTAGTTTCATCAGTATATCTACTGGCTTTCTGCTACCCATCACAAAAAGCCTCCCAACATACCTGAGGAAACAAAAGAAAATAGATTTCATCATTTATATGTAGTTTCAAACTTTCAATCCTAATCAGTGCTGTGAAATTGTGCGATGGCACCAGCATTGTGTTATGACATGGGGATACTGTGACATGGGGATACTGTGCCAACCACCATAGGCTGCAACGCCTATTGTATCCTCCACTCTTCTGCCATAGCCCTCAACTTCATATTTGTATGAAGGATTTTTAAATGGCCACCATAATCTGCCAATGATAACACTAATCCTAATTTCAATTGGTAAAGCACGTACCGAAGCTTCTGACTTGAAGGTTCATAAAGTTTGAAGAATAGCAACAACTCCTCTTTCAACTTCTCAGGAGGAGGAATAGGTCGCAAATCCTAATTCATTGTTGAAGATATAAATAACAAGTCCATGTCAGTAGTAGTGGCTCAGTTGTAGAGGGAAAGGAAAATACTAGCAGCAACTACCACACTATCAGGAAGATTAAATGAATAAGAAAAACATTACCTGCCCCATTTCAATTTCCAAAAATAATCTTAGCTCTGCATTATTAGCCTTATTGGAAAAATCTCTCAACTGTCCAACCTACAATGATAAAAATGCCGTGTCACGAATCATAATTAGAAAGGTAACAATTCAATATACACTCAAAAAAAACTTTTACCCTGGCTCTCATTCATTTTTTTACATATTGTTTTATAAAGTTTACCATGAGATTTATCAATTACTGTAATGGGACCTTTTATCAAATCATTTTCAATCAGATGATGGAAAAATGTGTATTCCTTTTACGAATAAAAAATTATCTCACTATTAATACATATGTTTAAGAAAAGATAGACAGAACACAAAACATGTTACGACTTGGACAAATATACCTTTAGGAACAACATTTAAAAATGATAGGAATAATTTGTTTGGATTGGCTTATGAACAACTTATTTTGGGCTTATCTACTGACATGGTTATTATTTAAGGTGTTTCGGAGGACTTATGGAACAGTTCATGACATGCTCATAAGTTGTTTATATTTTAGCCAGTTTATATAAGTTCTCCAAGATATCTTATTAAAACAGTTTATTGCTTATATAAAAGTAGTTCGACCATATATTCCCTTTGCTATTGAAATAACTTACACATAAGCACTTACATGATAAGCCCTTGTCCTATAAAAGCGTAACTAAGTTGTTTATCCAAACAATTCCATTATATATATACATAATAAAATGTTAATTAATCCCAATTATTATAAATAGTAGAAGAGAAATGTGAATGAAATTATATATATGTATTTATGATAGAATATGGACCTTAGAACAGAAACCTCCAGACCGTAAAGATCTGGATCTGCAAAATGATAATCAGGGGGAACTTCCCCCCTATTTTTCCCAATAAATTACCAGGTCCCTATTAGTATAAAAGTTCAAAAAATAGAAGTAAAAATTGCACAATAAAACTAAACGTAACTAAAGTTTCTTCGACTAATCCATACAAGATGACACAGTTACGATTTTAAAGTGTTTGGGCTTTTTTGAATGTCTGATGCTAAATCTCAATAAATTACCAGGTCCCTATTACTAGTTTACAATACCCACACCATGACGATGACACTGTATTTTAGCAAATATCAGGAATTTATCAACATTTCATCATTTAATAATGGACTTGTTGTGACTGTGTACAATTTTCGTTAGCAACTACAAAAAATAAAATCATATCAACAAGGAAAGCAGACAAATCAGTCTTCAAAATCACATACTCCAAGGTTAAGAATGAGGTTAACATAAATAACATAAAACACAAAGACCTGCCAGCCACCCTGCTATTAACAAAACACAGAACATTGGAAGTTCTTTAATCTACTTACTGATTGTGTTTCTTCCTGAGCTGTCACTGGTCTATTTGGCCGATATGTATGGTTTTGACGCTTGGCCCACATCCAAAAACGTTGGCACTCAACTGGTATGCCAAACTCTTTCGCAACTTCTTCCTGATCAAAGCTTCATTATCAGAAAGATATGAAATAAATTCAAATCATAATTAGGTTTATAGGACATCTAAAGCCAAATAGATCATTCAACAATACCACAAGATGTGATGAAGTAAATAATGAACGTGGCACTATGCTGTATAGAATTATTCATGAAAAAATTCATGTATTTATAAAAAACAAACTATTATGTGGTTGTTCAGCCTGTTGGCAAGTCTTCAAATAGCCCTCAATTTGTAGAGAGGAGGATATCTTTGAATAATTGAGTTTTTTGTTCTTGCTTAATACAGATTTCTGTTTTCTTTCTCTCTTCTGCCTTTCCTTTGATACCAATTGATCACTGTAAAGTGAGGATTGCCCAGCTCAAAGGGAGAGAATCCTGGCAGATGGATTCAACCAACTTACTAACAAACTGGAAATGATATATATTCACTCACTTGAGGGGGAATCTTGTTAATATGTAACTATTGCCGTAGGCGCATATTCTGTAACTATTAGCAATATTTTATATGGCCAATTAACAAGGCCCATTAGTTAGAGCTTGGTCTATATATAACTGCACAGCAAAGTTCATTTTATATAGGCTTAATGCAATAAATACAAATAAATGTAGGAGATAATATTCCTATTTGCATTATAAAATATGCCTGAAAAATAAACTATACAATAATTACTAAGATCTTAATCAAATTTTCTACATATATATAATTGAACAAATTGAAGAATGTACACTAATTACATAATAAAATAGGTGATACCTTGAAAATGACAAAGGGTGTCTGTTTCTGAATGCGAAAACTTCGCACTTTATCATGATCCACAAGATCAAAGAATATATCCTTTCCGATTTGCTCATGCAGATCAACATCACGGGCAATCTGGGGCCAACACATGAATTAAATAGTATTGAATGTCGCCTTACGAACTCTTTATCACACAAAACACCCAAAGATAAAAACTATAACGATAACTTGAAAGGGAGAGCTAGAGTTGTAACCTTTACAATGGTGTACAAATGAGCCTCAGCCTTCTCCTTCTTCTTCTTCTCTTTTTCTTCTTGCTCTTTCTTTAATCTTATCTAAAATGTATGGTTGAAAAGGAATCATTTTATGTTTAAAATACAAGATAAAAATCATATGAAATCAGTGAATCAGAGAGCTTACTTGAAGATGTTTGGCAATGTCCTTCTCATCCACATTACAAATTATCTTATCTTTGTCACTTTCACGCACATAGACAAGCATGTATGCATTTGAATACTTTGTAAATTTAAAGGGAGAGTTGTTGAACCCAGGATTTGTATGAGGTAACTGTCAACAAAAAATAAAGCAAATAAAAACAGGCGAATGTGTCAAAAAACAAACAAAAAATACATTCGACAAAAAATAACAAAAACAAACATTAGAGAGAAGCCAAACAAATGCAAACAGAATATTACCTCTTCTTCACCACCATACTGCTCTTCTAAAGCCCTGTTTGTGTCTTCTTTTGTTACTCGTTCATCGTCAAATTTAAACCTGAAACACGCAAGTTACATTATCTTTTCAAATTTAAAATCAGGAACAAAAAACATAGATATCTTAAGATCCAACAACCCCATCCATAAGCAGTTTATATAAATACATCAAATTGTTAATTCATGCTGCAAGGATAGTCATATGCAGCACTATGTACAAAAACCAAAAACAATAATGATGCAACTTTTACCACCTCGTCCAGATACAACTTACAAGCACAGTTCTTCACAATATTATTTCAATTAATGATTAAAAAAAAGGGATATGGAACTCTGATCTGTGTCAATTCAGTTGAAGTAAAACCAGTCACTTAAAAATGGATATCATATTCAAATTGTGACTGAATTTACAATTGTGTCTAACCAACCCAATTTTAGCAAGAGATTTAACAAAACTGAAAATTTTATCAAAGCAGAAAGAAAAAATAATTAGCCATACCATTTGATCCTACCATATCAACAAAAAAAATAGCCCTAAACTGAGCACATCAACAACAGCAATAAACGTCCAAATCATTTTTTAAACAGCAATATCTAAAGAAAACTCGAAATTTTCATATAGATATTGTTCATTAATCACATCACTGTGTTAAAACCACCAGCATCGTAACACATCTCTTTCCTATTTCAGTAGTGGTCAATATAGTTCTTAGTAATCATTTACCTCACTATATAGGTTTGGTGATAAAATAAATAAGTGCTCAATTATAAACTATGATGAATACAATAAGAGATATCAATATCCAAAAGATTCCTTAAACTGGTACATACCACTGATTTGAAAGAGTTGGACGTATATATGCATAATAGTGTCCACCATGAACTCCACCACTGTGAACCAAAACACTGCAAACAAATAATTAAGACAAGGTTCACACATAGATTAGAAAATCAACAAGAAGCGTGAGATATTGTATATTTTTTAAATAATCACTCATCATACAAATATACTATAATAAGTTGATTCAGTTTTGTCATCAACAGATAGGCCAATTATCAAATACAGATTCTACCAAGTGGCTACCTAATACTTAGCCTCAAGCTTCAATTAGTGCCAGCAAAGCCCAACGCCTACCGGTAGCAAATTCGATATTTCATCAGGTGGATGCTTATCAACCTTCCTCACCCAGGTAATTTTCATTCTGTCACTACAAAGATATTTCATGGCTAGTCACTTTCAACTAATATATACTATCCTATTATATTTTTTATGACTACCTTTCCATTGCACATTTACACCTTCATGACTCATGAGCACATTGTGCTTAGCTATTCCTTATAGCCATCTTTGGATTGATGGAATGGGTTGAAATGGAATAGAACATGATAAATGAATTTATCCCCTCCTTTTTCTTACTTCCCAATTTGGGGGATATTGGATAGAACAAGTCTATTTTTGCTTATATGAGACCGGAGGGAGTACTTTAGGAATACTTATTATATTTATAGCTTTGTAACCTTTTACTCCATATCATTCCATTTTGTCCCACTCTTTATTTGATATTAAAATTTTAATCCATTTCATTTTGTTCAATAATTCCATTTTCCATTAGATATTCCAACATAGTTCATTAACATAGAAGTTTTGAATGTTGTCTATTGAAACACACTAAGCTTCTAGTGTGGAGTCTGGCCCCACAGCAATCCAGATGTAGCCTGCCCCTATGGCTATCCAAGAGAAATCAGTCTTGCTCCACAGCTGTCACAAATGCAGACTAGCCCCGAGGAAATTCAGAAATAAGGATAAAAGAAAGAAATCCTAAAATTCAGCCTGACCCCAAGGCTTTCCTAGACCCATGCTGGCCCTATGACTATCCCAAAGAATTAGCATGACCTTGCTGATATTCCAAATGAAGACTAGCTGTGTCGTAGTCACAAAGAATCAACCATTACATCTAACAATATATGGATTTAAATATAAGCTAGTATTGATATGAGCTTGTTTTTCTTTGAAATCCTGGTTTAGCAAAAGTCCAACATGCGAATATAAAGAATAACTGAAGAAAAGTTCAAATTTTAAAATCTGAACAAAGCATCTTATCAAAACAATCTGTAACTCGGTTGAAATTCTAGCATCCAGAAAATTCAACTAAGATCAGGTAACACTAAGCTATCCTTCATAATTGGTTGTAGTACAGTAGAATCCATGAAAGTCAGTCCAATTAAGAACCAACTATCCCAAAACTTCAGTTCTTGGTTGAAAATGCATGAAAGGCTTTCATTTCATCTCTTAACACACCCCCTCACCCGAACCTTTTGGGATTGCAGTATGACCAATGTACTAATCAATTTTTACTGTGTGCTGAAATTTAAGGTTAATTTATAAGAATGGAGACAACAACTATTGAAATCCTAATATATTTGTCATGGAGGCTCCAATAACAGGTCAGCAACTATTTAAATTCTAATATATGTTTGTCATGGCAGCCCCAATACAAGGTCAAGAACCAACTATCCCAAAAGATTATGCCATTAAGCAAGGATGCATGAATGATTTTTATCAAATCTTGAAAGTCTAAATAATAAAGACCAGTTTCAAAAGTTAAGTCGTGCAGATGTCAACAATAATGACAGGGCCGGTATTCTTGGACTATGGGTTTGGATGTTGAGTTAGGCCTAAACCATATTCTAAGATGGTATCGAATCTTATCCAAGATCCATTGGGCCATCTCGGCCACCCTCCAAATATTACACCCTGTGTGTGAGGTGTAATGAAAGTCCCACAATAGATATGGATATGAAAATAACCTAAATATTGATTATTAGTAGCGCGCAACACTCACCATACAAGGCGGTTTTGTTGTTAAATTAGAAGCAGTTTTCTAAAAGTTATATTAAGAACCGGAATATTTACCAATAAAAGTGAAATAGAAGCCATGGATAATAAGGAACACGTCATATGCATTTGAGTCGAACAAATCATAACAAATATTAATTAAACTAAAATCCACAATTCTCACGATGGGGAAAGATACAAAAATTACACTTCAACAACACAGCACCAGATGCGACTGAATTTTCAAAACCTTTTTCTATAAGCCTTCTCAGTATACTCTTAGAGATGCGTGAAAGACATCCAATCAAACAGAACAAAGAATATGCTTATATTTAAGATCAACCAAGTGAATTTTCTAATACCTGTGAAGTGTATAAAGGTTGCGAATACTTCTGTCTGCTTCAGGAGATAGATACTTTCCATCATTCCTATCAAGATCTAGTTCCAAGGGGAACTCATAGCGGTCATTGATCTGTTTGCAATTATATTAATGGCCATTACGGTTACAGGCAGCAGAGTAAAATATTATTAATACAATAGTACGCCAACAAATAAAACAATCATTCATTTTATTCACATCCAATGGCAATATAAACGGGAAGGAAGTAATCAAATATAGTAAAAATGTCTTGGAAGTTGTGTAGTTAATTCTTTAAAAGTCTATAAAATGCTATTTTCAACACAATTTGCTTTTTTTGTTCCTTAACAAGTGTCCTACCTTAACAAGTTCCATAAGGGCAAATAGGGCACTTGTTAGCATGGCCCTAAAGTAAAACACAGACACAAAACAACATTGTTTCAATTAATTGATACTTAACATGTGTCCTACTTTAACAAGTGCCATAAGGGCAAATAGGGCACTTGTTAGCATGGCCCTAAAGTAAAACACAGACACAAAACAACATTGTTTCAATTAATTGATACTTATTAAACAAATAATAAAACAGAAAAACCAGACAATTATTCGTGGAATACGGTGGGGGAAAAGTCCCAAAGTAGGAAAAGAAGTTTAGTGAAAAAGAAATATTACAGGGACAAAATCACAGAACCCCAAAATGGATATTATTTACTATTGGATTTTTCAAGAATGGATACAAATCCAGCAAATCATGAGTTAAATAACATGCAAACTGATAAAGTCTGCATTATTACCAAAGGGAAAATAAAAAGTATAAAAGGATAACTATAGCTAGCAAAGGAGGAGGACCAAAACATAATGGACGAACAAAGACAACCTTTCCTGTTGTACCAAAATTTAAATACTGAAAAAACAATCAAAACATGTGAGAATATCAAAGGTGAGGGGTTTTTATTGATTCTTTAATCTAATACTAACCTTCACCATAGTGTCTCGCACAAAATCATACTCAAACCGTTTTAACTGAAGCTGAAGAACAGGTGGAAAATCAATGAACAGTACACCCTTCTTTGCTTCCTGAAAGTATAATCACAATCATGATGTAAAAAAAGAACAATTGTAGATAAAAACTGTAGGTAACGAAGTTCGTCCTGACAACCAAAAGCTAAAATACATGGTTATGGATTGTACCTGTAAACCATACTGCTCTGCATGATACTTGTTATCACCCTCAAGTTGTTCTACTTCCACATACTTATCGAAAGAAGCATACACATCTGTACAGCCTTTGACATCCAGCTGAAGATCTATTAAAAAAAAATCAAATAATCAAAGTTCAGAAGGCACCAGAATAGAAAAGGGATGATATGTAAACAATGGCATCCCAATGCCAAAAATACATACCATAAAATGATTCTTTTCTTGTTGATTTATAATCCACATTGATGCATTCAATATAGTTCATATGGTGGCCTTCAAACAACTGTTGTATAGTACCTTCAACAACAGTTCCCTGGGAAGTGGAAGCCTCAATAAATAATATTCCAGACATAATACACGAGTGGGAAGTATCTACAGTAAAATCCAATTTACCTACAAAATAACTATAAGAAGCTACCATTAAAAAACCTTTACCTTCATTTTGTCTTCTAGCTTTTCACAGAGAACCCTATTAAGTTCTTGGACATCATGCTGCATGAATGAATCATACGTATCCCATCCAAAAGACTTGGTTAACTCTTTTGTTGATACACTGCTGTCATTATACTGCAACTTGTAAAACAAACTCTGTAATGCCAGAGGGATGCTCCCAGATGGCATATCATTTTCAGTCGTGGGCATATGGTACACAGCCTGAACAAACAATTTTAAGCATAAGGGACAACCTTCTTTGGGAAAATAATTAATAAAGTTCAATGTTACTGACTAACCTTTCTGAAATAAGGAATGTGATATAGTGTCTGAAGAAGAGAATTCATGTAACAGGTAGCCCCTTGGTTTTTCAAACCAACACAGCCAGTTTCTTTTTTTGAGTCGTGTGCCCAGTAATCAAGATCTTTGCGCACATTCACATCAGCCTCAAGTATACATCTGTCGTCCATTACATAGCCTCTACTAGGATCATACAATTCAGAAAGAGGCATGAAATTAGTGAAACCCCAATCACTCTCACGTGCATTAAACTGGTGCTGTGTTTCTGCAATATGAAAAAGCTCAAGATTATTATTCTCTATAAAAGGAAAGAGAAGTGCACCAACACGTTGTCCTTAGAAAGACAAAAAAACATGAAAAATATAGAAAGTAGAGAGTAATAGAAACTAAAAATCCAACATAAGTGTCCAACCTCTCAATATCAGACAAAGAAATTCAGTAAGAAACAATGACCAGAGATCCAAAGACAGAACAGAAATACAAGGAAAAAGTAAAACACAAAGATTTTAGTTGTTAGTTTCTCAAAAATTTAAGATCTTGAAAAGTGAACACCTCAAGAGTAACATATATGGATTGTTTAGAGAAAAGGAATGACATGTGTTTCTTTTTAATTGATGTGTCATATGTGTAAAGCAGAGTTATGTTAATATATATACTACATGAAGCAAAGGTAACAAAGATTTACATTCATCCTAACTACCACAATCACATGATACAATATCTATATTTACATTCTTTAAATAATTTCCCTTAAGCCCGAGCATACAAATCATATACACCAGGCTTGTTAGATATATAACTTATCTGAGAAGCTCTCCAAGAAATTATTAAAAAAAATATACACCAATGAATCATGTTTGACTAACCAAAAATGAATCTAGGAGGTCCTAACATGGGACCAAAAATAGGCTCTTTCTTAAGAGTTTAGAACATAATTTTTCTTGGTTTTCCCCTACCTCTACCAAATAGGCTACCTTCCATCTGATCTACTCTCCTTACTATAGAATCAACTCGTGTCCTCCACAAATGCCCAAACCACATAAGTCAAGATTCAACCGTCTTTTCTACAATAGGTTCCACTCCATCTTACTCCAATGTTGTCATTTCTAATCTTAATCTATCTAGTATTTCAACTCTAAAAAACCTAGTGCCAAAATAAATCAATTTCAAAAGAAAAATGTCAGTCAAAGCAATATTTCTTGACACCAAACTGCAAAGACCCTCTACCCTTTTATTGTCTGGTCTGCAACACAGTTCCCCTTTCTTGACTTTTCAGTGTCCACAGAACAACATAACTCCCATTAAGGTTTTCATACATTTAATTTAACGCCCCATAAAATTTAACAGATTTTAATTCTACTGACTCTTAAATACAGCATAATAAATAGAAAAACATGTCTAAACGAACATCAGTTGAAGAAAAAAATTACCTTTTCTGATGGAATATTTAATGTTAGCCTGATTGACCACACTTAAACTGAACTGTGCAAATCTAGTCCAGCCATAAGGCATTGTCACTGAATCTGCAACATCTATATACATTGACAGATGTTCAGCATTGTTCCCCTTCGGAAAGATCAGTATCCGCCTGCTCATTTCAATCAATATCAGCCAAAAAAAACGTAAAAATAGCTTAGCACCCGCAATACACATAAATATTAGAGATTTAACACTGATTTACAAGGCCAGAAATGGACAAACGTACCATTTATAGCCCCCAACAGTGAAAACGTCCGAATAATGTTTCTTCGGAAGCCTCGAAAAATTTTCAATAGTCCACGTAAATCTCCCAGCTGGTGGGTCTTCTACTGCCATAGCATCCACTGTATTCGTATTTTCGGCTTGCACTACTGCCAAATACAAAAAGGACCAAAATAAAAACACAAAAACAGTTATGAAAATTTGAAAGAATCACATCACACACATTCACACACTCGTCAATTTCAATAAAACAAAAATTAAAACTATTAAAACCACTACAAATCCTCTTAAATTAAATTAACCCCACATCATTTCACACATTCATCCACATCCACTTAGCTCTCCAATAACAAAAGCATTACATGAATTCAACAAAAAAATATCAAACACCCCAAATTCGCTATATATTTGTATCGACGAAAAACTTATTTAGCCAAAACAAAAAACTAAAACTATTAAAACCACTACCAATCCTCTTAAACTAAATTAACCTCGTGTCGTTCCACACATTCATCCACTTAGCTCTCCAATAACAAAAGCATTACATGAATTCAAATAAAAAAACGAACGTTCGAAATTCAATCGATATGACAAAATTTCACACACTCATCCAGTAACTTCTCCAACAATAAGCATTACATTAGTTACAAAATAAAAATCAAATTACCTTCCATAGGTTGGGGACCTTCAACAACCAAATCAGAGTTAGGAACAAGCATCTCAGTATCCTCTTCCAGATTCTGTTGCTACAAACAAAAACACGCAAAAAATCAGATCCGGTTATCTAAAACCCTAGTTAATCATAAAACAACCAAAAAAAATCAACAAAAAAAGATCGCAAGAGAAAATTATAAAATCAACGGAATGTGAAAATCGATTCGGTGAATAAAATTGAAGCAAAAAGGAATAATAACGAAATTGAAACGCGAATAAGGATTTTTGGTGATTACATCTAATGGCGGAGTTGTGGTGATAGTCATCGGAGAGTGTGGTGGTGATGAATGAAGATGAGATTGAATTGAAGAATGATGAAGTGATGAAAATAAGGTTTGAGAATTGTGAAAGGAAATAATGAAATCGCGAGAGTGAAGAGAAGAGAGTGAGAAAGAATGGGAAGAAAGCGAAGAGGAAGATGGTTTTGTTTTTGTTAGTAGAGATGGGCTGCTTAGCATCCGTTTAGTACGGAAAAGGATAGTGCGGGAATTTGTTAAAAAGATTGGGCATTATGCGGCCTCACTCTTTTTTTTTTTTTTACCACACCGGTTCTCGCGAAAAGAAACCCTAATAATCTAGAGAATTCGGTTGCAAGATAAGTATGGTGATATTAAAATTTTGATCTCAATTTTTCTTTAGTAAAAATTATATGTCAAAAAAAATATTGATAAATTTAAAAGTGGTTTGTCTAACCTGTGCAACATTGCACAAGTTAAGATAACCAAAAGTAGTAAGTTTTTATTAAAAAGTTAAAATTATCTATTAAAATATTATACATTTAATATGAAATGCACAAATTCCAATACAAATTTACTACTATTTTAAACTTCTTAACATGTGCAAATTTGCACATGATAGAAAAAGGGTAAATAGGCCAATACCCCCCTGCAAAGTTGGTGTATTTTGCGATACCCCCTGTAAAAATATTTCTTGTAAATACCCCCCTACTTTCTCAAGATTCCCTATTTTACCCCCTGAGTGCACACCGTGGCAGTGAATCTCCACGTGGCGTGTCCACATAGATTTTTTTGCCACGTGTCATGTCCACGTAGGATTTTTTGACACGTCATCCCCTAAAAAAAAAAATTTTTTTTAAAAACAAAAAATAACATTTATTTTTTTGTTATTTTTTATTTAATTCGTTATTATTTTTTTAATAACATTAATTTTTTGTTTTATTTAAAAAAAATATTTTTTATTTTAAAAAAAAGATTTATTTTTTTAAAAAAAATAATAAATTATTTTTTGTTTTATTTTTTATTTAATTTAAAAAAAATTTTTTAAAAAACCGTTCCTTTTTGTTTGTTGTTTTAGAAAAACAAATTTGTTTCAGATTATTTGTTGTTTTGATAATTTGAGGTTATATATTGTCTATTATACCCTTCTTTCTAATTTTTTTATTGACTAAATTTTATATAATTTTTTTATTGTATCTTTTTTTTTTACCAAATTTCTTCATATAATCTTTTTATTGTATTTTTTTTTACTAAACTTCTTCATATAATATTTTTTTTGCGGTTTTAATTTTTTGAAAGAGATAGTGTGTGCAAAAAAATAGAAATTTTTTGGTGGATTAAAATTAGAGTATAATATATTTCAAAAAAAGGGAATAATAGGAAAATAAAGTACAAAAATACACTTTCTTAATTTGGCCTATTTTTTCTCAAACAACAAACAAAAAGGAACGGAGGGAGTATTATTTAATTTTTTTTAAAAAAAAATTGTTTTTTTTTTTTAAAAAAAAATTTTATTTAATTCTTTATTTTTATTTTAATAATTATTTTTAATAACATTAATTTTTTGTTTTATTTTTTATTTAATTTGTTTTTTTCCTTAATTATTAATTTATTTAATAATTAATTTTTTAATAACATTAATTATTTTTTCTTAATTTTTTGTTTTTTTTTAATCATTTTTTAAAAAAAAATAATATTTTTTTAAAGGGATGACGTGTCAAAATATCCTACGTGGACATGACACGTGGCAAAAAAATCTATGTGGACACGCCATGTGGAGATTCCTTGCCACGGTGTACACTCGAGGGGGTAAAATAGGGAATCTTGAGAAAGTAGGGGGTATTTACAAGAAATATTTTTACAGGGGGTATCGCAAAACACACCAACTTTGCAGGGGGGTATTGGCCTATTTACCCATAGAAAAATCCAATTAAAAGATATGTTGCATGATGTAAAATAGTTTTACACAAATATTTAATGAAAAATTATTAAATTGCCGCATCACATCACTATTGTACGGTTATTTTGAAATTAGTTGTTTTTAGTGTCTATATTCTTTTGTATCATGTTTTTTAGTTTTAATCCTCTAATTTTCAAAAACAATTGAGGCTCTGGTAATTTAGAATTCGGCTGCTAAGTAAGTAAATTTAGATCAAAAATTATTCTCACTGCCAATTGAACTTAGATTCACTCGAATCTTAAGTGTTGTAGGTGAATTACCATTTACTCTTTGTTTGCCTAAAAAACATTTGTGACAGTAAAGAATAGTGATTTTTGTTGGTTATTTGCGTGAAACTAGTTTACATGTATGCTCATTAAACGCATAATATAATATAATTTTTTATGTTTTTGTCAAAAACAAAAATTATGTTAATGTAACGTTATATTAGTATAAAATAATTTTACACTTATTTAAAAAATATAGATTTTAGAAAAGGTAATAGGATGAATTTTTTATTTTAAGGTTAAAATTAAATAGATTATTAAAATGATTAAAGTGGTTTTTATTGATAGGGGTTTGACCCCCTTTTCTAAGAAAATGTGGTTTTTTTATAAAGAAATAGGTTTTTTTCTATTAAAAAGAAAAATTTAAGCAAATGCATCCAAAAATTTACCATACTGTATAAATTCACTTTAACATTTTTTTAAAGAAATGTTTTTTTTGTTGTCCGTAAATGAAGTGGCAAGTACTATTATAACTCATACACAATGTAACATTCAAACCATTACGCACATTTATCAACATACAATAAATAATGACATAAAGCATTATCCGAGGAATGGCCCAACTGTCAGCAGGTGGCCCGGTTGAAGGGCTTATCTGATCATTGTGCACTGGTTCTGTCTGTGAGTGAGGACTCTGAGGAGGATTGGGGACTGCGGCCCTCGAGGATGCTCAAATGCTGGAGAGACATTCTTAGTCATCGTTTGTTTGTGCAAGAGAAGTGGCAATATTTTCAGGTCGATGGCTGGGGTGGTTATGTGTTGAAGGAAAAGCTCAAGATGATTAAGGTGGCACTGAAAGACTAGCATAAAGCTCATGCTCATAATTTGCCAAGTCGAATCGAGTCCAAGAAAGTCAGGTTAGCGGCTCTTGACCAGAAGGGTGAGGATGAGGCTCTCTCAGAGGCCGAGTTAGATGAGTTTTTTGAGGTTACGTCTGACATCCATTCGCTTTCTCAGATGCATGCAAGTATTAGTTTGCAACAGTCTCGCACGTTGTGGCTTAAGGAGGGTGATGCAAATTCCAAGTACTTCCATTAAATCCTTGCGAACCATCGACGTGGGAATGATATTTCAGTTATCAAAGCGGATGGGGTTACTCTTGAGGGTGTGACTCCTATCCGACAAGCAGTTTTCTCGCATTTCGTGTCTCGCTTTAAGGCTTTGAATTTGGAGAGGCTCGAGGCTGGCAATCTCCATTTCAAGCAATCGAGCTCGCTCGAGAGCGATAGCTTAACCAAACTTTTCTGAGGCATAAGTGAATGCAGCAATGTGGGATTGTGACAGTTACAAAGCCTAAGCCTGAACGGAATTAATTTTGGTTTCTATAAAGACTTTTGGGAGGACCTTCGGAGCAATGTTATGCGCTTTATTTTCGAGTTTCACCAGAATGGTAAGTTGAATAAGGGTATAAACTCCACTTTCATTGTTTTGATACCTAAGATAGATAGTCATCAACGGCTAAATGACTTTCAACCTATTTCGCTTGTGAGAAGCCTCTATAGAATCCTAGCGAAAGTCTTAGCGAACAAGTTTCGCCTAGTGATCGGTAGTGTGATCTCAGAGCCTCAAACTGTGTTTGTGAAGGATCGGCAGATACTCGGCGGCGTTCTCATTGCAAATGAGGTGGTGGATGAGGCACGGAGGTCTAAAAAGGAACTCATGCTTTTTAAGGTGGACTTTGAGAAAACCTATGATTCAGTGGACTGGGGTCACTTGGACGATGTTATGGGAAAGAAGTCCTTCCCGGTTATGTGGAGGAAATGGATTAAAGAGTGTGTGTGCACGGCTACTGCGTCAGTTTTAGGTGGAGTCTGCCTATCATTTATTCAGCACATGTGGTACTTTTAGTTCTCTTTAGGCATTGGTGTGTTCATGGACTGACATCCTGATGGTGGAGTGCACTTCCTTACGTGATCACTTCCTCCAGTTTACATTTTCAGCAGGCGGTTCTCGGGCATGTCGCTTCTTCTTGCAGCTTATTTGGCTTGCTTGTGTTTGGGTTGTGTGGACCGAGAGAAAGCATAGGTTGTTCTGAGGCTCATCAAACACTACTTCTCAGTTGTTGGACAGGATCAAGCTCTTTTCTTTTAGGTGGCTGAAGGCGACGAGTGTTACTTTAGCTTCTAATTGTCATAGCTGGTGGACTAGTCGTTTGCTCTGTTGGAGCCTTTTTTGAATTGTTTTGGTTAACTTTTATAACTCTTTGCGGCTCGTTGTAAACATTGGTAGTATACCTCGACATATCTTGTGCTGTGGAGGCTGTTTTATTTATTTATGTATGTATGTATGAGGAATGCTAGGGTCACACTCTTAGACACACTATTTCAAACACACCCATTCATAAGATGCCATGTCACCCATCTTTTCCTTTTTTTCACTTGGTTACCGGATGAAGTAGAAAACTATTATCTTTTTTATTTTTAATTATTTTATTATTATTTGAACTTTAACCATTCATCTTCTTCTTCTCCATCTGCTTCTTCTAAGCTCCATTTGCAGCGGCACAAGAAACAGAGTGTTTCAGCACAAGATGATAAACAACAAAAGCCAAAACACAATTTCCACATAGTTGTCTAGAATTCTTAATTCAATTTAACTTTTATTCCTTAAAGAACTCATTTCAATGTAGTACAAAAATCCCAAATTAGAATATACGATATATAAATTTGAAACTATAATAGCTTTAACTTGAAAATCAATAACTAAATTAAAGTACTTGTAAAACAATTGCACCTAAATCTATAAATCGAACCTTGAAAGTTCTATTTTATGAGTGAAAATGGAACCCATATGTAAATCAATATCCAAACTCATGTTATAAGAGAAATGGAATTCATGTAAAAATTAATAGCAGAGGGAAATGGAATTGTCACGTTGGTAGCGAATTGCACAACAAAAACGGTTCGAGCTTATGGTAATATATTGGATTGGAATTCATGAGAGGGAGGCGACCATGGCATCTTGGAGAAGACAAAGCAACAATTAATTTTAAAAAAAATCAAAAAATAAAAGAAAATGGTGTTGTCTTTCTCTTTCCACGGGTAGGACTGGTTAGCAGGTAAACTAATAAAAAAGAAGGATGACGTGGCCTTATATGTGTGGGTGTGTTCAAATGAGTGTGTTTAAGAGTGTGAAATTAGCATTTCTCATGTGTGTGTGTGTATATATATATATATATATATATATATATATATATATATATATATATATTATTTTGGCTTGTTCAAAAAAAAATTACATAAAGCATCAAGATGTACATTTAAAGTAAAACATGCATGTATCAGAGGTAACGTTATTACATGGCAGTGAAATTAGCTTAACACGTCACATATGTCATAATTAATACATGCATCAGCTTAAGTTCCAACATAATAGATAAACATGTCTCAAGTCATCCATATAAAAAAGTCATGGATATAACATAATAACAAGGTCTTAGGAATATAAGATACTCATGCTCAAAATACATCGAATAGAAAAATAAATATCTACCCAACTCGATGTTACAAATACTAGAGCATTCTAAGTTATTACAACCCAACTAGCAAATATAATGAACTAGGAGAAGCATAAGTTTTGTCTCCTCACCATTAGTAAGCAAAAGCTTAAGCAAAACTACTCATCAAATGTTAAGTCTTCACCCTACACCTCTGAACCCCCAAAGGTTCAACAGCTACACAACACAGAAAGTTAGTGAAGAATTTCAATTAAATGTAAGTATATCGAATATTTTACACTTGTGTAACAACATTATAAAATCTAGTAACATTTGCACCATGAGGATGCAAGATTACACAATTAGGATACACTTGTAATTCACAAATCATGTATCAATTATCAAGTAAAAAACCAACACGATGGAAGTAAAGGAGGGTAATCAGCGCATAGGGCAATCTCCAGGGTCCCAGGTCCACTCATAGAATATACGTGGTGCAATCTTCAATGTTCTTAGGCCCCAAATTTCAACTCAACACTTTAACCTCCTATACTACTGAGTTAGCATTAACAGTGTTGTTTGGAAATATTGCCTCATTTCTTGCCTTCTATATTGACCAAAGAGTAGAATGCCAAATCAACATATATCCCTTTCACACCTTCTCATGCCTCGCCAACCCCATGGAAACCTCAAAGAGTGAGGTCAAGCTTGGGGGAGTCACTATCACCAACCTAATCCATCTAAAGATGTCACACCACACCAAAAATGCACTCACGATGCGGAAGGAATACAAAGGTATGGATTTCCGTTACTTCTATGGTTTCAATTTGGCTATGAAAAGCAAGGTTGTAAATTATTAACCGACCAAGATACTATTGTTGCAGGTGTTTACAAGCTAAATATTTTCCAAATGGTAATTTTTTGGGGCCCATCTAGGCCATAACCAAAGTTTTATCCATAACCAAAGTTTTATTTGGCGTAGTATATATTCTTCACGGGTGGTAGTCAAGGGGGGATTAAGATGGTGTATAGGAAATGGTAGAATGATCAATGTGTGGATGGAGCCATGGCTTAGACATGCTGAAAATTCATTTATTTATAGCCCTATAGCACACGGTGAGGAAGATATGAAAGTGGTAGACTTAGTAAATCAAGACACTAATTCGTGGGATTGGAATTTGATAAGGGAAATGCTAAAATCAACATGAAATAGCCAAGCCCGTGTTTTGCAAGGAGAAGAAGAGGATAGTCCAGTCTAGAAGTTTAATAAAAAGGAACATATGCGGTGAAATCGACATACCGATATGCTCTGGAGACACTAGTAGATAATGAAGAGTATAGAGTTCCGGAAGATTGGATGCAAATATGGAAATTAAAACTCCCACAAAGAGTGAAAGTGTTTCTATGGAGAGTGTTGAGGGGTTGCTTGCCTACATGAGTTCGACTACAAAATAAAATAGTTGAATGTGTAGAGAATTGTCCTTACTATGATTTTTTTTTGAAAATGAGTGGCACTTATTTCTTGGATGTCATAAAGCAAAGATGGTGTGGGAGGAAATTGTTTTGTGGCACATAATAGAAGGAATGATTAAAAACAACCGAGGACAATTTATCAGAGCAAAAACAATGTGGTTTGAGGCACACCCCCAACTATGGAAGCAAGGGTGATTGGATTGAAGAAGGCTATTATGTGGCTTGGTGAGATGGATTTGTCAAGAATGTCTATAGAGCTAGATTGTGAGCCCGTGGTAAATGATATTATTGATAAGTCAGATAATCGTATCGAATATGGTAGCATCTTGGAAGTATGTAGATCACTTCTAGATTTTTATTCAAAATTTATTAAAATAAGTTTCACATGGAGACAAGCAAATTCCTTCCCTCATTGCTTAGCAAGGACATCAAAATTGTATGTTAGTCACCACATATTTGATTCTATACCATTTTGTATTTTTCCTATTGTGATGAGTGAAATGTTTATTATTTTTGGTAAGGAGGAAGCTAAAAGGAAAAGAAAAGACGAAACTAAAGCAGAGAACTATTCACGGGGTAAGAAAGTTCTCATGACGTCGTTCTTAAGAAGATCACGGACACCTGATGGAGGAGAAACATTAGTCAAAAAGTCGGCATATGAGTAAGCTCCAAGTTTAAGGAATAAATCGACACGTTGATTTCTCTCTCTAAGTGTGTGATAAAGAGAAACATTGGTCTAAGAGAGCAACTCATTTATATTTTGGATCAATATGACATGAATATGATATCTAATTTGTGGGTCTTTGATGAGGTTGACACAATGTAAAGAATCGGAGTAGCAAACCAATTTATCGATGTTCATGTCTCTGGCCAGCAAGCAGGCCTTGTAGATAGTATACAATCCAGCAAACAAAATATCATATGATCCTTGAATAAAACCTGAGAAACCTGCAAAACAGTGGCCGAATATATTTCTAATAATCCGCCAAATCCAGACCGAGTTTGTTTCTGCAAAAAAAAAAATTAATTGAAATTTCTTTCAAAAAGAGATGAGTTAAATTATTTACTAGCAAGTTATTTTAAAAAATCCAGTAAGCTATCAAAAGGGCAGAAGGGTCATAGTATGGTGTAGCACTGTAACGGAATTAGCGTTTTCATTCGCGGAACGCGTTTATATAATTCCTCCCACACGGATGCACTACTTTGCACGAAACATTGTTAAATATTATTCATATATAAATCTATAATTAAAAAATAATAATAATAAGTAGGATGAGAAGATTAAATCTATGCACCTGCAATAAAGAGATAAACTGGTTGTTGCATAAAAAATTAAAAGAAAGATAATTCGATTGCTGTACCAAAAAGAAAAAAAAAAACTTGATTGGACAATTGGTAAAAAAAGAAAATTGTCCAAATGGTTGCGTTTATCTAAGTATTTTTTATGTGCAGCTCAACTGAAAAATCTACTTATGTTGTTTTTTTAGTTTTTCATCACCAGTTTAATCTGGTTCGGGGTTACTCCTGACATAAAGTGATTCTAGCCCCCTTTCGATCGCAGTTGCAGAGGATTGAACTGCGGTTCTCCATACCAAATTCAGTGCCAATCACCACTAAACCAACTAACGATTGGTATCTACTTATGTTGTTTGTGTAGTGGTAATTTAAAGTTTAATTATAAAATAAATAAAAACTGATAAAAATATATTTTTACCAAAAATTAAATTTAGATTTTCAAGAATGATTTTAACGAAACTCATTAATAATCCAGTCTACAAAAATATCATTTATTACACAAGAACAAGTATTTTTTTCCTTTTTTGGGTTTAGGCCCTCATCATTATAAAAAAAAATCATTTATTACATTCATACATTAAAGGGTTAAGTAAATTTTAATTTTAGTCATATAAAAAAATGAGATATTTTTATCATCTTAAAACTTTTTGTTTAATTTTCGGTCCAACTGACCCACTTATGTCCATGTTAATGTCAAAATTATGACTTATCTATGTTTAAAATATGTTTATATTATATCTATTTTTTTTACTAATTGTTCATATTATAACTCTGTTTGGTAAAAAAATAGCGAATGAATGATAATAAACAATTACCAAATAGAGCTGCTTTTGTTATATGAATTTAGGGTAATACTATTTTTACGAAGGAAAGAAAACAAGAAAGGCAAGAACTAATATAACCCCCTTATTTAACCAAGGCAGGCAGGGGTGTTTTCCGTCAAATACGGAGATGATGTATTTCTAACCAAATCAAAATTGGACACCTGTATGTTCTTGCTTTTCTTGTGAGACTGCTCCCGTAAGATTAGCAGTGCTCATGAATTTATAAGCTCAAATTGAAATTTTACCAAACCAGAGCTTATACCTATCTATTAATAAAAAAAATAATATGTTCATCTATTTTATGCCTTTTTTTTTTACAGATATTATATGTGTTTTTTTAACCAACATTAAATAAGAAATATTGTTATGGAAAACTTAAATCCATATCTCTAAGAAAAGGGTAACACGTTATCATATCTCGTCAAATAATAAATTTAAAAGAATAATATAAATTGTTAGCAAATTTAATATTACTATTAGCTTTTTTAACCTTCATTATTTAAATTATTTAAGGACAAATGTAGTATTTTTAGGATTTAATCTTTTAGATAAATAAATTTCTAATTACATGAATCCTCATTCTTTTACAAGTTATTTTGAGAATTTTTTTATAAGTTGTTATACAATATAAAGTTATTTTGAGAATTTGTTTATAAGTTGTTCTACAATATTAAAGATGAATTAATTAAAATTGTAAGAGATTTATAGCTCTTAAATATATGATCTCTAACTTCCATATATAGAAAAGTTCAATTAATCAAAGAGAACTCGTCGCACAAGTTCTTATGCACAAATTAGTTACCCAATACACCTGTTAAAGAGGGGAGCAGCTTTTCTACGGGTGATTAACACAACCCAAAATCAATTATATTTAGGTATAGTGAGAAAAATTAAATCATGAGTAATTTAGTCACCTTATTCTTTTTTAACAATGAATTTGTCCAAATTCATTTTATTATTATTAACAATAAATTAATTTAAGTAATAAGAGACTCTGACCTTTAAACAAATGATTAGAGGTTCAATTTTTATTTCTACTCGTGAAAAACTTGATTGAAAGAAAAAAACCACTTTATATGCCACACAAATTTTTCGACAAACACTATTTACTTTTTTTGGAATTTAACCCTCTTTCCTTTGCATAAAAAAAACCCTCTTTCTTAGGAAAATGACCTCAGTATTCCAAATTTCGACTGCGAAATAAATAAAATTTGATAAAAAATTTATTCCTATTAAAAATTGAATTTGAATTATTCCGAATAATATATCCCGAAAGAGTTCATTAAACAGTTGAGTCCGATACTCCTTCTTCGTTAAATTATTTTGAGAAATAGCCATCATTCAATCTTTATTTATTACTAATTAATAAGAAAATAGAAAGCTAACTTGGAAATAATCGAAAACGAAGGACACACAGAAGCATAGTCTCATATCTCAACTTAATAATCAAACCAAACAAAACCAGAAACACAAACAAACATTTGTGTCTTAAACATTCATCAACTGACTTGGTAAACTCAAAGGTAGGTTGGTCCAACCTCTTTCTCTTCCCATTGCTTATTCTTTATCTTCATAACCTTTTACCCTTCATTTTCTCTCTATTACTTCAATCTTTCTACTTTATTAACCTTCTTTTACTCTTTTTATTCCCTGATTTATGCTTCTTTTATGCATTTATTCAAAAGGGTCATTTTAAAATTCAATAAAGTTTCATTCTTTTTTCATTTCATTAACTTTTTTGTCAATATCAATTATTAGCAAAAAAAAAATTCTACTATGGTTCTGTTTTGTAGTTCAATATAACACTTATTTGTTGATGTTTTTGAATCTTTGGATTTATTTATTTGTTTGTTTATAGTAAATTATTGATGCAACATAAGGGGTTTGACTTAGATTCATGCTATTAAGGATTTGAACTTTGAAGTTTGTATATTCAGATCTTGTGTTTTTGTGTTATTAGATGATATAGGTATAGATCTGAGTGATGAAATTGGTGTGAAGTGAAGCAAAATGGGGAACACTTGTGTTGGTCCTAACATTTCAAAGAATGGTATTATTCAATCGTTTTCTGCGGCGATTTGGCGGACGCAATTGCCTGATCCTGAAGGATCAGTGTCTAATAGAGGATCAGTAAATGATGGGATAAACGGTAATGAGCCCGAATCTTCGTTGCCTGTTCAAAATAAACCTCCTGAGCAGATAACTATACCGAAACCGGAGACAAAACAAGAGACGAAATCAGAACCGGAGTCCGAAAAGGAGAAGAAAAAACACAAGAGGCCTTCTGTTAAGAGAAGTTCTAGTGCAGGACTTCGTGTTGATTCCGTGTTGCTACGAGAAACTGGTAATTTCAAGGAGTTTTTTAGCCTAGGGAGGAAACTTGGACAAGGTCAATTTGGGACAACGTTTTTGTGTATCGAGAAAGAAACCGGGTATCAGTTTGCGTGCAAGTCTATTGCGAAGAGGAAACTTGTAACTGACGAGGATGTTGAGGATGTGAGAAGAGAAATTCAGATAATGCACCATTTGGCTGGACATCCGAATGTTATATCGATTAAAGGTGCTTATGAGGATGCAGTGGCTGTTCATGTTGTGATGGAATTATGTGCTGGTGGTGAGCTTTTCGATCGGATTATTCAGCGTGGACATTATACCGAAAGAAAAGCGGCTGAACTTATTAGGACTATTGTTGGTGTTGTTGAAACTTGTCATTCTCTTGGTGTGATGCACAGAGATCTTAAGCCGGAGAATTTTCTCTTTGTCAATGAGCAAGAGGATGCGCTACTCAAAACTATTGACTTTGGATTATCTGTGTTCTTTAAGCCAGGTACTTTCCGATGATTGTCATATTATATTTTTATTTGATTAAATAAAGGGTTAACTATGTTTTAGTCCCAATAAATTACGTCTTTTTAAATTTGGTTTCTACGTAAATTTTATTCAATTTTAGTCCCTATTTTTATTAATTTTTTAAAAAATGAATGTTTTTAGTCGCTATAACAGAAAAATAAGGACTTGAAGTGGATAAAATTTATGTAGGGACTAAACTTGAAAAACCGTGAATTTGATAGGGACTAAAAACATATTTGATTCTTAAATAAATATAGTGAAAGCTGCCATTTTGATCCTCGAAAGAAGCTTTCTTTAACCTCTAATTAAGTTTAAGTTCATATCTAATTGTGCAAGTTTATGTTGCAACCGCAAGATCTATAAATTGCGTATGTAATACGCACAAGCGCGGCCAAGTTGAGGAGAAAAACCAAACCATTTATACAGACTCAAATTTAGAAAAATAATATCTTAGACAAAATGGAAGATTTCATTTCAGTCACAATTTTCTGCTGAAATTTTAACTTGAAGAATAGAGGCAACAACGATAAATTCTAAATGTTCATAGAAGACTTTGAAACCATGTCATAAACCAAATACCCCACAAATTTCAATTGTTAGGTGAAAGTACATTAATGATTATCACATTATTGATTCTTTTTTTTTTAATTATCCAAAAGACTTGATAATTCTCATTGACTTTGTCAAAGCTTTGAAGCATTGAAGACTTTTTCATCTTCTATATTGAATGATCCTAGTAACACCAGAAAGTCCTTAGTTTTTTAGGACTGGTATAATCATAATCATAATCATAATCATTTGTCTTAAAATAATCTAAATTGAAAATCATATTTCTTTTGTATGACTTTATCATTTTTCAAGTATTATACTGCTTTGATTGTGTTTTAACCTATGCATTTGTAAACCGAAGCTTCATACAATTTGAAAAAGTAAATTGATTACACCGAGAAAAACTGATTACATTTTGTTTCCAGGTGATATATTTATTGATGTGGTCGGCAGTCCATATTATGTTGCTCCAGAAGTTTTGAAAAAACGTTACGGTCCTGAAGCCGATGTTTGGAGTGCCGGTGTTATTCTTTACATTCTTTTGAGTGGAGTACCTCCATTTTGGGCTGGTGAGATTTTTCGGCATTTATTTGAACATTGTTATCATTTTGACATCTTGAAATTTTATACCTAAATTTTTCTGATTATTGATATTTCGTCCTTCTTATGCTTATTATGGTTGTGTAGAAAGCGAACAAGGGATATTCGAACAGGTTATGCGTGGTGATCTTTACTTTGATTCAGATCCATGGCCTGTAATTACTGAAAGTGCAAAAGATTTAGTAAGGAAAATGCTTGTTCGTGACCCTAGAAGGCGGATGACTGCACATCAAGTATTATGTAATATATATGATTTTACTAATTGATTTTTGGTATTTTTTTTAGTATAGTTAGTGTTTTATTGATGGTGAGTTTGAACTTTGAACCCAACCACCAAAAGTTTGAAGTAATAAGAAAGACTAAATTTTCTTACAGTTTAATTAGTATATTCTGACAATATTTGACTATAGATATCTTTAAGAAGTTCTCATTTAATCATACTTTCATATAGTTAACGATTCACTTCAATAAACGTCTCTGCAATATTTCATGTCTGTACATGCATTGTAATGTGCCGTATTTGGAATCGCAAGATTCATGTGCTTCTCCTTATATACAGAAAATGTAATAGTTCTTTTTGCAGTGTTGTTGATTAACCTTTTTATGCTTTGAAATGACTATTTCCTGATATAAAACAATATGGTATTTCAATAAAATTTGTTTTTTCATGCTTTGTTTAATTTCCTGCAGGTCATCCTTGGGTTCAAGTTGACGGTGTAGCTCCTGATAAGCCACTTGATTCTGCTGTATTAAGTCGATTGAAGCAATTTTCTGCTATGAACAAGCTCAAGAAAATGGCTCTTATAGTAAGTCTGGCGACATGGAAATTTCAAAGTCGTTTGTTATGTGATTTGGACATGATAGTAATATGTAAAATTGAGTAAAACGATAATTACGCTAAATGTGTTAAATTGGAAATTCTCCATTATGTATTTCTGACTACAAGGTAAAAATGAGATAATTTCACCCTATCATTTTATCATCCTTTGCATTTTTTCAGGTCATTGCAGAGAGCTTATCGGAAGAAGAATTAGCCGGCTTAAAAGAAATGTTCAAGATGATCGATACAGATAACAGTGGTCAAATCACTTTCGAAGAACTTAAAGTTGGTTTGAAAAAAGTTGGTGCTAATCTTAAGGAGTCTGAAATTTATGATTTGATGCAAGCAGTAAGTATCTTTATAAGAACATGTTATACATTTAGAAAGAAACAAGTGGTATTTGTTCGTTGATGATTTACAAAATGAATGAAAAGTGAAGATCTTTTGCAGTAGATGTTAAGCTTTCTTTGAGATCTTTCTATAAAACTCTTACTTTATCTTCGAATCCGAGTAATAAACAACATGTCTTGTTTAATAGGCTAACTCAAATCTCTAACATATTACTATACATTGAAATTGTAGGCTGATGTAGATAACAGTGGAACGATTGATTATGGTGAGTTCATTGCGGCAACGTTGCATATTAACAAGATTGAAAGAGAAGATCATCTATTCGCCGCTTTTTCTTACTTTGATAAAGACGGAAGTGGCTATATTACTCAAGAAGAACTTCAGCAAGCTTGTGACGAGTTTGGTATAAAAGATGTTCGCTTGGAAGAGATAATCAAGGAAATTGACGAAGATAATGTAAGTGGTCTTAGCTTATTGGCTTTCTTATCCTTGTTAGCTATCTTTTCTTTAACATCTACAGTTTACGACACTGACACTGACACATAGACACTGTAATAATTTGAGAAAGCGGAAGTTATTGAACGTAACCACTAGTGTTGGTGTCAGACACTGACACGTGTAGGGCACAAGTTCCATTTGAAGTGTCAGTGCTAAGGCCTTCATGAATATGGATTCATTGCTGTTGACAATGGTTCTTTTATTCATTCAAATATATGGTTTGAGTTAAAATAATACTCGGGAGGCATCAACTTATTTTCATTAGCTCTTCATAATAGGTTATGAAAATTTATAGCTTATACGTAAACAATTTATAGCTTATATGAAAACAGTTTGCCTTTATTTTATCTTTTGCTACAGAAATAGTTAATACATAAGAGCTTACATGAATAAGCACTTGTGCTATAAGCGTGTAATTAAGGTGTTTATCCAAATAGAGCTTAACCACTATTTTAGCCATATTGCTCATTAGACAAAGTGAGATCTTCAACAGTAAGCGATGCGATACAAATGTTTCTATTGCCTGTGTATACTTTGAAACCTACCATCACACTCACTCTCCTCTAAAGTCCGAACAAGAACAAGTAAAGGAATGTCGTGTGTTATATTCAATATTTCTGCTGAAAAATTGAACACTTTTTCGCAAAAATCTTATGCTTCCTTACATTTATGATTAATATACCGTGTTTTATCTTGTGCAGGACGGGCGCATAGATTATAACGAGTTTGTGGCTATGATGCAGAAAGGAAATCCTATGGTTGGTAAGAAAGGCCTCGAAAACAAATTCAGCATTCGTTTCAAAGAGGCATTAAAATTGTAGTATTCAGTCCCAATATTGAGATTTTTTTCCTTCTCTCTCTCCCTCTATTTTTTCCTTTGAAAGTTCAATATTTTGTGCATTAGCACAAGTCATTGGATGCCGGTTTGGCCTTTCAGCTATTTTGTTTCTGTTTAGTTTAAATGGATTTTGTAATTATGAGAATGTATGAAAGATTAAATAGAAGTGTTGATGTGAACAAATGATAGTGAAGTGATCTTTATAGTGATCTTTATTCAAGAAAGGAACAAGTTTTACATTGTGAATTTCATATATTAGCGCGTTTGTCCCTTCGGGGCCGTAAAAATTGGAACGATACAGAGTAGAATCCATTTAATATGTTTGGATATGCTTTTGTTCTATGCCTCCCAAACTTCTGGTTGTGTTGAGCTTGAGTGAATGATATTTTTGAAGAGATACTTAATTCATGATAGAATCCTTTGAAGTAGTTTGAATCCTAATCAGAATGATAGATTTATAATGGATAGAAAAGAAAACTCTGCTGAGAATGCTTTCGATCTTTCAATTTATTTTAGATTGTTTATGATCTTCTATCTCTTTGGAATCTCTTAGTTCTGAAGTGGAGAATCTAGGGGTGTATATGAGTTGGACAAATCCAATTAATCCGATCATGCCCACCGACCACAAGGTTAATAACACTTTGAAAAATAAGTCCTTACGAAGGATACATAGATTTGATTCTTTTAAAAAACAAAGTACATACATATATGATGAAGTTGTACCACTACATCAGCATATGATGGAAGTACATAAAGATATGCAAAAAAATAAGTAAAAGCCAAAACGCCAAAACAATGAAAATGAAATTAAACTGTAGAGTGACCATGAAAACATGATGTCACAAAATGTCCAAAATATTTTTTTTTTATCCAGACACGGATTTTTAAAGGGTGAGATCCAAGTTGAGTTCCTCCGTGGTTGATTGAGTCGATGCTGAAGACATGTTTGGATTTTCTTGTACCAAGCCTTCTCCAATAGAATTAGTACGAGATAACAAATCAAGAGTGTGAGAACGGAATGGAGCACTCAAATTTCTTTCTAGCCCGTCAACAATTGAAGGGGTTGTATTATCCTGAACAAGTTCCAAACCCAAAGTGTTTGACCTTTGTGGATGTGAAAATGCAACATATTGACGTCCACCCAAAAAGTTAGTCCTCCCAAATTGTGGTGTTGCCACGGGTGAACTTGACATTTGCATCACAAAATGGGGTGATGTGGGGGGTGTATTTGGCATATACAACCCTCCATAGCCATTATAAGGGGAACTAGTAGCCCAAGAAGGAATGATATTGTTCATATGGGCACAAATTGGTCGGTGCAAGTTAGCACTACCTAAATTAAAATAATCTTGGTAGAGAATAGGGTTTGAAAGTAGATAAGGCCGGTATGGTTGATGACCAAGACTAGATTTTATGGTTGAGATGAATTCCTCTTCTTTCCTTTGTTTTTCCATTTTTACGGAGGCACGCTCACGCTTATGAGCTTTTTGGTGTCCTCCAAGTGCTCGGATAGTAGAGAACTTCTTGTCACAGTAATGACAAATGAATTCCCTCACTTCCTGCTCAGATAAAGGTTCATCGGTGGCATTATGAGATAAAGGTTCAATCACATCATTTTGTGATGAACGTGAATTTTCACCAAATTCTGCGAATTTGACAGTGGACTTGGTATGAATGTCAAGCCTCATGGCTAATAAATCCTCAACATTGGATGTAGATATTGGTGGTATTGCTTTTCGTTCTTTCTCAAGTTTAAACTCTGATTGCTCGTTCATTTTGAGTTTGAGCTTTCTATCCCCATCATCTAAATTGGATATTCGCTCAGACATTTTTCAAACCCTAGATTTAAATCTTTTCAGTGAAAAACAAACTTGTGTGGTTTCTAGATTGTTGAGGAGGGGTATTTATCGTTGGATGGATTACTGATGAAAGATCCATATAGGGAAAAAATATAAACACATTGACTTTGTCAAGGTCAAACATGTGAAATAATGAGACTTGCGATTATTTTAACTATTCTTTTTATAAAGTTATTTTGACTATTATATACTGAATTTTTTTGTCAAAGTTAATTCAATTTTTTTTCTTGTTATTTATTTTTTATGAGCATTTCTATTTGTTAATAAAGATTTATTAAAAAAAGAGAGGAACATATAAAAATAAGAAATTTAATCAATTAAATTAGGGTTAAATATGTTTTTTGTCCCTACTTTTACGTGAGTTTCGACTTTTAGTCCCTATATTTTTTATTTAATTTTTTAGTCCTTGTAGTTTTATTTGTTTGCATTTGTAATCCCTACTGTCAAGAAACTATTTTATGTCGTGTGGTCATGTCAAAATCAACTTCTATGCCATGAACAATTTTAACAAAAAGGACACTTACCACAACATGATGGGCTACTTGGTAGCAAAATTACTAAAATCAAAAGTCGGAATCATATAACAAAGATTGTTCAAAACATAATCAAAATCAAAGTTCATACCACATATTTCACTATCTCTCAATATATGATCATACGACACCCAAATTTGGGCCCTGTAAACCACATAAATATTTTAGGCGGCCCCTACCGCCAACCCCCTCAACCTTAGTAGGTAAAAAAGCTACCATCCTTTAAGGGTACCAAAAGAAATTAAAGGACTTTCCCCAACTACAATGTCTTCAACCGTCACTCACAACTCTTTATCAAACATAATCGTTGCATCCTCTATGTGATTTGGTTGACATGTCCTGAGGCCAAAAAATAGTTTGCAATACCCATGAATGATCACAGTAGAAGAAGCACACTCTTTGGGACCCCTAAATGAGGAAGAAAATACATTAACTCAATAGATCTTGAAGTAACAATAATGTCACAAGAAAAAAGGAGACTTTCAATTGTGCCCCATTTTAATTGATTTATCTTTTTTAATATAACTCGAGGCAATATTTCTTTTACATGTTTAATTAACAAGGACCGGAGAACTCTGGTTAAAAGAAATAATCTTAAAGCCAACACCAAAAGTTTTTCTGACAATAACTAGAAAGATAAATGGACTAGAAGATTATAGAGAGTTAGAGCAAAAATAATAAATACTAAGTAAGGACCAGAGAACTCTGGAAATATTTAGTTAGTTTGTTAGTGTGAGTGTGTGTTTTAAGAGTGATGAAGATATGAGAGCAAGAGAAATCACACACAAAAATTATTTTGGTTCATCCAAAGTGGGCTAATCCAGTCTTCACAAACTTGTGAGATTTTTCACTGTTTACTTTTCTTTATAGTTTTATTTAGGGTCATGCTAACCGGTGCCCCCGAGGCACATGTTAGAGAGCTACAGGTACATTTGTCTTTGTCACCGTTCCGAAGTCACTATGATGTCCTACTATATAAAAGGTTGTTAAACATTTTGGTTTGCTCCAAAATTCCGGTATAAGAATATATGCTTTATGCTTTTAATTGGTCAGCTGCAGGAGCTATATAGTTGTCTGCTATTGCTACAGGATGAACTTGTTGAAGATGTTTGATGTCATGATTATTATGTATCTTTAGTTAAGACTGAAGAACCCTTATATGTTCAGCCTCAAATTGTTTTGCTTTTCTGCAAGCTTATTTGTTGTACTCATTGTACAATGAACTATTGGTGTTTATAATAATAATAAATAATAATTTTTGTCTTTAAATTTTTTTTATCATTATTAATAATATTATTGATTATTGATTTTAGTCATGTTTATATATTGAGCATTTATATATTTAATTTTAAATTTAATATTTAAATAAATGCTAAATAGTGTCTTAGAACACTATTTTTTTTTTGAACAATAGTTAAAGAAATGTAGTGTAATTAATTTTTGTACGGATGTAATCAAGTATAAAAAATGTTATTTTCAATATTAAATAGTGACACACGCTGTAAAAAATATTGATTTTTTTTTGTCAAATAGCCTAATGAGTTAAAATTCCACCATTAAAGTGAATAAGTGGATGAGCGGGGTTAGAACCCCGATCCTCTGCGTAATAATGCAAATGTCCACAAATTGAGCTAAGTTCATGGGACAAATACCGATTAATTTTACCTTATTATTATATTTTTTTTGGGATTATTTTATTAATTTTATTATTAAAATATTATTACCATCATTTTTCCGACTCTCACCGATTAAGCCCTAAACTTTTTGTACGCTCTCAATCTTAATTTTGAAGTTCATTCACCGCTCTCTCTTTCTCAAATGGCGACGGCGCGTGAAGAAAATGGTTACGAAAGCGGAGGAGGTTTCGGCAAGTTCCGAAAACGACCATTCCGGAGAACCCAAACAACGCCGTACGATCGTCCGCCGACAACTCTGAGAAACCCCAATCATAACAACGGTTGGCTCTCCAAGCTCATAGATCCCGCGCAGAGACTCATCACTTATAGCGCTCACCGTCTCTTCTCCTCCGTTTTCCGCAAACGCCTTCCTGCACCTCCCTCAGGTTTCTCTTTAATTCATCAATTACTTAATCTAATTGAGCTAAGATTTATTCATTTTCAGTTTTTCTTTTGCATTTCTTCACGAGAATTAATAGTTTGTGGTGTTATTGTTAATTAATGATTAATGATAATGTCAATGTTTAGCATTTAAAACAGTTTTAGATTATTGTTGTGCGTTTAGTAACTAGTAATTGAATTTTTAGTTCATGAATTGTGGATAGCTTATGAAAATAGCTTATAGCATATACAAAAACAATTTAATTTAATTTTATCTTCCGTGATTTTTCTTCCTATTTGCTTTGTGCGCGGTTCTTCTCTGATATTGAAGTAATCACATGATTCCATGTTTATCCTGTGATTTTTTTGGTTACAGAAACAGTACAAGAAGCAAGGGACAATCGCCAGGAAGCATCTACCATTGTAAGTATGCATGCTTCTGATGTCTATATTATTCACTGTCTCCTTTTCTTTCGGAGTCATTCTTCGAATGCAAGCCATATACTTCATTTTAAATTTTCTATTATTATGTGTTTTCATAAAGCTACTAATAATAACAATTTGGTTATTCATTTTTTCAATCACTTAATGAAATTTGATTAAGATTTATGGATCTCTTGTTTATTTGTCCGTTTCTATTCGAACTTATTCTCAGGTGTGGTTTTATCTTTTGTTAATTAAGGACTACTTGTTCATTTGTCATGGCCCTCCATTTGGGTTCTTGTGGCATGTTCAACTGATGGTGATCGAATATACTTGTGCATTGAGTAGAAACCTGTGCTTAAGATTAATGGGCATTACTTATGGGGAGTTTGTTAGTTTTCCTGAAAAAATGTTGTTTAAAACCTCAATGGTACTTAACTACAGCATATTTTGTAACGGATCATGTTTTTATGGAATGATTTAGTTGTTTTGGTCAGTACCATTACATTGCATTGAAATATGTTGTAGCACATTTGGTTGGGTATTGGATTTTATTGTTAGTTGTCTTGGTAGGATATGAAGTAAACTAAATGCGTTTATGTTTAGCTATAACTAAATTGGTAATCTGCTGATTGAAGCTGGTATGTGTTTTGATTTTGCATTTCCGTGATGAACAACATAATTATTCCATTTAAATAAATCATTGCTTAATGCTTGGTACATGTAGATATATAAGCATGCAGTGTTGTCAAATATCGGCCATGGCGGTGCCATGGGGAATTGTGGTGGTGGATTTTTTACAACCACCATGAGAATTTTGTGAAGGATGGCGGCACCATGGTGTTTTATGGTGGATATCTGGCTTTCTGCCATGGTTTTCCATTTGCCGTCGATGATACTGTAAGCATGGGGTTTTAATAGTTTACTAGCAATGATTTTGATTTTCGAAATAACCTCAAGAATATGCCATTTGATAATAATACATGACTCAATCAGATTTTGCTCTTATGGTGCTTTAAGATTATAAAAGTCTAATTTTTTTGTAAGATAGGAATTCACGATGGTTGGCTAATAGCTAGTAGTAAGACTTTCCTTTTATCTCTGTCTCTATTCACCAGACAAAATATAATTAAAAAGGACTTTTTATCAATGAGCCATATTTATATGGCAGATATTTGGCTGGCTGTCAAGATCCGCCATCTGTTATTGATAACATTGTGTTGAAGAGCGTTATTCATCAGTGGTTGTGAAGTGGTTGCTGTTATTACTGATATGAGCATGGATGCTTGAAGCATGTGGAAAGGAGGTATACTCAGATCTTGTTTAAAGAGAACGATAGCTAGGAAATGTGGTGGAACTTTGCATTGCACCTGTACCCTTCCTCTCTAGGCAATGATCTGGACTCCTGTTCTAGACATAATGGGTACCCTTCAAGCAAACTCTCACGACTTGATCAACGGCTACTTGAAATGGATCCGAATATGCTTCCTTTGATGTACAGAGCCATCCATGCTCGCATTAGTTACCGTGCATGATCCTTGTCTAACTTTTATTATTTTTTCAATTGATGATTCTTCAATTTTTTTGGTTACATAATTGATGGTTTCTGTTATTGTTTGTTGTATGAGGAGGTACAGGTTGCAAATGAGTCATCTGTCAAGCAACAAAGAGTAGTAGGCGAAAGTAGTGGTCAAATTAGCCTATCTGATGAAGTTGGTTTAACCGAGCTTGAGAAAATGTTAACGCATCAGACTTTTACCAGGTATGCTTTGTGCATGTGGCATTAACTGATTGGTATTTGGTTGCTTGATAAATGTATTTATTTTCTGCATTTGGATCTGTTATTTCTATAAACTGAAACACAAACGCATTGGGTGTATCAGGTCAGAGAGAGAATAGCTAATCTTGATTGTCCAATCATACGTGAATAATTAAGATTATTTTACTTAATCCCAATTGTCTTAGACTATAGTATGATTAAGATTTCCTCTTCCTATGAACGACCAAGGAAGTTCTGTGTTGCATGTTGTGATGTATAGTGAAATATAGGCTTTATCAGTGGTTTAGGGCTTTAGGCAGATATTCATGTGATTTTCAATTTTATTTCTAATAGTGATGTGCATTTACTTGATTTTTCGTTTTATATGCCATTGAATTTTAGCTGGTTTGTATTGTCTTGTGTCAAAAAAGTAATTTTGGTATGTTTATTCATTTGAACTAAAGATGAGGTTGCTGTTGGGTTGGCTGCTCCTTACAATTGGCATAATTTTTTTTTGAATCTGGATGACATGGATTGGCAAACAATAATGCAATAATTTGTTCTCTTTAACACAATTTATGTTGTCATTGTTTTATCTATGTAGTTGAGTCCACTTGGTGCATTATGCTTAATGGTTATTTAATTCGCACTTCCTTTCTAATTTATTAAAACTTATTTCTTGTTTTCAAACTTGCAATATGTTTCTTCTTAATTTCCACGTCTTTTGTGAAAGCTTCTCGTTGGTTTTGTACATGATAAAGTGTATACTTTTCCACAGATCAGAGATTGATCATTTGGTAGAGCTTATGCATTCTAGATCAGTAGATACAGCTGCCGGGGAAGAAGGGAAGAGGACAGAAGTGGTTCCATTAGAATCAATGTTGCCTTGTAACCAAAAGGAAGAGTATCCCGAAACTCCAGCATTAGAAAATGGGATCGGAAACGATGTTATTTCCACCCCACATTCCACTTTCAGTGTATGATAATTCTCTTCATTATCTTTATATGTATATATATATATATATATATATATATATATATATATATATATATATTATTATATTATATGTTATGGATGTGAAACCCTACCACTATTTGACATGTACAACCATATACTGTGTATAGATTTCTGGTGTTGCTTCACCTGCGCAACTAGGAAAGGCTTACATGGAGAGCAGGCCTTCCACGGTATCCCCATTAATGTTAGGCTCGCGAAGTCCTACCGGGGAGGATTCAACTCTACTGAAAGGCCATCACTTTGTTCAAAAATCCCCTGTTATGTCGATTGTGCCAAGGGCTACTAACCATGCTAGGGTTTATGAAAATGGTTTTTTGACCCCTAGATCTCGTGGCAGATCGGCAATATATAATATGGCTGCAACACCTTATCCTAGAGTTTATCCAGCCTCCAGACTCAAGGTTTGCTATTTACTGAGTATTTTAGATCAAGATATTTCTGAAGCCGAAATTAACATATTTTTTCTCTCACTTTACAGGGTGCTGGGATCGGTGTTGAAGATGGGCCGTCATCTTCAACTCAGCATGCACTCGATCATGGTGTACTTTCTGGAACCAAACAAGGGGTAACTTTTGATTATTAGATCTATCCTTTTATAATATAAGAGTTTTTCAAGGATATTTTACTGATCCTCCCCCCTTGCAGGGATTAAAACGTAGAAGTTCTGTATTAGGCAACGATATAGGATCTTTAGGTCCTATACGCCGAATCCGTCACAAGGCTAATCTTCTATCCTCTAAAGGATTGACCCTGACTCACTCAGACAGCCCTCTACCTATAACTAGTAGCGGGGTTGGTAATATTAATGCTGCTCAGCAATCTTCATTGTCCATGCAGAAGCCTATTCTGTCCGGTGAAGTTAATCATAGCCATAGCAAATCGTCAGCAGAAAATGAAGATGACACCATGCCTAGTAGCAGCTTTCCTCCTTTACCATCAAAATCTAGTGAGATGGCCTCAAAAATACTGCAGCAACTTGATAAGGTGGTTTCTCCCAAAGAAAAATCCTCGGTACTAAGGATGCCAAATGTGAATGATAAATCTCCAACGAAGTTGTCAACTTCCATGTTACGAGGACAAGCTCTCCGAAGCATGGAAACAGTAGATTCATCAAAATTGTTGGATAATGTCCAGGATAATGAATTAGATGGTACTCTTAGAAGTTTGTCTGCTAGTGCTCAAAAGTTGACATCAAAGAGAAGCAAGAAGGAGAATGGTCAGAAGCCCGTTTCTCTGAATAATGGATTAATTCCTGCAGTAACCAGTTCAGACTCTACTGTCCCAAGGAACCAAGTCATGTCTATTGGAAAATCAGAAGATTCTTCTGACCTTCCCTCAAAAAAGAGGGCTTTCTGTATGAGTGCACATGAGGTGAGTTAGATTTTTTTAAATTGTTATCTAGTTGATGGTTTGCTGTTGTTATCTTTAAGTTCCGAAAAATTGTTATCTAATTGGTATCTGTCATTACTTTTCTTGGAACTTAAAAATGGTAAGTTCTGAAAAAATCTCTAAAAAATTATATCATAAAATCATGTTCTTAACCATGTGTATATTGATTTTTTTCTTTCGTCCACTTAGTTATCACATAATGATGGTTGGAGCAGTTGCCTAAGTGTTTTTTGTTTTACACCTTTGATTTTGATTCCTGATAATATAAAGTGAGTTGAGTTTTCAAGTGAAGCATGATTTAATCTTAGACCTTGATTATTATTGACTTTTTTTTCCTCTCCCGCTTTCCCTCTCTCAAAGGATTATCTGGAGTTGGATGATGATGATGATGATGATGCATGTCCCAATGGAGCTGCCTCTCCTTTCTCTACATCCGGGAAAGAGACAAAAGGCTCTACTGCGGGGGCTGAGAAACCAGGCTCTGCCGTTGAAAAACCTGTACAGGAGATGCAACCAGGTTCATCTGTAGCGACGTCATCCAAAAGTTTCACAGCAGATGGTAAACTTAGGACTACTGATAGTTCTATAGTTGGTGAGAAGGTTGACGCACCAACATCAATAACTTCGTCTATTGCTGCTGGTCCTACAGTTAATTCAAATATGGGCGCAGTTAAAACATCGAAGCACACTAATTTAGGTTCCGACAAGTCTACTTTATCAAATGGATCAGGTGCTGATTCTCCCCTGTTTAACTCTGGGAATAATTTTGTTCCTTCAACAGAGCTGACAGGTGCTGATGATCAATTGAAAGAGTCCACTAAAACAGGTCCAGTATTTGGTTTGGATAAAGCTGCACCATCAAAGGAAACAAGTGCTGATGCTCCATCAGATGATTTTGGGTTCAACAAAAATATTGACAGTGTTCCACTAGCACCGTTTACTTCCTCTTCATCAGTTGGTGGTGACTCTACTTTTTTCAAATTTGGTGGAGCTCCTGACTCAAAGCCATGCTCGATCAGGTCAGTGTAATTGTGTTTTCTATTGACATTTTCATCAGTGAAGATTTTTTTGTTTCTGGATTAGTAATCTCATTGGGCATTTGGGACTTGGGAGTATATCTTTTCTTTCATAATTAACTTCATTTGGGACTTGGGAGTATACCTTTTCCTGTGTTAACTACAGTATACTTATATGTCTTCATTTAAAGCTCTCTCCATTATTCCCCGTTATTGCTTAGGTATCATTTGACTTGCAGAACATATTTTGAACTCACAGTCAGAGTCAGACTCGTCGATTAAACAAATTTATCATGCTGTGTTGCGTGTTATCTTCAACTTCGATTTTATCATCTCGTTGAAATTTATACAGTTTGACTCTGATTTCTCTGATGTATACCATAATTATAATTGTAGTTTTAATTTGATGCTCTGTTGAATTGAAATAGATATAGTCACATCCTACATTATATTCAGTGAAGTGATACAACATTCAATTCAATGCACTAATTACCCCTTCATTTACAGTTCTGCTGCTGCTAATGTTGATTCAGTGCCAAAAGTTCTTGAATCAGATAATGCTGATGCCAAGACTAATAGAGTTTCTGGATTCTCTGCTCCATCTTCAGGACCATCTGCAGCATCCACATCATTGTCAACATCACCCATAAATATATTTACTTTTGGCAATAGTTCAAGTCCAAATAATGGATCTGCTGCTTCAAGCCCGGTATTTTCCTCCCCATTTCTTCCTGTGGTTACAAGTAATTCTACAACTCAGAATATGTTCAGTAGTTCATCCCTTGCAACAAGCAGCAGCATCAGTGCCACTGTAACTTCCATAGCTAGCATGACAACCAGCACCCCTGCTGTAAATGCATCCAGCATAAGCAGTTCCTCTGACCCGGTGATGGTGTCTTCATCTTCCACAACTTCCCTTTTCAAATTTGGATCCACTCCTTCACTATCAACAAGTTTACCTGTATCATCTTCTGCCACAGAAGCAGTGGAAACCAAGGGCGGACAGAATGCGTTAATTAGTAATATTGGAACCACTTCCTTTGGGAGCTCTTCTGCTGCTGTTGGAAGTACCGGGAATAGCATTTTTGGGTTTAGTTCGACGGCAACGTCTGCAAATATCCAGTCCCAGACTCAGGGTTCTGTCTTTGGCACTATAAGTGGGTCTACCGTTGGTACTCTGGCACCAAGTTCTACTAGTGGGTTTGCAACTTCGACTCAGAGTCAGTCTGTAGCATTTGGGTCATCTGCATCATCCCCATTGTTTGGGTTGACTGGTAATACAGCTTTTTCTTCAGGGAGTTCATCGCTCCCTTCTTCAAGTCATGCAACAAATATTTTTAACTCTGGTACAACTTCTGGACAAAGCACCGCTGCCTCCTCTTTGGAAGCCAACCCTGTTAACTCCACTAATGACACAAATTCTACTTCCTTTGGGATTCCTAGTTGGCAGCCCAGCAAGTCGTCTCCGTTTGGTACTCCCTTTAGTTCATCATCATCATCATCTTCATCTACTTCTGGGTTTTCCTTTGGAGCATCCACTCCGTCTGCTTCCACCAGTTCTGCCATGATTTTTGGATCATCCACAGGCAAGGTTGTTAAAATCGCGATTTAAAACGTAAAAACCATAGTTTTTACGTTTTTAGGTAGCAAAAACGAGTTAAATCGCTGGTAGAATCGTTTTCTGCTAAAATCGTGATCTGGAACGATTTTACACGATTTAACTCGTAGTAAAATCTGTAAAATCGTGTAAAATCGTAGCAAAATCGTGTAAAATCCATGGTTTTAAAATTCTTTGAGACGATTTTACCTTTTTTATAAAAAATAAAAAAAAATAAAAAATTGACAATTTTTTTTAAAAGAACCCAATTTTTATGAATATTATATTTTGTTATGGTGATTTAGTATATTTTAGCTATGACATTTTAAATTATTAATGCATTATAGTATTATATAAGTATATATACATGTTATGTATATAAAATTAATATTATTTTAATATGAGGTAAAATCGACGATTTTACGTTTCGATTTTACGTTTCGATTTTACCTAGGCAAAAAGAGTTAACGTAAACTCTCGATTCTGACAACCTTGTCCACAGGTGCGTCAGGTCCTCAATTCTCGTTCACTTCAGTTGCGGCTACTACCAATACACAACCTGCTTTCGGAAACCCTAGTCCCGTATTCGCATTTGGTTCAGCTCCTGTTAATAATGATCAGATGAGCATGGAGGACAGTATGGCCGAGGACACAGTTCAAGCAACTCCATCCGTCACTCCTGTATTTGGTCAACAACCTCCCCCGGTTCAATCAAATTTTGTATTCGGAGCACCAACTCCACCAGCAGCGAATCCTTTCCAGTTTGGGGGTCAACAGAATATTGCTCCACAGAATCCGTCTCCATTTCAGGCTTCCGGCAGTCTAGAATTTAATGCTGGAGGGAGTTTCTCGTTGGGCACGGTTGGTGTTGATAAGTCAGGTCGAAAGCATATTAAAATTAAACACAACAGGCAGCGTAAGAAGTAAGACTGTTTGTTATATCTGAAAGTGGTTATTAATGTCACTGCCACAGTCTGCTCATGATTGCAACAAATAAATAGGCTCTAAAGGTGAGTGATCCCTTAATTTGGCTGTTGAGGTTGCACTCTGGACAAGTGAGATGCTATTGAAATGAAATCATCACATGCATGCTGGTTAGTATCATCTGTCTTGCTTCTTATTTAATGCAAGGCATAAGTTTGCACAATTTTGTAATAATATGGTATGATAGAACATTATCTGCTGTATTTCTTGTAATGGTTAGACATATAGGTCTTGGTTTGAGATCAAGGTTTGGTCTGTTGTGATCACGAAATCCTTGTATTATCGTTTATTTGTATCGTAGGCCAAAACAGGCATGGATTTAATCTATGTCTGAGCTGGTGGTCTAATAATTTCCAATTCAAGTGATTGATCTTCTCCATTTAGTTTAGCTTACTTTCTGTTGCGTGAACGACAGTGTTTTCTTTTCTGGAGGATGTTTGTTGAACATATAAACGTATAAAAAGTTTCATTTACAACTATTAATTTGACTTGGGAGAGAAAAAACTAATAAAAAAGCAAAATCGTATCTATATTTTTTTTTATAATAATAAGGATAAACTAAGAGGTGTGGAGGCACCCTTACAATCCAATAATACCAATATAGTCCATGCAGAAAATTACAATTAGGAGTGAATAAAATTGAGCATCAAATTCCTTTTTTGCTAATAAATTTGCTCATGAATTGGCCTTTCTAAAGCAATGTTCAATGCTGGCAGACCAATCTTGAAGATGTAAATTAATAACCTCTTCTGAAGGAGGTTTGAGATAAGAGATGGTGGTAGAACGATTGAGGACAACAGTTGCAACAATAGTAGAATTAGTTTAAAAAATAACATTTTCAAGGTCAAGATTACGAGCAATACACATAACATGAAGTAAACTCCACATCTTAGCCCCTTGATAATTATTTTGATCAAGATTACAATAAAAACCTTGGATAAGGCCAGCCTTGGCATCTCTAAGTAATCCACCTCAAGTTGAGAAACCATATCTTTTGCTTTCAGATCTATCAACCTTAAACTTAAGGGTACATGTAGGAGGTGGCTCACATTTTATATGCATTACCGAAACAGAGTTATTCATATAAGCCCGCATTAGGGGTAGCAAAACGGGTCCAGCCCGCAGGGCCGTCCCGTTTACCTCGCCATTTTTGGCGGGCTGAACCTAAGTTTTGAGCTCGACCCTTTTAGTTGGCTCGCTCCGCCGAACTCGCTTAAAAAATAAGGCGAGCACGGGGCGGGCCGGCCCGCAAGTTACATAAAAATATAAAATCTATTTTTTTCTAGTAAGGAATAGTATAAGATGATCCAATCCAAGACAATACAACACTTATTTAAAGTAAATTTAAGTTTTTTTTCCTATTCATTCATACAACCATTGCCAAATTTAGGATTACTTGTTGCCGCTTTACTCTCTTATTGCATTTCTCGTTCTTGCACCTTTTTGTTTCTTCATACTCGTTCTTTTTCTTCACCGGATTTCTAATAAGTGTTTCTACAGAGATTAATCATTATTAAAATACTGGTGGAAACTTCATACTTATAATATGATAACTAATAAAAAAAGAACAACATTGAAAACAACACAAATTCAGTGTCGCAAAATTGAAAAAAGACGAATATCCGAATAAACTCACAACATGCAAGTTAATAGCTATAAATGGTAAAATGTCTACAAAAGTGATTAGAATATTCATACTCCCGGATCTGTAACGTTGACGTCTAAGTCATTGATTAAATATATTGATATGTCAATCTAAAAAAAAAAGACCACCGTAAAAAAACGTGAAATCAAACAGCGCCACACCAAGACGATGAACAAAACAAAGGCGAATTCAGACAATGAAAAACCATAAAAAACACTAAAAAAAACTAAAAATGTGTGTAAAACCATTAAATAAAAAGATAGAAAAATCAATATAGACGGCTGAACTAAACAAATGACTTAAAATCACCACATCTAGCATGGATTAAGAAGAGAAAAGTTAAAGAGGTAAAATTTCTCTCTCTAAAAATTGGAGTAGACTCTTAGTCTTAGCCATATCATTATGCCTAGAAAGTAAAACACCGTGTTTGTCGCAATAGAAAGCAATAGTAGCATAAATACATGTAATTTATAGGACAACTTTAAATTTTTTAACCGGATATTCTTTTTGCGCAACTGAAGATGAATTAATCGCTCGAATCAGTTAGACTACAAAAGAAATTTGATAACCATTATTAATAAAAAAACCGACAACCAAAGAATAAAAGAGGGGTAATGCATGGTTGTGTAAAAGAACACCCAAAAACATAGTACAAATAATTTATTCTAGTGCATGCTACTATATCCTAATAGTCCTAAATAAAACAGAGAAATCAAAGTGTTTCATATATGGATCCCAATGGAAGCCAATCTCATCTCCTTTCTTCAATCCCCTTCTTCTAACAAAATCATGGAACCAATTCTCAAAGAAAATATAGTTTGTTGAACAAGCCTCACATCTCTTGAAAACCAACACATGCCTCGATTCGGTGTCGCAATCGAAAATCGTAACCAAAGTTCCGCTTTCAACATCGGAGCTAGCAGCCAACACAGGTAACACCAACTCCTCTGCTAAATCTTTGTCCAACATTAGCTTATTATCAAGATCACTCTCTTGGAGCACTTTCTTGATCTTCCAAGGATCATCATATAGCATCAAGTTGGTTGAGTAACCCCACCATCTCCTTCCAATATGATATGTGTGTGCTTTTGATTTGGGACATGGACACACACCCAATGTTAAATGGGTGCATGTTGTGTTGAAGGGGTAAACATTAGCCATATAGAATGCAGAGGTTTTTTGTTCTTAGGATTTTGTTGCATAAATTTTTTTAATTATGTGAAATTAAAGAACATGATTTACTCATGATCAATGAATGATTTTATAGAAAAACTAAATCAAATAGGTGATGTGGATTTGGACAAGTCTAAAAAGATGAATTAGAGCTTTTAGGGTAAGTGATACAAATGCAAAATAATTTCTAATATTGTGATTACACACACATATAAAATATATTATGATGTTACTTAAAATTTTAATCATTACCAATTTTTCTTAAAAATAAAAAGATTCTAATGACTAAATCATGTAAATTAAAAAATAAATAGTAATTTTAAATTTATTAACAATTAGTATTGGTTTTCCAATTGATTCTTTAAGAAAGAAATAATTTATTTCTTTTTTGCCATATTATAACTTCTTTATAGAAAAGAAATAAAATAACTAGGGAATAATTTGATAAAGAAATAAAAAATACGGGTAAGAATTTAGACAACGATCCTGCAAAAAGGACAAATAAATTTCAAAGAAAGGTCTTATTTTGAGGAATTTTGGTATATTATTAATTTTTAGTTAAGTATTATCATGTTGTACTTCATTTATCATTGGTTCCATAGAAAAAAATCATCTGATATCTCTCAATTTAGAAGTAAATCCGTAATTTTTTCCTTTATCATAAAAATGAAATATTTCTATTAAAAAATTCAGAAGATATTACTATTAAAAAATGAAATATTTATATTACAAAATTCATAAGATAAAGTGAATTAGCGGTTGATATATTATCTTTAATTTATTAATTAATGATTGATATTACTCACCTTACACTATAAAGTGAATCACTCATTTTAGGGTAGGGATGTTCGTGGCGCGAGTTGGTTGGTTTTGGGCCTAAAAGTCATGCAAACTACGAGATAAAAATATATGCGGTTTGATTCGATTGATTTTTAAAAAGTCATCCAAACAAAACTAAACTAATGCAATTAGAATTGGTTCGATTTGTGTGATTTATTGCGATATAAAAAATACGATAATATTACCAACTTTTTACAAAATAAACATAGGAAGTTTTAATTTATTTTATTATTTGCATAATATAATATATGCATATAAAGGGAATTGCATATATATATATATATATATATATATATATATATATATATGATCTTTTTTTAAGAATAGTAAGAACTTATTTTTAATACTGACATTATAGTTATGAATCACGTGAAATAAACAGCCTAATGTTTTAAGGACTCAATTTTGGTTGTGTTTGCTAAGTCGGAATAGGTAATAGGTTAATTGCTACTGGTTGATAGAGTTAAGTTAAGTATTGCGGTTTGGTTTGATTCGATTTTTTGAAATGAAAACCGTAAACCTAACCGCGGTTTAGAAGAAAAATGATCCGTGCAGTTTAAACTAAAAATGGTTTTTTGCGGTTTTCGGTTTGAATTGTTTCGTTTTACGGTTTTAATTTTGGACTGATTTGGATATGAATACCCCTACTTTAGAGAAGCAGGATTCATGATAATATTATTTACAATACATTTTTTTTATAGATAGACGAAATAACAAGTCATTAAAAACTTACGCATACAAAGTGGAGAGATTGGGATTCGAACCCCGATGAGACATCCGACGCTAATAATTTTGGCATTTATGCCGTTTTACCACTTACATAAAACAAGGAATCAAACACAAATAAGTAGAAAATATATTTAAATGATTATGATGATGATAATAAAATGGAAAATAATTGCTATAAACTCCAATGATTAAGACATGATTATGAATTATTTTGCAGCATGATTGCAGCAGAGAGAGGCGTTGCTGACGATCCAAGTCGGAATTATATACAATTCATGATGAAATTTTTATTCAAATAATAATAAAAAAATACAAAGAAGAAAATCAAACAAGAGAAACTTAATACATTGAAATTTTGATTGTACATATCTAGGAACTCCTTTTAATCTTCAGGCTCTTGTAATTCAACGGAAACTACTTTGATATGTGATATCTTGTACCAATCTTGTCCAACTTCTGGCTGGTATCTTCTATATAACTCAGGACAATCAATGATATCTAAACGTTCAAGGTTTGGAAGCACATCTTCAGTGAGTGAAATCAGTTTTGGACAGTCTTCAATTACCAGGTTCTTGAGAGAAATAAAATTTGACAACCACTTGGGAAGCTCCTCAAGATTTTCACAGTTATGAATACTTAAGCTATGTAGGGTGTTTGGACATCCTTGAAGCCATTGCGGAAAAGTAACAATTTGAGGCAAAGATTCAAGATGTAGTAACTTTAACTTTAAGTTAGGTATTTGGTTGTTGTTATCACCCATTGACAATATCACCATATTACAATCCATAATAATCAAAGTCTCTATATTTGGAATGATATGAAATGGCAATGACTTCAGATTCCCACAAGAAACAAAACCTAACAGTTTAAGTTTAGGAAATTGTATTCCTTCAAAAGAAAACATCAAATTATCACAATGTTTGAATTCTAGAATTTCCAGAGAAGACAATTTGGCTAACTCTTCTGGGAAGTTAGATTGCTTTGTGGTTATATATAGTTCTCGAAGTTTGATCAAATTTCCTATTCCATTGGGCAATTTTAGTAGATTTTCACATCCACTGAGATCCAAAGTTTGCAAATTTTGGAATTTGCAAACAGAATCGGGAAGCCTCTCTAATTCCATACTTTTTTCAAGATTGAGACATCGTAAATGTTTCAACTTACCAACGGAGCGGGGCAAACTTTTGTATCTAGATTTATTTATTTTCAAAATTCGCAAGTATTTGCACCTTGATAGACAAGTATTCAAGAAAGGTTTATTGTTTGCTCCTTCGGGAAAACATATGGTTCTCAACCCGGTGGGAATTAATGAAATTTGGCCAAGCAAATCATTTTTACGAACTAACAAATGGCGGACATTCTCTCTTATATTTTCACATTGAAAGTTCAACAATTGAAAATCATCTCTTGCAACATATAATGCAAGATCATGCACCAAATCGTGCAATTCAAAACGGTAAAAAGAACCGGCATCAAAAAAATTTTGAACGAAAGACCTTGACCGTAGCTCAAGCAAGAGTTGCATTCCAATATCTCCCGAATGTTCACCTTGTTTTGGTGTTGGAAGAAAACCCAGTGCGTCCCAAAATGGAGTAACCTCAACATCATAATGTCCAATGCTCTTTTCGAATAGGGAGAAACATGCAAAACATTGTTTTAAGTAAGAAGGTAATTGATCATAACTCAATTTCAAAGCCGGCAAAATGCCATCATCTTCTATTGGTAAATTCCAATTCTCACTATCTTTGACAAAATTCCACTCTTCTATATCAAATTTTAAGAATAGGGAACTCCCCAATGTTCTTATGGCCAAAGGAAGACCACCACATTTTTGCACAATAGTTTTTCCCACCTCCATCAATTCTGGATGATTTTTAGCTTCTCCTTCTTTGAAAGCCCATTTAACAAATACAGACAAGGAATCGTTTTGAGAAAGACCTTGTAAAATGTGAGATGTGTTGGTGCTCATGACATCTGCTGTTTTGTGGCTACGTGTAGTCACTAGGACTTTACTTCCTTTAGCACATACTTGAATTAAATCCTTCAATTCTTCCCATTTGACCCGATTCTCGTTCCATACGTCGTCTAGGACGAGCAAGAACTTTTGATCGGCAAGTGTGTTTCTTAAGTGATTTTGTAATTGCTCTATATCAAAGTTTTGAAAGTTTTCTTGTTGAAATGTGTTGGGAGAAGAATCACGGGCAGAATTTAGGATTTTAACAAGTAAATGCTTAAGTTCAAAATCATGAGAGACACATACCCATATCTTTTTTGGAAAAGCCTCGCCTAACCTTTCATCATTGAACACTGACTTTGCAAGTGTAGTCTTTCCCAAACCCCCCATTCCCACAATTGGAATAACAGATAGAATTGTATCATCACTATCATGCAATAATAGGTCAATGATTTTTTGTTTATCATGTTCTCTTCCTATGACATCTGAATCATTTATATGAGAATGAGTCAATTCGCGCTTTTGCACAACACGAGTATCACTATAATTGGTTTGAAGGCCAAAATTATGCCTATCAGCCGCAACCTTAGTCAATCTCGCATTGATATCTTTGATTTGGTGTGCCATCTTGAGGCGATAAGCAATAGGGTTAGAGCTTGAGAAGAAATGACGTACCTTCCTTCTAGTGCTACCAGAGGTGTTGACAACTTGCAACTTCAACGCCTCGCACTCGAAATCATCGATGACATCTTCAGCATCATAGAAGACACACTTAATCTGTCTCAACCATTCACGCAGCTCATTGTTCTGCCACTGCTTTTGTTCGGCATCCAACAACACAGCTTTGATTAGTGACGAAGTGTCTTTCATCCGTCGTAAACCGTCATAGACACCTAGTGCCAAGGCAGCTTCATCAAGAACTCGAGAAGCAAGTTTGCCTATGAATGACTCAGCAACACCGAAGAGGAGTGATTCTGCCATATAGAATAATTTTGTTGTTGATCGATGAGGTAGAAGTGAGAATAAAAGCAATGAGAGTAAGATGAAAGAGCAGGGTAATTTGAAATGCAATAGATTTATTTTTAGAATTAATGTGGTGGATTACTGTTTAGCAACTGCTTAGTTGTTGCGAACTATAAAAGTAGTATTGAGATAGTGGACTCAATTATAATGGTAGTTTAATTTCACAAAAAGCAAAAACATCTGGGCCTCATCACTAAAGAGACAACATAAAGTGTCTAAAAAGAAGTGGTTTATTGGCCTGATTTATTATCCTTGCAGGTTCCTTTTCGTATACTTTTTGAAAGAAAAATAGTATACAATAAGAAAACGTGATACTTTTCCACCGTTTAATATTCTTAATAAGTAAAAAGTATACCTACTTGTAAAAAGTAGTCCTCTATATTATATATAAAATGGTTTTACTTGTACTATTTTGTTGTATGTCTTTGGTAATTAAAACTTTTTTAATTTGTGACTCTAATATTTCTAAAAGTTAATTTTATTGATGATATTAATATTTCTTATCTTTAACTAATATTTTTTTATATGTATGTATCGAGTATTATATTTGAATGTATCATGAATTCAACTGGCGTACCAACTCTGTATACCCCCTGTGTATTAAATTCTTTAAGAGTTGCGAACTGCGTACCCGAATTCGTACTGCATACGGTGAATTGTGATTCGGAGAACACAATACAGTTTACATCTGCAAACAGGAGTTGCGAGTGTCCATCGTCCTCCAACAACATTCATTTCATTTTGTTGCGAATTGGACGAAAATTGACGAACTCGAGTTGTTCCAATACTACTTGAAGAGTTGTTAGTCCCCATTGAATCAGACCTCAACATGGTGGTGAAGAAGAAGAAGGGCAGGCGACGAAGGAGAGGAATGAAAATGAAACCCTAGCTAATTTCCATTCACCCCCAATTTTTAATTAAGTTAATTTAGTTTTTTTTTTTTTAAAAAAAATTCTAATTAATCTGAGTAAAAATCATCCATGTGGCGTCCAATTTGGCTTTCCGTTGGCCACCTGACAAAAAGAAACGCCGTTTATAAATTTTTTAACGGAAGGGACGATTTAATAGTAACGTGAGAAACATAAGGGACTAACGTGAGCATTTTAAAACATAAGGGACCAAATTGAGCGCTAAAATAAACATAAGGGACCAAAGTATGAATTAAGCCTAATTCCGTTGGCCACCTGGCAAAATGAAACGCCGTTTATTTTTTTTTTTGACGGAAGGGACCATTTAATAGTAACGTGAGAAACATAAGGGACTAACGTGAGCGTTTTAAAACTTAAGGGACCAAATTGAGCGCTAAAATAAACATGAGGGAACAAAGTATGAATTAAGCCAAAAGAAAAAATCAAACCGAAGAAAAATTTTGTGTGTATTTCTAATAATTTGTCATTTCGTCTCTCTATAAAAAAAAAATACATAGGTTAATTAATGTTCTAAAACATTGTTTAAAAAACTACTAAAAGAGATAATCTTTTACATAGAAAAACTTTATTTATAAATTAGTGACCTGTCGTTACCATAATATGTATTTTAATCACTCTATGCAGGGACGGAAAAATTAGTCAAGGGTAAGAAAAATATAAGAATTGATAAGATGTGTTCAATCGTTTTTAACATGTTAATAAGATGAGAAAAGAAAAAGAAAAAGTTCCCATAGCAAAACTAAAAAGAAAAGAAAAAGGCAAAACTTAGCACGGAGGAAGAAAGTTTCCATGACGTCATTCTTAAGAAGATCAGACGCCTTCTGAAGGAGAAGCATGAGTCAACAAGCCAGTATATGAGGAAGCTCCAAGTTTAAAGAAGAGATCGGCGCATTAGCTCCCCTCTCTAAGTGTGTGATAGAGAGAAACATTGGTCTGGGAGAGCAACTTCTTTATATCTTGGATCAATTGGGTCCTCTGATGAAGTTAACACGGTATAAAGAGAGTAGCAGACTAGTTCAATGTAAAAAATAATTGTGATTGGGAGCAGATGAAATGTTAGTTAAAGATTATGCATTTTTGAGTGTGTCAACTTATTTGGTGCATCAACCTACCAAAAAATCCGTAATTCTATTAGTAATTCTTTGATGAAGAGGGATCCGTTGACTCTATGAGTAAGTCTTCCATTGACTTACTCCGCTTGATAACTTGATATCGGTATTATATTTCTTCAATCAAACCGTTGAATTCAAAGATCTCATTGAGTAGATCAATTCCACAAATTTTTATAAAAATTCAAAAAATGTAGTTATGTATTTTACACTATTGAAATTCAACGATTTTTTCTAAAAGTTTTTCGTACGTTCAATTGAAGTGTTCATAAAAAGTATCAAACGATTTTGAATTTTATAAAAATTTGTGGAATTGATCTACTCAATGAGATCTTTGAATTCAATGGTTGGATTGAAGAAATATAATGCCGATATCGAGTTATTAAGCGGATTAAGTCAATGGAAGACTTACTCCTGGAGTCAACGGATCCCTCCTCTACATTTTTTGAATTTTTATAAAAATTTGTAGAGTTGATCTACTCAATGAGATCTTTGAATTCAACGGTTATATTGAAGAAATATAATGCCAATATCAAGTTATTAAGCGGAGTAAGTCAATGGAAGACTTACTCCTGGAGTCAACAGATCCCTCCTCATTGAGTAGATCAACTCTACAAATTTTTATGAATTTTTTTTTTACTTTGCTATGTGTTACGTTTTATGTTAATATTTTCTTTTTACTTTTTGTTTTAATTTTTGTTTTGTTTTGTCACGTTTAAAAAAGAGTATTTTTTTATTATATTGAGTACCATAATACACTTGCATGCTCCTTCATATCTATTAAAAGATTAATTTAATTTTTGTATAGAATTTAATTTTATAAATTATTTATTAGGTTAGATCAATAATCAAGAACAAAAAATTATTATCAATAAAATCTTTAATTTGTGGAGTTTTTGAGCCTATTGAGTTTTTATATTTAATTATTTATAAAGTGAATAATTTTAAAATTATGAAACTAGTCAACTACTGTAATATTATAATGATAAAAAAGTAATTTAATTTTGTTATCCCTCCCCTCCCCTCGTTAACAAATATATAGGTTTAATTTGTCTTCAGGTCCCTTAAAGACTTTTTTGGTTTCACTTTGGTCCCTTAAAGAAAATAAGTTATGCTTTGGTCCCTTATTAATATTTTCGGTAGCCAATATGGTCCTTTTTCGTCCATTTTTTCTCAGAAATCGTTAACTTTTTTACATGTAGCAAAATAGGTTGTTATGTGGTATTTGTACAGAACTTAACGGTTTTTGAAAAAAATGAACGGAAATGAGCATATTGACTGATGGAGATATATTTTTTTTTTTTAGCCAAAAAGATGGATGCCAAAAGCAACCATCCCAAAATATATTAAAAAAGAAAGACAAATATACAAATGGAGAGGACATAAACCAAAAGCTCCAATAACTATAGCAAAATCTAAAATTAGGTATACCTAGTTGATTCTTTTCTAGACAACTTTTGATAAAATTAGGAGCAACCAACCAATGAGTGAAATAAGGCAAGGAAAGACCATGGCTAGCCAAAAGATCCGCAACCATGTTGCCTTCTCTATGTATATGAGTAATAAAACAGTTCAGACCATTGAGTAATAACAACGAATTGTGCCATCTATTCCTTAAAAACCAAGGAACACATTCAGACCGAGTGGTAAAAGCTGAGACAACTAAAGAAGAACCTGTTTCAATCCAAATGTTTTTCCAATTAAACTGAGAGGATAACTCAATTGCTTTCATAGCACCACAAAGCTCAGCTTGAAAAGGAGATAAATTATCTAAAGGCTCAGCAAAACCGAAAAGGAAAACGCCCTCAAAATTCCTGAACACCCCACCACAAGAAGCAGAGCCTTGAACACAGGCACCGTCAACATTACACTTGAACCAATTTTGAAGAGGGGGCTGCCAGAGAATTTCTTGGATATCAAGAGCATTAGGATGATGAATTGAGACTTTGAAAATCTTAAGATGGTGAAATCTCTGATGGAATTAGTAGAGACTTTTTTGGTATTGTTTCCAGCTAAAGAAGTGTTGGCAATGATCATAGCAATAACTGTCATCCAACTCAAACTCTTGTTGTTGAATCTAATTTGGTTCCTAGCAAACCAGATACCATTGAGAAGATGAACCATATCAGCTTTGATAACCACTTTGCATTGAGGTAACCAATTCATGTCACAAATTTTTCACATATCATCCATGGTTGTGAACTGTAAAACCAAATTAATACTATTTGCAAACCAAGACCAAATTTTAATAGCAAATTCACATTCAAAGAAGATGTGGAAAGAAGATTCCCCATGCTTTTTACAAAAACAGCAAATGGAGGGTAATGCACAACCTCTAAGCATAAGATTTTCATCAGTGGGCACCTTATTATGCATTAATCTCTAGACAAACAAAGATTTATACGGCTGAATATTGGGGCTCCAAATAGATTTTGCCCAATGAAAATCCTGAACATGATGTAAAACGAAACTATAAGCATCCTTGAGACTTAAAACACCTGAGTCAGAATGTTGCCATAAGATTTTATCCTGAGGTTGCTCAGTAGGAATGGTGATTTGCTGTACAAGGTTAGTAAGGGTGGGAGATATCAATAAAGACCAAAGTGAAACTTATTTTCTTTAAGGGACCAAAGTGAAACTAAAAAAATCTTCAAGGGACCTACAACCTAAGCCAAATATATAAGCATAAACTCTAAACCCTATATATATATATATGGGGAGAGATCAAATTACACTGGTGTAACATTTGAGTAATGTTACACCGTTCAATAACACTTTAACGAATTCAAAATTTACAAAATCCACCGTTTGATTGAAAACTTATATCGTATAGATAATCTATGTTGAGTTTTACAAAAATCTAAAATCGTTTGAGATGTTTTTGAGACACATAAAGATTAAAGGTATTCAATAAAAATGCATAAACCGTTGAATCCAAAGATCTCATTGAGTAGATCAACTTCACAAATTTTTATAAAAATTCAAAATCGTTACTTTTTATGAACACTTCAATTGAACATACGAAAAACTTTTTGAAAAAACCATTGAATTTCAATAGTTTAAAATACATAACTACATTTTTTTGACAAAATAAAGTAAAATAAATAATAAAAAAATTATTTATAAAACAAAGTAAAATAAATAATAAATTGTTAATTAAGTGAAATAAAATTAAAGAATAAAAACAAGGGAGCTTCTACGGTACACTTGAATAATTCAAGTGTACCGGTACATGACATCGCAAATTAATAAATTAACGATTATTTTTATGGATTAAAAATACTATTAGCTAATTATTGTATTTTAGATATAATAATAGCAACAGGAAAAATACAATTTTATTCTTTACAATGATTACACTAATGTTTTAACATTTTTTCAATAAAAAATTGAATATTGACTATTATGAAGAATAAAAATTTTAAAAATATCAAAATTTATATTTTTGGCAACTTTGGTTAATGATATTTGATTATTATAATGTTTTTAATGATAGAAAAATAATTTCTCTTAAAAAAATATTCATTTTATTTATTAATTTGATAACTATGTATCGGTACATTAGAAATTATCTAATATACCATAGAACTTGCCTAAAAACAATGTGGTAATTGAAGATTTGTTTTGGAACTCTGCTGCCGATTCTACGATGTATATTTTTTTTCCATAGAATAAAAAAACTTAGAGAGTATCTGCTGCCGATTCTACGATGTAATTGAATGTATATTTTTTACTTAAAGAACTTATTAATGCATTATAATTATAGTTTTTAATTAGAAGTTATGGATAAATTAGTAAAGATTGAATAGTTTAAATATTAAAATAATAAAATCTTAAAATCCTAAAAATGACGTAATCAAAAAGAATAATTTGGAATATGTTATAACATGAACTTTTGTAAGAGACTAAAATTGAAAACAAAAAATAAAAATTTAGGAAAACTGCACAAATCAAATAAAAATTTAGGAAAACTACACAAATCTCTCCCGAAATATATGTAAATGTATTTTACCTTGTGGTAGTAATAGTTTAGAAATAGCTGTAAAAACATCTTTGGTAAAGTATCTACACAATTAATTGGTGATAATAAAGTCTGCATTTCATAGACTATGCATGCATCATGATCAACTGGAACTTCATATTTTGTTCCTTTCAATCTTTTTTAACAATGAATGAGAAAGCAATATGTCTGGTCAAATCTACCAAACCTATTCTCTCATTCTATTTAATCATGCATAAAGATGTCTTTAAATTATTCCAATTCCAAATGTCAGTATTTTAGCCAGGGTTGGCAATGGAATTCAAGAGATTCATCATTTTACACTTTCAATTACAATTCCATAGTCATCATTTTAGCAATTGATTTCCATTCAATATTATTCAATTTCACACCGCACTTAAAATTGTGAAGATGTGTCAAACAAGACATCTTGAAGAACATAATACAAATAAGTTTTTACCTTTGTTAGTGGTATATACATGAAAATGCAATAAACTTTCCATAGAATAAATAGACCACCATAAAATACAAAGACATGTTGAATTTTTTATTCAAATAATAATAAAATACAAAGAAGAAAATCAAACAAGAGAAACTTAATACATTGAAATTTTGATTGCACATCCTTGAAGCCATTGCGGAAAAGAAACTATTTGAGGCAAACCAGTAAGATTTAGTAACTTTAACTTGAAGTTGGGTATTTGGTTGTTGTTATCACCCATTGACAATATCACCATATTACAGTCCCAAATGAACAAATTATCTATATTTTGAATGATATGAAATGGCAATGACTTCAGATTCCCACATGATACAAAACTTAATCCTTTAAGTTTAGGAAATTGTATTCCTTCAAAAGAAAACATCAAATTATCACAATAATTGAATGCTAGAATTTCTAGAGAAGACAATTTTGCTAATTCTTGTGGGATGTTAGATTGCTTTGTGGTTATATATAGTTCTCGAAGTTTGATCAAATTTCCTATTCAAATGTGTAGCGAAGAATGTTTGGGTGGATCTCTCTTCAAATAGGTATCACACACAAAAAAAATGTTTTTGTTGTTGGGCTTGGCCCACGTGAGGTGTGTGTTATATAAGGGAATTGAAATCCCTAGTCAATGAAGAGTTGCAAATTGGCAATTAAAAAGAACAAAACAGTGAGCGCTGCACTGTGTACGCAAGAAACAGAGAGCTGCAGCCTGCAGAGAGAAATAAGATTTGGGTTTCGGTGACAAAAGTGTGTTCCCTGTTTTGGTTGAAATTCGATTATGTTGTGTTTGTCACTTTGTTAGTACTTAGATAATTTTTCTGAGTTGTTTTGTCTTCTCTTTGTGTTAGTTTGTGATTAGAGCTGTAAAAATGGGCCGGGCTATCGGACCGGCCCAATAGCCCTATAGTTTTATACGGGCCGGACCGGGTTGTACTTCCCAAAAATATCATTGGGCCTTATTGGGCTGGGCTGCCGGGCATATGGGCCATAATGGGCTGGCCCAGTGGGCTTTTGGGCCGGCCAATTAAAGAATTAAAAAAAATATCTAAAAAAAATGTTACCTAAAAATAAGGAATTTTAGTTAGCATAAAATCTTTAGATAAAATAAGTAACAAAAGATGAGATTTATTTTTTTTTAAGGAAAAAGATGAGATTTATAATTTACTTTTTTTTTATAATTTATAATTTAATTTATGTATTTTGAATGGTTATTGTTAAAAGTTTAGTGTCTGATGTAAGCTTGAAATTTATTAGCTTTGAGGATGCACTTTATGAATTATCATCCACAGATCTCTCTACTTTTGCATGGATATTTTGAAGTATTTATTATTTTATGAAATCATGACACTCACTTTTTTATGGATATTAATTTGTGTGCGAAGCATATGTAGTTTTATTGTCCACAAAATTTTTTTTTACAAAAAATTTGTCAATTTTTTATAAAACAAATTTGAAAAAAATGTGTCGGGCCAGCCCATGTTTATTGGGCTGGGCTAAGCGGGCCGGACCTTGGGCCTTAATGGGCCGGCCCACTTAAGCCCAATAGATGTCTTGACCCTATGAGCTCGGGCCGAATCTCCTTTGCCAATATTCCAATACTCATAAGTCATAAAGATCAAGGTAATGCCAAGTTTGGACTAAACTTTTCCACAAACTTGAGTCTTGTGCTGTAACAACTACATGCTGAAAGTTTGTATTTTGTCTATCATATTTTCCTTTAATAACCTCAATCCACAAAGCCTCTTTCCCACTCCGAGGGCCCATCCCAACTTCATAAGACAAGCTTTGTTCATTTGAACTAATCTACGCATACCCAAACCTCCGTATGCTTTCGGTAAAGTAACATTTTCCCAACTCACGGCATGATATTTCCTGCCACCGTTGTCATCTCCCCAAATAAAAGCTCTCTGAAATTTTTGTATCTCATTCAGACACGCTTTAGGGATCGCCGCTGTCATCATGGGATATATAGGAATAGCCTCAATGACTGCCTTTGATAAAGTAACTCGCCCAACAAAAGAAAGATGTTTTCCTTTCCAAGCTGACAGTTTAGTTTTCACTTGATTGATTACATAATTATAGTTCGACCGTTTTAGCGCTCTTCCAACTAGCGATACACCAAGATACTTGCCCAACGAAGTTGCTTCAGTAAATCCAGACATCATAACTAAGGCTTCCTTGGTAATAGTATCTTTAATTCTATTTGTTAATACTTTACTAACAATTTTATATAAAGTATTACACAAAGGGACTCTTTTGGATTTCCACCTTTGTATTAGAGTAGGTTTCTTTCATCAACGTTTTGGTGAATGATTTGACTGTGTTCAATTGAGTTGAGTATGTTGTTATTCTGAATGCATATTGTCACCTATTTGCACAGGTGTTAGTAGAAAATGGAAAATAACTGCTAAACTCCAATGATTAAGACATGAATTACAATTCATGCATTATTAGCAAATCATTTCTGGTCAATTTTTCTACCAAACTTAAAATAAAATGTAAGTTCTTACGACCTTTATTAGTATTTAGTAGTATACATGTAAATGCAATAAACTTCCCATAGAATAAATAAACCATCATATATAATAGGCAGGGGATATTAAGAAGAGAAAAAATAGAAATGTTATCTAATACATGATAAAAAAATTATTCAAAAAATAATAAAATACAAAGAATATCAAGAGAAACTTAAATAGGTTCAAATTTTGATTGTACATGTTGAGGAACTCCTTTTAATTTTCAATGGAAACAAATTCGATATGTGATATCTTGCACCAATCTTGTCCAATTTCAGGCTGATATATCTTCTGTATAATTCAGGAGGAACTCCTTTTAATTTTCAATGGAAACAAATTCGATATGTGATATCTTGCACCAATCTTGTCCAATTTCAGGCTGATATATCTTCTGTATAATTCAGGAGGACAACCATATATTTCCAAACTTTCATGGTTTTGGAGGACATCTTTGGGTAGTAAAATTAATTTTGGACAGTTTCAAATTAATTAATACACAATGAAGCCATTCCCTGAAACTTGAAGACTAATGTATGTTCTTGTAGTACAAGAGCCATATGATTTGAGCCATTTCAAATAGTAAAAACTTGAAATGGATATCCTTGTTGCAGTAATCAAAATATTGATTAAAATCAAATTTCTATATTATATACTTTTGTGAATCTATAAATTGAATCTGTTCGATGAGTTTTTGGGGATCCTGGTATTGGTAAACTTTAAGAAATATGTAAAAGAGTCAACCATTGCTAATGCAAAAGAGTCAACCAAAGAATAAAACAGGGGTAATGCATGGTTGTGTAAATTAACACCCAAAAACATAGTACAAATAATTTCTTCTAGTGCACGCTACTACATTCTAATAGTAAAAAAAAAAACAGAGAAATCAAAGTGTTTCATATATGGATCCCAATGGAAGCCAATCTCATCTCCTTTCTTCAATCCCCTTCTTCTAACAAAATCATGGAACCAATTTCCAAAGAAAACATAGTTTGTTGAACAACCCTCACATCTCTTGAAAACCAACACATGCCTCGATTCAGTGTCGGAATCGAAAATCGTAACCAAAGTTCCGCTTTCAACATCGGAGCCAGCAACCAACACAGGTAACACCAACTCCTCTGCTAAATCTTTGTCCAACATTAGCTTATCATCAAGATCACTCTCTTGAAGCACTTTCTTGATCTTCCAAGGATCATCATATAGCATCAAGTTGGTTGAGTAACCCCACCATCTCCTTCCAATATGATATGTGTGTGCTTTTGATTTGGGACATGGACATACACGCAATGATAAATGTGTGCATGTTGTGTTGAAAGGGTAAATATTAGCCATATAGAATGCAAAGGTTTTTTGTTCTTAGGTTTTGTTGCATAATTTTTTTTAATTAAGTGAAATTAAAGAACATGATTTTTTTTTTTTTTTGAAAGAGAAATTAAAGAACATGATTTACTCATGATCAATGAATGATTTTATAGAAAAACTAAATCAAATAGGTGATGTGGATTTGGACAAGTCTAAAAAGATGAATTAGAGCTTTTAGGGTATGTGATACAAATGCAAAATAATTTCTAATATTGTGAATACACACACATATAAAATATATTATGATGTTACTTAAAACTTTAATCATTACCACTTTTTCTTAAAAATATACAATACATGATGAAATTTTTATTCAAATAATAATAAAATACAAAGAAGAAAAACAAACAAGTGAAACTTAATACATTGAAATTTTGATTGTACATATCTAGGAACTCCTTTTAATCTTCAGGTTCTAGTCATTCAATGATAATAACATCTTTGATGTGTGATATCTTGTACCAATCTTGTCCAACTTCTGGCTGGTATCTTCTATATAACTCAGGACAACCCTCGATGATAAATAAACGTTCAAGGTTTGGAAGGTGATGCACATCTTCAGGGAGTGAAATCAGTTTTGGACAGTCTTCAATTACAAGGTTCTTGAGAGAAATAAAATTTGACAACCACTTGGGAAGCTCCTCAAGATTTTCACAGTTACCAATACGTAAGCTCTTTAGGGTGTTTGCACATCCTTGAAGCCATTGCGGAAAAGTAACAATTTGAGGCAAACCAGTAAGATTTAGAAACTTTAACTTTAAGTTGGGTATTTGGTTGTTGTTATCACCCATTGACAGTATCACCATATTACAGTCTTCAATGAACAAAGTCTCTATATTTGGAATGATATGAAATGGAAATGACTTCAGATTCCCACAAGATAGAAAAACTAACACTTTAAGTTTAGGAAATTGTATTCCTTCAAAAGAAAACATCAAATTATCACAATGATTGAATTCTAGAATTTCCAGAGAAGACAATTTGGCTAATTCTTCTGGGAAGTTAGATTGCTTTGTGGTTATACATAGTTCTTGAAGTTTGATCAAATTTCCTATTCCATTCGGCAATTTTAGTAGATTTTCACATCCACCAAGATCCAAAGTTTGCAAATTTTGGAGTTTGCAAACAGAATCAGGAAGCCTCTCCAATTCCTTACTGTTTTTAAGATTGAGACATCGTAAATGTTTCAACTTACCAACGGAGCGGGGCAAACTTTTGTATTTAGATTTATTTATTTTCAAAATTCGCAAGTACTTGCACCTTGATAGACAAGTATTCAAGAAAGGTTTACTGTTTGCTCGATCAGGAAAAAATATGGTTCTCAACCCGTTGGGAATTATTGAAATTTGGCCAAGCAAATCACTTTTAGGAACTACCAAATGGCGGACATTCTCTCTTATATTTTCACATTGAAAATTCAACAATTGAAAATCATCTCTTGCAACATATACTGCAAGATCATGCACCAAATCGTGGAATTCAAAAAGGAAAAAAGAACCGACATCAAAAACATTTTGAACAAAAGACCTTGACCGTAGCTCAAGCAAGAGTTGCTTTCCAATATCTCCCGAATTTTCACCTTGTTTTGGTGTTGGAAGAAAACCCATTGCGTCCCAAAATGGAGTAACCTCAAGATCATAATGCATAGTGCTCTTTTCAAAAAGGGAGAAACATGCAAAACATTGTTTTAGGTAAGAAGGTAATTGATCATAACTCAATTTGATAGCCGGCAAAATGCCATCATCTTCTATTGGTAAATTCCAAATCTCACTATCTTTGACAAAATTCCACTCTTCTATATCAAATTTTAAGAATAGGGAACTCCCCAATGTTCTTATGGCCAAAGGAAGACCACCACATTTTTGCACAATAGTTTTACCCACCTCCATCAATTCTGGATGATTTTTATCTTCTCCTTCTTTGAAAGCCCATTTAACAAATACAGACAAGGAATCCTTTTGAGAAAGACCTTGTAAAATGTGAGACGTTTTGGTGCTCATCACATCGGCTGTTCTGTGGCTACGTGTAGTGACTAGGACTTTACTTCCCTTAGCACATACTTGAATTAAATCCTTCAATTCTTCCCATTTGACCCGATTCTCGTTCCATACGTCGTCCAGGACGAGCAGGAATTTTTGATCGGCAAGTGTGTTTCTTAAGTGATTTTGTAATTTCTCTATATCAAAGTTTTGATAGTTTTCTTGTTGAAATGTGTTAGGAGAAGAATCACTAGCAGAATTGAGGATTTTAACAAGTAAATGCTTAAGTTCAAAATCATGAGAGACACATACCCACATCTTTTTTTGAAAAGCCTCACCTAACTGTTCATCATTGAACACTGACTTTGCAAGTGTAGTCTTTCCCATACCCCCCATTCCCACAATTGGAATTACAGATAAACTTGTATCATCACTATCTTGCAACAAGAGGTCTATGATTTTTTGTTTATCATGTTCTCTTCCTATGACATCTGAATCATTTATATGAGAATGAGTCGATTCGCGCTTTTGTACAACACGAGTATCACTATAATTGGTTTGAAGGCCAAAATTATGCCTATCAGCCGCAACCTTAGTCAATCTCGCATTGATATCTTTGATTTGGTGTGCCATCTTGAGGCGATAAGCAAGAGGATTAGAACTTGAGAAGAAACGACGTACCTTCCTTCTAGTGCTACCAGAGTTGTTGACAACTTGCAACTTCAACGCCTCGCACTCGAAATCATCGATGACATCTTCAGCATCATAGAAGACACACTTAATCTGTCTCAACCATTCACGCAACTCGTTGTTCTCCCACTGCTTTTGTTCGGCATCCAACAACACAGCTTTGATTAGTGATGAAGTGTCTTTCATCTGTCGTAAATCGTCATAGACACCTAGTGCCAAGGAAGCTTCATCAAGAACTCGAGAAGCAAGTTTGCCTATGAATGTCTCGGCAAGACTGAAGAGAAGTGATTCTGCCATATAGAATAAAGCCTTGTGTTTGTTGTTAATGAGCAAGAGTGGGAATGAAAGCAATGAGGTAATAATGAGATTAATTTGAAATGCAATGCATTTTTTAGAATAATATACGACTCAAAAGAGTTCCTTTTTCTTTGTTTAATCTGTATTGTTCAGAACAGCTCGAAATTAGTTGTGAATGTGATTACTGACATGTTCAATTATAAAAGTCAAATTTATTTAAAAAGAAAATTAGTTTCACAGTAGTCTAACTAAAATTGCCTATTATAAAATTCTGATTAGATGTGCTAATTCCGTGATTTAAGGTGTTATGACCCTATAAAAATGACAATGAGCTGGATAAAATTGGGGTTTGCTACAACTTGCAATTAAACTATAAATTTCGTTTTTGGGAAAGCAAATTTACAAATTAAAACACTGCACAAGAATTGCATCGGTACAATTATCCAAGATCTAACCACATGATGCTTCAATTTTAATTTAATTTCACAAGTAAAAATGCTAGTACTTTGTGTCCCAGGAGCATAACTTAGCTGGTAGGGACATTGCATATATTATGAAAATATCGGAGTTCGAACCCTGATACTCTCACTCACTTATTCATCTTAAAAGGTTATGAAGATAACATTGTTGCAGATACATTTTCACTCATTGGTACATAAAGATCACATCACCATCAACCTAGTACAGATCTGACAATTCAGCACTATCGCGCTAAAAGAAGTTTTTCCACCAAAATTCAAACAGCTGAAGATGAAGATGATAAGAGTAAGCGGTTTTTTACGGTTTCTCGATACGGTTACCAACGGTTATCAAAAGAATGTGGAGACCAAGTCAAGTGAAGGCGGTTTACTTAGATATTTTCATTTCTCTATAAATGGGAGAAACTTAGGCTCTTTTAGAGAGTTCATTTCCGAAAAAGAAATACACTACCTAAAACGATATTAAAAAGAAACAGAGAGAGTAATAGTATTTCTCACATATCAACCATTAACGTTGGACATGCACTTTGTGCAATATGTGAGAACACACATTTTAAAACTGTATTATAAAGGCTCAATGTCTTGAATCAAACTTTGATTTAAAAAGATGTGATGATGGAATAGAAATAATACGAAAATGATCGAAAATAAGCAAGAAGAGATCTGTCATAAAATGTGCCTCTATGTATAGATTATGGTATGAAGGAATCAACATGTGAATGCATCTTGTATTTGAAGAAATGTATATTGTTTGCTCCATGAGGAAAAAGTTAGATTGCAGAGATGACAATTTGGCTAATTCTTCTGGGAAGTTAGATTGCTTTGTGGTTATATGTAGTTCTTGAAGTTTGATCAAATTTCCTATTCCATTGGGCAATTTTAGTAGATTTTCACATTCACTGAGATCCAAAGTTTGCAAATTTTGGAATTTGCAAACAGAATCGGGAAGCCTCTCTAATTCCATACTTTTTTCAAGATTGAGACATCGTAAATGTTTCAACTTACCAACGGAGCGGGGCAAACTTTTGTATCTAGATTTATTTATTTTCAAAATTCGCAAGTATTTGCACCTTGATAGACAAGTATTCAACAAAGGTTTACTGTTTGCTCCATCAGGAAAAAATATGGTTCTCAACCCGGTGGGAATTATTGAAATTTGGCCAAGCAAATCATTTTTAGGAACTAACAAATAGCGGACATTCTCTCTTATAGTTTCACATTGAAAGTTCAACAATTGAAAATCATCTCTTGCAACATATAATGCAAGATCATGCACCAAATCATGCAATTCAAAATTGCAGAAAGTACCGAAATCTATAAAGTAAAACTAGTTTTGAAGCACGAGTCGGTTTTGTTCATCGGTTAAAGTAAAACTAGTAGAGAGAAAATTGTAACAGTAACTGCTATTATGCAAACAAAACAAGAGAATGTCTCAATGCACCTGGCAGGTTAGAAAGGGAAACATGGAAATAGTCTACATAAACCAAAGGTGCATCCTCCTTTCCTTCCAACCAACCAAGTCTAATGTAAGTGCATCGAAGTAAACTTATTTGGTGCATCAACCTACCAAAAATCCACAACCTATTAGTAACTGGTAACACATATCAAAATATTCATCAAAATCTAATTACTGCATAAAAACATATGGTTATTCATCAACGTTTTTCGTCTCTATAATATAAGCGGAATCTTTATAAATCATATACTTTTTTGAATCTATAAATTGATTATGTTCGATGAGTTCTGGAGATCCTAGTTTCTGCAGAATGAGCACACTTTCCACATAACTGGTCAAACTTTGAAAGGAAATAGTGATTCTAAATACATGTACTTTGGGTGCAATATGTGAGAACACATTTAAAAACTGTACCGAGGCTCAATGTCCTGAACCAGACATTGATTTAAAAAGTTGTGATCGTGCAATAGAAAAAATGTGAAAATGAGCGCATATAATTAAGAGAACTGTCATAAATGTGCCTTTACGTAGAACACAACATGTTAATGCAAAAGAAGATGCATGTCAAACTGATAATTGAGAATACCAGTGATGTACTGATGTATAGAAACTGTCATTGATATTTAGTAAGTATTTATCGAGAAAAATCGAACAATATTGCTAGCATATTGAAAAATATAATCAAAGTAGATTATGTGAAAATAAATTCTGTTTTTAAAGTATTTTGGCTGCTGTTGTAATTCTGTTGCTAAAACATTCACAATACTCTGTCTGTTTTTGCAATTCCAAGCACTCATGTTAAGAAATTCATGAAAGAAATTAAGAAGCAAACATGTAAAAAGAAAGACCATGGATAATAAAATTTAACTATAAGTGAATTGAAATTTTATTAATAAAATAATAAAATACAAAGAAAATCAAGAAAAACTTTAATACATTCAAATTTTGATTGAACACATGTAGGAGCTCCTTTTAATCTTCAGGTTCTAGTAATTCAACCAAAACATATTTGATATGTGATATCTTGTACCAATCTTTTCCAACTTCTGGCTGGCATCTTCTATATAACTCAGGACAACCCTTCATTTCCAAACCATCAAGGTTTTGGAGGACATCTTCAGGTAGTGAAATCAATTTTGGACAGTTTGCAATTGAAAGAAGCCTGAGAGAAATAAAAGATGACAACCAACCAGGAAGCTCCTCAAGATTTTCACAGTCACTAATACCTAAGGAACGAAGGGTGTTTGCACATCCTTGAAACCATTGTGGAAAAGTCACTATTTGAGGCAAAGATTCAAGACTTAGGAACTTTAAGTTTAACATGGGTATTTGGTTGTTGTCATCACCCTTTGACAATATCACCATATTACAGTCGGCAATGATCAAAATCTCTATATTTGGAATGATGATATGAAATGGCAACGACTTCAGATTCCCGCAAGATGAAAAACTTAACAGTTTAAGTTTAGGAAATTGTATTCCTTCAAAAGAAAATATCAAATTATCACAATAATTGAATGCTAGAATATCTAGAGAAGACAATTTGTCTAAATCTTCTGGGAAGTTAGATTGTTGTGTGGTAATATATAGTTGTCGAAGTTTGATCAAGTTTCCTATTCCATTTGGCAATGTTTGTAGTTTTTTGCATCCATCGAGATCCAAAGTTTGCAAATTTTGGAGTTTGCACACAGAATCAGGAAGCCTCTTCAGTTGCTCGTTTCCTTGAAGATTGAGACGTCGTAAATGTTTCAACTTACCAATGGAGCTGGGTAAATTTTTGTATCTAGATTTACTTAATTGCAGAAACCGCAAGTATTTGCACCTTGATACACATGTATTAAAGAAAAGTTTATTGTTTGCTCCTCGAGGAAAAAGTATGGTTCTCAGCCCAGTAGGAATTGATGTTTGGCCAAATTTCGGTAACTGAAAAATGGCGAACATTCTCCCTTATATTTTTACACTGATAGTTCAATAGTTGAAAATCATCTCTTGCAACATATAAGGCAAGATCATGCACCAAATCATGCAAATAAAAAATGTAACTACCACCGATATCTGCAAAATTTTGAAGAGAAGACCTTGACCATAGCTCAAGCAAGAGTTGCTTTGTAATATCTCCCGCATTTTCACTTTGTTTTGGTGTTGGAAGAAAACCCAATGCATCCCATAATCCAATAACTTCAATATTTGAATAAGTATGGCTCTTTTCAAATAAGGAGAAGCATGCAAAACATTGTTTTAAGTAAGAAGGTAATTGATCATAACTTAATTTGATAGCCGGCAAAATGCCATCATCTTGTTGTGGTGAATTCCATATCTCACTATCCTTGACAAATTTCCACTCTTCTATATCAAATTTTAAGAATAGGGAACTCCCCAATGTTCTTATGGCCAAAGGAAGGCCTCCACATTTCCGCACAATATCTTTTCCCACCTTCATCAATTCTGGATGTATTTTATCTTCTCTTTCTTTGAAAGCCCATTTAACAAATACAGACAAGGAATCATTTTCGGAAAGACCATGTAAAATGTGAGATGTGTTAGTGCTCATCACATCAGCTGTTGTGTGGCTAAGTGTAGTCACTAGTACTTTACTTCCTTTAGCACATATTTGAATTAAATCCTTCAATTCTTCCCATTTGACACGACTTTCATTCCATACATCGTCCAGGACGAGCAAGAACTTTTGATTGGCAAGTTTGTTTCTCATGAGATTTTGTAATTGCTGTATATCGAAGTTTTGAAAGTTTTCTTGTTGAAATGGGTTAGGAGAAGAATCACTAGCAGAATTGAGGATTTTAACAAGCAAATGCTTAAGTTCAAAATCAAGAGAGACACATACCCACATCTTTATTTGAAAAGCCTCACCTAAACGTTCATCATTGAACACGACCTTTGCAAGTGTAGTCTTTCCCAAACCCCCAATTCCGACAATAGGAATAACAGATAAACTTTTATCATTACCATCTTTTAATAAGAGGTTTATGATTTTTCGTTTATCATGTTTTCTTCCTATGACTTCTGAATCATTTATATGTGAATGAGTCAATTCGCGCTTTTGCACAACACGAGTATCACTATAATTGGTTTGAAGGCCAAAGTTATGCCTATCAGCCGCAACCTTAGTTAATCTCGCATTGATATCTTTGATCTGATGTTCCATCTTGAGGCGATAAGCAAGAGGATTAGAACTTGAGAAGAAATGTCGTACCTTCTTTCTAATGCTACCAGAGGTGTTGACAACTTCCATCTGCAACGCCTCGCACTCGAAATCATCGATGACATCTTCGGCATCAGAGAAGGCACACTTAATTTGTCTCAGCCATTCGCGCAACTCATTGTTCTGCCACTGCTTTTGTTCAGCATCCAACAACACGGCTTTGATGATTAGTGACAAAGTATCTTTGATCCTTCGTAAATCTTCATACACGCCTAGTGCCAAGGAAGCTTCATCAACAACTCGAGAAGCAAGTTTGCTTACGAAGGACTCGGCAACACTGAAGAGGAGTGATTCTGCCATATGGACTAAGCTTTGGGTTGGTTGTTAATGAGCAGAAGTTAGAATGAAAGCAATGTGGTGACTTACAATATATACATACATTATACATATATACACATCTAGTTCGTAAATGGCTAGCAAAAGTCTTCTCTTTATTTAATATATCTGTATTGTTCAATATAATAAAAGTCGTATTTACATGCTAACAAGTGTCTTTAAAATATTATATAAAGAACTAAAATAGATAATTTTTTTATAGAATTTTTTTTGTTTAAATTACGTACTATGTTATAGGTGTGAAGTTTTCATTGCCATTAGCATGACTAATCTTCGTCAAAAAGTCTATGACACACACAAGGTTGGTTCTATACTCCCCCAACCGAACTTTTTCTATATACAAAAGCGGCAAGAAATCAAATCCTTAACCACCTATTTAAAGAGTCCAAAACCTATACCACCTCAACCAATTTATTGTCGATATATGATGTACTATGTATTACTTTTACAACAGTTTGACTTATTTCTAAGAAAAACAAGTTCTATTATAATGTTGTACTTCATTTTTCATTGGTTCCACAAAAAAAAAAATCCATCTGATATCTCTAAATTTAGAAGTAAATCCGAATTTTTTTTCCTCTATTATAAAAATGAAATATTATTTCTATTAAAAAATCCATAGGACATCTCTCGTTTTAATATGCAAGATAAGATAAAGACATAATATGATAATAAATTAGATAAAAACATGATATGATAGGGAGAAAAAAGGTCCACCAAAGTCTAAAGTGAGTAAAGTTTATGGTGAAAATTTTTATGGTTGTCATTGTAACAACCCCAATATTTGTTATGACTTATGATATCCAATAATATATTATCTTTAATTTATTAATTAACGGTTGATATTACTCACTTTATTATATTATACAAAGTCATTAGAAACTCACTTTAGAGAAGCGAAATTCATGATAACATTATTTACAATACATTTTTTTTATAGATAGACGAAAACCATTAGAAACTCATACACATAAAGTGGAGGGACTATGATTCGAATCCCGGTCATAATATCCGACAATAGCAATTTCAGCATTTGCGACACTTTTACCACTTACATAAAACAAGGAATCATACACAAATAAGTAGAAATTTAAACGATGATGATAATAAAATGGAAAATAATTGCTAAACTCCAATGATTAAGACATGAATTATGTACAATATTCGTGCATTAATGCATTATTAGCGATTGATTTGTATAGTCAATTTTCCTACTGCACGTCAAATTGTGAAGATGTATCCAACAGTGCATCTCGAAGAATATCACAAAAATAAGTTTTAACCTTTCCATAGAATAAATAAACCCATAGTAGGCAAGGGATACAAATATACAATACATGATGAAATTTTTATTCAAATAATAATAAAATACAAAGAAGAAAATCAAACAAGTGAAACTTAATACATTCAAATTTTGATTGTACATATCTAGAAACTCCTTTTAATCTTCAGGCTCTTGTAATTCAACGATAACTTTTTTGATATGTGATATCTTGTACCAATCTTGTCCAACTTCAGGCTGGTACCTTCTATATAACTCAGGATAACCCTTGATATATAACCATTCAAGGTTTGGAAGGTGATGCACATCTTCAGGGAGTGAAATCAATTTTGGACATTTTTCAATTGAAAGAACTTTGAGAGAAATAAAAGTTGACAACCACTTGGGAAGCTCCTCCAGATTTTCACAGTTATCAATACTTAAGGTATTTAGGGTGTTTGCACATCCTTGAAGCCATTGCGGAAAAGTAACTATTTGAGGCAAAGATTGAAGATGTAGTAACTTTAACTTTAAGTTGGGTATTTGGTTGTTGTTATCACCCATTGACAATACCACCATATTACAGCCAATAATGAACAAAGTCTCTAAATTTGGAATGATATGAAATGGCAATGACTTCAGATTCCCACAAGATACAAAACTTAACTGTTTAAGTTTAGGAAATTGTATTCCTTCAAAAGAAAACATCAAATTATCACAATTACTGAATATTAGAATTTCCAGATAAGACAATTTGGCTAACTCTTTTGGGAAGTTAGATTGCTTTGTGGTTATACATAGTTCTTGAAGTTTGATCAAATTTCCTATTCCATTGGGCAATTTTATTAGATTTTCACATCCACTGAGATCCAAAGTTTGCAAATTTTGGAGTTTGCAAACAGAATTAGGAAGCCTCTCCAATTCCTTACTGGCTTCAAGATTGAGATATCGTAAATGTTTCAACTTACCAACGGAGCGGGGCAAACTTTTGTATCTAGATTTATCTATTTTCAAAATTCGCAAGTATTTGCACCTTGATAGACAAGTATTCAAGAAAGCTTTATTGTTTGCTCCTTCAGGAAAAAATATGGTTCTCAACCCATTGGGAATTATTGAAATTTGGCCTAGCAAATCATTTATTGAAACTAACAAATGGCGGACATTCTCTCTTATAGTTTCACATTGAAAATTCAACAATTGAAAATCATCTCTTGCAACATATACTGCAAGATCATGCACCAAATCGTGCAATTCAAAACGGAAAAAAGAACCGACATCTTCAAAATTTTGAACAAAAGACCTTGACCATAGCTCAAGCAAGAGTTGCTTTCCAATATCACCCGAATTTTCACCTTGTTTTGGTGTTGGAAGAAAACCCAGTGCGTCCCAAAATGGAGTAACCTCAAAATCACCATGAATTGTGCTCTTTTCAAAAAGGGAGAAACATGCAAAACATTGTTTTAGGTAAGAAGGTAATTGATCGTAACTCAATTTGATAGCCGGCAAAATGCCATCATCTTCTATTGGTAAATTCCAAATCTCACTATCTTTGACAAAATTCCACTTTTCTATATCAAATTTTAAGAATAGGGAACTCCCCAATGTTCTTATGGCCAAAGGAAGACCACCACATTTTTGCACAATAGTTTTTCCCACCTCCATCAATTCTGGATGATTTTTATCTTCTCCTTCTTTGAAAGCCCATTTAACAAATACAGACAAGGAATCCTTTTGAGAAAGACCTTGTAAAATGTGAGACGTTTTGGTGCTCATCACATCGGCTGTTCTGTGGCTACGTGTAGTGACTAGGACTTTACTTCCCTTAGCACATACTTGAATTAAATCCTTCAATTCTTCCCATTTGACCCGATTCTCGTTCCATACGTCGTCCAGGACGAGCAGGAATTTTTGATCGGCAAGTGTGTTTCTTAAGTGATTTTGTAATTTCTCTATATCAAAGTTTTGATAGTTTTCTTGTTGAAATGTGTTAGGAGAAGAATCACTAGCAGAATTGAGGATTTTAACAAGTAAATGCATAAGTTCAAAATCATGAGAGACACATACCCACATCTTTTTTTGAAAAGCCTCACCTAACTGTTCATCATTGAACACTGACTTTGCAAGTGTAGTCTTTCCCATACCCCCCATTCCCACAATTGGAATTACAGATAAACTTGTATCATCACTATCTTGCAACAAGAGGTCTATGATTTTTTGTTTATCATGTTCTCTTCCTATGACATCTGAATCATTTATATGAGAATGACTCAATTTGCGCTTTTGCACCACACGAGTATCACTATAATTGGTTTGAAGGCCAAAATTATGCCTATCAGCCGCAACCTTAGTTAATCTCACATTGATATCTTTGATTTGGTGTGCCATCTTGAGGCGATAAGCAAGAGGATTAGAACTTGAGAAGAAATGACGTACCTTACTCCTAGTGCTACCAGAGGTGTTGACAACATGTATCCTCAACGCCTCGCACTCGAAATCATCGATGACATCTTCAGCATCATAGAAGACACACTTAATCTGTCTCAACCATTCACGCAGCTCATTGTTCTGCCACTGCTTTTGTTCGGCATCCAACAACACAGCTTTGATTAGTGACGAAGTGTCTTTGATCTGTCGTAAATCGTCATAGACGCCTAGTGCCAAGGAAGCTTCATCAAGAACTCGAGAAGCAAGTTTGCCTATGAATGTCTCGGCAAGACTGAAGAGAAGTGATTCTGCCATATAGAATAATTTTGTTGTTGACCTATGAGGTAGAAGTGAGAATAAAAGCAATGAGAGTAAGATGAAAGAGCAGGGTAATTTGAAATGCAATAGATTTATTTTTAGAATTAATGTGGTGGATTAATAAGAATATATAGATAGTAAGTCAATGGCTAGCGCAAGTCTTTTTATTTTTAACAGTACTGTTTAGCAACTTCTTAGTTGTTGCGAACTATAAAAGTAGTTTTGAGATAGTGGACTCAATTATAATGGTAGTTTAATTTCACAAAAGGCAAAAACATCTGGGCCTCATCATCACTAAAGAGACAACCTAAAGTGCTAAAAAGAAGTGATTTATTATCCTTGCAGGTTCCTTTTCATATACTTGTTGAAAGAAAAATAGTATACAGTAAGAAAACGCGATACTTTTCCACCGTTTAATATTTTTAATAGTAAAAAGTATACCTACTTGTAAAAAGTAGTCCTCTATATTATATATAAAATGTGTACCTACTACTATTTTGTTGTACTTTGGTAATTAAAAAAATATTAATTTGAGAACTCAATATTTCTAAAAGTTAATTTTATTGATGATATTAATATTTCTTATCTTTAATTAATATTTTTTTATATGTACGTATCGAGTATTATATTTGAATGTACCATGAATCCAACTGACGTACCGGCTCTGTATATCTCTCGTGTATCAAATTCTTCAAGAGTTGCGAACTGCGTACCCGAATTCGTACCGCGTACCAAAACGAATTGTGAACCGTGTGACTATGCTTCCACTCGTAGAAGAAGTCTGAGTTACCATGATTCTTAGCCAAATACTACTTTCAGGATGAAAGTTTCACCTTTGCAGCCAAATATTCGACAGAAATAGTTCCCTTCGTAAAGATTACATTGTTCCAAGAATTCCAAATAAACCAAACGGTAGCATGCCAAATTAACAATCACCCTAAATTATAACTTTCTATCTACTCCCATCCCAAAAAACCATGAAAAATCCTACTAATACTAAGAGGGACACAAATTCAAAATCACATCACCTAAAAAGAAAAAATCAAACCGAAGAAAAATTATGTGTATTTATATTATTTTGTCATTTCGTCTATCTATAAAAAAAATACATAGGTTAATTAATGTTCTAAAAACATTGTTTAAAAGACTAAAAGAGATAATTTTTTACATAGAAAAACTTTATTTATAAATTAGTGACGTGTCGTTACCATACTATGTATTTTAATCACTCTATGCAGGGACGGAAAAATTAGTCAAGGGTGAGAAAAATATAAGAATTGATAAGATGTGTTCAATCGTTTTTAACATGTTAATAAGAAGATGAGAAAAGAGAAAGAAAAAGTTCCCATAACAAAACTAAAAAGTTAAGAAAAAAAAAAAAAAGAGGCAAAACTAAGCATGGAGGAAGAAAGTTCCCATGACGTCATTCTTAAGAAGATCACGGACACCTTCTGAAGGAGAAACATGAGTCAAAAAGCCAGTATCTGAGGAAGCTCCAAGTTTAAAGAAGAAATTGGCACATTGGCTCCCCTCTCTAAGTGTGTGATAGAGATAAACATTGATCTAAGAGAGCAGCTCCTTTATATCTTGGATCAATACATCATGAATATAATATCTAACTTGGGACCCTCTAATGAAGTTGACACGGTATAAAGAGTCAGAGTATAGCAGACTAGTTCAATGTAAAAAATAATTGTGATTGGGAGCAGATGAAATGTTAGTTAAAGATTATGCATTTTTGAGTGTGTCAACTTATTTGGTGCATCAACCTACCAAAAAATCCGTTATCTATTAGTAATTGGTAACATATATCAAAATATTCATTAAAATCAAATTTATGTATAACAAATATGGTTAACAACACTTTTGGTCTTTATAATATAAGCGAAATCTCTATACTTTTTTGAATCCATGTGAGCATATTATTTTAGTTTTGCCCTTCTAAGTGAAAACTGGATCTCTCTTATATTATAGAGACCAAAAGTGTTATTAACTCTAAAAAAGTACAAATTTGACAAGGTGAATGAATAACGAAACAAAAGTAAAATCAAATTTGACATAAGTAAATTAAAATTAGAAAATTGTCTCACCAGATAATTCCCACTTATCAAATTTGACCAGATAACATCTGCAGAAGATACACGATCAATCCAAACCCGAAAGTCAAGGCCCTGCTTCTCACCAAACATCTTTGGTAAAGTTTCTATAATTTGTTGCATTGGTCGATCAACTCCTGAGGGATGGACAGAATTTCCAGTAGAATGCTACAGATAAAAAAGCAATGTGAGAAAATAACAATGGCAATTGGCAAATACATCTTTAGGTTTTCAAAAGCTACATCCGACAAGTTTCAAATTACAAAAAACATGTCCTCTCATTTAAAATTTCATATAATTAGATAGAAAATAATTGGTGATATAAAAGTCTGCATGTTATAGACTATGTAGCAACTGGAACTTCATATTTTGTGAACTTTTGTTTCTCCTTTGACTCTTTTAACAATGAATAATAAAGCAATATGTCTGGTCAATGCTACCAAACCTTTTCTCATTCAATTTAATCATAAAGATGTGTCTTTTCGTCCAATACCTAACAGTTCTAAATTATTCCAATTCCAAAAGTCAGCATTTAGTATTCAAGCATTCAAGAGATTCGGCTTTGGCCAGGGTTGGCAATGGATTTCTAATCAATTTGTGAGTGCATATAAAATTGTGAAGTCGTATGAAACTTACAAATACTGATTTTAGATTTTGTATATACTGCTCAGAATTCTCGATTTCTCCACGCATCCATCTCTCATAAAATAGGTAGAACATCACTACTTCATGGCTAGGACTAAGAATTTTAATGTTTAACATTGAGTCTTTAATATCTCTTGGAGACGCATTTGGACCAAGACAGAAGTTACCAATGGCTTGCATAATACCAGCTGCACATCCCTCCGTTGCATGGGTTATTTGTGCATTATCCCTTGCGTTTTGTGCATACCATTCAACTAATTCTTCTTGCGCATTACTAACCTGCAAATTTGGAACTTGAGTGATTATTTTTCACAGTGAAATAATACTAGTTAATGAAGCACAGCAGAAAACCGCAAAAACATGTCTTTAAATTGCTGTTCACAACCAACATGTTGCGGATTTTGAAGTCTCCACAACAGCATTGCAACCACATTGGCCACATTTTCCCGCAATATAAAGGTTCACAGCATAACCGTGGCCGCAATTTAAACCATGGTGACTAGTATATGAAGAATAAAGTAATTCTTAAAATATTACAAACCATGACACCATACACTTCAGTTACACTGAATAATAGTTCAGCATCATTTCCAGAATCACCACAAACAAGAGTGTTGAGTAGTCCTAGTCCATCAGCTTTTAGTTTTTGAAGCAAAAAATCAAGGGCTCGTCCTTCATGTTTTTCTAACACCAAATGTTAACAAGTTGTTAAGCCTTAATAAGTGAAACGGGAAGGTCTTAGAATTTGAGTTTGAGCTAACTCAACTCTACAAAATCAGCTTGCAGAGTGAGTGACGTTTCTCACTTATAAGCTCATTTTCAGGATTTATCTCATCCCCTTCACACCCAAGACTAGATATATTGAGATTGACCCGAGTGGTCTGATAGACTTTACTTACCTCACAACCAAACTCGGATTACCAATGTTAATACCAAAGAATATATTCAACTAATGTTTACTACTATATGAGTAATGTAATCATGCGACATGAAACAACACGAAGAAACAATGATTTCAAATCTAAAATCTCATCTTTAAGAACAATGCTACTAATTGAAAATGCAAAACCTAAAATCATTGGAAGAAAATTGGAAATAGAAGAACTATATGCGCAATAAGCTATTACCTTGTTTTGAAGATTGAAACATGTAGATTTAACCATACATCGTAGAATCGGCAGCAGAGTTCCAAAAACTGGGTGCAATCATAGATTGAGAGAAACCAGATTGCGGGAGTCAAATCTTCAATTACCATATTGTTTTTATTCTTTAATTCTTTAATTTAATTTCACTTAATTAACAATTTATTATTTATTTTACTTTGTTTTTTAAATAATTTTTTATTATTTATTTTACTTTATTTTGTCATTTTAATTTTTTTATTTTTCGTTCATGTTTGTATATGGTTTTTTAACAAATATAGCTTTTTTTTTACTTTTTTCTTTAAAGTCATTTTAATAAGACATCAGTATAATTTGATCCCTCGCCATATATATAAATGGTTTAGAGTTTATGCTTATATATTTTTTAAGTAGGTGGACCAATCCGTGAAATTTGATATATTTGTTAAGTAGGTTGACCAATCCGTGAAATTTGAGCTCGATTCAAATGTTGTGGTGGAGAAATTTCATTCCAGTAAGATTGATGACACAGAGCTAGAGGATATTATGTCACATTGTAAACGACTCTTTTCTACTTATTATAATAACTCTAGTGTTGAGTTTGTTCGGCGACAAAAATGAGGTGGCTCATAGATTAGCTAAGACGACTTCATGTATAGCCTAGTCTCGAGATTATGGTTGAAATACTCTATTGTGTTGAACAAACTTTGATTAATGATATGATATAAATATGTTTCCTTAAAAAAAAAAATAGATGGACCAATATTATAATTTATACATGGTGCACATAGATCTTATTAATTATTTTTTTTAAAAAAATATTGGATCTTTCAAGTGCATTATATTTAACTGTGAACTACTAATATTTATGATGTGTTTGATCTATTAAAAAAATGAGCAATGTTATTTGAACAACCCAAATTGACAACTTTTTTGGGGACAACTCTCTTTTTCTTTTTCTTCTTTTACAACAAAAACATTAAAGTGTGGGGAGGAGAGAGAGAGTAAAAATAATGTGAGTATGAGAGAGGAAGTTGTCCATTAGTTGTCAAAATTTGGATGTCAATTTATCATTTCTCTAAAAAAATAGATGATGATGAAGAAGAGAATTGCAAATCAAATACATTCACTTTTGTTGATCAATTTTACTTATGTTTTAGGACGGAGAACATTTAGATCCTTCAGGTTATCTCTGTTGCTTAAAAAATAGTATCTAAATATTACAAATTACAAACTTAAAAGATTACTTAAAAAACTTAGAGGATATCTGTTGCAAAAGTACAACTTATAAAGCCTATCTTATCTTAAAGATATATTTTTTACTTAAAAAACTTAAAAATTAATGCATTTTGTTTATAGTTTTTAATTAGAAGTTACGGATAAATTAGTAAAGATTAAATGGCTTTTTTAAATATTAAAATAATATGTACCAAAAAAAAAAAATTAATATAAAATCTTAAAAATGACGTAACCAAAAAGAATAATTTGGAATATGTTATAACATGAACAACTTTTGTAAGAGACTAAAATTGAAAATAAAAAATAAAAATTTAGGAAAACTGCACAAATCGAATAAAAATTTAGGAAAACTACACAAATCTCTCCCGAAATATATGTAAGGGTCCGTTTGATGTACAAGATAAGAGACATGATAGGATAACTGCATCATATCCTGTCGCAATCCAGTGTTTGGTGATACAACAAGATATGATAAGTTAATCCTGAAGCTTATCCTATCCTGTCTCTCCAGTTATAATTCTTATCCTGAATTTGAGCTGGGTTACCAGCAGGATATGATAAGAATTTTTTTTTTACTGATTTATTTTATAAAATATATTTTAAAATACATAAAATAAAATATTAATAATAAAATAATTAATTTTTAAATATATATGTCATTTTTTCATAGGGGTAATTTTGTAATTTATATTCTAAAAAAGTCAAAATTTTACTAAAATTACAATATTTTAAAGTAAAATGATTATTAAAAAATTGAAAAATAGGGATATTAATTTAAATTTTTTAAAAAAATTTAAATATAATTATTTTGCAATAGTAGTGTTACTATTTACATATGAGATATATCATATATTTATTTGGCTTATTTTTTTTTTTTTTTAATGGTAAAGGTGAGCTAAGGCATCACCAATATATTGAAAAATGAAAAGAGATACAAAAGAGAAGGGGGGGCCAAACCAAACCCTTCAAGGACATGAGAATCTAAATAAAGGAAGGCCTAATCTATTATGATTATAAGCCTGCAAAATCTCTTTAGGGATTACATTAAACCAGTTAAATCCATCATAAGAAAATCCTAAAGAAGCTAGTTTGTCAGCTAAAGCATTACCTTCTCTATATATATGAGATAAGATAAAATTCATATCCTTAATCATGACCATACAATTGTTCCATCTGTTTCTAAGCATCCAAGGCACCATGGAAGAGGACTTGTAAGCAAGAGTAACCATTAAGGAGTCTGTTTCTAACCAGAGATTCCACCAACCTTTTTCATGAGCTATTTCAATGGCATTCATCACTCCCAACAACTCAGCATGGAAAGCAAAAGAAATTCCCAAGTTCACAGAAAAACCAACAGGATATTGAGCTTCATGACCCCTAAACACACCTGCACAGGCTGCATGACCCGGGCTACCAAGGGCCGCACCATCTGTGTTACATTTAATCCAAGAGACATTTGGAGGCATCCACACCACTTCTTTAATAACTGGAGCTTTAGGGGGGGGGGGGGTGAAGATTAACATTGAAAGCTTTAAGGATTCTAAAGTCAGTCATGGAAGAGGTAGTAGTGAGATTAGTAGCATTACCAGAAATAGATGTGTTGGCAATTACCATGGATTTTGCATAATTCAATATAGGCTTGACATTATTAAATCGACTTTGGTTTCTGCAGAACCAAATAGAGTTGAGAATATTGATGATTGTTGTAACAATGACCATTTTGCATTGAGGACCCCAACCTCTATCACAAACATTCCAAAGATCATCAGTACAAGTAATAGAACCTTGTATGTTAATTATGCTAAAAAACCAATTCCACATTGCAGTAGCAAAATGACAATGGAAAAAAATGTGACTAGAAGATTCACTACAAGAATAACAAATGCTGCACATGGAAGGAAGATGACAACCTCTATTCATTAAATTTTCATCAGTGGGAATTTTATGATGCATCAGTCTCCAAACCAACATAGATCTGGATGGAGGAATAGAAATGTTCCATAATATTTTAGGCCAATGTAGGTGCTGACCAACAGGAGATTGATGAGTATAAACGTCCTTGAGAGACAAGGAACCAGAAGATGTATGTTTCCAAACTAGTTCATCCTGTTTAGGCTCAATGGGAATGGTAATTTTACTGATATGAGTTAGCAATTGAGGGTAATGTTCCATAAATATAGGAGGAATAAGCCAATGATTATTAGAGATAAATTGGTTAACTGTTGCTGAGAGGCAGTTCTGCAGAAAATTAGGAATGTCAAGGGCATGGGCAAGAGAATCACCACACCAATTATCAAGCCAAAAATTAATATTAGCTCCATTTCCTAACAACCAGTGAGAATTCTCAACAATGTCAGAATAAGAACCTTTAATACCACTCCAAATAGAGGAGTAAACATGATGCCTGATGACATTTTGATTCCTAAGAACCCTACTACGTAAGAGAGTAGACCAATGATCATTTGAGTGCAATAAGTCCCAACAAAGTTTCAAATTAGCGGCTTCATTAAGTTTCACAAGACTTCTCAGACCTAAACCTCCTTCAGAAAAAGGCTTACAAACATTGGCCCAAGAAACTGTTACCAACTTTCTCTTTGAAATATCACCACTCCAAATAAAGTTTACATTTCCAGCTCTTTAATGAGACTACTAGGCCAAGAGTAGATTAATAAGCTATGCAATAACATTCCTTGAACCACACTCTTAACTAATTGGACTCTACCCGCCATAGAGAGAAGGGAGGCTTTCCAAGCTGAAAGCTTTACCTTAACTTTATCAACAATAGGCTTGAGGAACCTAGTCTTAGGTTTGCCTTTAAAAATGGGGACACCAAGGTAAATAAAAGGAAGGGACCCAATGCCGAATCCAAGTTTACCAGCTATATTAAGTAATCTAGTTTGAGAAATTGAACCACCAAAAATGGTAGATTTTGCAGGATTAATACATTGACCTGAGCAAGCAGCATATCTATCAAACAGCTCCAATAAGGCATCAATATTAGAGAAATTACCTTTACAAAAAATCATGATGTCATCAGCATAAAGAGTATGTGAGGGCAGATTCATATGTCTAGTGCCTTTGATCAGCTCCAGCTTACCGGATTCAACTAGCTTGGTAATGCCCCTACTAAGAACATCCTCAGCCAGACAGAAGAGTAAGGGGGATAGGGGATCCCCTTGCCTAACACCTCTGCTACAAGGAAAGAAGCCTTGAAGCTTACCATCGATCGAAATGGAGAGCTTAACAGACTTTAAGATAACATCAATCCAAGAGCAAAATTTGTCAGAAAAACCAAAAGCATGCAACACATTCAAAAGAAATTTCCAGCTAAGAGTATCAAAGGCCTTTGATATGTCAATTTTGAGGGCTAAATTTCCGCCATAAGCCTTATTGTGAAGAAGATTAATTGCTTCAGAAGTTAAACATATGGAGTCTCTTATTAAGCTACCCTAAATGAAGCCTCTTTGCTCAGGAGAGATAATTGAAGGCATAATGATAGCAAGTATATCAGCAATGATCTTTGAGATAATTTTAAATTTGAAATTAGCCATTGCTATGGGTCTAAATTGCTCCACCACATCAGCATTCGAAGATTTTGGAATGAGCACCATAGTGTTAGAGTTGTAATTAGGCAAAATCCAACCTGTCTGAAAAAATTGAAGCACATCATTGATAACATCAGTATGAATAATATCCCATAATGTTTGAAAAAATATGGCACCAAAGCCGTCAGGGCCAGGGGCACTATTTCTATTTAATGCAAAAACAACATTTTTAATCTCCGCATGAGAGGGAGTCAAAGTAAGCAGTCTATTTAAATCGTCATTAAGTAAATTAGGAATGACTTCCTCAATAAGATTATTATCCTGCAAAACATGATTAGATCCAAAAAAGTTAGAAAAATGATGAACCACATGATTAGCCAAATCATCTGGGTTAGAAATCAACTCATTTCCAATCTTAAGTGAAGTTATCATTTTGGTGGTGGATTTGATTTTTGAGATTCTATGAAAGTAACTAGTGTTCCTGTCCCCTTCCAAAGACCACTTGACCTTAGCCTTTTCTTGCCAGAAAGCATTCTCTATCTGAAGTGCAAGGTCGAGATCAATTTGAGCTTGCTTGTCTTGAGCCATTAAATCATCACTGTAGCCATTGACATTAATTTGGCTTATCTAACATGTCTATGTTATTGAGTTATTTATTTGATCATGATTCATATAAAAAATTAAACTTGATTATTTTCTCATGATTTTTATTTGAAATTATATAAATTTATTTGATTACTTATTTGTATTTTTTATTTATAAAATTCAAAGTATTACAAAATAATTTTAAAAAAATGACAATTGTTTTACAAGAGTAATTTTGTCATTTAAATTTGTTATATATCTTATCATATTATTATGAGCAAATATGTATTAAAAACAAAATATAATAGTTATCATGTTTGTTATCCCGTGTGCACCAAACACAGGATATGATAACCGAGTATAACTGTTATCCTATCTTATCCTTATCCTGTTTTATATCCTATCATTTCACTATGCTATCCTATCAAATCTATTCTCATTCTATTTAATCATGCATAAAGATGTCTCTAAATTATTCCAATTCCAAATGTCAGTATTTTAGCCAGGGTTGGCAATGGAATTCAAGAGATTCATCATTTTACACTTTCAATTACAATTCCATAGTCATTATTTTAGCAATTGATTTCCATTCAATATTATTCAATTTCACACCGCACTTAAAATTGTGAAGATGTGTCAAACAAGACATCTTGAAGAACATAATACAAATAAATTTTTACCTTTGTTAGTGGTATATACATGAAAATGCAATAAACTTTCCATAGAATAAATAAACCACCATAAAATACAAAGACATGTTGAAATTTTTATTCAAATAATAATAAAATACAAAGAAGAAAATCAAACAAGAGAAACTTAATACATTGAAATTTTGATTGTACATATCTAGGAACTCCTTTTAATCTTCAGGTTCTAGTCATTCAATGGAAACACCTTTGATATGTGATATCTTGCACCAATCTTGTCCAACTTCTGGCTGATATCTTTTATATAACTCGGGACAACCAGTGATTACTAAACCTTCAAGGTTTGGAAGGCGATGCATATCTTCAGGAAGTGAAATCAATTTTGGACAGTTTCCAATTACAAGGATCTTGAGAGAAATAAAAGTTGACAAATACTCCGGAAGTTCCTCAATATTTACACAATTACAAATAGCTAAGGAATGCAGGGTGTCTGCACATCCTTGAAGCCATTGTGGAAAAGTAACTATTTGAGGCAAGGAGTTAAGGCCTAGTAACTTTAACTTTAACTTGGGTATTTGGTTGTTGTTATCACCCATTGACATTATTAGCATATTACATCCCCTAATGAATAAAGTCTCTAAATTTGGAATAATATCATATGGCAATGACTTCAGATTCCCACATGATAGAAAACTTAACAGTTTGAGTTTAGGAAATTGTATTCCTTCAATTGAAAACATCAAATTATCACAATAATTGAATGCTAGAATTTCTAGAGAAGACAATTTGGCTAATTCTTTTGGGATGTTAGATTGCTTTGTGGTTATATATAGTTCTTGAAGTTTGATCAAATTTACTATTCCATTAGGCAATTTTAGTAGCTTTACACAGCCAATGAGATTTAATGTTTGCAAATTTTGGAGTTTGCACACAGAATCAGGAAGCCTCTCCAGTTGCTCGTTCCATTGAAGATTGAGACATCGTAAATGTTTCAACTTACCAATTGAGCCGGGCAATTTTTTGTATCTAGCTTTAGTTAATTGCAAAAGTCGCAAATATTTGCACCTTGATAGACAAGTTTTCAAGAAAGGTTTATTGTTTGCTCCTTCAGGAAAAAGTATGGTTCTCAACCCAGTGGGAATTGAAATTTGGCCAAGCAAATCATTTTCAAGAACTGACAAATGGCGGACATTTGCTCTTAGATTTTCACATTGAAAGTTCAACAGTTGAAAATCATCTTTTGCAACATATAATGCAAGATCATAAACCACATCGTGCAATTCAAAAGTGCAATTACTACCGAAATCTTCAAAATTTTGAAGAAAAGACCTTGACCATAGCTCATGCAAGAGTTGCTTTCCAATATCTCCCGAATTTTCACCTTGTTTTGGTGTTGGAAGAAAACATAGTGCGTCCCAAAATTCAATAATATCTACATCAATATAAGGAAAGTTCTTTTCAAATAGGGAGAAGCATGCAAAGCATTGTTTCAAGTAAGAAGGTAATTGATCATAACTCAATTTGATAGCCGGCAAAATGCCATCATCTTCTTGTGGCAAATTCCAAATCTCACTATCCTTGACGAAGGAAGACCACCACATTTTTGCACAATAGTTTTTCCCACCTCCATCAATTCTGGATGATTTTTAGCTTCACCTTCTTTGAAAGCCCATTTAAGAAATACAGACAAGGAATCATTTTGGGAAAGACCTTGTAAAATGTGAGATGTGTTGGTGCTCATCACATCAGCTGTTTTGTGGCTACGTGTGGTCACTAGTACTTTACTTCCTTTGGCACATACTTGAATTAAATCTTTCAATTTTTCCCATTTGACCCGATTCTCGTTCCATACGTCGTCTAGGACGAGCAAGAACTTTTGATCGGCAAGTGTGTTTCTTAGGTGATTTTGTAATTGCTCTATATCAAGGTTTTTAATCTTGTCATGTTGAAATGTGTTAGGAGAAGAATCACGAGCAGAATTGAGGATTTTAACAAGCAGATGCTTAAGTTCAAAATCATGAGAGACACATACCCACATTTTTTTTTGAAATGCGTCACCTAAACGTTCATCATTGAACACCGACTTCGCAAGTGTAGTCTTTCCCATACCCCCCATTCCCACAATAGGAATAACAGATAGACTTGTATCATCACCATCTTGCAATAAGAGGTCTATGATTTTTTGTTTATCATGTTCTCTTCCTATGACATCTGAATCATTTATATGAGAATGAGTCATTTCACGCTTTTGTACAACACGAGTATCACTATCATTTATTTGAAGGCCAAAAGTATGCCTATCATCAGCGATCTTAGTTAATTTCGCATTGATATCTTTGATTTGATGTGCCATTTTGAAGCGATAAGCAAGAGGATTAGAACTTGAAAAGAAATGACATACCTTCCTTCTAGTGCTACCAGAGGTGTTGACAATTTGCAACTTTAATGCCTCACACTCGAAATCATCAATGACATCCTCAGCATCAGAGAAGACACACTTAATTTATCTCAACCATTCACGCAACTTATTGTCCTGCCACTGCTTTTGTTCGGCATCCAACAACACAGCTTTGATTAGTGACGTAGTGTCTCTGATCTTTCGTAAATCGTCATAGACGCCTAGTGCCAAGGAGGCTTCATCAAGAACTCGAGAAGCAAGTTTGTCTATTAATGACTTGGCAACACTAAAGAGGAGTGATTCTGCCATATATGGATTAGCTTTGGGTTGGTTGTTAATGAGCAGATGTGGGAATGAAAGCAAAGAGGTAATTATAAATTAAGTTCAAAGAGGAATAATGAAGCAGATATGGTCCTAAGTCCAATGCATTTTTAGAATGCGGTGGGGATTACAGGAGCCCAAGAGGAATATATATACTACATGGTATGTCAACGGCTAGCAAAAGTCCTTCTATTTGTTTTATTTAATACTCCTCTACCTGTTCTGTAACACCTCGAAATTAGTTGTGAACGAATATTATTGACATGTTCATAGCAAAAGTCGTATAGGTATAAAAGTGTTCTAATGATATTGTTTGCGATAAGAGATAAGATATGATAATTCTATCATATTTTGTCGGTTACACTTTTTTTTTTGCTTTCACCTTCAGTTTAATTTGGTTCGATGGTCAGTTTTGACATCAAGTGGTTTTAGTTCATTTCCGATCGTAGTTGTGGGGAATCGAACCGTGGTCTCCCTACCAAAGTTCAGAGTCAATCACCACTGAACCAAGTAACGATTGATTTTTTTTTTTTACACAACCAACTAACGATTGATTGTTGGTCACAATTTAGTATTTGATGGAATAATAAAATACGATAAGTTGATCCTAGAACTTATCATATCTTGTTTTTTAGTTAAATTTTTTATCTTGATTTTGAGTTGGATTAGAAACCAGTGATATAGGATAAGAAAATAATTTACTGATTTCTTCATAAATTATATAATTTAAAATAAAAATTGAAATCTAATAAAATATAATTAAAACATAATTTGATGTTAAATTAAAAAAATATTAGTAGTCATTTTGAAAAATATGTATAATTTTGCCACAAGGATAACTTTGAAATTTAAATAATCTAAAATTAAAAACCATGTATAATTAGAATGTTTAAAAATAAAATAATTCTTAAAAATTACAAAAGAAATGAATATTTTTAAAAATATTTTAACAAATTAAATGTAATTTTCTTAGAAGGGTAGTTTTGACATTTATTCCTATGTATCACACATCTATTTAGCTTATCTAACAAACACAATAAAATTATTTAGTTACTCAAGATTTTGTTTAAGAGAATCGAAAGTGTTATTATACTATAATTAATGTCAAAAATTTCGTTATATAAGGAAGCAGATTTGATTGTATTCAATTGAGTTGAGTATGTTGTTATTCTGAATGCATATTGTCACCTATTTGCACAGGTGTTAGTAGAAAATGGAAAATAACTGCTAAACTCCAATGATTAAGACAGGAATTACAATTCATGCATTATTAGCAAATCATTTCTGGTCAATTTTTCTACCAAACTTAAAATAAAATGTAAGTTCTTACGACCTTTATTAGTACGTATTTAGTAGTATACATGTAAATGCAATAAACTTCCCATAGAATAAATAAACCATAATATATAATAGGCAGGGGATATTAAGAAGAGAAAAAATAAAAATGTTATCTAATACATGATAAAAAAATTATTCAAAAAATAATAAAATACAAAGAAAAATTTGATTGTACATGTTGAGGAACTCCTTTTAATTTTCAATGGAAACAAATTCGATATGTGAGATATATCTTGCACCAATCTAGTCCAATTTCAGGCTGATATCTTCTGTATAATTCTGGAGGACGGCCATATATTTCCAAACTTTAAAGGTTTTGGAGGACATCTTTGGGTAGTAAAATCAATTTTGGACAGTTTTCAATTGAAAGAAGCTTGAGAGAAATAAAAGATGACAACCAACTAGGAAGCTCCTCAAGATTTTCAGTCACAAATATATATATATGGAATGTAGGTTGTTTGCACATCCTTGAAGCCATTCCCTGAAACTTGAAGACTAATGTATGTTCTTGTAGTACAAGAGCCATATGATTTGAGCCATTTCAAGCACTATCTGAACCTTGAAATGGATATCCTTGTTGCAGTAATCAAAATATTCATTAAAATCAAATTTCTATATTATATACTGTTGAAATATTGCTTGAATTTGTACATAGCCTAGTTTCTTATTCTAGAAGTTTCCTAGCTAGTACTCCCTCCGTCCCTTATTATAAGCTCCCATTGATATTTTTCACGCATATTAAGAAAAGCTGATAGTGTAATTAATATGTACTTTTTGGATGTTACAATTACTATATTGTCCTTGGTGAAAAGATGTTTTTGTAGTTGACTTTTCGGATTCCAATGTAAAGTAGGGTTATGTTTGGAAAAGTATTAATAAATGTGTCTAGGAATTTGAAAAGGAGCTTATATTTAGGGACAAACTTTATCTTTAATGAGGGGCTTATAATTAGGGACGGAGGGAGTAGCTTAGTAACTACCTTTCCCGCCAAAAATAACAAACTTGAACTTGTATATATTCATTCTTTGTACTCATTTCCAATCTAATGTGAACATTATGATTTCACAATTCACTATTTTTCTCTCTACTTTGATACTTTGATATGGTATCACATCCTTCTCCGATCCTAACCGTTTTGTAACCGTTTTTCCGCTGCCATAACTTCTTCTTCTCCGGTGAACAATGCCGCCGCGTATTGCTCCCGTTGCTCCAATTGAGCCTACTTCTGATCCATCTTCTCCATTCTTCGTCCATCCTAGTGATGGACCTTCTTCTGTGAAGGTTTCCCCTGTTTTGAACGGTGCGAATTATCATGCTTGGTCTCGCTCCATGCGTCGAGCCTTAGGCGCGAAATTTAAGATTGAGTTCATTGATGGATCGCTTCCTCAACCTTTAGATCCATTTGATCCGTCAATTCGCGCCTGGAACCGTTTCGGAATCAATTGCTCAATCAATCGTTTTCATGGAAAATGCTTTGGATGTGTGGAACGACTTGAAAGAACGATTCTCCCAAGGTGATCTCATTCGAATCTCTGAACTTCAACAGGAAATTTATTCTTTACAGTAAGAATCTAAAACTGTAACTGAATTTTTCTCTGCTTTGAAGTTACTTTGGGAAGAGTTAGAAATTTATCTGCCTATGCCTGCTTGTAGTTGTGCTGTACGTTGTACATGTGCTTCTATGCGTCTTGCTCGTTCCAATCACAATATCCTTTACATCATTCGTTTTCTTACTGGTTTAAATGACAATTTTTCCATGGTGAAATCTCAAATCCTTTTAATGGATCCATTACCTCCTTTGAATAAGGTGTTTTCAATGGTAATTCAACATGAACGCCAAGGAAATTTTCCTTCTAGTGATGAATCCAAAATATTGCTTAATGCTGCAAAATCTAAGCCTCAATCTAAAGCTGGTAATCGTGTTTGTACTTATTGTGGCAAAGACAATCACACTGTTGATAATTGCTTCAAAAAGCACGGTCTCCCTCCACACCTTCGTAAAGCTTCTTCTGCCAATAACACTGTGATTGAGGAAGCTAGTTCTACTGAGGTTGCAGCATCTGAACCTATCTCCATTGGTTCTTCACCAATCACTCAAGATCAAGCTCAACAGCTGATTACTCTTCTTCAAAATTCATTTCCTAATTCAATGTCATCTTCTAATGCAACTACTCAGGTTGGATCTGCTTCTTTCATTGATCATAAATCAATGAATCAAGGTATGCATTCTCATTTTCATAAATCATGTAGTCTAGGAAATTGGATTGTTGATTCTGGTGCAAGTCACCATATTTGTAATTCAGTTCAATGGTTTCATTCTTATAATGAAATCACTCCTGTTAGTGTTAGGTTGCCTAATGGCAACAATGTTATAGCTAGATTTTCTGGCATTGTTAAATTTTCTGATGAATTCATTCTTTCTAATGTGCTTTGTATTCCCAATTTTTCTGTCAACCTATTATCTGTTTCCACTTTGTGTCACCAATCAAATTATACTTTGTCTTTTAATGCTTCTAAATGTGTCATACAGGCCACACCCAACCTGAAGATGATTGGTTTAGCTGAGGCATTTGAAGGCTTGTACTACCTAAAACTTCATGATAAGAATGTGCTTGTTGCTGCTGTTGATTGCCCTTCAACCACTACTATACCAGAACAAGCCTTATGGCATTTTAGACTAGGTCACCTTAGTACTGCCAGATTATCTATTTTACATTCAAAATTTCCTTATGTTTCTGTAGATCATAAAGGCATTTGTGATGTATGCCATCTTGCCAGACACAAGAAACTTCCATTTTCTAAAAGTTTGAATAAAGCTAATTCCCCTTTTGAATTGTTGCATGTTGATATTTGGGGTCCCATTGGTACCAAATCCATTCATGGCTATTCTTACTTTCTTACTATAGTTGATGATTTTAGTAGATACACTTGGTTATGTCTTTTAAAACATAAATTTGAAACTAGATCTAAACTTGTTGGTTTTATCAATTTAATTGAAACTCAATATAATGCTAAAATCAAAATCATTAGATCAGATAATGGAGTTGAGTTTTTAATGCCTGAATTTTACTCCTCTAAAGGAATTTTGCATCAAAGAAGTTGTGTAGAAACTCCACAGCAAAATGGAAGAGTAGAGAGGAAACACCAGCACTTGCTGAATGTAGCTCGTGCTCTTTTGTTTCATTCTCATTTACCTAAACAGTTTTGGTGTTATGCTGTTATTCATGCAACTTATTTGATTAACAGAATTCCTACACCTCTTTTACAAAACAAGTCTCCTTTTGAATTAGTTTTTAATAAAGAATTAGATCTTCAGTTTTTAAAAGTTTTTGGTTCTTTAACTTTTACTTCTACTTTGTCCAATCATAGGACTAAATTAGAACCAAGGGGCAGAAAATGCATTTTTTTGGGGTATAAGCAAGGTGTTAAGGGCACAGTCCTTTATGATCTCCATACTAAAGAAATTCTTGTTTCCAGACATGTAATTCACTATGATCATATTTTACCTTACAAACCTTGCACATCTAATAACCCTCCTTGGCACTATCACACAGATATTACTTCTTCTACTTCACAACCTGACTTACTTGCTTCTCAAGAAATCTCTCCCATACCCTCACCACTTGATTCTACACCTATTGACCCTCACACCATCAACAATGACAATATTCCTGCTTCTCCTAACCCAACTTCCACATAAATACCTTTAAATTCATCCTCCAATGACTCAACAACTTTTCCTGCTACATCTACAACTAGACCTGTCAGAGCTAGACAAACACCTTCTTATCTGAAGGATTATGTGTGCAATCATTCAAATGATTCATCTAGCTTTTCATCTAAAGGTATTCTCTATCCCATTTCTGATTTCCATTCATGTCATATGTTGTCTCCTGTTCATCATGCATACACTATGTCAATCACACACCACTCAGAACCCAATTCTTACATGGAAGCATGCAAAGATGAACAATGGATTAAGGCAATGAATCTTGAGTTGGAGGCATTGGCCAAGACTGGAACTTGGAAGATTGTGGATTTGCCAACCAATGTCAAACCTATTGGCTGTAGATGGGTATACAGGGTGAAGTTTAAATCTGATGGCAGTGTAGACAGGTACAAAGCTAGGCTAGTTGCCAAAGGTTATAATCAAGTTGAAGGCCTAGATTTCTTTGATACATTTTCCCCTGTGGCAAAGTTAACTACAGTGAGATTACTCTTAGCCCTCTCATCCATTCATAACTGGCATTTACATCAGTTAGATGTTAACAATGTCTTTCTTCATGGTGAACTCCAAGAAGATGTTTATATGCAAATCCCTGATGGAGTTCATTGTACCAATCCTAATCAAGTGTGCAAATTGCAGAAGAGTCTATATGGATTGAAACAGGCAAGCAGAAAATGGAATGAAAGGCTAACATCTTTGTTGTTGAGAGAGGGATATGTACAGTCTACTGCTGATTACTCCTTGTTTACACTCACCAAAGATGCAAATTTCACTGCTCTCCTTGTTTATGTGGATGATATAATTTTAGCTGGCAATGATCTGATGGAGTTTGATAGAATCAAACACATTCTTGATTCAAACTTCAAAATCAAAGATCTTGGTATATTGAAGTATTTTCTGGGACTTGAAATAGCTCACTCCAAACTTGGAATTTCAATATCTCAGAGAAAATATTGTTTGGATTTATTGAATGAATCAGGATTATTAGGTTCTAAACCAGCCATCACTCCATTAGATCCTTCAGCAAAACTTCATCAAGATGAGGGCAAGCTCTATGAAGATGTAACAGCCTATAGAAGATTAGTTGGAAAGTTGATCTATCTAACTAATACTAGACCTGACATAAGCTTTGCAACACAGCAACTCAGTCAATTCATGCAAAAACCTACTATGTCTCATTATAAAGCAGCTTGTAGGGTTATAAGATACTTAAAAATGAATCCTGGCAGAGGTTTATTTTTCCCTAGAGACTCTGATATGCAGGTTCTAGGCTACTCAGATGCTGATTGGGCAGGATGTTTGGATTCTAGAAGATCAACAAGTGGTTATTGCTTCTTTATTGGCAACTCCCTAGTGTCATGGAAAGCAAAGAAACAAGTCACCATATCTAGATCATCATCAGAGGCTGAGTATAGGGCTCTGTCAACAGCCACTTGTGAGCTAATTTGGATTCTATTCTTGCTCAGAGATTTGAAAATTACTTGTCATAAGTTGCCTGTGTTGTATTGTGACAGTCAAAGTGCTTTACACATTGCTTCCAATCCGGTATTTCATGAACGAACCAAGCATTTGGAGATAGACTGCCATTTGGTTAGAGAAAAGCTTCAGCAGGGTATATTGAAATTGTTGCCAATCTCCACAGATGATCAAGTAGCAGATTTCTTGACTAAAGCCTTGCCATCACCCAAGTTCAATCAATTTGTGTCCAAGCTAGGAATGATAGACATTTATCAGTCCAAGACTTGAGAGAGGGTGTTGAAATATTGCTTGAATTTGTACATAGCCTAGTTTCTTATTCTAGAAGTTTCCTAGCTAGTAGCTTAGTAACTACCTTTCCCGCCAAAAATAACAAACTTGAACTTGTATATATTCATTCTTTGTACTCATTTCCAATCTAATGTGAACATTATGATTTCACAATTCACTATTTTTCTCTCTACTTTGATACTTTGATATATACTTTTGTGAATCTATGAATTAATCTGTTCGATGAGTTTTTGGGGATCCTGGTATTCGTAAACTTTAAGAAATATGTAAAAGATTCAACCATTGCTAATGCAAAAGAGTCAACCAAAGAATAAAACAGGGGTAATGCATGGTTGTGTAAATTAACACCCAAAAACATAGTACAAATAATTTCTTCTAGTGCACGCTACTACATTCTAATAGTAAAAAAAAAACAGAGAAATCAAAGTGTTTCATATATGGATCCCAATTCCCAATGGAAGGCAATCTCATCTCCTTTCTTCAATCCCCTTCTTCTAACAAAATCATGGAACCAATTTCCAAAGAAAACATAGTTTGTTGAACAAGCCTCACATCTCTTGAAATCCAACACATGCCTCGATTCAGTGTTGGAATCGAAAATCGTAACCAAAGTTCCGCTTTCAACATCGGAGCCAGCAACCAACACAGGTAACACCAACTCCTCTGCTAAATCTTTGTCCAACATTAGCTTATCATCAAGATCACTCTCTTGAAGCACTTTCTTGATCTTCCAAGGATCATCATATAGCATCAAGTTGGTTGAGTAACCCCACCATCTCCTTCCAATATGATATGTGTGTGTTTTTGATTTGGGAAATGGACATACACCCAATGATAAATGGGTGCATGTTGTGTTGAAGGGGTAAATATTAGCCATATAGAATGCAAAGGTTTTTTGTTCTTAGGTTTTGTTGCATAATTTTTTTTAATTAAGTGAAATTAAAGAACATGATTTTTTTTTTTTGAAAGAGAAATTAAAGAACATGATTTACTCATGATCAATGAATGATTTTATAGAAAAACTAAATCAAATAGGTGATGTGGATTTGGACAAGTCTAAAAAGATGAATTAGAGCTTTTAGGGTATGTGATACAAATGCAAAATAATTTCTAATATTGTGAATACACACACATATAAAATATATTATGATGTTACTTAAAACTTTAATCATTACCACTTTTTCTTAAAAATAAAAAGATTCTAATGACTAAATCATGTAAATTAAAAAATAAATAGTAATTTTAAATTTATTAACAAGTAGTATTGTTTTTCCAATTGATTCTTTAAGAAATAAATAATTTAATTCTTTTTTGTCATATTATAACTTCTTTATAGAAAAGAAATAAAATAACTAGGGAATAATCTGATAAAGAAATAAAAAATACGAGTAAAAATTAGACAATGATCTTGCAAAAAGGACAAATAAATTCCAAAGAAAGGTCTTATTTTGAGGAATTTCGCTATTATTAATGATCTTGCAAAATAGGCAAGTGAGGAAATACAGAAATGTTATACAATACATGATGAAATTTTTATTCAATTAATAATAAAATACAAAGAAGAAAAACAAACAAGTGAAATCTAATACATTCAAATTTTGATTGTACATATCTAGGAACTCCTTTTAATCTTCAGGTTCTAGTCATTCAATGATAATAACATCTTTGATGTGTGATATCTTGTACCAATCTTGTCCAACTTCTGGCTGGTATCTTCTATATAACTCAGGACAACCCTCGATGATAAATAAACGTTCAAGGTTTGGAAGGTGATGCACATCTTCAGGGAGTGAAATCAGTTTTGGACAGTCTTCAATTACAAGGTTCTTGAGAGAAATAAAATTTGACAACCACTTGGGAAGCTCCTCAAGATTTTCACAGTTACCAATACGTAAGCTCTTTAGGGTGTTTGCACATCCTTGAAGCCATTGCGGAAAAGTAACTATTTGAGGCAAACCATTAAGATTTAGTAACTTTAACTTTAAGTTGGGTATTTGGTTGTTGTTATCACCCATTGACAGTATCACCATATTACAGTCTTCAATGAACAAAGTCTCTATATTTGGAATGATATGAAATGGAAATGACTTCAGATTCCCACAAGATAGAAAAACTAACACTTTAAGTTTAGGAAATTGTATTCCTTCAAAAGAAAACATCAAATTATCACAATGATTGAATTCTAGAATTTCCAGAGAAGACAATTTGGCTAATTCTTCTGGGAAGTTAGATTGCTTTGTGGTTATACATAGTTCTTGAAGTTTGATCAAATTTCCTATTCCATTCGGCAATTTTAGTAGATTTTCACATCCACCGAGATCCAAAGTTTGCAAATTTTGGAGTTTGCAAACAGAATCAGGAAGCCTCTCCAATTCCTTACTGTTTTTAAGATTGAGACATCGTAAATGTTTCAACTTACCAACGGAGCGGGGCAAACTTTTGTATTTAGATTTATTTATTTTCAAAATTCGCAAGTACTTGCACCTTGATAGACAAGTATTCAAGAAAGGTTTACTGTTTGCTCGATCAGGAAAAAATATGGTTCTCAACCCGGTGGGAATTATTGAAATTTGGCCAAGCAAATCACTTTTAGGAACTACCAAATGGCGGACATTCTCTCTTATATTTTCACATTGAAAATTCAACAATTGAAAATCATCTCTTGCAACATATACTGCAAGATCATGCACCAAATCGTGCAATTCAAAACGGAAAAAAGAACCTACATCAAAAACATTTTGAACAAAAGACCTTGACCGTAGCTCAAGCAAGAGTTGCTTTCCAATATCTCCCGAATTTTCACCTTGTTTTGGTGTTGGAAGAAAACCCATTGCGTCCCAAAATGGAGTAACCTCAACATCATAATGCATAGTGCTCTTTTCAAAAAGGGAGAAACATGCAAAACATTGTTTTAGGTAAGAAGGTAATTGATCATAACTCAATTTGATAGCCGGCAAAATGCCATCATCTTCTATTGGTAAATTCCAAATCTCACTATCTTTGACAAAATTCCACTCTTCTATATCAAATTTTAAGAATAGGGAACTCCCCAATGTTCTTATGGCCAAAGGAAGACCACCACATTTTTGCACAATAGTTTTTCCCACCTCCATCAATTCTGGATGATTTTTATCTTCTCCTTCTTTGAAAGCCCATTTAACAAATACAGACAAGGAATCCTTTTGAGAAAGACCTTGTAAAATGTGAGACGTTTTGGTGCTCATCACATCGGCTGTTCTGTGGCTACGTGTCGTGACTAGGACTTTACTTCCCTTAGCACATACTTGAATTAAATCCTTCAATTCTTCCCATTTGACCCGATTCTCGTTCCATACGTCGTCCAGGACGAGCAAGAATTTTTGATCGGCAAGTGTGTTTCTTAAGTGATTTTGTAATTTCTCTAAATCAAAGTTTTGATAGTTTTCTTGTTGAAATGTGTTAGGGGAAGAATCACTAGCAGAATTGAGGATTTTAACAAGCAAATGCTTAAGTTCAAAATCAAGAGAGACACATACCCACATCTTTTTTTGAAAAGGCTCGTCGAAACGTTTATCATTGAACACTGACTTTGCAAGTGTAGTCTTTCCCATACCCCCCATTCCCACAATTGGAATAACAGATAGACTTGTATCATCACTATCTTGCAACAAGAGGTCTATGAGTTTTTGTTTATCATGTTCTCTTCCTATGACATCTGAATCATTTATATGAGAATGAGTCAATTCGCGCTTTTGAACCACACGAGTATCACTATAATTGGTTTGAAGGCCAAAATTATGCCTATCAGCAGCAACCTTAGTTAATCTCGCATTGATATCTTTGATTTGGTGTGCCATCTTGAGGCGATAAGCAAGAGGATTAGAACTTGAGAAGAAATGACGTACCTTGCTTCTAGTGCTACCAGAGGTGTTGACAACTTGCAACTTCAATGCCTCGCACTCGAAATCATCGATGACATCTTCAGCATCATAGAAGACACACTTAATCTGTCTCAACCATTCACGCAACTCATTGTTCTGCCACTGCTTTTGTTCGGCGTCCAACAACACAGCTTTGATAAGTGATGAAGTGTCTTTCATCTGTCGTAAATCCTCATAGACGCCTAGTGCCAACGAAGCTTCATCAAGAACTCGAGAAGCAAGTTTGCCTATGAATGACTCAGCAAGGCTGAAGAGGAGTGATTCTGCCATATGGATTAGAGGAATGAAAGCAATGAGGTACTAATGAGATTAATTTGAAATGCAATGCATTTTTTAGAATAATATACTGCATGCTACCTCAACGGCTAGCAAAGGTCTTTTTTTTTTTTTTTTTTTAATCTGTATTGTTCAGAACAGCTCGAAATTAGTTGTGAATGTGATTACTGACATGTTCAATTATAAAAGTCATATTTACTTAAAAAGAAAATTAAGTTTCACAGTAGTCTAACTAAAATTGCCTATTATAAAATTCAGATTAGATGTGCTAATTCCGTGATTTAAGGTGTTATGATCCTATGAAAATGACAATGAGGTGGAAAATATTGGGGTTTGCTGCAACTTGCAATTAAACTATAAATTTCGTTTTTGGGAAAGCAAATTTATAACTTAAAACACTGCACAAGAATTGCATCGGTACAATTATCCAAGATCTAACCACATGATGCTTCAATTTTAATTTAATTTCACAAGTAAAAATGCTAGTACTTTGTGTCCCAGGAGCATAACTTAGTTGGTAGGGACATTGCATATACTATGAAAATATCGGAGTTCGAACCCTGATACTCTAACTTATTCATCTTAAAAGGTTATGAAGATAACATTGTTGCAGATACATTTTCACTCATTGGTACATAAAGATCACATCACCATCAACCTAGTACAGATCTGACAATTCATCACTATCGCGCTAAAAGAAGTTTTCCCACCAAAATTCAAAATTCAAATGGCTGAAGAATATAAGAGTAAGCGGTTTTTGACGGTTTCTCGATACGGTTACCAACAGTTATCAAACAACGTGGAGACCAAGTCAAGTCGAAGGCGGTTACTTAGATATTTTCATTTCTCTATAAATGTGAGAAACTTAGGCTCTTTTAGGGACTTCATTTCCGAAAAAGGCTCGAAAATGATGGTGGAATAGAAATAATACGAAAATGATCGAAAATAATCAAGAGATCTATTAGAATTTGTGAGGCCTATACTCAACCACAAAAGCTAGTTTGAGAGTTGAGGTTTGCACTGCACTTATAAAGGCTATCTTTGCCATATCTCTAGCCAATGTGGGACTTCTAACACACCCCCTCACGCCCAGCACTATTGGGCTTGGTGCGTGAAATCAACAATAACGGGTGGCCCAAATATGGGAGGTCTCCACAACAAACAACAAATGAGATCTAGGATAGACTCTGATACCATATTAGAATTTGTGAGGCCTATACTCAACCACAAAAGCTAGCTTGAGAGTTGAGGTTTGCACTACACTTATAAAGGCTATCTTTGCCATATCTCTAGCCAATGTAGGACTTCTAACAAGATCTGTCATAAATGCGCCTTTATGTATAGATTAAGGTATGAAGGAATCAACATGTTAATGCAAGAGAAGATACATGCAAAGTCAAACTGATCATTTATAATACCAGTTTTTAGAAAATAAATTCTATTTTGAAAGTATTTTGGCTACTGTTGTAATTCTGAATGAATACAGTCACCTATTTGTGTTAGTATCTACCAATTTCGCCACTTACATACACAACAAGGAATCAGAAACAAATAAATAGAAAATATATTTAAATGATGATGATGATAAAATGCAATGATTAATATAGGAATTACTACAATTCATGCATTATTAGCTATTGATTTCTATACTAAATTTTCCTACCTCACTTCAAACAGGGCATCTCAAATAACATAACAAAAATTACTAGAATAAATAAACCAAGATGAAATATAATAAAATACAAAAAGGTAAATCAAGCGAAACTTAATACATTCAAAGTTTAATTATACATTTCTAGGAACTCCTTTTAATATTAGCCATATAGAATGCAAAGGTTTTTTGTTCTTAAGTTTTGTTGCATAAATTTTTTTAATTAAGTGAAATCAAAGAACATGATTTACTCATGATCAATGAATGATTTTATAGAAAAACTAAATCAAATAGGTGATGTGGATTTGGACAAGTCTAAAAAGATGAATTAGAGCTTTTAGGGTAAGTGATACAAATGCAAAATAATTTCTAATATTGTGATTACACACACATATAAAATATATATTATATTATGATGTTAATTTTAATCATTACCACTTTTTATTAAAAATAAAAAGATTCTAATGACAAAATCATGTAAATTAAAAAATAGATAGTAATTTTAAATTTATTAACAATTAGTATTGTTTTTCCAATTGATTCTTTAAGAAAGAAATAATTTAATTCTTTTTTGTCATATTATAACTTCTTTATAGAAAAGAAATAAAATAACTAAGGAATATTTTGATAAAGAAATAAAAAATATGGGTAAAAATTAGACAACGAGCCTGCAAAAAGGACAAATAAATTCCAAAGAAAAATCTTATTTTGAGGGATTTTTTTGGTTACAATTTTGAGGGATTTTGGTATTTATAATTTTTAGTTAACTATTATAATGTTGTACTTCATTTTTCATTTGTTCCCCAGAAGAAAAAAAAAATCCATCTGATATCTCTTACTTTAGAAGTAAATCTGTAATTTTTTCCTCTATCATAAAAATGAAATATTATTTCTATTAAAAAATCCATAGAATATCTCTCGTTTTAATGTGCAAGATAAGATAGAGACATAATATGATAATAAATTAAATAAAAATATGATATGATAGGAAGAAAAAAGGTCCACCAAAGTCTAAAGTGAGTAAAGTTTATGGTGAAAACATTTATGGTTGTGATTGTAACAACCCCAATATTTGTTATGACCTATGATATCTAATAATATATTATCTTTAATTTATTAATTAACGGTTGATATTACTCACTTTATTACATAAAACAAGGAATCATACACAAATAAGTAGAAATTTAAAAACGGTTATGATTATGATAATAAAATGGAAAATAATTGCTAAACTCCATGATTAAGACATGAATTATGTACAATTCGTGCATTAATGCATTATTAGCGATTGATTTGTATAGTCAATTTTCCTACTGCAATTCAAATTGTGAAGATGTATCCAACAATGCATCTCGAAGAACATAACAAAAATAAGTTTTAACCTTTGCATACAATAAATAAACCCATAGTAGGCAAGGGATACTACAAAGAGGAAAAACAGAAATGCTATATACTGATACAATACATGATGAAAGTTTTATTCAATAATAATAAAATACAAAGAAGAAAATCAAACAAGAGAAACTTAATGCATTCAAATTTTGATTGTACATATCTAGCAACTCCTTTTAATCTTCAAGTTCTTGTAATTCAACACGAACTCTTTTGATATGTGATATCTTGTACCAATCTTGTCCAACTTCTGGATGGTATCTTCTATATAACTCAGGACAATCAATGATATCTAAACGTTCAAGGTTTGTAAGGTTCAGAAGCACATCTTCAGGGAGTGAAATCAATTTTGGACATTTTACAATAAAAAGATTCTTGAGAGAAATAAAAGTTGAAAACCACTTGGGAAGCTCCTCAAGATTTTCACAGTTCTCAATACCTAAGCTTTGTAGAGTATTTGCACATCCTTGAAGCCATTGCGGAAAAGTAACTATTTGAGGCAAGGATTCAAGACTTAGTAACTTTAACTTTAAGTTGGGTATTTGGTTGTTGTTATCACCCATTGACAGTATCACCATATTACAGTCTTCAATGAACAAATTCTCTATATTTGGAATGATATGAAATGGCAATGATTTCAGATTCCCACAAGAACAAAAAGTTAACAGTTTAAGTTTAGGAAATTGTATTCCTTCAAAACAAAACATCAAATTATCACAATAACTGAATTCTAGAATTTCCAGAGATGACAATTTGGCTAATTCTTCTGGGAAGTTAGATTGCTTTGTGGTTATATGTAGTTCTTGAAGTTTGATCAAATTTCCTATTCCATTGGGCAATTTTAGTAGATTTTCACATCCACCGAGATGCAAAGTTTGCAAATTTTGGAGTTTGCAAACAGAATTAGGAAGCCTCTCCAATTCCTTACTGTTTTGAAGATTGAGACATCGTAAATGTTTCAACTTACCAATGGAGCGGGGCAAACTTTTGTATCTAGATTTAGCTATTTTCAAAATTCGCAAGTATTTGCACCTTGATAGACAAGTATTCAAGAAAGGTTTATTGTTTGCTCCTTCAGGAAAAAATATGGTTCTCAACCCGGTGGGAATTATTGAAATTTGGCCAAGCAAATCATTTTTAGGTACTAACAAATGGCGGACATTCTCTCTTATAGTTTCACATTGAAAATTCAACAATTGAAAATCATCTCTTGCAACATATACTGCAAGATCATGCACCAAATCGTGCAATTCAAAAAAGTAAACAGAACCGACATCTATAAAATTTTGAACGAAAGACCTTGACCGTAGCTCAAGCAAGAGTTGTTTTCCAATATCAGCCGAATTTTCACCTTGTTTTGGTGTTGGAAGAAAACCCAGTGCGTCCCAAAATGTAATAACCCCAAGATCATTATGCATAGTGCTCTTTTCAAAAAGGGAGAAACATGCAAAACATTGTTTTAGGTAAGAAGGTAATTGGTCATAACTCAATTTGATAGCCGGCAAAATGCCATCATCTTCTATTGGTAAATTCCAAATCTCACTCTCTTTGACACAATTCCACTCTTCTATATCAAATTTTAAGAATAGGGAACTCCCCAATGTTCTTATGGCCAAAGGAAGACCACCACATTTTTGCACAATAGTTTTTCCCACCTCCATCAATTCTGTATGTTTTTTATCTTCTCCTTCTTTGAAAGCCCATTTAACAAATACAGACAAGGAATCATTTTCGGAAAGACCTTGTAAAATGTGAGATGTGTCGGTGGTCATCACATCAGCTGTTTTGTGGCTACGTGTAGTCACTAGGACTTTACTTCCTTTAGCACATACTTGAATTAAATCCTTCAATTCTTCCCATTTGACACGATTCTCGTTCCATACGTCGTCCAGGACGAGCAAGAACTTTTGATCGGCAAGTGTGTTTCTTAGGTGATTTTGTAATTGCTCTATATCAAAGTTTTGAAAGTTTTCTTGTTGAAATGTGTTGGGAGAAGAATCACGGGCAGAATTGAGGATTTTAACAAGTAAATGCTTAAGTTCAAAATCATGAGTGACACATACCCAGATCTTTTTTTGAAAAGCCTTACCTAACCGTTCATCATTGAACACTGACTTTGCAAGTGTAGTCTTTCCCATACCCCCCATTCCCACAATTGGAATAACAGATAGAATTGTATCATCACTATCATGCAATAATAGGTCAATGATTTTTTGTTTATCATGTTCTCTTCCTATGACATCTGAATCATTTATATGAGAATGAGTCAATTCGCGCTTTTGCACCACACGAGTATCACTATAATTGGTTTGAAGGCCAAAATTATGCCTATCAGCCGCAACCTTAGTCAATCTCGCATTGATATCTTTGATTTGGTGTGCCATCTTGAGGCGATAAGCAAGAGGATTAGAACTTGAGAAGAAATGACGTACCTTGCTTCTAGTGCTACCAGAGGTGTTGACAACTTGCAACTTCAACGCCTCGCACTCGAAATCATCGATGACATCTTCAGCATCATAGAAGACACACTTAATCTGTCTCAACCATTCACGCAACTCATTGTTCTGCCACTGCTTTTGTTCGGCATCCAACAACACAGCTTTGATAAGTGACGAAGTGTCTTTGATCCGTCGTAAATCGTCTTTGACGCCTAGTGCCAAGGCAGCTTCATCAAGAACTCGTGAAGCAAGTTTGCCTATGAATGACTCTGCAAGACTGAAGAGAAGTGATTCTGCCATAGAGAATAATATTGTTGTTGATCGATGAGGTAGAAGTGAGAATAAAAGCAATGAGAAGTAAGATGAAAGAGCAGGGTAATTTGAAATGCAATAGATTTATTTTTAGAATTAATGTGGTGGATTAATTCAATATATAGATAGTAAGTCAACTGCTAGCGCAAGTCTTTTTATTTTTTAACAGTACTGTTTAGCAACTGCTTAGTTGTTGCGAACTAGGATAAGACCCTCTCAATGTGTAATTAAAAATAATTTTTGTATTAATATTTGGCCACATGTTTCAAAAGATTATGTGGTTATCTATAAAAGTAGTTTTGAGATAGTGGTAGTTTAATTTCACAAAAGGCAAAAACATCTGGGCCTCATCACTGAAGAGACAACATAAAGTGTCTAAAAAGAAGTGATTTATTATCCTTGCATATACTTTTTGAAAGAAAAATAGTATACACTAAGAAAACGTGATACTTTTCCACCGTTTAATATTCTTAATAAGTAAAAAGTATACCTACTTGTAAAAAGTAGTCCTCTATAATTATATATAAAATGGTTTTACTTGTACTATTTTGTTGTATGTCTTTGGTAATTAAAACTTTTTTAATTTGTGACTCTAATATTTCTAAAAGTTAATTTTATTGATGATATTAATATTTCTTATCTTTAACTAATATTTTTTTATATGTATGTATCGAGTATTATATTTGAATGTATCATGAATCTAACTGGCGTACCAACTCTGTATACCCCGTGTACTAAATTTTTTTTGAGTGTGTCAACTTATTTGGTGCATCAACCTACCAAAAAATCCGTAATCTATTAGTAATTGGTAACATATATCAAAATATTCATTAAAATCAAATTTATGTATAAGAAATATGGTTAACAACGCTTTTGGTCTTTATAATATAAGCGAAATCTCTATACTTTTTTGAATCCATGTGAGCATATTATTTTAGTTTTGCCCTTCTAAGTGACAACCGTCTATTGGACGATGACATGACACCATCGTCTCACATGGCATGCCATGTCAGCAATTCAACATTGCTCTCTGTATTCCGTGTTAATTTTTTGGGATAGAAATATAACTTCAGGAATCAAAGCTCTATTAACTTTAAAAAATAATCTACCAAATAAGCAGTGATTAAAACTTGATCTCTCTCTTATATTATAGAGACCAAAAGTGTTATTAACTCTAAAAAAGTAAGAGCAGAAACTTGAAAAGACTGAGCGTACAAATTTTCACCTTTGAGTTCATCAAAACCTTTGTTAAACAACACCTCAACCCATTCCCTGATTTTGGATGACAGAAATTAGTAAGTCAAAGAATAGTAAGAAAAGTCATAAAACAAAATTATAAAAGGAATAAGAATTTACAAGGTGAATGAATAACGAAACAAAAGTAAAATCAAATTTGACATAAGTAAATTAAAGTTAGAAAATTGTCTCACCAGATAATTCCCACTTATCAAATTTGACCAGCCATGAGCCCAAACTAACCTCTGCAAAAGATACACGATCAATCCAATGCTACCAAACCTTTTCTCATTCAATTTAATCATAAAGATGTGTCTTTTCTTCCAATACCTAACAGTTCTAAATTATTCCAATTCCAAAAGTCAGCATTTAGTATTCAAGCATTCAAGAGATTCGGCTCTGGCCAGGGTTGGCAATGGATTTCTAATCAATTTCGTGAGTGCACATAAAATTGTGAAGTCGTATGAAACTTACAAATACTGATTTTAGATTTTGTATGAACTGCTCAGAATTCTCGATTTCTCCACGCATCCATCTCTCATAAAATAGGTAGAACATCACTTTCATGGCTTGCATAATACCAGCTGCACATCTCTCTGTTGCATTATCCCTTGCATTTTGTGCATACCATTCAACTAATTCTTCTTGCGCATTACTAACCTGCAAATTTGGGACTTGAGTGATTATTTTTCAGTGAAATAATACTAGTTAAGAAGCACAGCAGAAAACCGCAAAAACATGTCTTTAAATTGCTGTTCACAACCAACATGTTGCGGATTTTGAAGTCTCCACAACAGCATTGCAACCACATTGGCCACATTTTCCCGCAATATAAAGGTTCACAGCATAACCGTGGCCGCAATTTAAAACCATGGTGACTAGTTTTGGTTCAAAATAATGCACTTTAAACTAGTCTGCTAAATTCTCTGTTCTTTTTTAACACCAAATGTTAACAAGTTTTTAAGCCTTAATTAGTGAAACGGGAAGGTCTTAGAATTTGAGTTTGAGCTAACTCAACCCTACAAAATCGGCTTGCAGAGTGAGTGACGTTTCTCACTTATAAGCTTATTTTCAGGATTTATCTCATCCAAAGTGAGACTCTTAACACCCCCTTCACACCCAAGACTAGATATATTGAGATTGACCCGAGTGGTCCGATAGGCTTTACTTACCTCACAACCGAACTCGGATTACCAATGTCCTTCCCCTGGTTAATACCAAAGAATATATTCAACTAATGTTTACTACTATATGAGTAGTGTAATCATGCGACATGAAACAACACGAAGAAACAATGATTTCAAATCTAAAATCTCATCTTTAAGAACAATGCTACTAATTGAAAATGCAAAACCTAAAATCATTGGAAATAGAAGAACTATATATATGCGCAATAAGCTATTACCTTGTTTTGAAGATTGAAATATGTAGATTTAAGCATACATCGTAGAATCGGCAGCAGAGTTCCAAAAACTTGGGTGCAATCATAGATTGAGAGAGACCAAATCTTCAATTACCATATTGTTTTTATTCTTTAATTTAATTTCACTTAATTAACAATTTATTATTTATTTTACTTTGTTTTTTAAATACTTTTTTTATTATTTATTTTACTTTATTTTGTCAAAAAATGTAGTTATGTATTTTAGACTATTGAAATTCAACGGTTTTTCTAAAAAAAATTCGTACGTTCAATTGAAGTGTTTGTTATGAGTAATTCAATTCATCAAAATGCTGTTACTTGTTCTCTAAGTAATCTTTCTAACTACTTTGAATATTAGTTAGTTAGGTTTTGTTTGTACTATGTTTTGTGTTTTAGATTCAGTTAAGAGAATATAGTTAGTTAAGGAATTAGTTAGAGTTGGTTACAGCTTACTTGAAGTGCAAGTAAAGCTAGGCTATATAATGTGTACTTGTGAAATGGTTTAGCCTAAGGTGCTTTAATAAAATTCCTATTTTTCTCTCATCTTCTCTAATCTTTCTCTTAGCATTCTTCTTCCATTAAACAAAGTGTGTGTGTTCATGGTTTGTTCATAACCATTTCAATTTCCAAAGTGAAATGTGATTGCTTGATAAGCAAGCTACTGCTGCAAGTGATAGCAGTAGTTGCAGAATTGTGAATTCTGCTCCAACATCTGGTATCCAGAGCTCCTGGTTCGTTTCTTGGGGTGTTTCTTGAAGTGAAGTGAAGATGACATCTCACCCTAATGGTCATTTCCCTGCAACTCTTCCAATTTTAAACTCAAAGAACGATGATAATTGGTGTAAAAAATGAAGGTGGTGTTCTGTTATCAAGATCTTTGGAATCTTGTAACTGAAGGTGTTTCATCAATTGGAGAAAATGCCACGGAGGAAGAAAAGACTGCACATAAAGAGCTAAAGAAGAAAAATTTCAAAGCTATATTCATAATCCATCAATGTGTTGATGCTGACAATTTTGAGAAGGTTGGTAACTGTGAATCTTCAAAGGAAGCTTGGGATATTCTTGCTCAATCCTTTGGTGGTGCAGAGAAAGTGAAAGAGGTAAGGCTTCAAACTCATAAGAGACAATATGAATTACTTCAAATGGAAGATTCTGAAACAGTTAATGATTTTTTCACAAAAGTCACAAAACTTGTGAATCAAATCAAGAACTGTGGTGAAGTAATTACCACCAAGGCAGTGGTAGCCAAGATTTTGAGATCTTTGGCCCCAAAGTTTGATCATCTTGTAGTGGCTATAGAAGAAGCAAAAGATTTATCAACTTTGTCTAAAGAGGAGTTACTTGGTACCCTAGAATCTCATGAGCAAAGAATGAATGAAAGAAATGCAGTCAAGGCAAAATCTGAAGTTGCCTTGCAGGCTCAGTCAAATAAAGCCAAGAAGGGTAAGGGAAAATGGAATAAAGGGAAGGGAGGTAACAATAGTGCTGGGAATAAAAACTCAACTCAAGAAACTGGTTCTTCATCACATAATGGTGGCAGAACTAGTTACAATGGAAATCGTAGGGGTGGTAGAGGTGGAAGAGGAGGTAGAGGTGGTTACAAGAAATTTGATAAAAGTAACATTCAATGTTACAATTGTCAAAAATATGGGCACTTTGCTGATGAGTGTAATGGAGAAAAGAAAGAGACCCAAGATGAAGATGCAAAGCTGGCTAAGCAAGAAGAAAATGAGACTTTGTTGATGGTAACTCTGAAAGAAGAAAATGAAAGCAGTCAAGATCAATGGTATTTAGATACAGGTTGTTCTACTCATATGACTGGCAGAAAAGATTGGTTTGTGAAGATCAATCATACATCAAAGAACAAAGTGAAGTTTGCTGATGATTCAACACTTGCTGCTGAAGGAATTGGAGATGTAGCAATTAGAAAGAAAGATGGAGGAAGTGCTCTAATTTCTGATGTTCTATACATTCCAGGTATGAAAAGCAATTTACTAAGTGTTGGTCAACTGCTTGAGAAAGACTATAGAGTAGTGATGGAAGAAAAGATTATGAAAATTTATGATTCAAATGGCAAGTTAATTCTGAAAGTTCAAATGTCAAACAATAGAACATTCAAAATTGAACTTGACATTATGGAACATAAATGCTTAGCTACAGCTGAAAAGAGAAGTGAATGGTTGTGGCACTATAGGCTAGGTCATTTAAATTTCAGAGACCTTAGCCTCATGGAAAGAAAGAAAATGGTATCTGGCTTGCCTAATATCAAATTGCCAACAGAAGTATGTGAAGAGTGTGTACAGGCTAAGCAACATAGAAGCAGCTTCAGCAAAGATTCAGATAGAAAAACTACTGAATTACTTGAGGTAGTGTACTCTGATGTATGTGGACCAATGCAGGTAGACTCAATTGGTGGTAACAGGTATTTTGTGACCTTCACTGATAGTCATAGCAGAAAATTGTGGACTTACCTAATAAATAAGAAAAGTGAGGTGTTTGAAGTGTTTAAAAGGTTTAAGTCAAGTGCAGAGAGGCAAAGTGGTTGTAAGCTCAAAATTCTAAGAACAGATGGTGGTGGTGAATACAAGTCAAAGGAGTTTACAACATTACTTGATAAAGAAGGTATCTCACATGAAGTAGTTCCACCATACACACGTCAGACAAATGGTGTTGCTGAGAGAAAGAATAGAACCATTATGAATATGGTGAGAAGCATGCTCAATGGTAAGAACCTACCTAAAGAACTATGGGGTGAAGCAGTATCTACTGCTACATATGTACTGAATAGGTGTCCCACTAAAAGGCTCAATGATATCACTCCTGAAGAATGTTGGACTGGTAACAAGCCTAATGTTAATCATCTAAGGGTATTTGGCTCTGTAGCATATAGGCATGTGCCTGATCAACTCAGAAGGAAGCTTGATGACAAGAGTGAAGTGATGATACTAGTTGGCTATCACAATACTGGTGGATACAAGTTATTTGATCCAATCAAGAGAAACATTGTGATAAGCAGAGATGTGTTAATTGATGAAGTAAAGAGATGGGATTGGAGTAAGGATAAGGAGATACAAACAGCCAGCATCATGTGTGAAGATAGTGAAGATATTGAAGATAGTGTAGTACCTACTCAAGCTTAAACTGGCAGCTCAAGGCCACAAAGACAAAGACAAATGCCTGCTAGATTACAAGACTGTGATATAATTGCTGATAATGAAGTAAATGAAGAGGGTGATCTTGTGCATCTAGCCTTTCTTGCTGATTCAGAACCAGTCAATGATAGTGAAGCATTGAAAAATCCAAAGTGGATAGCAGCAATGAAAGAAGAGCTGAAGTCAATTGAAAGCAACAAAACCCGGTCCTTAGTTGAATTACCATCAAATAAGAAGGCAATAGCAGTGAAATGGGTGTATAAAGTGAAGATGAGTCCACAAGGCCAGATAACAAGATACAAAGCTAGACTAGTGGCAAAGGGGTTTCTTCAAAAGGAAGGATTAGACTATGAAGAAGTGTTTGCACCTGTTGCTAGAATTGAAACAATCAGACTTGTAGTTGCTTTAGCAAATGCTAATGATTGGTCAATTCATCAAATGGATGTTAAATGTGTTTTTCTAAATGGACCATTAAGTGAAGAAGTATTTGTGAAGCAGCCACCTGGTTTTGAAGTGAAGAATCAGTTAGCAAAAGTGTATAAGCTGCACAAAGCTCTATATGGCCTCAAACAAGCTCCAAGAGCTTGGAATAAAAGAATAGATGGTTAATTGAATAACATAGGCTTCAGCAAGTGTGTTGCAGAACATGGTGTTTATGTGAGAAAAGATCAAAACAAGGGAGTAATAGTACTGTGTCTCTATGTTGATGATCTATTGATAACTGGAAGTAATGAGTCATATATTGAAGAATTTAAGAAACAAATGATGAGGGAATTTGAAATGACTGATATTGGTCATTTATCTTATTTTCTTGGTATTGAATTTGTGAAGTGTAGAAAGGGATTAATGATGCATCAGAAGAAATATGCATCAGAGATTCTGAAGAGGTTTGATATGGTAAATTGCAATCATGCAATTACACCATCAGAACCTAGACTCCAACTATCAAAATGTGAGAATGAAGATAGTGTTGATCCAACAAAGTTCAGAAGCCTCATTGGATCATTAAGGTACCTGTGTAACACTAGGCCAGACTTGGTTTATAGTGTTGGTATTGTGAGTAGATTCATGGAAAATCCTAAGGTATCACATCTTGCTGCAGTGAAGAGGATACTTAGATATGTGAGAGGTACAACTGATTGTGGAATTCTATTTCCAAATTGTGATATTGGTAAGGAATGCAAGTTGATTGGATTCACTGATGCTAGTTGGTGTAGTGATGTGGATGATAGAAGATCCACTGCTGGCTACATGTTTTTCATCAACAATGCACCTATCTCATGGTGTTCTAAGAAGGAACAAGTTGTAGCCTTATCATCATGTGAAGTTGAGTATATAGCAGCTTCAATGTGTGCCACTCAAGCTATATGGCTGAAGACATTGATTGAAGAAGTGACTGGTGTTGATTCAGAAGCAGTTACAATCAAGGTGGATAATGTTTCAGCTATAAACTTAGCCAAAAATCCAATATCACATGGCAGGAGCAAGCACATTGAGCTGAGGTATCACTACTTAAGAGATCAAGTGGCAAAGGGACTGATAAGGCTAGAGCACTGCAGAAGTGAAGTTCAAATAGCTGATATCTTGACCAAGAGTGTTCAAGTTGAAGTGTTCAAGAGACTTAGAGACATGATGGGTGTGTTAGCATTAGATGAAATGAATTAGGTGGTGTGTTATGAGTAATTCAATTCATCAAAATGCTGTTACTTGTTCTCTAAGTAATCTTTCTAACTACTTTGAATATTAGTTAGTTAGGTTTTGTTTGTACTATGTTTTATGTTTTAGATTCAGTTAAGAGAATATAGTTAGTTAAGGAATTAGTTAGAGTTGGTTACAGCTTACTTGAAGTGCAAGTAAAGCTAGGCTATATAATGTGTACTTGTGAAATGGTTTAACCTAAGGTGCTTTAATAAAATTCCTATTTTTCTCTCATCTTCTCTAATCTTTCTCTTAGCATTCTTCTTACATTAAACAAAGTGTGTGTGTGTTCATGGTTTGTTCATAACCATTTCAATTTCCAAAGTGAAGTGTGATTGCTTGATAAGCAAGCTACTGCTGCAAGTGATAGCAGTAGTTGCAGAATTGTGAATTCTGCTCCAACAGTGTTCATAAAAAGTATCAAACGATTTTGAATTTTTATAAAAATTTGTGGAGTTGATCTACTCAATGAGATCTTTGAATTTAACGGTTTATGCGTTTTTATTGAATACCGTTAATCTTTATGTGTCTCAAAATCATGTCAAACGATTTTATATTTTTGTAAAACTCAACATGGATGATCTATACGATATAAATTTTCAATCAAACGTTGGATTTTGTAAAATTTGAATTCGTTAAAGTATTATTGAACGGTGTAACATTACTCATGCTACACCAGTGTAATTTGATCACTGCCCATATATATATATATATATATATATATATAAGGTTTAGAGTTTATGCTTATATATTTGTTAAGTAAGTGGACCAATCTTGTGGAATTTGAGCTTGATTCAAATGTTGTGGCGGAGAAATTTCACTCCAATAAGATTGATGACACAGAGCTAGGGAATATTATGTCACATTGTAAACGACTTTTTTCTACTTATTATAATAACTCTAGTATTGAGTTTGTTTGGCGACAAGAAAATGAGGTGGCTCATATATTAGCTACGGCGGCCTCATGTATAGCTAGTCCCCAGATTATGGTTGAAATACCTATTGTATTGAACACACTTTGATTAATAATATGATATAAATATGTTTCCTCTAAAAAAAAAGGGTAGGTGGACCAATATTATACATGGTGCACCATAGATCTTATTAATTATTATTTTTAAAAAAATATTGAATCTTTCAAGTGGATTATATTTAACCGTGAACTACTAATATCTAGGTGCGTTTGATCTGTTAAAAAAATAGATGATGAAGAAGAGAATTGCAAATCAAATACGTTCACTTTTGTTGATCAACTTTTACTTATATTTTAGGACGGAGAACATTTAGATCCTTCAGGTTATCCTCAGTTGCTTAAAAAATAGTATCTAGATAATACAAATTTAAAAGATTACTTAAAAAACTTAGAGGGTATCTGTTGCAAAAGTACAACTTAAAAAACCTATCTTATCTTATCTTATCTTATCTTAAAGATATATTTTTTACCTAAAAAATTAGTAAAGATTAAATAGTTTAAATATTAAAATAATAAAATCTTAAAAATGACGTAATAAAAAAGAATAATTTAGAATATGTTATAACATGAACAACTTTTGTAAGAGACTAAAATTGAAAACAAAAAAATAAAAAATTAGGAAAACTGCACAAATCAAATAAAAATTTAGAAAAACTACACAAATCTCTCCCGGAATTGGTGATAATAAAGTTTAGAAATAGCTGTAAAAACATCTTTGGTAAAGTATCTACACAATTAATTGGTGATAATAAAGTCTGCATTTCATAGACTATGCATCATGATCAACTGGAACTTCATATTTTGTTCCTTTCAATCTTTTTTAACAATGAATGAGAAAGCAATATGTCTGGTCAAACCTATTCTCATTCTATTTAATCATGCATAAAGATGTCTCTAAATTATTCCAATTCCAAATGTCAGTATTTTAGCCAGGGTTGGCATTTTACACTTTCAATTACAATTCCATAGTCGTCATTTTAGCAATTGATTTCCATTCAATATTATTCAATTTTACACCGCACTTAAAATTGTGAAGATGTGTCAAACAAGACATCTTGAAGAACATAATACAAATAAGTTTTTACCTTTGTTAGTGGTATATACATGAAAATGCAATAAACTTTCCATAGAATAAATAAACCACCATAAAATACAAAGACATGTTGAAATTTTTATTCATATAATAATAAAATACAAAGAAGAAAATCAAACAAGAGAAACTTAATACATTTTTTTTTTTTGAACGGCAAAATTTTATTAATAACACAATTGCGCGCAAGACGAGCACAATGCATCATACAAACATTACGAGTACATTACAAGAAAGAAAATAAACTAAAACAACACCTAAACGCATCAACAACCATGGCAAACCTTACACCATAAGCCATCAACCTCACCCATCCTACCCAAACTCCATCTCAACAATAACAACCCAAACAAGAATCATTGCATCATATATACGCCAACACCAATGCTAACCAGAAAACACAACCAAAGCAACCGAGACAGCGGAGACCGCAGAGCACCACAAGCCAAAACTTAATCGGATATCAAGCCCAAATCCAGTCAAAAGATAATCACCATCCAATAGCAGTGCAAAAGCAGCCCCATCGAAGCACCAAACCCAAACTCAGAGAACAACAACAACCAAACTCCAAAAACAAAACATAAGTTGCGGCGTAAAGGGCTAAAGTCGCAACAAATAAATGTATTAGAGAGCGGTTGAGACTCCACGGTGGTTTTCTTAAAAGGGAGAGGGAAGATAAACAGCACATAAGCGGAACCACAACCAGACTTTGGAGTTGTGACAAAAACACCAAACAACAGTAGCGGAGTAACATCAACTAGCACACTGACAGTGTACCAACACCTCAACACCCCTCCCCAGCCTCCTCACCTCCACCACACCTTGACCACCACATCACCTCACCATCTCTACCCTGAGACACCCATCCAGATCAATCGTAGCCGGAAAATCCACCACCACCACCACCCCGTCGAAATCTGCCAGAAAACATCCATTATGCCACCAGATCTGCCGCCGCCAGAAAAACCACCACTGCCACCAGAATACAACAGAAAACACCTGAAACACATAATACACACCAAAGTCGTCGCCGGAGCTCCGAAAACCAAACCAACCTCCAAATCTGCTGCAAGGAGGCATCAACAACTTAACATTTCCGGCGCACACAACAACATGCCACGGCAGAAAACTACGACCACCACACACCAAATCCATCACCAACACACCAACACCAAAAAGGAAGAAGAAGAAGAAGAAGAAAACACGGATCCAACAACACAAAGCAGCCACCACCCTCATCCAACTTGAATAAAACCCAAACTGAACACCCTCATCCAAAGCAGCCACCACCACCACCAGCCAAACTGCCGAGAACCACCACACTTCACCACCGTCATCGGAGCCAAACGAAAACCCTCCATCACCTTGTGAGCAGATCCAGAACCCACAAAAGAAACAACCAACGCGACAGCAACAAAGGTTGAAAGTCAAAGAACGACGCCGGAGAAGCACAAATCTAGATTTTGCACCACCACGAACCGCCGTCAACAACCACCAGAAGAATCGGCGGTCGGAGTAGTGCGGATGGCAAAGCCCATCGTCGCACCACCTACCAAATGAGCTACATCTTTACTGTTAAGGATTTGGATTTGAGGGAAAACAGAAAATCGGTGGTTGCTGTAACCTTGAGAGAAGTAAGAGGAAACTTTTTAGAGAGAGAAAGTTGAGAGAAGTAATGAGGTGTCTTTAAGAGAAACTTAATACATTGAAATTTTGATTGTACATATCTTGGAACTCCTTTTAGTCTTCAGGTTCTAGTCATTCAATGATAACACTAACACCTTTGATATGTGATATCTTGCACCAATCTTGTCCAACTTCTGGCTGATATCTTCTATATAACTCAGGACAATCAATGATATCTAAACGTTCAAGGTTTGGAAGGTGATGCACATACTCAGGGAGTGAAATCAATTTTGGACACTTTACAATTGAAAGAATTTTGAGAGAAATAGAAGTTGAAAACCACTTCGGAAGCTCCTCAAGATTTTCACAGTCCTCAATAGCTAAGGTATACAGGGTGTCTGCACATCCTTGAAGCCATTGCGGAAAAGTAACTATTTGAGGCAAGGAGTCGAGACTTAGTAACTTTAACTTTAACTTGGGTATTTGGTTGTTGTTATCACCCATTGACAATATCATCATATTACAGTCTTCAATGAACATATTCTCTATATTTGGAATGATATGAAATGGCAATGACTTCAGATTCCCACATGATATAAAACTTAACACTTTAAGTTTAGGAAATTGTATTCCTTCAAAAGAAAACATCAAATTATCACAATCAGTGAATGCTAGAATTTCTAGAGAAGACAGTTTGGCTAACTCTTTTGGGAAGTTAGATTGCTTTGTGGTTATACATAGTTCTTTTAGTTTGATCAAATTTCCTATACCATTGGGCAATTTTTGTAATTCTTCACATCCACAGAGATTCAAAGTTTGCAAATTTGGTGGTAAATAAGCAAATTTGGTGGTAAATAAGCAAGTTAGATTGCAAATTTTTGTAGTTCTTTTAGTTTGCAATTTTTGTAATTCTTCACATCTTGATAGACAAGTATTCAAGAAAGGTTTATTGTTTGCTCCATCAGGAAAAAATATGGTTCTCAACCCGGTGGGAAATTATTGAAATTTGGCCAAGCACATCATTTTTAGGAACTAACAAATGGCGGACATTCTCTCTTATAGTTTCACATTGAAAATTCAACAATTGAAAATCATCTCTTGCAACATATAATGCAAGATCATGCACCAAATCGTGCAATTCAAAACCGCAAAAAGAACCGACATAAAAAACATTTTGAACAAAAGACCTTGACCGTAGCTCAAGCAAGAGTTGCTTTCCAATATCAGCCGAATTTTCACCTTGTTTTGGTGTTGGAAGAAAACTTTGTGCGTCCCAAAATGGAGTAACCTCAACATCATAATGCATAGTGCTCTTTTCCAATAGGGAGAAACATGCAAAACATTGTTTTAGGTAAGAAGGTAATTGATCATAACTCAATTTGATAGCCGGCAAAATGCCATCATCGTCTATTGGTAAATTCCAAATCTCACTATCTTTGACAAAATTCCATTCTTCTATATCAAATTTAAGAATAGGGAACTCCCCAATGTTCTTATGGCCAAAGGAAGACCACCACATTTTTGCACAATAGTTTTTCCCACCTCCATCAATTCTGGATGATTTTTATCATCTCCTTCTTTGAAAGCCCATTGAACAAATACACACAAGGAATCATTCTGGGAAAGACCTTCTAATTCTAAAATGTGAGATGTGTTGGTGCTCATCACATCAGCTGTTCTGTGGCTACGTGTAGTCACTAGGACTTTACTTCCTTTAGCACATACTTGAATTAAATCCTTCAATTCTTCCCATTTGACCCGATTCTCGTTCCATACGTTGTCTAGGACGAGCAAGAACTTTTGATCGGCAAGTGTGTTTCTTAAGTGATTTTGTAATTGCTCTATATCAAAGTTTTGATAGTTTTCTTGTTGAAATGTGTTAGGAGAAGAATCACGGGCAGAATTGAGGATTTTAACAAGTAAATGCTTAAGTTCAAAATCATGAGATTACGGAGCCAATTATGAAGTATATATAGATTGTAAGTCAACAAAAAAAAGAAGCACAAGTCTTTTTTAATTTATTGTTTTGCAACTGCTTATTTATTTATAAATTAGCGTTGCAACTTACCATACTAAAGGTATTTTAATCACTATGAGCTGGAAAAACTTGGTGTTTGTGGCTACTTGAAGTAAATTACAAATTATATAACAATAGTCTTATGATATACTAGTGGTAATTAACAAGAAACTTTGATTACGTCTTAAGAAACTATAAACTATAAACAATCAAAGTAGGAGTTATATATAATAGTATCGCGATGTAAGGTGTGAATACCAAGTCTTTGATTCTTTATTTTGTCTGGAATATATGTTTAAGATGAGCTTCACAAGATAACTGTAGCAGTTATGTGTTTGGTTTTAAAATTATTTCTATGATTGAAAAAATTAGGTGGTAAAAGACTGATTTTTTTCGATATTATCGTATTAGGTGGTAAAAGAATGAACAAAAACTGATATTTTCCCCCTTTACTAAATTTACATTATGCAGAGGAGAATTATGTAGATATTTCTCAACAACTACCACATAAATTTGTAGGCTGCAATTGTGGATGCATAATGCATTATAACGAGGATTGCATCCACAAATAGCATTGATCTATAAACTCCCTCCATGAATTTAGAGTTCGACCACAAGGTAAGTAAATACCAATCAAGAATTGTTTCCATCAGGAATAGAATTTTGATTCTCTCGAACAATTCGTTCTAGGGGGAGAATTAACCTCTTTAGTTCAATTTCATGGTTAAATTAATTAGAATTCTACGTGTATTGATATTACCATTGGAGCAAAATATGTATGAATTGCATAAGTATGATACCCAAAGTGGTATCACAATTGCTCTAATGCATCTTGATCAATTATTGCTTCTTCCACATCAATAAATTTCACTTCTAGAATGTAGATTTTGAAATCTAAATGTAACTTTGCAAATAATAACAAGGGCTATCATTTGCCTCGACAATTTCCACTTTGTCAGCTTCATTCCAGAAAACATTCGTTTTGTGTGTTGGTGGCATTGTCTCCATATTTTTATATGGTGTCAAATGCATTGAATAAATCGGAATTTTACCTCCGCTATTGCTAAGTTCAGAATTTTACTCCCCTATTTAATAATTCTTTGGATTTTGCCCCGCATACCCTACAAGAAAATCTTAGATTAGCTACGACGACAGAGTTAGGCAGCAAGCACAAATGCAAGGTTGAGTAGAGTGATGTCATCTATTACTATATATAAAAAGGATATAAATTTTTGGGATGACTTTTTCATTATTTCTATTTTACTCTTAAAAAAAACTACAAAAAAAAATAAAGTAACCACAGTTCCAAATTATTAGCACAATTGATGAATAAAATCACCAAATTAATAGAGATGATTTGTTATCTATTATCTATTAATATTATCTATATCAATATATAAAGAGAATACCCCCTTTCGCACAGACTTTTCTTATTGTCATTTTTGCCCTTCACTCTATTTAAATATTTGTATATGTTGAAAAATAACTTCCACATAAAAATAGATTAAGTAGTTATTTATATTTACAAAATAGAGAATATCGATCACACAAACGGGCACGTGGCGGCTAGTACTTAATAAAATGAACACTAGTAATAATGGATTGCCAATACATTGATGACAAAAGATTAGCTCCATATGTGACTGAATGTAATAGCAGGCCTTGCCTTGCCACTATGTTCAAAATGATCAATGAACTCAAGGTAAGAGATCCTTCTACCTATATATGTGAAGGATGACAGCACAAATCAAATTATTACCAATTATATGAGAAGTGGTTGAACTCCAAAGCTTATCAGGTTTCGAAATGGTACACACATATATAACCATGACTTGCTCCATTATTGTTCACTTAAGAGTTTTAAGATAAAAGTTTGTTACATCAAGCTACATATAGAGTAGGTGTTCTACATGATAAGCTAGCTACACGAGTTCATACACTAACTATACCCAGGTAGAGAGAAATCTTCAATAGTAATGAGAAAAAAAATCTGATTTTCATTTTTTTAATTATTTATAATCGGATAGGTACGTGCATTTTCCATGACCATATTGGTGCAGAAGGGTATTACTTGTGCATTTTAAGCAGAGCTAGAAGCTGACATGTTTTGTTATAAGATTCAGTTCCGTATTTTATGAGCTCGGGTTTCTTTCGTCAACGTTTCAGGTTGCATTAACAAAAGGGAAAGGGTACCAAGATCAGGGAAGGGCATATGTCTCAAAGCACCAGGGTAAATTTTTATTTTTTGAGAAAAAGAAAACTATGAATTTCAAGCTTAAAATCCGTATCCATGATGATAAAATGATTAAATTAAGTTAATTGACTAATTAAAGGTATAATTTTGGCAAAAAAAAGTACCTGATTACAAAACATGGAAAGAGGTAATGCATGGTTGTGTACAAAGGATTTCTTCTAGTGCACGCTTCTACATCCTAATAGTCCTAAATAAAACAGAGAAACTTAATACATTCAAATTTTGATTGTACATATCTAGAAACTCCTTTTAATCTTCAGGCTCTTGTAATTCAACGGCAACATATTTGATATGTGATATCTTGTACCAATCTTGTCCAACTTCTGGCTGGTATCTTCTATATAACTCAGGACAATCAATGATATCTAAACGTTCAAGGTTTGGAAGGTGATGCACATCTTCAGGGAGTGAAATCAATTTTGGACATTTTTTAATATAAAGATTCTTGAGAGAAATAGAAAACCACTTGGGAAGCTCCTCCAGATTTTCACAGTCCTTAATAAATAAGGTATGTAGGGTGTTTGCACATCCTTGAAGCCATTGCGGAAAAGAAACTATTTGAGGCAAACTAGTAAGATTTAGTAACTTTAACTTTAACTTTAACTTGGGTATTTGGTTGTTGTTATCACCCATTGACAATATCACCATATTACAGTCCCAAATGAACAAATTCTCTATATTTTGAATGATATGAAATGGCAATGACTTCAGATTCCCACATGATATAAAACTTAACAGTTTGAGTTTAGGAAATTGTATTCCTTCAAACGAAAACATCAAATTATCACAATAACTGAATGATAGAATTTCTAGAGAAGACAGTTTGGCTAATTCTTTTGGGAAGTTAGATTGCTTTGTGGTTATACGTAGTTCTTGAAGTTTGATCAAATTTCCTATTCCATTGGGCAATTTTAGTAGATTTTCACATCCAATGAGATCCAAAGTTTGCAAATTTTGGAGTTTGCAAACAGAATCAGGAAGCCTCTCCAATTCCTTACTGTTTTTAAGATTGAGACATCGTAAATGTTTCAACTTACCAACGGAGCGGGGCAAACTTTTGTATTTAGATTTATTTATTTTCAAAATTCGCAAGTACTTGCACCCTGATAGACAAGTATTTAAGAAAGGTTTACTGTTTGCTCCATCAGGAAAAAATATGGTTCTCAACCGGGTGGGAATTATTGAAATTTGGCCAAGCAAATCATTTTCAGGAACTAACAAATGGCGGACATTCTCTCTTATATTTTCACATTGAAAGCTCAAAAATTGAAAATCATCTCTTGCAACATATAATGCAAGATCATGCACCAAATCATGCAATTCAAACCTGCAAAAAATACCGAAATCTATAAAAGTTTGAATGAAAGACCTTGACCGTAGCTCAAGCAAGAGTTGCTTTCCAATATCACCCAAATTTTCACCTTGTTTTGGTGTTGGAAGAAAACCCAGTGCGTCCCAAAATGGAGTAACCTGAAAATCATACTGAGGAGCACTCTTTTCCAATAGGGAGAAACATGCAAAACATTGTTTTAAGTAAGAAGGTAATTGATCATAACTCAATTTCAAAGCCGGCAAAATGCCATCATCTTCTATTGGTAAATTCCAAATCTCACTATTTTTGACAAAATTCCACTCTTCTATATCAAATTTTAAGAATAGGGAACTCCCCAATGTTCTTATAGCCAAAGGAAGACCACCGCATTTTTGCACAATATCTTTTCCCACCTCCATCAATTCTGGATGTTTTCTATCTTCACCTTCTTTGAAAGCCCACTTAACAAATACAGACAAGGAATCATTCTGGGAAAGACCTTGTAAAATGTGAGATGTGTTGGTGCTCATGACATCTGCTGTTTTGTGGCTACGTGTAGTCACTAGGACTTTACTTCCTTTAGCACATACTTGAATTAAATCCTTCAATTCTTCCCATTTGACCCGATTCTCGTTCCATACGTCGTCTAGGACGAGCAAGAACTTTTGATCGGCAAGTGTGTTTCTTAAGTGATTTTGTAATTGCTCTATATCAAAGTTTTGAAAGTTTTCTTGTTGAAATGTGTTGGGAGAAGAATCACGGGCAGAATTGAGGATTTTAACAAGTAAATGCTTAAGTTCAAAATCATGAGAGACACAAACCCAGATCTTTTTTTGAAAAGCCTTACCTAACCGTTCATCATTGAACACTGACTTTGCAAGTGTAGTCTTTCCCATACCCCCCATTCCCACAATAGGAATAACAGATAAAATTGTATCATCACTATCATGCAATAATAGGTCAATGATTTTTTGTTTATCATGTTCTCTTCCTATGACATCTGAATCATTTATATGAGAATGAGTCAATTCGCGCGTTTGCACAACACGAGTATCACTATAATTGGTTTGAAGGCCAAAATTATGCCTATCAGCCGCAACCTTAGTCAATCTCGCATTGATATCTTTGATTTGGTGTGCCATCTTGAGGTGATAAGCTAGAGGATTAGAACTTGAGAAGAAATGACGTACCTTACTCCTAGTGCTACCAGAGGTGTTGACAACATGTATCCTCAACGCCTCGCACTCGAAATCATCGATGACATCTTCAGCATCATAGAAGACACACTTAATCTGTCTCAACCATTCACGCAACTCATTGTTCTGCCACTGCTTTTGTTCGGCATCCAACAATACAGCTTTGATTAATGACGAAGTGTCTTTGATCTGTCGTAATTCGTCATAGACGCCTAGTGCCAAGGAAGCTTCATCAAGAACTCGAGAAGCAAGTTTGCCTATGAATGTCTCGGCAAGACCGAAGAGAAGTGATTCTGCCATATAGAATAATTTTGTTGTTGATCGACGAGGTAGAAGTGAGAATAAAAGGAATTAGCAGTAAGATGAAAGAGTAGGGTAATTTGAAATGCAATAAATTTATTTTTAGAATGCGGTGGATTACAGGAGCCAATTATGAAGAATATATAGATAGTAAGTCAATGGCTAGCAAGTCTTTTAGTTTTAACAGTATTTTGTTCAGCAACAGCTGGAAATTAGATGCGAGAGATTTGGATTCATTTATAATGGTAAGGTTGAGGGTATCAATAATGCTGGAATAGTCATCTATAAAATAAATTAGTTGTTGTGAGAGAGTACATACTGGACTCATTTATAATGGTAGGGTCGAGGGTATTATTGCTGGAGGCCTGCTGCTTCTATGATCATGGGCTTTCTTCCATACCAACTGTGCCCAGCGCATTCTTATCGGTGAAAGTGTTAGGAGTCACACATCGAGTAGATAATACTCAATGTTGTACTTAAGCCATGAGCATCATAGAGTTTATATTTCTTATTAGGCTTAAATATGTAAACAGTCCCTGCACTTAGGGGTCGTTTGAATTTCAGTCCCTACATTTCAAAAATATTTCAAATTTGCCCTGCACTTTCAGTCAACTTTAAAAAAGGTCCCTGGGTTGACTTTTTTTGTGACGTGTCATGTTTTTGCATAGGTGGCGTTGCTGATTATGATTAAAACATGTTGACTCATAAAATTTCATGATATAATGACACAAATACCCTTTCTCATATCTTCTTTCTTCAAACCTTTTCAAACCCAGAATCATTCATCATCTTCCAACCTATAAACATCATTCATCATCTTAAAAAAAAAAAATCAGAACACTACAAACCCCACCAGCTCTTTAATCTTGTTCCCAACAATCTTAGAAATTAGAGAATCATAAAGGAAGAAAATAGGAGATAAAACACTTCAAACCCATTGGCTCCACCCAATCACCGCCGCACACCGCCACTTTCTTCATCTTCGTTGCCATCAGATCCAAAACACCACTGTGTTTTTGCGAACCAATTCTCTTTTAGGGGCTAACTTCATTGGAAAATTTCTCAATCTCAAACCTATGCCACACTTATTCAATCCAAACCCAGATCTGGTAGTATAGCCACTAACTCATTAACATAACTTGTTGCATAAAGTGGAATCGGCAAGACCCAAAACTTTCCCCCAACGTACTGCTTAAAAATCATGAGTTTTAATTCTGTGCATTTTGCTAACCACGCTAATCGAATTCAATCTCTTCTCTTTGCTAACTACGCCGCCATGGATGTTGAAGCTCATTCTCTTAGAAAAGTTTCACCTTGAAAGGATAAGGTTGAAGGAAAAGAACAAGGCTGTGAAGAATTGAAGAAATTTTTCCATTATTTTGTTTTTGGAGAAGAAAGGAAAAAATGAAGAGCTGAAAGGATATAACATGTTGCGTTTGAAAAAAAATTGAAGAGGAAAAGGTTGAGGTTTGATTCATAAGTTGAGTGGAAGTGTGTTGTTGTATTTTTTTAGAGAACATAGAATGGGTGGAGTTGGGTTGCTGAAGAAGAAGAAAGAAGGAGTGGGGTTTGATTTGAGTTTGAATCGATCCATTGTTGGGGATGAAGATTTGAAGAAGTGTAGAAATGAAATGGGTTCACTAAGGGCATTTTTGTCCATCTACTATGTTTTTTTATAAGTCAGCAAGTTTGAAGGTTAGTCATCAGTGCCACCTATGCAAAAATATGACACATCATAAAAAAGTTAAACCAGGGACCTTTTTTAAAGTTGACTGAAAGTGCAGGGCAAATTTGAAAGGTTTTTGAAATGTAGGGACTGAAATTCAAACGACCCCTAAATGCAGGGACGATTTACATATTTAAGCCTTCTTATTATAGAACAAAAATGGCTGGCACCATCATAGAGTTGATATTCTTTTTGTCTTTTTTGAGCATCCATCGTCATAGTTGATGTGCTAGTTAGTAGAGAAAATGGTCTATCATTTTTTGGGTTCAAATTGTAGAAAATGATCATTCTTATGCAGGGCCGTCTTTGAATCCGTGCAAGGAGGCCTATAGCACGGGACCTCCAAAAAAATGGGGCCTCAAAAAATGTATAATTAGGTAATAGGTAGTTATATTGGGGGTTTAAGTAACAGTAATAATGGTCCAGCAGAGCAAAATTATACCAATCAAATTATATCAATAATGGTCCCGCAAAGTAAAATTATACTAATAATAGTATATGTGCTTATGTCTTGTTGTTCTTCTACTACTTTTTGAGTTTTTTATCGTATTAATATTTGTTTGTTCACAAAAATAAATATTAAGTTCTTTTTAAAATACATATTTATTTTTATTAGGAGGTTTATTTTTATTATTAGCTTAGGGCCTCTAAATATTATCGGATACGGCCCTGTTCTTAAGGCAAAGCTGGCAGGGACTTAATTTCCTTTGCATATGCCATTTGAAAAAAATTACCATATAATAATGTATGCATTATTGTGTTCCCATCATCCCATGTGATTCTACAATAATACTTAAATTCATCAATATGCCATCGTGCACCTCCCTAACACATTCTTTAAAATTTGTCAATGCCGTGTAATATAACGTCTCTGAATTATGTAAATATATTTCATCAAGTTCGAGATAGTTGTTGTGTTATTTAAGAAAAATAAATGATCACTTCAATTAGATAATATTTTTGACACAAAAGGAATTGATAATTTAGAACAATGATGTTTATTACGCGAGTTCACTTGATAGCGTCAAGAACAATATTGATTTGTAGAGTCAGTTTGAACTTCGAGATTCTCTATTTTTTCACATTTATAATGTGTGTATCTTGTCATTTGACTATTTGACAAAAAAATAATATTAATTGGACATAATTCTATATTGAGATTGAGAGCATAATAAATATTCATATTCCAATTTGTCTCATAAGTACAATTTAATCTAGACTCTATATTTAAATCTAACGGTCCACATTCACTAGTGGAATAAAATCGTTTTAGGTCGGTTCCTGGCCCTTCTTAGGTCGGTTCCTTGCGTGACTTAAGTTTTCCTGATATAACAAGTTTTGACTTGTTAGGACGGGTTGGACGTGACTTAACAAACTACATTTTAGGTCAGGTAAACTTTATGCATCTTAAGAAGTTCAGGTTTTAGCAAGCGCTTATGTCACATCTAGTTATGTTTTAAGTCAGCTTTTAGTAACCGACCTAAGAAGTTCTTTTTTTTTCCTTCATTTTTTTTTCTATAATAGCACCTTTTTTTTCATGCACAATGTATATATATACTACAACATCAATTCATCAAAAGAAATATTCAGCAACATCATATTATATTCCAACCAAATATTCAAACGTGATTAATTTTGCCCAATTTAAATTACATAAGATCAAATTTACAATTAAATTAGATAAGAACAAATTTACAAACTAATTTAAGGTGTAATATAACTCATATGAAGAATGACCCCGTTTGGATTATCTTATTTTTGAGTTTATGCAAACGGTTTATGCAATTTTCATTAGGTTTTATGCTATTTTATTATAAGTTCAAACTAGTGAAAATTGTATTTTTATAAGCTATTTTATCATAAACTACCTTGACAAACTTATAATAATACATGAAAATTGCATAAACTATTTGTATAAGCTCAAAAATAAGCTAATCCAAACGGGGAGTAACTAACTACAAACTAATTACAATTCTAACACACACACAGAACCAACAAAATAATGAATTATTCTAAGTCTTGAAAACATAATACAACTTAAGTGTATACCCTTCAAATGCCTCCAATGTTGACTAATGTGGTACCCTTCAAATGCTTATGTTTGACCAATGTCTGCAATGGAGTAAACACGGTAGTGAATTAGTCACAACTTAAGTGAAAACTCTTCAAATGCCTCTGAATCCAATTTTGTAGTAACTAATATCTTTGAAAAGGTGCACAGGTAAGAACCACCCAACAACTGTTATTAGACAATTATTTAAACCAGATGAAGCTTCTAATACGTTATGCACTTTAAGTACTAGTACAAAAATACCTTTGTAGAAAAGTTCTTAAGTCAGTTAATGCTTCTACCTGACTTAAAAAAATATGCGGTGGCAGTTTCGTAAATAAATTTAACTTTCTTAAGACAGTTCCGCTGTCAATCGACTTAATAACTATTAATTTTTTTTTTTTGAACGACTAAATTTTATTAATAACGAAACTGAACGCAAGACGCGTACAGTCCGTGATAACAAAGGATATATAAATTCTTCACAAAAGAAGAATTCCAATAACACCAATCGCAAATCCCCTAAAACCCTTATAAACCAACTATTCACAAAGGAAGAAATCCAACAACACCGATGACCAACCCTATAACCCCTAAAACCATTCAATAACTAAAACAACAACCTAGAGAAGCAACAAAACGGCAGTCCCGAAGGCAAGAAGTAGCCACGCACATGGTATCAAAACTAACATCACAAAAGCAGCGACGTAAAGGGCTAAAATCGCGGAGCTTTGGAGAGAGGTACTGACACCTAACACAAACTGCTCCATCATTGATCAGGACCAACCACACCACCAAGAGGAAGGTAGTTCCTCCGAAATAACACAGAAAGACACCAATGGGCACAACCAAAACCACACCAACACCACCACCATATACACACAAAAGCGTAGAAAAACCATAGGCAAAATATCAAACATCCCTTCGCTTGTCTGCGTCATCTCAATAACAGTCTCGTTACCTCTATACCAGTCTTGTTGCTCGTTGCAGCCGCCACCAGCCCACCACCACACCCTGCCATCACTAAAACATCCATTGAGGTGACCACCACAACCTCCCTTCACCATCACCACTGAGTCAAAACCACCACCGGAATGCAACAAACCGGCAGCTTCACCAAACCATCAACCCAGCCAGATTCATCACCCCCACCACCAAACCAAACCAAATCCGTCACCACCACCCCACCACCAAAACCAGATCCGACATCACCACCAAAATACTGTTGCAGAGAACTGTAACCGTCAAATAAACGAAACACGCGTGTGAACCAAAAACCAAGAAATAACACGTGTGAAACAGAAACACGTGTAAAGACGGAACACGACGCGTGAACCAAATAACGCCCGCACCACCACCTAACGCACACACCACCACCGGCGACGTTGAAAAACCACCACCACCACCGAATAACAAAACAAACAGAAGAATATTAAACAGGACGAAACCAACACCAAGCAACTCGAGACCACCACAGAAACAAGACGAAACCACCATCAAACAACTCGAAACAGAGCACATCGAACAGATCAGACCTAAACAGGGTGAAACACGTCTGAAACCACCACCAACTCGCCGGAATAACAAAACCGCCGCATAAACCACCATAAACCCACCGCCGGCGAACGGAACAGACGGTGGTGCGGAGAGCAGCGCCTCTCATTGCACCACCACCATGTGTGGTTACATTGAAGAGGAGTTTGGATTGAGGGGAGAAGCACCGCAGATCTGGTTTTTGTTTTGTTAGAGAGAGGTTAGAGCGTACTTTGTTTAGAGAGAGAAAGAAATTTACGTGAATATAAAAAAATCGAATAAACCTTCAATTTAGTCCCCGAACTATCAACATCTTTCCAATTTGGTCCATAAACTATATAAATATACTAAATGGTCCCTGAACTATTAATAATCCATCAATTTAGTCCCTGGAATTTTTTAAAAACATGAAAGAAAATGATAGTTCAGGGACCAAATTGATGGATTATTAATAGGTCAGGGACCATTCAGTATATTTTTATAGTTTAGGGACCAAATTGGAGAGAGGTTGATAGTTTAGGGACTAAATTGAAGGTTTATTCTAAAAAAATCCGTATTCTTCTTTGTTTAATAACTATTAATATAAAATTCAAAATCTTATTGTTAAGTCACGTGTAGCTCACTTGGCTTAAAAAACCCTTTTAATTAAGTCAGGTGTCTCTTGTCTGACTTAAGAAACCTTTTTTCTTAAGTCAGATGTCTCTCACCTGACCTAAGAAATATAATTTAGTTTTACAAAATAAATTATAATATGTAGCATACAGGAATCGAACCGAATCCCTTATTATGAAAAAACAAATCTTTTATAGAACAAAAAAAAATCTTTAATCTAAACAAAAAAAACAAATTCTAATTTTTTTATAAAAAAATCAAATCTTTTTAAAAAATAAGTATAATCCTCTTTTTTTTATACAGTTCTCTTCTTTTTTTTGTTATATAATTCTTCTTTATTATGGAGTAAAATAAAAATATTTAAAGTGCGGCTCTCAACTTCATCATCGCGACCGAACGCTTTTCTTTTTCACGGTCAGGAAACTTCTTCTTCACCGTCAGCAATCCTTCTTCTTCGTCGCGTCCTTTGAACTGTCTTCACTATCGCAGCTTCTTCTTCACTGAAAACCCTAACTTTCGAACCCTTCAATCCCTTCACCGTCGCAGCTTTTTATTTTCTCTCTGTTGTGAGATTTCAATTTCTGTTTCTGTTGCTATTTTTGTTTTATTATTGTTATTTTCCTATTCTAGTTGTCTTGTAGTGATGAGAGTTTCTAACTTGCTAAACCTTTTCTTATTCATTCTTTTCACAGACACGGCACATTCAATGTTTTCGACTTGTTGTGTCCTTTGTGTTGATGCGTTCAGGTATTGTTTTTTCTTCTTTGGCAGAGCAATCTCTCTCTTATTGCTTGAAATCCTGACATTTGGTGCTAGATTTTGATTGTTGTGATTGTTTTGTTATTAGTTTAATTTACGGTTTTAGCTTTGCTAGTTTATGCGGGAATATTGATCAACCGCAGCCGCGTGAACTTCTAGTCTAAGAAAATTTTAAACTGAAACTTTTCATGAACTTGTTTTAAAAATAATGTTGCAGTTTAGTTCTCAATAATATGACAAGCCTGCATGTTTTAAGTTTGAATTAATTCAGTTTGATTCTCAATAATACCTTCTGTCATTGTTGAAAGAAGGAACTAATTTGCATTCTCACATACTAAACATTGCACTTGCTTCCATGCTAAGAACTGTAGCCAATGAGTTTATATTTCCTTTTGTATTGGACTATTCAGTAGTGTTTTGATCTAATAATTCAATCATGTTAGCTTTTCTTTCTCTATTTTCTTATGTTATGAGACTCATGGCATTGTTATTTAAGTTTATGAATTATTTTACTTTTAGTGAATCTTATTTATTGCAATATGTTCTTTGGGTGTTTACTTTTTCATTTTAACATAGTTTAATTCATTACAGGTTTTGGAGAAGCTTAGGGTCTGTTTGGTTCAATTGAGAAGGAGGGGAGGGGAGGGGAGGTGAGGGGAGGGATTTATTATGTTGACAAAATTACCCTCATTTTTTTATTAAAATTCAAAATTATCCTTGTTGGAATATTAAAATTCTAGGTTTTATTTATTTTTTTACAACAAAAAAAATTTAGGTTTTCTACTCATTAGATTTTTTTTTTTTGTTATATATCCATTAAATTTTTTTTTTACATAATATATCCATTATAATTTAATCCTTATTTTGAGTTTATAAGGTTAAGAGTAAAAAAGTAAATTACTTCTCCAAAATTTAAAATATTCCCTCACCTCCCATCCCATCCCCTCCAAAAACTTCGAACCAAACGGACCCTTATGGACTTTGTCCACGTACTATTTGTATTTGGAGATATATAAGGCTTTTGGCAGTGCAGGTATGTTTGTACCCAAGAAATTTTTTCCGATTGTACTTACTTTTGCTTGTTTTATTATACTGTGTAGTCACGAATTTGATTTTGGCTGCCCCTATAATTCTAGTTGCATTGTAATTTCAATTGCATTATAATTCATAATAATATTGAATTTATTCTACTTTATATTGATTGATACATTCACTTAAAAGCATACTTATTTAGCATTGTCTTCTTTGATATGATATTTTTCCCTAACTTTGATTATTTTGTTTATATAGAATTGGCATACACCACGAGACTGATAAATTCACAAGTCATTATACAAGAGCTTTAAAAGATTTGTTGAAGACATTGCAGAAATTCATTAGGTACATATGCATTTTATTTATACTAGACTTTATATATGAACTTTCCCCCTTCTTTGGTCTGTAACTTGTTTAAGCAAGCTTGAATACTCACTTTTCCCTTTATTGCTGATATCTTTCCTTTTTTTTCGGTGCAAAAATATGTTAACTGATATGTTCATGTTGTGCAACTTTTGTGTGCTATAGAACTATTTTATAAGCTATTAGGTTCTGCACAAACTTCTAAGCTATGAGGTTTGGCACATCTCTCACTCTTCATTCTCAAACATAGGAAATCCATATAAAGGTTCATTGACATCTATCTAATCTAAGGTAAGCTCAAATACCCCTATTGTGTCCAATAACTTATAAAAAATTAGTTTTGATAATAATGTCTTTCTTGTACAAGCCTTTTGTCTATTTCTTCCTTCTTATATGTATTTTGGCTTTGAAATGATAACATGACTTGGCTATTTAGTGTAGTGCTCTATTTGATTTAGAAACCGTGGACTCTCATATGTATTACTATGGAATTCATGTAATTGTGTATTACCACTCTCTCTACTTGGTTTAGAGGTATTGACTCTGTTTGATTTTTATCGGATTCGCTCAATTGTTACTATTTCCAAACTTCATAGTTAAGTTATTTTAAATTAAAGTTGGACCAAGAGTTATTGAGAAATAATGATTTTGAAGGGTATGTGCTTTAGTAAGGATTTGACTATTACTTACTACAACATTTGATTTGGAGGCATTTGAAGAGTGTTCACTTAAGTTGTGACTAATTCACTACTGTTTTTACTCCATTGCAGACATTGGTCAAACATAAGCATTTGAAGGGTACCACATTGGTCAACATTGGAGGCATTTGAAGGGTATACACTTAAGTTGTATTATGTTTTCAAGACTTAGAATAATTCATTATTTTGTTGGTTTTCTAGTAGTTAGTTACTCACTTATGCCCCGTTTGGATTAACTTATTTTTGAGCTTATGCAATTTTCATTAGGTTTAATGCTATTTTATAAGTTCAAACTAGTGAAAAGTGTATTTTTATAAGTTATTTTATCATAAACTACCTTGACAAACTTATAATAGTACATGAGAATTGCATAAGCTGTTTGGATAAGCTCAAAAATAAGATAATCCAAACGGGGCCTTATTCTTCATATGAGTTATATTAGCCCTTAAATTAGTTTGTAAATTTGTTCTTATGAAATTTAATTATAAATTTGATCTTATGTAATTTGATCTTATCACATTTGAATATTTAGTTGGAATATAATATGACGTTGCTGAATATTTCTTTTGATGAATTGATGTTGTAGTGTATATATATATATATATATATATATATATATATATATATATATATATATATTGTGCAGGAAGAAAAATGTACTATTATAGGAAAAAAACTTGAAGGAAAAAAAACTTTTTAGGTCGGTTACTAATAGCTGACTTAAAACATCACTAGACGTGACACATGTGCTTGCTAAAACTTGGATTTCTTAGGACGCATAAAGTTTAACTGACCTAAAATGTGGTTTGTTACGTCAGGTCCAACCCGTCCTAATAAGTCAAAACTTGTTATGTCAGGAAAACTTAAGCCACGCAAGGAACCGACCTAAGAAGTGGCCAGGAACCGACCTAAAAAAACTTTTTTCCACTAGTATATACGCAACCACTCCATCTCTCTGTTGTAATCGCAGAGACTGCACTTTAAGTTTGCATGTTGTCTGGTGCCATAATTCCCATGTCTTCAATTGATGTCTCTGTGAACAGCCAATTGTCTGGCCATGCTCTCACCGAATCACCTTTGCCAATATTCCAATACTCATAAAGATCAAAGTAATGCCAAGTCTGGACTAAACGTTTCCACAAACTTGAATCTTGTGCTTTAACAACTACATGCTGAAAGTTTGTATTTTGTCTGTCATATTTTCATTTGAACTAATCTACGCATACCCAAACCTCCGTATGCTTTTGGTAAAGTAACATTTTCCCAACTCACGGCATGATATTTCCTGCCACCGTTGCATCTCCCCAAATAAAAGCTCTCTGAAATTTTTGTATCTCATTCAGACACGCTTTAGGGATCGCCGCTGTCATCATGGGATATATAGGAATAGCCTCAATGACTGCCTTTGATAAAGTAACTTGCCCAACAAAAGAAAGATGCTTTCCTTTCCAAGCTGACAGTTTAGTTTTCACTTGATTGATTACATAATTATAGTCCGACCGTTTTACCGCTCTTCCAATTAGCGGTACACCAAGATACTTGCCCAACGAAGTTGCTTCAATAAATCCAGACATCATAACTAAGGCTTCCTTGATACGAGGACAAACATTTCTTGTGAAGCCTTCTGTCTTGGTAACGGATAGAATTGATCTATGATATTAAGAACCACATTCATTTGATCGACATTAGCTTCATGCACTGCTTGGGTCATCAAATGGGAAAGTTTATCCATGCATATCACAAATAAGTAAGGTGAAATAGGATCACCTTGTCTTTGTTGAGATGTTAATTCATAAGTCTAGAAAGTTAGTTAGCTAAGTGGTTAGTTAGTTAACAAGTTAGTTGGTTGTTATGTTAGTTACAAGTTTGTTACTTGTAACACAAGCAAGTGTATATAACTAGTTGTAATCCTTGATTTTTCATACCTAATGAATTCATGATTGCAACCAATTACTCTTCTCTCTTTTCTCTCTAATTTCTCTCATCTCTTAACATCATTTTCTGTTACACCTTGAGATAGAAAGTGAATCAATCTCAAGTGTGTGTGTTTGTGAATCTTTGCTGCGCTAATAATTGGTATCTAGAGCTCCGGTTGGGTTTAGGGAAACACGAGAGTTATTGTGAGGAAAACACTGGGAAACATAGTGATTAGTGTGAGTTCTTGAAGCTGTGTGATCAAGCAATCATGAATTCGAATGGTAACGGGTTTCCATCAATGCATTTCTTAGTTCTTGATGCAAAGAACTGGGAAAGATGGAGTGCAATGATGAGATCATTGTTTGGATCTCAAGATGTGTTTGAGATAGTGCAAAATGGTTATGAAGATCTTGCTGAGAACCCCACAGATGTACAAAGAACTGCATTCAAGGATGCAAAGAAGAAGGACTGCAAGGCATTGTTCTACATACAACAATATGTTGATGCTCAGAATTTTGAAAGAATCTCAAAAGCAACAAAGTCAAAAGAAGCATGGGATATCTTGGTGAAATATCATGATGGTGGTGATAAAGTGAAGCAAGTCAAGCTGCAATCTTTAAGAAGAAAATACGAGTTGATGTTGATGGAGGAAGATCAGAAAATTGCAGATTATTTCTCAAAATTGATGCTGGTTGTGAATCAAATGAGGACTTATGGTGAAATTCTCACTGATCAACAAATTGTAGAAAAGGTATTGAGAACCTTAACTCCCAAATTTGACTTTATAGTGGTAGCAATTCAAGAGTCTCATGACACTAGAGACATGAAGGTAGAGGATCTGCAAAGCTCATTAGAAGTTCATGAGCTTTTGGTTCTTGATAGAGGCTCAGAAAGAACAATGCAACAGGCCTTGTATGTGCAATCAAAGAATGGTGGTAAAGACAAGAACAAATGGAAACAAGGGAAAGAGAAATGGCTCAAATCAAAGGGAAAGATTGATGACAAGACTGAATCTAGTAAAGGAGGAGGTTCTGTGCACAATCAAAAGAAGAAATTTAATAAGAGCAAGATTAAGTGCTATAATTGTGAGAAATTAGGGCACTTTGCAGATGAATGTAGATCTGGCAAGGGTGGTAAACAAGTCAAAAGTGATGAAGAAGCCAAGATAGCACAAAGTGATGATCAAGTGAAAGAGAATGTGCTGTTAATGATGGCTACAACATGTGAAAACAATCCATTGTATCAAGAATGGTACTTGGGTTCAGGGTGCTCCAATCATATGACAGGAAACAAAGGGTGGCTCTCAAGGTTTGATTCAAACAAGAGAACTAGTGTAAAACTGGCTGATTGCAGTAATCTTGAGGCTGAAGGCATTGGCAACATTGTCATCAAGAGAGAGGATGGCAAGAAAGCAGTCATTGAAAATGTACTTTATGTGCCTGGCATGAAGTGCAACCTGATGAGTATTGGCCAACTAATGGAGAAAGGATTTTCTATCAGCATCAACAAGGAATCACTGAAGTTGTTTGATCCAGAAGGGAAATTGATTCTAATCTCTACTTAGTCAAAGAATAGAGTGTACAAGTGTAGTATTTCTGTTGATAAAGTTATGTGCATGTCATCTACCACCAATGAAGATTCTGATTGGCTATGGCATATGAGGTATGGTCATCTAAATTTTAGAAGTTTAAGTCAATTAAATTCCAAAAATTTAGTGATTGGCCTGCCTAAGATAGAAACATCTGCAAAGACCTGTGAAGTTTGTTTGAAGGGCAAACAAAGTAGATTGCCATTTGTATCTGAATTGCCTATGAGAGCTAGTGATGCTCTAGGAGTGGTACATTCAGATATATGTGGACCATTTGAAGTAGCAACACTATCTGGCAACAAATATTTCATCACATTTGTTGATGAATATACAAGAATGATCTGGTTATACACAATCAAGTTGAAGAGTGAAGCTTTAGAGGTATTCAAAATGTTCAAGCTCTTAGTTGAAAAAGAAAGTGAAAAATCAATTAAGATCTTTAGAACAGATGATGGTGGTGAATATACTTCTAAAGACTTTGAAGCATTTTGTGTAAGTCATGGAATCAAGCATGAAGTCACTGCACCCTATACCCCTCAACATAATGGGCTGACAGAGAGGAGAAACAGGACTATACTTGATATGGCTAGAAGCATGATCAAATAGAAGAAAATGCCTCATAAATTCTGGGGTGAAGCAGTCAATACTGCAGTGTACATTTTGAATAAATGTCCAACTAAGAGGTTGAAATTGAAAGTGCCAGAAGAAGCTTGGAGTGGAAGAAAGCCCAATGTGAAGCACTTGAAGGTATTTGGCTCAATCTGCTACAAGCATATTCCTGATGCTAAGAGAGGTAAGCTTGATGATAGAAGTGAAACTATGATTTTCATAGGTTATCACTCTACTGGTGCATACAAGCTATATAACCCCAGAAATAACAAAGTTACAATGAGTAGAGATGTGAAGGTGGTTGAAAGTGAATTCTGGGATTGGGAAAATGCTAAAGAGTCTAGTATTGATCATAGCCATATTCTTACTGATGTTGATATCATGGATTGGCCTGACAGTGATGGTAGTATGAATGAGAATGTTGTGAATGAAGTAGTGCCAGATAGTGATGAAGAAAATGAAGGAGTTGTGACACCACCAGTTATTAGACAATTGCCTCAGAGAAATAGACAATTGCCTAATAGACTTGCTGATTGTGAAATGTTAACTGATAGTGCAGTCAACAATGAAGGAGAGTTGCTTCATTTTGCATTGCTAGCTGATGCAGAGCCTGTGAACATCAAAGATGCCTTACAGTCAAGTGTGTGGAAGGCAGCTATGATAGATGAGCTAAAATCAATTAAAAAGAACCAGACATGGGAGTTAGTGAAACTGCCTAATGGTAAGAAGACAATTGATTTAAAATGGGTGTATAAGACAAAATTGAATCCTGATGGGAGTATTTCAAAGTACAAAGCCAGATTAGTAGCTAGAGGGTTTCTTCAGAGAGAAGGAATTGACTACAATGAGGTTTTTGCACCTGTAGCCAGACATGAGACTATAAGATTAGTAGTGACACTTGCTAATCTTAGAGGTTGGGGTCTATACCATTTAGATGTGAAATCTGCCTTTCTAAATGGCCCTTTGGAAGAAGATGTGTATGTTAGGCAACCACCAGGATTTGAAGTAGCAGGCAAGGAAAATAGGGTGTACAAGCTTCACAAGGCTCTATATGGTTTAAAGCAGGCACCTAGAGCCTGGAATAAGAGAATTGATCAGTTTTTGAGTCAAATTGGATTCAAAAAGTGTACTGTAGAGTATGGAGTTTATGTGAAGTGCTTGAAGAATTCAAATTCTCTAATCATTTGTCTATATGTTGATGACTTATTGGTAACTGGCAGTGATACAAATGAGATAGAGAAATTCAAACTCACAATGAACAAAGAGTTTGAAATGACTGATTTGGGGGCATTATCCTATTTCTTAGGAATGGAGTTTGTGAAAACTGGTAAGGGAATGATGATGCATCAGCACAAGTATGCATCAGAACTGCTTGAAAGATTTGAGATGGATAGTTGCAATCCAGTTTCAAATCCTTGTGACACAAATTCAAAGCTGGAAGAGTGTAGTGAAGAAGAAGCAGTTGATTCAACCATGTATAAGCAAATAGTAGGATCACTGAGATATCTTTGCAATAGCAGGCCAGATATATGCTATGCAGTAGGTGTTGTTAGTAGATTCATGAACATGCCTAAGAAATCTCACTTGATAGCTGCCAAAAGAATTTTGAGATATGTGAAGGGCACTATCAACTATGGATTGTTGTTCCCTAAGAGTGATGCTGCAGCTCATCTAGAGCTAATTGGATATACTGATTCTGACTGGTGTGGTGACAGGATTGATAGGAGAAGCACTTCAGGCTATATGTGTATGATGAATGGTGCAACAATTTGTTGGTCATCAAAGAAGCAACCAGTGACAGCCCTATCTTCATGTGAAGCAGAATATATAGCTAGTACATTTGCAGCCTGCCAGCTGATATGGTTAGAATCCCTGATGAGGGAGTTAAAGTGCCAGCTGAAGCTACCATTGCAGCTGTTGATAGACAATCAATCTGCAATCAACCTAGCCAGAAATCCTGTGTCACATGGCAGGTCAAAGCACATTGAAACTAGGTTTCATTTCATTAGAGAACAGGTCATGAATGGAAAGATTGAGGTGGTGCATTGTTCCACTCATGATCAGGTTGCAGATGCACTTACAAAAGCCATAAAGCTTGACAGGTTTGAAGCATTAAGGGAATGCTTAGGAGTTGTGAAGATTATGAATTAAGGGAGGGTGTTGAGATGTTAATTCATAAGTCTAGAAAGTTAGTTAGCTAAGTGGTTAGTTAGTTAACAAGTTAGTTGGTTGTTATGTTAGTTACAAGTTTGTTACTTGTAACACAAGCAAGTGTATATAACTAGTTGTAATCCTTGATTTTTCATACCTAATGAATTCATAATTTGCAACCAATTACTCTTCTCTCTTTTCTCTCTAATTTCTCTCATCTCTTAACATCATTTTCTGTTACACCTTGAGATAGAAAGTGAATCAATCTCAAGTATGTGTGTTTGTGAATCTTTACTGCGCTAATAGTCTTATGCCCCGCTGAGGATGAAAATACTCCGCTCTCCATTCAATTTCACATTGGTGCAAACACTAGTAATTGACGTATGACCACATCAATTCACTCCATAGGATATCCTATTTCCATAAGGGTGTGATAAATAAAGCTCCAATGAAGTTGATCATACGCTTTAGCCAAGTCTACTTTAATAGCCATCTCTTTGTGCTACAACAAAATTTTCATGGATACTGCGACCTAAAGGATGTCTGATGCGGAGATACCACCTTGGTAATAGTATCTTTAATTCTATTTGTTAATACTTTACTAACAATTTTATATAAATTTTTAAGACAGGAATTACAATTCATGTATCATTAGCAAATCATTTCCGGTCAATTTTTCTACCAAACTTAAAAGAGAAAAAGGTATATGCACCCGACAGTGTAAAATAATTTTACACAGTCAACCAATACCAATCATGTTTTCCGCCACGTCACCCCACCTTCTTAATATGACATGGTAAAATGATGGTTTTTTATTGGCTGATCGTGTAAAACTATTTTAGACTGTTAGTGCATCTCCATTAAACTCAACTTAAAATTGGGAAGATTTCTCAAACATAACAAATGTAAGTTCTTACGACCTTTATTAGTATTTAGTAGTATACATGTAAATGCAATAAACTTCCCACAGAATATAAATGAACCATCATATGTAATAGGCAGGGGATATTAAGAAGAGAAAAAATAGAAATGTTATCTAATACATGATAAAAAAATTATTCAAAAAATAATAAAATACAAAGAAAATCAAGAGAAACTTAAATAGGTTCAAATTTTGATTGTACATGTTGAGGAACTACTTTTAATTTTCAATCTTGTCCAATTTCAAGCTGATATCTTCTGTATAATTCAGGAGGACAAGCATATATTTCCAAACTATTTCCAAACTTTCAAGGTTTTGGAGGACATCTTTGGGTAGTAAAATCAATTTTGGACAGTTTTCAATTGAAGAAGCTTGAGAGAAATAAAAGATGACAACCAACTTGGAAGCTCCTCAAGATTTTCAGTCATAAATATATAAGGAATGTAGGTTGTTTGCACATCCTTGTTTGCACAACCTGCTAAAAATCCACAACCTATTAGTAATCAAAATATTCATTAAAATCAAATTTCTATATTAAAATCAAAATATGTAAAAGAGTCAACCATTGCTAATGCAAAAGAGTCAACCAAAGAATAAAAGAAGGCTAATGCATGGTAGTATAAATTAACACCCAAAAACACAGTACAAATAATTTCTTCTAGTGCACGCTACTACATTCTAATAAAACAGAGAAATCAAAGTGTTTCATATATGGATCCCAATGGAAGCCAATCTCATCTCCTTTCTTCAATCCCCTTCTTCTAACAAAATCATGGAACCAATTTCCAAAGAAAACATAGTTTGTTGAACAAGCCTCACATTTCTAATATTGTGATTACACACACATATAAAATATATTATGATGTTACTTAAAATTTTAATCATCACCACTTTTTCTTAAAAATATAAAGATTCTAATGAATAAATCATGTAAATTAAAAAATAAATAGTAATTTTAAATTTATTAACAATTAGTATTGTTTTTCCAATTGATTCTTTAATAAAGAAATAATTTAATTCTTTTTTGTCATATTATTATTTCTTTATAGAAAAGAGGTAAAATAACTAGGGAATAATCTGATAAAGAAATAAAAAATACGGGTAAAAATTAGACAACGATCCTGCAAAAAGGACAAATAAATTCCAAAGAAAGGTCTTATTTTGAGAAATTTTGGTATTATTAATTTTTAGTTAACTATTATAATGTTGTACTTCATTTATCATTGGTTCCATAGAAAAAAATCATTGGATATCTCTCAATTTAGAATTAAATCCGTAATTTTTTCCTCTATCATACAAATGAAATATTTCTATTAAAAAATTCATAAGATATCTCTCGTTTTACACTATAAAGTGAATTAACGGTTGATATATTATCTTTAATTTATTAATTAACGGTTGATATTACTCGCTTTACACTATAAAGTGAATTCGTCATTTTAGAGTAGGGATGTTTGCGGCGCGAGTCGGTCGGTTTTGGGCCTAAAAGTCATACAAACTACGAGATAAAAATGTATGCGGTTCAGTTTGTTTCGAATGATTTTTAAAAAGTCATCCAAACCAAACCAAACTAATGCAGTTAGGGTTGGTTCAGTTTGTGCAATTTATCGCGATATAAAACATATGACAATATTACCAACTTTTTACAAAATACACATGGGAAATTTTAATTTATTTTATTGTTTACATAATATAATATGCATATAAAGGGAATTGCATATATATATATACACGATTTTTTTTTTTTAAGAAGAGCAAGAACTTATTTTTAATACTAACATTATAGTTATGAATCGCGTAAAATAATATCTTTTGACAGCCTAATATTTTATGGACTCAATTTTTGTTGTGTTTGCTAAGTCGGAATAGGTAATAGGTTAATTGCTACTGGTTGATAGAGTTAAGTTAAGTATTGCGGTTTGGTTTGATTCGATTTTTTGAAATGAAAACCGTAAACCTAATTGCGGTTTAGAATAAAAATGATCCGTGCAGTTTAAACTAAATGTGGTTTTTTGCGGTTTTCGGTTTGAATTGGTTTGTTTTACGGTTTTAATTTTGGACTGATTTGGATATGAATACCCCTACTTTAGAGAAGCAGGATTCATGATAATATTATTTACAATACATTTTTTTTTTATAGATAGACGAAATAACAAGTGATTAAAAACTTACGCATACAAAGTGGAGAGATCGGGGTTCGAACCCCGATGATACATCCGACGCTAATAATTTTGGCATTTATGCCGTTTTACCACTTTCATAAAACAAGGATTCAATCACAAATAAGTAGAAAATATATTTAAATGATTATGATGATGATAATAAAATGGAAAATAATTGCTAAACTCCAATGATTAAGACATGATTTTGAATTATTTTGCAGCATGATTGCAGCAGAGAGGCGCTGCTGAGTGCTGACGATCCAAGTCGGAATTATTAGAGATTGATTTCTAGTCAAATATTGAAGAACGAAACAGGACATCTTGAAGAACATGACAACGCAATAAACTTTCCACCAAATACAGGAATGTTATACAAATATACAATACATGATGAAATTTTTATTCAAATAATAATAAAATACAAAGAAGAATATCAAACAAGTGAAACTTAATACATTCAAATTTTGATTGTACATATCTAGAAACTCCTTTTAATCTTCAGGCTCTTGTAATTCAACGACAACTTGTTTAATATGTGATATCTTGTACCAATCTTGTCCAACTTCTGGCTGGTATCTTCTATATAATTCAGGACAACCCTCGATAAATAAACTTTCAAGGTTTGGAAGGTGATGCACATCTTCGGGGAGTGAAATTAGTTTTGGACAGTCTTCAATTACAAGGTTCTTGAGAGAAATAAAATTTGACAACCACTTGGGAAGCTCCTCAAGATTTTCACAGTCCACAATACCTAAGTTATACAGGGTGTTTGCACATCCTTGAAGCCATTGCGGAAAAGTAACAATTTGAGGTAAGGAGTCAAGACTTAGTAACTTTAACTTTAAGTTGGGTATTTGGTTGTTGTTATCACCCATTGACAATATCACCATATTACAGTTGTGAATGGACAAAGTCTCTATATTTGGAATGATATGAAATGGCAATGACTTCAGATTCCCACAATATTGAAAACATAACGTTGTAAGTTTAGGAAATTGTATTCCTTCAAAAGAAAACATCAAATTATCACAATAATTGAATGATAGAATTTCTAGAGAAGACAGTTTGGCTAACTCTTTTGGGAAGTTAGATTGCTTTGTGGTTATATATAGTTCTTTTAGTTTGATCAAATTTCCTATACCATTGGGCAATTTTTGTAGTTCTTCACATCCACTGAGATTCAAAGTTTGCAAATTTTGGAGTTTGCAAACAGAATCAGGAAGCCTCTCCAATTCCTTACTGTTTTTAAGATTGAGACATCGTAAATGTTTCAACTTACCAACGGAGCGGGGCAAACTTTTGTATTTAGATTTATTTATTTTCAAAATTCGCAAGTACTTGCACCTTGATAGACAAGTATTCAAGAAAGGTTTACTGTTTGCTCGATCAGGAAAAAATATGGTTCTCAACCCGGTGGGAATTATTGAAATTTGGCCAAGCAAATCACTTTTAGGAACTACCAAATGGCGGACATTCTCTCTTATATTTTCACATTGAAAATTCAACAATTGAAAATCATCTCTTGCAACATATACTGCAAGATCATGCACCAAATCGTGCAATTCAAAACGGAAAAAAGAACCGACATCAAAAACATTTTGAACAAAAGACCTTGACCGTAGCTCAAGCAAGAGTTGCTTTCCAATATCTCCCGAATTTTCACCTTGTTTTGGTGTTGGAAGAAAACCCATTGCGTCCCAAAATGGAGTAACCTCAACATCATAATGCATAGTGCTCTTTTCAAAAAGGGAGAAACATGCAAAACATTGTTTTAGGTAAGAAGGTAATTGATCATAACTCAATTTGATAGCCGGCAAAATGCCATCATCTTCTATTGGTAAATTCCAAATCTCACTATCTTTGACAAAATTCCACTCTTCTATATCAAATTTTAAGAATAGGGAACTCCCCAATGTTCTTATGGCCAAAGGAAGACCACCACATTTTTGCACAATAGTTTTTCCCACCTCCATCAATTCTGGATGATTTTTATCTTCTCCTTCTTTGAAAGCCCATTTAACAAATACAGACAAGGAATCCTTTTGAGAAAGACCTTGTAAAATGTGAGACGTTTTGGTGCTCATCACATCGGCTGTTCTGTGGCTACGTGTAGTGACTAGGACTTTACTTCCCTTAGCACATACTTGAATTAAATCCTTCAATTCTTCCCATTTGACCCGATTCTCGTTCCATACGTCGTCCAGGACGAGCAAGAATTTTTGATCGGCAAGTGTGTTTCTTAAGTGATTTTGTAGTTGCTCTATATCAAAGTTTTGAAAGTTTTCTTGTTGAAATGTGTTGGGAGAAGAATCACGGGCAGAATTGAGGATTTTAACAAGTAAATGCTTAAGTTCAAAATCATGAGAGACACATACCCACATTTTTTTTTGAAAAGCCTCACCTAACCGTTCATCATTGAACACTGACTTTGCAAGTGTAGTCTTTCCCAAACCCCCCATTCCCACAATAGGAATAACAGATAGAATTGTATCATCGCTATCATGCAATAATAGGTCAATGATTTTTTGTTTATCATGTTCTCTTCCTATGACATCTGAATCATTTATACGAGAATGAGTCAATTCGCGTTTTTGCACAACACGAGTATCACTATAATTGGTTTGAAGGCCAAAATTACGCCTATTAGCCGCAACCTTAGTCAATCTCGCATTGATATCTTTGATTTGGTGTGCCATCTTGAGGTGATAAGCTAGAGGATTAGAACTTGAGAAGAAATGACGTACCTTACTCCTAGTGCTACCAGAGGTGTTGACAACATGTATCCTCAACGCCTCACACTCGAAATCATCGATGACATCTTCAGCATCATAGAAGACACACTTAATCTGTCTCAACCATTCACGCAACTCATTGTTCTGCCACTGCTTTTGTTCGGCATCCAACAACACAGCTTTGATTAATGACGAAGTGTCTTTGATCTGTCGTAATTCGTCATAGACGCCTAGTGCCAAGGAAGCTTCATCAAGAACTCGAGAAGCAAGTTTGCTTATGAATGTCTCGGCAAGACCGAAGAGAAGTGATTCTGCCATATAGAATAATTTTGTTGTTGATCGACGAGGTAGAAGTGAGAATAAAAGGAATTAGAAGTAAGATGAAAGAGTAGGGTAATTTGAAATGCAATAGATTTATTTTGAGAATGTGGTGGATTACAGGAGCCAATTATGAAGAATATATAGATAGTAAGTCAACGGCTATAGCACAAGTCTTTTAGCAACTGCTTAGTTGTTGCGAACTAGGATAAGACCTGCTCATTGTGTGTTCAAAATTAATTTTTGCATTAATATGTGGCCATTTTTTTCAAAAGATTATCTGGTTATCTATAAATTTATGTGGCTATACTTTTCAAAAGATCATGTGGTTATCTATGAAAGTAGTTATGAGAATCAGTTAATACTACAAACGAAAAAACATCCTTAAAAAGACAACACGAAGTGTCAAAACTTGAACCAAGACAAGTGGACCATAAATACTGAGAAGAGTAGATGGATTTGGAACAGGGCACCCACCAACCAGAGACAACCAAACTCATTACCAAAACTCACCAATCGCTATCGGCTCCAGCACAAGATAGGTTGCATCCTCCTACACACCGAGCTCTCTATATTTATAAATTTATTTTTTATTTCCGGACACTTTGTCACCGAGTCATTATTGTTGCTGCCGTGAGTATAAATATTTTGTGTTGTACGGGTACAATACAACTTTTAGAAAACAGATTATAGTACGATGCCTAGGTACGGGTACGGGTACTGGTACGTATGGGGTACGGCATTTAAAAAAAAAATTAAGGTACGGGTACGTTAATACAAATATCAAAATAATTATGTTTTGAGTGAATTTGTCCACCGCCTCAACTATTTTCATCAAAAGTAAGATAAATAATTAATATGTAATAAAAAAATGAAAATGTTTTATGGTATTTTTCTACCAAATGCACATTTTTACTGTATCCACCATCCTGAATCAACCAAATAAAAATAGATTTAGATTTGTATATATGTACCAACAAGTACCATATGCGTACCCGATACTGGTGCGTACCCGGAACATGTACTTCACCATTTTTGGAGTACCCATGCTTCATATTATACATTCTTTTTCTTTTTCCTTTTTTTGAAAAATCAAATTGTTTCTTGAGAATTAAAAAGAAGTACTTGAACTGAAACTATAATTCAATTGGCCAAAGAAACAAAGAAGATAAAGAATGAAAAATCAAAACAAAAGACAAAATGAAGGGAACCCACATAAATATAACAAAGACATGTGTATTCTTTTAATTAAAATATTTGGTCCCCTATAAGTTTTGTTACCAAGATCTGCACTATTCTAGATAATGAGGTAAGATCACAGTGACAGTTCTATCTTTGCAACGAATGACAAAATGCATATCAAAACATTGTTGTAGAAAGAAAGGCAAGTGTTACGAATTTAAAGTTGAAGAAAGGCAAGAATTACATTGTTCGTCCAATTTCGTGTGTTAGCACGTCGTACTGCATAGCAGTACTCTTTCGAGAAAGCCTGGGCAAGCGCGCTAAAAGAAGTTTTCCCACCAAAATTCAAATGCCTGAAGAAGATAAGTGTAAGTGGTTTTTGACGGTTTGTCGATACGGTTACCAACGGTTATCAAAGAACGTGGAGACCAAGTCAAGTCGAAGGCAGTTACTTAGATATTTTCATTTCTCTATAAATGTGAGAAACTTAGGCTCTTGAAACTTAGGCTCTTGAAACTAGGCTCTTTTAGGGACTTCATTTCCGAAAAAGAAACACACTCTATTATAAAGGCACGCCCAATGTCATCAACCAAACTTTGATTTAAAAAGCTGAGATGGTGGAACAGAAATAATACGAAAATGATCGAAAATAATCAAGAGATCTGTCATAAATGTGCCTGTATATATGTATAGATTAAGGTATGTAGGGATCAACATGTTAATGCAAGAGAAGATACATGCAAAGTCAAACTGAGCATTTATAATACCAGTTATATGTATAGAAAAAACTGTTAGTAAAAAAGAAAAATCATATTGAGAATGGAACCAAATGTGAGAAAATAAATTCTCTTTTTAAAGTATTTTGGCTACTGTTGTAATTCTGAATGCATACAATCACCAATTTGTGTTAGTATCAACCAATTTTGCCAGTTATACACCACAAGGAATCAGAAACAAAAAAATAGAAAATATATTTAAATGATAAAATGCAATGATTAAGAATTTAAGATAGAAATTACTACAATTCATGCATTATTATAAATTGTGAAGATGAATCAAATCCATCCAACAGGGCATCTCTAAGAACATAACAGAAATAAGTAATTACATCTATTAGTGGGGTATACATGAAAATGCAATAAACTTGCCATAGAGTAAAATAAACCAAGATGAAATTTTGGTTAAAAAAAAATAATAAAATACAAAGAAGAAAAAAAATCAAGAGAAACTTAATACATTCAAAGTTTGATTGTACATTTCTAGGAACTCCTTTTAATTTTCAGGTTCTAGTAATTCAACACAAACATATTTGATGTGTGATATCTTGTACCAATCTTGTCCAACTTCTGGCTGGTATCTTCTATATAACTCAGGACAACTAAGGATTTGTAAACGTTCAAGGTTTTGAAGGTGATGCACATTTTCAGGGAGTGAAATCAGTTTTGGACAGCTTACAATTGCAAGATTCTTGAGAGAAATAGAATTTGACAACCACTTAGGAAGCTCCTCAAGATTTTCACAGCCAACAATAAATAAGGAATGCAAGGTGTTTGCACATCCTTGAAGCCATTGCGGAAAAGTAACTATTTGAGGCAAGGAGTTAAGACTTAGTAACTTTAACTTGGGTATTTGGTTGTTGTCATCGCCCTTTGACAATATCACCATATTTCAGTCGTGAATGAACAAACTCTCTATATTTGAAATGATATGATATGGCAATGACTTCAGATTCCCACAATGTGCAAAACCTAACAATTTAAGGTTAGGAAATTGTATACCTTCGAAAGTAGACTTCAAATTATTACAATATTTGAATGATAGAATTTCTAGAGAAGATAACTTGGCTAATTCTTCTGGGATGTTAGATTGCTTTGTGGTTATATGCAGTTCCCGAAGTTTGATCAAGTTTCCTATTCCATTGGGCAATGTTTGTAACTCCGTGCATGCTTCAAAATTTAAAGTTTGTAAATTTTGGAGTTTGCACACAGAATCGGGAAGCCTCTCCAGTTGCCTATTTTCTCGAAGATCGAGGCATCTTAAATGTTTCAACTTGCCAATGGAGCGGGGCAAACTTTTGTATCTAGAATTGGTTAATTGCAAAAGTCGCAAGTATTTGCATCTTGATAGACATGTATTCAAGAAAGGTATATTGTTTGCTCCATGAGGAAAAAGTATGGATCTCAACCTAGTGGGAATTGATGTTTGGCCAAGCAAATCATTTTCATTAACTGACAAATTCCGGACATTCTCTCTTATACTTTCAAATCGAGAGTTCAACAGTTGAAAATCATCTCTTGCAACATATAATGCAAGATCGTGCACCAAATCATGCAATTCAAAAATGTAACTACCACCAACATCTACAAAATTCTGAAGAAAAGACCTCGACGATAGCTCAAGCAAGAGTTGCTTTCCAATATCTACCGTATTTTCACTATGTTTTGGTGTTGGAAGAAAACCAAGTGCGTCCCAAAATCCAGTAACATCAAGATTAGAATAATTAAAGTTCTTTTCAAATAGGGAGAAGCATGCAAAACATCGTTTTAAGTAAGAAGGTAATTGATCATAACTCAATTTGATAGCCGGCAAAATGCCATCATCTTGTTGTGGTAAATTCCAAATCTCATTATCTTTGACAAATTTCCACTCTTCTATATCAAATTTCAAGAATAGGGAACTCCCCAATGTTCTTATGGCCAAAGGAAGACCACCACATTTTTGCACAATATCTTTTCCCATCTCCATCAATGCTGGATGTTTTTTATCTTCTCCTTCTTTGAAAGCCCATTTAACAAATACAGACAATGAATCATTTTGGGAAAGACCTTGTAAAATGTGAGATGTGTTGGTGCTCATCACATCGGCTGTTTTGTGGCTACGTGTAGTCACTAGTAGTTTACTTCCTTGAGCAGATACTTCAATTAAATCCTTCAATTCTTCCCATTTGACCCGATTCTCATTCCATACGTCGTCCAGGACGAGGAAGAACTTTTGATCGGCAAGTGTGTTTCTTAGGCGATTTTGTAATTGCTCTATATCAAAGTTTTGAAAGTTTTCTTGTTGAAATGTGTTAGGAGAAGAATCACTGGCAGAATTGAGGATTTTAACAAGCAAATGCTTAAGATCAAAATCTTGAGAGACACATACCCACAACTTTATTTGAAAATGCTCGTCTAAACGATTATCATTGAATACTAACTTTGCAAGTGTAGTCTTTCCCAAACCCCCAATTCCCACGATAGGAATAACATATAAACTTTTATCACCATCACCATCTTGCAACAAGAGGTCTATGATTATTTGTTTATCATGCTCTCTTCCTATGACATCTGAATCATTTATATGAGAATGAGTCAATTCGCGCTTTTGCACAACACGAGTATCACTATAATTGGTTTGAAGGCCAAAATTATGCCTATCAGCCGCAACCTTAGTTAATCTCGCATTGATATCTTTGATTTGATGTGCCATTTTGAGGCGATAAGCAAGAGGATTAGAACTTGAGAAGAAACGATGAACCTTCCTTCTTATGCTACCAGAGGTGTTGACAACATGTATCCTCAACGCCTCGCACTCAAAATCATCGATGACATCTTCAGCGTCAGAGAAGACACACTTAATCTGTCTCAACCATTCACGCAACTCATTATTCTGCCACTGCTTTTGTTCGGCATCCAACAACACAGCTTTGATAAGTGATGAAGTGTCTTTGATCCGTCGTAAATCGTCATAGACGCCTAGTGCCAAGGCAGCTTCATCAAGAACTCGAGAAGCAAGTTTGCCTATGAAAGACTCGGCAACACTGAAGAGGAGGGATTCTGCCATATATGGATTTGGTTTGGGTTGGTTGTTAGTGAGCAGAAGTGGGAATGAAAGCAATGAGGTAGTAAAGTAAGTTCATATAGCAAAGAGGATTAATGCTAAAGTCAATGGCTAAACAATGTGGTGGATTACAGGAGCCTTAGAATTCTACATGGTACGTCATTGGCTAGCAAAATTCTTTTCTTATTTTTATTAACAACTTGAAATTAGGTGTGAATTGAATGTGACTACCAACATGTTCAATTTTAAAAGTTACATTAAGTTACATATAAAACATCATACGTTAGCCCACAAATCCCAGCTTAATTGATAGAAATGTCGAAATTGTTAGGTTGGATGTCATGATCGGAATACGAATCCAAATATCTCCATTTTGTGTGTATGTTTTCAATAATTTGTCATTTTATTTATCAACCAATAAAAAATACATATACATTAATAAATGTTTTAAAGACAATGTTTAAGAAACTAAAAGAAATTATTTTTACGTAGAAAAATGATATATTCTTACTCTACAAGCAACTTTATTTATAAATAGCAATGTGTCGCTACTACTTAATCACTAATGAGCTGGAAAATATTGGCGTTTGTGGCTACTTGCAGTAAATTACAAATTATATATAACAATAACAAACTTTGATTACGTCTCAAGAATCCATTAACAATTACTATTTTGAACAACATGGGCTAATAATTTTCAAACTAGGTGTAATATATAATAGTATTGTGATGTAAGGTGTGAATCCACAAATAGGATCATCAATATTGGAGAGAACAAAAGTGTAATAAGAATAGTTAATTGGAATTTTACATGTATTGGAAGAAAAATATAGGAAAGGGTAACGTTTGTTACAATAATTAAGAGATCTAATGTTTACGTAACTGGTTAAAGTCTTGCTATAATTTCTGCACTATAATAACTATGATTTAGTAGAATTGGCGCTGAACTTGGTAGGGAGTACCACAGTTCGATTCCCTGCAGCTGCTATCAGGAGCGGGTTGGAACTACTTGATGTCATAACTGACCCCCGAACCAGATTAAACTTTTGGTAAAAAAAACATAAAAATAAAGTCTGGCTATAATTTCTGCACTATAATGGAGGCTTAATATATTAGTAACCTAGGGTGATGTGGATTTGGACAAGTCTAAAAAGATGAATTAGAGCTTTTAGGGTAAGTGATACAAATGCAAAATAATTTCTAATATTGTGATTACACACACATATAAAATATATTATGATGTTACTTAAAATTTTAATCATTACCACTTTTTCTTAAAAATAAAAAGATTCTAATGACTAAATCATGTAAATTAAAAAATAAATAGTAATTTTCAATTTATTAACAATTAGTATTGTTTTTCCAATTGATTCTTTAAGAAAGAAATAATTTATTTCTTTTTTGCCATATTATAACTTCTTTATAGAAAAGAAATAAAATTAGACAACGATCCTGCAAAAAAGACAAATAAATTTCAAAGAAAGGTCTTATTTTGAGAAATTTTGGTATTATTAATTTTTAGTTAACTATTATAATGTTGTACTTAATTTATCATTGGTTCCATAGAAAAAAATCATCGGATATCTCTCAATTTAGAATGAAATCCGTAATTGTTTCCTCTATCATAAAAATGAAATATTTCTATTAAAAAATTCATAAGATATCTCTCGTTTTACACTATAAAGTGAATTAACGGTTGATATTACTCACTTTATACTATAAAGTGAATCTGTCATTTTAGAGTAGGGATGTTCGCGGCGCGAGTCGGTCGGTTTTGGGTCTAAAAGCCATACAAACTACGAGATAAAAATATATGCGGTTCGGTTTGTTTCGATTGGATTTTAAAAAGTCATCCAAACCAAACCAAACTAATGCAGTTAGGGTTGGTTCGGTTTATTTCGATTTATCGTGATATAAAGAATATGACAATATTACAAACTTTTTACAAAATACACATAGGAAATTTTAATTTATTTTATTGTTTACATAATATAATATGCATATATAAAGGGAATTGCATATATATACGATTTTTTTTTTTAAGAGCAAAACTTATTTTTAATACTAACATTATAGTTATAAATCGCGTAAAATAATATAATATGTTTTGACAGCCTACTGTTTTATGACTCAATTTTGGTTGTGTTTACTAAGTCGTAATAGGTTGATTGCTACTGTTTGATAGAGTTAGGTTAAGTATTGCGGTTTGGTTTGATTCGATTTTTTGAAATGATAACCGTAAACCTAACCACAGTTTAGAAGAAAAATGATCCGTACAATTTAAAATAAATGTGGTTTTTTGCGATTTTTGGTTTAAATTGGTTCGTTTGACGGTTTAGAGAAGCGGGATTCATGATAATATTATTTAGAATACATTCGGATTATGATGATGATAATAAAATGGAAAATAATTGCAAAACTCCAATGATTAAGACATGATTTTGAATTATTTTGCAGCATGATTGCAGCAGAGAGAGGCGCTGCTGACGATCCAAGTCGGAATTATATACAATTCATGCATTGTTAGAGATTGATTTCTAGTCAATTTTCCTACTGCACTTAAAATTGTGAAGATGAATGAATGAAACAGGACATCTTGAAGAACATGATGAAATACAGAAATAGGCAAGTGAGGAAATACGGAAATGTTATACATACATGATGAAATTTTTATTCATATAATAATAAAATACAAAGAAGAAAATCAAACAAGTGAAACTTAATACATTCAAATTTTGATTGTACAAATCTAGAAACTCCTTTTAATCTTCAGGCTCTTGTAATTCAACGGTAACTACCTTGATATGTGATATCTTGTACCAATCTTGTCCAACTTCTGGCTGGTATCTTCTGCATAACTCAGGACAACCACTGATATGTAAACCTTCAAGGTTCGGAAGCACATCTTCAGGGAGTGAAATCAATTTTGGACAGCTTACAATTGCAAGATTCTTGAGAGAAATAGAAGTTGAAAACCACTTGGGAAGCTCCTCAAGATTTTCACAGTCCTCAATCTCTAAGGTATGTAGGGTGTTTGCACATCCTTGAAGCCATTCCGGAAAAGTAACTATTTGAGGCAAGGAGACAAGACATAGGAACTTTAACTTGAAGTTGGGTATTTGGTTGTTGTTATCACCCATTGACAATATCACCATATTACAGTTGACAATGGACAAAGTCTCTATATTTGGAATGATATGAAATGGCAATGACTTCAGATTCCCACATGATAGAAAACTTAACAGTTTAAGTTTAGTAAATTGTATTCTTTCAAACAAAAACATCAAATTATCACAATTACTGAATGTTAGAATTTCCAGAGATGACAATTTGGCTAATTCTTCTGGCAAGTTAGATTGCTTTGTGGTTATAGATAGTTCTTGAAGTTTGATCAAATTTCCTATTCCATTGGGCAATTTTAGTAGATTTTCACATCCACTGAGATTCAAAGTTTGCAAATTTTGGAGTTTGCAAACAGAATCGGGAAGCCTCTCCAATTCCATACTTTTTTCAAGATTGAGACATCGTAAATGTTTCAACTTACCAACGGAGGGGGGCAAACATTTGTATCTAGATTTATTTATTTTCAAAATTCGCAAGTATTTGCACCTTGATAGACAAGTATTCAAGAAAGGTTTATTGTTTGCTCCTTCGGGGAAAAATATGGTTCTCAACCCGGTAGGAATTTTTGAAATTTGGCTAAGCAAATCTTTTTTTGGAACTAACAAATGGCGGACAGTCTCTCTTATAGTTTCACATTGAAAGTTCAACAATTGAAAATCATCTCTTGCAACATATAATGCAAGATCATGCACCAAATCGTGCAATTCAAAACAGCAAAAAGAACTGACATAAAAAACATTTTGAACAAAAGACCTTGACCGTAGCTCAAGCAAGAGTTGCTTTCCAATATCTCCCGAATTTTCACCTAGTTTTGGTGTTGGAAGAAAACCCAGTGCGTCCCAAAATGGAGTAACCTCAACATCATAATGCAGAGTGCTCTTTTCAAAAAGGGAGAAACATGCAAAACATTGTTTTAGGTAAGAAGGTAATTGATCATAACTCAACTTCAAAGCCGGCAAAATGCCGTCATCTTCTATTGGTAAATTCCAAATCTCACTATCTTTGACAAAATTCCACTCTTCTATATCAAATTTTAAGAATAGGGAACTCCCCAATGTTCTTATGGCCAAAGGAAGACCACCACATTTTTGCACAATAGTTTTTCCCACCTCCAACAATTCTGGATGATTTTTAGCTTCTCCTTCTTTGAAAGCCCATTTAACAAATACAGACAAGGAATCGTTTTGAGAAAGACCTTGTAAAATGTGAGATGTGTTGGTGCTCATGACATTTGCTGTTTTGTGGCTACGTGTAGTCACTAGGACTTTACTTCCTTTAGCACATACTTGAATTAAATCCTTCAATTCTTCCCATTTGACCCGATTCTCGTTCCATACGTCGTCCAGGACGAGCAGGAACTTTTGATCGGCAAGTGTGTTTCTTAAGTGATTTTGTAATTTCTCTATATCAAAGTTTTGAAAGTTTTCTTGTTGAAATGTGTTGGGAGAAGAATCACTAGCAGAATTGAGGATTTTAACAAGTAAATGCTTAAGTTCAAAATCATGAGAGACACATACCCATATCTTTTTTGGAAAAGCCTCGCCTAACCTTTCATCATTGAACACTGACTTTGCAAGTGTAGTCTTTCCCAAACCCCCCATTCCCACAATTGGAATAACAGATAGAATTGTATCATCACTATCATGCAATAATAGGTCAATGATTTTTTGTTTATCATGTTCTCTTCCTATGACATCTGAATCATTTATATGAGAATGAGTCAATTCGCGCTTTTGCACAACACGAGTATCACTATAATTGGTTTGAAGGCCAAAATTATGCCTATCAGCCGCAACCTTAGTCAATCTCGCATTGATATCTTTGATTTGGTGTGCCATCTTGAGGCGATAAGCAATAGGGTTAGAGCTTGAGAAGAAATGACGTACCTTCCTTCTAGTGCTACCAGAGGTGTTGACAACTTGCAACTTCAACGCCTCGCACTCGAAATCATCGATGACATCTTCAGCATCATAGAAGACACACTTAATCTGTCTCAACCATTCACGCAACTCATTGTTCTGCCACTGCTTTTGTTCGGCATCCAACAACACAGCTTTGATTAGTGACGAAGTGTTTTTGATCTGTCGTAATTCGTCATAGACGCCTAGTGCCATGGAAGCTTCATCAAGAACTCGAGAAGCAAGTTTGCCAATAAATGACTCAGCAACACTGAAGAGGAGTGATTCTGCCATATAGAATAATTTTGTTGTTGATCGACGAGGTAGAAGTGAGAATAAAAGGAATTAGAAGTAAGATGAAAGAGTAGGGTAATTTGAAATGCAATAGATTTATTTTGAGAATGTGGTGGATTACAGGAGCCAATTATGAAGAATATATAGATAGTAAGTCAATGGCTAGCAACAGCTGGAAATTAGATGTGAGAGGTTTGGATTCATTCATTTATAATGGTAAGGTTGAGGGTATCAATAATGCTGGAATAGTCATCTATAAAATAAATTAGTTGTTGTGAGAGAGTACATACTGGACTCATTTATAATGGTAGGGTCGAGGGTATGTATTATTGCTGGAGGCCTGCTGCTTCTATGATCATGGGCTTTCTTCCATACCAACGGTGCCCAGCGCATTCTTATCGGTGAAAGTGTTAGGAGTCACACATCGAGTAGATAATACTCAATGTTGTACTTAAGCCATGAGCATCATAGAGTTTATATTTCTTATTATAGAACAAAAATGGCTGGCACCATCATAGAGTTGATATTCTTTTTGTCTTTTTTAGGCATCCATCGTCATAGTTGATGTGCTAGTTAGTAGAGAAAATGGTCTATCATTTTTGGGTTCAAATTGTAGAAAATGATCATTCTTAGGGCCGTCTTTGAACCCATGCAAAGAGACCTATAGCACGGGACCTCCAAAAAAATGGGGCCTCAAAAAATGTATAATTAGGTAATAGGAAGTTATATTGGGGGTTTAAGTAACAATAATAATGGTCTAGCAGAGCAAAATTATACCAATCAAATTATATCAATAATGGTCCCGCAAAGTAAAATTATACTAATAATAGTCTATGTGCTTATGTCTTGTTGTTCTTCTACTACTTTTTGAGTTTTTTATCGTATTAATATTTGTTTGTTCACAAAAATAAATATTAAGTTCTTTTTAAAATATATATTTATTTTTATTAGAAGGTTCATTTTTATTATTAGCTCGGGGCCTCTAAATATTCGGATACGGCCCTTTTCTTAAGGCAAAGCTGGCAGGGACTTAATTTCCTTTGCATATGCCATTTGAAAAAAATTACCATATACTCCCTCCGTACCAAAATGTAAGTCACTTTAGCCATTTTACACAAATTAAGAAAAGTAATCATTGTTGTATTGAAAAGACAAATTATGACTTAGTTTACAAAATTGTCCCTCATTAATGGTATGAAAAAGATAAATTGAAGAATTAAAAGAAGAAAGAGAAATAAATAGTTAAAGGTATAATAGGAAAAATAACATTAAATGCTTCATTGGTAATGTAAAGTGACTTACATTTTGGTACAAAAAAATTTCTCAAAGTGACTTACATTTTGGTACGTAGGGAGTAATAATGTATGCATTAATTGTGTTCCCATCATCCCATGTGATTCTACAATAATACTTAAATTCATCAATATGCCATCGTGCACCTCCCTAACACATTCTTTAAAATTTGTCAATGCCGTGTAATATAACGTCTCTGAATTATGTAAATATATTTCATCAAGTTCGAGATAGTTGTTGAGGTATTTAAGAAAAATAAATGATCACTTCAATTAGATAATTTTTTTGACACAAAAGGAATTGATAATTTAGAACAATGATGTTTATTACGCGAGTTCACTTGATACGTCAAGAACAATATTGATTTGTAGAGTATCAGTTTGAACTTCGAGATTCTCTATTTTTTCACATTTATAATGTGTGTATCTTGCCATTTGACTATTTGACAAAAAAAATAATATTAATTGGACATAATTCTATATTGAGATTGAGAGCATAATAAATATTCATATTCCAATTTGTCTCATAAGTACAATTTAGTTGAAAATTGCAAAACGCTGATTTATAGAAATATGAGTTCGAATATGAAATTTTCCACTTTAATCTAGACTCTATATTTAAATCTAACGGGTAGCAATACAAGGAGGAACGAAATCGAAAATACGGCGACTAGACAAAGAATAGGCCGCTCTAGCTAAATAATGAGCAATCTTATTCGCTTGTCGCTTTACATACTTGACCTCAAAGTAGTTATTAGATCTAAGCAACGACTGAATACGGGTAATTAAAATGCTAAATTCCGACACTCCGGATTGCCTCGATGATAAAGCATCCACCACTAGTTTAGAGTCACTCTCAAAAATGATGGGGGATAACCCTCTACGTGTAGCTTCTTCCATTGCTTCCAAGAGAGCCATTGCTTCTCCCTCCAATACACTTAATGGTGAATGAATAATATTAGTGCCAGCAAGTTGAAAGTGACCACGGGAATCACGAACTACCCATCCCCAACCCGTTGCTCCAGCCATGTTGTAAAAACTTGCGTCAACGTTGCATTTGAGGTGACCTGGTGAGGGCTGCTGCCACTGTAGTAAGGATGCAGCTGCTGAATGTTGAAACTCAGGTTCCTGTTGCGCATGGGAGAGTGCATTGCATGCTGTCCATTGATTCCAGTAAGTACAGGCCTGCACGCCGACTTGCAGCAACGTTGCATTGTTCTCGTTCCACACAACATTATTACGGTGGTGCCAAAGAAACCACACAAGGACCGCGACCTTACTTGCTTCTTCCTCAGTAGCATTCCTGCATATATCAAAGATAAAATCGCGCGAATTATTAAACATAAGCAACCGAGGCTCAATAATATGTGACAGCCCCATATAATGCCAAGCATCTTTAACAGCCCCACAATTAAAAAACAAATGCCAATCCGTTTCATCTTGAGATAAACATAAAGGGCATTCCAACGGACAAGTGACATAACGACTTTGAAGTCGTGAACGAGTTGGTAAGCATTCTCGACAAAGTCGCCAAAGTAAGTGTTTCGTTTTAGGGGGGGCATGAATCTTCCACAAACTCCTCCAACCTTCATCTCTACCCGAACAATACCCTCTATTTTCCGCTTCCATAAGTTTCCGGTATCCCGATCGAACCGAATAGACACCATTATTCTCTTCTTTCCATATAAGCTTATCTTCCCTAACTAAATCAAACAAAGGGACAGTGAGTATTTCTTGAGCATCATCTAAAGAGAACATAGAATAAATTTTATTCTCATCCCATCTTTTGGCATTAGGAAGCAAGAGATTACACACACTAAGATCATACACGTGACGGGTTTGTGGACCATTCATACAACTACCATTATTCACTCTCAACCATGGCTCTCTCATTACTTTAATATTGCTCCCATCTCCAATTTGCCATCGACAACCCAATACTAATACTTTTCTAGCCCTCCAAATACTTCTCCAAGCAAAACTAGGATTGTTTCCAAGATTTGATGAAAGGAAAGAGTTTTGAGGAAAGTACCTAGCTTTGTAGATACGAGCAACCAATGATGTAGGATTATTCATGAAGTTCCATCCTTGTTTTGCAACCATCGCCATGTTGAAACTATGGAAATCTCTAAAGCCCAATCCACCTTCATTTTTTGGACAAGTTAATTTATCCCAAGCAAGCCAACGAATTCCTTTGTTATCATTGCCTCCTCCCCACCAAAAAGAATTGAGCATCCTTTCTATATCATTAATCAAGTTATCCGGTAATATATATATGTTCATGATATAGGCCGGGATGGCTTGTAACACAGATTTAATCATAACTTCCTTACCCGCTCGGGACAAAGGTCTACTCCTCCACCCATTGATACGTTTCCAGATGCGGTCTTTAATGTACGCAAACGTCGCCTTCTTGCTCCTTCCTACCATCGACGGAAGGCCTAGATATGTACCGGTTCCCAACACGTGCTTCACACCCATTATGCTAGAAAGGTCTTTCTGGGCCGCTATACTGAGATTCCGACTAAAGAAAACTTCGGACTTTGACAAATTAATTTCCTGACCGGAAGCTAATTCATAGGTCTTTAGTATCTCCATAAGTTTTGTTGTCTCCGATATAGTCGACCTGCAAAAAAGAAAGCAATCATCTGCAAATAATAAATGGGACACAGTGGGTGCCCCTCTACATATTTTAATTCCATGTATGTCTCCATTAGCAATAGCTTTATGAATGAGAGATGTAAGGCCTTCAGTAACCAAGATGAACAAGTAAGGAGAGAGAGGATCTCCTTGCCTGAGACCTCTGCCAGGGTGAATAGGACCAGCCTTCTCAAAATTCATTAGAGCCGAATAGTTAACCGAGCTTACACACAACATCATCCACTTAATCCATGTTTCTGAAAAACCCATCCTTCCAAGTACACCTTTCAGATAACACCATTCAACCTTGTCATAGGCTTTACTAAAATCAATTTTAAGAGCCAATTCTCCTTTAGCACCTTTTGTCCGTCTTTTTAAGCAGTGAATAATCTCGATGGCAATAAGGGCATTATCAATGATGGATCTACCTTCCGTAAATGCTGACTGCTCTTCTGAGATAAATTTACCCAACACTGATTTTAATTGATTCGCCAACAACTTTGACACCACTTTATAGAGAACATTGCAAAGTGATATTGGGCGAAAATCCTTCATAGAAGTCGGACTGTCACATTTTGGAATAAGACATATGTTAGTTTCATTCAAGGATGAAGGGAAGTAACCCCTTCCTAACCAATCCTGCACTGCTGAAAAAACGTCATCTCCACAGATATCCCAAAATGATTGATAGAAAGCTGGGTTGAAACCGTCAGGACCCGGAGACTTATCAGGATGCATCTGAAATAAGGCTACGCGAACTTCTTCTTTAGTAAAAGGTGCTTCAAGGCTAACATTGTCTGCCGCAGTCACTCTAGGGGAAATAAGAGAAAGGACCGGATCAAGATCACCACCTTTAGGGGAGAAAAGCTCCTGAAAATATTTTTTTGCCACCTCACAGAGATTTTGTTGCCCCGTGACTAACTCATCTGCTTCATTACGCAATTTGTCGATCTTTTTCACCTTCATTCTAGCAGTGGCCGTCGAATGAAAAAACTTGGTATTCAGGTCCCCTTCCTTCATCCAGTGAGTTTTTGCTCTTTGCTTCCAAAAAGCTTCCTCTTGTATAAGAACTTTGGCATGTTGGCGATGAGCTTCTCTAAAACGGGCCGCACGTTCCGCATCATGAGTATCTCTATGTCTCTCCATCTCGGCTTCATACTCCACAACCTCCTCTTTGAATTTTCTTTTTTTCCTTCTACCCCATCGCTGAAGAGTATCTGCACAATAAGACAATTTCTGGGTTATTTCAAGATCACTGCCCCTAATCCAACCGTGCTGTACCACTTCCCCAACGTCTTCTTCCAACAACCAACTATTTTCAAATTTGAACTCATGCTTGTAGTGTTGTTTAACCACCGGGGAACACTGTAATAAAATAGGACTGTGGTCCGAGTGTGAAGACAAAATATTCCTGAGTTTGACATTAGGAAATTTTGCCAACCAATCGGAGGACGCCAGAGCTCTATCCAACCTCTCCTCAATCATACGATCAGTGCCTCCACTCTTTGTCCAAGTAAAGGGATATCCTTCAAGGTTGATATCCGTAAGGTCACAATCATTCACTGCATTCCTGAAACCCGTACATAGCCAGTTAGGATGTGGAATAAATCCTTTTTTGTCATCTTGTGAAAGAAGGTCATTGAAATCGCCAATTACACACCAAGGCAGAGGTGACATATCCCTTAATTCTCTAAGCAGGTCCCAAGCCAATTTCCTTCTACTTCTTTCAGGATAACCATAATAGCAAGTTAACCTCCATTCTCCTCTTTCATCATCCTCAACAATCAAATTTATAAAATTCCTAGAGTAGTTCATTACTCTACACTTCACATGGTCCTTCCACAGCACTGACAAACCTCCGCTTCTCCCCTCAACATCTATAGAAAGGCATGAGTCATATTTCAAAGTAGTTCTTATTTTTTCCATTTTATACGCTTTTGATAACGTTTCTGACAAGAATAACACATCCGGTTTGTAACCATGAGCTAAGTTACGGAGATTAGGAATTGCACTCGGGTCGCTCAATCCCCGGCAATTCCAACTGAGAACAATCATTGGTCCCGGCAGGCCTGACTGCCAGGACCTGCCGTTAAAAAATGCTGAGTTACTGTAACATTGTGGCTGGCTTCCTTCTCCTCCTCGCGCCTTCTTTTTTTTTCTGTTTGAGTTTCTATGGATACAGGTGCGGTTTGGGTCGGGTTAGAAACAGGTTTGGACGGGTTTATTTTTGGTCCGGTTTTATGAGGCCCGGTTCGAGTGGGTTTTTGGTTTGGGTTACTTTTGGGTAGGCGTATGACAGGGGGGTGGTGTTGTTAGAGCGTAGGATTCTGGCTAGCATTAAAAGTGAATTGATTGGTATTTTTTTGGTTTAAAGCTTCAGATAGAATTGGGGAAAGGATTATTGATGGTGTAGGTTGACTGTTATTTGGTGATAAATGTGTGTTTAAGGAGTTGTCTGGGGCATTAAATTCTATGGTCGGCTGATTGGTAAGTGGTATGTGTTGGTTTACGGGCTTGATCATGGTCAAATGATTGCTCTCATTATTTGCATTAATGCTTGCGCTGACAGGAATGATTGGTTGGCTGTGATATGAAAGGGCCATGTCATCACGGTTATGAGTTGGTAAGGGGACAAGGTGAGGGCCCAACAATGATTGTTGGTTAATGATAGGTCTGTTGGGATTAGGAAAAGGTGAGTGAGTGTTTGGGTGTGTGGGATTTACCTGATCCTCATGTGACGCGCGAGTTTGTGATTGATCATCCAATGGACCAGATTTTCCAACTTCCTCTTCCGTAAGCCACTTTGAAGATTGTCTTCCTCCTCTTCTCCTTGGGTCGGCACGCAGCTCTTTGGACCACCCTCTTATCCCATCGTCATTCTCCATGGCAAAACGTACAGCACAACGATTTTCACTGTGGCCCATGATGCCACAAACAAAGCAAAACACGCCCAACTTTTCGTATTTGAAATTCACGATACACCAAGCACCTCCTTGAATTTTTACACGGGATTCTTTTTTAAGAGGTTGCCGGATATCGACACGGACCTTAATTCGCATGTATTCTCTCCAAAAACTCCCTTTATTGTTTTTGTCGTACTCCACAAACGAACCAATATAATTGGCCAAAGTCTTCCCTACTCTTTCCGCCATCAAGCCAGTCGGAAGGTTATGCACTTGAACCCAGAAATCAACATGGTACAGAGGGATGTTTTCAATTTGCACCCCTAAACCAACTCTCTCCAAGATTAGCATTTGATTATTAAAGGACCATGGCCCTCCATATAGTACTGCTTCCATGTCTAGAGCGTGAGCAAATTGAAAAAGGAAAAGCCCCGGAGTCGTTTCTTTGATCTTCACTCCTTTTACTGGTCTCCAAATATCCGCCATGGTAACCTTCATGGAATTAACATGGATAGACCTATCTCCCAAAAATCTTCCCACCAGGCACCAACGAAAGTCAATCACCTCCTCCTCACCATCCTCCAAATCAAACACGAACCCCTCCTCTTCTTGTAAAGATAGATTTTCCAGATTTACATTAGACATAATGATGACAAAGTGTGTAAACTCTAAGTTATTTCGGCAAGAATGAATAAAGAAAGGCAACAAGCTTCTCAAAAGAGAAGAAAACAAACCCTAGCAGAGACTAGGCAACAAGCTTTTTAATTAGTTGTTTTGCGTGACTTAAGTTTTCCTGATATAACAAGTTTTGACTTGTTAGGATGGGTTGGACGTGATTTAACAAACTACATTTTAGGCCAGTTAAACTTTATGCATCTTAAGAAGTTCAGGTTTTAGCAAGCGCTTATGTCACGTCTAGTTATATTTTAAGTCAGCTATTAATAACCGACCTAAGAAGTTCTTTTTTTTTTCTATAATAGCACCTTTTTTTCATGCACAATGTATATATATACTACAACATCAATTCATCAAAAGAAATATTCAGCAACATCATATTATATTCCAACCAAATATTCAAACGTTATTAATTTTGCCCAATTTAAATTACATAAGATCAAATTTACAATTAAATTAGATAAGAACAAATTTACAAACTAATTTAAGGTGTAATATAACTCATATGAAGAATGACCCCGTTTGGATTATCTTATTTTTGAGTTTATGCAAACGGTTTATGCAATTTTCATTAGGTTTTATGCTATTTTATTATAAGTTCAAACTAGTGAAAATTATATTTTTATAAGCTATTTTATCATAAACTACCTTGACAAACTTATAATAATACATGAAAATTGAATAAACTATTTGTATAAGCTCAAAAATAAGCTTCCTCATCCCCATCCTTGCGGATTCTCACCGGATATCCACCAACTTAAAAAAAAAAATATCAAATTTATATTATTTTCAATAAATCTAGTTGTAAAATAATATTTAAGTTTAACTATAAAATAAATAAAAATATTAAAATATTATTGTGATTGTTTGACAGTTATATATAAATATTATATATATAAACAAATGTGTATATACATATTATGTGAAAATATAATTAAAAATAATTTATAAAACACTTAAATATAAATTTATAAATGTTATTTTAATAGTTTTCGAGGACGGAATCTCCGCGGAGCGGATGATGAAATACCGTTTCCATCTCAAACTTTTTTCGGGGGAACTTTCACCTCAATCCCCATGAAAAAAAATTCTCCAACTTCAGATCTCCAAATGGAGCAATCTCTGTGAGAATTCTCATTTACGGATGAAATTGACATCGCTATGTCTATTATTCTTGGTCAATATCATTGTTTCATGTAAGATCTTATAAATATCACGATGTTACAATTGAATGATATTCTTGGTGAATAAGACACATTATATTCGTTAACTCTTCTCTACTTCTCTTCTTCATATATATCATTGCTCTTATTTACATTAAATTTCTGCTTAATTAGTATTTTGATCCTTAAAAAAGATTAATTTCATATTAGTTCCCTAAAGAAAAAAATTTGTTTTGGTTTCTTAAAGATACATTTATTAGTTGAAATGGTCATTTTCGTTACTTTTTAACTCTAAATGTCTAAGGTGGACCAATATATATATATATATATATATATATATATAGTGTTTAGAGTTTATGCTTATATATTTGTTAAGTAGGTGGACCAATCCTGTTGAATTTGAGCTCGATTCAAAGGTTGTGGGGTGGAGAAATTTCACTCAAATAAGATTGATGACACATAGTTAGTGGATATTATGTCACATTGTAAACGGCTTTTTTCTACTTATTATAATAACTCTAGTGTTGAGTTTGTCCGGCGACAAAAAAATGAGGTGGCTCATAGATTAGCTAAGGCGGCCTCATGTATAGCTAATCTCTAGATTATGGTTGAAATACTCTATTTTGTTGAACACACTTTGATTAATGATATGATATAAATATGTTTCCTTAAAAGTAGATGGACCAATATTATACATGGTGCACCATAGATCTTATTAATTATTTTTTTAAAAAAAATATTGGATCTTTCAAGTGCATTATATTTAACTGTGAACTACTAATATTTAGGATGCGTTTGATCTGTTAAAAAAATAGATGATGAAGAAGAGGATTGCAAATCAAATACATTCACTTTTGTTGATCAACTTTAACTTATATTTTGGGACGGAGAACATTTAGGTCCTTCAGGTTATCTCTGTTGCTTAAAAAATAGTATATAGATATTACAAATTACAAACTTAAAAGATTCCTTAAAAAACTTAAAGGGTATCTGTGGCAAAAGTAGAACTTATAAAATCTATCTTATCTTAAAGATATATTTTTTACTTAAAAAATTTAAAGAATTTATTAATGCATTTTGTTTATAGTTTTTAATTAGAAGTTATGGATAAATTAGTAAATATTAAATGGCTAGTTTAAATATTAAAATAATAAAATCTTAAAAATGACGTAACCAAAAAGAATAATTTGGAATATGTTATAACATGAACAACTTTTGTAAGAGACTAAAATTGAAAACAAAAAATGAAAAATTTAGGAAAACTGCACAAATCAAATAAAAATTTAGGAAAACTACACAAATCTCTCCCGAAATATATGTAAATGTATTTTACCTTGTGGTAGTAATAGTTTAGAAATAGCTGTAAAAACATCTTTGGTAAAGTATCTACACAATTAATTGGTGATAATAAAGTCTGCATTTCATAGACTATGCATGCATCATGATCAACTGGAACTTCATATTTTGTTCCTTTCAATCTTTTTTAACAATGAATGAGAAAGCAATATGTCTGGTCAAATCTACCAAACCTATTCTCATTCTATTTAATCATGCATAAAGATGTCTCTAAATTATTCCAATTCCAAATGTCAGTATTTTAGCCAGGGTTGGCAATGGAATTCAAGAGATTCATCATTTTACACTTTCAATTACAATTCCATAGTCATTATTTTAGCAATTGATTTCCATTCAATATTATTCAATTTCACACCGCACATAAATTGTGAAGATGTGTCAAACAAGACATCTTGAAGAACATAATACAAATAAATTTTTACCTTTGTTAGTGGTATATACATGAAAATGCAATAAACTTTCCATAGAATAAATAAACCACCATAAAATACAAAGACATGTTGAAATTTTTATTCAAATAATAATAAAATACAAAGAAGAAAATCAAACAAGAGAAACTTATAATACATTGAAATTTTGGTTGTACATATCTAGGAACTCCTTTTAATCTTCAGGTTCTAGTCATTCAATGGAAACACCTTTGATATGTGATATCTTGCACCAATCTTGTCCAACTTCTGGCTGATATCTTCTATATAACTCGGGACAACCAGTAATTACTAAACCTTCAAGGTTTGGAAGGCGATGCATATCTTCAGGAAGTGAAATCAATTTTGGACAGTTTCCAATTACAAGGGTCTTGAGAGAAATAAAAGTTGACAAATACTCCGGAAGTTCCTCAATATTTACACAATTACAAATTGCTAAGGAATGCAGGGTGTCTGCACATCCTTGAAGCCATTGTGGAAAAGTAACTATTTGAGGCAAGGAGTTAAGGCCTAGTAACTTTAACTTTAACTTGGGTATTTGGTTGTTGTTATCACCCATTGACATTATTAGCATATTACATCCCCTAATGAATAAAGTCTCTAAATTTGGAATAATATGATATGGCAATGACTTCATATTTCCACATGATAGAAAACTTAACAGTTTGAGTTTAGGAAATTGTATTCCTTCAATTGAAAACATCAAATTATCACAATAATTGAATGCTAGAATTTCTAGAGAAGACAATTTGGCTAATTCTTTTGGGATGTTAGATTGCTTTGTGGTTATATATAGTTCTTGAAGTTTGATCAAATTTCCTATTCCATTAGGCAATTTTAGTAGCTTTACACAGCCAATGAGATTTAATGTTTGCAAATTTTGGAGTTTGCACACAGAATCAGGAAGCCTCTCCAGTTGCTCGTTCCATTGAAGATTGAGACATCGTAAATGTTTCAACTTACCAATTGAGCTGGGCAATTTTTTGTATCTAGCTTTAGTTAATTGCAAAAGTCGCAAATATTTGCACCTTGATAGACAAGTTTTCAAGAAAGGTTTATTGTTTGCTCCTTCAGGAAAAAGTATGGTTCTCAACCCAGTGGGAATTGAAATTTGGCCAAGCAAATCATTTTCAAGAACTGACAAATGGCGGATATTTGCTCTTAGATTTTCACATTGAAAGTTCAACAGTTGAAAATCATCTCTTGCAACATATATTGCAAGATCATAAACCACATCGTGCAATTCAAAAGTGCAATTACTACCGAAATCTTCAAAATTTTGAAGAAAAGACCTTGACCATAGCTCATGCAAGAGTTGCTTTCCAATATCTCCCGAATTTTCACCTTGTTTTGGTGTTGGAAGAAAACCCAGTGCGTCCCAAAATTCAATAATATCGACATCAATATAAGGAAAGTTCTTTTCAAATAGGGAGAAGCATGCAAAACATTGTTTCAAGTAAGAAGGTAATTGATCATAGCTCAATTTGATAGCCGGCAAAATGCCATCATCTTCTTGTGGTAAATTCCAAATCTCACTATCTTTAACAAAATTCCACTCTTTTACATCAACTTTTAAGAATAGGGAACTCCCCAATGTTCTTATTGCCAAAGGAAGGCCTCCACATTTTTGCACAATATCTTTTCCGACCTCCATCAGATCTGGATGTTTTTTATCTTCCCCTTCTTTGAAAGCCCATTTAAGAAATACAGACAAGGAATCATTTTGGGAAAGACCTTGTAAAATGTGAGATGTGTTGGTGCTCGCCACATCAGCTGTTTTGTGGCTACGTGTAGTCACTAGTACTTTACTTCCTTTGGCACATACTTGAATTAAATCTTTCAATTTTCCCATTTGACCCGATTCTCGTTCCATACGTCGTCTAGGACGAGCAAGAACTTTTTATCGGCAAGTGTGCTTCTTAGGTGATTTTGTAATTGCTCTATATCAAAGTTCTTAATCTTGTCATGTTGAAATGTGTTAGGAGAAGAATCAAGAGCAGAATTGAGGATTTTAACAAGCAGATTCTTAAGTTCAAAATCATGAGAGACACATACCCACATTTTTTTTTGAAATGCCTCACCTAAACGTTCATCATTGAACACCGACTTCGCAAGTGTAGTCTTTCCCATACCCCCCATTCCCACAATAGGAATAACAGATAGACTTGTATCATCACCATCTTGCAATAAGAGGTCTATGATTTTTTGTTTATCATGTTCTCTTCCTATTACATTTGAATCATTTATATGAGAATGAGTCAATTCGCGCTTTTGTACAACACGAGTATCACTATCATTTATTTGAAGGCCAAAATTATGACTATCATCAGCGATCTTAGTTAATTTCGCATTGATATCTTTGATTTGATGTGCCATTTTGAAGCGATAAGCAAGAGGATTAGAACTTGAAAAGAAATGACATACCTTCCTTCTTGTGCTACCAGAGGTGTTGACAATTTGCAACTTTAATGCCTCACACTCGAAATCATCAATGACATCCTCAGCATCAGAGAAGACACACTTAATTTGTCTCAACCATTCACGCAACTTATTGTCCTGCCACTGCTTTTGTTCGGCATCCAACAACACAACTTTGATTATTGACGTTGTGTCTCTGATTTTTCGTAAATCGTCATAGACGCCTAGTGCCAAGGAGGCTTCATCAAGAACTCGAGAAGCAAGTTTGTCTATTAATGACTTGACAACACTAAAGAGGAGTGATTCTGCCATATATGGATTAGCCTTGGGTTGGTTGTTAATGAGCAGATGTGGGAATGAAAGCAAAGAGGTAATTATAAATTAAGTTCAAAGAGGAATAATGAAGCAGATATGGTCCTAAGTCCAATGCATTTTCAGAATGCGGTGGGGATTACAGGAGCCCAAGAGGAATATATATACTACATGGTATGTCAACTAATATTATTTAATACTCCTTCTACTTGTAACACCTCTACTTGTTTTATTTAATACTCCTCTACTTGTTCTGTAACACCTCGAAATTAGTTGTGAACGAATATTATTGACATGTTCATAGTAAGTCGTATAGGTATAAAAGTGTTCTAACGATATTGTTTGCGGAGAAAGACTTCTATAGGCACAAACCCAAATAAATTATATTTGGACACACACACATAAATCCAGAAATTTAAAACAAAAATAATAAAATCACATCAATCAACATCATTTTATTTCTTTTCTCTTTAATTTTTTTTAGTTTATGTGAGTGTGCCTAACACATGTCATTTATATTTGTGTCTATATTAGAATTTCCCATTGTTTGCGATAAGAGATAAGATACGATAATTCTATCATATTTTGTCGGTTACATTTTTTTTTTGCTTTCACCATCAGTTTAATCTGATTCGGTGATCAGTTTTGACATCAAGTGGTACCAGTTCCCTTTCGATCTCTGTTGCCGGGAATCGAACCGTGATCTCCCTACCAAAGTATTTGATGGAATAATAAAATACGATAAGTTGATCATAGAACTTATCATATCTTGTTTTTTAGTTAAATTTTTTATCTTGATTTTGATTTCGATTAGAAACCAGTAATATAGGATAAGAAAATAATTTACTGATTTGTTCATGAAATATATAATTTAAAATAAAAATTGAAATCTAACAAAATATAATTAAAACATAATTTGATGTTAAATTAAAAAATATTAGTCATTTTGAAAAATATGTATAATTTTGCAACAAGGATAACTTTGAAATTTAAATAATCTAAAATTAAAAACCTTTGTATAATTAGAATGTTTAAAAATAAAATAATTATTAAAAATTACAAAAGAAATGAATATTTTTAAAAATATTTTAACAAATTAAATGTAATTTTCTTAGAAGGGTAGTTTTGATATTTATTCATATGTATCACACATCTATTTAGCTTATCTAACTAACACAATAAAATTATTTAGTTACTCAAGATTTTGTTTAAGAGAATCGAAAGTGTTATTATTCAATAATTAATGTCAATAATTTCTTTTAAAAATAATACAAAATAATTTAATTACTTATTATTCTAAAGAGTCTTCAATGCTTTTTCTATTTTATCAGTTATCACATAGATTATTGGTACATAAATTGATCCGTGTCGATGTTCGGTTCAATTTTATATCAGTGTCATGTTGATGATTGGTCATTCATCAAAATGTAATCTTGCTTCTAATTAGTCTATTAGTATTAGCTAGAATAGCTATAGAAGTTGATGATATATTCCAATTGTTTGAGGTGTCCCACACTTTTGTACTTTAATTACTCCCTCCGTCCCAATTTAAATGAGTTGAGATCAGCTCCAGTCCCTCTATCCTCCAGTTTCCCATTTTGCTTCATGGATGCAAGACACGTGGCAATAAAGTGTTTCCACGGTTCAGATTAAAAATCATACTAAACATTTCACTATTCCTCATCTTCGCAACCACACCCCTTTCATCTCTCTCCTCCCTTTCACTTTTCATCTTCTCCATCAACATCCAACGCGTTGCCTCACCGCCACCGTGAAGCCCATCTCCACCTCAAGTAGCCGCCACCGTATTCTTGTTCTTGAATTGTTTACAATGAATAAACAAATCTACATAAAAAAATCTGCTTTATTTATTGAATTTATGTACTCCTAGGCCTAGCAACAACATTGCCACCACAATACCATTTACAACCACTGTAATTTGGTTTTTATTAACAATTGATCCCTAAATTGAAACAGGGGAAGATGCAGTCTCAGTTCCACAAAGGAACTCAAACGTTGCTGCAATGGCAGAGTTACCAATCAATGGAATCTGTTTCTCGTGGAGACGGTAACACAACGGTGCTAATTATTTTCAAAGTAACAAAATGAAATTGGAAGTATTCATTGCATTTGGCAACTGAGTAATTTTATATAATTTGCTAAGTTGTAAGATTCATTCCACTTGGCCACACAATAACATAATGAAATTGAAAGTATGACCATTAAAATATGGTAGGACGGAACGGTTCACTCAGGTGCTGGGAAAGAAGAAAAACGGGTGGTGCCGACAGTGCCGACGGTGAAGAGAGGAAGAGAGCAGATGCAAGGGAAGATGAAGATGAAACACGTTTTTTTTTATCAAACAAACACTTATTTTTAATTATTTAATCTCAGCCCTTGGATTGTTTTTTTCCACATGTCATACATCCATCTATTTAACAGGAAGAAATGGAGCATAAGATACTGGAGCAGATCCAGACTCAATTTAAATGACACAGTTGACTATTTTACGCATACCGATGCACAACTTTGATGATTAATATTTTTAATTGTATAATAGTAAAAATTATAAAAATTTGATATTTTGAAAATACTCATCGAGACGAATCAAACAACATCTTATATGCTAATATTTATTTTTGTTTATTAGTAGAAAAATAAGGTCAAAGCAACATATATGAATAGTTCACAATAGTCAACTGTGTCATTTAAATTGAGACGGAGGGAGTATTGAATATTTACTGATTCATAAAATGCTATTAATATTTTCTGTTAAAAAACAAATACTTTTAAGAAAACACATATTGGTGTTTCTCTCAATTACCAAGTTGCGTTTACTTGTTAGAATGACAAATAAAAAAGTTGCGTTTACTTTTTGCAAATAAAGAATCAGATTAGATTGTACTAATTCCGTTATTTAATTAAGGTGCCATGACACTAACAAATATTTCCACCCTCCCTAATTATAAGAGTTAGTTTGACAAAACACGAGTATTAAGAAAGTGGATTTTACTATTAAATTGATTGACAAATTATATTAATTTTATATTTTTACCCTTACAATAAATTGTAGTGTTTTGTATAAAATAAAAGAAAATTTAATGCTATTAGAAAAAATATGTAAAATAAATAAGGGTAAGTTTAAAAAATAAATAATTAATATCATTAATAATTGTAAAAGGACCTTATAAAAGGAGATAAATTTTTTGTCAACTAACTCCTATAAATAGGAACGGAGTGAGTAACAATGACAGTGTGACCGGAAAACATGGCCTTTGTGGCAACTTACAATTAATTAAAAAGTTGCGTTTACTTGCTACTGCTAGGAGGAAAAATAAAAAAGCTGCGTTTACTTTTTTGCGGATAAAGACGTGATAATTCCCTTATTAGGTGTCATGACACTATAACAATGACAGTTTGAGCTGGAAAATTTTTCCATTTGTGGCAACTAACAATCTACATTTAAAATGAATAAATGGGACAACCAAAATTTAAACACCGATCCATTACATATTTAATATAATATTCTATCAACTACGTTAAGTTCACAAGACATCTATATTTTATGGTGATTTGGGGGACATACTCCATTTCTCATAATTTGGGAGTATTTGGCTTTCAAAGTCAGCTATTTAAATGCGTATTAGTGGACTTCACAATTTTAATTTTAGTCCCTACATTTTACAAAGTAGATAAGAATTAACTATATTTTATGCGATTTTTTTTATCTTTTTTAAAATATAGGGGTCATTCTTGCATATTTCGTAAAATATATAGAGATTAAAATTTAAATAGTAGGACCCACTATTAATTATTCCGTTAATTGATGTGGAAAAAACAGACGGAATGAACTATTCTTGATAACAAAAAAAACTTATGGGATTTTTTAACATTTTTAAAATATAGAGCTATTCTTGAGAATTTTGCAAAATATAGAGACTAAAAATATATTAATCCTAATTATAACTAAAATCTCAATTCAATTTTTGACAGTATGTGTTAATTAGTTAATTTAATTTGATTTGACTAAAATATGATACAATAAAATTAGGAATCTAAATCATATAATATTAAACTTTGAATATGACACTATTTGTTTGTATAACTCACACCAGTTCGAAGGTGGAAAAACACAAGGAATAGATGTTGAATTGTGTTTTAAAAATTGAATATTTTTCTCAAATAAAAACAAGTTTGCAGCGGATTTAAAACACAAAGTAAGCGGATTTAAAACACAAAGTAAAGGAGGTGCTGAGAGAGAAAGAAAGACACATGATTTATACTGATTCCTCTCACAAGTTGAGAGTGTCATACCCTAATTTTGCCCCATTATATTTTTCACTTTTGCATTTTTTAGAAAATAAGTCAACAAAGTCAAAACTTTGACCCAAAGTCAACAAAGTCAAAATATTGACTAAAAAGTCAATAAAATCCTTTTTGATTGAAAAAATCAATGTTGACATAAAAAATACATGGAATTATTTTCTTTCTTGCATGATTTTGCATGGCATGGTCATAAGTGACAAATTTTTTACCATTCTGCCCTTGCATTATTTTTATTTCTTATTTATCATTTATTTTTAACTAGTTACTTGCATTACAAGAAACCTTTAAAAAAATCAAATTTCAATTCTTTTTTCATCCCATTTTTAGTCCATAAATATTTCACATAATCATATCTCATCATGCATATTTTTATTCTTGCATTTTATTTTATTATATCATGTATTATTTTTATTTTGTCTTTATTCAAAAATGATGAAAAGAATCAAGCAAATGTAGTAATTCCTTCTCACCCCCATTACACCTCATCATCAACCCATTAATCCCTCATTCTTAAGCCCAACTACCCCAATTTTTTTTAGAGCAAGAGAGAGCAAAAAATAGTACAAATATCTCAAGACAAAAATTCCAAAATACCCTTAATTCTTCCCACAAATCACTACACATTTGACCTAATTCCATTCTATAAATAAGCACCTTGATTTCAGTGCCCTAGCTAGAGAGAAAAACCATCAAAAACGGCGCTGCAAACTGAAGCTTCAAACACCACCATTTCTTCATTTTCTCAAAAATTCCAAAACACAAAATCCTTCATCAAACACCAAGTTTCTTCATCAAAACACCATCACTGAGCTTCCAGGAAGAAGAATCTATCGTTTTTTGGTCAAGAAAGCTAAGGAATTGAGACCAGAAAAGCAGTACGGTGGCAAAGAAAAGAGGAGGTTCGAACCTAGGGATTCAGAAGCCAAGTCAGGTAATTTCTAGCACCATTCAACTCCTCATCATGTTCTGAAGCTTTCTGGTGTGTTTGTTTATCTCAATTCGTGTTATATAGCTTGTTCCATTTTTGAGTTCAAATCTTTGTTCGCTTCGTTTTCACATTTTAAGACTGATTCGAGCAAAACCATTTGTACTTTTGTGTTCTACGTGAGAAAACGAAGCGAACTGTATATAAATCGTGTTGTTTCGTGTTGTTTTTGAAACGCCGGTGACCGGAGTTGTCACCGGAAAGTCTCCTGCTCGCCGGAGAAGACGACTGTACGACAGTCCTTCTTCTTCGTTGCGTTTAAATCCTGTCCGTTCGATCGTTTGTTTTGATCTGAAGCGTTGATCTCGTTTTTAAAACGGAGCCGTCAGATCTCATTTAAATGAGATCTGACGGCGATGAGATGGTTGGCGCCTTCTGTGGCTTCATGCAGCGCCACATCTGATCACAGTTTGGGCTGGTAAGCGCGTGGCCGTTGGATTTTGATCTGACGGCCCAGATCGTCCCGGTTTACGCTGCGCCTGTTTCCTCGCCCACACAGGATCTTTTTTTGGTTGACTCTGTTGTTTTTTGTTTGACTTGGGCGCGGACTGGGCCTTCTGGCCCAGATCTGCTATCCACACCCCCCACTTTTTTACTTCCTCTCTTATTTTGCACCCCCCCTCAGAATGACTTATTTTTATTTTTTAGCTTATTTGTAAAAGCACTTAAATGACTTCTTAGCTTATTTAAGCTCAGTAAGTCACTGTTTGTGCTTATATCATATTTCCATGTGTGACTTTTTTTTTAATTCATTTTCATAAGTGATTCTCATTTAAGCTATTTTGTACATAAGTGCTTATTTAGGGTTTCAAAAAGCTCTTTAGCTTATTTGACCCTAATTTTTACATAACATTTTGTCTAATACAGTAACTCTTATATATGATTTATGTTTACATTTCTAATTTATTTTCATAAGTCATTTTTGCTTAAGTTGCTTTTTAGCTTTTTTTTAATAAGTGCTTAAGTAATCCAAATTACTTTTTTAAGTACTTTTGGGTTACTTTCTTTTGCACATATTTTTATCTAACCCTAATTAGCTTAAGTCAATCATGTTTGCTTATGTTTGTTCATTTGTTGTATACTTATATGTTTTAAATTAATTGCTCGCAATTTAATTTTCGCATCATATTTAATTTATTCATTGATACATGTTTATTTAGCATTGCATATCTACATTTAATCATTTGTATCATTTCAACTTATCCATTTGCATTATGTTTTGCATATTTCATGACTTACATTGTTATTATTATCTGTTTTGCTATTGTGTCTGCTTTGTTTCTCCTGATCTTTTCTTTTGGACTTTGCTTTTCATAATAAATTAATCAAACTTTTTGCAATAATTAATGGATGAAAAAGGGAGAACCTGGCAGTTGCTTCGTTCTTCCCCGAGTTGTCTTGGTGACGGGACAGTTGACTAGTCACTCAAGCTACTCTCATTCTAGAATGAATTCTAAAATAAACCAACAATCGTTTTTCTTTCGAACATTATTTCTTAATAATTAATCAAAGGCTTTTCATAAGAACTAAAGAATGAAAAGGAGAGAACCTGACAGTTGTTTCGTTCTTCTCTGAGTTGTCTTGGTGACGGGACAGTTGACTAGTCACTCAAGCTACTCTCATTCTAAAATAAGCTTCTAAAATAAACCAACCCCCGTATTTATTTCAAACACTATTTCTGAATAAACTTAATCAAAAGATTTCACAATAATGATTGAAAAAGGGAGAACCTGGCAGTTGCTTCGTTCTTCCCCGAGTTGTCTTGGTGACCGGACAGTTGACTAGTCGCTCAAGCTGCTCTCATTCCAAAAACAAGCGTTAAAAATTAACCTTCACTCATTTAAATTTCCTTTCAGAAAAAACATGGATATACGCTTTATCCATTCCTCTGACACATACACAGCTTAAGCCTCTAATTAGAGCATACAAGCGTCGTTGTATCAGCGGAATGCGAAATAAGCAACATCCGTTATTCAACTCTTTTTTCAATGGGTACACGTTTTATCTATTCCTCTGACACACACACAGCTTAAGCCTCTAATTAGAGCATACAAGCGTCGTTGTGTCAGCGGAATACGAAATAAACGTTACCCATTTAAAATTAACCAACCACACAAACGTTTTTTACCAGAACTACGTGAGTTTTGAGTTTCCCATTGCACCGGGGAATACGTAGGAGCGGACTCCTACAACCGTCAAACTCGATTAATAAAAACCCTTATTTTCTTTTAATTTATATTTGGAAACGAAGTAGAGATTAGCCAAGTGACAGATTAATTTGATAAACCTGCGCAAACAAACCTCAAACCACCTAAACGGTTCCCATCGAGTACGATGGATGCGAGGGGTGCTAACACCTTCCTCTCGCATAACCAACTCCCGAACCAAAACCAAAGGTTTTCGTGATATTTTCCTTTCCCCTCACGGGATAAATAAACGTCGATGGCGACTTCATTGTATAAAAAAATGGAAGTGATTTTCCAGCCCGCTACAGCTGGCGACTTCACTGGGGACTCTTGAGAGTTAAGCCCAGTTTAGTTGGTTTGTTCGTTTGTTTGCTTTGCCAGGTTTGCAATATCTTGCTTTATCTTTTATTTTTCTGTCAATTATATTTGCTTGGATTGGCTGTTTCTCTTCTTCTACTCCTTCTTTTATTTTTCTTTTGCCCTTGAGGCGTGGTTACTGTGAGAAGCTCTACACCCGAGCTTGAGAAAAGCTTAGGCTAAGCTAGGGGTCTTTATGTTGGGTCACCGGACAGTTGACTAGTGACTCCGGCATAATCACCCCGCCTAGAGTAGATTCTCTTGAGAATGTCAGGACACGGGACAGTTGACCAGTGTCTCTGATGTTTTCTTGGAGAGTCCATGACTCTAGGGACCTTTATTACCCGGTCTAGAACCAAACCTTGTTACTAGGGACCTCTGTTTAGAACCCGTGTCAAGGTTGCTCAACGGCCTTACCTAGATGAGGTTTCCTTTTGGGCACATATGTCGTGAGCTTTGCAATAGCGACGTCGTATCCAAAGGGGCAATCAGTGATTTTAGGCACTTTGTCAAACCTAGAACAACATGTGAGAGGGATGGGTTACAGGTAACTTTGAACCTTTTCGACCTCAGAAATGAAATTTGAACCTCTGCTTCGTTGTGACAGAATCTGCTACGGAAGTGCATCCATGCATCCATGCACTCATGCATTCATTCATAAAAATTCATGATAAAAACTTTTTTGCATAACATTTGCATAAAAAATAAAATTATGAAGCATAAGAACTTTTACATGCATTTGCATTCACACAAAAGATCGTTATCTCATCCTCGCCCATTCACATTAACAGCTTCATCCCCGACATTGATACCGGACTCCAAGCATTTCAAGAAAACCATGGAAAACATGCAGAAGCAGATTGATGCCTTGAGAGGCGATATGAACCAAGTGACCGACAAGTTGGACCGTATTTTGGAAATGCTAGCTAGTCTTGGCTTGCCTTCACATCAAGCTATGAGAGTGGATGATGCAACCGTAGGAGCAAATCTTTCAATTGACCCCTCATTGTCAAAAGTGGTAAGGCCGTCATGCGACTCATCTTCTGGACATACTTTTGCAGCTGCTCAAGTCACCCAAGAGCCAATGGCCATCAACACTGAATTCATGGTTGGCCAGCCAATAACTCATCAAGTCCAACCCGGGTTTGTTGTGCCTCAAAGTCCCGAGGATCACATGAATGCTCATCTAGGTGGTAACTCTAAGGGAAAATCTGTTGTACCCCCGAGTGAAGAGACTCACCAAAGGTTCAAGGCAATAGAGGACAAGCTAAGGATGATGGAGTCATTCTTGCCCAACAATGTCAGCCCACCTCACTCTCACTCTCGCCTGACGGTGCCTGCTCGCACCCCATGCTTCAATCATCCAACAGTTGCTCAACCTCAACAATCCCAAGGGTTTCCAAAACAGGCAATACAGACGCCTTTGAATCGTCCTCAGTCAGGACAGTTCGCACAGAACTTGGGACATCAGCAGAATCAGCGAAATGCCGCTAAAAAGAGAAAGGTCTTTGATTCCATCCCAATAACTTATAGTCAGCTTTTTCCACATCTGGTGAGCAATGGGATGGTGGTGCCAATAGCGTCATTACCAAGGAATCCACCTTTCCCTGCTTGGTATAATGCAAAGGCTAAATGTGAATATCACGCTGGGGCTAAAGGGCATACTATTGAAAATTGCAGAACCTTCAAGCAGGAAGTTCAGAAATTGGTTGATCAGAAACTGTTGATTTTCAAGGAAGATGGGGCAAGTGATGTCACTCCCCAAAATGGTCTGACATCACCAGCGCAAGTCCCATACCTAGCAGCTGCACAACATCAGCAACCTCATGGGTACTCTGTCCAAGTGCCGGTGAATCTTGTGCCACAAAGAACTCAGCAAGTACAACAGACCCAGCAGCGAGCTAAAAAGGTCTTTGATCCGATTCCTGTGCCGTACAGTCGACTTCTTCCTTATCTGGTACACAACAGAATGGTGACCCCTAGGACCCTGAAGCCCATGACTGCACCATTTCCAGCTTGGTATAACTCGGAAGCAAAATGTGAGTTTCACGAGGGGGCAGAAGGACATACTGTGGACGATTGCATAGCCTTTAAATACAAGGTTCAAGAGCTCATTGATCAGAAACTGTTAACTTTCAAGAAGGGAGAGCCCAATTGTGAAGGATAGTCTGTTGTTTGGTCATGCAAACCCATTTGTGGATGCTAGTCAAGAGTTCAAAGATTGAATCAAGCCTTGAAATTATCACTTAAGTAGTTTATTTCTTGTAATTTCCATGTTTGCTAAGTATTTACTTTGTTTGTTTGCAATAGTAATCTTAATGAAATAATAATGCATGTTTTGAATCCATTCTTTCATGTCCATTCACTTTTCTCTCTTCTACTTCACAAAAGCAAATAATATCAATAATTCTCATCTCATTTCTTTCTTTATCATTTCTGTTTGAACAAAGATTGGAGAGAGGATGATGAAAAAACGAAATAACCAAGTTGCTACGGTATGCTTTCGAATAAAACTTTGTTGATGATGTAAGGCATTGTTCCAAATCCCCAAACACCGGAGAAATAAGGAAGATAATCCGTAGTCAACCCCTTTGAGCCTAGAAGTTGGTGTTTCTTTCTATACGAAAAAACCGCAATTTTTAACCCGGGGCAGGGTAGTGTTCAGTTAACTCGACCATGCGTTCGAGTTTCAAGAGAAAAAAAATCAAAATAAGGTGTTCCTCATCACCCATTACCAAGGCAGTCACAATTCGCCAAACAAAATACAAAAAAAGAGAAAGAAAAACCCGCTAAGTCAAAACCTCAAAATGGCTTAGGCAAAAATTGGGGTATCCCGCTAGACTAAAAATGCAAAAAGATAGTCTAAGCAAAAGTTAGGGATTGAAAAAAAAATGAAAAATGCAAAAAGCAAAAGTCACCAAGATTCACGACAAAATAAAATCATGTGACCAAAACAAAAGGCCAATGTGACTGCCACAACAAAAGGGGAACACATCTTTAGATCCCGAACCATCACAATCTCAAAAAAAAAAACTTCTTAGGACTTAAACTTGTAAGTTGAGTTAATTGAACATAGGGCTGAAGATCATCACGAAGAATGGGATGGGTTAAAATCAAACTTTGAGCCTTATATCCTTTTATTCATGAACCGTGAACCAGGCCACGTTATAACCCTCAAAAGACCTAATTGAAGCAAGGTTTAGCTTGAAAGCATACGGTAGCAAGGTTGCGTTACCTGACTCACAAAATCTTTTGTTAATATCATACTCTCACACTTTCCTCCACAATATACATCCATTGTACATAAATACCATCTCAACTTCAATTTCAAAACTTGCATTAAAATGGCATTAGAATTACTATTCCAAACAAACAGGTTTATCTGCAAGTCTGCACTTGACAATAAGGAAGTTCCAACTCTGAGCTGTTATCAAGCAATCAAGAAGAACTTTGGACTAATCTGGGGCAGCTATCTCAGGACTTCACTTAATCATGGGGCATATTCCTTAGAAAGGTCATTTGGCATGGACAGAGTGTCCTAAGATCGCATCATGGAAAGCGGTATCGAAACCCAGATTTCAAGGACCTAATAAATCAGTTCAAGACATTCTTGATTAGGGGCAAATCACCTTGGGGTTCTGCCAATCAAACCAAACTCTGATGACTATGGGGTAGATCACCTGAAGATCCTGTAGCTCAGCCAAATATGTCCCAAGGATGGATCAATTTAGGGGCAAACCACCTAGGAGTTCTGCCAATCAAGAACAAACTCTTGTGACTAGGGGCAGATTACTTGAAGATCCTACCGAGTCGGTCAAACATGTTTCAGAACGGCTCAATCTAGGGGCATACCTCTCAGAGAGGGAGAACCAATATCAGTAAGTTGGCCAAAAGTCAAAGAAAAAGCCAAATACTTCAAATGCCCAACAGACTGGGGCAAGACAATACACAGGGGCAGATTCTCCCTATACCTCCAAGCTATTCAAGCAAAGACTGATAGATATCTGCAACCATTAAGTCCGGAGCTGGTGTCGGGGATCCACATCAACCATCATTCCACAAAAAGCCTTGATATCAGAAACACCCACCCACCATAGGGGCACCAATCATCGTCATGCATTAGTCATGTCATTTCATTCATACAAATCATTGTCATACATTAGTTATGTCATTTCATTCATGAAAATAAGCGTCATGCATTAGTCATGTCATTTCATTCACACAAATAAGCGTCATGCATTAGTCATGTCATTTCATTCATGTAAATCATTAGCATGCATTGATCACGTCATTTCATTCAAGCATCAGGTATGTCCCATACCACAAGACCAATAACTCAGAGAAAGCCAAGAAGCCAAATCAAACATCCACAATCAAGAACCTAACCTTGCATTGACAATCCTTCAAAGTGCAATGATTATTGGAAAACCCACTAAAAGTCCAATCATTATCGACACACCCTCAAAGTCCAATCATTATTGGCACCCACTCAAAACCCAATATTCAATGGAACCCAAATAAAACTCAGTGTTCATTAACACCCATGTTGAAAACCCGGCCTCCATTAACACACAGTCATTTCATGTCATCACATACATGCACTTCATTCTATGCATAAATAGTTATGATAAACATGCATACATAAAGCAGGTTCAAAGATTACTCCTTGCAGAATACAACTTTTGGTCACTTAATCACAAGAGGCATTGACTTTCTCCAACAAGTTGGTTGATGAATTACTCTCTCAGCAGATCAGGAAAGACCTCCTCCCCAGTGAATTGCAAACTCTGGAGGAATTCTTCTACAAAATGATCACAACAGTTTGCCCGTCCCCAATAGGAGAGGCAATCATACAGAATCCTGAGAGAAGGATATTCAGTGGAATCCGTAGGCCCGAGGGTGGTGATTTCTCTTCAAGTGCAACACCGAGGTGTTACATTTATTTTTCTCAAGGACGTACAACTCCTGGTTTAGGCGTTAGTTCCTTCAGATACAGAATCCTGAGAGAAGGATATTCAGTGGAATCCGTAGGCCCGAGGGTGGTGATTTCTCTTGCAACACCGAGGTGTTACACTTATTTTTCTCAAGGACGTACAACTCCTGGTTTAGATTGATCTTCAGTGGAAGCGGCTGGATAAAATCTACTCAACTCAGATTGATCTTCAGTGGAAGCGGCTGGATAAAATCTACTCAACTCAGATTGATCTTCAGTGGAAGCGGCTGGATAAAATCTACTCAACTCAGATTGATCTTCAGTGGAAGCGGCTGGATAAAATCTATTCAAAGTCAGATTGATCTTCAGTGGAAGCGGCTGGATAAAATCTACTCAACTCAGATTGATCTTCAGTGGAAGCGGCTGGATAAAATCTACTCAACTCAGATTGATCTTCAGTGGAAGCGGCTGGATAAAATCTACTCAACTTCAGATTGATCTTCAGTGGAAGCGGCTGGATAAAATCTACTCAACTCAGATTGATCTTCAGTGGAAGCGGCTGGATAAAATCTACTCAACTCAGATTGATCTTCAGTGGAAGCGGCTGGATAAAATCTACTCAACTCAGATTGATCTTCAGTGGAAGCGGCTGGATAAAATCTACTCAACTCAGATTGATCTTCAGTGGAAGCGGCTGGATAAAATCTATTCAAAGTCAGATTGATCTTCAGTGGAAGCGGCTGGATAAAATCTACTCAACTCAGATTGATCTTCAGTGGAAGCGGCTGGATAAAATCTACCAAAGTCAGATTGATCTTCAGTGGAAGCGGCTGGATAAAATCTATTCAAAGTCAGATTGATATTCAGTGGAAGCGGCTGGATAAAATCTACCAAAGTCAGATTGATCTTCAGCGGAAGCGGCTGAATAAAATCTACTCAACTTCAGATTGATCTTCAGTGAAAGCGGCTGGATAAGATCTCCTCAACTTTACTAAGCTTTTCAGCATAGATGGCTGGTTAAGGTTAGTCTTACTTTAGGGTTTGCCCGATTCCGTAAAAGGAATAACAACAGGTATACTCGATCCACTTATCTTATCCCCATTCACTTTTGGGCAAAATTAGGGCATTCTGTATTTAATTATCTTCCACCAAAAGAATACGAATACCTGGACTATTCGCATTCTTATGGTTTAAGCTAATTAAATAGGGGCAGCTGTCATACCCTAATTTTGCCCCATTATATTTTTCACTTTTGCATTTTTTAGAAAATAAGTCAACAAAGTCAAAACTTTGACCCAAAAGTCAACAAAGTCAAAATATTGACTAAAAAGTCAATAAAATCCTTTTTGATTGAAAAAATCAATGTTGACATAAAAAATACATGGAATTATTTTCTTTCTTGCATGATTTTGCATGGCATGGTCATAAGTGACAAATTTTTTACCATTCTGCCCTTGCATTATTTTTATTTCTTATTTATCATTTATTTTTAACTAGTTACTTGCATTACAAGAAACCTTTAAAAAAATCAAATTTCAATTCTTTTTTCATCCCATTTTTAGTCCATAAATATTTCACATAATCATATCTCATCATGCATATTTTTATTCTTGCATTTTATTTTATTATATCATGTATTATTTTTATTTTGTCTTTATTCAAAAATGATGAAAAGAATCAAGCAAATGTAGTAATTCCTTCTCACCCCCATTACACCTCATCATCAACCCATTAATCCCTCATTCTTAAGCCCAACTACCACAATTTTTTTTAGAGCAAGAGAGAGCAAAAAATAGTACAAATATCTCAAGACAAAAATTCCAAAATACCCTTAATTCTTCCCACAAATCACTACACATTTGACCTAATTCCATTCTATAAATAAGCACCTTGATTTCAGTGCCCTAGCTAGAGAGAAAAACCATCAAAAACGGCGCTGCAAACTGAAGCTTCAAACACCACCATTTCTTCATTTTCTCAAAAATTCCAAAACACAAAATCCTTCATCAAACACCAAGTTTCTTCATCAAAACACCATCACTGAGCTTCCAGGAAGAAGAATCTATCGTTTTTTGGTCAAGAAAGCTAAGGAATTGAGACCAGAAAAGCAGTACGGTGGCAAAGAAAAGAGGAGGTTCGAACCTAGGGATTCAGAAGCCAAGTCAGGTAATTTCTAGCACCATTCAACTCCTCATCATGTTCTGAAGCTTTCTGGTGTGTTTGTTTATCTCAATTCGTGTTATATAGCTTGTTCCATTTTTGAGTTCAAATCTTTGTTCGCTTCGTTTTCACATTTTAAGACTGATTCGAGCAAAACCATTTGTACTTTTGTGTTCTACGTGAGAAAACGAAGCGAACTGTATATAAATCGTGTTGTTTCGTGTTGTTTTTGAAACGCCGGTGACCGGAGTTGTCACCGGAAAGTCTCCTGCTCGCCGGAGAAGACGACTGTACGACAGTCCTTCTTCTTCGTTGCGTTTAAATCCTGTCCGTTCGATCGTTTGTTTTGATCTGAAGCGTTGATCTCGTTTTTAAAACGGAGCCGTCAGATCTCATTTAAATGAGATCTGACGGCGATGAGATGGTTGGCGCCTTCTGTGGCTTCATGCAGCGCCACATCTGATCACAGTTTGGGCTGGTAAGCGCGTGGCCGTTGGATTTTGATCTGACGGCCCAGATCGTCCCGGTTTACGCTGCGCCTGTTTCCTCGCCCACACAGGATCTTTTTTTGGTTGACTCTGTTGTTTTTTGTTTGACTTGGGCGCGGACTGGGCCTTCTGGCCCAGATCTGCTATCCACACCCCCCACTTTTTTACTTCCTCTCTTATTTTGCACCCCCCCTCAGAATGACTTATTTTTATTTTTTAGCTTATTTGTAAAAGCACTTAAATGACTTCTTAGCTTATTTAAGCTCAGTAAGTCACTGTTTGTGCTTATATCATATTTCCATGTGTGACTTTTTTTTAATTCATTTTCATAAGTGATTCTCATTTAAGCTATTTTGTACATAAGTGCTTATTTAGGGTTTCAAAAAGCTCTTTAGCTTATTTGACCCTAATTTTTACATAACATTTTGTCTAATACAGTAACTCTTATATATGATTTATGTTTACATTTCTAATTTATTTTCATAAGTCATTTTTGCTTAAGTTGCTTTTTAGCTTTTTTTTAATAAGTGCTTAAGTAATCCAAATTACTTTTTTAAGTACTTTTGGGTTACTTTCTTTTGCACATATTTTTATCTAACCCTAATTAGCTTAAGTCAATCATGTTTGCTTATGTTTGTTCATTTGTTGTATACTTATATGTTTTAAATTAATTGCTCGCAATTTAATTTTCGCATCATATTTAATTTATTCATTGATACATGTTTATTTAGCATTGCATATCTACATTTAATCATTTGTATCATTTCAACTTATCCATTTGCATTATGTTTTGCATATTTCATGACTTACATTGTTATTATTATCTGTTTTGCTATTGTGTCTGCTTTGTTTCTCCTGATCTTTTCTTTTGGACTTTGCTTTTCATAATAAATTAATCAAACTTTTTGCAATAATTAATGGATGAAAAAGGGAGAACCTGGCAGTTGCTTCGTTCTTCCCCGAGTTGTCTTGGTAACGGGACAGTTGACTAGTCACTCAAGCTACTCTCATTCTAGAATGAATTCTAAAATAAACCAACAATCGTTTTTCTTTCGAACATTATTTCTTAATAATTAATCAAAGGCTTTTCATAAGAACTAAAGAATGAAAAGGAGAGAACCTGACAGTTGTTTCGTTCTTCTCTGAGTTGTCTTGGTGACGGGACAGTTGACTAGTCACTCAAGCTACTCTCATTCTAAAATAAGCTTCTAAAATAAACCAACCCCCGTATTTATTTCAAACACTATTTCTGAATAAACTTAATCAAAAGATTTCACAATAATGATTGAAAAAGGGAGAACCTGGCAGTTGCTTCGTTCTTCCCCGAGTTGTCTTGGTGACCGGACAGTTGACTAGTCGCTCAAGCTGCTCTCATTCCAAAAACAAGCGTTAAAAATTAACCTTCACTCATTTAAATTTCCTTTCAGAAAAAACATGGATATACGCTTTATCCATTCCTCTGACACATACACAGCTTAAGCCTCTAATTAGAGCATACAAGCGTCGTTGTATCAGCGGAATGCGAAATAAGCAACATCCGTTATTCAACTCTTTTTTCAATGGGTACACGTTTTATCTATTCCTCTGACACACACACAGCTTAAGCCTCTAATTAGAGCATACAAGCGTCGTTGTGTCAGCGGAATACGAAATAAACGTTACCCATTTAAAATTAACCAACCACACAAACGTTTTTTACCAGAACTACGTGAGTTTTGAGTTTCCCATTGCACCGGGGAATACGTAGGAGCGGACTCCTACAACCGTCAAACTCGATTAATAAAAACCCTTATTTTCTTTTAATTTATATTTGGAAACGAAGTAGAGATTAGCCAAGTGACAGATTAATTTGATAAACCTGCGCAAACAAACCTCAAACCACCTAAACGGTTCCCATCGAGTACGATGGATGCGAGGGGTGCTAACACCTTCCTCTCGCATAACCAACTCCCGAACCAAAACCAAAGGTTTTCGTGATATTTTCCTTTCCCCTCACGGGATAAATAAACGTCGATGGCGACTTCATTGTATAAAAAAATGGAAGTGATTTTCCAGCCCGCTACAGAGAGTACGTCCAGTCCCCTTGTTACTAACAAGAGCTTTTCACTATAATCTCACAAGATTACAACTTGCTCAAGCACACTTGCAAGAGACTTCTCAAATGCTCAAGTTTCACTAAACAAGAGACTTCACAAACAAACTTAAAGTCTAAGAATGATTGTTTATGGACACTTGATATACTATCAGAGGTGTTTACAAAATACAACGCAAATTGCTTTAAGACTAAGAATGACAGATAGGTTCTTGAATGTCAAAAGGTTTCAGAGTCTTAAACGCAGTGATAGAACAATAGTCATTTCTTCCATTTGAGTCTTCTATTTATACTTGAATGGAAGATGATGACTGTTGCAGAGAGATAATATGCCAGCTGGAATTTGATCGTACAATGATAGTTGTACATTGCCTTCTTTGGTAATGAAATCCAATGCACTACCTTGCAAATTGAATTATCACTCAACCATTTTGAGTAATAATAGTACAGTTGTACAATTCTCAAATGTGCTCCATTTATGGATAAGATTAACGTTGTACCAACAAATATTCTTTCATGTGGATGTGACAGAGTCCTAAAGAAGATTGTTCTTCAATCATTGGTTCTGATTCTGTCAGTTCTTAAGTGGTGCAAATTCCTTTTGTATTAGAGTCTGTAGTAGCTTCTTAAGGTCCTCAGCTTCTGAATCCTTCAGAGCCTAGCTTTTACCCTCAGAGCCACTTTCTTCAGACCTTGATTTTTAAGCTTCTGATGATCAGTGATATGCTTTCAGAGCTTCTTAACTTGGCTTCTATGCTTTTATTCATAGTACTTATGAGTGAATTTTAACTATTAATTCTGCACACTAGAATAAACATTATTAATACCAATTGCAATTTTAATACTTTGTTATCATCAAAACCAATTAAAATACTACTGATTTATGTCAGACCCACTTTGTTCCAACACAGTCACGAAATTAAAACGTGCCTATGCTAACTATCAAACATACAGAAGAACAAAATTACATCATGAGGCAATGAACGTAACTAATTATTCAATGCAATACTCCCTCCGTTATAATATATAAGCAAAAGTTTGTCAACAAAAGTGAATATATTTGGTCTAGATTTTGAACCAAATACATCAAATTTCTTTAACTCACTTTTGCTTATATTTTGTAATGGAAGAAGTACAAACACTATAAATAAAAAGAAAGACAATTTACTCAATAGCTTCATTGTACCAACAAAGGAGACACATTTTCTTAATCACTGTAAGCAAATCATGCTGTATAAGTAAATCATGCATCAACCCATTACAAGGATGAGGCACTACAAGAAACTTGACATATAGCAACGGCCAAATTCCGTGGCTAAAGGTCCAAAAACCGTGGGTATAGACCATAAAACCTATACCCACGGACGTTTTGTTCCGTCCCTTTTATTTTGCTATACCCACGGATATTTTCCGTCACAATAGGCTATAGCTACGACATTTTTTGGCGTTGGACAATCCTGAGAGCTATACCCACGGACATTAACAACTATTGTAAATCGATTTACCCACGCATTTGTCCGTTGGTATAGGTTTGGACAATATTTTTTTTTTTTGCATATATTCTTTGATAGATTGTACTCTTTTTTTTTATTGATTAATAATAATAAGGAAAATAATAATATTTGCTAATATGATGTTTTGAACACACCAAGTCAACTATAATTATAAAAGAGAACTTCAATTATATTAAAAAAAAACTAATAAGTCTTACAAACATCTCAAAATAATGGAGTACATTAAAACACCAAAACAATGTCATCTAGCTAAATCTCCCAAAATTGAAGTTGCGCCAAATAACATAGAAAACTACCATTTACTTCTAATCCATTTCAAAATTACAACTCTAAGAAACTAGCAACCACAAAAACATACATATGACATTTTAATCACTCTCTTCAATCTTCATTAGTGTGTGGACTTTGAGAATTTGTTTGGTCAGGGCACTAGAAGCATCTCTAACCTATAGAAAATAAAAGAGATCAAATTACAAACTCAATTTAATTGATGTTTTCATAATATGTAAAATATGAAACACTAAGAGTAAAATAAAATATACCTGCCTTGCAGCTCATAAAATATCATTCACATCTTTTCCAGCAAATCGATTTTGAATTAAATCCCTTGTTTGCACCAATATATCTACCGTTCCTTAGAAACTGTGATATGAATGCAAGAGAAAGAAGAACATAATATGTGCCATTGAAAATGAGTACACTATATCTAACCATCAAGGAAAATATAACTAGTAATGGAGATAAAATGTACCAAGAAAGAGAGGGAAACAAACTCATTTTGAACATGACACAGCGGTAGACGGTGTTCATGCTCGCAACTGTCTAAATGCATATAATTAAATTAGTGTTTATATACCTCTGGCATCTGGAATGCAATGCAATACATGACAAGGGATATCAAATCATTTGAAAACAACTAAAATGAAAAAAGAAATACAGGGAAACAAAATACAAATATACATTGATTTTCACAATAACAAGTTACTAGGGAAACACTAAAAAAAACCTTTATTAACATTCTGGCCCATAGATCCCATGTGTTGCACTTCTGGCAAAGTTCATGGTAACAAGATCTGACACCAAATAAATTCACAATATTTGTTAGACTTAGGGGTCAGCCTCAACTATATGGATGTAAATAAAATTGGTGTACCAAGTTGGTGGTACATCAAGCTATCAAATATAGCTTTTAAAGATCAATGAATAAGCTACAACTACTTCTACACAAAATGAAATAAAATCATCAGTCTTGTAGCGGGCTGGAAAATCACTTCCATTTATTCATACAATGAAGTCGCCATCGACGTTTATTTATCCCGTGAGGGGAAAGGAAAATATCGCGAAAACCTTTGGTTTAGGTTCGGGAGTTGGTTATGCGAGAGGAAGGTGTTAGCACCCCTCGCATCCATCGTACTCGATGGGAACCGTTTAGGTGGTTTGGGGTTCGTTTGCGTAGGTTTGAAATAAATTGCCTTTTATCTCTTACTTAATCTCTACTTCGTTTCCAAATAAATTAAAAAAAAAGGTTTTTATTAGTTGAGTTTGACGGTTGTAGGAGCCCGCTCCTACGTATTCCCTGGTGCAATGGGAAATTCAAAACTCACGTAGTTCTGGTAAAAAATGTTTGTGTGGTTGGTTGATTTTAAATGGGTAACGTTTATTTCGTATTCCGCTGACACAAAGACGCTTGTATGCTCCAATTAGAGGCTTAAGCTGTGTGTGTGTGTCAGAGGAATAGATAAAACGTGTATCCATTGTAAAAAAGGAGTTTGAATAACGGATGTTGCTTATTTCACATTCCGCTGATACAACGACGCTTGTATGCTCTAATCAGAGGCCTAAGCTGTGTATGTGTCAGAGGAATGGATAAAGCGTATATCCATGTTTTTCTGAAAAGAAGTTTAAGTGTGTAAGGTTAAGTTTTAACGCTTGTTTTTTGGAATGAGAGCAGCTTGAGTGACTAGTCAACTGTCCGGCCACCAAGACAACTCGGGGAAGAACGAAGCAACTGCCAGGTTCTCCCTTTTTCATTCATTATTGTGAAATCCTTTGATTAAGTTTATTCATAAATAATGTTTGAAAGAAGAGACGAGTGTTGGTTTATTTTAGAATTCATTTTAGAATGAGAGCAGCTTGAGTGACTAGTCAACTGTCCGGTCACCAAGACAACTCGGGGAAGAACGAAGCAACTGCCAGGTTCTCCCTGTTTCATTCTTTAGTTCTTATGAAAAGCCTTTGATTAACTTTATTAAGAAATAATGTCCGAAAGAAAGACGATTGTTGGTTTATTTTAGAATTCATTTTAGAATGAGAGCAGTTTGAGTGACTAGTCAACTGTCCGGTCACCAAGACAACTCGGGGAAGAACGAAGCAACTGCCAGGTTCTCCCTTTTTCATTCATTAGTTTTTGTGAAAATCTTTGTTAGTTTGATTATGAAAACAAAAGTCCAAAAGAAAAGAACAAGAGAAGTAAGGAGTGCACCACATTATAACAATAATAGTATGCATGAGTGCGAATAATCAATTAAATATGCATTAACTAAAGTAACGTACAATGAATTAAATAACATAAACATGCTAAATTAAATCAATGCAAATGAGATGAGTTAGAATGAAATGAAGTAAAGCTAAAGAGCTGAAGACAAACATAAGAAATAAAAATAAGCAATTAATCATAATTAAGCACTTAAGTAAATGAGCTAAAAAGCTAAAAAAGTGATTAAACAACGAGCTAAGGAAAGCATGAACATAATCTGAAATCAAACATGATTTAAGCAAAGCAAAATGGTCTAGTAAGCTAAAAAGCTCAAGCACCAAATAAGTGCTTATGAAAATAAGCTAAAAAGTGATTAATTAAGCTAAAAAGCTAAAGAATAAGCTAAAAAGCTAAAATAAATATTCAAATGAGACAAACAGAATCCAAACATGATTTAAGCATAACCAAATGGTCCAATAAGCTAAAAAGCTTAAGCACCAAATAAGTGCTTATGAAAATAAGCTAAAAAGTGATTAAATAAGCTAAAAAGCACTTAAGTTAAAAATGACTTATGAAAATAAGCCAACAAATTTAGATTAAAGAATCTGGAAAAAAATAAATAATCTAGTGCAAAAAATTGATCCAAATAAGCTAAAGAGCTTTTGGTTCAAATAAGCACTTATTGAAATAAGCTAAAAAGCACTTAAGTTGAAAATGACTTATGAAAATAAGTTGCAAAAGTTTGGAAATAAAGTCAACAGTGACTTACATAATTTTAGCATAAATATGTGAACCATAAGCTTAAATAAGCTAAAGTTCACAAAAGTGCTTTTGGAAATAAGCTGAAAATCACTTAAAATCATAATCAGGGGGGGTGCAAATTATTCATGCGTAGTAAACAGTGAGGGTGCAGAAAGCAATTTTGGGCTGAAAAGCCCAATCAAACAAAAAAAGAGAAAGTCAAAAATAAAAAACATTCAGTGTGGTGCGAGATTGAGGTGCACGGTAAGATTTTAAATTCTGGGCTGCAGGATTGATCTGGTGGCCAGGATTTAAACAATCCAAAGCCACCAGATCATGCCACGTGGCAAGGAAAGAGGGAAGTCAAAGAAGAAGACTTCTTCTTCTTCCTCGCGCCGGCCATTTTCAAGTCACGGCGGGTACTTCGCCGGAGGTCCAAACGGACCTCGATTTTTGCAAATGAGTATACGATTTTGTTCAAAATCTCGCACTGATCATGAATATACAATTAGATTTCTCAGTAGATGCTCATACAGAGAGAAACGTGAACGACAAGTTCGAACTCAAAAACTCAAAAATTCAAAATAAGCACTGAAATGCAAAATTAATTAATGGAAAAGCTTACCCAAGCAAAAATAAGATGAATAGAGTTGAAAAACGACTGAAACAGAGGCTAGGAACTCCTACTCCATTATCACATTTTTGTGAGTTTTTTGAGCTTTAGTTGAGGTGTTTCTGAGTGGTTTTTACTGCAACTTGAGGCTAGTATCACCTACTGAAAGTGTTTGGAAACTATTTTGATCAAGAGATTGAAGGTTTGAGGTGTTTTTGATTGATTTCGTTTTTGAGAATTTGAAGAAAAATGGTGTTATTTGGAGGAGTAGGAGCTGCGCCGTTTTCAGTCATTCCTCTCTAGCTAGGGCACTGAAATTGAGCTTCTATTTATAGGGTAAGATTAGGTTAGAAAGAGGAGTGATTTGTGAGAGTGAGTGAGGGTAAAATGGAATTTTTGTTTCTTGAGATATTTGTACTATTTTTTTTTATTCTCTTTTGTTCCAAAAATTGGTGGTAAGTGGGCTAAGAATAGAAGGTTCTAGGTTTATGGTGATGTGTAATGGGGATGAGAAATTTTGCTACCTTTCTTTGATTTTTTTTTCATCATTTTTGAATTAAAACAAAAATAGAAATAATACATAATAACAATAAAAATGCAAGAATAAAATATGCATGATGAAATATAATTATGTGAAATGTTTATGCATTAAAAATGGAAAGAAAAAGAACTGAGAAATTGATTTTTAAAAGGTTTCTTGTAATACAAGTAGCTAGTTAAAAATAAATGATAAATAAAAATAAAAATAATGCAAGGGCAAAATGATAAAAATTTGTCACTTATGACCATGCCATGCAAAATCATGCAAGAAAAATAATTTCATGGGTTTTTTGAGTCAACATTGATTTTTTAAATTAAAAATGAGTTTTGTTGATTTTTTAGTCAACATTTTGACTTTGTTGACTTTTTTCTAAAAAATGCAAAAGTGAAAAATATCATGGGGCAAAATTAGGGTATGACAGCTGCCCCTATTTAATTAGCTTAAACCATAAGAATGCGAATAGCCCTGATATTCGTATTCTTTTGGTGGAAGATAATTAAATACAGAATGCCCTAATTTTGCGTGGGTATAAGTGATGATGAGAAGAAACGAGTAAACCTGCTCGGTATCTTTGAATATCCTTCTCTCAGGATTCTGTATCTGAAGGAACTAACGCCTAAACCAGGAGTTGTACGTCCTTGAGAAAGTAAATGTAACACCTCGATGTTGCACTTGAAGAGAAATCACCACCCTCGGGCCTACGGATTCCAATGAATATCCTTCTCTCAGGATTCTGTATCTGAAGGAACTAACGCCTAAACCAGGAGTTGTACGTCCTTGAGAAAAAACAAATGTAACACCTCGGTGTTGCACTTGAAGAGAAATCACCACCCTCGGGCCTACGGATTCCACTGAATATCCTTCTCTCAGGATTCTGTATCTGAAGGAACTAACGCCTAAACCAGTAGTTGTACGTCCTTGAGAAAAACAAATGTAACACCTCGGTGTTGCACTTGAAGAGAAATCACCACCCTCGGGCCTACGGATTCCACTGAATATCCTTCTCTCAGGATTCTGTATCTGAAGGAACTAACGCCTAAACCAGGAGTTGTACGTCCTTGAGAAAAAATAAATGTAACACCTCGGTGTTGCACTTGAAGAGAAATCACCACCCTCGGGCCTACGGATTCCACTGAATATCCTTCTCTCAGAATTCTGTATCTGAAGGAACTAACGCCTAAACCAGGAGTTGTACGTCCTTGAGAAAAAACAAATGTAACACCTCGGTGTTGCACTTGAAGAGAAATCACCACCCTCGGGCCTACGGATTCCACTGAATATCCTTCTCTCAGGATTCTGTATCTGAAGGAACTAACGCCTAAACCAGGAGTTGTACGTCCTTGAGAAAATAAATGTAACACCTCGGTGTTGCACTTGAAGAGAAATCACCACCCTCGGGCCTACGGATTCCACTTAATATCCTTCTCTCAGGATTCTGTATCTGAAGGAACTAACGCCTAAACCAGGAGTTGTACGTCCTTGAGAAAAACAAATGTAACACCTCGGTGTTGCACTTGAAGAGAAATCACCACCCTCGGGCCTATGGATTCCACTGAATATCCTTCTCTCAGGATTCTGTATCTGAAGGAACTAACGCCTAAACCAGGAGTTGTACGTCCTTGAGAAAAATAAATGTAACACCTCGGTGTTGCACTTGAAGAGAAATCACCACCCTCGGGCCTATGGATTCCACTGAATATCCTTCTCTCAGGATTCTGTATCTGAAGGAACTAACGCCTAAACCAGGAGTTGTATGTCCTTGAGAAAAAACAAATGTAACACCTCGGTGTTGCACTTGAAGAGAAATCACCACCCTCGGGCCTACGGATTCCACTGAATATCCTTCTCTCAGGATTCTGTAGGATTGCCTTTCCTATTGGGGACGGACAAACTGTTGTGATCATCTTGTAGAAGAATATTCCATAAAACTTGCAATTCACTGGGGAGGAGATTGAATATGGTTTTTCAACTAATCTGCTGGGGAGACAATTTACCAACCGACTTGCTAAAAGAGATCAAACTGCCTTTCTTGTGATTAAGTGACCAAAGCCTGTATTCTTCAAGGAGAAACCTCTAAACCTGCTTTATGAATGAATGTTTATCATGATTATTTATGCATGAGATGCATGTATATGATGACATGAAATGACTGTATGCTATTGGAAGTTGGATTTCAACATGGGTGTTAATGAACACTGGGTTTTATTTGGGTTCCATTGAATATTGGATTTTGAGCGGATGTCAATAATGTTTGGACTTTGAGGGTATTTGCCAATAACGATTGGACTTTGAGGGTGTGCCAATAATCATTGGACTTTGAGGGTGTGCCAATAATCATTGGACTTTGAAGGTGACAATGCAAGGTTAGGTTCTTGATTGTGGATGTTTGATTTGGCTATTTGATTTTTTCTGAGTTATCGGTCTGTTGGTATGGGGCATACCTGATGCTTGAATGAAATGACGTGATCAATGCATGCTAATGATTTACATGAATGAAATGACATGACTAATGCATGACGCTTATTTGCATGAATGAAATGACATGACTAATGCATGACAATGATTGGTGCCCCTATGGTGGGTGGTGAATGTTTCGAGTATCAAGGCTTTTTGTGGAACGATGGCTTGATGTTGATCCCCGACACCATTTCCGGACCCAACGGTTGCAGATGTTCATCACGCTTTGCTTGAGTAGCTTGAAGATATAGGGAGAACCTGCCCCTGTGTATCATATCTTGCCCCAGTCTGTTGAGCATCCGAAGTATTTGGCTTTTTCTGATTCTTGGCCAACTTACTGATATTGGTTCTCCCTCTCTGAGGGGTGTGCCCTAAGACTGAGCTATTCTGAAACATGATTGGCTGGGCCAACATGATCCTCATGTGATCTGCCCCATAGTCATCAAAGTTTGCTTTTGACTGGCAGACCCCCAAGGTGATTTGCCCCTGATTAGGAGTGTCTTGATCTGATTTGTTAGGTCCTTGAAAACTGGGTTTTGATACCGCTTTCCATGATGCGACCTTAGGACACTCTGTCCCTGCCAAATGACCTTTCTAAGGGATGTGCCCCATGATTAAGCGAAGTCCTGAGATAGCTGCCCCTGATTAGCCCAAGGTTCTTCTTGATTGCTTGGTAACATCTCAGAGTTGGAACTTCCTTATTGTCAAGTGCAGACTTGCAGACAAACCTGTTTGTTTGGAATAGTAATTCTAATGCCATTTTAATGCAAGTTTTGAAATTGAAGTTGAGATGGTATTTATGTACCATGGATGTATATTGTGGAAGAAAGTGTGAGAGTATGATATTGACAAAAGGTTGACAAAAGATTCTTGTGAGTCAGGTTAACGCAACCTTGCTACTGTATGCTTTCAAAATAAACCTTGCTTCAATTAGGTCTTTTGAGGGTTATAACGTGGCCTGGTTCACGGTTTCTGAATAAAAGGATATAAGGCCCAAAGTTTATTTTAACCCACCCCATTCTTCATGATGATCTTCAGTCCTACGTTCAATTAACTCAACTCACAAGTTTAAGTCCCAAGAGGTTTTTTGAGATTGTGATGGTTCGAGAACCAAAAATGTGTTTCCCTTTTGTCGTGGCAGTCACATTGGCCTTTTGTTTTGGTCACATGATTTTGTTTTGTCATGAATCTTGGTGACATTTGCTTTTTGCATTTTTTCATTTTTTTTTTCAATCCCTAACTTTTGCCTAGACTGTTCTTTTGCATTTTTAGCCTAGCGGGATACCCTAATTTTTGCCTAAGCCATTTTGAGGTTTTGACTTAGCGGGCTTTTCTTTCTTTCTTTTTTTGTATTTTGTTTGGCGAATTGTGACTGCCTTTATAATGGGTGATGAGGAACACCTTATTGACTTTTTTTCTTGAAACTCGAACGCATGGTCGAGTTAACTGAACACTACCCTGCCCCGGGTTAAGATTGCGGGTTTTTTCGTATAGAAAGAAACACCAACTTCTAGGCTCAAAGGGGGTGACTACGGATTATCTTCCTTATTTCTCCGGTGTTTGGGAATTTGAAACAATGCCTTACATCATCAACAAAGTTCTATTCGAAAGCATACTGTAGCAACTTGGTTTTTTGTTTTTCATCATCCTCTCTCCAATCTTTGTTCAAACAGAAATGATAAAGAAAGAAATGGAATGAGAATTATTGATATTTATTTTTTGCTTTTTGTGAAGAATAAGAAAGAATAGTGAATGGTCATGAAAGAATGGATTCAAAACATGCATTATCATTTCATTAAGATTAACATTCCAAACAAACAAAGTTTAACTGTAAGTAAATACTCAGCAAACAGGGAAATTACAAGAAAGAAACTGCTTAAATGATAATTTTTGTAGCTTGATTCAATCCTTGAACTCTTGCTTAGCATCCTTATAAGGGTCTGCGAGACCGGACAACAGACTATCCTTCACAATTGGGCTCTACCTTTTTGAAAGTTAACAGTTTCTGATCAATGAGCTCTTGAACCTTGTGTTTGAAAGCCTTGCAGTTATCAATAGTATGTCCTTCTGCCCCAAGATGAAACTCACATTTCGCTTTGGGATCATACCAATTAGGGAATGGCACAAACATTGGCTTTAAAGCTCTTGGGGTTATCATTCCATTGTGCACTAAATATGATAAGAGCTGACTGCATGGCATTGGGATTGGATCAATAACTTTCTTTTCCCGAGTGGCCTTTGGCAGATTCAGTTGCCGTCTTGGGTTCTGTGCAAACTGTTTTGACTGGGAATGATTCAAAGGCGTCTGTATTGCCTGCTTTGGAAACCCTTGGAATTGTTGAGGTTGAACAACTGTTGGATACTGATGATTGAAGCATGGGGTGCGAGCAAACACCATTGAGTGAGAGTGAGAGCGTGGTGGGCTGACATTGTTGGGCAAGAATGATTCCATCATCCTTAGCTTGTCCTCTATTGCCTTGAACCTTTGGTGAGTCTCCTCACTCGGGGATACAACAAATTTTCCCTTAACGTTATCACCTTGATGAGCGTTCTTGGGGTCCTCTAGACTTCCAGGCATAGCAAACCTGGGTTGTACCTGATGAGTTCTTGGCTGGCCAACCATGAATTTGGTGTTGGTACTCATTGACCCTTGGGTGACTTTACCAACTGCAGAAGTACGTCCGGATGATGAACCGAATGAAGGCCATACCGCATTTGACAATGGGGAATCAATTGGAGGATTTGCCCCTACTGTTGCAGGGTCCACTCTTGAAGGAAAACTGAGACTAGCTAGTATTTCCAAAACACGGTCCAACTTATCAGCCACTTGGTCCACATCGCCTCTCAAGGCATCAATTTGCTTCTGCATGTTTTCCATGGTTTCCTTGAAATGCTTAGAGTCCGGTATCGGTGTCGGGAATGAAGTGGTTGATGTGGGCAGGTGAGGATGAGATAATGTTTTTTGTATGAATGCAAATGCATGCAAAAGTTTTTATGCTTTATCATTTTATTTTTTATGCAAATGTTATGCAAAAATATTTTTCTATGACTGAATGCATGAGTGCATGGATGCATGAATGCACTTTTGTAGCAGATTCTGTCACGGTGAAGCAGAGGTTTAATTATTATTTCTGAGGTTTGAAAGGCTCAAAGTTACCTGCAACCCATCCCTCTCACATGTTGTTCTAGGTTTGACAAAGTTCCTAGAATCACGGATTACCCCTTTGGACACGACGTCGCTATTGCAAAGCTCACGACATACGTGTCCAAAAGGAAATCTCCTCTAGGTAAGGCCGTTGAGCAACCTTGACACGGGTTCTAAACAGAGGTCCCTAGTAACAAGATTTTGGTTCTAGACCGGATAATAAAGGTCCCTAGAGTCATGGACTCTCCAAGAAAACATCAGAGACACTGGTCAACTGTCCCGTGTCCTGACATTCTCAAGAGAATCTACTCTAGGCGAGGTGATTATGCCGGAGTCACTAGTCAACTGTCCGGTGACCCAACATAAAGACCCCTAGCTTAGCCTAAGCTTTTCTCAAGCTCGGGTGTAGAGCTTCTCATAGTAACCACGCCACAAGGGCAAAAGAAAAATAAAAGAAGGAGTAGAAGAAGAGAAATAGCCAATCCAAGCAGATATAATTGACAGAAAAATAAAAGATAAAGGCAAGATATTGCAAACCTGGCAAAGCAAACGAACAAACAAACCAACTAAACTGGGCTTAACTCTCTATAGTCCCCAGTGAAGTCGCCAGCTGTAGCGGGCTGGAAAATCACTTCCATTTATTCATACAATGAAGTCGCCATCGACGTTTATTTATCCCGTGAGGGGAAAGGAAAATATCGCGAAAACCTTTGGTTTAGGTTCGGGAGTTGGTTATGCGAGAGGAAGGTGTTAGCACCCCTCGCATCCATCGTACTCGATGGGAACCGTTTAGGTGGTTTGGGGTTCGTTTGCGTAGGTTTGAAATAAATTGCCTTTTATCTCTTACTTAATCTCTACTTCGTTTCCAAATAAATTAAAAAAAAAGGTTTTTATTAGTTGAGTTTGACGGTTGTAGGAGCCCGCTCCTACGTATTCCCTGGTGCAATGGGAAATTCAAAACTCACGTAGTTCTGGTAAAAAATGTTTGTGTGGTTGGTTGATTTTAAATGGGTAACGTTTATTTCGTATTCCGCTGACACAAAGACGCTTGTATGCTCCAATTAGAGGCTTAAGCTATGTGTGTGTGTCAGAGGAATAGATAAAACGTGTATCCATTGTAAAAAAGGAGTTTGAATAACGGATGTTGCTTATTTCACATTCCGCTGATACAACGACGCTTGTATGCTCTAATCAGAGGCCTAAGCTGTGTATGTGTCAGAGGAATGGATAAAGCGTATATCCCTGTTTTTCTGAAAAGAAGTTTAAGTGTGTAAGGTTAAGTTTTAACGCTTGTTTTTTGGAATGAGAGCAGCTTGAGTGACTAGTCAACTGTCCGGCCACCAAGACAACTCGGGGAAGAACGAAGCAACTGCCAGGTTCTCCCTTTTTCATTCATTATTGTGAAATCCTTTGATTAAGTTTATTCATAAATAATGTTTGAAAGAAGAGACGAGTGTTGGTTTATTTTAGAATTCATTTTAGAATGAGAGCAGCTTGAGTGACTAGTCAACTGTCCGGTCACCAAGACAACTCGGGGAAGAACGAAGCAACTGCCAGGTTCTCCCTGTTTCATTCTTTAGTTCTTATGAAAAGCCTTTGATTAACTTTATTAAGAAATAATGTCCGAAAGAAAGACGATTGTTGGTTTATTTTAGAATTCATTTTAGAATGAGAGCAGTTTGAGTGACTAGTCAACTGTCCGGTCACCAAGACAACTCGGGGAAGAACGAAGCAACTGCCAGGTTCTCCCTTTTTCATTCATTAGTTTTTGTGAAAATCTTTGTTAGTTTGATTATGAAAACAAAAGTCCAAAAGAAAAGAACAAGAGAAGTAAGGAGTGCACCACATTATAACAATAATAGTATGCATGAGTGCGAATAATCAATTAAATATGCATTAACTAAAGTAACGTACAATGAATTAAATAACATAAACATGCTAAATTAAATCAATGCAAATGAGATGAGTTAGAATGAAATGAAGTAAAGCTAAAGAGCTGAAGACAAACATAAGAAATAAAAATAAGCAATTAATCATAATTAAGCACTTAAGTAAATGAGCTAAAAAAGTGATTAAACAACGAGCTAAGGAAAGCATGAACATAATCTGAAATCAAACATGATTTAAGCAAAGCAAAATGGTCTAGTAAGCTAAAAAGCTCAAGCACCAAATAAGTGCTTATGAAAATAAGCTAAAAAGTGATTAATTAAGCTAAAAAGCTAAAGAATAAGCTAAAAAGCTAAAATAAATATTCAAATGAGACAAACAGAATCCAAACATGATTTAAGCATAACCAAATGGTCCAATAAGCTAAAAAGCTTAAGCACCAAATAAGTGCTTATGAAAATAAGCTAAAAAGTGATTAAATAAGCTAAAAAGCACTTAAGTTAAAAATGACTTATGAAAATAAGCCAACAAATTTAGATTAAAGAATCTGGAAAAAAATAAATAATCTAGTGCAAAAAATTGATCCAAATAAGCTAAAGAGCTTTTGGTTCAAATAAGCACTTATTGAAATAAGCTAAAAAGCACTTAAGTTGAAAATGACTTATGAAAATAAGTTGCAAAAGTTTGGAAATAAAGTCAACAGTGACTTACATAATTTTAGCATAAATATGTGAACCATAAGCTTAAATAAGCTAAAGTTCACAAAAGTGCTTTTGGAAATAAGCTGAAAATCACTTAAAATCATAATCAGGGGGGGTGCAAATTATTCATGCGTAGTAAACAGTGAGGGTGCAGAAAGCAATTTCGGGCTGAAAAGCCCAATCAAACAAAAAAAGAGAAAGTCAAAAATAAAAAACATTCAGTGTGGTGCGAGATTGAGGTGCACGGTAAGATTTTAAATTCTGGGCTGCAGGATTGATCTGGTGGCCAGGATTTAAACAATCCAAAGCCACCAGATCATGCCACGTGGCAAGGAAAGAGGGAAGTCAAAGAAGAAGACTTCTTCTTCTTCCTCGCGCCGGCCATTTTCAAGTCACGGCGGGTACTTCGCCGGAGGTCCAAACGGACCTCGATTTTTGCAAATGAGTATACGATTTTGTTCAAAATCTCGCACTGATCATGAATATACAATTAGATTTCTCAGTAGATGCTCATACAGAGAGAAACGTGAACGACAAGTTCGAACTCAAAAACTCAAAAATTCAAAATAAGCACTGAAATGCAAAATTAATTAATGGAAAAGCTTACCCAAGCAAAAATAAGATGAATAGAGTTGAAAAACGACTGAAACAGAGGCTAGGAACTCCTACTCCATTATCACATTTTTGTGAGTTTTTTGAGCTTTAGTTGAGGTGTTTCTGAGTGGTTTTTACTGCAACTTGAGGCTAGTATCACCTACTGAAAGTGTTTGGAAACTATTTTGATCAAGAGATTGAAGGTTTGAGGTGTTTTTGATTGATTTCGTTTTTGAGAATTTGAAGAAAAATGGTGTTATTTGGAGGAGTAGGAGCTGCGCCGTTTTCAGTCATTCCTCTCTAGCTAGGGCACTGAAATTGAGCTTCTATTTATAGGGTAAGATTAGGTTAGAAAGAGGAGTGATTTGTGAGAGTGAGTGAGGGTAAAATGGAATTTTTGTTTCTTGAGATATTTGTACTATTTTTTTTTATTCTCTTTTGTTCCAAAAATTGGTGGTAAGTGGGCTAAGAATAGAAGGTTCTAGGTTTATGGTGATGTGTAATGGGGATGAGAAATTTTGCTACCTTTCTTTGATTTTTTTTTCATCATTTTTGAATTAAAACAAAAATAGAAATAATACATAATAACAATAAAAATGCAAGAATAAAATATGCATGATGAAATATAATTATGTGAAATGTTTATGCATTAAAAATGGAAAGAAAAAGAACTGAGAAATTGATTTTTAAAAGGTTTCTTGTAATACAAGTAGCTAGTTAAAAATAAATGATAAATAAAAATAAAAATAATGCAAGGGCAAAATGATAAAAATTTGTCACTTATGACTAGAGCTGTCAAATGGGCCAGCCCAGCCCGGCCCGGCCCGGGCCCATAGGGCCAAGACATCTATTGGGCTCAAGTGGCCCGGCCCATTAAGGCCCAAGGCCCGACCCGCTTAGCCCAGCCCAATATGTATGGGTCGATGGGCCGGCCCAGGCCCGACAAATTTTTTAATATTTTTTTTTTATAAAATATTGACAAATTTTTTATAAAAAAAAAAAATCATTGGACAATAAAACTACATATGCATCGCACAAAAATTAATATCCATAAAAAAGTGAGTGTCATGATTTCATGAAATAATAAATACTTCAAAATATCCACGCAAAAGTCGAGAGATCTGTGGATGATGATTCATAAAGTGCATCCTCAAAGTTAATAAATTTCAAGCTTACATCAGACACTAAACTTTTAACATAATCATTCAAAATACATAAATTAAATTATAAATTATAAAAAAAAGTAAATTATAAATTAGGTAACTTCTCGGCCTAAGTCTCTTCTTGATCTTGACCACTTGATTTTTCATACAATTGTATCTCCTCTACTTCAGGTATATCTGCAATTCATAATACACGATAATTTGATAAGTCATCAACTAAAAAGCAAATTCAAATTGCAAATAAAACAAAAGGATTATTAATTAAACTTACCAGAAGGTCCGATTTCTTTAAAATCATGCAACCAATTACGTGTACAAATAAGAGCTTGCACAGTTTCTGGGAGTAAGCAATTCCTATACTTATTTAAGATACGACCTCCGATACTAAAAGAAGATTCAGAAGCCACTGTTGTGATTGGAATGCTTAAAATGTCACACGCCATTATTGCAAGTTGAGGAAATCGAACACTATTTAACTTCCAATATTGAAGAATATCCACATCATCATTCGGAAGACATTTTTCATCCAAGTATATTTCAAGTTCAGACTTACCATCATTTGACATTTTTTGTATCATTTCTTGACGGTATTCCTAGAATTCGACAAACAAAAACTATTTAAATTAAGCTTGAATAGAATATAATCAGCCCCATTCATGCAAACAAATAAATGCAAGCAGTACTAAGAGGGAAACACAACAATTATTTGACAACAACAATAGAAATAAGTATAACAGTGGAATTAACTTATATTACCTTATTTTAACTTTTCTAAGGGGACCATATTAACATATTAATGACAGCAACACAATAATTATTTGACACATTTACTACTACTTAGACTTTAATTAAAGAATTAGCACATGCACTATTATTTAAACTTTTATTATTTGACTTACATCAATAGAAATAACTATAAGTACTTTCATAAAAATTTGAAACAATTTATAAATCTTACCTTAAAAAACGATGTATTCTTCAATGATTGACCAACTGAGTGAGATTGAGTGTTTCTTGATGAACTATCTAAAGATGAGCTTGTTGGAACCATGTCTTTTTTATATTCATCAAAGAGATCATGCAAACCATCCTTCACTTTTTTTATCTTGTCTTCATAATTATTTGGGTAAAGTTTCTTAAAGCAAAACTTCAAAAATTCTAACTTTGATGTTGGATCAAGAACATTTCCAAGTGAAAGAGTAACCGAATATTCACTCCAATACTTGTCAAACTTATCCTTCATCCTCTTGGTCATATCTTTGATCACTTCATCTTCACTATTCAAATTTTTATTCAAAGCCATCTCTATAAATGCAACTTGCATGAAGTATAAGTTTGAAGTTGTGTAAGATGACCCAGAAATTAAGCATGTAATATTATAAAATGGAGCCAAGATATTACAAATAGTTTGTGCTCTTTCCCACTCCTCAGTGCTTGGACAAATCGTGTAGTTCTTATCATTATCGCTCAAGCTAATGAATGCAGGTCGATACCTAATAGCACTTTCAAGCATCATATATGTGGCATTCCATCTAGTGCAAACATCCAACCTTAAGAATCCACCTTCTACATTATCTAGATGCACTTCTTGGATGCATTTTCTAAACTCCCTTAATCTCCCCTCTGAGGCCTTCACATATTTGACACTCTCTCGAATTTTATGCAAAGCATCACCCGCCGCCTTCAAACCATCTTGAACAATGAGATTCAAGATGTGGGCGCAACAACGGACATGAAAATATTTACCTTTACATAACAACGCATCTTGCAAATTAAGCCTCTGTTTCAATTTTTTTATCATGTTATCATTTGAAGAGGCATTGTCCAATGTGAGTGAAAATATTTTACGATCTATTCCCCAATCCTTAAGAGCACCAAACAATTTTCCAGATAATTCGACCCCTGTATGTGCATTATCCAAGTGACAAAATGAAAGCAATTTACTATTTAACTTCCAATCTTGATCAACATAATGAGCAGTGACAGTCATATAACCTTGTGTTGTTACAGCTGTCCATACATCAGAAGTTAGACAAACTCTACCTGGAATGGATGCTAACACACTCTTTAGCCTTTCCTTTTCACTTGAAAACACAAGCATGCAATCGGTTTTTGCAGTGTTTCTACAAATGGGAACAAAATCAGGATTCAATATCTTGTTTGTAGCCAAAACTGCATCATACTCGGCGTAGCTAAATGGAAGATCATGTCGTATAATGCTTCTAGCAAGTGAATCTCTGTAAGCCTTATCATCAAATTGCCACTTCTTCAATAATGTTTCTTCATCATCCAACATGAGTTCCTCATCATCACTGTTTGGAATTTTATGACACAGCTTTATATGACGCTTTAAGTGAGAAGTGCTTCCACCACATGAAAACATACCCCTACAACCATTACATGTACATTTTTGCCCCCCATCAACTTTACCAATCTTTGTAAAATGTTTCCAAACATTAGATCTCCTTACCCTTTTGTTATTAGTATTTTTTTCAACAGTGTCTCCCTCAATAACATTTTTCGTATTAGCAGCCGGAGGAGATTGTGACATTACCAAATCACCATCTTCATTAATAGTTTGCAAAATTGGATCAACATCTTCCATGACTACATTACAAAGTACAAACACATTAAAATTAAATTGAGCATTTAAATTATATTATAAAAGATAAGCACAAGAAGTACTTATAAGTTATACACAAGAAAGAAACAAGAGGCAATCAAATGTTAAGGAGGTATATAACTATATAAGATGACAATATCTAACATATATAAATCAAGTGTCATGTTTGTTTCTTTCTATCTTGTTGGCTTATAATACACTCAACCGAACATGACAATATCACTATATCAAACATATATAAATCATGGTCAATTTACATTGGACATATAATTATAACATTATGTATATAAGATAAGATGGTCAAATTTTATGTAGCTCATACTGTTCACATAACGAAGCAATCAACACAGACTTAAAACTCTTATAATAAAGTATGAAAGGATTAGAATGTGTAATCTACTTTTTGAAAATATAAATAATGTTTTTTTTAATACAAAAATTCCTTCTTTTGGTATCCTTAAATTTTACGTTTGTATCAAATAGATCCTTTAAATTTTATAAGTATCAGATAGGTCCTTTAAATTTTTTAAGCATCAGATAGGTCTCTTAAGTTTTTTAAGTATCAAATAGGATACTAGTTAGCATATGACCCTTAAAAAAGGTTTTCACGTGTTAAGAACACAAAAGTAGAAATTTGACATTGAAAAAAAAAAAGACTTTTAAAAAATTAAATACACATCTCTTAAGATGATTTTTCTATATTGAGTTCACTAACATGTGCCCCTCTTTAAAAAATTGACTAATTTTTACTTATATTATAGACTATAGTATAATATACATATTGCCCCCACTTCTCAAAATTTTTGGGTTCGTCCCTGAATGAACCGAACCACTAAGTATTAATACATTACCTTACCTCTAGAGCTCTAATGATTCTCTCCCTTGTTAACCAAGTTTGAAGCCAATTATTTGGCTGATTATACTTGCGAGATTTTCAATATTGCGGTATATATTGAATATGTCTTCTAAGAAACCTACTAAAACAAAGTTAAAAATAAAACATACAGTTATAAAATATTCGAGACATATAAATTGACATATAGACATACAAATACCATTATTGAGCAAGAAACTAGTTAGATGAAAAGTAGTAGAAGACATATACCTTGTTGAGAATAGTAGCACTATAATCTATATCTTTGTGCTTTAGATAAGATAAAACTTATAATTTCCTTCTTATACTTCTCTATTTATAATGAATGATTAAGTTGTTATTTTTTTTTAAATAAAGATAATCATAACAAATTTGGTTTAATAATTATCTCCTAACTAACAAAATCTCATCTTTTTCCTTAAAAAAAAACAAATCTCATCTTTTGTTACTTACTTTATCTAAAGATTTTATACTAACTAAAATTCCTTATTTTTAGGTAAATTTTTTTTTTAGAATTTTTTTTTAATTCTTTATTGGGCCGGCCCAAAAGCCCGCTGGCCCAGCCCATGATGGCCCATAGGCCCGACAGCCCAGCCCAATAAGGCCCAATAACATTTTTTGTGAAGCCCAGCCCGGCCCGGCCCGTATAAAACTATAGGGCTACTGGGCCGGCCCGATAGCCCGGCCCATTTTTACAGCTCTACTTATGACCATGCCATGCAAAATCATGCAAGAAAAATAATTTCATGGGTTTTTTGAGTCAACATTGATTTTTTAAATTAAAAATGAGTTTTGTTGATTTTTTAGTCAACATTTTGACTTTGTTGACTTTTTTCTAAAAAATGCAAAAGTGAAAAATATCATGGGGCAAAATTAGGGTATGACAAGTCTACAGTAAACAAAAAATTAAATTACACCTTAACACAAACAACTAGGCACCAAGAAAAAGCAATATGAGAGAAAAAGCAATCAAGAAAGAGGTATATATCTGTTGTAATTTTCTCGGCCTGATCCAAATCACTAGACACTTATATTTAAAAAGCATTCGAATCAAAGAGTTTTAAAGCCTCAAATTGATTTGCCTTCCTATGGATACTCCTTCCAAGTTAACCTTAACATTTAAAGGTTTTGATCCTCTAGTTTGATTTTCATTTGCTTGAATCCAATCAATGTACATGAATTTCCAAATAATAAGAATATTGTACAATATAAAAAATGAATTAGATGTTCAAAAAAACAGGACAGTAACAGTATTGCAAGTATACTTAAAGTGAAGTTGAGATGCTTCTACCTCTGCTACTTGCTTTGTGTACAAATATAATAGTATTGCAAATATACTTACACAAGACCATTACAAAACTCTTACAAATTGCAATTGTAGCAGCTGCCTTTTCAGTCACAATACTCCCATATTTTCGAGTTAGAGTATCAATATAAATTTCAGCTCAAGAACACCTTCAAGTTAAAGAAAAGGATTATAATGAATGCATCATTCAAGAACACAACAAATTAATACTCAATTAAAGAAAAAAAAGAAAAGAAACACACCTTTGTAACATCAATAAATTAAGAGAAAGGGTATTCCTCACTTTCAACCCTTGTATCAACTTCCTCGTCACTTTCGGGAATGTACCCCATATTAATTTCAACTCCAATGATATCACCACTATCATCAGCTTCTTGTATAATCAAATCATTATATTATCATTTATCTCTTCCAAGACCGGTGTTGTAACATTAGTTATACTGAAACGTTATTGAAATTTCGGTGCTAGTTTAACAATTACAACAAATCAGTTCCTAATTACAACAAATGTAAATGCCCTTATTAGAACTCAAAATCATCAAATCAGTTCCTTCAATTACCAATCCAAATTTAAGTAAGTGTAACAATAGCCATATCGATTCAATATATTTAACAAAATCATTCAAGTATTAAATTAAAATCAGCGAGAAATTGATAAAATTAACTTAATATAACTATAAACAGTTCAACAATCAGATCTAAGTGAAATTCAAAACCAATTCAGATCTAAAAACAGTTCAACATTCTCCTTCCTTCCTTTCTTACCTTGTGTATATGATAGAGGAAAAACTCGTCAGCAACAATTTACCCCGAATCCAGCAATAATCATCAGTTTCTAATTGAATCTGCATCAAATCATATAATTCAAGCATAAATTTCAGCTATCTATACATAAAAATACAACCACGTAAACAATTTTGAACGATTCAGAGTTACTCCGAGCGATTTGGAAGATTTGAACGGTTTTAGGGATTCAACTGATTGAGTAGAGATTCAATCGATTAAGAGTGAACAATTTGAAAAATTGTAAGATGAAAGGATTCAAAGTGAATGATGTGGAAGATGAATCAGTATGAAATCGATCGAGAGTGAGAAAGCTTGAAGAAGAACGACGAGTGGGAGAGAATGCTTGACGAGTGAGAGAGAAGCGTGGATCTGATTTTTTTTTGACACAAGCGAAATTGTTAATCTAATAATAAATTATTTAAAAAAATAAAATTCAACTTTTAGTGACAGTTATTAGACGTCCGTGGGTAAAACTATTCCCTAATTAGAAAATGGCCGTGGGTATAGGGTAGTTTTCTTGTAGTGAGGAAATAAAACTCACCAGATAGCAAATAGAGCTATGAATCCTACAATTTAGTTGGAGTGATCAGAGTGCATCTATGCAATAAGAATATAGTAGAATCTCGTGCCGATAAGGTGTTAGAAATAAATTTTAAAAGCTAAAGAATAGAGAGAAATGAATAAAGAGAGAACATGAGAATATATTGTATTACTTTACGGTACATGTACTTTGATGATGGAATAGAAAAAATGCGAAAATGTGCACAAATAATTAAGAGATCTGTCACAAATATGCCATTATGTAAAGATTAAGGTATGAAGGACACGGTTGTGCATGTCAACCTTTCACCATGTGCAATGGTGGTGCTCAGACCTTGGTTCAGGAGGTACAAAATTTGAATCAATATTTTAATAAAGACACACATTAAAAAATTACATTGTAATAAATACATTATACATATATATGTTTTACAATTATTCACTGCGCAGTTTCATATTTTTAATTCGCTTAGTAACTAGCTAATTATTTATTTATATGTATTGCTTTTAAAAAAAAAAAACACAAGTATTGATTACATGAGAAATATATCAACTAAAAAGAAATCAAACTATAAAACAGTGCATAAGTATTGATATAGTAACACAAAAAATACGCAATTTTATGGTTAGTTTTCTCATTGCTCGATGTTCGTCAATTCGTTCTATCTATCACTTGAGTATATACAAACTAATAACCAACACAAAAATTAGCTTGATGAAAATACTGATATCCAAATGCCTAAAATTGAAATTAATTTGTGAATGGTTTAACTAGAAACTGTACAACATAAATCCAAATATGCATTTAGACTAAATTACAAACTACAAATTAATAAGAAACCAACAAAACACACAAATATGTTATTAGAACCTGATTAAATAATCAATCAACCAATTTATCAATATTGAAGTTATATAAAAAATCCTAAATTTTTAAACGCTAAACCATAAATTTTCTATTGATTACTTCAGTACTGCTTCAAGGATGTTAGAGGATTTATCACTATTATACGTATTTGGTTTGGTGTTTTGTTTGGAAAAATTTAATTTTAGAGAGAAGTTGGAAGAAAAGAATGAAAATAGGAAAAAGTGTTTTGAATTTTTGAACAGTGGTGCAAAACAAAAAAGTTAGGGGGTGCAAAGTGCAAAAAAACATAAAAATTTAGTAAAAAAATTAAAATTCCAGGGAGTGCAGGTGCTCCCCTTCACTACTACACAACACCGCCCATGACCATGTGTGTCCTTGCAACATGAAGTGCCGGAGATTATTTGGTCGGGTAAGAATGTTTCATATGACCATTTACGTGTTTTCTGATGTAAAGCGTTCATAGAGAATTAATAGTGTGTGTTTATTGGCTATGGCCTAGATGAAGTTGGTTACAAGTTTTATGATCCTGTTATGAATAAACTTATCAGATGTTGTGATGCTGAGTTTAGAGAAAACTGGCTGTTGAAAGACATTGATATAGTTAAAGGTGATGATCCAACTCATGATGAAGACTGTGAAAGTTGTCACGAAATAGAGATGTAGTCAGATGTTGAAGTTGATGCACATGTAAAAACCACCAAAGAAAGAAAACCTTTGAAAAGGTGCACTATTGAAGAACTTGTTGTTAAAAGTGATGCTGAAGCTTTGCATTAGTTGAATATGCAGATGACATAATGATTGAGACTTGCGGCATAGTTGTTGGAATGACAACCGATTGCCCCACTTGAGTCGTGAGAGGAAGAATGTTGGGTGGATCCCTCCTCAAGTGGGAACCACACACAAATAAAAAGAAAAACAAAATAGAAAAGAAAAATAAAACAAAAGAAAAAATAATTTTGTTCTCCAAACAGAGAGCTGCAGAGAGAAAGAAGATTTGGGTTTTGGTGACAAAAGTGTGTTCGGCAAACGTTCTCCGTTTTGGCTGAAATTTAAGTATGTTGTTTTTGTCACTTTGTTAGTTACTTAGATAATTTTTCTGAGTAGTTTTGTTTCTCTTTGTTTTAGTTTGTGATACCCACTAGTTTGTAAGGTTGTTAACTCTCTTGTTATTAGTTTCACCATAGGTGGTGATTGTCAGTTCCTAGAGAAATTAGGAAGACATTGATTGTACTCATTATTTTATAATAGTGGAATTTTTTATTGGTCTGCACGACCCGTGATTTTTTTACTCTCACGTTGATGGTTTTCCACGTTAAAATTGTGGTATCTTTATTTACAGTTTGTACTCCTTTTATTGTTGTTATTGTTGGTGTTGGTTGTGCTGCATGATTTGGTCTTTCAGATTCCACTAAAAGAGATTATTTAAACGATTCCGTAGATTCCATTGTGCACTCTGGTTCCAACAACAGTTATTAGCCGATCACGCAGAACAAACCAAATGAAGCTTCTAATACGTTCTGCACTTTAAGTTTCCATATACGCAGACACTCCATCTCTCTGTTGTAATCGCCGAGACTGCACTTTAAGTTTGCATGTTGTCTGGTACCATAATTCTCATGTCTTCAATTGATGTCTTTGTGAACAGCCACTTGTCTGTGTTGGAATTAACATAAACTTAATCATAGACATGCTCAATAACAAAGATTAAATCTACAATCTTACTTTAGTGCGGAAGTCAAAACTACATGAGCATGTACATATAAACTGGATCTACATCATGTTGATTTATTAAGATCATAGGATTATATGAATACCTCAATTGATGCACATGAACAAACCGTAGTCTTTCCGATAGCAATCCTGAAACATGAGAGACAGATGACGAACATCCATTGGCTTGTGGTTTTTCCTCAACCGAGACTCCTTATGCCTTAAACTCTCTTCAGATGGGGAGAAGAGATGTTTTTTGCTGTGTCCGGTATATTGGGGACCATAGCCTATATATAGTGTGATGACTCATTAGGGTTCCCATTATTCCCAAATGGGTCATCCCGACATCCACTCATATTGAGCCCATATCACTTAATTAAATAATTACCGAAATAGAAATCTAATTAGCATTTTTACTTAATTTGATCACTAATCAATTAAGGCCCCTAATCGATAAATAGATAATATAATTAATAAAGATATTTGTCCACCTAATATTATTGGAATATAATAAAATATTCCAACAATCTCCCACTTGGGCAACATATCTTAATAATTATATTCTTTAGGTGCACATCTGAATGCTATTTATCATTAGATTTCAACTTTACAATCTGGTCCGTCTCATACATCAATAATGGGACCACGCGGCTGTCATCACTAACGTATAACGTGACGGAACCTTCGATGACCACCACATCAATGTACTTGATGACATAGATCGATATGGATGAGTGACATGGAAATTTCATGCAATGTGATCTTTATATCATGCCTATTTCCAACTGGTCCAACTGAAGTCTTTAGTGAGATCAAACTGAAGTTTACAAATTCATTATTTGCACAAATGATACAGAATCAGTTAGCATAATAACCTCAAACTTTATTTCTGCAGAAAACCTTAACCAAATATATATCTGTATCAATACCAAAGTTAGAACGTAACTGAAGAGAGACTCCCACTAATCCAAGACATCTTTAGTAACAATAACCAGATGAAAGACTTTAAGTGTCAAGTCTTCGATTAGTGAATTAGCTAGCATAAAATTTATCTCTATATGTTCTATCATTCAACAACTTATAAATTAGTAAACTTTATAAAACAGTTGTTGAATCATTATCTGACTAATTTATGTCACAATATAACTTGAGGGTTCTTTCAAAAAACTTTTACTTTATGCAACCAAGTGACATAAATACTTACAGTCATTTCTTGAGTTAGGATGTCCATTGTATGTAAACATCCAAAGGATCGGAGTCGAACATACTGATGATCTCCAAAATATTAGATCTCCGATATCTGAACACAAATAATTTTGTTCTCTATAACAATCATTATGGTTGCTTCATTTCAACAATTCAAATTTTGAATTGCTCAAGTATCTGCCAAATGGTCTAATTATATATACGCTATTTCCGGATGCGTATAATAATTAAGATCATCCTTAAGTTTCTCAAAGCTGAAACAATTGAGAACATACTTTATTTTCTAAATTTCCAAATTTTTCTTTGGGCAACTATTGAGACTTTTAAATAGTCTCCTTTATGAAACAATCCCTTAGTTTATTGACTTTCATGTCGAATTTACTTTCAACTTTATTGATATAACTCTTTTGTGATAACCGAATGATACACATAGAATAATCCTTAAGTATCAAATTTCCTAATACAAAAGAGTTGTGCGCAAGAACTTTCTTCACTAAACTTTTGTTAGCGATTTCTTGATTTTGCACACCGATCTTATATCACTGTTGAATTAATAGAGTAAAACCGACACATTAAACTAAGACTTAAACATACTCCCACTGAACCTGTATAATCCACAACTCTCCATAATATACATCTCAAAACCAAATGAGATAATTACCTGATGAGACTTTTGTGGTATGATTAATGAGACAGTTTCCTTAACTCTTAAATGGATTTCATCTGTTTGCAAACCATCTACTTTGTGTCTTTTGACATAAGGTTTTATGTGATTGCACCGTATTGTTTTTCTTAATGTCACCATTAAGAAATACTATCTTGATATCCATCTTATGAAACTTTAAAATTATAATAAATAACAAGTGTCTTGACTGCCCTAATAGAGTTTTAAAATCAAATATAATATTTCTTTTCAGTCAATATTTTATGACACTTGATGCTTTAGTTTCTTAAAGGTATTGAGTTTGATCTTTATGATTTAATTCCTTAACTTAATTGAGAGGAAGAACATTAATGTCCTTATGAGGATCCAAATTTACTATATAAATAGTAACTATATGAATTGGTTTATAACCAAATCTTTCTCACTTAATTTTGTTCTTTTATCATATCTCTCCCCCAAACTCAATATCTTTAAGAGATTTTACGGTTCCTGTCTCAAAAACTTCATTAACTTGGGACCAAAGTTTGTTTTTCTCAAAATTTTCAACAATTCAAGATTGTCACAAGTCATAATTGAATTGACTATGCTTATATTTAAATTTAAAAGACAAATCGAATCCTTTATTTTAAAATAACGATAAACAATTGACAACATCAAAATAAAAATTAAATTTAAAAAATTGATTCACCAAATTGTCTTTTAAATACAAATATTATTAAAAACAACAATATAACAAATATATTGAAAAATATCAATCTTCACTAACTTATTTCCCCTCTATATTGATGTGTCTTTCAACATCATTGAAATTTGTTAGTTTAGATCAAATGTTCTTACTATTCTTTATTTGCCCTTATCCTTTGAGGTATTTACCTAATGAGCACTATTTTATTTTCTCTTGCTCCAACATTTTCTTCATTGCACACTTTATGAAATAATTCTATTAAAGAATCATTTCCAACTTTGACAGTCGTAGAATTAATTGTGCAAAAAGAACACTAAAGGCTATATTTTCAACCAAGTCACCTGATTGTCGAAATCACAACTCTTTAGCAAGAGTAAATAGTGACATAATGTGCTCCTGATATTTTCTTTGCTCAACAATCTTAATGAAAAGTCATCTGTCCAACGAGAGATTGTCTTTCGCCTTATTGCTTTAGAAACACTTTAATTTGAGCAAAGAAAAACATGACAAAATTATGTCACCTTAAATAACACCTCTAAGGTCCCTGGAAATTAAAACTTTATGATTACACGACCTTTGTGATTAGGAGTATACTCACTTTCTAAACTTGATTCTCACTTTAAATTTACTGAATTGTGAGAGATTTGAGTTCCTCCATCCTTATCAAAGGTCTAGATCCAAGAACGTAATGTTCTTCTTATATTCCTGAGAGTTGGAATTTTAAAAATTAAAATTCTAACACGATTTTGCAGATACATAAACTACATTAGTTTATAGAGAACAAAAAATATATACCAACAAAAATACCTAGTGCATCATCAATGTTAATCCTTTAAAGTTAACATCAATTGCTAGTGGTATTTTGTTACAATGATCAAACATTGACAATTAATATTGATAAACAATAGTCATCATATTGTCATATATTTACCATCATATGTGCTAGTGTAATCCACTAAATACTTGCATGAATTTACAATAACACGACTTTATTATACATGTCAATAAGTTATTATTGAGACATGTAAAACTTTATTTGTAAATTAAAAGACTTAAACAAGATACCAAGCGCACCATCAATCCTCAATCTTTGGATTGTAAGAATTAACTGCAAGCGGTACTCTCAATGCGATGATCAAACATTGGTGATAACATGTCAAATAATAGTCACGTTTGCGCATCCTACTATTCACATGGTAAAATAACTTTATAATCACCACACATTTACCATCACAAGTATGTAATTACCCGGTCAAGTTGTGCCTTCCTTGGGGCCGACGACAACTCACATGGACAATTTCACACTACACCTTTTGTAAGTTCAATTGAATCGAATCTATGCAACATATGTTACTTTTGCAATATGTTGTTTCAATAAACTCAATCGTCATTACTAGACAATTTAATAAATTGAATATATATGTATGTAATTATTCGACCAAACTTTGTCAACCTTTTGGAAGACCCAAATAGCTTGCATGAACAATTTTATACATCCCTTTTTGTGATTTCAATTGAATTAAATTTAGACAACAGAGGTTACTTTGGCAACTTGCTGTTTCAACCAACTCAATCAAAAACACCTGGCAATTTATTAAATCAAATGGGAAAAGTCTTAAATTTACAAGGCACTACTCACAAAATGTAGGCCGTAATACTTTATGATGTCCCTTCATAATCATAAGATTAAATGACATCCCTTAATGTGAGAAGAAATTCTCACTACCAAACTAAATTGGCATGAAATATAACCGAAGAGTATGACAAAAGAAATTATTGTAGAAACTTAATAACAATAAATTCAAATACCAAAATCATACTATAAACCAAATATTTAATTTCAAATACAAATTAAATCTCTATATATTCCAAATAATATTCATGCCACAATTGATTCACATATCCCAAATAATTATAGAATCGATATTGTCCCAAAACTTAAAGAACCAAACTTTAATTTTGTATATACCAAAATGAATCAAAATATTTTGAGAATCTTTATTAATTGCTATTTAACTGCAATTGACTTTCTACAAAAATATATATAATAACTATATATATACCAAATCTTTATATTCCTTATTTCTCAAAATAAACCTTAAATACAAAATTAATGTGAATCAATTTTAATTTTAAATCAAATCAAACTCAAAATCCTTAGTTGCTAATAGCATTGACCGGATAGATACAATAATATTCCAAATATAACTTTACGAAGATTATCAAAATCCTTATTTTTATGAAACAAACTTTAATTCTTAAATAAACGGATATCACATTCCAAAACCAAACGGAATGCTTCTGAAGTTTTTAAATTTCTTAATTGACTTAATTATGTGACTCTCTTAATTCAAGTTTGCATACCAAACCAAATATATATTCTTGGTTCAAATTCCATGTTATCTCTTAAAACAAAAGCTTTATTTGTTACGGGCCTTATTCAATCTAATAATAAATTGACAGTAACACACAATAGTCCAAAGCAACAATTTGAATCCGAATCGCAAACTATGAATAATTTAACTTTGTAGAACTAAAATATTCTTGATAGAACTTTCATATAACAGCAAAATCAAAATTACTTAAAATACAAAATCAATTCCTTATTAAATACTAGACACAAATTGATTTCATATAATAACCAAGAATTGTTTAACTTTGCAATCTGGCTGATAATAATATATCGCAAAAAAAATTGTTCAAGAAAGCAAATAAATTGTTGAAATCCAAATGAATTGTTAGAGTCAAATAAAGTCCGACGGAAATAAAAAATAATCCATCATTAACGATCCTTCAATTTTAGGAAAAAGTTTCATACACAAACCACAAATAATCCTAATAAATCAAACATGACCTGCTCTAATACCACTTGTTGGAATTAACATAAACTTAATCATAGACATGCTCAATAACAAAGATTAAATATACAATCTTACTTTAGTGCGGAAGTCAAAACTACATGAGCATGTACATATAAACTGGATCTGCATCATGTTGATTTATTAAGATCATAGGATTATAGGAATACCTCAATTGATGCACATGAACAAACCGTAGTCTTTCCGATAGCAATCCTGAAACATGAGAGACAGATGACGAACATCCATTGGCTTGTGGTTCTTTCTCAACCGAGACTCCTTATGCCTTAAACTCTCTTCAGATGGGGAGAAGAGATGTTTTTTGCTGTGTCCGATATATTGGGGACCATAGCCTATATATAGTGTGATGACTCATTAGGGTTCCCATTATTCCCAAATGGGTCATCCCGACGTCCACTCATATTGAGCCCATATCACTTAATTAAATAATTACCGAAATAGAAATCTAATTAGCCTTTTTACTTAATTTGATCACTAATCAATTAAGGCCCCTAATCGATAAATAGCTAATATAATTAATAAAGATATTTGTCCACCTAATATTATTGGAATATAATAAAATATTCCAACAGTCTGTCCATGCTCTCAACGAATCTCCTTTGCCAATATTCCAATACTCATAAAGATCAAAGTAATGCCAAAGTCTTGAGTCTTGTGCTGTAACAACTACATGCTGAAAGTTTGTATTTTGTCTATCATATTTTCCTTTAATAACCTCAATCCACAAAGCCTCTTTCCCACTCCGAGGGCCCATCCCAACTTCATAAGACAAGCTTTGTTCATTTGAACTAATCTACGCATACCCAAACCTCCGTATGCTTTCGGTAAAGTAACATTTTCCCAACTCACGGCATGATATTTCCTGCCACCGTTGTCATCTCCCCAAATAAAAGCTCTCTGAAATTTTTGTATCTCATTCAGACACGCTTTAGGGATCGCCGCTGTCATCATGGGATATATAGGAATAGCCTCAATGACTGCCTTTGATAAAGTAACTCGCCCAACAAAAGAAAGATGTTTTCCTTTCCAAGCTGACAGTTTAGTTTTCACTTGATTGATTACATAATTATAGTTCGACCGTTTTAGCGCTCTTCCAACTAGCGATACACCAAGATACTTGCCCAACGAAGTTGCTTCAGTAAATCCAGACATCATAACTAAGGCTTCCTTGGTAATAGTATCTTTAATTCTATTTGTTAATACTTTACTAACAATTTTATATAAAGTATTACACAAAGGGACTCTTTTGGATTTCCACCTTTGTATTAGAGTAGGTTTCTTTCATCAACGTTTTGGTGAATGATTTGACTGTGTTCAATTGAGTTGAGTATGTTGTTATTCTGAATGCATATTGTCACCTATTTGCACAGGTGTTAGTAGAAAATGGAAAATAACTGCTAAACTCCAATGATTAAGACATGAATTACAATTCATGCATTATTAGCAAATCATTTCTGGTCAATTTTTCTACCAAACTTAAAATAAAATGTAAGTTCTTACGACCTTTATTAGTATTTAGTAGTATACATGTAAATGCAATAAACTTCCCATAGAATAAATAAACCATCATATATAATAGGCAGGGGATATTAAGAAGAGAAAAAATAGAAATGTTATCTAATACATGATAAAAAAATTATTCAAAAAATAATAAAATACAAAGAATATCAAGAGAAACTTAAATAGGTTCAAATTTTGATTGTACATGTTGAGGAACTCCTTTTAATTTTCAATGGAAACAAATTCGATATGTGATATCTTGCACCAATCTTGTCCAATTTCAGGCTGATATATCTTCTGTATAATTCAGGAGGAACTCCTTTTAATTTTCAATGGAAACAAATTCGATATGTGATATCTTGCACCAATCTTGTCCAATTTCAGGCTGATATATCTTCTGTATAATTCAGGAGGACAACCATATATTTCCAAACTTTCATGGTTTTGGAGGACATCTTTGGGTAGTAAAATTAATTTTGGACAGTTTCAAATTAATTAATACACAATGAAGCCATTCCCTGAAACTTGAAGACTAATGTATGTTCTTGTAGTACAAGAGCCATATGATTTGAGCCATTTCAAATAGTAAAAACTTGAAATGGATATCCTTGTTGCAGTAATCAAAATATTGATTAAAATCAAATTTCTATATTATATACTTTTGTGAATCTATAAATTGAATCTGTTCGATGAGTTTTTGGGGATCCTGGTATTGGTAAACTTTAAGAAATATGTAAAAGAGTCAACCATTGCTAATGCAAAAGAGTCAACCAAAGAATAAAACAGGGGTAATGCATGGTTGTGTAAATTAACACCCAAAAACATAGTACAAATAATTTCTTCTAGTGCACGCTACTACATTCTAATAGTAAAAAAAAAAACAGAGAAATCAAAGTGTTTCATATATGGATCCCAATGGAAGCCAATCTCATCTCCTTTCTTCAATCCCCTTCTTCTAACAAAATCATGGAACCAATTTCCAAAGAAAACATAGTTTGTTGAACAACCCTCACATCTCTTGAAAACCAACACATGCCTCGATTCAGTGTCGGAATCGAAAATCGTAACCAAAGTTCCGCTTTCAACATCGGAGCCAGCAACCAACACAGGTAACACCAACTCCTCTGCTAAATCTTTGTCCAACATTAGCTTATCATCAAGATCACTCTCTTGAAGCACTTTCTTGATCTTCCAAGGATCATCATATAGCATCAAGTTGGTTGAGTAACCCCACCATCTCCTTCCAATATGATATGTGTGTGCTTTTGATTTGGGACATGGACATACACGCAATGATAAATGTGTGCATGTTGTGTTGAAAGGGTAAATATTAGCCATATAGAATGCAAAGGTTTTTTGTTCTTAGGTTTTGTTGCATAATTTTTTTTAATTAAGTGAAATTAAAGAACATGATTTTTTTTTTTTTTTGAAAGAGAAATTAAAGAACATGATTTACTCATGATCAATGAATGATTTTATAGAAAAACTAAATCAAATAGGTGATGTGGATTTGGACAAGTCTAAAAAGATGAATTAGAGCTTTTAGGGTATGTGATACAAATGCAAAATAATTTCTAATATTGTGAATACACACACATATAAAATATATTATGATGTTACTTAAAACTTTAATCATTACCACTTTTTCTTAAAAATATACAATACATGATGAAATTTTTATTCAAATAATAATAAAATACAAAGAAGAAAAACAAACAAGTGAAACTTAATACATTGAAATTTTGATTGTACATATCTAGGAACTCCTTTTAATCTTCAGGTTCTAGTCATTCAATGATAATAACATCTTTGATGTGTGATATCTTGTACCAATCTTGTCCAACTTCTGGCTGGTATCTTCTATATAACTCAGGACAACCCTCGATGATAAATAAACGTTCAAGGTTTGGAAGGTGATGCACATCTTCAGGGAGTGAAATCAGTTTTGGACAGTCTTCAATTACAAGGTTCTTGAGAGAAATAAAATTTGACAACCACTTGGGAAGCTCCTCAAGATTTTCACAGTTACCAATACGTAAGCTCTTTAGGGTGTTTGCACATCCTTGAAGCCATTGCGGAAAAGTAACAATTTGAGGCAAACCAGTAAGATTTAGAAACTTTAACTTTAAGTTGGGTATTTGGTTGTTGTTATCACCCATTGACAGTATCACCATATTACAGTCTTCAATGAACAAAGTCTCTATATTTGGAATGATATGAAATGGAAATGACTTCAGATTCCCACAAGATAGAAAAACTAACACTTTAAGTTTAGGAAATTGTATTCCTTCAAAAGAAAACATCAAATTATCACAATGATTGAATTCTAGAATTTCCAGAGAAGACAATTTGGCTAATTCTTCTGGGAAGTTAGATTGCTTTGTGGTTATACATAGTTCTTGAAGTTTGATCAAATTTCCTATTCCATTCGGCAATTTTAGTAGATTTTCACATCCACCAAGATCCAAAGTTTGCAAATTTTGGAGTTTGCAAACAGAATCAGGAAGCCTCTCCAATTCCTTACTGTTTTTAAGATTGAGACATCGTAAATGTTTCAACTTACCAACGGAGCGGGGCAAACTTTTGTATTTAGATTTATTTATTTTCAAAATTCGCAAGTACTTGCACCTTGATAGACAAGTATTCAAGAAAGGTTTACTGTTTGCTCGATCAGGAAAAAATATGGTTCTCAACCCGTTGGGAATTATTGAAATTTGGCCAAGCAAATCACTTTTAGGAACTACCAAATGGCGGACATTCTCTCTTATATTTTCACATTGAAAATTCAACAATTGAAAATCATCTCTTGCAACATATACTGCAAGATCATGCACCAAATCGTGGAATTCAAAAAGGAAAAAAGAACCGACATCAAAAACATTTTGAACAAAAGACCTTGACCGTAGCTCAAGCAAGAGTTGCTTTCCAATATCTCCCGAATTTTCACCTTGTTTTGGTGTTGGAAGAAAACCCATTGCGTCCCAAAATGGAGTAACCTCAAGATCATAATGCATAGTGCTCTTTTCAAAAAGGGAGAAACATGCAAAACATTGTTTTAGGTAAGAAGGTAATTGATCATAACTCAATTTGATAGCCGGCAAAATGCCATCATCTTCTATTGGTAAATTCCAAATCTCACTATCTTTGACAAAATTCCACTCTTCTATATCAAATTTTAAGAATAGGGAACTCCCCAATGTTCTTATGGCCAAAGGAAGACCACCACATTTTTGCACAATAGTTTTACCCACCTCCATCAATTCTGGATGATTTTTATCTTCTCCTTCTTTGAAAGCCCATTTAACAAATACAGACAAGGAATCCTTTTGAGAAAGACCTTGTAAAATGTGAGACGTTTTGGTGCTCATCACATCGGCTGTTCTGTGGCTACGTGTAGTGACTAGGACTTTACTTCCCTTAGCACATACTTGAATTAAATCCTTCAATTCTTCCCATTTGACCCGATTCTCGTTCCATACGTCGTCCAGGACGAGCAGGAATTTTTGATCGGCAAGTGTGTTTCTTAAGTGATTTTGTAATTTCTCTATATCAAAGTTTTGATAGTTTTCTTGTTGAAATGTGTTAGGAGAAGAATCACTAGCAGAATTGAGGATTTTAACAAGTAAATGCTTAAGTTCAAAATCATGAGAGACACATACCCACATCTTTTTTTGAAAAGCCTCACCTAACTGTTCATCATTGAACACTGACTTTGCAAGTGTAGTCTTTCCCATACCCCCCATTCCCACAATTGGAATTACAGATAAACTTGTATCATCACTATCTTGCAACAAGAGGTCTATGATTTTTTGTTTATCATGTTCTCTTCCTATGACATCTGAATCATTTATATGAGAATGAGTCGATTCGCGCTTTTGTACAACACGAGTATCACTATAATTGGTTTGAAGGCCAAAATTATGCCTATCAGCCGCAACCTTAGTCAATCTCGCATTGATATCTTTGATTTGGTGTGCCATCTTGAGGCGATAAGCAAGAGGATTAGAACTTGAGAAGAAACGACGTACCTTCCTTCTAGTGCTACCAGAGTTGTTGACAACTTGCAACTTCAACGCCTCGCACTCGAAATCATCGATGACATCTTCAGCATCATAGAAGACACACTTAATCTGTCTCAACCATTCACGCAACTCGTTGTTCTCCCACTGCTTTTGTTCGGCATCCAACAACACAGCTTTGATTAGTGATGAAGTGTCTTTCATCTGTCGTAAATCGTCATAGACACCTAGTGCCAAGGAAGCTTCATCAAGAACTCGAGAAGCAAGTTTGCCTATGAATGTCTCGGCAAGACTGAAGAGAAGTGATTCTGCCATATAGAATAAAGCCTTGTGTTTGTTGTTAATGAGCAAGAGTGGGAATGAAAGCAATGAGGTAATAATGAGATTAATTTGAAATGCAATGCATTTTTTAGAATAATATACGACTCAAAAGAGTTCCTTTTTCTTTGTTTAATCTGTATTGTTCAGAACAGCTCGAAATTAGTTGTGAATGTGATTACTGACATGTTCAATTATAAAAGTCAAATTTATTTAAAAAGAAAATTAGTTTCACAGTAGTCTAACTAAAATTGCCTATTATAAAATTCTGATTAGATGTGCTAATTCCGTGATTTAAGGTGTTATGACCCTATAAAAATGACAATGAGCTGGATAAAATTGGGGTTTGCTACAACTTGCAATTAAACTATAAATTTCGTTTTTGGGAAAGCAAATTTACAAATTAAAACACTGCACAAGAATTGCATCGGTACAATTATCCAAGATCTAACCACATGATGCTTCAATTTTAATTTAATTTCACAAGTAAAAATGCTAGTACTTTGTGTCCCAGGAGCATAACTTAGCTGGTAGGGACATTGCATATATTATGAAAATATCGGAGTTCGAACCCTGATACTCTCACTCACTTATTCATCTTAAAAGGTTATGAAGATAACATTGTTGCAGATACATTTTCACTCATTGGTACATAAAGATCACATCACCATCAACCTAGTACAGATCTGACAATTCAGCACTATCGCGCTAAAAGAAGTTTTTCCACCAAAATTCAAACAGCTGAAGATGAAGATGATAAGAGTAAGCGGTTTTTTACGGTTTCTCGATACGGTTACCAACGGTTATCAAAAGAATGTGGAGACCAAGTCAAGTGAAGGCGGTTTACTTAGATATTTTCATTTCTCTATAAATGGGAGAAACTTAGGCTCTTTTAGAGAGTTCATTTCCGAAAAAGAAATACACTACCTAAAACGATATTAAAAAGAAACAGAGAGAGTAATAGTATTTCTCACATATCAACCATTAACGTTGGACATGCACTTTGTGCAATATGTGAGAACACACATTTTAAAACTGTATTATAAAGGCTCAATGTCTTGAATCAAACTTTGATTTAAAAAGATGTGATGATGGAATAGAAATAATACGAAAATGATCGAAAATAAGCAAGAAGAGATCTGTCATAAAATGTGCCTCTATGTATAGATTATGGTATGAAGGAATCAACATGTGAATGCATCTTGTATTTGAAGAAATGTATATTGTTTGCTCCATGAGGAAAAAGTTAGATTGCAGAGATGACAATTTGGCTAATTCTTCTGGGAAGTTAGATTGCTTTGTGGTTATATGTAGTTCTTGAAGTTTGATCAAATTTCCTATTCCATTGGGCAATTTTAGTAGATTTTCACATTCACTGAGATCCAAAGTTTGCAAATTTTGGAATTTGCAAACAGAATCGGGAAGCCTCTCTAATTCCATACTTTTTTCAAGATTGAGACATCGTAAATGTTTCAACTTACCAACGGAGCGGGGCAAACTTTTGTATCTAGATTTATTTATTTTCAAAATTCGCAAGTATTTGCACCTTGATAGACAAGTATTCAACAAAGGTTTACTGTTTGCTCCATCAGGAAAAAATATGGTTCTCAACCCGGTGGGAATTATTGAAATTTGGCCAAGCAAATCATTTTTAGGAACTAACAAATAGCGGACATTCTCTCTTATAGTTTCACATTGAAAGTTCAACAATTGAAAATCATCTCTTGCAACATATAATGCAAGATCATGCACCAAATCATGCAATTCAAAATTGCAGAAAGTACCGAAATCTATAAAGTAAAACTAGTTTTGAAGCACGAGTCGGTTTTGTTCATCGGTTAAAGTAAAACTAGTAGAGAGAAAATTGTAACAGTAACTGCTATTATGCAAACAAAACAAGAGAATGTCTCAATGCACCTGGCAGGTTAGAAAGGGAAACATGGAAATAGTCTACATAAACCAAAGGTGCATCCTCCTTTCCTTCCAACCAACCAAGTCTAATGTAAGTGCATCGAAGTAAACTTATTTGGTGCATCAACCTACCAAAAATCCACAACCTATTAGTAACTGGTAACACATATCAAAATATTCATCAAAATCTAATTACTGCATAAAAACATATGGTTATTCATCAACGTTTTTCGTCTCTATAATATAAGCGGAATCTTTATAAATCATATACTTTTTTGAATCTATAAATTGATTATGTTCGATGAGTTCTGGAGATCCTAGTTTCTGCAGAATGAGCACACTTTCCACATAACTGGTCAAACTTTGAAAGGAAATAGTGATTCTAAATACATGTACTTTGGGTGCAATATGTGAGAACACATTTAAAAACTGTACCGAGGCTCAATGTCCTGAACCAGACATTGATTTAAAAAGTTGTGATCGTGCAATAGAAAAAATGTGAAAATGAGCGCATATAATTAAGAGAACTGTCATAAATGTGCCTTTACGTAGAACACAACATGTTAATGCAAAAGAAGATGCATGTCAAACTGATAATTGAGAATACCAGTGATGTACTGATGTATAGAAACTGTCATTGATATTTAGTAAGTATTTATCGAGAAAAATCGAACAATATTGCTAGCATATTGAAAAATATAATCAAAGTAGATTATGTGAAAATAAATTCTGTTTTTAAAGTATTTTGGCTGCTGTTGTAATTCTGTTGCTAAAACATTCACAATACTCTGTCTGTTTTTGCAATTCCAAGCACTCATGTTAAGAAATTCATGAAAGAAATTAAGAAGCAAACATGTAAAAAGAAAGACCATGGATAATAAAATTTAACTATAAGTGAATTGAAATTTTATTAATAAAATAATAAAATACAAAGAAAATCAAGAAAAACTTTAATACATTCAAATTTTGATTGAACACATGTAGGAGCTCCTTTTAATCTTCAGGTTCTAGTAATTCAACCAAAACATATTTGATATGTGATATCTTGTACCAATCTTTTCCAACTTCTGGCTGGCATCTTCTATATAACTCAGGACAACCCTTCATTTCCAAACCATCAAGGTTTTGGAGGACATCTTCAGGTAGTGAAATCAATTTTGGACAGTTTGCAATTGAAAGAAGCCTGAGAGAAATAAAAGATGACAACCAACCAGGAAGCTCCTCAAGATTTTCACAGTCACTAATACCTAAGGAACGAAGGGTGTTTGCACATCCTTGAAACCATTGTGGAAAAGTCACTATTTGAGGCAAAGATTCAAGACTTAGGAACTTTAAGTTTAACATGGGTATTTGGTTGTTGTCATCACCCTTTGACAATATCACCATATTACAGTCGGCAATGATCAAAATCTCTATATTTGGAATGATGATATGAAATGGCAACGACTTCAGATTCCCGCAAGATGAAAAACTTAACAGTTTAAGTTTAGGAAATTGTATTCCTTCAAAAGAAAATATCAAATTATCACAATAATTGAATGCTAGAATATCTAGAGAAGACAATTTGTCTAAATCTTCTGGGAAGTTAGATTGTTGTGTGGTAATATATAGTTGTCGAAGTTTGATCAAGTTTCCTATTCCATTTGGCAATGTTTGTAGTTTTTTGCATCCATCGAGATCCAAAGTTTGCAAATTTTGGAGTTTGCACACAGAATCAGGAAGCCTCTTCAGTTGCTCGTTTCCTTGAAGATTGAGACGTCGTAAATGTTTCAACTTACCAATGGAGCTGGGTAAATTTTTGTATCTAGATTTACTTAATTGCAGAAACCGCAAGTATTTGCACCTTGATACACATGTATTAAAGAAAAGTTTATTGTTTGCTCCTCGAGGAAAAAGTATGGTTCTCAGCCCAGTAGGAATTGATGTTTGGCCAAATTTCGGTAACTGAAAAATGGCGAACATTCTCCCTTATATTTTTACACTGATAGTTCAATAGTTGAAAATCATCTCTTGCAACATATAAGGCAAGATCATGCACCAAATCATGCAAATAAAAAATGTAACTACCACCGATATCTGCAAAATTTTGAAGAGAAGACCTTGACCATAGCTCAAGCAAGAGTTGCTTTGTAATATCTCCCGCATTTTCACTTTGTTTTGGTGTTGGAAGAAAACCCAATGCATCCCATAATCCAATAACTTCAATATTTGAATAAGTATGGCTCTTTTCAAATAAGGAGAAGCATGCAAAACATTGTTTTAAGTAAGAAGGTAATTGATCATAACTTAATTTGATAGCCGGCAAAATGCCATCATCTTGTTGTGGTGAATTCCATATCTCACTATCCTTGACAAATTTCCACTCTTCTATATCAAATTTTAAGAATAGGGAACTCCCCAATGTTCTTATGGCCAAAGGAAGGCCTCCACATTTCCGCACAATATCTTTTCCCACCTTCATCAATTCTGGATGTATTTTATCTTCTCTTTCTTTGAAAGCCCATTTAACAAATACAGACAAGGAATCATTTTCGGAAAGACCATGTAAAATGTGAGATGTGTTAGTGCTCATCACATCAGCTGTTGTGTGGCTAAGTGTAGTCACTAGTACTTTACTTCCTTTAGCACATATTTGAATTAAATCCTTCAATTCTTCCCATTTGACACGACTTTCATTCCATACATCGTCCAGGACGAGCAAGAACTTTTGATTGGCAAGTTTGTTTCTCATGAGATTTTGTAATTGCTGTATATCGAAGTTTTGAAAGTTTTCTTGTTGAAATGGGTTAGGAGAAGAATCACTAGCAGAATTGAGGATTTTAACAAGCAAATGCTTAAGTTCAAAATCAAGAGAGACACATACCCACATCTTTATTTGAAAAGCCTCACCTAAACGTTCATCATTGAACACGACCTTTGCAAGTGTAGTCTTTCCCAAACCCCCAATTCCGACAATAGGAATAACAGATAAACTTTTATCATTACCATCTTTTAATAAGAGGTTTATGATTTTTCGTTTATCATGTTTTCTTCCTATGACTTCTGAATCATTTATATGTGAATGAGTCAATTCGCGCTTTTGCACAACACGAGTATCACTATAATTGGTTTGAAGGCCAAAGTTATGCCTATCAGCCGCAACCTTAGTTAATCTCGCATTGATATCTTTGATCTGATGTTCCATCTTGAGGCGATAAGCAAGAGGATTAGAACTTGAGAAGAAATGTCGTACCTTCTTTCTAATGCTACCAGAGGTGTTGACAACTTCCATCTGCAACGCCTCGCACTCGAAATCATCGATGACATCTTCGGCATCAGAGAAGGCACACTTAATTTGTCTCAGCCATTCGCGCAACTCATTGTTCTGCCACTGCTTTTGTTCAGCATCCAACAACACGGCTTTGATGATTAGTGACAAAGTATCTTTGATCCTTCGTAAATCTTCATACACGCCTAGTGCCAAGGAAGCTTCATCAACAACTCGAGAAGCAAGTTTGCTTACGAAGGACTCGGCAACACTGAAGAGGAGTGATTCTGCCATATGGACTAAGCTTTGGGTTGGTTGTTAATGAGCAGAAGTTAGAATGAAAGCAATGTGGTGACTTACAATATATACATACATTATACATATATACACATCTAGTTCGTAAATGGCTAGCAAAAGTCTTCTCTTTATTTAATATATCTGTATTGTTCAATATAATAAAAGTCGTATTTACATGCTAACAAGTGTCTTTAAAATATTATATAAAGAACTAAAATAGATAATTTTTTTATAGAATTTTTTTTGTTTAAATTACGTACTATGTTATAGGTGTGAAGTTTTCATTGCCATTAGCATGACTAATCTTCGTCAAAAAGTCTATGACACACACAAGGTTGGTTCTATACTCCCCCAACCGAACTTTTTCTATATACAAAAGCGGCAAGAAATCAAATCCTTAACCACCTATTTAAAGAGTCCAAAACCTATACCACCTCAACCAATTTATTGTCGATATATGATGTACTATGTATTACTTTTACAACAGTTTGACTTATTTCTAAGAAAAACAAGTTCTATTATAATGTTGTACTTCATTTTTCATTGGTTCCACAAAAAAAAAAATCCATCTGATATCTCTAAATTTAGAAGTAAATCCGAATTTTTTTTCCTCTATTATAAAAATGAAATATTATTTCTATTAAAAAATCCATAGGACATCTCTCGTTTTAATATGCAAGATAAGATAAAGACATAATATGATAATAAATTAGATAAAAACATGATATGATAGGGAGAAAAAAGGTCCACCAAAGTCTAAAGTGAGTAAAGTTTATGGTGAAAATTTTTATGGTTGTCATTGTAACAACCCCAATATTTGTTATGACTTATGATATCCAATAATATATTATCTTTAATTTATTAATTAACGGTTGATATTACTCACTTTATTATATTATACAAAGTCATTAGAAACTCACTTTAGAGAAGCGAAATTCATGATAACATTATTTACAATACATTTTTTTTATAGATAGACGAAAACCATTAGAAACTCATACACATAAAGTGGAGGGACTATGATTCGAATCCCGGTCATAATATCCGACAATAGCAATTTCAGCATTTGCGACACTTTTACCACTTACATAAAACAAGGAATCATACACAAATAAGTAGAAATTTAAACGATGATGATAATAAAATGGAAAATAATTGCTAAACTCCAATGATTAAGACATGAATTATGTACAATATTCGTGCATTAATGCATTATTAGCGATTGATTTGTATAGTCAATTTTCCTACTGCACGTCAAATTGTGAAGATGTATCCAACAGTGCATCTCGAAGAATATCACAAAAATAAGTTTTAACCTTTCCATAGAATAAATAAACCCATAGTAGGCAAGGGATACAAATATACAATACATGATGAAATTTTTATTCAAATAATAATAAAATACAAAGAAGAAAATCAAACAAGTGAAACTTAATACATTCAAATTTTGATTGTACATATCTAGAAACTCCTTTTAATCTTCAGGCTCTTGTAATTCAACGATAACTTTTTTGATATGTGATATCTTGTACCAATCTTGTCCAACTTCAGGCTGGTACCTTCTATATAACTCAGGATAACCCTTGATATATAACCATTCAAGGTTTGGAAGGTGATGCACATCTTCAGGGAGTGAAATCAATTTTGGACATTTTTCAATTGAAAGAACTTTGAGAGAAATAAAAGTTGACAACCACTTGGGAAGCTCCTCCAGATTTTCACAGTTATCAATACTTAAGGTATTTAGGGTGTTTGCACATCCTTGAAGCCATTGCGGAAAAGTAACTATTTGAGGCAAAGATTGAAGATGTAGTAACTTTAACTTTAAGTTGGGTATTTGGTTGTTGTTATCACCCATTGACAATACCACCATATTACAGCCAATAATGAACAAAGTCTCTAAATTTGGAATGATATGAAATGGCAATGACTTCAGATTCCCACAAGATACAAAACTTAACTGTTTAAGTTTAGGAAATTGTATTCCTTCAAAAGAAAACATCAAATTATCACAATTACTGAATATTAGAATTTCCAGATAAGACAATTTGGCTAACTCTTTTGGGAAGTTAGATTGCTTTGTGGTTATACATAGTTCTTGAAGTTTGATCAAATTTCCTATTCCATTGGGCAATTTTATTAGATTTTCACATCCACTGAGATCCAAAGTTTGCAAATTTTGGAGTTTGCAAACAGAATTAGGAAGCCTCTCCAATTCCTTACTGGCTTCAAGATTGAGATATCGTAAATGTTTCAACTTACCAACGGAGCGGGGCAAACTTTTGTATCTAGATTTATCTATTTTCAAAATTCGCAAGTATTTGCACCTTGATAGACAAGTATTCAAGAAAGCTTTATTGTTTGCTCCTTCAGGAAAAAATATGGTTCTCAACCCATTGGGAATTATTGAAATTTGGCCTAGCAAATCATTTATTGAAACTAACAAATGGCGGACATTCTCTCTTATAGTTTCACATTGAAAATTCAACAATTGAAAATCATCTCTTGCAACATATACTGCAAGATCATGCACCAAATCGTGCAATTCAAAACGGAAAAAAGAACCGACATCTTCAAAATTTTGAACAAAAGACCTTGACCATAGCTCAAGCAAGAGTTGCTTTCCAATATCACCCGAATTTTCACCTTGTTTTGGTGTTGGAAGAAAACCCAGTGCGTCCCAAAATGGAGTAACCTCAAAATCACCATGAATTGTGCTCTTTTCAAAAAGGGAGAAACATGCAAAACATTGTTTTAGGTAAGAAGGTAATTGATCGTAACTCAATTTGATAGCCGGCAAAATGCCATCATCTTCTATTGGTAAATTCCAAATCTCACTATCTTTGACAAAATTCCACTTTTCTATATCAAATTTTAAGAATAGGGAACTCCCCAATGTTCTTATGGCCAAAGGAAGACCACCACATTTTTGCACAATAGTTTTTCCCACCTCCATCAATTCTGGATGATTTTTATCTTCTCCTTCTTTGAAAGCCCATTTAACAAATACAGACAAGGAATCCTTTTGAGAAAGACCTTGTAAAATGTGAGACGTTTTGGTGCTCATCACATCGGCTGTTCTGTGGCTACGTGTAGTGACTAGGACTTTACTTCCCTTAGCACATACTTGAATTAAATCCTTCAATTCTTCCCATTTGACCCGATTCTCGTTCCATACGTCGTCCAGGACGAGCAGGAATTTTTGATCGGCAAGTGTGTTTCTTAAGTGATTTTGTAATTTCTCTATATCAAAGTTTTGATAGTTTTCTTGTTGAAATGTGTTAGGAGAAGAATCACTAGCAGAATTGAGGATTTTAACAAGTAAATGCATAAGTTCAAAATCATGAGAGACACATACCCACATCTTTTTTTGAAAAGCCTCACCTAACTGTTCATCATTGAACACTGACTTTGCAAGTGTAGTCTTTCCCATACCCCCCATTCCCACAATTGGAATTACAGATAAACTTGTATCATCACTATCTTGCAACAAGAGGTCTATGATTTTTTGTTTATCATGTTCTCTTCCTATGACATCTGAATCATTTATATGAGAATGACTCAATTTGCGCTTTTGCACCACACGAGTATCACTATAATTGGTTTGAAGGCCAAAATTATGCCTATCAGCCGCAACCTTAGTTAATCTCACATTGATATCTTTGATTTGGTGTGCCATCTTGAGGCGATAAGCAAGAGGATTAGAACTTGAGAAGAAATGACGTACCTTACTCCTAGTGCTACCAGAGGTGTTGACAACATGTATCCTCAACGCCTCGCACTCGAAATCATCGATGACATCTTCAGCATCATAGAAGACACACTTAATCTGTCTCAACCATTCACGCAGCTCATTGTTCTGCCACTGCTTTTGTTCGGCATCCAACAACACAGCTTTGATTAGTGACGAAGTGTCTTTGATCTGTCGTAAATCGTCATAGACGCCTAGTGCCAAGGAAGCTTCATCAAGAACTCGAGAAGCAAGTTTGCCTATGAATGTCTCGGCAAGACTGAAGAGAAGTGATTCTGCCATATAGAATAATTTTGTTGTTGACCTATGAGGTAGAAGTGAGAATAAAAGCAATGAGAGTAAGATGAAAGAGCAGGGTAATTTGAAATGCAATAGATTTATTTTTAGAATTAATGTGGTGGATTAATAAGAATATATAGATAGTAAGTCAACGGCTAGCGCAAGTCTTTTTATTTTTAACAGTACTGTTTAGCAACTTCTTAGTTGTTGCGAACTATAAAAGTAGTTTTGAGATAGTGGACTCAATTATAATGGTAGTTTAATTTCACAAAAGGCAAAAACATCTGGGCCTCATCATCACTAAAGAGACAACCTAAAGTGCTAAAAAGAAGTGATTTATTATCCTTGCAGGTTCCTTTTCATATACTTGTTGAAAGAAAAATAGTATACAGTAAGAAAACGCGATACTTTTCCACCGTTTAATATTTTTAATAGTAAAAAGTATACCTACTTGTAAAAAGTAGTCCTCTATATTATATATAAAATGTGTACCTACTACTATTTTGTTGTACTTTGGTAATTAAAAAAATATTAATTTGAGAACTCAATATTTCTAAAAGTTAATTTTATTGATGATATTAATATTTCTTATCTTTAATTAATATTTTTTTATATGTACGTATCGAGTATTATATTTGAATGTACCATGAATCCAACTGACGTACCGGCTCTGTATATCTCTCGTGTATCAAATTCTTCAAGAGTTGCGAACTGCGTACCCGAATTCGTACCGCGTACCAAAACGAATTGTGAACCGTGTGACTATGCTTCCACTCGTAGAAGAAGTCTGAGTTACCATGATTCTTAGCCAAATACTACTTTCAGGATGAAAGTTTCACCTTTGCAGCCAAATATTCGACAGAAATAGTTCCCTTCGTAAAGATTACATTGTTCCAAGAATTCCAAATAAACCAAACGGTAGCATGCCAAATTAACAATCACCCTAAATTATAACTTTCTATCTACTCCCATCCCAAAAAACCATGAAAAATCCTACTAATACTAAGAGGGACACAAATTCAAAATCACATCACCTAAAAAGAAAAAATCAAACCGAAGAAAAATTATGTGTATTTATATTATTTTGTCATTTCGTCTATCTATAAAAAAAATACATAGGTTAATTAATGTTCTAAAAACATTGTTTAAAAGACTAAAAGAGATAATTTTTTACATAGAAAAACTTTATTTATAAATTAGTGACGTGTCGTTACCATACTATGTATTTTAATCACTCTATGCAGGGACGGAAAAATTAGTCAAGGGTGAGAAAAATATAAGAATTGATAAGATGTGTTCAATCGTTTTTAACATGTTAATAAGAAGATGAGAAAAGAGAAAGAAAAAGTTCCCATAACAAAACTAAAAAGTTAAGAAAAAAAAAAAAAAGAGGCAAAACTAAGCATGGAGGAAGAAAGTTCCCATGACGTCATTCTTAAGAAGATCACGGACACCTTCTGAAGGAGAAACATGAGTCAAAAAGCCAGTATCTGAGGAAGCTCCAAGTTTAAAGAAGAAATTGGCACATTGGCTCCCCTCTCTAAGTGTGTGATAGAGATAAACATTGATCTAAGAGAGCAGCTCCTTTATATCTTGGATCAATACATCATGAATATAATATCTAACTTGGGACCCTCTAATGAAGTTGACACGGTATAAAGAGTCAGAGTATAGCAGACTAGTTCAATGTAAAAAATAATTGTGATTGGGAGCAGATGAAATGTTAGTTAAAGATTATGCATTTTTGAGTGTGTCAACTTATTTGGTGCATCAACCTACCAAAAAATCCGTTATCTATTAGTAATTGGTAACATATATCAAAATATTCATTAAAATCAAATTTATGTATAACAAATATGGTTAACAACACTTTTGGTCTTTATAATATAAGCGAAATCTCTATACTTTTTTGAATCCATGTGAGCATATTATTTTAGTTTTGCCCTTCTAAGTGAAAACTGGATCTCTCTTATATTATAGAGACCAAAAGTGTTATTAACTCTAAAAAAGTACAAATTTGACAAGGTGAATGAATAACGAAACAAAAGTAAAATCAAATTTGACATAAGTAAATTAAAATTAGAAAATTGTCTCACCAGATAATTCCCACTTATCAAATTTGACCAGATAACATCTGCAGAAGATACACGATCAATCCAAACCCGAAAGTCAAGGCCCTGCTTCTCACCAAACATCTTTGGTAAAGTTTCTATAATTTGTTGCATTGGTCGATCAACTCCTGAGGGATGGACAGAATTTCCAGTAGAATGCTACAGATAAAAAAGCAATGTGAGAAAATAACAATGGCAATTGGCAAATACATCTTTAGGTTTTCAAAAGCTACATCCGACAAGTTTCAAATTACAAAAAACATGTCCTCTCATTTAAAATTTCATATAATTAGATAGAAAATAATTGGTGATATAAAAGTCTGCATGTTATAGACTATGTAGCAACTGGAACTTCATATTTTGTGAACTTTTGTTTCTCCTTTGACTCTTTTAACAATGAATAATAAAGCAATATGTCTGGTCAATGCTACCAAACCTTTTCTCATTCAATTTAATCATAAAGATGTGTCTTTTCGTCCAATACCTAACAGTTCTAAATTATTCCAATTCCAAAAGTCAGCATTTAGTATTCAAGCATTCAAGAGATTCGGCTTTGGCCAGGGTTGGCAATGGATTTCTAATCAATTTGTGAGTGCATATAAAATTGTGAAGTCGTATGAAACTTACAAATACTGATTTTAGATTTTGTATATACTGCTCAGAATTCTCGATTTCTCCACGCATCCATCTCTCATAAAATAGGTAGAACATCACTACTTCATGGCTAGGACTAAGAATTTTAATGTTTAACATTGAGTCTTTAATATCTCTTGGAGACGCATTTGGACCAAGACAGAAGTTACCAATGGCTTGCATAATACCAGCTGCACATCCCTCCGTTGCATGGGTTATTTGTGCATTATCCCTTGCGTTTTGTGCATACCATTCAACTAATTCTTCTTGCGCATTACTAACCTGCAAATTTGGAACTTGAGTGATTATTTTTCACAGTGAAATAATACTAGTTAATGAAGCACAGCAGAAAACCGCAAAAACATGTCTTTAAATTGCTGTTCACAACCAACATGTTGCGGATTTTGAAGTCTCCACAACAGCATTGCAACCACATTGGCCACATTTTCCCGCAATATAAAGGTTCACAGCATAACCGTGGCCGCAATTTAAACCATGGTGACTAGTATATGAAGAATAAAGTAATTCTTAAAATATTACAAACCATGACACCATACACTTCAGTTACACTGAATAATAGTTCAGCATCATTTCCAGAATCACCACAAACAAGAGTGTTGAGTAGTCCTAGTCCATCAGCTTTTAGTTTTTGAAGCAAAAAATCAAGGGCTCGTCCTTCATGTTTTTCTAACACCAAATGTTAACAAGTTGTTAAGCCTTAATAAGTGAAACGGGAAGGTCTTAGAATTTGAGTTTGAGCTAACTCAACTCTACAAAATCAGCTTGCAGAGTGAGTGACGTTTCTCACTTATAAGCTCATTTTCAGGATTTATCTCATCCCCTTCACACCCAAGACTAGATATATTGAGATTGACCCGAGTGGTCTGATAGACTTTACTTACCTCACAACCAAACTCGGATTACCAATGTTAATACCAAAGAATATATTCAACTAATGTTTACTACTATATGAGTAATGTAATCATGCGACATGAAACAACACGAAGAAACAATGATTTCAAATCTAAAATCTCATCTTTAAGAACAATGCTACTAATTGAAAATGCAAAACCTAAAATCATTGGAAGAAAATTGGAAATAGAAGAACTATATGCGCAATAAGCTATTACCTTGTTTTGAAGATTGAAACATGTAGATTTAACCATACATCGTAGAATCGGCAGCAGAGTTCCAAAAACTGGGTGCAATCATAGATTGAGAGAAACCAGATTGCGGGAGTCAAATCTTCAATTACCATATTGTTTTTATTCTTTAATTCTTTAATTTAATTTCACTTAATTAACAATTTATTATTTATTTTACTTTGTTTTTTAAATAATTTTTTATTATTTATTTTACTTTATTTTGTCATTTTAATTTTTTTATTTTTCGTTCATGTTTGTATATGGTTTTTTAACAAATATAGCTTTTTTTTTACTTTTTTCTTTAAAGTCATTTTAATAAGACATCAGTATAATTTGATCCCTCGCCATATATATAAATGGTTTAGAGTTTATGCTTATATATTTTTTAAGTAGGTGGACCAATCCGTGAAATTTGATATATTTGTTAAGTAGGTTGACCAATCCGTGAAATTTGAGCTCGATTCAAATGTTGTGGTGGAGAAATTTCATTCCAGTAAGATTGATGACACAGAGCTAGAGGATATTATGTCACATTGTAAACGACTCTTTTCTACTTATTATAATAACTCTAGTGTTGAGTTTGTTCGGCGACAAAAATGAGGTGGCTCATAGATTAGCTAAGACGACTTCATGTATAGCCTAGTCTCGAGATTATGGTTGAAATACTCTATTGTGTTGAACAAACTTTGATTAATGATATGATATAAATATGTTTCCTTAAAAAAAAAAATAGATGGACCAATATTATAATTTATACATGGTGCACATAGATCTTATTAATTATTTTTTTTAAAAAAATATTGGATCTTTCAAGTGCATTATATTTAACTGTGAACTACTAATATTTATGATGTGTTTGATCTATTAAAAAAATGAGCAATGTTATTTGAACAACCCAAATTGACAACTTTTTTGGGGACAACTCTCTTTTTCTTTTTCTTCTTTTACAACAAAAACATTAAAGTGTGGGGAGGAGAGAGAGAGTAAAAATAATGTGAGTATGAGAGAGGAAGTTGTCCATTAGTTGTCAAAATTTGGATGTCAATTTATCATTTCTCTAAAAAAATAGATGATGATGAAGAAGAGAATTGCAAATCAAATACATTCACTTTTGTTGATCAATTTTACTTATGTTTTAGGACGGAGAACATTTAGATCCTTCAGGTTATCTCTGTTGCTTAAAAAATAGTATCTAAATATTACAAATTACAAACTTAAAAGATTACTTAAAAAACTTAGAGGATATCTGTTGCAAAAGTACAACTTATAAAGCCTATCTTATCTTAAAGATATATTTTTTACTTAAAAAACTTAAAAATTAATGCATTTTGTTTATAGTTTTTAATTAGAAGTTACGGATAAATTAGTAAAGATTAAATGGCTTTTTTAAATATTAAAATAATATGTACCAAAAAAAAAAAATTAATATAAAATCTTAAAAATGACGTAACCAAAAAGAATAATTTGGAATATGTTATAACATGAACAACTTTTGTAAGAGACTAAAATTGAAAATAAAAAATAAAAATTTAGGAAAACTGCACAAATCGAATAAAAATTTAGGAAAACTACACAAATCTCTCCCGAAATATATGTAAGGGTCCGTTTGATGTACAAGATAAGAGACATGATAGGATAACTGCATCATATCCTGTCGCAATCCAGTGTTTGGTGATACAACAAGATATGATAAGTTAATCCTGAAGCTTATCCTATCCTGTCTCTCCAGTTATAATTCTTATCCTGAATTTGAGCTGGGTTACCAGCAGGATATGATAAGAATTTTTTTTTTACTGATTTATTTTATAAAATATATTTTAAAATACATAAAATAAAATATTAATAATAAAATAATTAATTTTTAAATATATATGTCATTTTTTCATAGGGGTAATTTTGTAATTTATATTCTAAAAAAGTCAAAATTTTACTAAAATTACAATATTTTAAAGTAAAATGATTATTAAAAAATTGAAAAATAGGGATATTAATTTAAATTTTTTAAAAAAATTTAAATATAATTATTTTGCAATAGTAGTGTTACTATTTACATATGAGATATATCATATATTTATTTGGCTTATTTTTTTTTTTTTTTAATGGTAAAGGTGAGCTAAGGCATCACCAATATATTGAAAAATGAAAAGAGATACAAAAGAGAAGGGGGGGCCAAACCAAACCCTTCAAGGACATGAGAATCTAAATAAAGGAAGGCCTAATCTATTATGATTATAAGCCTGCAAAATCTCTTTAGGGATTACATTAAACCAGTTAAATCCATCATAAGAAAATCCTAAAGAAGCTAGTTTGTCAGCTAAAGCATTACCTTCTCTATATATATGAGATAAGATAAAATTCATATCCTTAATCATGACCATACAATTGTTCCATCTGTTTCTAAGCATCCAAGGCACCATGGAAGAGGACTTGTAAGCAAGAGTAACCATTAAGGAGTCTGTTTCTAACCAGAGATTCCACCAACCTTTTTCATGAGCTATTTCAATGGCATTCATCACTCCCAACAACTCAGCATGGAAAGCAAAAGAAATTCCCAAGTTCACAGAAAAACCAACAGGATATTGAGCTTCATGACCCCTAAACACACCTGCACAGGCTGCATGACCCGGGCTACCAAGGGCCGCACCATCTGTGTTACATTTAATCCAAGAGACATTTGGAGGCATCCACACCACTTCTTTAATAACTGGAGCTTTAGGGGGGGGGGGGGGGGGGGGGGGGGTGAAGATTAACATTGAAAGCTTTAAGGATTCTAAAGTCAGTCATGGAAGAGGTAGTAGTGAGATTAGTAGCATTACCAGAAATAGATGTGTTGGCAATTACCATGGATTTTGCATAATTCAATATAGGCTTGACATTATTAAATCGACTTTGGTTTCTGCAGAACCAAATAGAGTTGAGAATATTGATGATTGTTGTAACAATGACCATTTTGCATTGAGGACCCCAACCTCTATCACAAACATTCCAAAGATCATCAGTACAAGTAATAGAACCTTGTATGTTAATTATGCTAAAAAACCAATTCCACATTGCAGTAGAAAAATGACAATGGAAAAAAATGTGACTAGAAGATTCACTACAAGAATAACAAATGCTGCACATGGAAGGAAGATGACAACCTCTATTCATTAAATTTTCATCAGTGGGAATTTTATGATGCATCAGTCTCCAAACCAACATAGATCTGGATGGAGGAATAGAAATGTTCCATAATATTTTAGGCCAATGTAGGTGCTGACCAACAGGAGATTGATGAGTATAAACGTCCTTGAGAGACAAGGAACCAGAAGATGTATGTTTCCAAACTAGTTCATCCTGTTTAGGCTCAATGGGAATGGTAATTTTACTGATATGAGTTAGCAATTGAGGGTAATGTTCCATAAATATAGGAGGAATAAGCCAATGATTATTAGAGATAAATTGGTTAACTGTTGCTGAGAGGCAGTTCTGCAGAAAATTAGGAATGTCAAGGGCATGGGCAAGAGAATCACCACACCAATTATCAAGCCAAAAATTAATATTAGCTCCATTTCCTAACAACCAGTGAGAATTCTCAACAATGTCAGAATAAGAACCTTTAATACCACTCCAAATAGAGGAGTAAACATGATGCCTGATGACATTTTGATTCCTAAGAACCCTACTACGTAAGAGAGTAGACCAATGATCATTTGAGTGCAATAAGTCCCAACAAAGTTTCAAATTAGCGGCTTCATTAAGTTTCACAAGACTTCTCAGACCTAAACCTCCTTCAGAAAAAGGCTTACAAACATTGGCCCAAGAAACTGTTACCAACTTTCTCTTTGAAATATCACCACTCCAAATAAAGTTTACATTTCCAGCTCTTTAATGAGACTACTAGGCCAAGAGTAGATTAATAAGCTATGCAATAACATTCCTTGAACCACACTCTTAACTAATTGGACTCTACCCGCCATAGAGAGAAGGGAGGCTTTCCAAGCTGAAAGCTTTACCTTAACTTTATCAACAATAGGCTTGAGGAACCTAGTCTTAGGTTTGCCTTTAAAAATGGGGACACCAAGGTAAATAAAAGGAAGGGACCCAATGCCGAATCCAAGTTTACCAGCTATATTAAGTAATCTAGTTTGAGAAATTGAACCACCAAAAATGGTAGATTTTGCAGGATTAATACATTGACCTGAGCAAGCAGCATATCTATCAAACAGCTCCAATAAGGCATCAATATTAGAGAAATTACCTTTACAAAAAATCATGATGTCATCAGCATAAAGAGTATGTGAGGGCAGATTCATATGTCTAGTGCCTTTGATCAGCTCCAGCTTACCGGATTCAACTAGCTTGGTAATGCCCCTACTAAGAACATCCTCAGCCAGACAGAAGAGTAAGGGGGATAGGGGATCCCCTTGCCTAACACCTCTGCTACAAGGAAAGAAGCCTTGAAGCTTACCATCGATCGAAATGGAGAGCTTAACAGACTTTAAGATAACATCAATCCAAGAGCAAAATTTGTCAGAAAAACCAAAAGCATGCAACACATTCAAAAGAAATTTCCAGCTAAGAGTATCAAAGGCCTTTGATATGTCAATTTTGAGGGCTAAATTTCCGCCATAAGCCTTATTGTGAAGAAGATTAATTGCTTCAGAAGTTAAACATATGGAGTCTCTTATTAAGCTACCCTAAATGAAGCCTCTTTGCTCAGGAGAGATAATTGAAGGCATAATGATAGCAAGTATATCAGCAATGATCTTTGAGATAATTTTAAATTTGAAATTAGCCATTGCTATGGGTCTAAATTGCTCCACCACATCAGCATTCGAAGATTTTGGAATGAGCACCATAGTGTTAGAGTTGTAATTAGGCAAAATCCAACCTGTCTGAAAAAATTGAAGCACATCATTGATAACATCAGTATGAATAATATCCCATAATGTTTGAAAAAATATGGCACCAAAGCCGTCAGGGCCAGGGGCACTATTTCTATTTAATGCAAAAACAACATTTTTAATCTCCGCATGAGAGGGAGTCAAAGTAAGCAGTCTATTTAAATCGTCATTAAGTAAATTAGGAATGACTTCCTCAATAAGATTATTATCCTGCAAAACATGATTAGATCCAAAAAAGTTAGAAAAATGATGAACCACATGATTAGCCAAATCATCTGGGTTAGAAATCAACTCATTTCCAATCTTAAGTGAAGTTATCATTTTGGTGGTGGATTTGATTTTTGAGATTCTATGAAAGTAACTAGTGTTCCTGTCCCCTTCCAAAGACCACTTGACCTTAGCCTTTTCTTGCCAGAAAGCATTCTCTATCTGAAGTGCAAGGTCGAGATCAATTTGAGCTTGCTTGTCTTGAGCCATTAAATCATCACTGTAGCCATTGACATTAATTTGGCTTATCTAACATGTCTATGTTATTGAGTTATTTATTTGATCATGATTCATATAAAAAATTAAACTTGATTATTTTCTCATGATTTTTATTTGAAATTATATAAATTTATTTGATTACTTATTTGTATTTTTTATTTATAAAATTCAAAGTATTACAAAATAATTTTAAAAAAATGACAATTGTTTTACAAGAGTAATTTTGTCATTTAAATTTGTTATATATCTTATCATATTATTATGAGCAAATATGTATTAAAAACAAAATATAATAGTTATCATGTTTGTTATCCCGTGTGCACCAAACACAGGATATGATAACCGAGTATAACTGTTATCCTATCTTATCCTTATCCTGTTTTATATCCTATCATTTCACTATGCTATCCTATCAAATCTATTCTCATTCTATTTAATCATGCATAAAGATGTCTCTAAATTATTCCAATTCCAAATGTCAGTATTTTAGCCAGGGTTGGCAATGGAATTCAAGAGATTCATCATTTTACACTTTCAATTACAATTCCATAGTCATTATTTTAGCAATTGATTTCCATTCAATATTATTCAATTTCACACCGCACTTAAAATTGTGAAGATGTGTCAAACAAGACATCTTGAAGAACATAATACAAATAAATTTTTACCTTTGTTAGTGGTATATACATGAAAATGCAATAAACTTTCCATAGAATAAATAAACCACCATAAAATACAAAGACATGTTGAAATTTTTATTCAAATAATAATAAAATACAAAGAAGAAAATCAAACAAGAGAAACTTAATACATTGAAATTTTGATTGTACATATCTAGGAACTCCTTTTAATCTTCAGGTTCTAGTCATTCAATGGAAACACCTTTGATATGTGATATCTTGCACCAATCTTGTCCAACTTCTGGCTGATATCTTTTATATAACTCGGGACAACCAGTGATTACTAAACCTTCAAGGTTTGGAAGGCGATGCATATCTTCAGGAAGTGAAATCAATTTTGGACAGTTTCCAATTACAAGGATCTTGAGAGAAATAAAAGTTGACAAATACTCCGGAAGTTCCTCAATATTTACACAATTACAAATAGCTAAGGAATGCAGGGTGTCTGCACATCCTTGAAGCCATTGTGGAAAAGTAACTATTTGAGGCAAGGAGTTAAGGCCTAGTAACTTTAACTTTAACTTGGGTATTTGGTTGTTGTTATCACCCATTGACATTATTAGCATATTACATCCCCTAATGAATAAAGTCTCTAAATTTGGAATAATATCATATGGCAATGACTTCAGATTCCCACATGATAGAAAACTTAACAGTTTGAGTTTAGGAAATTGTATTCCTTCAATTGAAAACATCAAATTATCACAATAATTGAATGCTAGAATTTCTAGAGAAGACAATTTGGCTAATTCTTTTGGGATGTTAGATTGCTTTGTGGTTATATATAGTTCTTGAAGTTTGATCAAATTTACTATTCCATTAGGCAATTTTAGTAGCTTTACACAGCCAATGAGATTTAATGTTTGCAAATTTTGGAGTTTGCACACAGAATCAGGAAGCCTCTCCAGTTGCTCGTTCCATTGAAGATTGAGACATCGTAAATGTTTCAACTTACCAATTGAGCCGGGCAATTTTTTGTATCTAGCTTTAGTTAATTGCAAAAGTCGCAAATATTTGCACCTTGATAGACAAGTTTTCAAGAAAGGTTTATTGTTTGCTCCTTCAGGAAAAAGTATGGTTCTCAACCCAGTGGGAATTGAAATTTGGCCAAGCAAATCATTTTCAAGAACTGACAAATGGCGGACATTTGCTCTTAGATTTTCACATTGAAAGTTCAACAGTTGAAAATCATCTTTTGCAACATATAATGCAAGATCATAAACCACATCGTGCAATTCAAAAGTGCAATTACTACCGAAATCTTCAAAATTTTGAAGAAAAGACCTTGACCATAGCTCATGCAAGAGTTGCTTTCCAATATCTCCCGAATTTTCACCTTGTTTTGGTGTTGGAAGAAAACCCAGTGCGTCCCAAAATTCAATAATATCGACATCAATATAAGGAAAGTTCTTTTCAAATAGGGAGAAGCATGCAAAACATTGTTTCAAGTAAGAAGGTAATTGATCATAGCTCAATTTGATAGCCGGCAAAATGCCATCATCTTCTTGTGGCAAATTCCAAATCTCACTATCTTTAACAAAATTCCACTCTTTTATATCAACTTTTAAGAATAGGGAACTCCCCAATGTTCTTATTGCCAAAGGAAGGCCTCCACATTTTTGCACAATATCTTTTCCGACCTCCATCAGTTCTGGATGTTTTTTATCTTCCCCTTCTTTGAAAGCCCATTTAAGAAATACAGACAAGGAATCATTTTGGGAAAGACCTTGTAAAATGTGAGATGTGTTGGTGCTCGCCACATCAGCTGTTTTGTGGCTACGTGTAGTCACTAGTACTTTACTTCCTTTGGCACATACTTGAATTAAATCTTTCAAGTTTTCCCATTTGACCCGATTCTCGTTCCATACGTCGTCTAGGACGAGCAAGAACTTTTTATCGGCAAGTGTGCTTCTTAGGTGATTTTGTAATTGCTCTATATCAAAGTTTTTAATCTTGTCATGTTGAAATGTGTTAGGAGAAGAATCAAGAGCAGAATTGAGGATTTTAACAAGCAGATTCTTAAGTTCAAAATCATGAGAGACACATACCCACATTTTTTTTTGAAATGCCTCACCTAAACGTTCATCATTGAACACCGACTTCGCAAGTGTAGTCTTTCCCATACCCCCCATTCCCACAATAGGAATAACAGATAGACTTGTATCATCACCATCTTGCAATAAGAGGTCTATGATTTTTTGTTTATCATGTTCTCTTCCTATGACATCTGAATCATTTATATGAGAATGAGTCATTTCACGCTTTTGTACAACACGAGTATCACTATCATTTATTTGAAGGCCAAAATTATGACTATCATCAGCGATCTTAGTTAATTTCGCATTGATATCTTTGATTTGATGTGCCATTTTGAAGCGATAAGCAAGAGGATTAGAACTTGAAAAGAAATGACATACCTTCCTTCTAGTGCTACCAGAGGTGTTGACAATTTGCAACTTTAATGCCTCACACTCGAAATCATCAATGACATCCTCAGCATCAGAGAAGACACACTTAATTTGTCTCAACCATTCACGCAACTTATTGTCCTGCCACTGCTTTTGTTCGGCATCCAACAACACAACTTTGATTATTGACGTTGTGTCTCTGATCTTTCGTAAATCGTCATAGACGCCTAGTGCCAAGGAGGCTTCATCAAGAACTCGAGAAGCAAGTTTGTCTATTAATGACTTGGCAACACTAAAGAGGAGTGATTCTGCCATATATGGATTAGCTTTGGGTTGGTTGTTAATGAGCAGATGTGGGAATGAAAGCAAAGAGGTAATTATAAATTAAGTTCAAAGAGGAATAATGAAGCAGATATGGTCCTAAGTCCAATGCATTTTCAGAATGCGGTGGGGATTACAGGAGCCCAAGAGGAATATATATACTGGATGGTATGTCAACGGCTAGCAAAACTCCTTCTATTTGTTTTATTTAATACTCCTCTACTTGTTCTGTAACACCTCGAAATTAGTTGTGAACAAATATTATTGACATGTTCATAGTAAAAGTCGTATAGGTATAAAAGTGTTCTAACGATATTGTTTACGATAAGAGATAAGATATGATAATTCTATTATATTTTATCGGTTACATTTTTTTTTGTTTTTACCATAGTTTAATCTGATTCAGTCAGTTTTGGCATCAAGTGGTTCCAGTTCCCTTTCGATCTCTGTTGCGGAGAATCGAACCGTGGTCTCCCTACCAAAATATTTGATGGAATAATAAAATACGATAAGTTGATCCTAGAACTTATCATATCTTGTTTTTTAGTTAAATTTTTTATCTTGATTTTGAGTTGGATTAGAAATCAGTGATATAGGATAAGAAAATAATTTACTGATTTGCTCATAAAATATATAATTTAAAATAAAAATTGAAATCTAATAAAATATAATTAAAACATAATTTGATGTTAAATTAAAAAATATTAGTCATTTTGAAAAATATGTATAATTTTGCAACAAGGATAACTTTGAAATTTAAATAATCTAAAATTAAAAACCTTTGTATAATTAGAATGTTTAAAAATAAAATAATTATTAAAAATTACAAAAGAAATGAATATTTTTAAAAATATTTTAACAAATTAAATGTAATTTTCTTAGAAGGGTAGTTTTGATATTTATTCATATGTATCACACATCTATTTAGCTTATCTAACTAACACAATAAAATTATTTAGTTACTCAAGATTTTGTTTAAGAGAATCGAAAGTGTTATTATTCAATAATTAATGTCAATAATTTCTTTTAAAAATAATACAAAATAATTTAATTACTTATTATTCTAAAGAGTCTTCAATGCTTTTTCTATTTTATCAGTTATCACATAGATTATTGGTACATAAATTGATCCGTGTCGATGTTCGGTTCAATTTTATATCAGTGTCATGTTGATGATTGGTCATTCATCAAAATGTAATCTTGCTTCTAATTAGTCTATTAGTATTAGCTAGAATAGCTATAGAAGTTGATGATATATTCCAATTGTTTGAGGTGTCCCACACTTTTGTACTTTAATTACTCCCTCCGTCCCAATTTAAATGAGTTGAGATCAGCTCCAGTCCCTCTATCCTCCAGTTTCCCATTTTGCTTCATGGATGCAAGACACGTGGCAATAAAGTGTTTCCACGGTTCAGATTAAAAATCATACTAAACATTTCACTATTCCTCATCTTCGCAACCACACCCCTTTCATCTCTCTCCTCCCTTTCACTTTTCATCTTCTCCATCAACATCCAACGCGTTGCCTCACCGCCACCGTGAAGCCCATCTCCACCTCAAGTAGCCGCCACCGTATTCTTGTTCTTGAATTGTTTACAATGAATAAACAAATCTACATAAAAAAATCTGCTTTATTTATTGAATTTATGTACTCCTAGGCCTAGCAACAACATTGCCACCACAATACCATTTACAACCACTGTAATTTGGTTTTTATTAACAATTGATCCCTAAATTGAAACAGGGGAAGATGCAGTCTCAGTTCCACAAAGGAACTCAAACGTTGCTGCAATGGCAGAGTTACCAATCAATGGAATCTGTTTCTCGTGGAGACGGTAACACAACGGTGCTAATTATTTTCAAAGTAACAAAATGAAATTGGAAGTATTCATTGCATTTGGCAACTGAGTAATTTTATATAATTTGCTAAGTTGTAAGATTCATTCCACTTGGCCACACAATAACATAATGAAATTGAAAGTATGACCATTAAAATATGGTAGGACGGAACGGTTCACTCAGGTGCTGGGAAAGAAGAAAAACGGGTGGTGCCGACAGTGCCGACGGTGAAGAGAGGAAGAGAGCAGATGCAAGGGAAGATGAAGATGAAACACGTTTTTTTTTATCAAACAAACACTTATTTTTAATTATTTAATCTCAGCCCTTGGATTGTTTTTTTCCACATGTCATACATCCATCTATTTAACAGGAAGAAATGGAGCATAAGATACTGGAGCAGATCCAGACTCAATTTAAATGACACAGTTGACTATTTTACGCATACCGATGCACAACTTTGATGATTAATATTTTTAATTGTATAATAGTAAAAATTATAAAAATTTGATATTTTGAAAATACTCATCGAGACGAATCAAACAACATCTTATATGCTAATATTTATTTTTGTTTATTAGTAGAAAAATAAGGTCAAAGCAACATATATGAATAGTTCACAATAGTCAACTGTGTCATTTAAATTGAGACGGAGGGAGTATTGAATATTTACTGATTCATAAAATGCTATTAATATTTTCTGTTAAAAAACAAATACTTTTAAGAAAACACATATTGGTGTTTCTCTCAATTACCAAGTTGCGTTTACTTGTTAGAATGACAAATAAAAAAGTTGCGTTTACTTTTTGCAAATAAAGAATAAAAAAAATAAAGTAAAAAAAAAAATAAAGAATCAGATTAGATTGTACTAATTCCGTTATTTAATTAAGGTGCCATGACACTAACAAATATTCCCTTCCTCCCTAATTATAAGAGTTAGTTTGACAAAACACGAGTATTAAGAAAGTGGATTTTACTATTAAATTGATTGACAAATTATATTAATTTTACATTTTTACCCTTACAATAAATTATAGTGTTTTGTATAAAATAAAAGAAAATTTAATGTTATTAGAAAAAACTATGTAAAGTAAATAAGGGTAAGTTTAAAAAATAAATAATTAATATCATTAATAATTGTAAAAGGACCTTATAAAAAGAGACAAATTTTTTGTCAACTAACTCCTATAAATAGAAACGGAGGGAGTAACAATGACGGTGTGACCGGAAAACATGGCCTTTGTGGCAACTTACAATTAATTAAAAAGTTGCGTTTACTTGCTACTGCTAGGAGGAAAAATAAAAAAGCTGCGTTTACTTTTTTGCGGATAAAGACGTGATAATTCCCTTATTAGGTGTCATGACACTAGAACAATGACAGTTTGAGCTGGAAAATTTTTCCATTTGTGGCAACTAACAATCTACATTTAAAATGAATAAATGGGACAACCAAAACTTAAAGATCCATTACATATTTAATATAATATTCTATCAATTACGTTAAGTTCACAAGACATCTATATTTTATGGTGATTTGGGGGACATACTCCATTTCTCATAATTTGGGAGTATTTAGCTTTCAAAGTCAGCTATTTGAATGCGTATTAGTGGACTTCACCATTTTAATTTTAGTCCTTACATTTTACAAAGTAGATAAGAATTAACTATATTTTATGCGATTTTTTTTATCTTTTTTAAAATATAGGGGTCATTCTTGCATATTTCGTAAAATATATAGAGATTAAAATTTAAATAGTAGGACCCACTATTAATTATTCCGTTAATTGATGTGGAAAAAACAGACGGAATGAACTATTCTTGATAACAAAAAAAACTTATGGGATTTTTTGACATTTTTAAAATGTAGAGCTATTCTTGAGAATTTTGCAAAATGTAGAGACTAAAAATATATTAATCCTAATTATAACTAAAATCTCAATTCAATTTTTGACGGTATGTGTTAATTAGTTAATTTAATTTGATTTGACTAAAATATGATACAATAAAATTAGGAATCTAAATCATATAATATTAAACTTTGAATATGACACTATTTGTTTGTATAACTCACACCAGTTCGAAGGTGGAAAAACACAAGAAATAAAGGTTGAATTGTGTTTTAAAAATTGAATATTTTTCTCAAATAAAAACAAGTTTGCAGCGGATTTAAAACACAAAGTAAGCGGATTTAAAACACAAAGTAAAGGAGGTGCTGAGAGAGAAAGAAAGACACATGATTTATACTGATTCCTCTCACAAGTTGAGAGTACGTCCAGTCCCCTTGTTACTAACAAGAGCTTTTCACTATAATCTCACAAGATTACAACTTGCTTAAGCACACTTGCAAGAGACTTCTCAAATGCTCAAGTTTCACTAAACAAGAGACTTCACAAACAAACTTAAAGTCTAAGAATGATTGTTTATGGACACTTGATATACTATCAGAGGTGTTTACAAAATACAACGCAAATTGCTTTAAGACTAAGAATGACAGATAGGTTCTTGAATGTCAAAAGGTTTCAGAGTCTTAAACGCAGTGATAGAACAGTAGTCATTTCTTCCATTTGAGTCTTCTATTTATACTTGAATGGAAGATGATGACCGTTGCAGAGAGATAATATGCCAGCTGGAATTTGATCGTACAATGATAGCTGTACATTGCCTTCTTTGGTAATGAAATCCAATGCACTACCTTGCAAATTGAATTATCACTCAACCATTTTGAGTAATAATAGTACAGTTGTACAATTCTCAAATGTGCTCCATTTATGGATAAGATTAACGTTGTACCAACAAATATTCCTTCATGTGGATGTGACAGAGTCCTAAAGAAGATTGTTCTTCAATCATTGGTTCTGATTCTGTCAGTTCTTAAGTGGTGCAAATTCCTTTTGTATTAGAGTCTGTAGTAGCTTCTTAAGGTCCTCAGCTTCTGAATCCTTCAGAGCCTAGCTTTTACCCTCAGAGCCACTTTCTTCAGACCTTGATTTTTAAGCTTCTGATGATCAGTGATATGCTTTCAGAGCTTCTTAACTTGGCTTCTCTGCTTTTATTCATAGTACTTATGAGTGAATTTTAACTATTAATTCTGCACACTAGAATAAACATTAGTAATACCAATTGCAATTTTAATACTTTGTTATCATCAAAACCAATTAAAATACTACTGATTTATGTCAGACCCACTTTGTTCCAACACAGTCACGAAATTAAAACGTGCCTATATGCTAACTATCAAACATACAGAAGAACAAAATTACATCATGAGGCAATGAACGTAACTAATTATTCAATGCAATACTCCCTCCGTTATAATATATAAGCAAAAGTTTGTCAACAAAAGTGAATATATTTGGTCTAGATTTTGAACTAAATACATCAAATTTCTTTAACTTACTTTTGCTTATATTTTGTAATGGATGAAGTACAAACACTATAAATAAAAAGAAAGACAATTTACTCAATAGCTTCATTGTACCAACAAAAGGAGACACATTTTCTTAATCACTGTAAGCAAATCATGCTGTATAAGTAAATCATGCATCAACCCATTACAAGGATGAGGAAATAAAACTCACCAGATAGCAAATAGAGCTATGAATCCTACAATTTAGTTGGAGTGATCAGAGTGCATCTATGCAATAAGAATATAGTAGAATCTCGTGCCGATAAGGTGTTAGAAATAAATTTTAAAAGCTAAAGAATAGAGAGAAATGAATAAAGAGAGAACATGAGAATATATTGTATTACTTTACAGTACATGTACTTTGATGATGGAATAGAAAAAATGCGAAAATGTGCATAAATAATTAAGAGATCTGTCACAAATATGCCATTATGTAAAGATTAAGGTATGAAGGACACGGTTGTGCATGTCAACCTTTCACCATGTGCAATGGTGATGCTCAGACCTTGGTTCAGGAGGTACAAAATTTGAATCGATATTTTAATAAAGACACATATTCAAAAATTACATTGTAATAAATACATATATATGTTTTACAATTATTCACTGCGCAGTTTCATATTTTTAATTCGCTTAGTAACTAACTAATTATTTATTTATATGTATTGCTTTTAAAAAAAAAAAACACAAGTATTTATTACATGAGAAATATATCAACTAAAAAGAAATCAAACTATAAAACAATGCATAAGTATTGATATAGTAACACAAAAAATACGCAATTTTATGGTTAGTTTTCTCATTGCTCGATGTTCGTCAATTCGTTCTATCTATCACTTGAGTATATACAAACTAATAACCAACACAAAAATTAGCTTGATGAAAATACTGATATCCAAATGCCTAAAATTGAAATTAATTTGTGAATGGTTTAACTAGAAACTGTACAACATAAATCCAAATATGCATTTAGACCAAATTACAAACTACAAATAAGAAACCAACAAAACACACAAATATGTTATTAGAACCCGATTAAATAATCAATCAACCAATTTATCAATATTGAAGTTATATAAAAAATCCTAAATTTTTAAACGCTAAACCATAAATTTTCTATTGATTACTTCAGTACTGCTTCAAGGATGTTAGAGGATTTATCACTATTATACGTATTTGGTTTGGTGTTTTGTTTGGGAAGATTTAATTTTAGAGAGAAGTTGGAAGAAAAGAATGAAAATAGGAAAAAGTGTTTTGAATTTTTGAACAGTGGTGCAAAACAAAAAAGTTAGGGGGTGCAAAGTGCAAAAAAACATAAAAATTTAGTAAAAAAATTAAAATTCTAGGGAGTGCAGGTGCTCCCCTTCACTACTACACAACACCGCCCATGACCATGTGTGTCCTTGCAACATGAAGTGCCGGAGATTATTTGGTCGGGTAAGAATGTTTCATATGACCATTTACGTGTTTTCGGATGTAAAGCGTTCGTAGAGAATTAATAGTGTGTGTTTATTGGCTATGGGCTAGATGAAGTTGGTTACAAGTTTTATGATCCAGTTATGAATAAACTTATCAGATGTTGTAATGCTGAGTTTAGAGAAAACTGGTTGTTGAAAGACATTGATATAGCTAAAGGTGATGATCCAACTCATGATGAAGACTGTGAAAGTTGTCACGAAATAGAGATGTAGTCAGATGTTGAAGTTGATGCACATGTAAAAACCACCAAAGAAAGAAAACCTTTGAAAAGGTGCACTATTGAAGAACTTGTTGTTAAAAGTGATGCTGAAGCTTTGCATTAGTTGAATATGCAGATGACATAATGATTGAGACTTGCGGCATAGTTGTTGGAATGACAACCGATTGCCCCACTTGAGTCGTGAGAGGAAGAATGTTGGGTGGATCCCTCCTCAAGTGGGAACCACACACAAATAAAAAGAAAAACAAAATAGAAAAGAAAAATAAAACAAAAGAAAAAAGAATTTTGTTCTCCAAACAGAGAGCTGCAGAGAGAAAGAAGATTTGGGTTTTGGTGACAAAAGTGTGTTCGGCAAACGTTCTCCGTTTTGGCAGAAATTTAAGTATGTTGTTTTTGTCACTTTGTTAGTTACTTAGATAATTTTTCTGAGTAGTTTTGTTTCTCTTTGTTTTAGTTTGTGATACCCACTAGTTTGCGAGGTTGTTAACTCTCTTGTTATTAGCTTCACCATAGGTGGTGATTGTCAGTTCCTAGAGAAATTAGGAAGACATTGATTGTACTCATTATTTTATAATAGTGGAATTTTTTATTGGTCTGCACGACCCGTGATTTTTTTACTCTCACGTTGATGGTTTTCCACGTTAAAATTGTGGTATCTTTATTTACAGTTTGTACTCCTTTTATTGTTGTTATTGTTGGTGTTGGTTGTGCTGGATGATTTGGTCTTTCAGATTCCACTAAAAGAGATTATTTAAACGCTTCCGTATATTCCATTGTGCACTCTGGTTCCAACAACAGTTATTAGCCGATCACGCAGAACAAACCAAATGAAGCTTCTAATACGTTCTGCACTTTAAGTTTCCATATACGCAGACACTCCATCTCTCTGTTGTAATCGCCGAGACTGCACTTTAAGTTTGCATGTTGTCTGGTACCATAATTCTCATGTCTTCAATTGATGTCTTTGTGAACAGCCACTTGTCTGTCCATGCTCTCAACGAATCTCCTTTGCCAATATTCCAATACTCATAAAGATCAAAGTAATGCCAAAGTCTTGAGTCTTGTGCTTTAACAACTACATGCTGAAAGTTTGTATTTTGTCTATCATATTTTCCTTTAATAACCTCAATCCACAAAGCCTCTTTCCCACTCCGAGGGCCCATCCCAACTTCATAAGACAAGCTTTGTTCATTTGAACTAATCTACGCATACCCAAACCTCCGTATGCTTTCGGTAAAGTAACATTTTCCCAACTCACGGCATGATATTTCCTGCCACCGTTGTCATCTCCCCAAATAAAAGCTCTCTGAAATTTTTGTATCTCATTCAGACACGCTTTAGGGATCGCCGCTGTCATCATGGGATATATAGGAATAGCCTCAATGACTGCCTTTGATAAAGTAACTCGCCCAACAAAAGAAAGATGTTTTCCTTTCCAAGCTGACAGTTTAGTTTTCACTTGATCGATTACATAATTATAGTTCGACCGTTTTAGCGCTCTTCCAACTAGCGATACACCAAGATACTTGCCCAACGAAGTTGCTTCAGTAAATCCAGACATCATAACTAAGGCTTCCTTGGTAATAGTATCTTTAATTCTATTTGTTAATACTTTACTAACAATTTTATATAAAGTATTACACAAAGGGACTCTTTTGGATTTCCACCTTTGTATTAGAGTAGGTTTCTTTCATCAACGTTTTGGGGAATGATTTGATTGTGTTCAATTGAGTTGAGTATGTTGTTATTCTGAATGCATACTGTCACCTATTTGCACAGGTGTTAGTAGAAAATGGAAAATAACTGCTAAACTCCAATGATTAAGACAGGAATTACAATTCATGCATTATTAGCAAATCATTTCTGGTCAATTTTTCTACCAAACTTATTGGGAAGATTTCTTAAACATAATAAATGTAAGTTCTTACGACCTTTATTAGTATTTAGTAGTATACATGTAAATGCAATAAACTTCCCATAGAATAAATAAACCATCATATATAATAGGCAGGGGATATTAAGAAGAGAAAAAATAGAAATGTTATCTAATACATGATAAAAAAATTATTCAAAAAATAATAAAATACAAAGAAAATCAAGAGAAACTTAAATAGGTTCAAATTTTGATTGTACATGTTGAGGAACTCCTTTTAATTCTCAATGGAAACAAATTCGATATGTGATATCTTGCACCAATCTTGTCCAATATCAGGCTGATATATCTTCTGTATAATTCAGGAGGACAACCATATATTTCCAAACTTTCAAGGTTTTGGAGGACATCTTTGGGTAGTAAAATTGTTGAAATATGATGCACATTTCTAGATATTTCTAGAATATATTAGCAATTTATAGAACAACTAAATAATTATGAACATGTCTAAAATTTTCTAGAATACTTTAGTAGTTCATAGAATTAATCAATACCATACATGTATTATGAAAATGTCATGAAAATTCTAGAATGTGGTATCTAGAATATACCACTACACCTATAAATCCTAAAACTACACAAGGAGCACCAAGGTTTTGGCAAAAAAAAACACATGTCAAGTTTTGAGACATCCCATTTCAAAATCCTAGCTGGACAAGGTTCCAAAAACTTAACTTCTTATAGCATTCATTTTGAAATTAGCCAATAAGAAACGTTTGTTGTGTTAAAAGGTTGTAAAGGGCCCGCTCTTCCTTCGGCCCAACCCAGTCCAGCCAATTCATTCACGTTCAAACAAAAAATATTGTCAAGGCAGCAGGAGGACCCGTCACTTTCATACTGCTACCTTTTGCTGTTACTACTGTTGTTTTTCTGCTGTGTTTGGAATCAAATTCAAAATTCAAATCCCCCCTCTCTTTCAATATCCAAACTCACTTTTTTACTCATCTCTCTCCATGAATCAACCATCTTGGATGGCACAAGCCACAATCTCAGGTTTCAAATTGCTTCTTCATATTTTATTTCATGATTTAATTTCATCATTTGATTTTTATGTGACATGTTGAATTTTATGTTTATGTTTGCAAATTAGGTTTTCATCTCAATCGAATCCTACGACCTCTTTCAAGACCCATCCCGCAGGTAATTTCAGTTTCGCTATTTTTCCAAATCCCTAATTTTCTTCAGTCGCATTTCTAATACTCTTTCTGTTTCGTTTTTTCTTTTCATTCTCTCATTAGAGGTAAATGGGAATGAATAATGAAGCATGGAGGCACGGCTGAAGCTAAGGGGTTTTGAGATTTTTTGTGAAGTTGTATTCTGAGAGATTTTGAATTATAGGTGCTATTTCTATGGCTGCTGAATCGAAAAAAGGTATTCCCTCATTTCTTCTAATTAGTTTTTATGGTTTGTGTGAGTTTAGAATTTAGATTCATAATTTATTTCATTTTGATTATTTATTTATGATTTTTATATTGAGATTATTTATTTTTAATAAAAATGAGATTTTTACCGTGTTGAAAATTTTCTACTTTTTACAGCTGCAGATGAAATGAATAAGAAGAAGCTTCATGGTGATTCTTCAACGGCTGAACATAACAATTCCAACATGGTAATCACCATCTCTTATTTCTATTGCATGTGATTTCAAATTTTATTTTATTTTTTTACATTTTTTTTGTTGTTTTTGATGAAGTTAACTGTTTCATTAGTTATGCATCATGAGATATGAATAATTATATGTTTTCTTATTGTATTTTTGGATTTGTATGTTATGATTAGGTTCCTTCAAAGGGTGGTGGAAGTTCACCACCATCTGATGCAAGATCATGTGTATCATCATTAAGGGATGTTTCTGGTAGTTTTAAAGAAGGGGATGTGGATCATGAATACCAATTCACAGATCAGAATGTTCCTTATGCTGCTGCTGCCGGTAGTTATTATGGTGATGTTGCTTCTACATTTCTCACACCATGTTTTTTTCATGTACAATCAGAAATTGTTACTCATGGATTTGAGGAAAGAGGTATGTCATTTAACAATATTAGCTTTAGTTTGATGGTTTTGGAGGAAGATTTTTAATGAGTTCTATATTTTCTTTGGTCAATTCATATGCAGGTATATTCATGAAGGAATGTTCAAAGGGGTTCTCAAAAAGCAAGGTATGTCTTTTGATTTTCTAAATCTTTTGTTTCTTAATCCCTTCATTATTTCATGTATCTTTTGATTCCATATTCTAATTTTGATTTTTTTTTTTAATTGCAATGTTTTATCGTTTGTTCAGGTTCACAATAGATAGCAAGGAATGTTTTTTTTTTATTCTGATTTATGTTTTATTCTTTGTTCAGATTCACTAATTGGGGTTTGATTGAGTAAGTTTTTTGAACTTTAATTGATTGCCTCATTATTTGATTTCATATTCTGTTTTATTTTTTATTATATTCATGGGTATTTCATTTGTAGTTATTACTCATGATTGTATTTCATAGATAGTTGTTGCTGTCATGCTTAGGTTAGATATATGATTGTATTCTATGCTATTATGTGAGTGAAGATCCATTCCTCTTGCTTCAATGTTAGATATATGAGAGGATGAGAGATATATGATTGGAAGTAGATGTTCTCTCCCTAATTAAATAAACTTTTATTTGCTTCACTCATGCACAATAACTCCTGTTTTTGCAGGTCATCAAAGATCTTTGAGAGCGCTACTTTGGTCTTTCCTTCGAGCTTTTATCTCATGATAAAGTAAGTCATGATTGTCAATCAATCAATCTCACTCTGTTCAGACCCAGTTTCTATTGGATTATTACCAGGATTTTATAAAAATGTCACTCTCTGCAATTTGTGCAACGGTACTATGTTAAATGTCAAACACAAATTGAGGCTTTTAATCATCATGCTCAGTGAAGAAACCAAATTCTTCATCACCACACAAGATAGGTGTTTGAATTATATATTAAATGATTTTCATTTTGAATTGTGAATCTTTTTTTTGTCATTGAAGGGAAGTAAAAGTATTATATAGTTGTATTAATTTGTGTCAAAATAACATGTTCTCATGTTGTAGCTTTACACTGTTATAAATTTGATGAGTTAAAATGATACCTGTGATTGAGCCCACTTTTGACCATATTATCTGCAATATCGATCATCCAATGCAAACACAATCATGAATCATATTTACATGGTCATGAGTTTTAAGTCAGACAATCAGTCTCTAGCAATTGAAAGCTAAGACTGCTTCGATAAACCCTTTCTTGGACCCTGCCATGGCAGGATCTTCCGTTTTTATCTAATTGTTTGTTTCTCTTCCTGAAATATGATGTTTGCTACTATGGTATTTTCAATTGTGTTTCTAATTGGTGGTTTATTGATTTGCAGCTACTGAATGAGTTAAGGGAAAGCAAATGGAAGAAGTTTTAACACCACAAAAGACTACGTAAGTACAAGCGTTTTTCTCATTTATGGATTATATTCTAATTTTTTGTTTTATGGAATGTTATTGTTTGTTCATGTTGACATATTTGAATTTGGATTTGTCAGTTAAGAATTTTATTGTCCTTTTGTGTGGGAGAAGCAAAACATGCCTCAATTTAGGGGAAAAAATGTATGATTTGAATGATTTCTTCTTCTTTGTTTGTGACTAATACTTTTACACAATTGTAGATGGCATAAATTAGGATTGATAACTTGAGAATGTGTGTCAATTTGATGATTCAATATTGATGATTGTAAGTTGATTGCTCAAGTCCAAATTCATTCCTTAATTGCAATTGTAGAATGGTTTCACCTATGATTATGATTTTTAATTCAGAGGCTACTCTCATTGACTGTAGGAACAACCAAGCATTCAGACACTGATTTTCTCACTGTGCTTCTACAAGACAGACCATATTGGTGGCCTCCAAGTTCTTTGTCAAGATAAATGGATTGATATAATGTACCTGGAGCTCTCATAATTAATGCTGGAGATCTTTTGCAGGCAAGTTTTCTGTATTCTTATGTGCATTTTACTATTTACAAGAAACTATTTGTAGTGTACCATGTACCATAATGAACAAAATTCAACATGGCACATTATGACCAATAAAAATGTGTTTTAAGTAAAAATGACCAAAGCTACAAAAATAGGACACACCATGCAATCTAAACTGGTTCCTAAATTTATCAAATTTGTTGCAATTTCTACTTAGTTTCAAGTATATATCAGGCATTACATTAGGTGTCCTACATTGGATATGAGATGTGCTATGAATAAGTGTTTATAAGTAGGAGGAACCTTTCCCCATACAATGAGATGTGCTCTATAGTTTGATTTTGGAAATTTGGATAGAAGCAATGCTTGGGCAGTTGGTAATCCTATAGTTTTGATGCTTTTAAGCAGTTTTGGTTCAATCATTTAATCAATTTCTTTAATTTTTTTTAGTTACATTGTTTCATTTTGGTTTCTCTTTTTTGAAAGGTAATTATTGTGTTCTATTCAAATTTATAGGAGATTATGATCTCAACGGTGGATGAAGATATTCACATTTCAATGTCTCTGAAATGCTTCTAATTCATGTGCAGATGGAAGTTTCTAATGCTTTCACTTTGTTCATTATTTTAATACATAAACTTAAAAAAATGGTGAGGGGCGTGTGTACTCTCCACTAATCTGTTTAAGGTATAGTTGCTAATCAAGGTATTTACCTACTTAACATGACCACATTGAAAGAAACAAGCTGATTCCAACCCCTGTTATTCATTAGGTAACTTGAGCACAGTCATAAAGTAACTATTTGCATGTTTTCCGAATAGACTATAGAATGAAAAAAATAAGGATTAGAATCAAAGCAATGGATGATTTATGCTATTTGTTCATTACTTTATGATTCATTGTTCAAAATGGTTGAAATATGCTCATTGTGGTTATATGCATTTTACCTAATGAATAACATATTTCTATTGATTCAAAGACCAACCGTGGGTATCGTCACTACATGATCTGTAACTTTTTATATTAGTCTTTTGCAATAGAGACATGATTTTTTATGTTCTTTTTGTTGAAGTGGGTTATACTTAGACTGAAACTCATTTGTGTTTTAAAGTTAGTATCTATTTTCTTCTTTGTGTTTTAAAGTTACAAATTTTAAATGAATAACCAAATGGAGAGTAACACTAATTTCTTGATCGTTGGTTGCTTGCATAACAGAATAAGTCTAATTAAAATTGAAATAAGTGATTTGGTTCATTATGTGTTCGAACACTGCTAGGGCGGTGCTTATCAAGAAGCCAGTCGAGTGTGGCATGCAAAAGACATATCAATCCCACAAAGGACCTGTGCATGGATATCTAATGGTGGTTTCATGAGTGTAAATACAACATTAGGAGTAGGAAGAGTTTTCCGGAGATCCATTTGTGAGCAGTATGCTGCTTGGGGAATTGATCTTGGTACTGCAACTTCTAACTTACTATCACTACATTTATCATGACGATTTTTTAAATCTACAAAGTATTAATTGATTATGCATTCATGTATTAATTTGATTTTTCTGATATGTTAAACATGACCTTTACAGTTTGAACTTTTTTTAATAAGGGAGCAAGGATTGGATGTGTAGCCCGTACAGTACCTATATGATATTCATTGTGCCCCAATTATTTGTTAGGAGTGTAGTGCTAGGTGATTGCCTCTTTAATATTATAGTTATACTTGAGCTCTTCTTTTATGACTGATACTAAGGATACTTTACCTTTATCCTTATTTTATGTTTGCAACTCTTAAATGTTGATACATTTGAATTTGTTTATGCAGGAGCTGTCAAACCTTAAGAAACCTCTTAAATGCTTTTTCTTGGCTTGATCATTTTCAGACAATGAAGGAGGTTGATTTAAAAGGAGATGGGAAGATTGATATGTAAGAGTGGAAAGAATATGCATAAAAAACTCCTCTTCTCAATATCATGTTGTAGTGACCATATCTAAAGTGAGACTCCAATCTAATCAATGAAACTTAGTCTTTATCTAATGTGGATCTCATTATTTTTCTTTAGATAATTTGTGTTATTTTGATTTTAGGGTGTTTAAAGATAATTGGGTTGACACTATTTTAAGTGAGTGACTGCACACCAACAAGAAGGTAAAATTGCTTCTTTTTTGTTAAAGATATGAGAACTTTTTTTTCCGTCATATATAGGTTTGAATTGTTCTTTGCACTGTCCAAATGTTCCCCTAAAAATAGTGAATACATTGGATTGTATTCAATTAAGCTATATGTAAAACAAAAAATTTATGATTATGAACATACATATTTTATTTGAAGACCTCTTTGTTATAGTGCTTTCTTGCTATAATGGTTCAACAAGTTCCCCAATACAAACACAAATTTCTAGAAAACTTCAATTTTCAAAAGTTGATTAGCATGCAGTAACCACTATTTTTTGTTTTCTTACACATTAGGACATTACATTCCATATTTCTGATTATTAATTTTGATAATGTTTTTGTGGTTAATGGATGTCATGAATGTTTCTGAACTTGAAGAGAGAACATGTTTCCCTTAGTGATCAAGTGAAACTCACATTTGAGTCCTTTCCTGGTCTGGATGTTTTAAAGTCTGTTCGGCTTTTGGGTAAGGGTCTAACTAACATACGTGTAAAATTGAATATAATCTCCGACACTACGATTATGTTTTTTACTTCGGGTGTTTTTTTGGTTTGTGACTCGGGTGTTTTTTTGGTTTGTGACTCGGTGCTGAATATGAAATAAAATAGTGATTGAATTGTCTCAAATTTTTTTTATTTTCATTTGAATTTTAGTCCAAAGCTTGCAGGAAATTTCTATGGAGATCGAGCTAATGTCAAGTTTAACATTGTATTGTATGGATGACTATGTGTAACAATTCAGGTACTATAATAAGATGTTGTTTAAAGGTGTTATGACATTTCCTATTGTTTGTCCTAGCTTCAATACGATGATTCTATTACTTTCTATTTACATCAATATTTTTTTTTTACTTTCTTAACATTCATGTCTATTCAATATCATTGCCTTGCAATTGTTTTAGATATATGCTTTATCAGTTGAGTTATGACTGTGCTTGAAGTAAAATTGGAATAGTTTGAATGTCATTTATTTTTGGATTTAATTTTTTGATTGAGAAAATGAGTCCCACAAAGTGTTTGAGAAAATGTCTCAATAAGAAAAACTAATGGCTTTGTGGTCTTATTTATGTGCTTTTATCATATACATAACAAGTTAGTGTAAAATAAATTGATCTTATATTGTTAAATGTCATTTTTGTCACCAAATTTATTTCCTATTGTTAATAACTTTTTGCTCTGTTGTGTTTATAAATGACTAAATTTGAAGATAGAGATTTGAAGACTACCAGATATAAAATGACTAAATTTATTCCCTATTGTTAAGAATTTGGTTTGTCCCATGGTGAATTAATTTGCTATTTTGTTGTACTGATAGTAGTATCAATCTACTTCTTTGTTCCATGGTGAATTAATTACATTTTCTTCTCTCATTAGGAGGTCTGTAATTTTACTTATGTGCTTAAGGGCTTAAGCTAATGTAAATATCCTAAGAAGTAAAGAGAAATTAGGTGTAGGATTGTAGTGGATAACTTAGGAGTTAATAATTATATTAGAATTATTAGGAGTGGTAGTTGTAAGTTCAAGTTTAGGCTATGAATTATTTAGTGAACATATATATTATTGATTTTGGTTTTTGCTATGTTTTCAATGTTGTATGGAATTCCTACATGTGTATGGAAATCTTATCAATTTAGAATATTTCAGTTGAACTACACAAAAGGGTGTTCACAAGTATCAATAAATCTCAATCTTTTACAAGAATAAGAGGGTCAGAAGGACATTTACTATATCACTGGTGAGAGCAAGAAGGCAGTGCAGAATTCTCCATTATTGGAGAAGCTTATGAAGAAGGGCTATGATTAGAAGCTGAAGCTGACAAGAATGATAAGTCTGTGAAGGACCTTGTGTTACTTCTATTTGAGATTTGTTTCATATCTTAATCAACTATAATAATATGTATAATAATTTTTTCCCACATTGTTATATATATTAGGTACATTGATGGCTGGACTCATAATCCTTATAGCTATTTCAAAATTAATATTTTTCCAAATGAGGTATTGAAATTTTAATTGGTTGGGCTGCCCTTTTAATTTATTTGAAATGCATTGTTAAAATAAGTACTTTAGAAATAAAGTTTGAGTTGTTTGCTGATTTTATTTATAAAAAGTTAGAAGAAAAATTCTAATTAAAAATTTGTTTGATAAAATATTTCATTAAAATTATGATAATATTTAAAATCACTATAAATAGCATAATAAAGTACACATGAAACAATTTGTTCTTACAAAAAAAACAAAATTTGTTGCAACAAAAAAAGAAAATTGTTTATTATATGATCGATCGTTTTAAAATATGTAATACAAAATAATAAAATGTAAATGAATTGTTCGCCGTGCGTTATTAATTATTTTGTTTAATTTGTTATTAATTATTTTATTTTATTAAAATAATAATGTTTACCCAATATCATTATCAGCAAATTGTTCCCCGTGCGGTGCACGGGTGTGAATACTAGTAGGTAAACATATGAACAATTGTATCCAAGCCTTTGAGGTGAAATGTCAATAACATTAAGGCTTAACCATACTACTACTACTCTCCTCCTACAATAAGTTGATTGTTAATGTGTTATCTTTTGTCCCATGTTACTAAGTACTCCAATACTCTAAGTACTCCAATACTAGCTCTCACACTACTTGCTACTATCATCTAACTATCAACTAAAGCCTTTTACACTATCCAACTATTTCTAAACTATTACTACTACCCTCAACTACTAACAAAAAATCAATGAGTTTTTGGGGATCCTGGTATTCGTAAACTTTAAGAAATATGTAAAAGAGTCAACCATTGCTAATGCAAAAGAGTCAACCAAAGAATAAGCTTGAGAATAAAAGGATTTTTTGTAGTGCACGCTACTACATCCTAATAGTCCTAAATAAAACAGAGAAATCAAAGTGTTTCATATATGGATCCCAATGGAAGCCAATCTCATCTCCTTTCTTCAATCCCCTTCTTCTAACAAAATCATGGAACCAATTTCCAAAGAAAACATAGTTTGTTGAACAACCCTCACATCTCTTGAAAACCAACACATGCCTCGATTCAGTGTCGCAATCGAAAATTGTAACCAAAGTTCCCGACATATTTTGTCAGTTGAGCTAGGACTTATGGGACAGTAAGAACTTATTTTTAAGGGTCATGCTAAACAGTGCCCCTGGGGCACTTGTTAAGCATACCTAAAGAGGAAAATAAAGTAAAAGTTAATGTTGAAAAAATGACTTTCTACAATTTTGAGGCATTGAATACACAAATTACAAGAAAAAGTTTCCTTATTAGTAAGCTTAACTAGTGCCCCGGGGGCACTGTTTAACATTTTCCTATTTTTAATACTAACATTATAGTTATGAATCACGTGAAATAATATGTTTTGACAGCCTACTGTTTTATGGACTCAATTTTGGTTGTGTTTGCGAAGTCGGAATATGTAATAGGTTGATTGCAACTGGTTAATAGAGTTAAGTTAAGTATTGCGATTTGGTAGAAAATATATTTAAATGATTACGATGATGATAATAAAATGGAAAATAATTGCTAAACTCTAACGATTAAGACATTATGACTTATGAGTTATTTTGCAGCATGATTGCAGCAGAGAGAGGCGCTGCTGCATTATTAGAGATTGATTTCCATAGATGAATGAATGAAACAAGACATCTTGAAGAACATGACAACGCAATAAACTTTCCATAGAATAGGCAAGTGAGGAAATACAGAAATGTTATACAGTACATGATGAAATTTTTATTCAAATAATAATAAAATACAAAGAAAAAAATTAAACAAGTGAAACTTAATAAATTCAAATTTTGATTGTACATATCTAGAGACTCCTTTTAATCTTCAATGGTAACACTAACTACTTTGATATGTGATATCTTGTACCAATCATGTCCAACTTCTGGATGGTATCTTCTATATAACTCAGGACAATCAATGATATCTAAACATTCAAGGTTTGGAAGGCAATGCACATCTTCAGGGAGTGAAATCAATTTTGGACATTTTTCAATTTCAAGATTCTTGAGAGAAAGAGAAGTTGAAAACCACTTGGGAAGCTCCTCAAGATTTTCACAGTCCCCAATAACTAAGGTATGTAGGGTGTTTGCACATCCTTGAAGCCATTGCGGAAAAGTAACTATTTGAGGCAAACCAGTAAGATTTAGTAACTTTAACTTTAACTTGGGTATTTGGTTGTTGTTATCACCCATTGACATTTTCAGCATATTACATCCCCTAATGAACAAAGCCTCTATATTTGGAATGATATGATATGGCAATGACTTCAGATTCCCACATGATAGAAAATGTAACAGTTTTAGTTTAGGAAATTGTATTCCTTCAAAAGAAAACATCAAATTATCACACTGATTGAATTCTAGAGATTCCAGAGAAGACAATTTGGCTAATTCTTCTGGGAAGTTAGATTGCTTTGTGGTTATACATAGTTCTTGAAGTTTGATCAAATTTCCTATTCCATTGGGCAATTTTAGTAGATTTTCACATCCAATGAGGTTCAAAGTTTGCAAATTTTGGAGTTTGCAAACAGAATCGGGAAGCCTCTCCAATTCCATACTATTTTCAAGATCGAGACATCGTAAATGTTTCAACTTACCAACGGAGCGGGGCAAACTTTTGTATCTAGAATTATTTATTTTCAATATTCTCAAGTATTTGCACCTTGATAGACAAGTATTCAAGAAAGGTTTACTGTTTGCTCCATCAGGAAAAAATATGGTTCTCAACCCGGTGGGAATTATTGAAATTTGGCCAAGCAAATCATTTTTAACTAACAAATGGCGGACATTCTCTCTTATAGTTTCACAATTAAAATTCAACAATTGAAAATCATCTCTTGCAACATATAATGCAAGATCATGCACCAAATCATGCAATTCAATACTGAAAAAACCACCGAAATCTATAAAATTTTGAACGAAAGACCTTGACCGTAGCTCAAGCAAGAGTTGCTTTCCAATATCACCTGAACTTTCACCTTGTTTTGGTGTTGGAAGAAAACCCAGTGCGTCCCAAAATGTATAAACATCAGTATCATGATACATAATGCTCTTTTCAAAAAGGGAGAAACATGCAAAACATTGTTTTAAGTAAGAAGGTAATTGATCATAACTCAATTTCAAAGCCGGCAAAATGCCATCATCTTCTATTGGTAAATTCCAAATCTCACTATCTTTGACCAAATTCCATTCTTCTATATCAAATTTTAAGAATAGGGAACTCCCCAATGTTCTTATGGCCAAAGGAAGACCACCGCATTTTTGCACAATATCTTTTCCGACCTCCATCAATTCTGGATGATTTTTATCTTCTCCTTCTTTGAAAGCCCATTGAACAAATACAGACAAGGAATCATTCTGGGAAAGACCTTCTAATTCTAAAATGTGAGATGTGTTGGTGCTCATCACATCAGCTGTTCTGTGGCTACGTGTAGTCACTAGGACTTTACTTCCTTTGGCACATACTTGAATTAAATCCTTCAAGTCTTCCCATTTGACCCGATTCTCGTTCCATACGTCGTCCAGGACGAGCAGGAATTTTTTATCGGCAAGTATGTTTCTTAAGTGATTTTTTAATTTCTCTATATCAAAGTTTTGATAGTTTTCTTGTTGAAATGTGTCAGGAGAAGAATCACTAGCAGAATTGAGGATTTTAACAAGTAAATGCTTAAGTTCAAAATCATGAGAGACACATACCCATATCTTTTTTTGAAAAGGCCCATCTAAACTATTATCATTGAACACTGACTTTGCAAGTGTAGTCTTTCCCATACCCCCCATTCCCACAATAGGAATAACAGATATACATGTATCATCACCATCCTGTAATAAGAGGTCTATGATTTTTTGTTTATCATGTTCTCGTCCTATTACATTTGAATCATTTATATGAGAATGAGTCAATTCACGCTTTTGCACAACACGAGTATCACTATAATATGTTTGAAGGCCAAAATTATGCCTATGAGCTGCAACCTTAGTTAATCTCGTATTGATATCTTTGATTTGATGTCCCATCTTGAGGCGATAAGCAAGAGGATTAGAACTTGAGAAGAAATGACGTACCTTTGTTCTAGTGCTACCAGAGTTGTTGACAACTTGTAACTTCAACGCCTCGTACTCGAAATCATCGATGACATCTTCAGCATCATAGAAGACACACTTAATCTGTCTCAACCATTCACGCAACTCATTGTTCTGCCACTGCTTTTGTTCGGCATCCAACAACACGGCTTTGATAAGTGACGAAGTGTCTTTCATCCGTCGTAAATCGTCATAGACGCCTAGTGCCAAGGCAGCTTCATCAAGAACTCGTGAAGCAAGTTTGCCTATGAATGTCTCGGCAAGACTGAAGAGAAGTGATTCTGCCATATAGAATAATTTTGTTGTTGACCGATGAGGTAGAAGTGAGAATTGTTAGATTTAATGAAATAGAGGTAATATTAGAATTGAATAGAATAGAATAATGAGTACAATTGTTGAGGAGTTTAAATAGACTATAATATACCTAATGGACCTAATTAATAGGCTAAGTAAACTAAGATAAATTCAATAATAATAATTATATAATATTTACAACACTCCCCCTCAAGCTGATGAATAGATATCAATCATTCGAAGCTTGCAAGTAAGTTCTCTGAATTGTTATATTGGTAATCCCGTCTTCACCACTTCTGCAAGTAAAGACTGGTTGATTATCATAACATAACTTCATAAGATCTTCATATTGTGGTGAAAGTTGTTTAGAAGATACAAAATTAGAAGTAGAACGTCTATATATGGAAGGACATGTTCTCTTTGTTCTTCCCAAAGCAAGAGGTACATCATTCGGATTAGTATCATAAGTATCAGAAATATGAGAATTATCATTAGGATGGTCATTTTCAGTACTTACCACTGGTTCAGACGATTGAGTTTGCTGTTGGAGCGGGACAGGTTTACTTCTTCTCTGGTACTCCTGAATTGGTGCTGAAGGTGTTGATTCCTCTAAAACAGAAGTGGGTGCATGGACATGTGTTCTAGGAAGGCTAGGACCCAGGACTAGAAACTCGGACTCAGACTCTAAGTCATTTATGTTCTCCCCCTGAGACTGAGTACGAGTAAAATACGACACATTCTCATGAAAAGTGACATCTTTGGAGACAAAAAATTTTCGACTAGGAGGATGATAACATTTGTACCCTCTTTTGTTAGGTGCATAACCTAGAAAGATACACCTGATTGCACGAGGATCCAACTTATTGCGATATTGTTTATGAACATGAACAAAAGCAACACAACCAAACACACGGGTCTTAAGATTCTGTAATATAGGAGCAGAAGGAAAATGTGAGAGCATAGATTTAATAGGACTAGTATTACCTAAAACACGAGATATGACTCGATTAATGAGATAGACAGCAGTAAGAACTGCCTCTCCCCAATATGAATTGGGAACAGACATTTGAAACATAAGGCATCTAGCAACTTCAAGTAAATGACGGTTTTTTCTTTCTGCGACTCCATTTTGTTGAGGGGTGTCGACACATGTGAATTCATGGATTATGCCATGTTTACTGGTGAAGTCAGAAAAAGTATGATTGACATATTCTTTACCATTGTCAGAACGAAGTCTTTTTATACCTTTGCCAAATTGTGTTTTGACCATATTATAAAATTGAATAAATAGTTGTGGTACTTCTGATTTAGTATTCATCAAAAAAACCCAAGTTAATCGAGTGCAATCATCAATAAAAGAAACAAACCATTTTGCACCAGAAACATTAGAGGTAGGGGCAGGTCCCCAAACATCAGAATGAATAATATTAAATGGTTCAACACTTTTATGAAAACTAGGAGAAAAAGAAACACGGTGATGTTTTGCTAACTCGCAAACATCACACTTAAATGACTCAACAGAATGTCGTAAAAACAACTCAGGATACATAGACTTAATTAAGGAAAATGGAGGATGACCAAGACGCTTGTGTTGAAGCCAAATTTGTGCGGCAGAAGAGGAAGATTCAGACCGAAGAGAGGATGACAATACCTTTGGACCACCTGGCTCATCAGAGAAGTAGTATAACCCTTCCTTTTCTTTAGCAATTCCAATCGTCTGTCCCGAGTTCAAATCCTGAAAAACACAATGAGAAGCAAAAAAGGTCACTTTACAATTTCGATCACGAGTAAGCTGATTGATGGAAATTAAATTGTTGGAAAGTGTAGGAACATGAAGCACAGAATGCAACTTCAATGAAGGTTGTAGGTCAATATTTCCAATGCCAACAACACGAGCATGAGAGCCATCAGCAACAGTGATATAAGGAATACTTGAAGGTGATGTATAGGAGGATAGTAAAGTCGAATCAAATGTCATATGGTTAGTAGCCCCAGAGTCAAGAATCCAAGCATTTTTAGGGATAACATCAGAAACAGTAAATGATCGGCAATTCATATTCTTACTAGTAATTGCTAAAGTCCCAAATCCAGAAGGCTTACTAATGGAGGCAAGAAAAGCCTGTAGACGTTCCACATCATTCTGGCTAAAAGAGGACGTTCCTCCCGTTGCAACATGTGCTTGATTCTGCTGTAGATTCCGAGGGCCTCCTCCTCGGCTAAGAACCTGTTTTTTTCCATGTAGTTTGAAACAATTTTTCTTTCTATGCCAAGGCTTGTTGCAGTGCTCACAATAGAATATGGGTGAATATGGTCGTGGAGGTGGAGGGTCATTAATATTTGCCATTGAAGCAAAAATAATTAGAGTAACGAAATAAGGTTCCCTATAAAAAAAAATACCCAAATTTTGAATATTTCAGAAAATTGTTTTGAACACACCAACGGAAAGAGGAAGTCGAGACGAGAAAACTGACATAAAAATTGTCAAGAACGGAGGTCCAGAAGGCGGCGCGTGGACAACACGCGCTACAGACGGCAGTGAGAGTGGTCGTCACGCGCCTAGGCTAAATCGGCACGTGCGGGCGCGTGGTAAGGTTTTTGGCGGTGATTGTTTCGGCGTTGGACTCGGAATTTTAAGGCGGTTAAGATGATATATTGGAAGTTTTGATACGTTGACTGGAAGTATGAAAAACGAAACGGACAGATTGATGTACGTTAACCGTGAAGAAAAGTTTCAAAGGAAAAGTGAATAACGAAAGAATGGAAAGAAGAAAAAAAAAATAATAATAATAATAATTGCGTCAACGGAGGCTAGGGTTTATGCGGAAGCGTGTCCCAAAAATCGGGAGCTCATGATACCATGTTAGATTTAATGAAATAGAGGTAATATTAGAATTGAATAGAATAGAATAATGAGTACAATTGTTGAGGAGTTTAAATAGACTATAATATACCTAATGGACCTAATTAATAGGCTAAGTAAACTAAGATAAATTCAATAATAATAATTATATAATATTTACAACAAGAATAAAAGCAATGAGAAGTAAGATGAAAGAGTAGGGTAATTTGAAATGCAATAGATTTATTTTGAGAATGTGGTGGATTACAGGAGCCAATTATGAAGAATATATAGATAGTAAGTCAACGGCTATAGCACAAGTCTTTTAGCAACTGCTTAGTTGTTGCGAACTAGGATAAGACCTGCTCATTGTGTGCTCAAAATTAATTTTTGCATTAATATATGTGGCCATTTTTTTCAAAAGATTATCTGGTTATCTATAAATTTATGTGGCTATACTTTTCAAAAGATCATGTGGTTATCTATGAACGTAGTTATGAGAATCAGTTAATACTACAAATGAAAAAACATCCTTAAAAAGACAACACGAAGTGTCAAAACTTGAACCAAGACAAGTGGACCAGAAATACTGAGAAGAGTAGATGGATTTGGAACAAGGCACCCACCAACCAGAGACAACCAAACTCATCACCAAAACTCACCGATCGCTATCGGCTCCAGCACAAGATACGTTAATACAAATATAAAAATAATTATGTTTTGAGTGAATTTGTCCACTGCCTCAACTATTTTTTTATTTCTTTTTGGTTTTCACCACCAGTTTAATCTGGTTCGGGGGTCAGTTATGGCATCAAGTGGTTCCAACCCCCTCCCGATTGGAGTTACGGGGATCGAACCGTGGTTCTCCCTTCCAAGTTCATCAAAAGTAAGATAAATAATTAATATGTAATAAAAAAAATGAAAATGTTTTATGGAATTTTTCTACCAAATGCACATTTTTACGGTATCCACCATCCTAAATCAACCAAATAAAAATAGATTTAGATTTGTATGTATCAACAAGTACCATACGCGTACCGGTGCGTATCCGGTACATGTACTTCACCATTTTTGGAGTACCCATGCTTCATATTATACATTCTTTTTCTTTTTCCTTTTTTTGAAAAATCAAATTGTTTCTTGAGAATTAAAAAGAAGTACTTGAACTGAAACTATAATTCAATTGGCCATAGAAACAAAGAAGATAAAGAATGAAAAATCAAAACAAAAGACAAAATGAAAGGAACTCACAGAAATATAACAGAGACATGTGTATTCTTTTAATAAAAATATTTGGTCCCCTAAATTTTGTTACCAAGATCTGCACTATTCTAGATAATGAGGTAAGATCACAGTGACAGTTCTATCTTTGCAACGAATGACAAAATGCATATCACAACATTGTTGATTCTACCGAGTGAGTTGTAATTTTATATAATAGCAACAAAACCATGAGAATTAGGCCATGAGATAAAAGGGATCAGTACCTGAGATTGCCAAAGAGCTCGAGCAACTTCCTCTTCATCTGGATTTTCAACGATGAAAGGTTTACCTTTGGACGATGAAGAAAACAGAGTTTTACCGAAAAGACTCAAGAAGATTAGTAAGTGATTGAGAATCAAACAACGGGAAGTTCCTTAAAAAGTAATGAAAATTTGTCTAAACTTACACGTTCAAATTTAATAGAATACGTGGGAAGTGGAAGAATGAAGTGAGAATTACGGTTTTTCCCATGTCATCAAGGCGTTTGTGCGCCTATTATCAATAGGTTTAAATGATTACAAATTTTACATTCGAAGATTCAAAATGACAATCCTGAGAGACAATTTCGAGAAGGAAAATGCCAAATGTTACGAATTTAAAGTTGAAGAAAGGCAAGAATTACATTGTTATTAAGTTGATATTACTTTTTTCCCCATTATGTATCTTCTATTTTACTACAACTGCCCATGTATGGTTATGCTTTTCTACTGTTCGTCCAATTTCGTGGGTTAGCACGTCGTACCGCATAGCAGTACTCTTTCGAGAAAGCCTGGGCAAGCGCGCTAAAAGAAGTTTTCCCACCAAAATTCAAATGCCTAAAGAAGATAAGTGTAAGCGGTTTTTGACGGTTTGTCGATACAGTTACCAACGGTTATCAAAGAACGTGGAGACCAAGTCAAGTCGAAGGCAGTTACTTAGATATTTTCATTTCTCTATAAATGTGAGAAACTTAGGCTCTTTTAGGGACTTCATTTCCGAAAAAGAAACACACTCTATTATAAAGGCGCGCTCAATGTCATCAACCAAACTTTGATTTAAAAAGCTGAGATGGTGGAACAGAAATAATACGAAAATGATCGAAAATAATCAAGAGATCTGTCATAAATGTGCCTGTATATATGTATAGATTAAGGTATGTAGGGATCAACATGTTAATGCAAGAGAAGATACATGCAAAGTCAAACTGATCATTTATAATATCAGTTATATGTATAGAAAAACCTGTTATTAAAAAAGAAAAATCATATTGAGAATGGAACCAAATGTGAGAAAATAAATTCTCTTTTTAAAGTATTTTGACTACTGTTGTAATTCTGAATGCATACAATCACCAATTTGTGTTAGTATCAACCAATTTTGTCACTTATACACCACAAGGAATCAGAAACAAAAAAATAGAAAATATATTTAAATGATAAAATGCAATGATTAAGAATTTAAGATAGAAGTTAGTACAATTAATGCATTATTATAAATTGTGAAGATGAATCAAATCCATCCAACAGGGCATCTCTAAGAACATGACAAAAATAAGTAATTACATCTATTAGTGGGGTATACATGAAAATGCAATAAACTTGCCATAGAGTAAAATAAACCAAGATGAAATTTTGGTTAAAAAAAATAATAAAATACAAAGAAGAAGAAAATCAAGAGAAACTTAATACATTCAAAGTTTGATTGTACGTTTCTAGGAACTCCTTTTAATCTTCAGGTTCTAGTAATTCAACACAAACATATTTGATGTGTGATATCTTGTACCAATCTTGTCCAACTTCTGGATGGTATCTTCTATATAACTCAGGACAACTAAGGATTTGTAAACGTTCAAGGTTTTGAAGGTGATGCACATTTTCAGGGAGTGAAATCAGTTTTGGACAGCTTACAATTGCAAGATTCTTGAGAGAAATAGAAGTTGACAACCACTTAGGAAGCTCGTCAAGATTTTCACAGCCAACAATAAATAAAGAATGCAGGGTGTTTGCACATCCTTGAAGCCATTGCGGAAAAGTAACTATTTGAGGCAAGGAGTTAAGACTTAGTAACTTTAACTTTAACTTGGGTATTTGGTTGTTGTCGTCGCCCTTTGACAATATCACCATATTACAGTCGTGAATGAACAAACTCTCTATAAATGATATGATATGTGCAAAACCTAACAATTTAAGGTTAGGAAATTGTATACCTTCGAAAGTAGACTTCAAATTATTACAATATTTGAATGATAGAATTTCTAGAGAAGATAACTTGGCTAATTCTTCTGGGATGTTAGATTGCTTTGTGGTTATATGCAGTTCCCGAAGTTTGATCAAGTTTCCTATTCCATTGGGCAATGTTTGTAGCTCCGTGCATGCTTCAAAATTTAAAGTTTGCAAATTTTGGAGTTTGCATACAGAATCGGGAAGCCTCTCCAGATGCCTATTTTCTCGAAGATCGAGGCATCTTAAATGTTTCAACTTGCCAATGGAGCGGGGCAAACTTTTGTATCTAGAATTGGTTAATTGCAAAAGTCGCAAGTATTTGCATCTTGATAGACATGTATTCAAGAAAGGTATATTGTTTGCTCCATGAGGAAAAAGTATGGATCTCAACCTAGTGGGAATTGATGTTTGGCCAAGCAAATCATTTTCATTAACTGACAAATTCCGGACATTCTCTCTTATACTTTCAAATCGAGAGTTCAACAGTTGAAAATCATCTCTTGCAACATATAATGCAAGATCGTGCACCAAATCATGCAATTCAAAAATGTAACTACCACCAACATCTACAAAATTCTGAAGAAAAGACCTCGACGATAGCTCAAGCAAGAGTTGCTTTCCAATATCTACCTTATTTTCACTATGTTTTGGTGTTGGAAGAAAACCAAGTGCGTCCCAAAATCCAGTAACATCAAGATTAGAATAATTAAAGTTCTTTTCAAATGGGGAGAAGCATGCAAAACATCGTTTTAAGTAAGAAGGTAATTGATCATAACTCAATTGGATAGCCGGCAAAATGCCATCATCTTGTTGTGGTAAATTCCAAATATCATTATCTTTGACAAATTTCCACTCTTCTATATCAAATTTCAAGAATAGGGAACTCCCCAATGTTCTTATGGCCAAAGGAAGACCACCACATTTTTGCACAATATCTTTGCCCATTTAACAAATATAGACAAGGAATCATTCTGGGAAAGACCTTCTAATTCTAAAATTTGAGATGTGTCGGTGCTCATCACGTCAGCTGTTTTGTGGCTACGTGTAGTCCCTAGGACTTTACTTCCGTTAGCACATACTTGAATTAAATGCTTCAATTTTTCCCATTTGACCCGATTCTCGTTCCATACGTCGTCTAGGACGAGCAAGAACTTTTTATCGGCAAGTGTGTTTCTTAACTGATTTTGCAATTGCTCTATATCAAAGTTTTGATAGTTTTCTTGTTGAAATATGTTAGGAGAAGAATAACCAGCAGAATTGAGGATTTTACCACAAGTAAATGCGCAAGTTCAAAATCATGAGAGACACATACCCACATCTTTTTTTGAAAAGCCTCACCTAACTGTTCATCATTGAACACTGACTTTGCAAGTGTAGTCTTTCCCATACCCCCCATTCCCACAATTGGAATAACTGATAAACTTGTATCATCACTATCTTGCAACAAGAGGTCTATGATTATTTGTTTATCAAGTTCTCTTCCAATGACATCAGAATCAATTATATGAGAATGAGTCGATTCGCGTATTTGTACAACACAAGTATCACTATAATTGGTTTGAAGGCCAAAATTATGCCTATCAGCAGCAACCTTAGTTAATCTCGCATTGATATCTTTGATTTGGTGTGCCATTTTGAGGCGATAAGCAAGAGGATTAGAACTTGAGAAGAAACGATGTACCTTCCTTCTTATGCTACCTACCAGAGGTGTTGACAACATGTATCCTCAACGCCTCGCACTCGAAATCATCGATGACATCTTCAGCATCAGAGAAGACACACTTAATCTGTCTCAACCATTCACGCAACTCATTATTCTGCCACTGCTTTTGTTCGGCATCCAACAACACAGCTTTGATAACTGATGAAGTGTCTTTGATCCGTCGTAAATCGTCATAGACGCCTAGTGCCAAGGCAGCTTCATCGAGAACTCGAGAAGCAAGTTTGCTTATGAATGTCTCGGCAAGACCGAAGAGAAGTGATTCAGCCATATAGAATAATTTTGTTTGAAATAAATATTATTATTAACAATTAGAAGAATTGGAAGATTATGAAAAATAAGGTAAAAAATAGAAAACATGCCTCTGCAGGTATCGAACTGGCATCCTCCCAATATCACTCTTGAAGTTCGGCCAATTCAACTATAATGCATTATATGAAAAAATTTGGGCCTAAATATATATATATATATATAATTAAAATATTTTTTTTTTGAGGCCTAAATCCTTTATTAAAATAATATATTTTTGATGGGCCTAAAGCCCTAGCTTGGCGGGCTTTACCCTTGGGCCGGCCCTGGAGAAGCAAGTTTGCCTATGAATGACTCGGCAACACTGAAGAGGAGGGATTCTGCCATATATGGATTTGGTTTGGGCTGGTTGTTAGTGAGCAGAAGTGGGAATGAAAGCAATGAGGTAATAAAGTAAGTTCATATAGCAAAGAGGATTAATGCTAAAGTCAATGGCTAAACGATGTGGTGGATTACAGGAGCCTTAGAATTCTACATGGTACGTCATTGGCTAGCAAAATTCTTTTCTTATTTTTATTAACAACTTGAAATTAGGTGTGAATTGAATGTGACTACCAACATGTTCAATTTTAAAAGTTACATTCATTTACTTACATATAAAACATCAGAAATGTTATTATGACACCATACAATACATACACCAACATACACCATACAATACTATTCATTAATACATCAATTTTCATTTATTTTTTAATTTTTAAAATCTATCCCACAGGTAACCAAACAAAACACGCAGAACGCAGAACTCATCCTCTCTCTTCCTTCTCTTTCAATCGCTGAAGCTTACGGTTGCCACCGTCACCACCACCGCTGCCGCCGTCGTGCACTGTTCTGTCTTCTATTATTCTCCCTCTCTTTGAATCGTATTATGTTCCTGTGAGTTTCCCTCTTATCTTTTTCCTCTTCCACTATGTCAATCCTCACTTTCAATCTCCTTCATTCTTCATAATTTACTTTCAATTCATAAACTTTTGCAATCTTTAATTAAATAATTATTGCCCATTTTTGTATTGGATCTGAAATTGCAAGGGTTGCCTTCAATAGTAGAAAATCAAATTGGGGGAAAACTCTCAAAAGCTAGGTTTAAGAAATTGAACTGCTCTGTATTTTTTTGGGTGGGTGTAAATATTGATTCTTTGTGGAAAAACTATTGTAGAATATGTAAGCATGTGGAAAAACTATAGTTTGATGGTTTTATTCTGCTTTTTTTTTTATTGTGTTTTGAATTTCAATACTTGGAAAATGAAATAAGCATTGACATTTATTGTAGTAATTGTTTGAAAATCATTAGTTAATCATGAAAAGAACAATGCTTGCTGATAGCTTCCGATAGTAGTATCGACATGTATCAGGAGTGTTTTCTGGAAATACTGGTCGGTATGAATATTCATTTTTGCTAAGATTGTTTCTTGAGGAGGGGGTAGCAGTACTCACTTTAGAACCTTTTCTTACTATCTCTTACTAGGTAAAATTCATGTAAGTACCAACATGAATTTTACCTTTGAAAGAAGAAATATTTAAGTGAATGTTACTAACACTTTTCGTATTTCTTTTATGAATTGTCCAATGCTTGCTTGGTTTAGAATCTTTTTGGAACAAACATTTAAAATCACGAGGTAAAAGAAATGGGAAGCTGAAGGAGAATTGGTCTCCTTTGGCCAAGTTGTGCTTGAGAGTTTTGAAATTTTAAAATAATCAGAAGTGTAAATCAAAATAGTTTTATTTAGAATTGGTCTCCTTTGGCCAAGTGCGTGAGATTTCATTCTCAATCCACAGAGAAACAAATTGTGGCTGAGAGTGTGTGAGATTTCATTCTCAATTAAGTACTTTGACACTTTTGACCACATGTAGAAATTCAAACATTTCACCATGTGGAATTTCTAGGTTCTAAGGAACCTAAATTATGGATTGATATCTGGATGTTTTTTGATAAATGTTCTTTCTTCTTGCCTATAGTAACTAAATTTATATTTGTTCTAAAGAACCTCATAGAACATAATGTGCTTTTGATTAATATTAATATGTATATAAAATTTTGTGTGATCATTTTTTCTTATTTCATTTACATTGAAAGGTTCTTGCTCGAAAACAAAAAAAATCTCTAGCAAAAATACTCCTAAGAAATTCAAAGAAGAAAAAAATGAGAACAAGTAACCACTTAATTGGAGTACTAAACTTCCTAACATTTTTACTCTCAATACCAATCCTAGGTGGTGGAATATGGCTAAGTAGCAGAGCAAACAACACAGATTGTTTAAAATTCCTTCAATGGCCATTAATCATAATTGGTATAAGCATCATGGTTGTTTCATTAGCCGGTTTTGCCGGCGCTTGTTATCGGAACACGTTTCTTTTACGTTTCTACCTTGTTGTCATGTTCTTAATTATTGCAGTACTTATTGGATTCATAATATTTGCTAATGTTGTGACTGATAAAGGGGAAGGAAGAAGGTTGATTAATAGAGGTTATTTGGATTATTATTTGGATGATTATTCTGGTTGGTTAGACGAACGTGTTAAGAGTGATGAATATTGGGGGAAGATTAGTTCTTGTATTAGAGATTCTAAAACTTGTAGGAAATTGGCTAGGAATTTTAATGGTGTTCCTGAGACTTCTGATATGTTCTTTCAAAGAAAACTTGCTCCTATTCAGTCTGGTTGCTGCAAGCCTCCAACAGATTGTGGCTATATATATCAAAATGATACAGTATGGATCCAAGGAGCAGGACTAATGAGAAACAATCCTGACTGCATTAAATGGAACAATGACCAACAACAGCTATGTTATGACTGTGATTCTTGCAAAGCTGGTGTACTTGGTAGTCTCAAGAAAAGTTGGAGAAAAGTTTCAGTGATCAATATTGTTGTCATGATTATCCTTGTAATTGTTTACATAATTGCTTATTATGCTTATAGAAACAACAAAAGGATGGATAATGATGAACCTTATGGTGAAGCAAGAATGGCAAAGTCACAACCTAGTGCTTTTCATCTTTGATTAATTAACTGCACTATGTGTGGCTGCTTTTAGTTATTTATTATTTTAGGATTTTGGGAATTGGCTTTGTTTTGTATCAAACCTTTGTACTATGTATGACTTTGGTTTTAAATGTTGTAAGGTGAAAGGTTTAATGTATTTATTATATTTTGTTATAAAAAAAAAGGTTCTTGTTCATGAGGATGAGAGTATAATTGTATCTTGTAAGTAAAAACTATATCAAATTGTTCAAGCCTATTATTTGGTTAAGTATGTTGTGGTACAGCTTTATCAAACTGAATTGACTGAAACAAAATTGCAATGTGAAATAAATTGATTAGAATTATGTCTTAAAGATGAATTGTTTGAAGCGAATAAAGTTAAAAAAAAGTTTAAGGTGAGCGATTTTTACAAGTTTGGAAGATTTAAAACCAATTAACCAAATTTGTTACCCAACTCCACAATTATCCACACATGACTCCCCACATCTATATCGGTAATAATTTCAAGCAATCTCACTATTTGTTCACGACTGACGTTATATATAAGACACTCTTAGGTAAGTTACCCAAATTATGTGAACACCTCCCCAGTTAATAACACCTAACTCCCCAGTTCTGTATTAATATTAATTTCAAGGGTTAAATAGTTGATACCCCCTTGTAAAGTAGGTCGGTTTTGCGATACCCCCTTGTAATTTTTTTTTTTAAAGATCCCCCCTTACAGACTGAAGATTCTTTGAGATACCCCCTGAAGTGACACCAAAGCAGGGAATCTCCACGTTTCGCCTATGTGGCACCTCCACGTGAAATTTTTTGATTTTTTAATTATTTTTTTTTGCCACGTGGCATTCAAAATAAAAAATTTAAAAAAAAAAAAACCAAATTTTTTTTCTTCTGTTTTGTTAATTAAAAAATAATTAACAGGCTTTTGAAAATTAAAAAAAAAATAAAGGAAAAAAGGGATTGGAGAGGATCATCATCTCTCTCAACATCTTCATCATCACCACCTCCACCAAGAACAACAACAACTTATTCTTCTTCTACTACTTCACCCATAACAGATTTTCTTCTCCACCATTGTTAAAGTTTGAAACTTTATCATAAGTTTCAACAACCATTTCATCTAGATTCATCAAAAACCAATTTCATCTTCTTTCACCTTCTAACAAAAATAACCCATAAAAAAAAAAATCATTCCCAACTAATAATGAGAAATCAATCGAGCTATATCCAGTGAACAACAATGAATCTGTGTAACCCATAAGGAAAATTCATTCCCAACCGAAAATAACCCATCAGATCTAAAACCGATTTATGTTCATGAAAATAAATCGATCGATTCTGCGATTTCTTCCCAACCGAAAATAGTCCATGAAAATAACCCATCGATTTCTGCGATTTCTGCGTTTTTCGATTTTGTTGATGGCGATTTATGTTGTTTGAATGAACTGAAAGAATGTACAGTGGAGGCTTGAACCAAAAAGAAGAAAAGATGGAATCTGGAAATGGAACAGCGGTGGAACAAACAGAAGATTCGGTAGCGAAGGAGGGAAACAAACCAAGCCAGAAATTGTCTAGAAATTGAAGTAATCTTAGAAACGTGGTACTGCTTAAGAGATTCATCAAGGCATTGGAAACAGTAAGGAAATTCCACCCAAGAGGGCCTTCTTGAATATTGTTGTTATTGTAACCATAAAACTTGATGATGATGGTAGTGGTGAAAGGATGAAGATCTAAGTTTGTTGGATGAAGATTATGATTGAAGATGAAGGAGATGGATGAAGATCATGTTATTATTACATTTTTCATTTTTTATAAATAAATAATAAGTTAATGTTTTTTTAATTCTTAGTTGCAAAATTTTATTTCATTAAGATTTTATTTTTTATATAATTTTTATTTTTTTATTAATTTATTTAAGTTTTAAAATTAATAATTAATAATAAGTTTAATGTTTTTATTTAATATTTACTGTTTTTTTAAAATAGTTAATATTAATATTTAAATAAATAAAAGAAAGAAAATAGAAAAAAATATTTGGTTTTTTATTTTTTATTTTTTTTAAATTTTTAATGCCACGTGGCAAAAAAAATTAATTAAAAAATTAAAAAATTCCACGTGGAGGTGCCACATAGGCGAAATGTGGAGATTCCCTGCCTTGGTGTCACTCCAGGGGGTATCTCAAAGAATCTTCAGTCTGTAAGGGGGGATCTTTAAAAAAAAAATTTACAAGGGGGTATCGCAAAACCGACCTACTTTGTAAGGGGTATCAACTATTTAACCCTAATTTCAATGAATCTTACTATTTGTTCACGAGTGGAACTGTACATATGACACATTTCTGCTTTATTCTAAGGTGAAAAAGTTAAAACAAAGTTCAAGGTGATTTGATTTTTCATTTTTTGAAGAGTTTAGGTAAGTTAACCAAATGATGTGAACACCTCCCCAGTTAATTACACATAACTCTCCAGCTCTGTATTAATATTAATTTCAATGAATCTTACTATTTGTTCACGAGTGGAACTGTATATATGACACATTTCTGCTTTATTCTATGGTGAAAAAGTTAAAACAAAGTTCAAGGTGATTTGATTTTTCAATTTTTGAAGAGTTTAGGCACGTTAACCAAAGTATGTGAACAAGTCCCCAGTTAAAACAAATTTTGCCGTTTCAAAAAAAAAAATATTAATTTCAATGAATCTTACTATTTGTTCACGAGTGGAACTGTATATATGACACGTTTTTTTTTATTCTATGGTGAAAAAGTTAAAACAAAGTTCAAGGTGATTTGATTTTTCATTTTTTGAAGGGTTTAGGTACCTTAACCAAATTATGTGAACTAGTCCCCATATAATAACACCTAACTCCCCAGTTCTTTATTAATATTAATTTCAATGAATCTTACTATTTGTTCACGAGTTAACAAAGTCAATACCTTTTCTATTCTATATAAACTTCAATCACATTATCAAATATTGAATCTTGACCTTGTTCAAAAAATGAGAGATTAGAGATACTTATTGATTGATTTAGATTGGTGTTATGAGAACCAAACATCTGTAACATAGTGAGTATCCTATGCTATTTATTACGAAAAGCTTGCTAATGAAACACAAGATTTACACTTTAAGAAAGGATAAAATAGAACAACCACATAACTTTCTGTTGGAGTGGAACTCAAGGGTGTATGTGGGATATTAAATCAAGGGCCATGATACATTCTTGGTTTTTCTTTTCATAATAAGATTTACATTCTATTTATAAACACAAATGTCATAACTTGTAATCTACTTCAATCATATTACATTCAATTGTGGTTTATGCGGCCGTGGCCTATTCTCTAATGCCACGGTTTTTCAACTTTAGGCCTTGAAAATAGAAAACCGCAGCCTAAAATATTAGAAGAAGCCACGGTTTGGAAGGCCAATTTTAAGCTACGGTTTTTTCAACAGGGTTTAGGCCACAACTGCACAAACGTGGCCGGTACTTTAAGGCCACGCTTATATGTTTTAGGCAAATTGTAAAGCAAGATTATTAATTAATGATCATCGTTTAAAACAAATAAACCATTAGTTAAACTTTATTCATCAAATAAAATAAGTAAGAATTGTAAATGATCAAATCTTAATTTCATTTATAACCAATCAAGTCTGTACAAATTAAAAATAAAAGAAAAGGACTAGAACATCAATTACATCAAGTATTACATTTTTTTCTTACAATAATTCTATAAACATCAAAGTCTTCAATATATTTCCTTAGCTTCATTTATGATCTTTGAGTCCATACTGCAAATATAAAACATGTTAGAAGTAGCCTCATTTTTTAATATAAATATTCAATTCAAATGCAAGACACTAAAACCTTTTCAAAACTCAATTAATTGTCTATGCTTAAAATGACAACCTGTATATATGTCAAGCACACTAAAGACTTGTATCAACGAGGCAAACTAGGAACCTATATCTCAAGCACACTCTCCATATATATACAATAAAAATGACAGTACAATTCAAACATAGATTACAATTTTTAAATTAAAACCTTACTTGTATATCAAACAAGGAAAACTAAGCATAATCATGTGTCAGCCTCTGCTTGGTTCTAGCACTCCTTGCCACTGCTTCCATGCATTAGCAAGCTTGTGATGAATGTAGTAAAAAGTGGCAGAGGTTCTAGCATGAATCATGTATCATCAAAATGTAATTTAAAAACAAAGAAATACAATCAGAAATTGCAAATAAATAGAAATTAACTTGAAAATTAAATAGATGATATAAGATAAGCTGGAAAGGATAAGACTTCACATTTGGAATAAATAGTTAAGACTCTCACAAGACAGAGACAAACAAAGCAACTAGTGTAGTTTTGTTGCAGCTCTAACCACATAACTAATGAAAATAAAGCATGTGACCATCACTTTTGTTCCAAGCTACAGGGAGCCTTACATTAAAGCTCCAACTTTCCAAAACGTGGACTGAATTGACCTAAAGTCAAAAATGGTGTAGTGCACGCATAAAAAAAAAAGAAAAGCAATCAACATAGAAATACTCAAAACAACTTATTTAATATAATCACTTAACAAACTTTGAACAAACAACTTATTTAATAATGAACTGAATCAATCAATCATAAGAAGAAAAAGAACAAGAACAAAGGATGTGGAAAATATAATTTAGAGAAACCATGTACTAATTAATTCACCATTACCACCAAAAGCATGTACAAGAAAGTTCAATCAAAATATTTCAAGATAGGATTTCAAGATCAATAACAAAATCTTATTGTAAGGAAATATTTCCCAGCATTATGACTACTAAATTCAACAAAATCTTGAGTAACTGCAGCTACTTCGTTCAACCGCATAAATTAGTTAGTGGGAGAAGGTAGTTAAGCAAAGATTCACAAATTTCCAAGATACACATGTCAGCCATGTCTTTAGCAACAGGAAAAATTCCATAGAATGTGGTATATGGGCACCAAATAGTGAAGAAAGCCGAATGAATTTAGCTAATAAACCAAACAGCTAACAATTCCTTTTCACTAATATTATGGAAAACACACCAAATTGCTTAAAGTCATTATTTCACATCGCAAAATGGATATTGTTAAAGAACAACTTGGAAACAAAATATGACACTATTTCAATTTCATTTCAAATTTAATCTAATTAAGGGAAAATCTCAAATCTGTGACTTAAAGTGCAAATTTGAAACAGAGTATAATTAAGAAGAGAACCAATTGAAAATGAGTAAAAAAACAGATCTAAAACAGAAATTCTTCTTCATTGCAACAAATAGTTACACAACAGTTTCACTTTCACCATGAAATCATAAACTACCTATCACCAAATACACATAACATAAACAACATCCATAGCAGTAACAGTCTTTCTCCTAGCATAGATTTCTTAACCAAATGTTGTTGAATATTTTGTTGAAAGTGAAACTGGCTTATTTATATAATCACTTAACAATCAAAATAGCTTAACAATCGTTTGTCTATGAAATCAACCATCAAACAAAGATTCTAAATTCTAGAAACAGAAACATAAAATAGAATTTGAGATTTGCTTACATCGAATCGAATCGGCAGCGAGAGTGAGAGAGAGGGAGAGCAGTGGTGGGGCGGCGAGATGGAGAGAGAGTGAGAACTGAGAGCGGACAGCGGCGGTGGTGCACTGGTGCGGCGGCGGACGGTGGCAGCGGCGACGGTATTGATATTGATGATGGAGAATACGTGAGAGAGCGACGGTGTTGAGTGAGAGAGAGGCAGAGAGCAGCGTACCTTTACCCTTTACTTTTTACTTTCTTTTAATTTTTTATTTTTAATTAAAAAACAATGACAGCAAGTGGGTATTTATGAACAGTGGTGTACGTGGTGTATGTATTGGTGTATGCATAGGGTGTCATAATAACATTTCTGATAAAACATCATACGTTAGCCCACAAATCCCAGCTTAATTGATATAAATATCGAAATTGTTAAATTGGATGTCATGATCGAAGTACGAATCCTAATTTCTCCATTTTGTGTGTATGTTTTCAAGCAAACTTTATTCTTACTCTACAAGCAAACTTTATTTATAAATTAGCAATGTGTCGCTACTACTTAATCACTAATGAGCTGGAAAAAAATTGGCGTTTGTGGCTACTTGCAGTTTTAGTATATTATTACAATAGTCTTATGATATACTACTATTTTGAACAACATGGGCTAATAATTTTCAAACTAGGTGTAATATAATAGTATTGTGATGTAAGGTGTGAATACCAAGACTTTGATTCTTTATTTTATCAAATCACATTGTTTGGAATATATGTTTAAGATGAGAGTCGACAAGATAACTCTAGTGATTATGTATTTGGTTTTAAAATTGCTTCTAGTACTGAAAAAATTAGGGGGTAAAAGACCAAACAAAACTGATATTGCTGTCCTTTAACTAAATTTACGTTAAAATTTATGCATTCTCTTAGTGTCGTCTATTTTAAATTCACAGAGGAAAAGAATTATGCAGATATTTCTCAACAATTTGTAGGCCGAAATTGTGGATGCATCCACAAATAGCATCATCAATATTGGAGAGAACAAAAGTGTAATAAGAATAGTTAATTGGAATTTTACATGTATTGGAAGAAAAATATAGGAAGGGGTAACGTTTTGATACAATAATTAAGAGAGCTATTGTTTATATGTAACTGGTTAAAGTCTTGCTATAATTTCTGCACTATAATAACTGTGGTTCAATGGAAATTGACGTTGAACTTAGTAGGGAGAACCACGGTTCGATCCCCTACAACTGCGATCGAGAGAGGGCTGAATTTACTTATGTCAGAACTGACCCCCGAACCAAATTAAACTTTTGAAAAATAAAAATAAAATAAAGTCTTGCTATAATTTCTGCACTATAACGGGGGCTAATATAATTAGTAACCTAGTGGAATTGGATTTGGTGCAGTCTCTGCTCTATCATTCAATATCAGAACCAGTAACCAACACAGGTAACACCAACTCCTCTGCTAAATCTTTGTCCAACATTAGCTTATCATCAACATCACTCTCTTGGAGCACCATCTCCTTCCAATATGATATGTGTGTGTTTTTGATTTGGGACATGGACATACACCCAATGATAAATGGGTGCATGTTGTGTTGAAAGGGTAAATATTAGCCATATAGAATGCAAAGGTTTTTTGTTCTTAGGTTTTGTTGCATAAATTTTTTTAATTAAGTGAAATTAAAGAACATGATTTACTCATGATCAATGAATGATTTTATAGAAAAACTAAATCAAATAGGTGATGTGGATTTGGACAAGTCTAAAAAGATGAATTAGAGCTTTTAGGGTAAGTGATACAAATGCAAAATATTTCTAATATTGTGATTACACACACATATAAATATATTATGATGTTACTTAAAATTTTAATCATCACCACTTTTTCTTAAAAATAAAAAGATTCTAATGAATAAATCATGTAAATTAAAAAATAAATAGTAATTTTAAATTTATTAACAATTAGTATTGTTTTTCCAATTGATTCTTTAAGAAAGAAATAATTTATTTCTTTTTTTCCATATTATAACTTCTTTATAGAAAAGAAATAAAATAACTAGGGAATAATTTGATAAAGAAATAAAAAATACGGGTAAAAATTTAGACAACGATCCTGCAAAAAGGACAAATAAATTTCAAAGAAAGGTCTTATTTTGAGGAATTTTGGTATTATTAATTTTTAGTTAACTATTATAATGTTGTACTTCATAGAAAAAAATCATCTGATATCTCTCAATTTAGAAGTAAATCCGTAATTTTTTCCTCTATCATAAAAATGAAATATTTCTATTAAAAAATTCATAAGATAAAGTGAATTAACGGTTGATATATTATCTTTAATTTATTAATTAATGATTGATATTATTCACTTTACACTATAAAGTGAATCACTCATTTTAGAGTAGGGATGTTCGCGGCGCGAGTTGGTCGGTTTTGGGCCTAAAAGTCATGCAAACTACGACATAAAAATATATGCGGTTCGGTTTGATTCGATTGGTTTTTAAAAACTCATCCAAACAAAACCAAACTAATGCAGTTAAGATTGATCCAATTTATCGCAATATAAAAAATTAGACAATATTACCAACTTTTTACAAAATAAACATAGAAAGTTTTAATTTATTTTATTATTTACACAATATAATATGCATATAAAGGGAATTGCATATATATATATATACGATTTTTTTTGAAGAAGAGTAAAAACTTATTTTTAATACTAACATTATAGTTATGAATCACGTGAAATAATATCTTTTGACAGTCTAATGTTTTATGGACTCAATTTTGGTTGTGTTTGCTAAGTCGGAATAGGTAATAGGTTGATTGCTACTGGTTGATAGAGTTAAATTAACTATTGCGGTTTGATTTGATTCGATTTTTTAAAATAAAAACCGTAAACCTAACCACGGTTTAGAAGAAAAATGATCGGTGCAGTTTAAACTAAATGTGATTTTTTGCAGTTTTCGGTTTGAATCAGTTCGTTTTACGGTTTTAATTTTGGACTGATTTGGATATGAATACCCCTACTATTTTGAACATGATTAGTGTCATTTGGGATGCTGTCAACTGATACAAAGTGGAGAAATTGAGATTCGAACCCGGATGATACATCCGACGATAATAATTTTGGCATTTATGCCGTTTTACCACTTACATAAAACAAGGATTAGTAGAAAATATATTTAAATGATTATGATGATGATAATAAAATGGAAAATAATTGCTAAACTCCAACTCCAATGATTAAGACATGATTATGAATTATTTTGCAGCATGATTGCAACAGAGAGAGGCGCTGCTGCGGATCCAAGTCGGAATTATATAAAATTCATGCATTATTAGAGATTGATTTCTAGTAAATTTTCCTACTGCACTTAAAATTGTGAAGATGAATGAATGAAACAGGACATCTTGAAGAACATGACAACGCAATAAACTTTCCAAAATAGGCAAGTGAGGAAATACAGAGCTCTATATACAATACATGATGAAATTTTTATTCAAATAATAATAAAATACAAAGAAGAAAATCAAACAAGTGAAACTTAATACATTCAAATTTTGATTGTACATATCTAGAAACTCCTTTTAATCTTCATGCTCTTGTAATTCAACGATAACATCTTTGATATGTGATATCTTGTACCAATCTTCTCCAACTTCTGGCTGGTATCTTCTATATAACTCAGGACAATCAATGATATGTAAAACTTGAAGGTTCGGAAGCACGTCTTCAGGGAGTGAAGTCAATTTTGGACAGTTCCTCGATAAATAAAGATTCTTGAGAGAAATAAAAGTTGACAACCACTTGGGAAGCTCCTCAAGATTTTCACAGTCCTCAATACCTAAGGTATGTAGGGTGTTTGCACATCCTTGAAGCCATTGCGGAAAAGTAACTATTTGAGGCAAGGAGTCGAGATTTAGAAACTTTAACTTTAAGTTGGGTATTTGGTTGTTGTTATCACCCATTGACAATATCACCATATTACAGTCTTCAATGAACAAACTCTCTATATTTGGAATGATATGAAATGGCAATGACTTCAGATTCCCACATGATACAAAACTTAATCCTTTAAGTTTAGGAAATTGTATTCCTTCAAAAGAAAACATCAAATTATCACAATGATTGAATTCTAGCAATTCAAGAGAAGACAATTTGGCTAATTCTTCTGGGAAGTTAGATTGCTTTGTCGTTATACATAGTTCTTGAAGTTTGATCAAATTTCCTATTCCATTGGGCAATTTTAGTAGATTTTCACATCCACTGAGATTCAAAGTTTGCAAATTTGGGAGTTTGCAAACAGAATCAGGAAGCCTCTCCAATTCCTCACTGTCTTCAAGATTGAGATATCGTAAATGTTTCAACTTACCAACGGAGCGGGGCAAACTTTTGTATCTAGATTTATCTATTTTCAAAATTCGCAAGTATTTGCACCTTGATAGACAAGTATTCAAGAAAGCTTTATTGTTTGCTCCTTCGGGAAAAAATATGGTTCTCAACCCATTGGGAATTATTGAAATTTGGCCTAGCAAATCATTTTTAGGAACTAACAAATGGCGGACATTCTCTCTTATAGTTTCACATTGAAAATTCAACAATTGAAAATCATCTCTTGCAACATATACTGCAAGATCATGCACCAAATCGTGCAATTCAAAACTGCAAAAAGAACCGGCATCAAAAACATTTTGAACAAAAGACCTTGACCGTAGCTCAAGTAAGAGTTGCTTTCCAATATCTCCCGAATTTTCACCTTGTTTTGGTGTTGGAAGAAAACCCAGTGCGTCCCAAAATTGAGTAACCTCAACATCAGTATGAGTAGTGCTCTTTTCCAATAGGGAGAAACATGCAAAACATTGTTTTAGGTAAGAAGGTAATTGATCATAACTCAATTTGATAGCCGGCAAAATGCCATCATCTTCTATTGGTAAATTCCAAATCTCACTATCTTTGACAAAATTCCACTCTTCTATATCAAATTTTAAGAATAGGGAACTCCCCAATGTTCTTATGGCCAAAGGAAGACCACCACATTTTTGCACAATAGTTTTTCCCACCTCCATCAATTCTGGATGATTTTTATCTTCACCTTCTTTGAAAGCCCACTTAACAAATACAGACAAGGAATCATTTTGTGAAAGACCTTGTAAAATGTGAGATGTGTTGGTGCTCATCACATCTGCTGTTTTGTGGCTACGTGTAGTCACTAGTACTTTACTTCCTTTAGCACATACTTGAATTAAATCCTTCAATTCTTCCCATTTGACCCGATTCTCATTCCATACGTCGTCCAGGACGAGCAAGAACTTTTGATCGGCAAGTGTGTTTCTTAAGTGATTTTGTAATTGCTCTATATCAAAGTTTTGAATGTTTTCTTTTTGAAATGTGTTGGGAGAAGAATCACGGGCCGAATTGAGGATTTTAACAAGTAAATGCTTAAGTTCAAAATCAGGAGAAACACATACCCACATTTTTTTTTGAAAAGCCTCACCTAACCGTTCATCATTGAACACTGACTTTGCAAGTGTAGTCTTTCCCAAACCCCCCATTCCCACAATTGGAATAACAGATAGAATTGTATCATCACTATCATGCAATAATAGGTCAATGATTTTTTGTTTATCATGTTCTCTTCCTATGACATCTGAATCATTTATATGAGAATGAGTCAATTCGCGCTTTTGAACCACACGAGTATCACTATAATTGGTTTGAAGGCCAAAATTATGCCTATCAGCAGCAGCCTTAGTTAATCTCGCATTGATATCTTTGATTTGATGTGCCATCTTTAGGCGATAAGCAAGAGGATTAGAACTTGAGAAGAAACGACATACCTTCCTTCTAATGCTACCAGAGGTGTTGATAACTTGCAACTTCAATGCCTCGCACTCGAAATCATCGATGACATCTTCAGCATCATAGAAGACACGCTTAATCTGTCTCAACCATTCACGCAACTCATTGTTCTGCCACTGCTTTTGTTCGGCATCCAATAACACAGCTTTGATAAGTGACGAAGTGTCTTTCATCCGTCGTAAATCGTCATAGACACCTAGTGCCAAGGCAGCTTCATCAAGAACTCGTGAAGCAAGTTTGCCTATGAATGTCTCGGCAACACTGAAGAGGAGTGATTCTGCCATATGGAATAATTTTGGCTATGTTGTTGTTCATAAGGTAAAAGTGAGAATGAAAGGAATGAGAAGTAAGATGAAAGAGCAGGGTTAATTTGAAATGCAATAGATTTTTTTTAGAATGAGTTGGATTATAAATGAATCCAAACCTCTCACAACAACTAATTTCAACCACACAGAGCGAGTCTTAACTCTTATTATCTAATTCACATCTAATTTCCAGCTGTTGCTGAACAATACTGTTAAAACTAAAAGACTTGGCCATTGACTTACTATCTATATTATTCCTCTTGGCTCCAGTAATCCAACTCGTTCTAAAAAAATTAGCTGTGAGAGAGTACATACTAATCTTGCTTAATGTTGGTCACACATCGAGTAGATAATTCTGCTCAATGTTGTACTTAAGCCATGAGACTCTCTCTCGCCTATTATACTAATCTTTTTTTTTCCGTGTGAATACAACAATGCTACATGCGGCCTCTTCGTCCTATTATACTAATCTTTCATTTTTTTCGTGTGAATACAACAATGCTACATGCGGCCTCTTCGTCCTATTATACTAATCTTTCTTTTTTTTCCATGTGAATACAACAATGCTACATGCGGCCTCTTCGTCCATTAGTTATTAGTATCGTTAAACTCCGGTCTAAAAGAATCATCATTCCCTGAAACTTGAAGACTAATGTATGTTCTTGTAGTGCCACTATCTGAACCATGAAATGTATATCCTTGTTACAGTATCTTTTATAATATTTTCAACCTGCTTGTTTTTAATTTATAAATAAATTATGTGAGTTTCTTTTTCCTTTAGGAGACAAGGAAATTAGTCTTGCATTTTTGAAGCACAAGTCCGTTTTGTTCACCTGTTAAAGTAAAACTAGTAGAGCGAAAATTGTAACAGTGAATCCATTATTTTTCACTTAGGATAAAAGTTTGTACATCAAGCTACTTATAGAGTAGGTAGTCCACATGATAAGTTAGCTACACAAGCTCATACACTAACTATACCTAGGTAGAGAGAAATCTTCAACAATAGTAATGAGAAGAAAAAAAATATCAATTTTTTTAATTATTTATAATACTGCACCACTACGGTCATTTTCCATGACCATAGTGGTGCAGTGGTTCTGTGGTTGCTTGTGATGACATTTTTTTTTCTCCTTATATTTGGGTAGCACTTGTGCATTTCAAGCAGAGCTAGATCTTCTGACATGTTTTGTTATAAGATTCCGTTCCATATTTTATGAGCTCGGATTTCTTTCTTCAACGTTTCAGCTTGCATTACCAGAAACTATTATTATGCAAACAAAACAAGAGGGAAAAGCTATCAAGATCAGGGAAGGGCATGTCTCAATGCACCTGGCAGGTTGGAAAGGGAAATATGGAAATAGTCTAGATAAACCAAGGCGCATCGTCCTTTCCTTCTGAGCCATCCAACCAAGTCTGATGTAAGTGCATCCAAGTAAACTTAGTTGGTGCATCAACCTGCCAAAAATCCGTAATCTATTAGTAATTGGTAACATATATCAAAATTCATTAAAATCAAATTTATGTATAACAAATATGGTTAACAACGCTTTTGGTCTTTATAATATAAGCGAAATCTCTATACTTTTTTGAATCCATGTGAGAGCATATTATTTTAGTTTTGCTCTTCTAAGTGACAACCGTCTATTGGACGATGACATGACACCATCGTCTCACATGGCATGCCATGTCAGCAAGTCAATGTTGCTCTCTGTATTCCATGTTAATTTTTTTGCATAGAAATATAACTTCAGGAATCAAAGCTCTATTAACTTTAAAAAATATAATCTACCAAATATTCAGTGATTAAAACTGGATATCTCTTATATTATAGAGACCAAAAGTGTTATTAACTCTAAAAAAATAAGAGCAGAGACTTGAAAAGACCGAGTACAAATGCTCACCTTTGAGTTAATCAAAACCTTTGTTAAACAGCACCTTAACTCATTCCCTGATTTTGGATGACAGAAATTAGTAAGTCAAAGAATAGCAAGTAATAATAAGAAAAGTCATAAAATCAAAATATAAAGGGAATAAGAATTGTCCAAACTTAACAGGCTTATATAAGTAACCTAAATTACAAGGTGAGTGAATAAAATTTGGATAAAGAAATAAAAGGAAAATCAACACATTGAATTAGGAAATTTATGAGCATAATTACTGATGAAAATCAGGCAATTTACTCATATAACAATCACTCATCATTGAATATCGTTCTAGTTTCTGCAGAATAAGCACTGATACTCTCCACAGAACTGGTCATAATTTGGAAGCAAATACTGATTGTATTTCTCATGTATCATCAATTAACAGTGCATGTACTTTGTGCAATATGTTAGAACACATTGTAAACTGCCCCAAGGCTCAACGCCATGAACCAAACTTTGATTTAAAAAGCTGTGATGGTGGAACAGAAAAATGTGTAAGTGAGCACAAATAATCATTGATCTGTAATAAATGTGCTTTTACGTAGGACTCAACATGTTAATGCAACAGAAGATACATGTCAAACTGATAATTGAGAATACCAGTTATGTATAGAAACTGTCACTGAAAAAGTAAAATCATTTAGCTTTGTCAAAAAAAAAAAAAAAAACAGTAGAAAGAAATTGAGGATGGAACCCCTTAATGTCATGAATATCGAGACCTAACTCATCCTTACAAAACCGGCTTGTACGGTGAGGAGTGCCTCCTCTTTATAAACTCTTATCAAGAATCCTATCTATCCGATGCCACTAAATCCCACCAAGTGTTGGCCACTAACACCCCCCCCCCCCCCCACGCTTCAGCCCGGCCCAATGGGCCTGAAGTGTGAACGATGTAGGAAGCCCAACGATAGACCCGATAGGCTCTAATACCATGTCATGAATATCGAGACCTAACTCATCCTTACAAAAAAACCGGCTTGTACGGTGAGGAGTGCCTCCTCTTTATAAACTTTAACAAGAATCCTAACTATCCGATGTGGGACTAAATCCCACTGAGTGTTGGCCGCTAACACTCAATTAATGTTGGATTTTCATAACGTTTTTTAATTAGATTAAAATGTCTACTTCAATTATGCTGATGCAGATTGCAAGAGGTAGACAAAAGGTATCAAATAAAAGGAAGAAAACAGAAATTTGTATTAAGCAAGAACAGGGAAAGCAAAAATAGTCCCCTCTACCAATTGAAGGCTATTTAACTGAAATACCAACATAAATAGCATACTACTATTAGCAGGCTTAACCTCAAAAACAAACCAACTAACTAACCAATAACTTTAATTTGACTTTATTATATCCTAAGGCACTTTCAAATATTTTGATTTCCATCTTTAATTAATGTCTCAAAAAGGTAAAACTCAAACGTTAAGACTGGAACGTCCAACATTCCCACAATACTAGTTTGTTCTTGCAAACCCAAGCAGTCATGGTGAAAAAAGTCATGAAGGAAATAAAGAAGCAGAGCTATAAAAAGAAAGACCACGGAAAATTATCTCACCAGATAATTCCCACTTGTCAAATTTGACCAGCCATGAGCCCAAACTAACCTCTGCAAAAGATACATGATCAATCCAAACCCGAAAGTCAAGGCCCTGCTTCTCACCAAACATCTTTGGTAAAGTATCTATAATTTGTTGCATTGGTCGATCAACTCCTGAGGGATGGACAAAATTTCCAGTAGAATGCTACAGATAAAAAAGCAACATGAGAAAATAGCAATGGCGATTGGCAAATACATCTTTAGGTTTTCAAAAGCTAAACCTCTCTAGTTTCAAATTACAAAAAACAAAGTCCTCTCATTTAAAATTTCATAAAATCAGATTAGAAAATAATATAAAAGTCGGCATTTCATAGACTATGATGTATCAACTGGAACTTCATATTTTGTGTACTTTTGTTCTCCTTTCACTCTTTTAACAATGAATGATAAAGCAATATGTCTGGTCAAGAGATTCGGCTCCGGCCAGGTATGGCAATGGATTTCTAATCAACTTCGCGAGTGCACATAAAATTGTGAAGTTGTATGAAACTTACAAATACTGATTTTAGAATTTGTATATACTGCTCTGAATTCTCAATTTCTCCACGCATCCATCTCTCATAAAATAGGTAGAACATCACTACTTCATGGCTAGGACTAAGAACTTTAATGTTTAACATTGAGTCTTTAATATCTCTTGGGGACACATTTGGACCAAGACTGAAGTTACCAATGGCTTGCATAATACCAGCTGCACATCTCTCCGTTGCATGGGTTATTTGTGCATTGTCCCTTGCGTTTTGTGCATACCATTCAACTAATTCTTCTTGCGCATTACTAACCTACAAATTTGAGACTTGAGTGATTATTTTTCAGCGAAATAATACTAATTAAAAAGCACAGAAGAAACCGGTAAAAACATGTTTTTAAATTGCGGTTCACAACCGAAATGTGGCGGATTTTGAAGTCTCTGCAACGGCATCAAAACCATATCAGTCGCCAGTTCCCGCAATATAAAGGTTTGCAGCATAACCGCGGCCGCAATTTAAAACCATGGTGACAAGTATATGAAGAACTTAGTAATTCTTAAAATGTTACAAACCATGACACCATACACTTCAGGAACACCGAATAGTTCAGCGTCATTTCCAGAATCACCGCAAACAAGAGTGTTGAGTGGTCCTAGTCCATCAGCTTTTAGTTTTTGAAGCAAAAAATCAAGGGCTCGTCCTTTTCCAGCAGCTTGGGGTAATACATCTAAAGCAATACCATTGCTATAAATTATTTTCACATCTAACTGAAAACAATCACAAGTCACAAAATCATAAGCATCAACTATAAAAAAATCTGCACCTAAAGCTTTCAAACGAAGTTTATGAACAACGACCTTAGTCCATGTTTTTGTAGATAATGATGCTAATCTTACCCCACGATTTTCCAAACATTTTGAGAGAGCTTGCACGACTTTTGATGCTTTCCCTTTCTCCAAATAGAAGCTAACCTTGTGAGGCCGTTGCTCTGTCTCTGACTGCAGTTACATCAGAAATTTCAAATATAGCATAATGGTAAGTAAATATAAATCCTCTTCAAATAGCTAATAGTTAATTTAAGGTCATCCTCCCTATCATGATTCAATATATTAGAAATTTGATAAACGATAAAGGGCAGCCTAGTGCACGAGTCTCTCACCATGTGGGGTATGGCATTGGGTGGGTACATGTAGGCAGCCTTACCCCTGCAAGGAGAGCGTGAATCCAGGATTTGAACTGATGATATCCAGGTCACAATGCAACAACCATACCGTTGTGTTAAGGCTCGGCTTTCTAATAAATGATAAGCATCTTAATTTTTATAAATTAACAGATGACATGATAGATACATACTTGACTAGTTAGTTCAGGAAACTTGGCTGTTTCCTCCACAACTATGTCCCTGTTCCATTTATGATCCAGATATTGTTTCCACCCGTCATCCGGTACCATGAATTCACCATATGTAATCTCAGTTCCCACAGACATTATCGTTATATCGGGAGTCAACAAAGGTTTCTGCTTTCTTAACTCTTGATATATAGTAGGAGATCTCCCAGTCGAGAATACTAGCAGAGAATTATGACGATAATAAGCTTCCCATAGTGCATTAAACCTGAGAAGCGCAAGGTTTTCTGGATCATCATGGTCTACCTGCAACGAAACACAAAGACTTCACCACTTTTTTTCCCACAAGAATCATCCAAAGCCATATCACTATCGAAATTATATTTACCATTGTGTAATCAAGATCTGAAACTATCATAAGATTGGCAGAACCATTGAGTCGATCCATAAGATTTCTCTAGTTTTGTACCACAAGAAATCCCAAAGTTGACCTTGTAAGTATCTCCACAAATATATACCTGCAAAATTTTCACTAGCGTTGGTTCAAAACAATGCACTTTAAACTAGTCTCCTAAATTCTCTGTTTTTCTTAACACCAAATGTTAGCAAATTGTAACGAGAGAGTCTTAGAACTTGGGTTTGAGCTAACTCAACCTTACAAAACCGGCTTGCAGAGTGAGTGACGTTTCTCACTTAAAAGCTCATTTTCAGGATTTATCGCATCCAAAGTGAGACTCTTAACACCCCTTCACGCCGAGGACTAGAAATATCGAGATTGACCCTAATGGTATGATAGAAGGTGGACCAATGGATCTTGGATAGACTAATTTGGGACTCGACAAAACCGACTCGTATGGTGAGGGATGTCTCCTACTTATAAACTCATTTTGTCACCTTATCTCATCCAATTTGGGACTCTTAATTAATTTACAAAATACATTCAATTGATATTTACTATATGATTAGTGTAATAATGTGAAAGGATAAATTTTGCAGCTGCTATGTTAATTGGGACAATAAACAACATGAAGAAACAATAATTTCAAATGTAAAATCTCATCTTTAAGAACAATGCTACGAATTGAAAATGCAAAACCTAAAATCATTGGAAGAACTATATGAGAATATGAGCAATAAGCTACCTTGTTTTGACGAGTGAAACATGTAGATTTAAGCAAACATCGATAGAATCTGCAGCAGAGTTCAAGAATCTAGAGAAATCAAAGATTGAGAGAGAACAAATTGCAGGAACAAGACATCAACATTTTTTAGCAAAGAATCAATTACCATATTGTTTTTATTCTTTGATTTAATTTCACTTAACAATTTTTTATATTTTTTAGTCAAAAAGAAAATAAATTATATTTTATTTTATTCTTCTAGCGAGAAATTGTACCTTAAAGTATATAAACCAGGATTCGCACTTGTTATAACCTTGGGGGAGAGATCAAATTAAACCGGCGTAACATTTGAGTAATGTTATACCGCTGAAGAACACTTTAACGAATTCAAATTTTACAAAATTCACCATTGGATTGAAAGTTTATATCGTATAGATTATCTATGTTGAGTTTTATAAAAATCTAAAATCGTTTGATATGGTTTTGAGACACATAAATATTAATAGTATTTAATAAAAATGCATAAACCACTAATCTTGCACACGATAGGGTTGGGCATCAGTTTGGTCTCAAACCCCTGAACCAGTGGGTGGCAAACAAAGGCCTATTTCGAACCATTTTTTCTAATGATTATTTTAGGGGTAACAAAACGGGTCAACCCTCCCCGCCCTCCCATCCCGTCATTAACCCATCTAAAAATGGCGGGGCAGACTAACTAGTGGTGGTGGGTTGCAAATCTCACCCCGCCCCTTTTCTTGGCGGGTTGGCGGGAGTGCCCCATCAATAAAATAAAATAAAAAATTGATAAATTTGCAAATGTTGTAAAAATTTGTAAAAAAAAATAAATTAAAATCATTCAAGAAAATCCAAATATAATTATCAACCAACAAGGTGATCAAAAAATAAAATTATCAATCAAAACTTCAAACATCCATGATTTATAAAACAAAGAAACCATAATAAAACGTTAAGAAAATACTCAATTTAAATCCAAAACAAACAAAACTTGGATTTGATTTAAATCCACAAAAATGAGTAGGTTCAAAAGTGATATATATATATAAACCCTATAAGGTTAATTGAATTGAGTTTCTATTTTTTAATATGAGTCAAAAATAGAAGATTAATTTACAATGAGTTGAGATTTTTTTAAAAAATTAAAATTAGTTAGACCCGACCTGCCCCGTCGTTGTCCTGTGTTTTTGCGGGCTAGGCGGGATGAGGCCCGCCACTTTTGTTGATTGAAAATGTCAATCCATTCCGTAAAAAATAACGGGTTAAACAGGCCGACCTGACGGGCTCAACCAATTTTGTCATCTTTAATTATTTCATTATTGTATAGTTTTTTCTATCAGTCATAATACTATATCATTACACTACAACAAAAAAATATTACTTTATTCACACAAAAATATACTTTAAAAAAAGATTACAAAATTATCATAATAATCTTAGTCTTGAATAGTTTGAGGCCCATAAACGCTCATAATAATCTTAGCCATCGGCTGATAGTTCCATGGACAAGTGGAACAATCTATCAAGTTGAAAAGTGTAGACATCAATGTACCAAACAAAGAAATTGTAGACATCTCCACAACCACAAGTAAGAGCAGAAAGGTCAATTATTTGCGATAAGTGCAACACGTACCATATAATCTGTTCATTGAAATGAGACATTAATAATTGATTGATTTTTGTTAATTAATTTAAGTGGGCGTTTGCGCGTTTACATGCATGAGCATATGACCGCAGCCCGTTCCGTGAGATAGAACTGGAACCCAACATTTCTAGCTTCACAATCCAACTAACTGGAGCTTCTAACCAAACTTTTCATTATAAACACATGACTTTATTTATGAACACTTGAAAAAGATTAATAGAGTTTACAACGTGTGTCAACTCTAAGAGCATCCACAATGGAGCTCCCCGTAACACCCCAAATCTTATATTTTATTATATTTGATTAATTGATGTTATTTAATTAATTGTATATGTTAATTGATATGTTTTATATGTTTTATATGTATTAATTAATTGTTGCATTTATATTGGTTGATGATGGGCTTTTATGAGTAATTGGGCCTAATTAGGAAGAATAAGAGTTAATGGTAGGATTAAGGGTAATATGGTAATCTAGTGAGTTAGTGGATTGTGTAGAGATAATAGTGGCACTTTTGTTATTATCTTAAAAAGGATAGAGTGTCTTGGGGATAAAGTAGTGGCAATGATGTAAATAATACAAGAATTTGTGGTAATAGTAAAGTGGGGAATTATGAGTCGAATTAGTAGTGGAATTAAGGGTAGTATGGGGATTTGACTATAACCTAGAAGAGGGATATATATAAAGGAGGGATTTTTATGATATGTAGTGTTCTTGTTATTTATCATAAAAATGAGAAAAAGAGAAGTTAAGAGAAAGAGAAAGTTGAGAGAGTAGAGAAAGAGAAAGAGATGAAGGAGAAGATCAAATAAAGAATAAGCCATGATAGATTAAAGGAAATCAAGTGGTGGAGTAGAGATTCCAACTTTATTAAGGTATGAGGTTAGATAATATAATTAGAGTGAGCATAGAGAGGGGAGAATGTCTATTTCTCCATTCCCAAACTCTCTACACTCTTTTCTTTTGGGTGGGTGTTTTCATTGAATAAAAATGGTACTTTTACATGATTTAATGATTGTTGAGTTTATTGCAATATGAAATTATGAATCTTGGGATTTTGAAATGGGAATTTGTAGATGTTTGTTAAGGATTTATGTTGTTATGAACTTTTGAAGTAATGTATGAAAATCCATGATTCTTACCCTTTTGGTGTTAATTCATGTTTATAGTTGTACTTCTAGGCTTATATAACCTATGTATGCTTAAAGTTGATAGCTTTATGAGTTATGGCATGAAAAATGGAATTTTGGGTTGATTTTGAGTCTAACCCGTAATGCTGATTTTTCATGAACTGGTGTTGCTGGCTGAGCGACCAGTAGCGACCAGCTCGCTGATTTTCGCCAGAAGCAGTTTTTTGTCTGACTTCTGTTCGCCATGGCTTCGCTCAGCGACCAGTACTGGGTCTGACTTAATTTTTGGATGTTTTAAAGTGTAATTATGCACTTGTAACATGAATTAATGGATCCTATGCTTATAACATGTTTTAATTATGATCTTTTGATTATAGGATAACATGATGATTTAATATGAGCATTTAAATGATGGTTTGGATATATAATGACAAGTATATTGTTGAGTTATGATTGGATACTTGAGTTAGTATTGAATTATGAATAAGTGATTGTGATAATGTTTTTATTGAATATGTATGCTTGATTACTTGTGAGATTTATTGAATATGATTTAATCAATGAGGTTGTATATCTTCAATTAAGTTATTGAGATATGGTTTTGTGTGATATCCTTATAGGATGAGATGATTAAATTATATGATTGGTAATCTAGCATACATGCATCATTTTGTATGATGAGCAGATACTTTAGAGGGGATCCTAAAGTATGGCAGATATCTTAGTAGCTGCGGGACTAAGATATATTTGGAATAAGTTTTCCAATAACTATGAGGTACCACATGCACTTAGTAACATTACTAGGATGCATAGCATGAATGTGGCATTAGTTGCATTAGGGATATGTGATTAAATGTAATACTTGGTACTTGGAATTGATTGATAATTGATGATGATGTGTATACTTGTCAATTGATTGAGTATGTGATATTATTATGATGCTTTGTGTTTATATGAATATAAAATATGAATGATATGAGATTAATATTTGTTTATGAAATGAGTTGTTAGACATGACCGTGATATGTCCTAAGTATTAAGAGTGTTCTTGTACTTAGTTTCTTTTTATGGTTATATTATCTAACCCTCTGTTTTGTGTATGTGCTGGATTTGGGATCCAGATCCTCAGGTTATGTTTGTGCTCCAGTCGTTGGTGAAGCTCTGCTCTGATCATTTCACGGGGATAGGGATTATTTCTATAATGTATATTTAGAGTCTTACTTCTTATATCCTATGTATTTAAAGATGTATTTCCTTATGAACTTACTTTATGCATAATTGTTTTACTAATTAAGTTATTAGTAAGCGATTATGTGTACGTTGTAATACTCGAACCAAACCTTTTGTAAATAAAATTTTATTTCCGTTGCGTATTCTTGAGTAATATTTTATAAATGCATATTTTATATAATTATGGGTTTGGGTGTTACACTCCCCATTTTTGAGTACTTAAATGTACACATCACATTTTAACCGGGTCCCATGTGTACACATCATTTAGAATTTTTTAAGCACTCAATTCTTCAAACCAAGTACTTCTTTCAAAAATTCTTAATGGGTTCCGCTAATAACTTTACATCATTTATAATTGGTTGAAAAAAAGAAAAAAAAAATGATAAGAACTGGAGAGATAAAGTGCTTAAATAGGAATAGGTACTTATATAAGTACCATTTTATTTTTGCTCCAATGGAAGTACTTAATAAGTACTAGTTCTTAAATCATAAGAACTCCCCATTGGAGATGCTCTAACATATCCTCTATATATTCTTTTTTATGTTATTATTATAATCTTAATTCATATTAAAAAAATTGCTAATAACATCACATTATTATTGGTACACTACAAATAACATCATGTTAATAAAAAATTGGCAAAAACAAACTTAATACTCTAATTATAAAAAATGATATTGCCACATTTAAAAATTATCATTTTCTTTTTTTTGAAAGGAAAAATATAATTTTCTTAATGAAATTGATAAGTGGCAAATCTAGCAACCACTCTGATGGAGACAACTCAAATTGGGCTAAGTAACCCAATTTTATACGATGGGCAACTAAGTTTGAACTCTTAATTAATGTTTTGGTATTCTAATTCATGGAACCAACTATCAAAGTATATATGAGGAATGGTATGTAGTGCAAAGACTCTTTTCACAAAATGATCACGAAAATGTTCGCACTTGTCAAATTCAATTGATCGCGAAAATGTATGTGCACGTATATATATTCAATGTATCGAAAATGTAAAAAGTTATTTTTATTAACATTAATTGTTTGTTTTATTTTCATTTTTAATATGTTTAACAAGTGAATCGGGTTTAGCATGACCCTTTTTGTTTTGGTTATAGTTAATTTGTTAATTTAAGGCAAATCTCATTTTTTGCTTTTAATAAGAAAAAATAATAATATAGTAGTGTGTCTGCCGCTTGAAGAGTATTTGTTACTTTATCCGGTTATCCATACTTCAATTCAACGAGCAATACTTACTTGGGAAAACTTTTTTTTTGTTTGTGCATCGGTTTCCGACCCACTAAAGGTGGGCGGCTAATCTAGCTCGTACGTAGAGACATGCGTACCGACTAAGCTTCCTCGATGAATAATAATATGCATTTAATTATGAATTCAGTCAACTTTGCACATGTTTAAATAACTCTTTTTTTATTTAATTATGAATTCAGTGAACTTTGCAAATAATTTTCAATTTAAATATTTTATAAATATATAGCGGTGTCGGTGTCCTATATTTTTTACATTAAAGGTATTGGCGTATCCGTGTCGTATCGCGGTGTCCGTGCTTCATAGCCTATTTTTAACTCTACAATAATCCCATAACCCTTCCAAAAAAAAAAACAAAAAAAAAAGCATAACTCTAACCCTAATTTAGTTTTGTTTTATGCAAAAGGGACATTTGTATAAAAAAATCTAGAATATATCATGCTTCTAAATCTTTAATGTTGCAATGCTCAAAGTCATTAATTGAATATGCACTAAATTGAAATCGATTTAAATCTAACAAAACACTGCAACAAGACCAAAATTAAATATATGCGAAAATTATTTATTTGGATAAAAAAAATGATTTTAAAGAGTATGATAAAAAAGTTGACTTTTATGTCACCCAATTATTTTTGAATCAATATCCTCTTCATTTTTTTTTTCACTTTTTTCATTACCAAAGTTTTGGAAATATAAACATGCATTACGACCGGATGAAGGCACAGCAACATAGCAGCACCACTGCTAGTTCTGGTACAGATTTGAATGCATTAGGATGGAGAAGACTGCTACCAGAAACGCTCAAATGTAACGTTGATGCTGCTTGTTATGTCGAGCAAAATAAGTTTTCCATTGCAGCTTTGTGTGCGTGATGAACATGGTAGCTTTGTGAAAGGAATGGCACAATGTTTTAATGGTACACCAGTAATACAAGAAGCTGAAGCCATTGGTATACTTGAAGCAATGAAGTGGTTAGCATAAATATTAATAAGGTTCATATTGAATCAGATTGCATGCAGGTTGTTAGCCACTTAAATAACAATAAGGAGCATGACAGTACTGAATATGGTGTTATTATAGGGAAGTGCCGTAGTTTAATTTCGTCTTTTGAAATCTGTAAGGTCATTTATATTAGGAGACAAGTTAATCGAGTAGTTCATGAATTAGCTCAGACAACTCGTTTTAATGCTGGTCGCCAAGTTTTTTATTATAGTCTGCCTTATATCCAATTTACTCTTATTAATGAAATGTACTAAGTTTACTCTTGTAAAAAAAAAACATGATAATGTTATATTGGGTGGGTCTAATTAAATTTATACCCATTATAATTCTTTAAAATTGTAATGAAGAGGAAAAATAAAGCAGAGAAATAAAAAAGATCTCAACTGTTTGTTTTTTATGGATGAAGAAGAAAATAAAAGCTAGAAAACTAACTAAAGGGGCAGCCGGCTGCTAGCTATCTCAAACACACACACTTCCATAAATGCTCTCCTTAATGACCGATAACCGTGATTAGTTTAGATATGAAACATCAAATTATTAATGTTTGTCTATTTTCATTCATTATCACAAAATTTAGAATGGATTCTCTTAATTATTTTTCTTCACAATTTTGACATATCAATCATCAATCAACTTCTTTCAATTTTTTTTAAAATTTAAATATTATTTTATATTTATGATCCAATGATCTATAGTCTATGTTATTTTCTCAATTCTTTTTCTCACTTGAGAGAATCTATTTTAACAAAATCACTTGTCTTTGGTCCACCAAACGAGACACAATTACATACTCCCATCGTCTCATAATGAGTGATTCATTTTGAGTGTATGTACTATTTATATATATTCTGCTTTGACCATATTTTTCTACTGATAAATAAAAATAAATATTACTTCTTCCGTACCAAATTAATTATAAGTCACTTTGAGAAAAAAAATTTGTATCAAATTATAAGTCGCTTTCTATTATCAATAAATCATTTGATGCTATTTTTTTATTTTACTCTTAACTATTTATTACTCTATTTTTTTTTCAATACTTCAATTTATTTTTTCCTTATCATAAATAAAAGACAATTTTGTAAATCAACCCATGTTGTATCGAAAGAGAAATTGAAGTGGTAAAAGGTTCATCGATTTTTTCGGTTTTGATTTGTTCTCATCGGTCTAATTGCATGGCCTATTCAACATTCGAACCAGACCGGTCACCCGACTGGTTCGCGGTCTAACGGTGGGGGCTATACATCGTAAGGGTGGGACGTTGGAGGTGTAGATTGGTGTTGGAGACGTCAGTGTTGTTTATGTGGGAGGAGGAATTGCTAAGGTTGTTGTGATTTGTTACATAATATTGTTTTGCAGTATAATGTTTCTGATAGGTGGTTATGGAGGACTGCCTGATGACAGTAATTAATATGATGTTTTTAAGTAGTTTTTATATTAGTTTTAGTCACTTTGAAGACTAATTACAAGGCGAAAACCTAAAGAACTGAAGCTACTTGTCCAAGATGTCAAGAATTGAGGAAAGTGCAAAAAAAAGAGCAAATAATGAAGAAAATGCGCTACTCTTAGTCTGCGGACCATAACATGAGCTACGAGTATCGGATTGAGGAGCGGTCAGTTGCATTGGAAAGCTAAAACGAAGAGCTACAACTTTCGTGTTGAAGAAAAAATGTAATTTTGTCATCGTACCACGATGGTACCCATCGTAGCACGATGGCAGGGAAACTTCGCGCCCAAGAAAAGAACAGTTCTGCAGTTTTATTTTTGAAGCAAATCCAAGCATCGCAGTACGATTGGTCCATCGTAGTACGATGTGCCTTGCAGCCCAAGTCCGAAAAACTATAAATAGAGCTCTTTTCCTCGCAATTATTCATTCAGAAATAGAGAGAACTACTCCCTCTAAAGGAAAAGGAGGAGGAGCTCTAAAGTTAGGTTTTCTTTTATGCATTATTTTATTCTTGTAATTTAATTATGCAAATTAGTAGCTAAACCCCCTCTGGATTAGGTTGAGTAGATGAACTTTCCTAGAACTACTTGATCCATGTAATTGGTTATTATATTATTGCAATTCAATCTTTATTAGTTATTTAATTATCATATATGTTTAATGCTTTTCATTAGATATCGATTGTTTTCGGGAGATTCTTTCGGTATTCAAATTGATGATAATTATTCAACAGGGTTATTGTAGGGATACGTAATTTGCGGCTATTGTAGGGATATATAGTTTGCAGTTGTGACTTTTGAATTAACGTTCTTTAATGCTTTCATAATTTCTCATCTCACCTAAGGCTTTGTTTGCAAGTTTGGAGGGGAGGGAAGGGGAGGGCTTTGGAAGGAGGGAAATAGAGAGAAAATTAGTGAAATCTTTTACATTTTTTGAGAAAGTATTTTTTATAGAGAATGACAAATAAATACTTATGATTAATATATTATGAATTTAAGAATATTATAACAACATTAATTAAATTTGAAGAATTCATATAAACCCCCCCAAAACCCCTCCAAACTCCCATCTAATACAATTTTTGAGTTCCCCCAAATTGGAGGTTTTTGTGTTATGAAGAAAAAATAACCCTTCAAACTACTTCCCTCTCAAACTTCTCTACTCCTTCCACTTGTTTCTTCCTTCTTAGCCTTTCCTTTCATTCCCCTCCAAACTCGCAAACAAAGCCTAAAAGATTAGGGAGTTGTTAATAGTGAATATATAGGATAATAAGACAAGAGAGTGATTATTACTACTTAAGGGTTAATTCGTCGTGATGAACGAGACTTAATTTGAATTGTGAAATAAAATACAAGTATGAAAGGGAGAGATTTGAAACAACCTAACTATTCTTCTCATCTTATAGTCTTTATCTTTAATTGTTACTTTTATGCTTTTAATTCCAACAAACTCAAAACCCCCCAACTTTATTGCTTTTATAAATTTCTAAATTCTCTTTAATTGAATTATTAAACACAATCCCTATGGAGACGGTTTTACTTACTACTTTATTACTTGTGACAATTTTTGTACACTTGTAAATAAGTCATCACTGCCCATTCTGAGTCTTTTTCGGTCGACGAAGCATATTTGTCTTTGACAAAATAGACAGGATGAGGTTGTTATTGAGGATGGATATGCCGATTTGATTTGGATAAAAAAGTATCCCTCCGAAGGTTTTAAATTTTGCCTAACATTTCTTGGCGGCTTGATTACCAACTAAAAATAATTTATTTTGGAGGGGAGTTGTGAATGATGACTCTCAACTTTATAGTCTTGGCTATGGTTCTAATGAATCTTTATCACATCTATTTTTCGTTTGTAAGTGCTCTCATAATGTGTGGTGTGGGTGTGGAACTGGTGGACAAACCAGGTGCTCCAGAATATAACAGACCTTTTCTAGTTATATAATAAACTTATAAATTATAAACAATATAAACTAGTTTATTGGTTTTTCCAAATAAACCCTAAATATAACTCGGTTGATAACTATTAGAAAAATTATACACATTTTAAGTGGATGAGTATAGCCACAAAGCCAATTGAAAAAAAAAAAAAAACCTAGAAAAAATATGTTAACCAAAAATATTTAAAAAACTCAATGCTATATTAAACTCTTAAATGATAGGTACCCATGTCTGCCAAACCATTCATGTATGAGTCGTTTATATGTAATCCTTAAATTAATGAATATAGGTGTCCATGCCTTTCAAACCATTAATTAATGTACTTTGATAGTCATTTGCATTTTTTCCTGTAAATTAATATTTTCTCCGTTCTAAAATATAAATATAAGTTGATCAACAAAAATGAATGTTTTTTATTCAAATTTTTAATCAAATATATTAAGTTTTTTTAACTCATTTTTATTTATATTTTAGGACGGGAGAGTATATTCTTAACGCTCAATTAAAAAGATTAATTTTTTTTTTTTTGACAATAAAAAGATTAATTTTTGAAATAACTAAAATTTCTTTAAAAAATTAATATCTCATAATAACTAGAAATTAAATCCTAAATTAAATACTAAAGAGACTTAAAAATCTATTACTATTTGTGAGTTGTGTCACTTCAAATAGTCGTGTGTGTTTAGCTATAAAAAATAAAAAAAAAAGTCGTGTGTTAGATTGTGAAGCTAGAAAATTTGGCTTCCATCTCACGGTACGGCTGCGATCATGCATGTAAACGCGAAACACCCCACTTAATTAACAACAATCAATCATTAATGTTTTATTGAATTAATCAATTATCATTAATGTCTCATTTATTCAAGGAACAGTTTATCTTTCCGCTCTTATTTGTTGAGATGTCTACACTTTCTTTTTTGGGTACATTGATGGCTACACTTTCTAACTTAACAATGAGGCATTTTTATATGGTCATGCTAAACAATGTCCCGGGGCAATGGTTAAACATATTAAAAAATAAAATAAAATAAAAATTTAATGTTGAGAAAACAACTTTTTACATTTTCAATATGTTGAATGCACACATTTCGAAACAAATTTTCTATTTTAATATGCTTAAACATTGTTTCGGGGGTACCGTTTAACATTTTCCTTTTTATATAGGTACAATAATATAAACACAAAATTTAAGTGTACATACATCAATTAAAAATAAATAAATTTGGTCACATCAATTAGTGTAATTTTAATAATATTTTCTTTAATGTTTTTGCTTATATGAATGTGTCTCAAAATAATTTATTTAAGTTTGTGCTCGGATTAATATTTCTCCTCAAGAGATTATTGCAAGCAACAATCTTTCAGTATCAGTACTCCTACTAAAAGAATTCAATATTAATTGATATCAATAATTATAAGGGTTTACTCCTAAATATGTTTCAACGAGACATATAGATTGTCTTTGAAGAATAATACAGATAATTACCCTAACATAATACGACGATAATGAGAATTATAACATAAGTATACGTATTCAACTATCTATGCATGCATGTCACATTTATGAATGTAATTTACAGATAATTCATCTTTTTTCTTTTTGAAGGAAAGATAATTAATTAATTCATCTTTTTAAAATACACGTTGTTTAAGATTTTTATATAAGCATATTAAAAAAATATAATAAATATAAAGAAAAATAGTCATTTAATAACTTATTCTAATTAACGAAGTATTTTTTGTCATCATAGATTACAACGCTTGTTTTAACGGTGAAGTTCTTTATTTGTCCTTATGAAGTTAGGAGAGGGGAATGCCAAGTTTTTGTCTTTGTCATTGATTTGATTAATTAATTAGCCTTCTTTCTTTTATTTTCTTTCTAGAGTTAGGCCTAATCTCCCTTTGTACGTACATTTTTTTTTGTTTTATTTTATAAATTCATTTTTAAGATATCAACATAGGTAGTACACTATATACCAACAATTTTTAAAGTAAGACAATAAAATGAAAAAGACAAATAAAACTGCAAGGAAAACAAAGAGCCACACCATCGGCCAACAAATTAGAACCCTTTTAAGTCACCACCATGAGAAAAGAAAAAAAAAACTCTCAAGAAAAGAGGTGCGCAATTATCAACCACGAATTTAAGTAGGACAAAACAACAAAAAAACCTTCATTTTCCTAACCTATTGAGACCAAAAACGACATCCAAATAAATTCTACCAGTTCCAACTTAAAATAAGATACCGAATACTCCACTCGTAAAAGGAACAAGGAGAGCCAGTATTTTTACTTAGGGTACTTCAAAGATAAAATGTTTGACCCTACTAGACACTCGAAAAAGTCTCTTCCAAATAGAATGAGAGTAATTAGAGATGCCAACATAGCAATCTTCCTCTAATGTCTAAATGATTTTAACTTATCTAAAAAAATTATCAAACAAAAAAATAAATTTTATATTAATAAAAATAATTAATATTAGATGAGAAATTAAGAGTAGCATTATCTCGAAACAATTATTATAATTTTGGTCTTAACACATACGTTTTGCCTTAATTAAAAATTGGTACCTTTTAAATAAAAAAGACAAATTCCAGTCTTAAAACAATTTGTAATTAAATTCAATGGTGGGACAGTAAAAGACTTTTTTATTTTAGTAAATTAAAAATACGATATTTAGTGAAAACATATGCTGAAACCAAATTTACAAATAATATATATTAAAATAGAGCTCATAAAGTTGAATTACAAAAGAGGAAAGATGTTTGTGAGTTTAATAAAATATGGAAACGAAAATTAAAATCCGCAATTGCGATCAGGAGTAGGCATAAACCACTTAAGCTAGAACGTAAATCAAGAACAAGATATCATTCAACCAGAATCTGAATAATTCAGATAGCACATTCTCACCTTCCCTCGTAGGACCAGCACAATAGGTACCCACATACTCATTTTTTGTTAAATGAGAAAATGGTTTTTTTTTTTTTTTGGTGCAAGAGTAAATGGGTTTTTAATCAACTATAAGGGTCCTTTTGGATTAAATTTTTATGTTAAATTATAAATTATGACTAACTAAAATTTAATTTTTATAAGTTATTTTTTTCATAAATTATCTTGAAAAAAAAAAATGCATCCCATGCAATAATTAGCACAAATTTCACAATAACATTTGATAATTGGAATGATTGTTAAGTTTTTTTTTTGTCAAGATTGTTAATTGAATTCAACGAATGATTAATATTTTTTTGGGTTAAATATATTTTTAGTCACTACAATTTGAGAAATTGTCAAAAATGGTCTCTACATTTTAAAAATGATAAAAAAACAATTTCATAAGTTTTTCTGTTATCAAGAATGATCCATTCCATTTGTTTCTCTAACAGAATGATTATTAGTGGACCCCACCATTTTAATTTTAGTCATACGTTCTGCAAAATAGGCAAAAATGGTCCCTATATTTTAAAAAAACTGTGGGGTTTTTGTTACTTTTTTTTAGCATATTTCGCAAAATGTATAGACTAAAATTTAAATAGTGGTGTCCACTAATAATCATTTTGTTAAAAGAATAGACGGAATGAACCATACTTGATAACAGAAAAACTTATGGAAGTTTTTTTGACTATTTTTAAAATTAGGGATTTGTTGGGCTGTATTTTTACATATATTTATTTAATAATTTAAATGTGAATTTGGTACAACAAAATAACAACTTAAATACCAAAGACATATATACATATTCAAATTGGTGTTTGGTGAAGCAATGTTAAAAGGTTCGAATCGAAGAGTTACTTCGATTGTTTTGATGAACATTGAAACATTTTTCTTATAAAAACAAGCATAAAATTGTCCTGAGATTTCCAATTGATCTCGTAAGTTTAAATACTCAAACTAGCGCTTGTTTACCAAATTTCACTATAAACAGAACTATTCTTGACAATTTCGCAAAATATAGGGGACTAAAAATATATGTAACTCTAATTTTTTTTATGGAATAATTAATAAATATTGCAACATTACAATTCATTAATCACAGAATGTGGTAATTTTTTAAAACTTGAGTTTGAACTAATCAATAATCATATAAAAGTACGTGGGTGACTTTAAATTGTCCCCATTGTTGGAAAATTTCACTGGCTTTTGGAAAAGAAGAAAGAGATAGAGAAGGAATGAAAATTAGTGTAACACCCAAACCCATAATTATATAAAATATACCTTTATAAAATATTACTCGAAAATACGCAACGGAAATAATACTTGATTTACAAAAGGTTTGGTTCGAGTATTACATCGTACACATAAAAGCTTACTAATAACTTAATTAGTAAAACAATTATTGTACAAAAAAAATAAGTTTCTAAAAAGATACATCCTTAAATACATTGAAATAAGAATAAGACTCAATATATATTATACAAATGATCCCATCCCCGTGTCATGATCAGAGCAGAGCTTCACCAACGACTGGAACACAACCATAACCTGAGGATCTGGAACCCAAATCCAGCACATACACAAAACAGAGGGTTAGATAATATAACCATAAAAGAAACTAAGTGCAAGAACATACTTAACACTTAGGACATAACATGCTCATGTCTAACAACTCAGTCCATAAATCATACATTATTCTCATGTTATTCATATCTCATTATCATAAAATATAATGCATCATAATAATACCACATTCTCAATCAATTGACAAGCATACACATCGTCATCAATTATCAATTAATATTACACACCCATAATATGTTCAATCATAAGTATCACATTATTCAATCGTTCACAAACATAATGGAAACAATGACAATTACCAAATACCAATTAGAGTGCACAATTACCCTAATGCAAACTAATGTCACAAATCTCATGTCATGTCACCCTAGACATAACTAAATGCATGTGGTACCCGCATCAAAATAGTGAACACCCCCCAAGTAACCTCAGCCCTTGGAGTCTCAATGTTCCGGATAATATCCATCACTCAAAATGAACACCCTCCAAGTAATCGCAACCCTTGGAGTCTCAATGTTCTGGATATATCCATCGTCTTTATTAGAGTATCTCACCTCTAATATCCGTCTTTATCAAATATTATCATTTGATATCCTCTTTATTAGAATCCACATGATTCTAATATCCGACTCACAAGATGAATGCATGAATGTACACATACCAAATAATGATGATAACACTATACTCTACTCATGAATAATAGGCCACTCATCCCTATTATTCCGTCTTTAAGTTATTATTAACTTATCTCAACACATCATCATATCATCATTAAGGTATACATTCAAGCAAGATACAACAACACAGTCATCATCATAAAACATGAACATCATAATTCATCATCATTAATTAACTTCTAATCATCACACATCATTAGCTAATCAACATACATTATTAACTAATCCTCATACATCATTAATCATCACACATCATTACTAATTATCTATCATTATTATAAACATAATCTTATCTCAACATACTCATAAATCATAATCAATTAGCATGTACAATGACATCTAACATCTAAGTTGATTATAAATTATCATCCTCAATTTCAATCAATCACACATATAAACATATCATCATCATACTAACTCAAGATTCAATCAATCCAAACATATAACATGTTATAAGACCAAATTTAATCATGTTATAACCTTACATTCAATTAACAAAGTATAACAATCCTACACCAAAACATAATATTCCAAGCATGATCTTTAAAATCTAACATCAAAAATGGATTCTACGCGAAAAATCATTGAAAATAGGTTCCGGGTGCATAAGTCAACAAAAAGTCAAAAAGTCAACCAAAGTCAAAGTCAACCCTGTTGACTGACTGTAAGTTCGCGCAAGCGAGATAATTTTCGCGCAGGCGAAATTGGCAGATTCTTCCTGCAGAAGTCTGTCTCACCAAAATGGTCATAACTCGGGCTACGTTAATCCAAACGCGATGAGTGAACATGCGTTGGAAAGCTAAGAAAGAGACCTACAACTTTCATGTTTAACAAAAATTCCAATTCGAAGTCTAAATAGGTCAAAAATGACAATCTTTCTTCAGGTATTCTAGAAAACAGTTTTTCCTACACAATTCCTTGATTTTCCAAAATATAAGTTGAACCCTAATAACTCAAATGTTCTTAAATCATTATTCAATGCATAGAAACACATAAAGGAAACAACTTTAATCATGTATAATCATACTAGGCATAGAAATACAATCTATAACATCATCAAACACTATTTCATGATAAAAGCAATGATTTTCCAAAGTTTCACTAAAAACCCATTTTCAAACATCAACAACATAAATCATTCAATTAACACGAATTTGTTCATGGGAATTCGAAATAGAAACATATAGCAACATGTTAACATCATACAATAACATATAAAGCTATAAACACATTCCCTTGATTCCCATTTCCCACCAAAAGAGATGAGAGGGTTTGGGTGTGGAGAATAGACATCTCCCCCCTCTTTGATCATCTCAAAGTTATATTATCTAAGCCTCTTACCTTAATAAAGTTGGAATCTCTACTCCACCACTTGATTTCTCTTAATCTATCATGGCTTATTCTTTATTTGATCTTCTCCTTCATCTCTTTCTCTTTCTCTACTCTCTCAACTCTCTCTTTCTCTTAACTTCTCTATTTCTCAAATTCTATGATAAATAACAATCACACTACTTATCATAAAAATCCTTCCTTTATATCCATCTTCTAGGTTATAGTCAAATCCCCATACTACCCTTAATTCCACTACTAATTCCACTCATAATTCTCCACTTTATTATTACCCCAAATTCTTGTACTATTTACACCATTGCCACTACTTTATCCCCAAGACACTCTATCCTTTTTAAAATAATAACCAAAGTGCCACTCTTATCTCTACTCAACCCACTAACTTACTAGATTACCATATTACCCTTAATCCTACCATAAACTCTTATTCTTCCTAATTAGGCCCAATACTCATAAAAGCCCATCATCAACCAATATAAATGCAACAATTAATTAATACATATAAAACATATCAATTAACATACACAATTAAATAAATAACATCATTTAATCAAATATAACAAAATATAAGATTTTGGGGTGTTACAACTCTACCCCCCTTAAAGAATTTTCGTCCTCGAAAATTTTACGCAAAAGTAACAACTAACAAGTTCAAAAAATCATAGATCAATCAATAATAATCAACGGTTATAACCATACTAAACAAATGTAATATTCATCACCAATTTCATACAATACCAAAATGGACAAGACCTAATCATGGCACTACCTCATATTGCTACAAATTATATACACATAATGATATGGTATTTCAATCAACAAAGTAACATGCATCACATTCCAAGTTATGACCTCAACATAATTCAAAATTAAGATTAACTCCACAAAATACAAATTCACATGTCATTGATGCGTACATGATAAAGTCATGCAAAATTACGAAACTAGCATACCCTAAACATGGATTACCAAATAACTCAATCTCACAAAATCATTTATGATCATCACATATACATATTCATCGCAAAATCTCAAGTTCACAAAACACGGTCAATACATTCTATAAAAAGATCATTCTAGGCAAACTCTAGGCGCTACCAAAGTTTGACAAGATTAGTATCATCCAATCAACACAATCATGTCTATCCATTAACAAGAGATCAAGGACGGCCAGTTCCTTAATTTGTTAATAAATGGACAACAATCATGATGGTGGTTCAAACCATCCTTACCAAACTACGATAGTGTTTTCTTAAGCACGAAACACATAAGCATACAAAAGCATATCACATCGTCTAACATAAACATTTAATTAGCATACATTGCCTCTAAACTTAAAAGTTAAGAATCAACTTAAAACAAAAAGGATAGATATTCCACAACAATAAATCATACGAATTCAACCATTCTTACCAAACAAGAACACTTTCACCAAAACATCATATTTAAAAGCATGTAATGACTAATAAGAGAAACAATTATGGAAACATAGATCATTCGCACATAGATTCATATATTTTAAAACTCATCAAAAGAGGAAATCACAATTTGACAAACCCGTAAAGTCATGAAAACATGTTTATGAAAATAACACATTTGAAAGATTCATTCACAATGCACAATTTATATAGTTACTCACATAGGAATCATGGTAAAGGATACTCAAATAATCTACAATAAATCTATCATGGTATATTCATCTAATATCTCAATAATTCAAAATAACACATTGTCAACATATGCATGATCCACACAAGGATACACAAACAAATACCTACATGAAATCTCACATTCTTAAATCATCAATCTAAGAGTTTGGTTATGGTAAAAGAACAAACATTTCATGACATCGAATTCTAAGTAACTCAAGAATTCACATTCATATAAATAAATCATGTAAGGAAACAATCAACTTAGTATGGAAATCAACCTAATCAAATAAGATCATCAAATTTCGCATCACATTGAATTCATTCATTTTCAAAACCTCTTAAAAGAAAGAATGATACAATTAACAACTCTTTAAAAGACATTGCAACAATTTACGAATATGGTACATATTATTACCCATCAAACACAAATCATTCTAAGCATACTCATCACTTAAATAATTTCAAAATACTTCAACAATGGTTAACAATAAACATTTGTAAGACAAATTAAATGCACAAGTGTCTATTCTACATTGTACAAGAGCATGACACAACATTTCACATAAGCATATCATACAGGATAAATAATTACCTTAACACGATACTCAATCATCTACACAAAATCATGAAAGCATTTAAGGAACATACAAGGAAAACAAATAGTCTCATATTCAAGCAACTAGGATAGAATATCATTTATCATTAATCAACGAGAATACAATTACACCATGTACTAATTTAAGCATATGAAGTTATAAGCTAACATAGAAGCATAGTAATAATCATAAATTAACTTCCAAACATGAAGTAAAAATTATAGATACTATAGTTATTGCCAAATTAAAACACAAGTTCCAAGAATTAAGTAAAACAACATTCTAACGAGGAACTAACAATAAAATTCATGAAATCAACCTTACACATAATCAATAAGTTATTCGAATACATAGAATTCACCAATACATGTTCAACTTAATAGATCACAATCTTTTCATGAATATTCACCAATAATCGTCATGTTAAAGCATTCAAGTAATTTCACTATTGCATTCGTATATAAATTCTCAAATAACTCCACGGATAACATACATACATACATATATACATACATATCATCATTTAATTAATTCAATCATACTACGCAAGCAATCATCATAAATAAATCATCACAACATTCATTTACGACGCATGCATAAACAATCATACTTAATTACATATAACATAGATTTTCATCAACACAGGAATCTATAGTAATATGCGAACATAATCATTTTAAATAGAGCAATAACAAGAAGACATTATCATTTAAGTCATTATCTTGAAATAAAAACAACAATCATATTCTCAAGTTTCAAGAATAACCACAAATGACGACAATAATAATATTCACTTACTTCATCGGATGTAAACATCAACAACAACAACAAATATCATCATTAAGTCACATTTCAAAACAATAATGATGAATGCATATTCATTATCAATTACGCACAATTATATCATGTTATCATCACTTACTTATTATGGAATCATAACCAAATAAAATCATGTCAAAACTACACAAAGATTATAGCTTTAAGCACATACCACTATTATAATCATAAAGGAATAACATTCATCGTGAATCAACATCAAAGAATACATACCCATTACTAGATAACTTACAACTAAGATAATTATCAATCTCATCAAATACTCACCAAAAGAATAAATAACATAATTCAATTCATATTACTCATAGTTCATGAATAAACAATCACTAAGTATATTCATAAAATAAATACATCACAACTTATCAACATTTATGAGACAATGGATTCATAAGTCAACACCAATTAAAACACAAGTTTTAATGATCAAGTAAAACACATGCCAATAAGCAATAAAACAAGATTCAATAAGCTCATCATACATCCACAAAATGGTTAATAGTGACTAATGTGCAAGTGTAACTACGACATTTAGATCGCAAAAGACACAAGAACCACACAAGACACTATGCTCACTTAGTCTGAACACACAGACTTGCTCTGATCGACACACGACACACACATAGCTCACTATGTCCGAGGACAACCGGAGCTCTGATACCAAATTGTAACACCCAAACCCATAATTATATAAAATATACCTTTATAAAATATTACTCGAAAATACGCAACGGAAATAATACTTGATTTACAAAAGGTTTGGTTCGAGTATTACATCGTACACATAAAAGCTTACTAATAACTTAATTAGTAAAACAATTATTGTACAAAAAAAAAATAAGTTTCTAAAAAGATACATCCTTAAATACATTGAAATAAGAATAAGACTCAATATATATTATACAAATGATCCCATCCCCGTGTCATGATCAGAGCAGAGCTTCACCAACGACTGGAACACAACCATAACCTGAGGATCTGGAACCCAAATCCAGCACATACACAAAACAGAGGGTTAGATAATATAACCATAAAAGAAACTAAGTGCAAGAACATACTTAACACTTAGGACATAACATGCTCATGTCTAACAACTCAGTCCATAAATCATACATTATTCTCATGTTATTCATATCTCATTATCATAAAATATAATGCATCATAATAATACCACATTCTCAATCAATTGACAAGCATACACATCGTCATCAATTATCAATTAATATTACACACCCATAATATGTTCAATCATAAGTATCACATTATTCAATCATTCACAAACATAATGGAAACAATGACAATTACCAAATACCAATTAGAGTGCACAATTACCCTAATGCAAACTAATGTCACAAATCTCATGTCATGTCACCCTAGACATAACTAAATGCATGTGGTACCCGCATCAAAATAGTGAACACCCCCCAAGTAACCTCAGCCCTTGGAGTCTCAATGTTCCGGATAATATCCATCACTCAAAATGAACACCCTCCAAGTAATCGCAACCCTTGGAGTCTCAATGTTCTGGATATATCCATCGTCTTTATTAGAGTATCTCACCTCTAATATCCGTCTTTATCAAATATTATCATTTGATATCCTCTTTATTAGAATCCACATGATTCTAATATCCGACTCACAAGATGAATGCATGAATGTACACATACCAAATAATGATGATAACACTATACTCTACTCATGAATAATAGGCCACTCATCCCTATTATTCCGTCTTTAAGTTATTATTAACTTATCTCAACACATCATCATATCATCATTAAGGTATACATTCAAGCAAGATACAACAACACAGTCATCATCATAAAACATGAACATCATAATTCATCATCATTAATTAACTTCTAATCATCACACATCATTAGCTAATCAACATACATTATTAACTAATCCTCATACATCATTAATCATCACACATCATTACTAATTATCTATCATTATTATAAACATAATCTTATCTCAACATACTCATAAATCATAATCAATTAGCATGTACAATGACATCTAACATCTAAGTGTTAGACTACGAAGGCTACCACTTAGAAGGGGGGGTTGAATAAGTGGCTTCGTTAACCAATGTCAATTTTAAAAAATAATTTGGTTAAACGTGCGCGCGGAAGCGATACCGGATCGGTAGTCTACTTTGCACCTTTTGACCAATGGAAATATAGCAAAGCCTTTTAAATCGTGATTGAGGAAAATCGATAGGAACGAGATATTCAAAGTTAATTCAATCAACAACAACGTTCCAAGCAAGTTATACAATTCTTTCAAAACAATCGCAACGCAAGATAATCACAATTGAATCCTTGTGTACACTTACGAACACACAAATTCAATTGTTTACGAATATAATCGAAAGCGATAACGAATGAAAATAAAGCAATCAACACACGAGAGTTTGATTAGGGAGTTCCCCGGATTTCGCGTCGTCCACGCGTTTGTCCGAGTACGTCTCCCCCCAAATAACCAAACGGGTTATTTGAGATATCTATAGATTGAAAACAGCTTGAACACAAGTGCACAAATTACAATGCAATCAATAACACTATATTGACTCAAAATGTAAAACTATGCAAACCCTCAATCGACGAACGAATCTTCACCCTCTGATTCCAACGATCCTACCCGTGCAACTCCTTGCAACGATCGTCCAGCTGAGTCCTTCAATTCTTCTCGATTGATCCTCCAAGATATCGAACAATCTTGGATCCCTAGTGAGCAATCCAACCTCCTTGCACAAATCAACCCGATCGCGAATCTGCTTCACCACGAATCGCACCGAACGTTATCGACCAAGCGTACAACTCCTAAATGATTGATCCCATACTCAATCTTCAATTTGTTGCAACTTGATGGAAGATGATGATCTTGTGAAGGATAACACTTTGATCCCAATTTCTTTACCCAAATTGTATCACAAGTGTTTCACCCAAAGCACTCTTGCTTCACTCTTGATTCTCACTAGTCTTTCTCAATTGTGTTCAGTTACTGTGATGATTACAAAGGAACCCACACATTGCTATTTCAAGAGAAAATAGAATGAGCAAATTTAGGCATAAGTTTCAATAAATGTATCGATACAAATGATTGTTTGTATCGATACAAAGACCTTGACCAACGTTAAAAATTGAAAATCTTGACCTTTGTATCGATACAAACACGGGATGTATCGATACAAACATCAGAATCTTGAAATCTTGACTGATATGTATCTAAGCATGCAAGCATGCTTCGAATCATATGGAGCTTGCTGGTTTTTCAGAACATATACACATGTATCGATACATGCAAGCATGTTTCGAATCATATGGGATGTTCTGTTTTTGTGGAGACGCTTTTGTATCGATACAGAGCCTTTTTGTATCGATACAAACTGCTCAAAATTTTCCAGAACAAGTTTCAGGACATTTGTATCGATACAGAACTGTATGTATCGATACAAAACACCTAAAAGTCAGTTTTTCAAGGTTTTGAAAATAGTTCTTTGTTGTCAAGTCATTTGTAAAGTTTGCCAAAATATGTTCAACCTATTTTCATGTGTTTTGACAATTATTAAAACATGAGGATGAACTGGTGCACTTACATTCTCCCCCTTTTTGATAATTGTCAAAACTATGCATAAGCTAAACTAAGCCTATACTTATTATGCAAATAAAAATAGCAATGTTATACAGACGCAAATAAAACACCAAGGCTTAATCACAAAAGCTCGCTCCCCCTGAGTTGATGCCATAATGCGTTTGATGATCCTTAGCATCCTTAGCTTGTGCATCCAAATCTCTCCCCCTTTGACAATATCAAAAAGAAGAAGAGAGCACATTAGCAGTAACAAGTCCAAGCAAATTTTTCATCTATTGATCATATTGTGCACTTACATTTGTCGAAATGCACTTTATGATATAGTATCCTAATCAAAATAATTACATATAACGATATGCCAAAATATATCAATGACGAATACCAAATATCATGATAAAACATGGAATGTAGAACAACAATCCATAACCAACTCATGACTATTAAAACACATCGACATTTGTGTAATGAAACATACCAAAATATGGGACGAAAAATAAACAAAACAATGCAATTAAATGCATAACGATACACTAATAAATCAAACATACGAAGTAATCCAAAATAAAGTCATACATAATCCAAAGTGAATGTTGCTCAAAACATAGCAACATTAATAATATTCGTACAACCAAATCGAAAATAGAGAAATTCATGAAATGACAAAAGAAATTGTTCATGCGAGAAAAGAAATAAAATGCCATAAAAACAAGATTAAAACATCATTAATCATCATTCATATCATCATCATCCGGGTTGGTAGGTGGGTTAGCTTGGTAGTAGGAATTCATTTGAGCTTCAAGGTTGTCAAAGCGGGTGTTCACATAGGTCCGGAGGTTGGTAGTGGTGGTGTAGAGGTCTTCAATCCGGGCACTCTGAGTGACATAGTTTTGAGTATACTCATTGTAGAAGGTAGTTTGTTGCATGCTCATGTTCCTCATCATATCCATCATCTCATTCCAGTTACCACCTTCTTCACCTTGGCCCTCATTCTCAGCCTCATCTTGTCTAGCATTCCTCCTTGGTCTCCTACCACGAGGAGCAACAGCCCCTTGACCTTCATTGTCATCATCCGGTCCATGATACACATACACATTATCCGCATTCAAGGTCCAATTCATCTTGGACATTTGAGTTTCACTAAACTTTTGTAATTTCCCAAGAGTAATGTACTCAATGGGAAGCTTTTGTCCAATTTTGAAGTGCTTCAAAATGCTAGCAATCATGCTACCGTATCCAAAACTGTGATCACGGCTAGAATTCCTTAAATCAAACATCCTACTCACAATGTAGAATGGCCAATCCACCTTTGCATCATCCATCAGCAAGAACATCAAATCTATATCCTTCTTATCCATCCTAGAACTAGCACTTTTTGGACGTAGAATGTGACTTACAATCCAGTAGACCACCCTTGCATTCACACTTAATTTTCCGGTTCCCATAGTTTCCGGAATGTTGCCATTTCTAGTGATTGAAGAAACAAAGACATTGAAGTCATAATCTACTTGACTTATCTCAGAATAAGCCAAGAGATTCTCACCGGTTATCCTAGTCCCGGTACTCATTCCAAACAAATCAAACCACAGATTAGCAGTAAACCTATACTTCTTCCGACCCCAACAAAATTCAAACTCAGCCCCATTTCTTTCTTGCAATCCAGAATAGAATATCCTAGTCAAGGTTTCATTATACTTTGTTTGTAGATCACAAAAGGTATCAAGTTGCTCCCTTTCAACAATTTCAGCAACATCATTCAAATGCAAATTTTTCAAAGTTTCAACATCAATAGACTTTTGAGGTAGAATAGCCCTATTTCTACAATATTGTGTATAGGTGTGTACACAATCCTTATGCACAAATTCATCTTCCCTAAGCCCAAAATTTGTGACTTCACCACTAGAGGAACCTATTTCCTTACTTTGTTTAGCTTTCTTAGGTGCCATTTCTAGTAGTTTTGAGAAGAAGAGAGATTTACCTTACACCTTGATGAAGATCTTTGAAGAATTTTCACAAACCCCAATTTGATTAATTCCTTTGAATTGAAGCTTTTGACACTTGAACCCCAAAATTGATGATGGAGATTAAGTGGGTAATGAGATTGGAGTTGATTGGTGAAAAATTTGTGAAGTTTGGTTGAGTTTTGATGAAGATTGAAGGATTTAGGGTAAGGGTTTTGATAGAAACCGTGAGAGAGGAAGAGAGGTTTATGATGTTTTGATGAAGAATGAATGAAAAATGACATATAAATTCTGTTTTTTTTACGCGTTTGTATCGATACAAACAGTAACTTGTATCGATACAAGTCAGTTGATCTGAAGTATGTATCGAAGCATATAGGCATGTATCGAAGCATAGGCAGCGTTCTGTTTTTCAACAACGTGCTATGTATCGATACAGGCTTGTATGTATCGATACAAGTCAGTTTTATTTGAAAAATTTGAAATTTTGAAAAATAACTGACATGTATCCATGCAAAACTCATTGTATCGATCCAAAATACATAATTTTCAATTTTTCTCAAATCACATGAATTTAAAAGTTCAAAAAGAAATTTCGATGATTTTCAATTAACACGTATGAATGAAACACATACAATCATAATGATACATGCGTATATATGTGAACCAAAGCAATACCAAAGCAAATCTTAACATGAGAACACATGTTAAACCATAGATGCATGATAAAAGAAATCACATAACATAGTTAAAGTACCACACACAATCATATGAGAAAAATATATATCTATGTATGTATGCAAAAATTACACATAGATGCAAAACTTAACATATACACTCTAGTATGAACTTAATAGAATAGTTGTGATGATATTTGTCACATCCCCATTTGAGACGTATAAAGCTCAAAAACTTATTAATATTTTTGAGTGAGAATTCTTGGAAATGGAGGATTAGACAACTATCAAAAGCTCATATCATATTAAGATAGAAAATGTATGTATATGATCACAAATGCAAATGCTAAGCAAAAAAATGTATAAAGGTAAAGTTAAAGAGTAGAATCTTCCCTTAAGTATTGGATGAAGGAAGTGATCAATTTCCACATCGTTTTGTGTTGGGTTGAGTCCTATCTTTTCACCTTCCTTGTTTGTAAGTCTTGAGCCACTCGTTATCAATGTCTCTTATCAATGGCTTCAAGACGCTTACCTACATGCTTAGACATTTGAAATAGGTCCCCAACTCATATTGGGTCCTAGTTTGTTAGTAACAACATTATTGCCTAACTTAGGTAACCATTGCAATATGCCTTTAGGTACTAAAGTTTTCCGGGCATGGCATTTTGCAATCGTATGTCCTTTGTTACAACAATAATGACAAATAGTATGAGGATTACTTTTCTTATGATCCTTTTCAACAAATTTATACTTTTTATTTCTCGGTTTAAAAGATTTGTTGAATTTAGATGGATCAACCGCAAAAGTAATCTCCGGCTTGGATGGTTCTTTTAACTTCTCTTGTAGTTTTCGTAAATCTCTACTTAAGTAAAAGCATCCATCACATCCGGTATTTTCATTACCACAACTATCATAAGTCACAAGAGGTTTTTGAAACAAAGATTCTTTGAGAGCTTTCAACTCATGTTCCGTTTCCGAAACTTTAACCTCAAGATATTTGTTTACTTGCATTAAACCCTTTAATCGTTGAAAGGCCTCTTGAGTTTCTTTGTGTAGTTTTTCAAAAGCAACTTGTAATTCATGATATTCCAAGAGAGTATATGAACTAGAGGGATTTTGGTTTACCTTTTTAGGAACAAGTTTCTTACGATCGTGTGATGTCAAACACACATTTGCCAACCCATCTTCACCACTTGAGCTAGAGCTTGATGATGAAGAGGAAGATGAGCTTGAGCTCTCCCATGCAACGTAAGCTTTCTTTCCCTTGTCCTTGCTTCCCTTTTTGAATGAAGGTGATTCTTTCTCCTTTCTCTTGAGCTTGGGACAATCCGGTTTAAAGTGACCGATTTGTCCACATTCATAACATGCTCCCTTTTTGGAGTATTTAGCATCTTCATTCCTTCTATGGTAACCACTATCTTTCCGATATTTCTTAAGATTTTCATCGGAGTGCCTTATCCCATTTTTCTTCACATACCTATTGTAGCGCCTAACGAAGAGTCCCATTTCCTCATCATCGGAATCATCTTCGCTTGAGCTACTTTCCACATGCTCTATCCTTTTGGACTTGGTGGACTTTGAAGTAGAGGTTTTTAGAGCTATAGACCTCTTGTCCTTTTCCTTGTCATTATGCTTTACCTTCTTTTCATTTTTCTCATGCTTTTCTAACAAGTTTAGTACTTGTTCATGCTCCGTGAGTTTGCCAAACAAAGTTGTAAGATTCAATGAAGTAAGATCGTTAGCTTCCTTAATCGCGGTGACCTTAGGTTGCCAATTCCTACTAAGACATCTTAGAATTTTGTTAGTAGCATCTTGGTTGGAGATTGGTTTTCCCAAACCGTGTAACTTGTTGGTTATTTTGATAAAACGTTGTTGCATATCCTCGATGGATTCTCCATCTAGCATATGAAACAATTCAAATTCTTGTGTCAATGTATTAATTTTGGATATCTTAACATCATTGGTACCCTCAAAGTGAGTAACCAATGTGTCCCACATTTCCTTAGCCGATTCACAATGCGACACATGATAAAATTGATCAATCCCAAGGGATGATATTAAAATGTTTTGTGCCTTCGCATCGTAATTGACTTTCTTCTTTTCCTCATCCGACCATTGTGCCATAGGCTTGTTGGTGACAACACCATGAGGATCCGTTATAGTTGGAACGAACGGACCATTCTCAATGGTGTTCCACACTTCACTATCAAAAGAATTGATGTGAATTCTCATGCTACTTTTCCAATAGTCAAAATGATCGCCATTGAATACCGGAGCCCTATTATACGCCCCTTTCGGTGCAAAAGCCATGTTGTCTAATAATAGGCACAAATTACTCGGTTTAATCGTTTAAAATCAACCGGGCTCTTGATGCCACTTGTTAGACTACGAAGGCTACCACTTAGAAGGGGGGGTTGAATAAGTGGCTTCGTTAACCAATGTCAATTTTAAAAAATAATTTGGTTAAACGTGCGCGCGGAAGCGATACCGGATCGGTAGTCTACTTTGCACCTTTTGACCAATGGAAATATAGCAAAGCCTTTTAAATCGTGATTGAGGAAAATCGATAGGAACGAGATATTCAAAGTTAATTCAATCAACAACAACGTTCCAAGCAAGTTATACAATTCTTTCAAAACAATCGCAACGCAAGATAATCACAATTGAATCCTTGTGTACACTTACGAACACACAAATTCAATTGTTTACGAATATAATCGAAAGCGATAACGAATGAAAATAAAGCAATCAACACACGAGAGTTTGATTAGGGAGTTCCCCGGATTTCGCGTCGTCCACGCGTTTGTCCAAGTACGTCTCCCCCCAAATAACCAAACGGGTTATTTGAGATATCTATAGATTGAAAACAGCTTGAACACAAGTGCACAAATTACAATGCAATCAATAACACTATATTGACTCAAAATGTAAAACTATGCAAACCCTCAATCGACGAACGAATCTTCACCCTCTGATTCCAACGATCCTACCCGTGCAACTCCTTGCAACGATCGTCCAGCTGAGTCCTTCAATTCTTCTCGATTGATCCTCCAAGATATCGAACAATCTTGGATCCCTAGTGAGCAATCCAACCTCCTTGCACAAATCAACCCGATCGCGAATCTGCTTCACCACGAATCGCACCGAACGTTATCGACCAAGCGTACAACTCCTAAATGATTGATCCCATACTCAATCTTCAATTTGTTGCAACTTGATGGAAGATGATGATCTTGTGAAGGATAACACTTTGATCCCAATTTCTTTACCCAAATTGTATCACAAGTGTTTCACCCAAAGCACTCTTGCTTCACTCTTGATTCTCACTAGTCTTTCTCAATTGTGTTCAGTTACTGTGATGATTACAAAGGAACCCACACATTGCTATTTCAAGAGAAAATAGAATGAGCAAATTTAGGCATAAGTTTCAATAAATGTATCGATACAAATGATTGTTTGTATCGATACAAAGACCTTGACCAACGTTAAAAATTGAAAATCTTGACCTTTGTATCGATACAAACACGGGATGTATCGATACAAACATCAGAATCTTGAAATCTTGACTGATATGTATCTAAGCATGCAAGCATGCTTCGAATCATATGGAGCTTGCTGGTTTTTCAGAACATATACACATGTATCGATACATGCAAGCATGTTTCGAATCATATGGGATGTTCTGTTTTTGTGGAGACGCTTTTGTATCGATACAGAGCCTTTTTGTATCGATACAAACTGCTCAAAATTTTCCAGAACAAGTTTCAGGACATTTGTATCGATACAGAACTGTATGTATCGATACAAAACACCTAAAAGTCAGTTTTTCAAGGTTTTGAAAATAGTTCTTTGTTGTCAAGTCATTTGTAAAGTTTGCCAAAATATGTTCAACCTATTTTCATGTGTTTTGACAATTATTAAAACATGAGGATGAACTGGTGCACTTACACTAAGTTGATTATAAATTATCATCCTCAATTTCAATCAATCACACATATAAACATATCATCATCATACTAACTCAAGATTCAATCAATCCAAACATATAACATGTTATAAGACCAAATTTAATCATGTTATAACCTTACATTCAATTAACAAAGTATAACAATCCTACACCAAAACATAATATTCCAAGCATGATCTTTAAAATCTAACATCAAAAATGGATTCTACGCGAAAAATCATTGAAAATAGGTTCCGGGTGCATAAGTCAACAAAAAGTCAAAAAGTCAACCAAAGTCAAAGTCAACCCTGTTGACTGACTGTAAGTTCGCGCAAGCGAGATAATTTTCGCGCAGGCGAAATTGGCAGATTCTTCCTGCAGAAGTCTGTCTCACCAAAATGGTCATAACTCGGGCTACGTTAATCCAAACGCGATGAGTGAACATGCGTTGGAAAGCTAAGAAAGAGACCTACAACTTTCATGTTTAACAAAAATTCCAATTCGAAGTCTAAATAGGTCAAAAATGACAATCTTTCTTCAGGTATTCTAGAAAACAGTTTTTCCTACACAATTCCTTGATTTTCCAAAATATAAGTTGAACCCTAATAACTCAAATGTTCTTAAATCATTATTCAATGCATAGAAACACATAAAGGAAACAACTTTAATCATGTATAATCATACTAGGCATAGAAATACAATCTATAACATCATCAAACACTATTTCATGATAAAAGCAATGATTTTCCAAAGTTTCACTAAAAACCCATTTTCAAACATCAACAACATAAATCATTCAATTAACACGAATTTGTTCATGGGAATTCGAAATAGAAACATATAGCAACATGTTAACATCATACAATAACATATAAAGCTATAAACACATTCCCTTGATTCCCATTTCCCACCAAAAGAGATGAGAGGGTTTGGGTGTGGAGAATAGACATCTCCCCCCTCTTTGATCATCTCAAAGTTATATTATCTAAGCCTCTTACCTTAATAAAGTTGGAATCTCTACTCCACCACTTGATTTCTCTTAATCTACCATGGCTTATTCTTTATTTGATCTTCTCCTTCATCTCTTTCTCTTTCTCTACTCTCTCAACTCTCTCTTTCTCTTAACTTCTCTATTTCTCAAATTCTATGATAAATAACAATCACACTACTTATCATAAAAATCCTTCCTTTATATCCATCTTCTAGGTTATAGTCAAATCCCCATACTACCCTTAATTCCACTACTAATTCCACTCATAATTCTCCACTTTATTATTACCCCAAATTCTTGTACTATTTACACCATTGCCACTACTTTATCCCCAAGACACTCTATCCTTTTTAAAATAATAACCAAAGTGCCACTCTTATCTCTACTCAACCCACTAACTTACTAGATTACCATATTACCCTTAATCCTACCATAAACTCTTATTCTTCCTAATTAGGCCCAATACTCATAAAAGCCCATCATCAACCAATATAAATGCAACAATTAATTAATACATATAAAACATATCAATTAACATACACAATTAAATAAATAACATCATTTAATCAAATATAACAAAATATAAGATTTTGGGGTGTTACAATTAGTGAGATGGACTGATTAGTCACAAATTATGAATTATTTTATTCACTATTGATCTCTATTATTTATACATCCACAAGTGATTACTACATGCACCTCAATGATCCTATGCATTTCACAAAGTAGTTATAAGTGTCGTCAACAAATTCATACAAAATTTTAACTACTAAAACTAACACTAAACATTAACTTGTATCAGAAGCAAACTATACAATATGAATATTATACACTAAACACTAACCCCTTTTTCTATAATTTTTTTTTAATAAGTTAGTGTACTTTTATATTTACTACTCTTATAATAATGTACTCCTAGATAATTATATGCAATGTGGAACTTCTAATACACAACCCTCACACCAAGGACCGGAGCGTGATCAAAAGTGTCTGAGAGCAAGTGGCCAAACTGATCTTGTATAAACTTTTATACTATCTTAAAATTTGGATGAAGTATAAATTAATCTTACAAAACTGATGTATATATAATGTGAGATATTGTCTCCATTTAGAAACACGTGTTCATATCTTATCTCGTCTAATATTAGACACATAACTCGCTCACATTAATCGTATTTGTGTTCAATTATTTACACATAAAAATTGTGATTATTTTTTGACAAAAAAATTGTGATTAATTATGTTCAATAAATTATTAATCATATTTTGTTATATCCATTAGTTGTTCGCCAAATATATAATTAAGTTAACCGTATATTTGAGATACTTAACCATTCAAAAAAGTTGAATGATTTGCAGTAAAAATAACAACACAAAATATAAATAAATATAGAGTACAATAATAACCAAGATTTTATACTAGTAGTTAAATAACATGAGAAGACAAATTGTGACGGAGCATACTAAACATTGAGCAAAATTGAGAATCATTTTTCTGAAAACACAACATAGAACTTTGGTTATATCGTTGGGAATGTATCTGTCAATCTCTTTTGGAAATCACCGAGCCCACCAGCACCATTCATTAATGTCATCGTTCACTTATACCAACCCAAATTTGTCTTTGGTTCATTCATAAAAAAAAAAAAATTTGTCTTGCACGATACTACGTGTATTCCCTTGTCAATTAATTTAAATTAATGGATGAAATGCTTACGTTTATACTACTAAAAAGATTGAAAGAAAAGAATGACCCCGATAGTGTGTTTATAAGAAAAATTATAATATGAACAATTTTTTTTATACAAAAGGGAAAATATATATATTAAAAAAATAAAGTGATAAGTGATACAAAAATCGGCGGACATTAACCTGACATAGGAATTATAAATACGTTGTGATAAAGCAAAACAATCCTAATCAATTATAACAGACAATCAGTTGTCTTGAGCGCAATCTAGTAAACCCGCGTACGGACACAAAACCAAATTACAAAAAAGGAGAAAGTATGAATCTACAAAGAGTAATCAGGATTCAAATTGACAAATGGAATGACTGCCAATACAGAATCCAGAACCACGAACCAACAACTGCCTAACGAATTAGCAAGCATCAAAAGCTCTTTTACAATTTGAGAATAGTCACGTGGATTGAGACGTATAAGCACTCGATATCGAAGTGGAGACAAACCTAATACCTCGAGAGCTACATATCTCAACAGATTTGAAGCATCAGAGAATCAAAGAGAAAAGGAATCCAACACAACCAGTAACACAAGAAACAGACGTATGAACCCAAATCGAGGGACACGTGGATTGAGACGTATAAGCACTCGATATCGAAGTGGAGACAAACCTAATACCTCGAGAGCTACATATCTCAACAGATTTGAAGCATCAGAGAATCAAAGAGAAAAGGAATCCAACACAACCAGTAACACAAGAAACAGACGTATGAACCCAAATCGAGGGATGAGTAGTCCCCAAGCAAACCCTTTCGGGTTAAAATAACACACTCTTTCGAGTTTATGAAACCAGCCACATCGAACTCAAATCTAGAACTACACCATTCGCAGAACAAACAAAAACCCATAAATATAAAAGCAAACACAATACCAAAAGTCGGAGACAAAACACCACGGGGACGGAGAACCGTTGGCAATAAAAACAGCAAAAGCAACCGGTGAACCTAAAATACGAACCAAACCCTTCGGACATGGTTGAGACAAGCTACAATCCAGACCCATGCAACAAGGGAGCCAAACGACCCCCAGCCTGGAACCGGAAAAGCAACAATAATCAACAACGAACTAAACAACATGCCGATGAAAATGACAGAGAAAGAAGCGAAAACGGCCGCCATCCAAGGAATGTTGAGTGGTGGTGCAGAGGGTAGCTGCCGCTCATTGCACCACCAGAGGATGAGGCTACATCGCACAATTAGGGTTTGGATGTATGGGAGAAATCTGTGATGAAAGCTTTGTTAAATATGGAAGGGAGTGGTTTGAAAGAGAGGGCGGTGGGCGATGGTTGTGTTGGTGGTTTGTGGTTGTGATGTTGAAGAGAAAAGAAAGTTTTGTAATTCATATTGAACTGACGTTAATCGTGCTATATTGTTTAAACCGTAAAGATGAAGAGAATAATGAATTTTTTACTCAATAATTTTAAGCATTGTATATCAAAAAAAATAATTTTAAGCATTGATATACAGTGAACTACTTATAAAGGTAGTCCATCATAACATTCACCATGTTTATAAAGAATGAGATACAAACACCAATTTTAAATGACAACTTTTAAATATATATATATATATAATTATAATTTAACAAAAGGACATTAAAAAATATAGGTGAGTTTCAGTCATAGTTACTACTTCATCTACAAACAAAAAGAATTAGACCGACCAAAACATTAAGACTCAAGTGATTAATAAGTTCTCTATAAGACGAATTGTTCAGAAGAATTAATGAGTTAGATTATTGATAAAAATAAATTTTAAACAAACTTTACTTATTTCGCAGCTCAATTAGTGGATCTTTTCTCTTCGAAACAAAGAGTTTAATATAATATAGAGTCAATGAAATACGGCTTGCAATCTCAATAACGGTTGTTGAGATATCACAAAATTTAATAACATTTTTTTTAATAAAATATTGGTTTATAAACTAAGACATAGTTTAAATGGTTAATGAACTCTTCTAATCTAAAAAAAAATTGTTCGGAAGAATTCAAATTTAATTTTTTATTCACACAATTTTTAATCACATTTACCTCATGGTGGAACTTTTGAATTTTTCTCCAACCAAAGGGCAAATGCCAAAAAACAAAAAAATTGATTTATAGACAAAAGTTAACTATAGACAAAATTAAACCTCACATCACATCATACCTATACAATTCTTCTCTCATGGATGTATATATAAACCCAACACCTTCCCACAAAAACATCACCCCTTTTCTTGTTAAAACAAACAGAGAGATTTTGTCTGTTACAATAGAAGAGTAAGTACCATCACCACCATGGCCTCTTCAACTTTTCCAACAATTAACAAATGCACCTCAATTGGTAGAGAAAAACACACAGTAGTAGCAGACATGGATGGAACCTTATTAATAGGTCGTAGTTCATTTCCTTATTTTGCTCTAATAGCCTTTGAAGTTGGTGGTGTTCTTAGACTTCTAATCTATCTCTTATCTTCCCCGATTGCCGCTCTTCTTTACTATTTCATCTCCGAATCAGCCGGAATTCAAGTCCTCGTCTTCGCGTCAATGGCCGGAATGAAACTCTCTAGCATAGAATCAGTAGCAAGAGCTGTTCTTCCAAAATTCTATTCCTCTGATCTTCACCCCGAGACTTGGCGCGTGTTCTCCTCATGCGGGAAGCGTTGTGTCCTTACCGCGAATCCGAGGATTATGGTTGAACCTTTTTTGAAGGAATTTTTAGGTGCTGATTTGGTTTTGGGAACTGAGATTGCTAGTTATAAAGGAAGAGCTACTGGTTTGATTTGTAACCCTGGAATACTTGTTGGTGATAAGAAAGCTCAAGTTCTTAAGAAAACTTTTGGTGATGAAAAACCTGATATTGGACTTGGTGATAGAGTCACTGATGCACCTTTCATGGCTTTGTGCAAGGTAATATTAATCAAACTATCTAAATCAACAAAATCATAATTTTGGATTTATGATTAATTTCTTCTTTCTCTATCATATTAAATTAAATCAGCAATATCAATCGTCAACAAATTTAATAATACTGTCGACTTTCTTAGTCTTATAATTTTTTTGGAAAAATTCTATATTGAGGGACAAATGTAATACTTAGTACTCCCTCCATTTAAAATGAATATCATTTTAGCAAGAAAAGTTTAGTTCAAAATTAATGCATTTACACAAAGTTAAAATTATTATTTTACTTTCAAATATACCATCTAATTAACCGAGTGTACACTACTTTCAAAACACTGCATAATAAGGTTAGTTTAGTAAAATTATTATATTTTTATTTAACAATTCATTGTATTTTTTAATAAGGGTATAAAATATCTTAAATAACACTTATTTTAAAGGAAAATGTTAAACAGTGTCCCGGGGCACTAGTTAAACATATAAATAAGAAAATTCTATCTCGGAATTTGTGCATTCAATGCATTAAGAATGCAAAAAGTTCTTTTATCAATATCAATTTTATCTTTTATTTCTATTTTTGGTATGCTTAACAAGTGCTCCGGGGGCACTGTTTAGCATGACCCTATTTTAAAATAGAGAGAGTAGTATAACATTTTTTTGGCTTATGTGTGAGAATATTCTTACTATGATAACTAAAAAGAAACCAACATAGAGAGAGTATATTACAAGTATATTACAAAATTATAATTAAAAATAATAAGAACATAAAATAAAAATAATCATATAAGGCTAATAAGTCTATTTTTTTATTCATGCAGGAGGGTTACATAGTACCAGCAAAACCAAAGGTAAAAACAGTGACAAGTGACAAACTTCCAAAACCCATAATCTTCCATGATGGAAGACTAGTACAAAAACCAACACCTTTAATGGCTTTACTCATAATTCTTTGGATCCCTATTGGTTTCCCTTTAGCATGTTTAAGAATAGCTGCAGGATCACTTCTACCAATGAAAATAGTCTATTATGCCTTCAAAGCACTTGGTGTTCGTGTCATTGTTAAGGGAACACCACCACCTCCAGTTGAAACATCTAAAACCAATCACAAATCTGGAGTTCTTTTCATTTGCTCTCATAGAACCCTACTTGACCCTATCTTCCTTTCCACCGCGCTTGGCCGTGCTATCCCGGCCGTGACCTACTCGGTCTCCCGTCTCTCGGAGATCATCTCGCCGATTAAGACTGTTAGGCTTAGCCGCGACCGTGCAACGGATGCTTCCATGATTAAGAAACTTTTGCAAGAAGGTGACTTGGCTATATGCCCTGAAGGAACAACTTGTAGGGAACCTTTTCTTCTTAGGTTTTCGGCTTTGTTTGCCGAGTTAACCGATGAGCTTGTCCCGGTCGCTATGGTTAACCGGATGAGTATGTTTCACGGAACAACGGCGAGAGGGTGGAAAGGAATGGATCCTTTTTACTTCTTCATGAACCCTAGTCCTGTTTATGAAGTTACATTCTTGAATAAGTTGCCTAAAGAGTTGACTTGTGGTTCACAAAAATCAAGTCATGAAGTGGCAAATTATATACAAAGGGTGATAGCTTCAACTTTGTCTTATGAGTGTACTAGCTTTACTAGAAGGGATAAGTATAGAGCACTTGCTGGTAATGATGGAACTGTGGTGGAGAAGACCAATAAGGTTAACAATGTAATGGGTTGCTAATTAAGTTTTATTTCTTAAAAATTTTAGTTTCATATTTCAAAATGTAAAATTAATGATCAAGTTCAATTTATATATATGCACACACAGAAATAATTGAAAGAACATGAAGTTACATGAATATTTCAAATAATGAGATGAGTTTGGTATATCTCTTTCTATTAATGAGAATTTTATTATTATTATTATTATTATTATTATTATTATTAATTTTTTAATAATGATGGTTATGTGTTTAGGCATTAAAAGTTTAGTAAATTAATATAACTCAAATTAGTAAAAGACTTCGCATATATTTGATATGTTGGAGTGGGGGTTCAAACTTGTAACACTCTAAAACTAATTTGAAATATATAAGAAAGTACACTAATCTTTAAAAAGAATACGCAACAGTTTTAGATTGAGCATAAAAACTCATTAATTTTTCAATATAAGGCTCAAACTGCCACGTTATAATTCAGTTTCACAAAACATTTGTATAAAAATCCTTATTTAAAATGTACCCAAAAAAAAAAATCCTTATTTAAATATCTTTTGGCATCTCTTCTTTCTATGTATTATATTAACCAGTGTGATACAAAGTCATGGTATAGGATTTTAACTCTTTAATTTATACAATGAAATTCCTACCTCAATCTAAGCAACAAACTTAGTTGATGTAAATTTATGATCTAAGTCATAGTCTAAGATTTTAACGGATATACGATGAAAATCTCCCACATTGATCTAATTAGTTGATGTAAATTTATGATCTAAGTCTAGAGAGGATAAACTTATAAAGCTATAGATCCTATGTTCTTGGCATTTTTGGATTCTCTTTAGAGAATCAAGAACATTGTTTTTTATATATCAAGAGGTTGAATATATGAATTATGATTCACATTTATTCAATCATTTTTCTTACCTTTCATTTTTTCAAAGTGTTGTTGTTCTGTCATCATCCTAAGATGCATGGTGTATTCTTCACACTCTAGATAACAAGCATTGTTTGCTATCTAGAAATCAAACTCTTTATTTCATATTTTTTCATTTATGGGTGTGCGGACGTTTAATTTGAGTATAAAATATTATCATTTGCTACTTAGAGTGCGAATTGAAACAAAGTTTGCTATTTAGAAAGCAAATGAGACCTTACAAAAATGTGACCACTATCTTATATCATATTTTAATTTGCCACGAAAGCGGTTGTGACATTATCGAGCGATCATACACATCGTAAAGATAGTTATACTGAATTGTTATTTTATTTGATCTACCAAGTTTACATTTATACTTACAATAGATATGTATCAAGACTACAAGAGTTAAACAGTTTGACGGAAAATAGAAAATTAGATGAATGAAGGGTTCACACTTTAACTTGTAAATTGTGTTTCATTCAAAGTTGTTTCATGAGAGAAGAGTGAACGGGGCCAAAAAAATTGATTTTATAAGTTCGCATCCTAGAAAGCGAACTCAGTCCGCAGTTTGCATCATAGAATGCAAACTCTTTTTCCCACAATATTTGCTATTTACACACTCACATTCAAAGTAGCGAGAGGGATAAATTGAAAATATCAGGGGAGTACATGTGAGATTCGGATGGTGCAAAAAGTAAATTTCAAGTCAAAATACTAATTGAAGACAAGATCCACAAGTTCTGCAGACATGAAAATACATATGGAAATGTAATGTTGAAGTTGATAACAAACATTAGAATGTTAAAACAACATTTGGTTCATTATGGTTTTGATGATAATAAAGTGAAGGAATAATATATTTATTGATTTTTTTTAGTAAGGCAATATATTTATTGATCGAGTGCTCAAGTGTGCGCTCAACACACACGTAAGTTAAAATTTAAATTTTTGACCACTTGTTTAAAACGTTAAGATTTTTACTACTTTAACTAATTTATTATTTTCCCGTAAAATAAAACTAATTTATTATTTTTTTTACCTTTTAAATTGGAATTGTATAAAAAAATTTCTATCGATGAGAATAACACTTAAATTGGAATGAATTCAACATGAATACTCCAAATTGTGTTTGACATCATGAACATGAACACTCCAAATTATAGAGTAGCTAGCGTTCACATCTTTTCCCTTTTGCTTAACGAAATCGAAAAGCTCTCTCACCTTGTCGACACCACACACATATATGTAGTTTTATGAAATTACTTACGATAAGTTGCAATATTTATTTATTATATCTTATTGCCTCACTAAATATTAAATATCCATACAAATAAATAAATTGGAGTTCAAACTTCATCATTACATTTAACATAATAATTTCGATACTTTTATCTATGGAGCTCGAATTTGTGGATTTAAAGATTATTTTTAGGATGTACGGTATTTTAGACACAGTTTTTATTATTCTAATACGGGAAACAGTTATTTTTATTGAAAAAACAGTTTTTTTTTTTTTTTAATTATAAAATGTAAATAGTTAACTTTTGGTGAGAAGCACGGTAAAAATTAGAGTATATGTCGGAGCAGTTCATATCCCTTGCTGAACAGTTTTTTCTTCGTTCTAAGGTAACTGCTAGTGCCCACCACCATCACCCCACCGTCATTTTATCATTTCATTTGAAATCTCAAATTCTTCAAAACTTTTCTATTCAAACTCCAACATTTTCTCGCACTTTCTCATCTCTTTTTCTCGGCAAAATTCTTCTCTCACCAAAAAACACTCCAATTGCTTCTCCCTCACCGATCTCTTCCAATCACCGACTTCATTTCGCAAGTTGCTGAAGTTTAATTTCGACCGAACTAGTTCCTTCTTCGTTAATTCCATGGAGAAGAACGATGTGTGCACATCGGAATCCGTCGATGGAAGCCGCGATGTTTGGAGTTCTAAATCCTCTGATTCTTCCTCCGCCGATCATCTTGTTGTTATGGTTAATGGAATTCTCGGAAGGTATGTATGTGGAGGAATTTTTATGCTCAATTTTGGTGAAATGTTGTGTTGTTAGATTGATTTTGTTTCTGTGTTGATATATTGGTTATTGTTATTTGATTGGAATTTTGTGTAATTAGTTTATTTAATTGATTTTCTGTTTGCTCATTTGCTGTTTAAAGTTGATAATTCGTGTTTTGATTGTTTGTTTATTTGTTCTTGCAGTTCAACTGATTGGAAATTTGCATCAGAGCAATTTGTTAAAGAGCTTCCTGATAAGGTTTTTGTTCATTGTAAGAATTGTGCTTCTCTCTGGTTTATTTTCTGGAAAGTTGTGTTGATCATAGTCAAATCATTAGTTTTTTTCGCTGTGGGAAATTATTTGATTTATGTTATTAGTTATTACTCTTTTTTTCCTTTGAAGCAAATGAGTTTTTTCAATAGTATGTTTGTATTTGGTCTAAATTCGGAATTCCGTACTTATAAGGTACCTTGGTTCTAATTTGTATAGTGTGTTATGAATTTAGTGAACTTTCAATGATTTACTACTTTATACTTGATGCAATTGTAGTATAAGGTGCTGAGGAATTTGAAATCATGTCATGGACATTAATAAAACACGTTTCTTGTTTACTCGTGAAAATATTTGTTTCGTTATTTTGGCAGAATTTGATGGCCTTTGCAATAGTATCTTGTATTTATTTGTTAGTTGAATGCAAACTACAAAATTTTGTGGTTTAAGTTGCAACCTAGTTGACAAGCTTTGGACTTGCTTTAGAACAAGGGTTTTGTTTCTTTGTTTATTTATTTTCTTACTATATCTTGATGAGTTACATTGACCAGCGTGCAGTGTTATCGAATATCAGCCATGGCGTCGTGTCGCCATGGCGGATATCGATGGCGGATTTTGGCCTCTCTGATGTGGTAAATATCAGCCGATTTGGAGGGTTTACTGCCATAATCCGCTATTGCAGCATCACAAAACAGCCATTATTGCGGGATTTTGGCTGTTCGTCATGGACTGCCATCCGCCATCGACAACACTGCCAGTGCGGGATTTAAATTCTGCATGTAATTTGACATTTTCCCCATCTCTTTTCACTCAGGTAGCGAACGGAATGTATCTAAGCTGACACTAGATGGTGTGGATGTAATGGGCGAGCGATTGGCAGAGGAGGTTTGTTTGATGAATCTCATGTCATGTGAAAATTAATTTACTGTATCTTCAATAGGCTTATATTAGTCACATATATTATATTATAAAATGTTACTGTATTTTATAGATGATAATGAATATCTTGAAAAAAAAATTCTACATTTTCTCTGCCTCTGCTAAAGCATAACCTGCTGAAAGTTCTCTTTGTAATACCCTGATAAAATGTTCATATGTGATGTATAGGAAAACAGACTCCTCTGTATTGGTCAATAATATGTTTAAAAAATGTAGTGTACTCCTTCATATGTATACTTTCGCAAATTTGAAGTATCTGGGCTTTGTTGGTATTTGCCATTGAAAAATTAGACTCCTGTTCATCATTTCAAGTCATTAAGTTACTTTCTGATGCATGTTGTAGATGGATAATTTTTAAGTGTTCTTTTACCTTAAAATAAATCAGATAAATGTAATTTTTGATATCTTTATATAATAATTTTATATCATTTCATTACACACGCGATTTTTATTGCTATTAAGTATTAACAGGAAATTAAACTCTTAGGTCATTGAGGTGATACGAAGAAAGCCAAATATGCGTAAAGTTTCCTTTATTGCACACTCAGTTGGTGGATTAGTAGCACGATATGCTATTGGGAGACTGTATAGGCCACCACCTGAAAATGAACCTATGCAGGATTCGAGCAATAAAGAAAGTAAGGTTGACTCAATTGGTACAATATGCGGCTTGGAGGCAATGAATTTCATAACGGTTGCTACACCTCATTTAGGGTCTAGGGGCAATAAGCAGGTATCAACATTGAATCTTAAAATTTACTTTGTCCTTAATCTAGTGATATGAATTAAAGTAGGGGTGACAATTTGATCTAGTAATTTACAATCCATCCACTATAAAACTCATTCAATCCATCCATTACAAAATTCAATTGTTAATCGATTGAATCCAATACATGCATTTCATAATATGGATGGATCCAATCCATCAAACCTTTCTAAAATTCAATGGATCACTTTTTTTCGGAATAAAATCCAATGCATTATAATTTTAAATAGATACCTTTAAAATATATTTTAAAAATATTTTTATGAATTAGAAACTCTTTTTTTATAAATAAAACTACTATTTTTAATTCATTAAAAAAATAGTAGTTTTATTTAATTACTACTATTTTTTTAATGAATGACACACGACTCTTTTTTTTATAAATAAAACTACTATTTTTAACACCCGTAATTATTTAATCTAGCATAGCTTAGTATCCATGTAATGAGTGTCCTCTATGGTTTGTAATGAATGACACACGACTCTCTTCTCTATCTCTATCTCCCTTATGGTGAATAAAAGTTTTGTATATTGGATTTAGATGTGTGCTTATATTGTTTTGTGGAGCAAGATGGGAATTAGTGAATTAAAATAGTAGGACTAGGAAGGCAAAGCCAAGTGAATAAAGGTCATTGGTGAATAAAGGTCATTAGTGAATTAAAATAGTAGGACTAGGAACGCAAAGCCAAGTGATAGTGCCAACAGTTTTCATTGTTCTTCTGCCAGAGTATTTTATGAATTTATTGTTTTCTTAAAATCAGTTATTCAGTTGTGAAATTCATTATAACTTAAGCCTCAAGTCACAGTTTATTTGGGTTACAAGTCCCACTTCGAATGTTGTATTTTGCTACCAAAGGTTTATTGGTTTGAAAATTTTCAAAGAAACCTTCGCAGCCCAGACAAGGGATACTTTCATTAGTTGTTTGATGCCTGTTAGATGGAAAATCTAAGTCCTTATCCTAATTTCTTCCAATTTAACTTAGTTCCCTATGTAGATCCGATGAAAGGTTGATTCATTTATATGTTGTATCTTTTGCTCTTCGGTTATTAAAGGGTCCAAAAAGAATCAGATGTTTTTGGTGTGTAATTAGACTTTTCTCCACTATACATTATTTTTTCTTTGATCCTTCTGTAATTTGTTATCGGTAAATGAAAACTTATGGAATTCTTTTGATAGGTTGGGGTATTTTTATTTTCATATAGCATGCTGCGATGCAAATATTTGTTTTGCATCAAAAGTATTATATGTTGATATTATCTTCAATAGGCAGCACATTCATCTGTGTAGCTGTTTCTTACAATCAAATAAACATGAAATCTTGCATTTGTTTGTGATATTTTCAAAAAAGAAGTTGCATCAGTTTTTGTTATTTGGGTATTTAAACTTGTTGACTATTTTTGAATTTCAGGTTCCATTTCTTTTTGGGGTAACTGCATTTGAGAAACTTGCAAGTGTTATTATTCATTGGATTTTTAGAAGAACAGGCCGACATCTTTTCCTTACCGATGAAGATGAAGGAAAACCTCCATTGCTTAAACGCATGGTTGAAGACTATGATGGATGTTATTTCATGTATGTTTGGTGATTATCTCATGATAATTTTTTTTTTTTTTGTACATGGAGTTTGTTTCCCTTTAACGGATCTTCATATTTTTCAAATGATTTTGTCATGCTTTGTGCAGGTCTGCATTGCGCACTTTCAAACGTCGGGTTATATACTCGAATGTGGGCTATGATCGTATCCTTCATATTTACTACATCTATCTACTTATTATAGGTGCATTCAGCTTCACTGCATATATATTTTTATTTGTTTTTCCTTTATAAACGTTTTAGATATTGTTGGCTGGAGAACATCATCAATTAGGCGTGATAATGAACTTCCAAAGGTATGTTTATTGATATTTTGCAATGCTATCTAATTTATTGGATCATTTGTTATAGTTTATTGATGTAAAACTATTTGGTTGGTAGTGGGAGGATACCCTCAACGAAAAATATCCACATGTTGTATATGAAGAGCACTGCAAAGCTTGTGATGCTGAGCAATGTGACTTAACAAAAGATGACGGCTCTGACAAAATAGAAGGTATCTCCATATTTTTTCCTCAAAACAAATGTAACGTGATGTTGACTTATCCGTAGTTACTATGCTGTACATTTTAAAAGATATTTGATCTCTTTCAAGTTCAATTATTTGATGTTTTTGTGCTCTTTAACACTGCTCTTACATGGTTTGTACTTTGGCTTCCATTGCTTTTCCTCTTCCATATAAATCGTTGACCAATTGGTTCTGTCTACAATATTACAGAAAATTATTGATATAATACTGTTGTTCAATAAATGTTGACATTCTCTTTGTCCTTCACTTGCAATACTCTTTTTAATTTTGACATGCAAAAACATGAAATTCTTGCAATAGTGTGTTGGTGTTTCTGTAACCTTAAGCGAGATTGTACCATCTTTAAATGGCAATTGTTATCCTAATCTTTTTCTCTGATGCATTTGCTTCTATTCACCGAACATATAATTTGGAAACCATTCCTAGTATATCTTATAAGAGCCAAAGGCATTCTAAATAACTCTTTAAGACAAAATCAAGATATTGTGAGATTTTTTTGGACATTCTAACAGTTTCATAGTTGTCTGTTGTAATTAAACTCCATAATCTCTCGTTAGATTCATTTTCTCTAAATGTATACCTCAAATCTATATACACTACAATCTCAGTAGAAAGATGAACATGCCTCAGTGTGCAATCAAACCATGATAAATGTAAGTAAAACAATTCAGAGAAGATTTCTTATAATGACAACTTTCTTTTGATCATTTATATATATACTTGGGTCAGCTATATTACGAGATACCATCAAAATAGTTTTTACTCAAAATGGTTATACCCTTGTACTAAATTTGTTTTCTTATAGAACCCACTAGTGTTTATTGATCCATTCATAGGAGTTTACTTAATAGGATGAGTTTTGATTTTTATTGTCATGGTTGATCTTGCTGTCTAAAATTGAATCTTGCTTAATGTTGGACAAGAGTCATGTGCCATGTGTGGCCTATTTCTTTATGTGGTATTCAAAATGTAAGATTTCTAACCAGAATGGACATTTGCAGAGGAGCTGGTAACAGGTTTATCTTGTGTGTCATGGGAAAAAGTAGATGTTAGCTTCCATAGTAGTAGACAGAGGTTTGCTGCTCATAGTGTCATTCAGGTTAATGTCTTGCTCTACCCTAGCTATTGCGTCAAATCTTGAATAACACGATATTATTTCTTTGAATACGTCGCTTTACCTGCCTGTGTTCTTCCTTCATCTGTTCTTTGCTATTTTACAGGTTAAAGACAAAATCTCACATATAGAAGGTGCAGATGTTATACATCATATAATTGACCATTTTCTGACATAAAAATTGTTCGTCTCCAAAGTTGTATACATATCGCTTGGCAATATAAGCTTTGCATAGGTAAATCTAAATTGGCTACACCATCTATTATTGAACCTGATTAATAATGTTCAAGTCTATTTACCAAAAAAAAAAAAAAATGTTCAAGTTTATCTGAAATGGTGAATTCATTGCAGGATGGAAACAACTAGTTTCCTGAGTAACAAAGTTCTCCATTAGTTGAGGTGAAGAATTCTAATTTTATTTGTTGATGATCCTTGACAATGTATTATATATGTATGTGTATGATATGTATATAGATCAGTAGTTTTTTATTTCCTTTCCATCAAATCAATTGAAATCAGCACATTTTATTATTGATGTTGGAATCTGTTTACCAATAATAATTGCATAATGTGGCTCAAAGAATTAAAAGAAATATTATCAAGGAATTGAATCATTTCCTCATAGAATTTCAAGTTTGATAGATATCCAATGCATTTTCACGTCTTTAAGATTTGATAAAATGATGTCTAATAAACTCAAAAAGGAAAAAAATAAATTAAAATTCATGATAGAGAGATATAATATGTCTCATTGTTGTCTACATTTTGGTGGAATACTAAGACAACAATGAGATATCTGATTTTTTTTTTCATTATATTTATTCGGTTAATAAAACCCTATTTTTTTCCTACATTTTCTTAGTAATTCATTAACCACTTATTTTATTTTGTAAACTATCACTTTTTTAAACTTTTTCAAACTATACATATCATAAAATAAGTGATTAACGATTTCCATTTTTTGGTTAATGAGGAAGTAAAACTGATTAAATGAGATACATGTTTAAAAATTGGTTAATAACATTTTTGTGGTTAATGAAGTTACAATGTTGGTTACCACACAAGTTCCAAAATCAAAAATCAATCTTTCAAAAGTAAACAAGTTTAAAAATCAAGCACAAATAAATATGCCCCCCCCCCCCCTCCCTCCCTCTAAGGTTCAATTATCAATAATGTCAATTTGTTCGAAAAATTATTACCATTATTTTATTATCTATTATCTATTATCTATTATCCATTAATAAGGGCACTTTGATGTGACATGCTTAGGCATCAAAATCAAAGGCTTTAAATGTTATGATGCAAGTTGTGGATGAGTCATGAGTGTCCTCATCGATCGACTGGTAAGAAACATGTTATAGCTAGCAATGCATGTATGCAGTCTAGTAGTTGATACATATGGAAGCTGGATGGCAGGACAAATATATATATTATTAAATGATTTTGGATTTGTCTAAAGTTTTACATAAATGATCTATTTAATATAAATTTTCAATTCAACGGTGAATTTTATAAAATTTATATCGGTTAAAATATTACTGAAATGTGGAACATTTGATTTCAAAACAGTTGGTGTCATTTAATTTTGACCATATATATATATATATATATATATATATATATATATATATATATATATATATATATATGAAAAGCAACATTTTGAGGCCCGACTTTGGATGCAAGTTGCACAATTTTATTGTTTTTTGCTGCTTAAGTGACTATATACATTGCTTCCTATTGAAAAACAGGTTGCTAGAAGTATATGCCAAGTGCCAACTAAAGGAGGACCAACTTGAAATGAAAAGTGTGGTTACTAAATAATTGTTTTTATTGTTTGTGGGTACACACAAGAATGTGACAGATCCACTTGTTGGATAAGACAATGCAACCGTGTAAAGCTGGCTGAGGCTCCATGCTCATCTACACAATTAATGGGTAATGACTTTATTTTAACCATAAAACAAGTGATTAAAGACTTTTATTTTTTAATGAAATATTAATAAAAATGATTGATTTTGTGATTAATATATTAATAAAAGTTATTAATAATAATACAATCAATTTTTGTGCTACTAAATATTTTTAAATATTAAAAAATTGAATAAAAGTTAACAATTGCCTGTATTTATGCAGTTTTATAGGTGAACAGTGTAAGTGAATTAGGTGTAGAAATTTGTATTCAACAGCACATCTAATTTATTAAATCAAAAATACTATTGGAACACACAAACTTTCACCAAATATATAGATCTTCCAAAGCATCTTAAGTTTCACGATATCAAATAAATTTTTTAAGTTTTTAACTTGTTACACTATTACATTTTAAGTTAATCACTTTTAACATATGTATTTTTTTCATCAAAATATTGATCATGATGGAATTCAACGTTAACGGCCACAATATAACAAGATAACTGAAAAAATAACGGTACAACAAATTTTTGTAACGGATGATAACTAAAAATGTAACGATACAATAAATTAGAAATTTAAATAACTTAAAAACTTAACTATTACCTAAATATCTTAAAGAGTTAAATTGTTACAAATGAGAAACTTAAAGGATCTCATAATATAAAAAAATTAATATAGAGGAGACGTTTTGTAACACACATTTAGTTGCAGCATTCACAAATTTTATTACATTATTAAGCACAAAAATGTATATTTAAACTATGTGAAGTAAACGAGGGGGATTAATAACTTGTGTATTTTCAAACTAATTAAAGTATTTAATGAAATATATGTTTAAACTATATGGTTAACAACATTAATTTCTATAATTATAAAATAATAAAATTGATTAATGACACAATTCAATTATTATGCTACAAAAATTCTTCTCCATATTAAAAGAAAATTTTAAAAAGATTGTAAAAATAATTATTATTCACCATATTAATACAGTGACAGTACGGGATTTATGTAATTAATGTCAAGTTATGTGTTTGTTTCTATAGCATAACTTTATTAAATATCAATGTACAGAAAAAAAAAACTTTATTAAATATCATTATTTTTCAAAGGATAAAGACATCATGATTAAGACAAGAGATAAATAAAAATATCTTAAATAATTAATATAATTATATTTATAAAAATTGATACATCAATTAATTATTACTCCTTATGCTTGTATTTAGTTTTTATCTAAACTGAGCATTTATATAATTTATAAATTTTAATTCAACTAAAAAATGTTAAAATTGTTAAACTGAACATATATATTAATCTTAAATTAGAGATTTTTTTCATTTGTCTGTGAGTTTCCGATGGAATTTATTATTTCTATGAACGACAAATATATTATTAATAAAAATTAGTTTTATGTTCAAGATGAACAAAAATTGATAATTGACTACAAAACAAATGCGTCGTATATAAGTTTGAAAATAGCAAAACAGACATCATCTAATAAAGGTTCACTTTTAATCCTCATTTTTAAAAATACACTTCTTAACTTTCAGAAAACTGAAGAAGACATCAACTCAATCTATAAAGACACTGCTAAACAGTCCTAATCCCGAATAAAAAATAATTGGTCCATGGGAATGACCAAGTGGAACTTATTTTTCTTCATATAGAAAAGATTGAACATATATTTTTATTTTTCAAGAGAATATTAGATTGTAAAAGACCATCACCAATTATGATGTATGTATGATGATGTATCTCACAGTTGTAAATGGAACCCACACCCGCTCTTTTGATCTCTCATATTATATCCACCAAGTGGCCAGAGAAAAAGACCGTACATTTTTTTTCCTCGTGTACAAATATTTTCGTTTTTTTTAGGCAGAATGTACGATTAGTTTTTTTTTTTAAGGCAAGAATGTACGATTAGTTAAATACTCTATCCGATCTTGAATATAAACAATAAAACTAAAAAATTGAAAATCTTTAATATAAGCAAAAGTTATTACATTTATTATAACTTGTTTTTTTATTGATGTTTGTGTCTTACCTTTCATTAGGTGTAACTGTTAATACCGTTATGTGTTTTTGTATCATGAAATTTTTTTCTTGTCCTCTTTAGAAGAAAAAAAAAAGGTAAATATAAGTGTATATACACACTATAGAGTACTATAGTAAATGATATTGTACTATATTGATAAGATAAGGAAATGATGACTACCAATAACAAACGTATAATTGGGATGCATTATTGTGGATTGATATTTTTGCACTCTATGGTTTCACTTATTTTTGTTAGTATATACAAATATCTTTGGTTGGTTGTATAGAAAAAATATGTTGATAGATTATAAAAAATATATTTAGATTCGAAGATATACCTATATGCATTGGCAGAGTTAAAATACTAATTTAAAATATTTAAACTTTTGAATTTTTAAAATTTACCTCTATTGCTGAATACGGACAAGTTCAATGAAAATCACAAATTTCACTGAAAATTCATTATGAAATTTTTTTTTTTAACTTCACATTCAAACCAATATTATGAAAAACAAAAATCCAACCAATAATTCAAATAAATCCCAATTTTGTTTAATATTAAATCAATTTGGATTAATTAGATCATCTAGTTGAATATAATACTACACAAGTGGTTATTGGTGGACCATATATATTATAAAATATCATTGTCCACCCTAGTGGGGGTCTTATATCCTAAGCATCACAATTAAAATTGAACACCAAAGACTTGTAATATGTGGGGGACCCTTTAATAGTAAGCAGACACTAAAGGCATATAAAAACATACCTTTGGCTGCTAAAAAATTTCAACCCTAAAATTCAATCACATGTTTTTTTCTTCACAGTTTCTAAAGATATGACAACAGCAAAAGAAACTTCAAATTTAGATCTCATACGCCATCATCTCTTAGGTGATAACATCTCTGTTAAACTTGAAAACCCTTCACCAGAATTTGATTTATATTCATATATTTCAGAAAACACAAATTTTTTCACTTTCCTTGAAGGTTATGATTTAGTAGCAGATATGGAATTCTTTGGTAACACTTCTCAAAGTGATACAAAGCCTTCAAAGGAAATAAAGAAATCAAACTCGCCGGAACCAAAACCCGAACCGATTATTAGTACTATGGTGTCTTCAAAGAAAATTAAGAAAGAAGATGAGTTTGTTGATGAAACAAGAAGATATAGAGGTGTAAGAAGAAGACCATGGGGGAAATTTGCAGCTGAGATACGTGATCCATCAAAGAAAGGAAGTAGAGTTTGGTTAGGTACATTTGATTGTGAAATTGATGCTGCAAAAGCTTATGATTCTGCTGCTTTCAGAATGAGAGGTCAAAAAGCTATATTGAATTTTCCTTTGGAAGCTGGTGTGTGTGATCCTAAGCCTAATAGTTGTGGTAGGAAAAGGAGAAGAGAAAGTGATCAAGTTGAAGCTTCAAGAAGTTCAACTTCAAGTTCATGAATTAGGTGGTGATTCATGAATTCTTTGAAGAGCAATCATAATCAATTAAATGTTAAAATAATATTAGCAATAATTTTTATAGATTATTAGTTTAATGTATATTTTTAAAAAATTTAATTGGTTGTGTACTAGGAGTGATCTCACCAAGTGTGTCACATATATTATATCTGATTTTTATATGATTAGAAGAATCGTGTGGCTCGAAAAACGTCTTTCTAATATGGTGGTGATCAAAGGAATGTACCTGTAAGATACTCTTATGCTCAAATCGGTATTTGCATTTAGTGAAAAGTTGCGAATAAGAAATAGAATATTTGACCCTTATGCGTTAGAAAGAGTACATATAGTATCCAACGCGGAGCTAAGGTGAATAATGAGAGGACGAATCTAATTTCCTCAACATTAATGGCTAATGCAATAACAACTGAAAAGTAATAATAAATATCAATTATTTCAGTGCTACCCGTTATAGAAGTGTCAGCTTTTGTGGCCGTTAAGCAGGAGCATGTGGCCTTGGACCTGCGTGCTATATTGGGTTGAGCTCCCCAAACATGCATGCGTTTAATGTTCGGCTTTTTTCCAGTCTACAACTGATAAAGGGTCTTAGATACTACTTTACCAAGTACTCTATTGAAAATAAAAGTTGCGGTCAATTTAATGCCTCTTATCAAAATGACTCTCGTATAGAAGAATGACTAATCATATTGTTTACCATATCTTTAAGAGTTTGCTTTCATCGTTTTGCAACTCTATTCATGTTAGGTCACTACAAGAAAAACTGAACTTGGTTACAAAACTTATTGAGGCTCAAAAACCCTCAATAAGTTGAAAAAGCCGTCAATAAATGTATTACAATTAAAAATTATATTTAAAAACACTTCTTGGCGGCCCTTAGCCGCCAATAAATTGGATTCTTCTTGAAAGATTATCTTCAATTAATTACAGATTCAATCAATGATTTGGTCATCAATGTTGCACATCCGGAAGCATGGATATTCCGGTGATTTTAATTTTATCATATTATTTATTGTAGGCATTATATCGTTGTATGCTATTAACTCGGATGTTATGAGTTTATTTGCAGATTCATCATTTACATTTTTAGCGAAGTTGAATATGTAGTTATATTTGATATATCTGTTGATTTAAATGAATGAATATCATTTTGTTTGTGTCAAAAAAAATAGATGGATGACCCATGATAGATATTTAATATCACATTATTGCTGTAATCTTGTTGTTGGCATGTCTCATGCCCTTTTTTCTATTTGTGGTATTTTTGTGAATTGTCCTTTTATTTATTTTAATATACAGTATATTAATTGTTTGGTTTTTTTAAAAAAAGATCACATTAGATATTTTTTATTTTTTATTTTTTATTTTAATATACAGTATATTAATTGTTTGGCTTTTTTTAAAAAATATCACATTAGATATAGTGAAAGAAACTTTGTCTAAGCTCAATTAATGAATGATCAAGGTGATTGATGTAGAGATATTGGGGCGATCATTAACTACGGCCAGAGTGATGTGTATGCAAGTTGGAGATTTTTTATTTGTAGAGAAGAGGAAATTTGGTCTCATAGACAACACCATTGATTTAGATAGACCGAAAAGATTGGCCGAGTTAGAGTGATGTTCTATCAATGTTGTATGTATGTGTTGCTGAAGAGAAAATGATAGATTTTAGCAACAATCAATAACATTGCAAGTGGCTGAACCTTTACGCTTAGCGTATTGGTTCCTTGTTGAGTATGGTTTGGAGGTAGGTTGACATTGCGATAAATTTGGCCTTGGCCAATGGCCACAAGACCGGCCATGTGCAAAGGTTTCACCGTCTATACAAGGACAAAAAATATGCCCTTTTAATTTTGAATTTGTTGGATATTTTTAAAATTTTGGATAATTCCAAAACAACACTTCTTTTATTTATTTATTTATATTTTGACAGAATTATGTTACTGAAATTATTGATTTATCGACTAAAATTCAAAATTGAAAAAAAATATAAAATTTGTTTCCAAAACTAAGAGACAAAATCAAAATAAATTACAATATATTATAGGTCATGCTAATAAAGTACATGTAAAAAATGTTAAAACAAAACTTATTCAATATTTTTAAACATAAAATTAAGAAAGAAAATTTAAAAAATTTATTTTAAAACATGTTCATACAATTTTTTTAAACATTACATTTTTATATTATTAAATACAAATTTTGATGTTTAATTAGATATTTTAACATGTGCAAATGTCTTACGGCACATGATTCATTAATAATTTAACATTTTTCAAATAGTACTCGGATGATGATCAAGGTGTACCCTATTGTAAGAATTAAAAGTTAGAGATCGACATATTATATGAAATCATAACACACTTACTTGACAATCATAATCATAAACAATTGTTACCGAAAGCGCCAATATCAGAAATCACTGATATGTTAGATTAGAGTCTTCCTCTGCCTGATCACATGCTCCGGTCTTTGTGGACTTTGATGGCAAAAGCCACAAATGAGCGTACTGTATGTTTTTGTGCGTGACGGCAAAGGGACTTAGTCAATCTTATATACAAAAGATTTCAACTCTAGTACCACCCATCACGGACCCTAGAGTTGGGCCTACACTTTATTCTACATAAAACTTGAATCAGTGTCTGAAACCCATTATTACTGATCACATTTTTCGGGCTTAAGCATCATCAACTGGATCACATTAAATAACATCAAACTCGTTTTTCATAAAACTAAAACTACAATTGATTGTAGCCCACAAAATATTAGGAAAAATTCTAACACCTATACCATAAAAGCCATCGACTTATAGGAGGCCATAAATGATCCAAGTTCATCCACCCTTTGAGTTGATAGTTTTAGAAAAGACAAAACAAAATGACTTTAGGCTACCAAATTTTATTATTTGGTGTCTAAATAAATATATGTAGGTTAAATAAGTTTTACATATATCTTTATAAATGTAAAGAAAAATTGATTTTAATTCATAACAATGAAAAAGGATATTTTCGTTCTTTTAAAAATGTTTTTTTTGTTCTTATTTGATATAATTATGGTATGTTCTTGACATTTTCATGCACATAATATGAATACACAGCTATTTGACATAATATTTACACATGTTGAATATAGAATGATTATAATCATTTTGACTTTAACATAAATATAAATTGATTATATGAACCAAAAACGAAATTTTAAATTTTGGCAAGCCAAATAATCGATATAAATTCTATTTTTATTTTTATAGACTAAAATCAAAATTTACTATATTTTATAAAAATAAAAAATTTATTCAACCCAATTATGTATGATATAGGGCATATTGTGATTGTGTCTGTCTGCAGTTTGCACGGTGTATCAAAGCTTAGGTGCATGATTTAAGACGCAATGAAGGATATAGTTAATTTAAATAACGACATTTGTTTTATTAATTTAGGATAACTTTTTGGATATTTGTTTAATAATGTTTTTTTTTTGGACAAAATTAACAAGAGGGAAAACACAACAAAAAATATGAGAAAGAGTTGTCCTAAAATATCAATTCTCTTTTAGCATTATAAATAAGTGGATGTGGGCCGGATAGGACCATAGCGGTTGCTTCAAGTTTTAAAACTCTACATTTGTCATTGTTGCTACATCAGAAGAGGCTGAGCTGGACATTCCTCTTTTTATTTTTTATATAAAAAAAATTGTGTGTCTACTTACCCTTTTATAATTTGGAGTATTTATTTATCAACCAATAGGACAAATTACATATGTTAAAGAGTGTTTTCATAAGAAAGATAAATAAATATTTATAATTAATATATTTTAAATTTTGAAATATTATAATGACATAAATTTAAATTTGAATATTTCATACAAACTCTTCAAAATTCCACTCTAATACAATTTTTGAGTTTTGTGCAAATTAAGAGATTTTTGTATTATGAGGAAATATAAATCCTCCACCAAATTAAGGTTTAGGGTTTGGAAAAAAATGAATGAGTAAGTGGAGAGAATAGAGGGCTTTGGGAAGGAATAACTTTGGTGATTTATTTTTCTTCAAATACAAAATCCTCCAAATTCCGAGAAATTCACAAATGTATTGGAGGAGGGTTTAAGAAGCTTTTAGATGGTTTATATGTATTTTTCAAATTTAGTATATATGTTGTTATCAAATTCTTGAAATGTATTAAATATATTAATCAAAAGCGAGCTAGCTTCTACGGTACATTGACAAATTAACGTATTTTGGTAGATTTTTATTCTAAATCAATATATTTGCGATCATTTTTATAAATAAAAATTTTATTTATTGACTGTTATATTATAGATAAAATAATTTCAAGAGAAAAAACAATTTTATTGTTTATAAGCATAATACTATTATTGTAAGAAAGAAAAAAAAAAGCATAATACTATTATTGTTTTTTACATTTTTTTATAAACATAGTCAATATTCACTATTTTTTGCCAATATTCACTATTATGTGTAGTAAAAATTTAGGAAAAATTATTTTATTTTTCTTACAAATTTCATAAATAATATTTCATTGTTACATTTTTTTAGATGATAGGAAAAAATTTCGTTTGAAAAATACTCATAATTATCAGTTTAAAGACCAAACATATCAATACATCTTGACCATTACCTCCACCTTCAGTATATATGCTTTGCTCAGCTTGACCATTAACTCCACCTTCAGCGCATCCAGCGCACCTTGACCATTAAGGGTCATGTTGATCCCCATCCTTACTTCAAATATGCAATTCATTTGGACTCGAAGTTAGCGTTAAGTGAAAGTTGTGGTCCTTCGTCTTGGACTGCCACGCGTTCTACACTTACATAGTGGTGTGGGCTACGCGTACTCCAGCTTCACGTGATATGCATAGACGAATGTCACAAGCTACATGTGTCATGTACGAAAGAGCTGCATATGGATCTCAGAGTTATAATTTATTGGGCTTGGACTTTCAAATTCAATTAAAGGCCCACTAGGTTAAAACATTGACGATAAAAAGAGACACTTAGGAGAAAAAAAAAATATGGTAGATTCATTCTTGGCCAAACATTGTAAAAAGCTGCATATGGATCTCCGAGTTATAACTTATTGGACTTAGGGGAAAAAACAAGGTAGATTCATTCTTCGCCAAACATTATAAAAACCTGCATGTGGATCTCAGAGTTATAACTTATTGGGCTTGGATATTAAAATCCAATGAAAGGCCCATTAGGTCAAAAAATGATTGACTATAAAACGAGGCACTTGGGAGGAACAAAAGGGTAGATTCGCTCTTAGTCATTTTCATAGCGCCGTTGGAATATCTTCTCAGGCATTCCAGAGAACAATCACTTGTTGTATTTACTTTGTGTTTACACATGTGAAAACTTTTCATCTTTTCTAAAAAAATCTTTTGACTCTCAGATCAAATTTTCATCTCACACATCTTCATATAACAATGTCTTGTGTTTCCTTCCAATTGCTCTCCATCATCTAACAATTAAGAAACGTCTTCATCGCCCGATTTTCATTCCAATTGCTCTCATATTGAGTTTGGATTCCAATTTGCAAATCGTCCCCGATCCAAAACAATTCTCGCGGATTCCTCTAAATATGTGGTGTTTAGGGTTTTAATTTTCTGATGCAAAGTTGATTATTAATTTTGCTTGATTTTATGTTTCTAGGTTAATTGTGATATTTTTGATTTAATATTTTTTATCCAATAGTGCATGTTTAAGATTTGATATTTATGATTTTATTTCAAGTTGATTCTTAATTATGCTTCTTGATTTTAAGTTGTTTCACTGTCAGCTTCATTGATCTAACATGTATTGGACTCTCCGAGCTTCCTCGATATAACATGCATGTATTGGATTCTCTGACCTTCCTCTACAAGTTAAAAGTTGATCGGAGAATCTAGGTTATCTTTTTTAACTTCATTTTCTTCGTTAATTTTCTGCTTTATTTTTTTGTTGATTAGTGGAAAATGATATAAACTGATAATTGCGATTTTTATGATAGCTGGGTACCTGAACTGAACCAAACTAGTTTTTAAATTTGTTTGTTTATTTTGTTGGCTTTTTTTGTGGATGATTGAAGTAGCACATTTTCAAATTTTTGCATTTATATTTTTATTTTTCAGTAATAGGTGTGTCGTGAATTGGAGGATCTATTGTAGAATCTCTCATGCTTTTGATTTCTCTATTGATTCTTCACTAAGCATTAATGCCAACCATGTGCATCACTATCTCTCGAGAATCAGGTTTGTTCACTTTGTCATGTCTATTAAATTTATATATACATGATTGATACTGATTTTAAGGTTGCATTCTTTCAATTTTTTACTTTACCTTTAAGCTTTTGGTGAACCATTAACTCTTATTTATACACCATAGCGCCTCAAGTGTATATTATCATCAAGGTATATGCATTTTAGAAATTTAATTATTTTTACTTTGTAACAAATATTAAAAGTATAATATTTTTATTTATTAAGAAAGTATATAATATGTTAAAATATGACGAATCATGTAGATACATGTGTTAACTCGTAAATTATGATTTAATTTGAGAATTATTCCTAATTTTTTTTGTATAAAACGCATAAAATTTATAATTCATTTTTTTATTCTTTAAAGAAAATGTATAATATTATTAATTATTTACTTTTATTATAATTAAAAAATATTTAAATAAAACATGTAATATATAAAATAAAAACATAGTTAGGTGTGTCTCATGGCGTACCCTAGCATACATTAAATAACACTCTTTGCTTACTTTGTTGGTATCTATAAGTTTGTATAAATAAAACTATACATAAGTATAAGGTTGAGAAAAAACAAGGCCAAGACATAAAAAGAGAAAGAAAGTAATTTGTAGGTGTCTAAGCTCGTGTTCTTCTTCTCTAACTCCAGTCACATCACATTTCACAAGACAATTTCTTTCTATTTTGTTTTTTAACTCTTGTAAATTACTCACATACCCACAAATCTTCATATTTAAAACAAAAAGACTAATTTTTTTTTTTATTGAAATTGTTTAAATTTAGTTTATTTATCGTATAAATTTAATTTCCAAGCTCAATTCAACGTTGACCACTTAGAATTTGTAATTGCATGAACATTTGCCTACTACAGGCGATTTAGATCCCAATTCTTCTGGGAATGCATATATGATTAAATTTATCGATCAACTCATATCTAGTGCACGTATGCATGTTTTATTTATTTAATAATATTGATTGGTTTATCAATTATTGAAATTTTAATTGAAGTGTTTAGATGCTTAGATGTGTGGAATTAAATTTAAATTACATGCAATATTGATAAAAGATGGTAAGTGTAAGACAATTTTATGTTAAGAGGCAATCTTTTGGCCCTTTATATAAAATTGTCTGATCCTCACCATTTTCTATTACTATTGCATGTAAATTTAAGTCTATAATTTGATACAATCATTTGCATCATCAATCAACACATATTTAAGCATGTATACACTTCAATTTTAAAATCAACAATCAATAAACCGCTCAATATTATTCAATATATTTATTGAATAAAAAATATGCACATACGAGTATATATTGATCAATATATAAATTTTATAATATATGTATTCACAAAAGAATTTGGATTGAATCGTCTGCGGTGGATGCGGGTTCAAGTAGTTACAAAGTTGTAAGTGATATCGATCGTTGAAGTGAGGTTAAAAAAAAATTATGCGGTCAATAAATAATACAAGATCGGATGCAATTACAATGAATTCAAATATGAAGAATTGTGGGTGTGGAAGTGATTTGAGAGAATTAAAAAGGAAAATAAAATGGAATTTGTGTTGTGAAATGTGATGTGGTTGGAGTGTGAAAATAAGAAGAATATGAACTTACACACCTACTAGTTACTCTCTTTTTTATGCCTTGATATTGTTATTTATCAACATTGTACATACTTATATATATGGTTTGGTACAACTTCTAGATACCAGTAGATGAAGAGTGAATTTTAGTGTGCGCTAGGGTGCACCGTGGGACAAACCTGAGCTATGTTTTTATTTTATATATATTTTATTTAAATGTTATTTTATATATTAAACTCGATCCGTTTTACCATCCTATACAAAAAAACTCTTAATTAAGACTCTTGATTAATTATAAACTCGACCCGTTTTGACATCAATTTCTAGTGATGTCAAACATGTTTTATATTATCTTAACAAGATCAAAAAATGGAATTCACATCCTAGTGTCTTGTCATGGGTTATATTTCATTTTTAACATTAATAATGAGATTAGAAGGTACAAAATTTGCACACAAAAAATACATGATTAAAGCATTGAAAGAAATCCCTGAAATTTTAATACTTGATGAAGGACACAATCCTAGAAGCACTAAATCAAAGTTGAGAAATGTTTGATTAAATAACTTCCAATAGAATTAAGAATATTACTTTTTTGATACATTGTTTCAGAATAATTTTTGTGGATATTTCAATGCACCTTGTTTAGCTAGATCGAATTTTGACTCAGACAAATTTTGGTCTAGCTAAACAAAGTGTGTTGAAATATTCACATAAATTATTCTGAAAATGTGCAATAAAATAATATTCTCAATTTTACTGGAAGTTTCGTAAAACGTGTCCTCAATATTGATTTAGAGCATCTGCAGCGGCTCAAAATTTGCGTTCGTCGGCCAGCGTGGATTAAATATAAAGTGGAATGCTTTTGGATTCATACCAATGATGTACGCCAGGTGGCAATGCGGTAACGTCAGAATGCAACAGCACTTTGTGGTTCTTTGATTTAAATATTATTATTATTATTATTATTATTAGAAGTTAGAGACATTTGCTTAAATAATACTCCATCCGGTCTCATATATAAAAAAAGTTTCAAAAAAACACACCCTTTAAGAAAGTAGGTAAATGCATTGTTTGAGGAGAAAAAACACCTTGGAAAGTATAAAACATTGCATTTATTGGTTGAAATTGGAATAATGTCATAAAACATAATAATTGTAATACACTTTTGCTTATAATTGAGACTTTAAATTTTTTTGTTTTGTTGCTTATATTTGAGACCGGAGGGAGTAATGATTTAAAATGGTAGTGTCATTGTCCCATAAGTCCTAACTCAACTGACAAAATATGATGAAATTTTTATGCCGGACGTTATGACCCTTAAAAAATAACTTCCACATAAAAATATATTTTCAGTTTTTTTAGTAAATAATTTTTTTTCTTCTTAATAATTAAGCACAACTTCCACATAAACGTATGTTTTCAGTTTTTTTATAGTAATTTTTTTTTCTTCTTAATAATTAGCCACAAAAAAAAGGAGGTTTCGTAGTAATCAATTAACTAAATCCAATAAAAAAAGAAATTAAATAGTTATTTATATTTGCACAATAGAAAATATCAATCACAAAAAAAAATATATAGATCACTTTCGTGCCCGTTTCGCAGCTGATATTAATTAAGAATATTGAAATTAATATTTTAAGTTGCAATAAAGTTAATATGAATAAAATATTAATTTGTGGGACCCATGTGAGTTTTTTAGAGTTGCACCATTGGAGTAAAAAAATAGATGAGTTATTTCAAAGTGATGTGGCACTAATGAGACCCACAAAAAACCTTTGTGTAGGTTGCACCATTGGAGATGCTCTTAGTGTTTTTTGGAATCTGTCCTTCATCAAGTATCAAGACTCCAGGACTTTCTTTCAATGCTTTCACCATGTTTTTTTGTGTAAATTTTGTATCTTCTGATCTCATTAATGTTAAAAATGAGCTATAACCCATAACAAGAACACTAGGGTGTGAATTCCATTTTTGAAGTTATCTAAGACAATATAAAATATGTTTGACATCAGTAGAAATTCTTGGAACTCTAGGAAGAAACATTGATTTTGTTGTCCTAGAACCTTATAAGTTCGACTGTCGTGGATAAGATACACAGATACAAGAACCTTCCATTTATATAATTGGTTTTTTCCGTCGGTTTTGTCACATGTGGCAGACGGTTTGTATACGTGGACAAACACGTGGACACCTTGACACTTGAATACATATTCAAATTAAACGGTGTTAATGACAAAACTGATGGAAATAACCAACTTATACAAACAGTTGAAACTTTTAAAACATAATAGACCTAGTTGAAACCTAAATTAAACATAAGAGATCAAATGTTCAACTAAGTCTAAATTTTATTATTATTAATTAAGAATGTCTTTTATGTCATTTTATATTTATCAGTTAGTTGAACTGCTAACTTTACCAAACACTTCAATTAACCTATCAACTATATAAATCATAAGTCATCAACTATAAGTTATAAACTATCAGCCATCAACTAATTTATCAACCGTTATTTTTACCAAACGGAGCCAAAGTGAGAGAGAGAATGAGGGAAAGTAAAAATACAATGTGAGTATGTGAGAGAAAGTTGTCCAAAAGTTTCCGAAGCTCCATAACTTTTTTAATTTATTTATTTTTTCACGAGGAAATTAAAGCTCTGTAACTTTTTTTCCGAATATTTTTCAGGTTAATTTTTTGAAAAGTTTCCGAAACAAATTTCAATAATTTTTTTTCCCTAAAATATTCTAAAATCAATTTCGAGAAAAACTTTGGCACGTTCTTTTGATCAAAATCTAACAACTTTTTTCCTAAGAAAATACTCCATAACTTTTGTTCCCCAAAAATTTGAGGATTTTTTCTTGTAAGGTTTCTGAAACAAATTTCGAGAAATTTTTCCCAAAAACATTTTGAAATACATTTCAAAAAAATTGTATCCGAAACCAATTTTAACAAAAACTTTTTTGTTTTTGAAACTTTTTTCCAAAAAAAGCTCGAGATTATTTTCACAGAAATTTAACCAAAAAAATTTTGAGAATTTTTCCCCGAAAACTTTTCGAGAAAAACTTCGGTACATTTTTTTCAAGAAAAACTCCATAACTTTTTTATGGAAAAGATTACGAGAATTTTTCCTGACAATTTTCTTAAAACATTTCGAGAATAAATCGGTTACCTTTTTTCAAATAAAAATTCCATTTTTTTTTTCGACAAAAACTTTGGAACTTTTTTACGAAAAAATTTGAGAAACTTGTTTCTCGAAAAAGCTTAAACTATTTTTTTTGGATAAAATACTGAAATTGGGGCCATTATGGGCGTTAAGGCCTAATATATTTGGGGCTTAAGCAAATAACTTTACTTTTTGCACCCTCAAAACTCACACGGACTCATATAGTATTTCTAATTTACATTTCTTGCCACTTAGGTTGCAAGTGTATAATTAGAAAAAATTGGGGAAAAAAAAGTTTGTATTCTAAGATGCAAACTGCGAACTGAGGTCGCTTTTTAAGAATGCGAATTTTATAAAAATCAAATTTTTTGACCTTTTCATCCGTCTCTAATCTCCCATGAAATTAAACAACTTTAAATGAAACATATTTTGCAAGTTAAAATGTGAACCCTTCATTCAACTAATTTCCTATTTTCCGTCAAACTTGTCAACTCTTGTAGCCTTGATACATGTTTATTGTAAGTCTAAATGTAAATTTGGTCATATCAAATAAAGTAACAATTCAGTATAACTATCTTTACAGTGTGTGTGATTGGTCGATAATGTCACAACCGCTCCAGTGACAAATTAAAATATGATATTATAAGATAGTGGAGTTCGCACTCTAAATAGCAAACTGTATTTCTATTCGCTCTCTAAGTAACAAACTATGTTTCAATTTGCACTATAAGTAGCGAGGGTCACTATTTTATACGCAAACTGAATGTCCACACCCCCCATGAATGAAAATATTGTGAAGAAAAAAAAAAGAGTTTGCATCCTAGAATGCAAACAATGCTTGCATTCTAGAATACAAACTCTTTTTTTCATAATATTTTCATTCATGATCGAGGTCAAATAAAATTGTCACTCGCAAAATAGGGTGTGATCAATGCTCACATTCTAAAATGCGAGGAAGTTTTTTTGGTAATTTCAAGAGGTGTGTGAGGATTTCTAGGTGTGCAAAAATTAAATCTCTATATAAAAGATACTTATTTATACTTATCATATTTTGACCCTTTTCATATTAGGGCTGGGCCTAAATCTATTTGGCCCCCTAATAAATTGACACCTTTGGGGTCTGTTTGGTTCGGGAGTTTTGGAGGGGAAGAGAAGAGAGGTGATATTTTAAATTTTTATGTTTGATTTAACTTTTTAACGAGGGGAAGGGAGGGAAGGGGATAAGTAATTTACTTTTTTGTCTTAACCTTATAAACTCAAAATAATGATTAAATTCTAATGGATATATTACGTAAAAAAAAATTAATGGATATATAACCAAAAAATCTAATGAGGAGAAAACCTAATTTTTTTTTGTTGTAAAAAAAAAAACCTAAATTTTGATATTCCAACAAAGATAATTTAGAATTTTAATAAAAAAGTGAGGGTAATTTTGTCGACATAATAAATTATGTTTTATCTTGTTTCCGCTCCTTAAAAATCTTTTCCCACACCTCCCTTTCTCTCCCACTCGATTTAACCAAACAAGCCCTTAAAGAGTGTCTCGGGGAACTAATTAGTATTTGTCAATAAATAGTATTGATTGGTTTATTAATCGTTGAGTTTTTAATTGAAGTGGATACATGTTCAAGTTTGTGTTAATTGATGTATATGTTAATTGATGATGCAAGCGATTGTATCGAATTATAGACTTAAATTCAGAAGATTACTCTTTTTCTTTTTATTTAGAATCCGAATATTACACAAGTCACCTATATTTTCATGGACAACATGTTTAATTTCTCCAATAAACAAATGAACAAATTTCAATATTCTTTGACCAAATCAACATAAACAAATGAATTAATTAAATAGATAATCACTAGTTTGAAATCTTCCTATTTACACTATAATTAATCAACCAATATATATCTAATCTTCACCTAAAAAACCATACTACTAACACTCCCCTATGTGATGCAGAGTCCAAGACATGATATACTCTTTAATTAAGGGCCTTAATTAATTAATTAACACCTCAAAATCCCATTAGTGGAGATAAGGGTGACAAAGGAGGAACACTAAAGATAGTTCCCATAACATCAGTGTCCCAAAAGCCTTTCCAACATGAAGGAGTCAAAGGACAAATTGAAACCCCTTCTTCTTTCTTCACTTGCTTATTACTATTATTAATCTCAACATAGTTTTCTTCGTCTCTTTGTCTTTTCTCACCAACTTTGATACAACTAGAAAGTGATGATTCTATAGAATCAGTAGCAACATCTAAAGGGAAGTTCATTATTGCTTTACTTCCTCTCATCTGAAAAGCAGCTTTATCATAAGCTTTTGCAGCTTCTATGGCTGTTTCAAAAGTTCCAAGCCATACTCTTGAACCTTTTTTATTAGGGTCACGAATTTCTGCAGCAAATTTTCCCCATGGTCTTCTTCTAACACCTCTATAGTGCTTATTATTATCTTCTTCTTTGGTGTTTGTGTTTTCATTTTTTATTATTTTTTGTTGTGGGAGAGGTTTTGTTATGGAAGGGATTGTGATGTTCAAAGATGGTTTTCTATTGCTTAAATTTGAGGTTGATTTTGGAGGTTTGGAGAAAGAGGTTTGTGTCATGTTTTTGGTTTTAAAAATTGAATTTTGAATTTGTAACATGTTTGAGGACCAAAAAGTGAAGGTGGAATCAAAGGTTTGTTGTTGTTCCATGTTGCTAAATTGAGGTTGTTTTGTTTTTTTGGAGAAATTAAGAGTGGAGTGTGCTTAATTTGGAATGGAGAGAGAGGAATTGGTTGAGTGGAAAATAAGGAGTGAAGAGGATATAAATATGAAGGTGTTATAATGGAAGAAATGGAGAAATAAAATTGAAAAAATAATAAAGTTAATAAAAAAGGTGGCTTCTATGGAGATTCCAAGATGGAGAGAGGAAGCATCGTTTGTATTTTTCAATAATTGATGGATTTGGTAAGAATTGACTTTGTGATGACAAAAGGGACCACAACTTCACATAATGACTTTTCCTGGCTACTTCCAGTTCCAACCAATACTGTTCTGCCTTTGGTTTTGGTTTTAGTTGATTGGTTTGGAATGAAAATTGGATTTCCTCTATGAAGTAGTAAGAGCTTTCAGCCATTCGATTTAAATTGATGGTTGAAATCGTTTTACCGTATGATTTGATTGTGCGATTTAAATCATTCGATTTCAAATGAATGATAATATTCACTATTGCGTGAAATGGTGTGAAATGTCTAATATAGGCAATCTTCATCTGTTTGGAATGCACATAAATAGTTTTTATACATATATATGTATGCATGTATGTATCTATGTATGTATGTATGCATGTATATACATGCATGTATGTATGTATAGAGTTAAATATATTATGTCCCGTGAGTTTAGTTTAGTTTGTTGAGACATTGCATATATTATGTAGGAGTTGAGGTTGGTATTCCGAACAGTCAATTTATTCATTAGATTACTAAATAAATAAAAAAGTTATATATATATCGGTTAAAACGTTATTGAGAGGTGTAGCATTTGGTGTCAAACTAATTGTTGTCAACGGATCCTAACTCATATTTTTGGTATCAATAAAATAATTACATTTTAAATTTAGTCTTTACTTAATTTTTATTAAAGTTTTAATCTCTAAAAAAATATCATGAGCTCAAAATTAATCTCTACTGTTAAGAAAACTTGTATTTTTGAATGATTATTTCTTAGGTATGTTTAAAAATAGAAGAACACAAAATGTAGGTATGATTATTTGATTTTTGGGTCATAATTTTAATTACGTTTATCTTGAATTGTTGTGATTTTAAAAAGTCATATTTAAATACATCATGTCAACAAATGATAAATAAAAAGAAGTACAATTATTTAGTGTTGTAAATTTCCACTTGCAGAAGTTTAATTTTAAATATGGTGAAGAGAATACTAAACTTTTATTATTTATTTGTCTATTTTTTTTGTTTTTTTAACTTTTTCTTTATGTCCCAAAATTTTAGTTCTGTTAAAAAGTAAGAGTAAAAACAACATTACATTTCAATATTTCTTAATCTATCTGCGAAGTTCTAAAATAACCAAAGATTTGAGACACATATTTCATGCTTGAATTCAAAATTGTCATTTAAAACTTTTGATGCTGATAAATTTTGGCCACACCTAAAAAATAATCCTAGATCCATCCCTGGGTGCAGCCTAGAAGGCCCCATACAAAATATATATAGACTTTTAAACATGTTGATAAAATTTGATATAAATCATGATTTTTTTTTTTTTATAGATTCGGATCCTCTAAAGTGATCAATTAAATGTAAAATGAGACGTCTTAGCTCAACTGACAAATGCCGAAATTGCTATGCCGAACGTATGACCCGGGTTCGAACCCGAAATCTCACGGTTGTGTGTGAGTTTAATTTCAATGGATTACCACTTCATCTAAGACAAAAAAAAAAGAGAAAATCAATCGTTGTTATTTTAACAATTCCATCATTTGTTATGGTGCACTTACAATATTTAATTTTGATTTAGGAATCAATGACTAAAATTACTCATTTTACACTTTAGAGTGAATTACTCACTTTAGAATAGCAGGAGCCAGATCCTTTTTTATTCGTGAAGGATCAATATTGAATCATTCAAAATTCATATATTATGATAATCTGTAAAATTGTGTTCATACTTTGTTTCTAGAATTAGGTTATAGTGAAAACAACTATGTAAGGACTCTTTGTTTCTAGAAAATATTACGAATAAATTTATAGCAAACAATTAAGTAAAAGGAACATTTTGAAGATTCATTAAACAAACTTGAAATTCTCAGTGAGAGTTATCTTGTTATATTTTGTGCTTAAACATTTTTATCCTATGTGAGTGAGAGTTATCATTGATTCAAGATTCCTTTTAAACTTGTATATAGCCCAATAGTGACAAATTTTTTGATTTCCTTAAGAGCAAGCTTAAGCAATCTTTTTGCTGTAGCCTGTAGTTATAGCATCCAGCTTGAAACTTTGCTGGGATCTTTTACACTTTAATGAACAATGGTCCAAAAACAAAAGCTTGATGATAGTTTTAGTTTTTCATATTTTTACTCATTTACGAAATTTGTTCCCTTATTTTAAAATTATTCGATTTTGGTCTCTTCATCAAATGTTTTAGGGTTTTTTTAACCTGTGCAAGAATGAATGCACACGATAAGCACATATTTTTTTTTATCAACATAAAATCATTGCATTTCATTATTTAAATAAGCGGTAATACATAGAGGTAAAGTCTCAAAAGTACAGCATCGAGCCTAAGAACTGGCCGCCTTAGCTAAGGTATGGGCAACCATGTTCGCTTGACGCTTAACAAACTTAACCACAAAGTTTGGATTTTGTAACAAAATAGACTTAATATGACAAATAATGGAACTAAACTCGGAAACTCCTCCGTGAATGTTGTGAATCGCATCTACGACACCTTTGCAATCTGTTTCAAAGATAACTTGCAAATACCCTTTTTGTTGCATTATTTGCATGGCTGCCAATAGTGCAGTAGCTTCACCTTCTAACACAGTGAGTTTTCCTTCTTGCCATGAAGTTCCAGCCAAGATGAAATCCCCTCCATGGTCTCTAACACACCAACCAACAGTAGCTCGATTTTGCACCAAATTAAATCCCGCATCGACATTACATTTATACCAATGCATAGGTGGTTTTTGCCAACTTAAAACATGTTGTTGTTGGTGAATTGATGACTGCTGTTGTTGTTGAATCGAGGCCCACTGCTGCCACTGCTGCATACTCGCTAAACCGATGCTTCGCCTCGACTCGTTAATACCATTCCAAACCTTATCATTTCTGTTCCGCCACACAGCCCACATATTAATGCCTTATTTTGTGGACTTTTTTCTCTCTCTTTAATGATTATTTTGTTTGAAAGAAGACATTTCATTGTTGAAAATCTCCAAGGCAGCTTCCTTGCCTTTCTTTTTACCCTTTTTTTTAGCTGCCTCCCTACCCATGGAACGACCACTAGATCCTATAATGTTCGAGTCACAAGCATCACTATCGCGAGATCTCTTAGATCCACTACTTTCTGAGCCATTATTTCCTCCTACTTGACTACTATAACGTGGTTGGTCACGGAGAGCCTCCCATTCTGCCATTAAAGTAAATTGAGCATTCTTCCCATCCGCGTATATTTCCTGCGCTTTTGCCAAAACATCATTGTCCGACCAACCACTTCCTTTCAAACGCATAGTTTTATCATAACAACCAACCCATTTGCCAATTATTTTATTCATATAGTTATAACGGTTTCGACATGCAGATGCATCACGCGGAGGATCGAATGAGCAATGCTCATTACAATACTCAGCAATTTTACCCCAATATGTTTCACCTTTCTGGTTTTTACCAACAATACTGTTTGTTCCAAATTTAATCCACCCACTAATTAACACCAAATTTTGTTCAGTGTTCCATGCTGGTAGCAGGTTTTTTCGGCTCTTAGGAGTTGATTCATCTGAATTTGGAGTGTCTTCATTAGCAGCTGTCATTCCACCAATGGTCATTTGAGTTGAAAACCCGGGAAATTCAGGTGCACCACCACTCGGAAAATTTTCATTAACCATCGGCATATAACCATGAAACGGGGGTGCTTGAGATGAATTTCCCGTCATAGATCCATAATATGGATGAAAGTTTGGAGGATGTTGGTTGGAAAATTGATTTGGATTTTGATAATAGTTGGGATTTTGATAATAGTTGGGATTTTGATAATAATTTGGATTTTGATAATTGTTGGGATTTTGGAAATTGTTGGGATTTTGATAATTGTTTGGATTATTAGAAGAATTTTGGGTGTTGAAATTATTATTGGGATCCATTTCACTAAACAGAGACTAAAACTTAAAAATAAACACTAATAGAAGTATAATAATAAGATTAAGAGAGTGAAAAATGTGGTTTTTTTTTTCTGTGTCCAAATCAAATGAACCAAGTCTCTATTTATAGAGAAAAAAAAATCATAAATTTTGGTGTAAAAATAAAAAAATAAAAAATTAATTTGCAATGAAATAATTGAGTTTAAAGATAAAAATGAGATAAAAATCCGCCCAGCCAATCAGAAGAAGCCACATGTCCAGCCAAGTTCTTCTCTCTCCGTCTGCCCTGCCCATCACGCGCCCTGTCGGGCGGTGAACTGCACGCGCTCGTTTGAGCAAACCGGAGCGTTACACGCGTCCTCCCTTGTGCAGGTTCAACACAGTTGAAAATGTTCAACTCCTCACTCCTCCAACTAAGCTTCAACACTCCCATTGCATCAGTTTGCTATGTTGAACCCCATTTCAACACCCTTTCAACTATCCCATTGTGGATGGTCTTACCACATTGTCGATTAACTTTGTAGTTTTTTTCCTTCTTTGGGGGCTTTGCCCCCCTTTTTGTAAAAAAAAATACTCGCAGAAAAAAAAAAGAAAAAGGGTTGAGTGGAGCGGGAATAGAAATTCGAAATTTATCACCATCTCTGATTCCACTCTCTTCCTCTTCACCAATCTTCCACATTCCCATTTTCAAATCTCTCTCTCTCTGAGTACCGCACCGCACAACACCACCTTATTCTTCTTCTTAAATCCGATTCAACAATGGGCTCGGTCGACAAATATCACGTGATCGAGCTAGTCGGCGAAGGTTCCTTCGGTAAAGTCTACAAAGGAAGACGCAAATACACCGGACAGGTTACTCTCTCTCTCTCTAAATCCAACCATTTCCACTTCTTTCCATTTTCTAACTTCCGATTTTCAATATTTTCCATTTTAGACTGTTGCGATGAAGTTCATCATGAAACATGGTAAAACTGAAAAGGATATTCACAATTTGAGACAAGAAATTGAGGTAATTAGTTTATTCATTTATAAATTTCGTTTTCGTTTTCATTAATACTCTTCGATGCTGTGTTTTTCGAAGTTTAATTTTGTTATTTGATGATTGGGATTTGATAGTTAGGGTTTCTGCTATTCTTTGTAGTTTGATTGCGAAAAAGTAAGTTTTTTTTTTCATTGATGCTAAAAGTATTGAGTTATAGGGTGAGAATGTCGCGATAGAGTAATGATAGTTGGGACCGATTTCCATGTGCAATGAGAGCTTCGTGAACTTGGTGCGAGGGTTTATATAGGATTGGACAATCCTCCCCTTTGAATCATGGTTTTGAGGTGGAGTTCGGTTCAATCCGTGTTAGGAGATAAGAAGCTACTGCTAAATGTTCTAAATTGCTATAAACTACTATTACTATGTTTGTAATGAGTTAATTAATGAGTAAATAAAGTAATTTCTTAATGTTGACTTCATGGATTTTCATCTGCTATTGTCCTGATTTCCATTTTCTACATCTATAATAGGAAATAGTTTCACATGTTGATATGGTATAGATAATGTAAAATGTGTTTTTCTTGTAAACTTTTAGTTTCTATTTAACTTACTAAAGTAGAAAGCTGAAATTGTACGAGTTGTCTGATCAGTGAGAAGACAAAATGGTTTAATCAACTTTATGTGGAACGTATAACTCTAAAATATAATAAAGTCTTCGGAGTGCACAGATTCGATGGCGCGATTAATATCACTTTTTGAAGAGTCCAGATATGGAAAATTTTGACTAAAATATACAGTGTGCATTGAGTTTTAAATTCGGTTCTACATGCCTGCATAAATCACAATTAAAACTTGAAGAAAAATTTGGAGAAACTTGAAACAAACAATTGATAAAGAACATAATGTGTTCTAAATGATTTCATTTATATTATTGAGCCCACCTAATAGGATGTAGCTTTTATTCTTACTAATTACTTATAAATGGCTGTGCTAATTGTTGACATTTGATATTCATGAATTTTGCAGATATTAAGGAAGTTGAAGCATGAAAATATTATCCAAATGCTTGATTCCTTTGAAACCCCACAAGAGTTTTGTGTTGTCACAGAATTCGCACAAGTAAACTATCTGTATTTTCTGCCATTTTTTCAGTTGACTGTTTGAATGATTTGGATTTGTAGCACTCTAAATTCTATGAAATTTGCCACCACTTATCCATCCATTAATGGTTCATTTAAGTATTTACAACCAGCTGATTGTGGAACAAGGAAGACTGAACCATCCGACATGCTGATGATAATTTTTATTTTTCAGGGTGAGCTATTTGAGATTCTTGAGGATGATAAATGCCTTCCCGAGGAACAAGTCCAAGCAATTGCAAAGCAATTGGTATTTTTCTCATGAACTACTTGTCCTACTCCTAACAATATTTAGAGGAAGAATTACAAGGATAAACGTCTTATAGTTTGGGTTTAAATTATGTAGGTAAGAGCCTTACATTATTTACATTCCAACCGGATCATCCATCGTGATATGAAGCCCCAAAATATTCTTATTGGTTCCGGATCTATTGTCAAGGTAATTCCCTGTCTGCGAGCCAAACTCATACTGATATACATGCTCCACAATATTTTCATTGGTATCAGTGGTCTAATATATTTTAATATCTGATAGCTTTGTGATTTTGGATTTGCACGTGCGATGTCCACAAACACAGTTGTTTTGAGATCTATAAAAGGTTTGGTTCATCAAAACATAATTTGTTGCCTTTTAATATTAATTGTCGTAATGTAGCTTGTATGTAGCTGCTTGTATTTTGAGGAACTGAATTTGTTTGCTGTTTTTCAGGCACTCCATTATACATGGCTCCCGAACTTGTCCGGGAACAACCTTACAACCACACTGTAGATTTATGGTCTCTTGGTGTTATATTGTATGTTAAATATCTCTAATCTCTTTTTATCTGCTTCTAATAACACATTTACCGGTATTCAGTTATGCATTCGTGGAAGATAGTTGTCCATTTAAATATGGTTTAATGTTTGATATTAGATGCCTTTACAAGATTTAAGTTGGCCATTCATATTGTTAAATCAAATAGATCCTAATTTTTATTTCTTTTAGTTTCTATTTGCAACATCTTTATTCTTTCTAACATCAGATTTTGTACCAAACTTAATGCTTGTGGTAATCAACTGCTGCTTTGCCTTTCCCAGTTTTAGTGATGGACCAAACCTGTTGTAATTTGCAAAAGTGATCTGAATGATGGCATTATCTAACTAATAGTTATATAGCAAGTAATGTTTGAAAAGGGCAATCTCATCTCGATGTTCTTTGTTAATAACATTGAGTTGAAGCCAGTTTTTTATGACTATAACAGGTATGAGTTATTCGTAGGCCAACCACCATTTTACACAAATTCTGTTTATGCTCTCATCAGACACATTGTTAAGGTACATTTTTCGATCAGATGATATTTGATATGCATCAGTTATGCTCTTATACTGAAGGATGGGCTGATCACTAATTGAATAATCCAGGATCCAGTTAAATATCCTGATCATATGACTCCAAATTTCAAAAGCTTTTTAAGGGGTTTGCTTAACAAGGTTCAGTGAATGTTTCCCCCTTTTCATTTCTACCTCGTGAGATTTTACTTTAATCCACAATGAATGATAAACTTTGGTTTCCAAATTTATTCCAAGCAGGCACCAGAAAGTAGACTAACTTGGCCGGCTCTTCTTGAACACCCGTTTGTTAAAGAAAATAACGACAACATTGAAGTCAGGGTAGGTATATTAAACTTTATGCCAAACAATTCTGCATTGGAAAAGATGTTCATTGGAATCGTAATTCAGTAGAGTATTCTCAGTTAATTAATTTAGTAAAATATGGATTTAACTTACTTCAGGAATTGCGTGAGATAAGTGGGTCACCAAGGGACAGCAATATAGCACAAAAGGTTGAAGCTAAAACGATTCAAACTTCAACAGGTTCAGTAACTTCTAGTACTGTAGGACGATAGTACATGATCTACTATTATGTCTCAATGAAATGTCTACTAGATGTCTCTACATTTTTTCCCCTTTCTCTCTACGAGGATAATTTATTTTGTTACTTGCAAAACAATCACACAACAGGTTTGGAAGAGCATATTGCTTCACCACTTCAGAATGAAGCTCAGTTAAATGTTCCTAACATGAACAAAACCAATTCTAAAGTGCTTGATGAGTCTCCCAGATTTTCAAATCAAAATGATGTAGGCGAGTCAGGTATTGTCGTCTCTCTTTTAATCCTTGCTTATTTGTATGCAACTATTTCTTTGGTTGCTGGAAGACATATGATCCTGTTTACATATTTATGACTATTGGTGGTCTTGTAATAAATTCAAATTAAATTTTAAGTTAGAATTCATTCCAAATACTTATGAGAGGTTCGGTAGTTGTCTCTTTTGCATTTTAATTTTAAGTTGAAATACGTTTAACGATGAAGTGGTTCATTATTCTATTCTTGATAATATATTTAATGTGTATATACTGTTTTAAACATTTAATAAAATTTAGACAATACGATCTAGTAATTGATTTAAATTTTAAAGGGTATTATTGGTTTTGGTTTGTAATTAAAATTTGGTCTATCTTCCATGCGTGCTTATGTGAAGATCCCAAATGAATGGATTGAAAACCATTGTTGACTCGGTGCTATCTACGTTTACATTATATACAACGCTGTGTCCAAAAGAACTAGTGAGTAGTGACGACAAATTGTAAATTTCTCAGTGAAACCATTGTGGGCTGTCATCCCATTATCATAGCATGAAACCAGTCCTGGATTGAAAATTGTTTGGGCAATTTTATAAATCAAAATAAATAGAATAAAAAGTAAAAGCAAAGGCAGAGCCCAGAGCATAATTGTTGGTCATCTTTAACTTGTAAATGTCACCGTGTAAAACCTTTAAACAATTTAGCATCTGTTTTCCATTCTTCATGAACAGGAAGAATGAGTCCGTTCTGCATCTGTTTTCTAATGAAATAATAATTACTCTCAGCTGTAAACCAGAGGTTGCATCAAACTGAGCATTACAGGCTTAACACACAATCCATATGTAATATATATATTAGTAATATATTCTTTATCTTATACGAACACCTGTGGTTGATGTGAATGCTTTTGAGCAGGCTGCCAAAGACTGGACAGACTCGAAAGTAACTCTCGCACTGCCAAAGGTGCAAAAGTAATTGGTCAAGACAAGGAGGCATTGGAACATGTTCTGCAACCACTGAAACGATGGTCAAAGGGATCCCAAAATATTGGCAGGTAAGTTTGTGTTGCCGACTTAAAAACTTAGATTTTGCATTTGGAGTCCTCATTAATTTCACTTAATATTTTTGAACAATTAATTTCACTTAATATTGAATTGGTTTTAATGTCTTGAGTTTACTACACATTGTTTTATTTTTTGTTGAGCTTTTGTTCATTATCATACGGGGAACTTTCTTTTGACTTGTGATGTTGAAAATCTGTGGACATAAAATCATCCTACCTAGAACTTTGTTTACTTATGTTTCAGGTTCACACATTTTGTTTAGCATAATATAATTAGTAATTTAACCATACATCTTCAATTTTCACTTTTCTTCTCTAAATTAAAATAAACCAGAACATGCTTTCAATTTTTTTTACTCTCAATGCTGTCAACCGTGTATTATAGCACTGCTTTAGTGGCATAGCACAGCGGCCATACGCCATAGTATAATTATAATGTTCGTTCCCATGCTTTCATTTTTAAAAATATCACATTTGCACCTAGATTCCATGAATTGTAATATGTATACTCTATATATCTGAACCTTATCTCATTACCTGCATTCGGTTAACTACAGTATGATGTTTGTAATATATTTATCGACAAACTATTAAAACACAAATGTTAGTATAATACGAACATTAACAGTGAATGATTATTAATTCATGAAAAATGACATCGATTGACAGGACAACACACGTTTCAAATTCAAAGATCATCCACATTCCAATTATAAAAAACTATTAATTACTGATAGTACTATATAAATTTAAAAGCAATGTAGTTGAGTAATTGAACACGAGACTTAATTTGGTTGTTTTGGAACTTGTACTGATTAGTTTTTCAGTAAAAATCAAATAAGGTGTACTTTGGTTTTAAAATTATTTATCTCTGAAATCTTTCTTTTATGATTTACAGTGATCAAGATCTTCCTGCTTCAAACCAGTCACTGAGAATTCTGTCAAATCTAGTTGCTGCCGGTGTCTTCAGTTCTATTGGACAAATTGATGAACTAATAAGCGAGCTTCTTTCGTTTATCAGATCTATTTTAGCAATGAAATCTGCTGAAGTTATTGACTTGTTAACAAAGGTACATCACTTACTCATTTAATTTATTAGTTTCTTCCTTCAAGAATTGCATTTTTTTCCTTTTATTAATCTGTAATGAATTTAAAATGCTCGGATCTTCATTTGATGTGTTAGAATATCTCAGTCTCTTAAAATATCTTGGAAGATATTCGGTATATGATGTAGGATTATATTGTAAGAGCTTGCAATCCAGGAAATTTTGAGGAAGCAATCTAAGTTGTTTTCTAAACTATGTTGAGCTAACAATCATTTGCAGCACACTAAAAATGTTTTTAAAATAGGGAAAATGAATACAAAAATCATTGGGGATATAGACCAAACCCATGAAAACAGTGGATTATTTGAATCTAAAACTAGGAAGACCAACTCTCTTGCGTTAAAAGTCTTCCTTAATGAGTGTAGGGATTAAGTCCCGCCATGATTAAGTCTGGATATCTCAACTACAAAACAGGCTGAATATATAGACTGAAAATAATAATTCTACAAATCAGTTTATTTTAGTTACATTACTGAAAATACATGTTTGTGTAACATATACGGTTTTTCTAGATATTATTTACTTACGTTCCAACATTCCATAAAGCTAGGGAATATATGTTATATTTACCAAGCTTTTAAAATATATATCTTGTTTGAGGACGTCACTCAAGTGAATTCATATGCTTACTGCTCCAGCATGAGTATCCAATTATTACAAATGCGGTAGAGACATAAATATGAAAACAGAGAGAGATAGGTGAGATTACAAATGCATTTCTTTGGAGTGCCCGCATATTTTAGGATTGTTTTCTTTTAATACTTTCATTGTCAATATGCATAAACTTAGTATGTGCTTCTAATTTTATGTTCTTTGACTATATTTTTGGCCTAATCTTTTGGTGGATGTTGTGTGAAATTAGTTGACAACCTTTTCTCCCAAGATAGCTAGTTAAACTTCGGGCATTTTATTTTGTGCAGGGTTTCTCTATCACTAAAATTTTGCTAGATAATGGTGGGAGTTCTTGTTCAAGCTCATATTTAAATCACTGGGTTGAATTGGTTGAAATTTATTCTCAGGTGATACTATTTCTATCATGTAAATTTGCATATTATTGGTAATTTATATTATATTGAATCTAACGATGTAAATCTAAACTACATGGTTTCGTTATCTTCATAACAATACCTAGAATATCTTAAATATTAGCTTGCACTACAGATTGGTGGAAAAACTCTTGTTAATTTTGCATTTCTTACATGTTTGCAGCACTCATTAATCAAAATATAATTGCAGGTTGTAACTTCGATAGATGATCCATCTGGAAGAGTTCTTTACGAGTCTAGCGCCTGCATCACAGTTATTTTGTCTAAAGTTTCTCAGGTGCTTAGATCATCTCAAGTTTCAGGCTCAGAGACACTGAACGTAACAGCTAACAGAATCATAGAGCATGCGAAAACATCTGGTTTAGTAGACCAGTTGTGCCAGTGCTTAGCAACATCAGGCTCAAGTCTTATTGCTGGTTCTTCCAATATGCTACGGGCTGCTTCTGAAGCATGCAGAGCTGCCTGGTCCTTGATTAATGCACTGGACACACTTTTTAGTAAAAAAAGTGCCATTTTGTTTCCAATCAGTGCATTGCCGAGTCATTTGTTGAAGAGGACAGAAATTATGGATTACAGACAAGATCCCTTGTACGATGAAGAATCAACAAAAATGGTTGATGCAGTGACAAGAGCATTCCTGAGATCCAAAGCTGTTCAGGTTGCTGTGTACTATTGTTTTCACCAACGCATTGAGTCTGCTACGATTTGTGGTCTTCAGGTACTTCTGGGCTTTGCCCTTGTTTATGGGATATTCCTGTTATGACCGAAAGTTGCATGTTTTATATTGGCTTCCTAAAGTAGATCTTTCCAATATTTCTTTTACTGTTTCTCTAAAGTTATAGTACTTATTTGTATTGGTACAAAGGTAATTCAAATTTTTATATTCTATCATTCTTTTGCGTTTTCAGCTTTTGTCAAGGTGCTGCCTCCATAGTGGAATTGTTCCAGCCGTTCTTTGTGGTCTGCCCAGTTCCCTTCCTGTGACTACTGTTGTTAGTGGTGGCGGTGATGGAACAATTGTTTCCGAGATTTTCTCGGTTTTGTCAATATGCAGTTCCTCTCTCAACAAAGATGAACAAAGTGTGGAACCAAGTAACACTAAATGCAAATTAGCAAACCCTTCTGCTCTGATTCGTCATTCATGTCTTATTCTTACAATAATTGCACAATATTTGAAGTCAACAGGAAGAAATTCTGCAATTTTTATGCTCACCAACTCATCAAAGAAGCAGCTCGCTCGACTCTCAGTTCTTGCTCATCATGTTTCTTATGATGATAAAACAAAAGCCACTTTCCAACTTCAAAGTTCATCAGCCATGTTGGCTTTGGCATCCATTCTTTCGCTCGAATCTGGGACTTTGGTTGAGTCCTCAATATCTGAAATTGCTATGCCTTTAATTCCTCGAGCTTCTACACTAAGTGACCATCTAAAATTTTTATCAGGTAATGAAAATGAACCGGGCCCTGGCAATTTTACTGGGAAGCTCCCATATTGGCTAGGGGTAAGGGATGGGTGTGTTGGTCTTGTAGATTCCAAACTCAAGTGGGGGGGACCATTAGCTATTCAGCAGTTGTGTGCAAGTGGTATACCACTACTTCTAATCGGCTTATTAAGCAATGCATTTTTAAATCCTTCTCAAGAAAACGAGTGCCTAAACGATAGAGTTGGATTTTCTCCTATAGGCGTTGTCTGGACAGTTTCATCATTATGTCATTGTCTCTCTGGTGGTGCTTTGATTTTTCGTCAGATTTTGATTAGGAATGAACATGTTAAACTCGTATCCAACTTAATATGTGATGTTCATCTTAAGTTGATAAAATGCTGGACCGGACCTGGAGGAGGGAGAGTCGGGGTCAGAGATCTAATAAATGCAGTCATAGATCTCTTAGCATTTCCTTTTGTTGCTCTTCAAAATGCACCTGGCTTGCCATCAGCCACTGCATCTGTCAGCAGTGGGTTTCTTCTTAACGTTGGCTCCCCTGGTCAGAGAGTTTACATGGAAGACAAGGATACAGTTAAGGCAATAGAAGAAGACATGAGCAAATACATTAAGATCCTCGCGGAGGTAAAATCCTCTTTAAATCACCTTTGGTTATCTATTTGAAAGTGGTTTTCAAACAAATATCATTCTTTCATGGGATACTGATATGCTACTGCATGTAATTAATGTTTGTTATTAAGCAGTAGTTGATGGTAGTTTACTTTTTTGAAATATCACAGCTAGTGCACTTTTTAATGCATCAATTATTAGTTTCTGTGATGCTAATTTTATTTTTAGTACTCCCTCCATCACAAAATAGATGACCCAAATGGAATAAAAATTGTCTCAAAATACTTGACCTACTCTACTTTCAATGAAAGATTTTACAACTATACCCTCTAATCTTTACTACTTTCACAACTCCCAAGTAAAGTCATCAATACTTTTTAAGGGAAATTAAGTAAAAATCACTCTCTCTTTCTCTCTCTCTCTCTCTCTCTCTCTCTCTCTCTAATTATTACAATTTTCTTAAATTGTGTTCAATAGTCAAACATATCATCGAATATGGGACGGAGGGAGTATTATTTTATTAGTCGTTTTAAGTTATTCAAGTTTATAATTATAATTGGTACAGGTGCCGGCTAATTATCTTTTATTTCCACTTGACGATTAGTTGAATTGCTATCTTAGAACATCCACCCTCCTAATCAATTGCTTTGAAGCTTTCAGGTTGGTGTGCCTAGTATTATCCTTCGATGCCTCGATCATATGGAGTTGCACGATTTGGGCAGGCCTGTGGCCTTTCTTGCTAAAATGGTGTGCCAACGACCTTTAGCAGTCCAACTTGTGAGTAAAGGTCTTTTGGATCCAAATAGAATGAGAAGGTTGTTTGACTTGTCGGGACCAAAAGAGGTTATGCTGGATGCTCTTATGATAATTTCCGATCTTGCTCGTATGGACAAGGTTAGTTTTGTCTCGTCACCAAATTGTTTCATTATATGAATGCTAAGTTGATCAGGCATTGTCTTATACAAACGGTAGTGGGTACATAACTACACGTTAAAGAAAAGAGATAGATTTGTGCACATATTGTAGAACACATGACTCCCTATGTTCCTTTGTTAAGTTTCATTTTTTAGAAGTTTCTTGTTCTTATTTGCTTTCTGGATGTTTCATAATGATAGTTTGAAAAATCGTTTTTACGTTCTGTTTCTTGGTGTTCAGGGATTCTATGAGTACATTAAAGGTGCTTCTATTTTGGAGTTCTTAAAAAAATTTCTTTCACACGAGGATCCAAATGTGCGTGCCAAAGCTTGCAGTGCTCTTGGCAATATGTGTCGCCACAGTGCCCAATTTTACAGTTCTCTTGTAAGTATAATGATGAAGAATTTAAAATTTGAATATGTATTGTATTGAAAGTAAATTTGTGGATTTATTTTTATAATTTTTGCTATGTCGGCATTATCCTAATTTTTTTCCCCTATTATACAATTTATATATTCTTATGTGGACTTGTTTTTATATATATTTTGAATTCTCTTATAATACAGCATAACCTCCAGTTATCATATTTTGAATTCTCTTATAATACAATTGGTATTTGCAGGCAAGATATCAAATCATTAGTATCCTTATTGATCGATGCTCTGATCCGGACAAACGTACAAGGAAGTTTGCCTGTTTTGCTGTAAGTTTTATCTCTTACTGCTAAAGCCAATATTTGATACTGTATTGTAGATTATGTTATGGCCTTTTTGACATCCGTACAATGTCGGATGAATTTTTGTGATGAATATTTCATTTATGTTTTACGTGTAAAACATTTTAAAGTTATTTTATCATCATGTTTTTTCTTAGTTATTGTCAATTATACTTTTTATCTCTTCTAATCTACTGTCCCATACCTGAATTCAGATTGGAAATGCGGCTTACCACAATGACGTGTTGTATGAAGAGTTGAGGAGTTCGATACCTCATTTGGCAAAATTGTTGCAAGTGGCAGAGGAAGACAAAACCAAGGCAAATGCTGCAGGTGCACTTAGCAATCTGGTTCGCAACTCTGACAGACTTTGTGGAGACATTGTGTCCAAAGGAGCAGTTCAGGTACGTGTACACTGCATTTATACAGTCAAATGCAATTTCATCAATTTAGTCAGATTCACTTTAGATTTTTCCTAATCTGCTTTTGTTTCTTTTTTATAATTATATGCAATTTGATGTTTGTCTTGGATGGCCTCTTCTCTTTGCAGTCTCTTCTGGAGTTAATTTCCGATTATGCAGTATCAGCGCTAAATCCAAGCAGAAATGATTCAACAAACGAGTCTCCTTTAAAGATTGCTCTCTTTTCCTTGGCGAAGATGTGTGCTCATCCACTCTGCAGACAGTTCATTCGCTCATCATCTTTGTTCCATGTAATTGGACGGCTTCAGCAGTCTCCAGAATCTTCCATTGCCAAATATGCATCTGTGATCGTTAGCAAAGTTGAACCTTGATGTTCAAAGTCTCATTGATAGTTTTGTACCACTGTTTGATTGACTTTCACTGAAGTCAATCTGTTAACTCTTGAATATTTGTAAGTAGACAGTAAAATTGCATATAAGTTACTTTGTCATGTCATGCTTTGCATTGGCCATCGGAAATAATTAGTAATATTACTATTAGTAATTTAGTATGTGAGCTGAACTGTTTCAGCCAATTTCAAGAAATATTGTATCAGAAATAGTAAAAAATGCTATGAAAGTTTAGGCTGTAACTCAAGTAGTAAATTTGTTCGAGTTAACCACCGAGGATGTGTTACCTTTGTATTGAAAAACGTAAGGTATTTTTTTTTCCTAGTAACACCCGCATAATAATACCCAGTATTATAGCACTTAGACCATCTCTAGTGAGAGATATTTTCTAAAAACAAAAAGTATTTATTAGGTATTCCTATTGGAGAAAAACAAAAGAGTGTTTATAGAGAAGAGTTGCTTTAGTTAGCACTTTTTCTTTGTGGGATCCACATATTTTATTATTAGAACGTTGAAATGTGACTATAAATTTATTGGTTGGATCCATTTAGTAGAGTTTTCTAGGTTTTGAGGAAGAGGAATTGAGTGTTTATTAAATACAAGTGAGATACACTTTGAGGTCTACAAATGTCTCTTTCAGGTGCATGACTTGTAATTAAAATGAGTTGATTTTGCTTTTGATTTGAACAAAGTGGTGGATTATTTTAAAAAAGGAGGAAATAGTATTACTGAGTTTGGTGATGTAATAACAAAATGTATAGATCTGTCTTATTTTAGTGTTGAGTTTAGTGAGACAAACTAACGAAGTAAAACTTATACTCTTACATGAATAATTATATTTATATTTAATTCTAATATTTTATTGATGTACCATATATGTATTAACTAATTGATTAATTATAGATGATAAGCTATAAACATCTTATGGTATAAAACAATGTTTGGGTAAATTTATTTTATGCATGCATCCAATAATGTATTGGCACATCATATAATATGTTTTAAAACACATGATTTTTTATATTCTTAAATGATGCGACAACACAATATTGAATTCATGCATAAAATAAGTTTAGACGAACAATACATAACAAATAAACTCTTTTCCTTTTCTTCTTTAAGCAAGAAAATTAGAATGCAAACCAAGTAATTTGCTTTAAGTGATTAACGGACTCCTTTTAGGGAGAATTCGAGTTTAATTTTTTGTGAAAACAATTCTTAACAACTTTACGTACCTCATGGCCAAATTCTGGATTATCCGGATCCGCTTCCCCTAGGAAGCAGAGTGTTAATATAAAAAAAAAAAATTAAATTAGAATGCATAGTAGGCTTCACATGATGAATTAGACATTCCATCAATATTGGGTTTATAACTATATTAAAATAAATGAATCAAAGAAATAAAATTTGGGGGATTATACCAAAATCCAAGGAAGTAATGTCAATACTAATTCATTAAAAATCTCACCAAAACAATAGATCAGAATAAAATATTGGTGAAGAAAAAAAGAACATAATATAACAAAAATGAAGGTTTTGAAAGAAATATATCTCTCATGTTACAAAATATAAATTAACTATGCAAGACTGTTTTTTGAGCATTTAATCTGAATATACAAATAATGTAGAACTTTTTACACATATATCTAATTAAATTACTTTATTATGTCAGTCTTTTTCTTTAGTTCCTAAAATATTTTAACAAATATTAATTTTGCATAATTTAATTAGATGTATGTGTAAAAAATTTTACACTATCATTGAATAAAAATCATTCTTTTAGTCAAAAGAATTCACTTTCTATGGGTACGTCCTCTGCTACAATCAAAGGCCAACAACTGCAAAAATAAGTTGTATGAGTCAGAGACCATATTCAAACCACAACAAAAGTCAAGGTAACAATACATGCTATTACACATATTTAACCATTATAAAATGGAGACACCTTAAGACCAAAAAAAAATAAAAATGGAGACACCTTAAATGACACTATATATGTTTAATAATACTAAACCACTTTTTCAAATCAATTTCTTTATATTAAACTAAACCTAAAACCACATCCATTTTATAAACAATTTAAAATAAAGACAATGTATACTTCCTCTTTGTCAAATATAAATAAATATTTATTTTTAAATTTATTGAATATTTGATGTATTTTCTATTGAATATTAAATATTTAATGTATATACTTCCTCTTTGTCTACATTTTAAACAAAATATATTAGTTATTCAGTGAACGGAATTTATATTTGAGATTGGAGGGAGTATGTGTTGTGGAATTCCAAGTGCCTTGCTCCAAAATTCAATGACAAACAAGAGGGATAGGGAGACAAAGAGAAGGGAAAGAGATAGAAGAGGGTGAGAGAGTAGTAGAGGAGAGAAAGGCAGGGGAAAGAGGGAGAGAATGAGAGGAGGAGAGATGGGAGCAGAAAGAGACTAACAGGGTGATGGTCCCAACATTCTAGTATATTCTAGTATGCCATTGTAATCTAAGATTCCATGATTTCCAATTTGTTTTTATTTTCAAAGAGCTAAAAGTTATGTATGTATTGTTGCACTTACATCTAATGAGAGTTTCTTCTGGAGGATGGTCCCAATGAAGAAGAAACACCAGAAGCTTTTGAATCTTCATATTCATCATCCTGCCATATCAAGTAATGAAGTCATTAATTTTAACATAATATATGGATAACAAAAAAACTCACATATATACTATGAAGCACGGACGGATACTTCTCGGATTAGGCGTGTCCGTGTCAGTCTCCGACACCGACACAACACTTATGATTACACTAAATTATGTCATTTTTCCAAATTATTATCGGTGTTACCGTATCAGTGTCGTATCTGGTATTTGTGCTTCATAGTATATATATATATATATATATATATAAAAGAAAATAGTGAAACCACATACAAGAAGTTTCATGTCAAAGATGCTTTGGCGCTTGTTTCTAAACATTGGGTCAATTTCAGTTCTTTGAAAAAACTTTTGTGCATGACTAGCAACCTGAGTAGGATCCTTGGTCATCACATAATTTTTGGATATATGCTTCCATCTTCCTTTTCCAACGGCCTTTAAACCTTTCAAGAAAGCCCTATGCTCTTTTGGTGTCCATGGTATCACTGTAATGCAACAGCTATGTTGTTAAACTCAGATAGTGGTTAGTAGCGCCGCCGACCCCTAAAAATGCTAAGGATAGCGGAATGACGGCTATTGTGAAAACTGAAAATTCACATAGAAAGTAAAAAAAGTTATCACATAAACATATCTTATCATTAATCTTATTTTGGTAAACAAAACATAATCGAAATTCATTTAAAAGGTTGGTCTTTTCTGACGAATGTTTTTTCAAACTCACCAATCAAAGATCTAACTCTGGACCAAATAATTAATTAAGAGACTCAAACATTTACGATTTGTGTCACATGTTGTTGGTATATGAAAGAACTATATTTGATAATTTTATTATTATTTTTTGAAAGACAAATATATTATATATAAAGATTGGAGGGGGCAAAAGAAAACCCCAATTACAAAGCAGGAATAAATCGAGTACTAGAAGTATTCAACACATACCACAAAAAGTTAAAAAAATAATAGAAAGAAAAAAGAATAAAGCAAAGAAGACACTCGTCACACCCTCCAAAAACCACCCAGAGAAGAGGAGAAAATATCTTATACAAAAAATGTAAAAGAAGCTATAGCAATTAAATCAATCTCTAGCCAACCAAACCCTCCAAGACCGTGATCCTCAACCAAAAAAAATACTTTATTTTTTCCAACACAAATGATGTTCCATCTCTCACTCATAGAGGTAGCAAGGGGTACGTGGGATTTTACTCAAATACCACTACGAAGAAAAAAATAAATTATTCAATCAACCAGAGACTCAATAGATGAGATTCCCTCTGCAAAGACCATCTCATCTCATCACGGAAGTTCCAAACATACTACCCAACAACATGTCAAACTAACAACCACTCTGATCTATCTCTCATACCCACTTCCACCCCATGAAAGCTACCAAAGAGACCTAAAATTCTCTGAGCACACACACCAAGGCAAACCCTAACCACCTAGAAATAATATACTAAACAAGAACACTGCTACAAGTTACGAAAAGATGGTCCATCAATTCAATCACTAACCTACAGAAAACACGCGACATATTACAAGGCTCCCTAATTACTCAACTTCTAAAAAGGTTTTGCCTAACTGGGAGTCTAGCCTGAAAAAGTGGCCAAGAGAACATCAATCTTTTTTAGGAGTCCACGACTTCAACACAATAGGTAAAAACATAGACGCCTCCCTAGTAACTGTCCTCTATAACCTGCATCCTTAAAAGAGTCGAGTGGAGGATTTTCAATTTGATGATTTAAATATTGATTACTCTTTTTTTTTGAATGACAAATATAATATATAGAAAAGATCAAAACGATCAGAGTATAAAGAGCACCAAAGGTACACACAAAAATCAAATTAAAAACAAATATAAAATCGGTGATACACAACAATAAAAGAAAATCTGAACCGATGACAAGAAGACAAAGCACTAGAGGTACATACAAAAATCAAACTAAAAAACATAATATAAAATCAGCGATACACAACAATAAAAGAAAATTTGAACCGGTGACAAGAAGACAACTCCATACTAATAGTGAATCCAACCAAATTAAATTGGAGAAACCATACGCATCCCACGACATACTAGGGTCTCGAACAGATATCCACCAATACCATACCAAGAGAGAGGCCAAACGAGCCAACCACACATTCCACTATTGACACCAACAGAGGATGGGTTGCTCTACGCACTCAAAATATGGGGGCAAAGGTTATCAGAACTCTTAGCATAAAACCATTTACAAGAGACAAATTGAATCATGTATGTCAACCAATTGCTCATTGTCCACTGTCTTGTCGAAAATATAAGATCATTTCGAACCTTTCAAATGGCCACTCAAAAGATTGCCATTTTGATTACTCTTAATATTTTATTAACTTTTGAAAGAAAGGGCATTGCATAAACTTATGTATGACCTGTATTGAACCATTGGATTGTCTCTCAAGGTTATAGTGATGTAGTGGCCTTGTGCTCTATGATTCATTTGTCTCTCTATTCTTATAGTATCAAGAATCATCTGTGCCTCATTATACTGGTAGTATAAAAATGAATATACTTAAACCCCGGATACATAATAGTCCCATTTAAATGTTCAAATTCTATAAGATAAAACTTCACATGGGATATGAAGATCATTTTATGGTAGTACAAGAAATAAAAAAGTACAAAAACCACAACAAATAACAGGACAATAACATGGACTATAATAATAGAACATAGCTACATTATCTAACATACCTTTTTTCACCTTTTCATGTCTGGAAATTTGACTAATATCCAAGTCTTGATATTCGTTATTACCATTGTCATTATCATTCTCACTCCGTTGTTCAAATTCTACATCACATGAACAAAGAAGATCATAAACAATTGTGTCTAGACCATAGTGACGGTGCCATTCACTACAGTGCCGACGAACTGCGATTGGTTCGTAACTTTTATGTATTGATTCGTCGTAATTCGTGAACAAATTCACCAAGTACCAAACAACTAAGAAATAACTCAAATAATGGCAATAAAGAACATTTAAAACACTGTATTGGGCATTGGAACCATTTATATATTAAGAAGTATATCATGGTGAGAAGTATGTGCATTCCGTTGTACAATTTACCTCTTTATATGTGGACTTCAAAATATATTTTGTTTTATATACTCATGTACTACATGCTAAATTGAATTGCAAACTAGATGACTATGATCTAGAGAGGTGATCAAGTTTGAATCTGAAGAGAACATAACAAAAAAAAAAGTAAAAGAAAAAAAATAATTTAGAAAAGAGTCACAAGTTCAAGTATTGATTATACTATTGCTTATACTATGGTTTGCGGTCCGCATATGCAATTGCGGACAACAACATAAGATATTCCGGCCAAAATACCACTTAAGAGAAAGCAAACAACATGAACAAATTGAACTATATATGTAGTAGAATATAGCACTATAGCTAATTAGCTAATAACCAATATAAAATATTTACAAACATACCACTCTTCATCTTCTCATGCTTGGAATTTTGACCAATATCAAAGTCTAAACGTTCATTATTCTCATTCTCATTATTGTCTTCAAAAATAGAAATATCTTTATTGTTATGGGGGATATTATTTTTGTCATGAGGGATATAATTGATGTTTTCCATACTAGAGCTATCTTTTGGAGTGTCATCAACTTTGGTTGGATTTTTTGCGATGTTGACACCAAACAACATCACAATCCTTTCACCATTATTATCGTACTTCATGGAATCGTACGTTGTTGAATCATTCACCATGGAAATTTTGTCTTTAGCTCTTTGTAGAAAATATCTTATTTGATTGAAGGTTTTGTTTTTTGTTCTATCGGTTTATATTTATAGACAACGCTGTCTTTTTTGTGTCGGTTAATATTTAGGGTTTGTAGAACTGAATGTCCTTTAATTTAGATAGATACGCGTTTAACATATCCATTACAATAGTGTAAAAGAAAAACATATCCATTACAATTCTAATTAATCTCTTATTTAGGGAAGTTTTATTTTATCAAAGATATAATTTGGATATCATGCTTAATTATTACGGTAGAAAACAAAAAGATAATAAATCTCATTACTTATATATTTATTTGACTGAAATTATTACAATAGAAAATATAAAGGTAACAAATCTCATTGCTTATATTTTTTTTTTTATGGTATTCTTTTTTAAAAAAATATTTTGTTTCATCAAAGATCCTTTTCAAATTTTTTATTTTATTTTTATCAAGTTCCCGAGATTTTTTAATTTCTTTTAGAGTAAGAAGACATCTACTTTGTACCAAAAAAATAAAATAAAATAAGGCATCTACTATGATTTGGTCTAAAAAAAAAGACATCTTCTATGATTATGTACGTAGTTTTTCATTCCCACAATTGGTTAATTATCTTTCCGAACGAGGAATAATTGATTTTGTAGAGGATGATTAAGATCCCGTTTGGCCCGGCTTATTTTTTGCTTTTTATTTTAGCTTAAACGAAATAAAGAAGTATACAATCATATTTGACACTATTTCTTCTTAAAAGTATTAAAGAAATAAAGTAGAGAAGTAAAAAATTAAAAAAAATAAAGTCAAACACAATTTTTTTCTTCTTTACTATTTTTAAGGAGAAGAAAAAAAGAGGAAAATGACCGTTTGATCTAACTGGACGGCCAGATCTTCCTTGGCTGTATGCAATCATGAATCCAAATCATAAACCAAGTTCTTCCTACCGTTGTTGTATAACTACTTTGTAATTTAAATTTTTTATATACTATTACTGTGTGTTTATCACCAAAAATTTGTTGGATTTGATTTTTTTGTTGTTGTTACTCTGGGTTTGATTTGTCAAATATTTGGTGGAACAATAAAAGACAGTTTTGATTCAAAGAACATTGGATTTGAACTCCGTTAGTATTCATATAAGTGCTTTAAGATCCTTTAGATTGATGCATTATCCATTCTTCCTAAATTTTGTTTTTTAAAAAAGTAAGTAAAATATACATGGGTGCAACCAAATGGAAAGTGTATAGCTGCTCTGATAGGGTTATTGTAGAGAAAGAGTCGGTGGAATGGGTCGTGGTTTCTCTATGAGACCTAAAGCGAGATGTATCCGACTATTGTCCTTTCATGATTAGGTATATGATGGCTATGATTGAGGTCCAAAACCCTTTAAATTAAAAAAATCATTGGCTAAATAATAAAAAATTTCTTTTTATATATATTAATTAAATCAAATGAAAAATATACTAAGTAGTATTAGTAAGTAGTACAAACAAAAGTAAAAATTAAAAGAAAACCGTAACAAATGTCTTAGAAGTACTCCCCACTAAAAACAACACAGGTAAAAATCAAAAGAAAACTTTTCACCAAAATCAGCACCTCGAAAAGCAAAATCACAAAATAGCATCCCCACAGCTTGGTTACCACTACGAGGTCCACACCAGCAAAACACAGCATATTATCAAAACCTTAACCAAGACATTTCATAGCAGAGACACCAAAAGTCAAAAGAGAAGAAAGACTTGGATCATAGCAAGCCATCCACCATCCAAAGACATCACAACCTAAGCACTAGCTGCTTTGAATTTTCACATTCATCATCCTGCCATATCAAGTAATGAAGTAATTAATTTTTACATAATGTATGGATAAAACAAAAATACTCACTTATATATAAAAGAAAGTTAGTGAAACCATACAAGAAGTTTCATGTCAAAGATGCTTTGGCGCTTGGTTCTATAGAGTATTGGTCCATTTCTTTGAAAATACTTTTGTGCATGACTAGCAACTTGAGTTGGAGTCTTGGTTATCACAAAGTTTCTTGATATATTCTTCCATCTTCCTTTTCCAACTGCCTTTAAACCTTTCAAGAAAGCCTTGTGCTCCTTCTCTGTCCATGATTTCACTGTAGTGCAATAGTTTTTTTACTTTCATGTTAAAAAAAGGCATCACATAATAAATATCTTATCAAGCATGAATCTAGTAAACCAAACAAATTTTTTGAGATCCATTTAATGAGTTGTTCCATTTAATTAAGATCAATAAAATGTAGTAACCCAAACTTATTTAGTCAAAACAAAAACAAATTATATGATGAAAAATATTAACATGATTAGAGTAGTGAGTTTGTACAACAAAGATACACACTCGTACGCGAGTTTGTAAAACAAAGATATACTTTAAAGTTCAAAGTTTAATCAATGTAAAAAGGCAAATAGTACAATAACAAGGTGCAATGCACTAGTTGGGTCATAGTTGGGTTCTTCTCAAGGTGGATATATGGTTCTTAAAGAAGTGTTTCCAATGCCCAATGTACTAGTGGAATCCATTTTCACGTTCGATATATGCTTCAATGCTTCCAATGCTTGATGCACTAGTTGAGTCCCTTCTCGAGAAAAATAGTACAATAACAAGGTGCAATGCACTAGTTGGGTCCTAGTTGAGTCCTTCTCACGGTGGATATATGCTTCTTAAAAAGTGTTCTCAATGCCCAATGCACTATCTTGGGGTTGCTATTTTCTTGCTCGGAATTGGTTCTGGTTATATTACTCCTCCGCCGGAAGTTTGTCGCTGCAACTTCTGGATGCGTTGGATTTCGGGATTTGGTGTTGGATTTTGGGGAAACCCAGTTGGATCTAGGTGTTGGTTTTGTAGGGGGTCGGGGCTGTTTGCCGATGCGCGTGACTCTTTGGGGTGGTGGTGGTTTGTTGAGGAGTATTGAGATGGTGAGGTGATGGTTTGAGTCGGCGCCATTGGTGTGTGGTTGATGTTGTATGGGCGGCGGTGGATTATTTGTTATGGTTTGGTTTGGATGGGCGGTGGTGGATTAGTTTAGACTCGGATTTGGTGTCGGAACAATTAGTGGACGGTAGCTATAAAAAGGGGTGGTTGGTGTTGTTTAGGTGAGGTGGGGGATTATGTGTTATTTGTTGTGGGTGATTTCTTTTGGAGACCACATTTGTTACTTGGGTTCATCTTTGTCGTCGTTAGCTCTTGTTTGTGTTTTGGGGTTGATAAGGTGGTTAGAGTGTGAGTCCTTTCAAGCTGAGCATTTTGTGTGCTGGATTTCGATGGGCCGATTAATTTTGCTTCGAGATCGGAGTTGATGTCTAGCTACAAAATTGTTTGGCTAGCTATGGTGTTGCAGGATGGGGCGGCGAAAGGAATTGGAGCCGGTTTAACTGTTTCGATAGGTTACTGGTATCTCTCTTGGTGTTCCTGTCATTGATTTTAGCTTTTGTGTAGTGGGGTGGGTCTGTTGCTGCGAAATGGGTAATTACAGTGCAGGTGTAGGGTGTCTTTTGGTGTATTTTGTCACTGTGTTGTAGCCTGTTTGTTTTCCAACTGGTTTGGATTTACTTTGTTGCTCTTTGGTAGTCTATTTTTTAGGTTCCACTTGTATCCATATCTCTTCAAACATGCCTTGTGTTTGCTAGAGTTCTTAAATAAAATTTTGCAGTTCAAAAAAAAAAATGCACAATGCACTGGTTGAGTCCCTTCTCATGTTGGATATATGTTTCTTAAGAAGTGTTTCCAATGCTCAATGCACTAGTTGAGTCCTAGTTGGGTCCTTCTCACGGTGAATATACGCTTCTTAAAAAGTGTTCTCAATGCATAATGCACTGGTTGGATCCCTTCTCATGGTGGATATATGCTCCAATGTCCAATGCACTAGTTGTGTCCCTATGCTCCAATGCCCAATGCATTAGTTGGGTCCCTTCTCACGGTGGATATATGCTTCGTAAAATGTGTTTCCAATAAAGAAACAAATAATACACTAACAAGGTGCAATGCACTAATTGGATCCTTCTCACGGTGCATATATGCTTCTTAAGAAGTGTTCCAATGCCTAATGCACTAGTTGGGTCCTTCTCACGGTGGATATATGCTTCTTAAGAAGTGTTTCAAATGCACTAGTTGGATCCTTTGGATACATCCTTTTAAGAAGTGTTTCCAATGCCCAATACACTAGTTGAGTCCCTTCTCAAGGTGAATATATGTTTTTTAAAAAGTGTTTCCAATGCACAATGCACTAGATGGATCCATTCTCACTTCTTAAGAAGTGTTTCCAATGCCAATTGTACTAGTTGGATCCCGTCTCACTTTGGTATGAATCAATAGGTTACCACAAACTAGTACACGCGATCCAATTCACGGTCAGCTATTACCGTAGTAAATTATGTAACTATGATTCAAATTTTATAGAAGATAAAACATACTTAGTTACAAACATAATATATATTTTTACAAACATACCCCTTTTTATCCTTTCATGGTTGGATCTTTGAACAATAGCTAATTCTGGAAATTTGTTATTGTCATTGTCATTCCCATTCTCCTTCTCACTCCGTTGTTCAAATTCTACATAGACAAAATTCACATGAACTATAAGAAAATCATGAATAACAGTTATTGTAGCTAGATATGTGCACTTCGAAGAGTACGATGAGTAGAAGTTATGATAGGTGCTCAATTTTGAATCCAAAAGAAGAGCATAACAATTATAAGATACACACAACTAATTATATAATAAAAAATAGTGAGGTTTACTCTAAGGATTACTCTACTCCTTGATAATTTAGAATTTAGTATTTAATATATAGACTTAATCACATAAATAGACTTGCATGTTTACCCACAATCAACAACTTATTCTCATTGGTTTTTCATAATATCCCAAATTCTCAAAAGGTAGTTTAGCAAAAAAACAAATAAATAAAATATACGGTAAAAGATATCTTAACCGAGATACAAAAAGGAAAGTGGTTTTTTTTTTTTTTTTTGTCTTTTTTTTTAATCCCACCACTGTTCACTTGTGGAAGGAACTCCATTTAAAACCAGAGCTTTTAATATAAACTAGTCCATCAAAATTGACACAATGTTATAAATTTAATCTAAGCTTTTAAAAGAAGCGCATTCCAAGATTCTAAACCAACTAGAGAGATGCAAGTTAACAACATAAATACCTTTAACTAAATGGTTAACCTTGCTAATTTTGAATCCAAAGGAAAAACATAATACATAATAATTAAAAACAAAAAGTGAGGCTTATGGTAGCTTGCTGTAAATACCCCAAGTTATTGACAAAATGGTTAGAATAGCTGATTTTGAAACCAAAAGAAAACATAATAAATAGCTAATTACATAATTAAAAAATATATATATATGGTGAGGCTAGTTTGTTGTAAAATAGCCCAAATTATTAAAGATAGTTTAGAAAAATAACATGACTAAATGCTTAACAAGCTTTATAAATTATATTTACAAACATACCCTTTTTCATCTTTTCATTGTTGGACATGGAATTATTATTATTCTCATTCTCGTTCCCTTGTTCCAAAATAGAATTCTCATTCTTATCATCATCATCATGGATATAATTGATGTCTTCCATGCTATTGTTGCTGATCTTGATGGTGTCATCAACTTTAGTGGGTTTTTTTGCAATGTTTACACCAAACAACATCACAATCCTTTCTCCATCATCATCGTACTTAATTGAATCACATGTCTTTGTTTCATTCAGCATGACTTGATTTTTTTGGTAAGGATTCAGCATGACTTGATTTTTTTGGTTAAGATTCAGCATGACATGATTTTTTTGGTATGGATTCACCATGACTTGATATGTAGAGGTTTCTAGAAAGAAAGAAAAGGAAAAAAAAAAAAACTTAATTAGATAAATCTTGCTTTTGCATCAATTACATATTTATAAACAACGTTTCCTTGTGTCCCAAGTAATTCGGTCTATTTGTTAGGTCCGTGGGAACTGAATATCCCACGTTAATAGTGTAAAAAAAATATCCAATTATATAATTATAGTTTATCTAAAGATATTTTATTTTTTTTTGGAAACTATCTAAGGATATTTTTTATTTTATCAAATATTTTTTTTGATAATGTATGTAATTATATTTGTCAAAAAAAAGAAGAAAGATAATGTATATGTATATGTAATTATTACAATGTAAAACAAAAAGAAATTATATATCTCATTCCTTTCAAAAGAAATAATATATCTCATTACTTATATATACTATATATTTATTTGATGGAAACTATTTTTCTTTGCAAATAATTTGGATTTCCCATTCCTTCACTGAGATTTTTTTATTTCTTTTAGAACAAGACAAGACATGTGCTATTATTTATCTTTTCGAAAAGAGGAATAATGATTTTGCATAGGGTAATTAATTTTTTTATCTTTGTTTTCACCATTAGTTGAATCTGGTTCGGGGGTCAGTTGAATCTATTTTTGCATAGGAATAATTGATTTTGCATAGGGTAATTTATTTAAACATGTAATGAATATACAGTTGTTTTTTAAAATATACAGTTGTTGTATATTAATTCGAATTTGAATTTTTGATATATGGTGTTTATCGCTGAAAATTTGTTGGATTTGATTTACTTACGATGAACATTTTTAACACGTTGAATGCTTATGAAGATTTATCCAGTATTTGATAAAGCTCAAAAAGATAATATATACATATCCATCACACGTGCGTGAACCGTAATTTTTGGAAAGAAAAATAAATATGATCAAATGCCAAGAGAAGGAGATTTTTTTTTTTGGTCGAAATGATGATGTTTTTTTTAGCTAAATCAAGTATTATCCTTTAAAAAATGTCAACTGCAGCTGCAAAGCTACAAATTGATCTATATCTATATTTTTCCACAATCTTTTCTTCTTTTGTTTATGTCTATAGAATAAGACCTAAAAATACTTAGATATGAGATGATGTTGATCTGTTCTAACTTAATACTTAAGCAATTTTTTATTTATAAAATCAATAATATTAAACTTTTTAGAAAGTTTGTCATTTATTTGAATCCCACAAATTTGAGATATTAAATTAATTCTTTATATATTGACAAAAAATATCTGATTTACGCCAAAAAAGGAAAATCATCTATAAAATAAGAATTTCTTGAAAAATATTGATAACAGAAATATTTTAAGAAATATATAATTAATCTTCTAAATATTCTTTGCCATAATCATAAAATTTTACATGTAGTTTTGAAAGAACAATGACGATATTTTTTTTAAATGACCTACAAAATAAATTTTTTTGTCTTATGTTGTTTATAAACTAATTGTTATTAAATAATTCTTTACAAAATTTGTTAAGAACAATTTTATTAAATTTTATAAACTATTTTTTAAAGAAAATTATAACCTTTTTCTAAAAAAAATCTTAATTTTTTTATTTATTTTTAATTTTAAAACAAATATTTTTATTTTAAAAACATCATTTTATTTTAAAAAATATTTTTATTTTATTTAAAAATTTCAAATAAGCAAATTTTAGTCAAAAATTCAATGGGGGCTAGCAAATGAAAAGAGATAAACTTAGGGGGAAGGGGGCAAAATCGAGCAATTGGAACTTAGGGATGCCAAAATCGAACAATTGTGAAATTTAGGGATAAAAACTGTATTTAAGCCAACAAATAAATATTTTCACATTTTTTGTTACAAATAAAAATATTTATTAAGTAAAATCGTCTAGCCAGCCTATAAATAAATGTCAATTTGTTATAAAAAAAATAGTAAATATTTTTTTGATAAAAAAATTCAATCTTCTGAATATTCAAACAAAATTCTTTAATTTTTATATAAATCCAATATTCTATTTTTGATTTTTATAAAAATAATTCTATTTTTGGAATAAATTTTTTTTTTCTATTTTTTTGCGGAAAAAAACTCTATATTGATTATATCATAAATTTAGAAAGAATCTTTACATTAATTTTTATGAAAGAAAGAATTAGTATATTTTTGTTTTTGGGTCAAGTAGACTAGTGCTTAAACAAAAATGAATATATCTTTTTTTATGAAAGAAAAAATCTATTTTAAAAAAAAGAACGAATCAATATATCTCTATTTGAGAAAAGAAAGAATTCATATATCTATACCAATATATAAGCACAATAGAAAATGTCGATCACACAAACAGACACGGTTGATCACACAAACGGACACGACACTAGTCTTAATAAAAAAAACAAAGGATCAGTATATCATTATATATGATGTTTTTTAACTCGGCTTTGATTGGTAAAATTAAGCTATAAACTAGCTTATAGTTGATAAGCTAGCTTTTACTTGATAGTTGAAAGGTAGTAGAATGAAATTAAAGTTTTTGGTAAATTTAGCTGTTATAATCATAAAATGACATAAAAGTATTATATGAGTGAGTAGTTATTTTTTGAGTTGATTTTTTTTATAAAAAAAAATTTAAAAAAAAAATAAGGGTAAAATTTGAATAAAAGGTAAAAAACTTTAAGCTCAAACATTACTTGAAATAGTATCTGGAGAAAAGCTATAAGATAGTAAAAAAAACTTGTTACCAAACACCTCCAAATTTTTGAAACATACTTATAAACTAATATAATAAGCTATAAGCTATTTTATTTGTGTTACCAACGACACCCCTCGTGTTTTTTATTGGTGAATTTTTATGTTATATACTTCCACATTTATACGCAACTAGCCGCCAAACAGGCACGTTCCATGCCCGTTTGTGTAATCGATATTCTTTTGTTTTTTTTTGTGATCGATATTATATATTGTACAAATATAAATAACTAATTAATCTTCTTTTTTATTGAACTTTGTTAATTGATAACTACGTAACCTTCTTTTTTGTTGTGGTTAGTTATTAAGAATTTTTTTTTTTTTACTATAAAAAACTGAAAATCTACTTTTATGTGGAAGTTGCGCTTCGTTGTTAAGAAGAAAAAAAAATTATTTACTAAAAAAAACTGAAAATCTATTTTATGTGGAAGTTATTTTTTAGGGGTAAAATTGGAATGATAAAAAAGTCATCCCAAAAATTTATATCCCCTTTATATATTAACTAGCCGCCGTTTGTGTAATCGGTATTTTTTTTTTTCGTGTGTGATCGATATTCTGTATTGTGGAAATATAAATAATTACTTAATCTTCTTTTTTATTGGACTTTGTTAATTGATAATTAAGTAGAAGAAAAATATTTTTTTTTTATTATAAAAAAATTGAAAACCTATTTTTATGTGGAAGTTGTGCTTAGCTATTAAGAAAAAAAAATTATTTACTAAAAAAAAACTGAAAATCTATTTTTATGTGGAAGTTATTTTTAAAGGTAAAATTGGAATAGCAAAAAAGTCATACCAAAAATTTGTATCCCCTTTATATATTAGTATAGATATAGATATCCAAATTTATTTTATCTTTTAAAATTTTTATTTTTTTATTTGACATGAATATTTCACCCAACATAGATTCCTTTATTCTTATCCACTATACATCATTTTAATATTTGCTAAAATGAAGTTTAGGCCTACATATATCACTTATATTTTACAAAAATTTAAAATCGTTTGTTTTTGAGACACATAAAAATTAACGGTATTTACTAAAAACGTATAAACTGGTAATTTTAATGTGTCTCACTAACATATAAAAAAAATTAGATTTTTGTAAAACTCCGCATAAATGATCTATATGATATTGTAAATTTTCAACTGTAAATGTTGTAAATGTCCACTTAAAAAAAATATACCATGATAAAATTAGTATGACAATATTAACTATGATGAGTACAAAAATCTCAAGGCATAATTAAACTTGTGAATGTGAGAAAATCTGATTGTCACAACCATACACAAGTTTTGCTAAAAGTGTTGTAGCATATCCAGACGCTTAATAATTGTAAAACCTAGAAAATGACCACATAACAAAGTTGATGGCCAGCATAAAAAATAAAGAAAAGAAAAAAAATTGATGGCTAGAGAGTAAAAACAACAATATCAGTACTGTGTTTAAGATGAAATAGCACATCGAAAAACAGCCAAAATTGTAGAGTTTAGAGGAAACATAACAAATATACATATCTTAATTGCTTGTAGCACCGATACATTTCTTTCCTACACCCTATATATCCCATATTCTTCTATTTTCTCTTTGTAATAAAATGAAAGAGAGATGTTGCTTGATTACAAAGGTCGGGTCTAACTAACATCTATTTATTTTTTGTTAAGTAGTCTAATGGCTAGAAATTTTACTTTTAAAATAGATAAGTAGAATAATCGGAGTTCAAATTCCGACATATGCATATATGATGCAATGTCCTATCAATTGAGTCAAGTTCACATGACATTAACATCTATATTTTAATCTTGACGAATATGCACTACTCTCCTTCTACCAGCTATATAATGTGATGACCAATCCACATATTGTGTAACTCCCTTTGCTTCCAACATCATAGAAGTTCAATTGATCATAACCAATGTAACTGATTTTTATTGACTTGGAAATTCACATTTTCTCCATTATTGATAAGAGCTTCTCGTTTAGAATATCGGATTCTAATCTTTGAGATTTATCCACCTGCCAAACAACACAAAAGGAACCTTTAGTTTATAAGTTATAAGTTATCGAATGCATAACGTATAGTACCCATCCATCCCTTGCATTGGTACTTAATAATTGATAATTGATATAATAAACTGTTATGGTAATTATATGATTAAACTTATGTGTAAAACTTTTTAAATTTATAGTTACATTTTTTTTTATGCAGTTACATATTTATTAAATTCGTCTTACATTACATGTTATATGCAGGGATCGAAATTTGATCTCTGCTACAAACATTTATTCATCTTAAAAATTGAAATTTTAACCTATAGACAATTTCTAAAGAGAGAAAAAGGAATATGTATAGACAATGTAAGATGGCACGTTAAACCATTTTTATTGGTTGTCTGTCAAAAATTAATTTACACTAACAGTACGTATCTTTTAAACTCATAAAAATATACTTGTTTTCATAAAAAAGACTTCCCCCAATAATATGTGAAGAAATATTGCAAAAAGAAAAAAGTCTTGCAAAATTAACTGACCTGTAAATGCAAATTATAGAAGTCCCTCCCTCCAAATGTTTGAGAAGAAGAAACATTCAGCAGCAAAAGGCCATCATTTTCTAAACAGAGTAAGATCTCTGATAATGGAATCTTGTTGACAGTGTAACATGAAATTTGAATAGTAATTTCACTATCATTAAGTCTACTTGTTGAAACTACAAAACCAGAATTGTAACTTTGTTTCTTCCTTTGAGATTCTTTGCTTATCATAACCTCATCGATTTGCGGAGATAATCTCAATAACATTTCTTCCTTTCTCTTAATTAGTCCTTCCACCTGTTTTTGTAACTCCGGTATGTATTTTAGGACTTGCGAAATTGTTGCCGGGATACTCAACTTCTTCTGCAAACATATATGTAAACATTAAAATGAGTTCAAATAAGAGATTTTCAACAACAATTTGACATGTCTTGTTAGCAATCAAAAAAGTAATTTATTAATTAAATTGACACTGATAATCATTTTACAACTGTGTCTGATGAGACCGAAATATATGTGATTTGCACATAGATAAAAATAGAGAGAAAGGATTAGCTGTAGTACCATTTGATCTGAAACAGGAAGAAGAGAGCGAAGTGAAGAATACAAATTATTGATCTTCTTGCGTCGATCGCGTTCACTAGCATTATGAACTAGCTTCTTGACCATACTAAGATCACAGCTTGTGGCTTGTGATGGATCAGTTGAATTTTCAGCCTCAACTTGATTATTAATATCAAATAATTGATCAATAGTAATGTCTTTGTAGAAGTGATTCTGATGCAGATTATGGCTTATGGTCTCTTCAAAAGGCCATCCAATTGTTGAGAACAAAGGAGGGGATATAGCCAACATATTGATATTGTTGATGGAGTAGTTGATACTTAATGATAACAATTGATTATGAAGTTTTAAATAGAACATTAATTATATATATAACCATCAATGTAAGCATCCTCTATTCTCTATGTAAGCATCCAATATTTTAATATGTTTGAAAATTTTAAAATATAAAACAGTTTTCATGCCTACAAAATATAATATTTCGATATTCATATGTTAGGTCGGTTGAAGTTTTTATTAACTTAAGCGTTGTAGTGTCTAATAGGTACATATTTCTCTCAATTAAACTGTATGAATATGGTACTGTTTAATCGTCCAAGTTCTTCTAATCGGATAAAATCACATATCGCGTAAGATTATCTCTTGTGTGGTGAGAAGTAAATTTGAAAAACTAATAGTATAAGAAAGACCAATTTTATAAAACAATGATGAAGTGGGGGACCAAACATAAGAGAACAATTTTATACAAAAACTTATCTTTATATTTGACAAAAATAGAGAAAATTAAGAATAGTATTTTGTAGAGAGAAAATTAATAGTTAATCTTCAATAAATTATTGATGGACATTGTCCTTTTATATTATATATATTTTTAAAATAAGAATAGATCTAGAAACTCAGAGACATTATTATTATAATTAAACACTGATCAATTAGGGTGACTATATGCGAAAGCATTAAATTATTGTGAGTTGAGAATTAGTTAATGAGATGCGCATGCAAGCGTATGTCTGCAATGTGGTATCAATGTTGTTGTGTGTGTAGAAGGAGGGTGACATGGATAAAGAACATGGATATTAACCAAATTACACGATCCTTCATTTCTTTTGAAAAGGACTTGTAAAAAAAGGCAAGGAAATTTTTTAAGATGATCTTAAATAAGAAAGAGGTTAATGGATATAAGCAGATAGAGTAAAAAAAAAGATTACACACTCAATCAATCACCACCATGATTTCCGCCACGTCACTCCATTTAACCTCACCTTCTTGATGTGATATGAAAAATTATATCATTTTCATTGATTATTCGTGTAAAAATAATTTACAACGACGGTGCATATCCATTAAACTCAATAAGAAAAGTATGTAATTGTGAAATCATATCAAAAATACAAAGAAGAAATTTGTGTGTTTAGTCGACATATATTGCGATGAATAATAACACTATAAATTTTAGGGAAATGGCCAACATTAGATAAAGAATGTGGACAACTTAATTTCGGATCAAGATTTGCTACGGTTCTCTTTGGCACAGTTTTAAATCTGAGTCATTAATAATAAGATCGAACAGTGCAAATCAATTATATTATAAAATCACTAAAAATGATCTCAATTATGTATGTTAGATCGGACAGTCCTGATGTGAAACAACGTGAAAACTATATGAAAAACTACAGCATGCAATCTATTTCGCTTAATTCCACCATTAGAAAAATATATAATATTCAACACATATGGGAAGAGTACTTATCAAAAAAATACATATGAGAAGAGTTGTCATAGGGAGAATAAAAAATGCAAGAAACATCAAACGTATTACATCCACGAGCCGATGCATGGCATACACAAGCTCTTAGTCATTGCCATTCAATTTTCACGTTCCAATTAATTAAGGCTGTGACGTACAGTACCATGATCATAATAAAATTATTCCAATTTGTGGTTCTACGATTCGATTTTTTTTCTTACAATTTTTAAGTTCAATTTAGTAATTGTAAGAGACGTTAAGCATTCAACGAATGATGGACTTGTGCTAACCAGCATCCAAATATTAGATAGTAAATAATATTAATTAGGAACTATAGTATATAGTTTAAGAGGTTTTTTTTTTTTTTGAATGGTATATAGTTTAAGAGTCCTAATGAGTTGGCTTAAGGAAACATGGTAAACAATCTAAAAATAGAAATTTTGTATTAATTTTAAAAAAAAGTGCATGGATTTCAAGAAAGTATTCTTATTTTTTTTAAGTGGATAGAAATTCTTATTCTTATATACTAATTAACATCACTTCTTTTAGCAATTGTAAACTTTTAAAAGAACTTAATTCTTAAGTATCATATTCATCTCAATTAACAATATGTACAAAGTCAACACATAATTAATTAGTTGTAAAAAGAAATCCGAATTATTAGAGTCTCATTTGTCTAAGAAACGGAAAATTAATGTTGTAAGAAGGAAAAATCAACCTTCATGAGTCTGAGACAAACACCGACATAACACGGATACTGACACGTTGACATCGATAAAAATTTGAAAAATAACATTTAAATATAATTATAAGTATATATGTTGTATCGCTGTCGAACACCGGCACGTGTCCGACACGGAACACAACTAATTTGAAAAGTGTCCATACTTTATGAAAGGGACCTTATACAACTCTAGAATTAGAATCATACTAACTAAGGAAGTTGCATTCATGAAACTAATTCTCTAACTGAATTGAGATTAGGAAATTAGGTAGTTATCAACTAACAACTAGTTTGTTGAATAACTTGTATCACACGTAATAAGCTAAAGCTTCTCATCTTTATATTTGACAAATGTCAAAAAAAAATCAAATTAATAGACCAGCTATATAAGGTTTACTAACTCAATTAATTACCAAACACTAGAAATAGAAAGTTGACATACTCTGTAATACTAATACCCCCACCCCAATTAAAGTATTAGAGTTGATGTTTTGGAGTACTCCTAACTTAGAAAGAAGGATCCAATGTTTGGTTTATATATCTGCTAATTGAGCCAAGTTATGAATGATAGACAATTGGACAGGCATAATATAATATGCCAAGACTTGAGACAATTAAGGGGTTTAAGACTCTAGTGGCTAGACCAAAATATATTATGGCGGGTAATTATAATATATAAATTTGAATATTAAAAAGTTTAATTAGTTCGTTGATTTCTTAAAAATATTTTTAATTTCATACTGGTTTTATAAAGAAAAAAAAATTGCTTTGGATTCTTAAAAATATATATGTTTGCTACATTGATCTATTCTATTAGTTTTTTTGCAATAAATGTTATTCTTTGTTTCATATTGAAAGGGTGTCTAATATGGACCTCTAAAAAATAATTAATTGAAAGCTCTACAAATACCATAATTTTTTGACTTATTAAAATTATCAATATCAATAATATACCGGTCCATATTTAAATTAAATAATAAATATGTATCATATTGTTCACCATAATTTTAAGCAATTATAAATTAAATGTGAAAATAACTCCTTAGTTATCATTTTTTTCTTTGACAAAATCTTCTAAATTATCATATTCGTCTTGTCAAATAACTGATTATCCCAAAAGTTTAAGCTGTTAGGATTAGCTATATCAATGGTTTTATATTATTTCTAACACGCCCCCTCACGTAAGAGCCCATTTGGGCTTGAAGCGTGGATAATGCATAGATCCACCTACCATATGCTTAAATTCCACTTTTTAATTAGAAAGTGTGGGGAGCGGGGATCGAACTCTAGACCACTTAGTCATAGAGGCTCTGATACCATGTCAAATAACCGATTATCCCAAAAGCTTAAGATGTTAGGATTAGATATATCAATGATTTTATATTATTTTTAACACATCTCAATTAAGGAATATGTACAAAGTCAAATACATTTTTTTTGACAATAAAGTCAAATACATTTTAGTTGTAACTGAAATTCAATTTAAAAGACAAACTACCGTTAACTAACTCTCTAACCAACCAATCATTACTAAAAGAAAAATGTTGATATACTATATAATACTTTCTAGTTCTCAAACTGTAGAGTTGATGTTGACTGCTTACTCGTTTGATTTAAACAAATATACATATCTCTTTGAAATAAAATGAAAGAGAGATGTCCCTTGATTACAAAGGTCCGGTCTGATTTTTTTTCGTTAAGTAGCGTAGTGTCTAAAAATTCCATCATTAACATGGATATATAGAATGACCTAGATTCGAACTCTAACTTCATATACATATAATAATATCCTATCAATTGAGCTAAACTCACATAACATTAACATCTATATTTTAATCTTAAGGAATAAGCACTACTCTTCTACCAACTATATAATGTGATGATCAATCCACATATTGTGGAAATGTGTTAGTTACTCATTTTACTTCCAACATCATAGAAGTTCCTTTGATCATAACCAATGTAACTAATTTTTATTGACTTGAAAATTCACATTTTCTCCATTATTGATAAGAGCTTCTCGTTTAGAATATCGGATTCTAATCTCTGAGATTTATCCACCTGCCAAAAACACAAAAGGAACTTTTAGTTTAAAAGTTATCGAATGCATAATGTATAGTACTCATCCATCCCTTGCCTTGGTACTTAAAGTTAAATATATAGAAATTTTAGAGACTATTTGGTCATAGATAAATAACTTTAACATAAAAAATGATAAAAGATTATTTCATAATTTTCTTGCATTTTTATTTCATTATTTCTTAAACAAATTTTTTTTGTTTAACATATTATTATTAAAATAATTTAATACAAAGAAAGTTTTAAATATACATCTAACTGAATTTTACAATTTAATATTTTTGAAATAATTTAATAATTGATAAAATAAATTGTTATCCTAATTATATGATTAAATTTATAGTTTTTTTTTTTTTACGGATTTACATAGTGTTTATTAAATTCGTCTTACATTGCATGTTATATGCAATGTTATAAGCAGGGATCGAAATTTGATCTTTGTTACACACATTTATTCATCTTAAAAGCCGAAATTTTTGTCTATAGACAATATCTAAAGAGAGAAAAAGGAATATGCAAAGACAGTATAAAATAATTTTACACTATCAACCAATTACAACCATGTTTTCCATCACATCATCCCGCTTAGCCCCACTTTTTTATATGAGATGACACATTAAACCGTTTTCGTTGATTGTCAGTCTAAAATTAATTTACACATACGGTTCGTGTCCTTTAAACTCATAAAAATATAATTGTTTTTATAAAAAAGACTTCCCCCAATAGTATGTGAAGAAATATTGCAAAATGAAAAAAAAATTGCAAATTTAACTGACCTGTAAATGCAAATTATAGAAGTCCCTCCCTCCAAATGTCTGAGAAGAAGAAACATTCAGCAGCAAAAGGCCATCATTTTCTAAACAGAGTAAGATCTCTGATAATGGAATCTTGTTGACAGTGTAACATGAAATCTGAATAGTAATTTCACTATCATTAAGTCTACTTGTTGAAACTACAAAACCAGAATTGTAACTTTGTTTCTTCCTTTGAGATTCTTTGCTTATCATAACCTCATCGATTTGCGGGGATAATCTCAATAACATTTCTTCCTTTCTCTTAATTAGTCCTTCCACCTGTTTCTGTAATTCCGGTATGTATTTTAGGACTCGCGAAATTGTTGCCGGAATGCTCAATTTCTTCTGCAACATATATGTATACATCAATATAATTTCAAATAAGAGATCTTCAACAACAATTTGACATGTCTTGTAAGTAATCAAAAAAATAATTTATTAATTAAATTGACACTGATAATCATTTTACAACCGTGTATGATGAGACCGAAATATATTCTTTAAAGTTAGAAGGCTAAGTTCTTCTTACCACTGAACTAGTGCCTCAAGTTTAGAAGATTAATTCATAATAAGTGCGTATATGTGATTTGTACACAAATAAAAACAGAGAGAAAGGATTAGTTATAGTACCATTTGATCTGAAACAGGAAGAAGTGAACGAAGTGAAGAATACAAATTATTGATCTTCTTGCGTCGATCGCGTTCACTAGCATTATGAACAAGCTTCTTGACCATACTAAGGTCACAGCTTGTGGCTTGTGATGGATCAGTTGAATTTTCAGCCTCAACTTGATTATTAATATCAAATAATTGATCAATAGTAATGTCTTTGTAGAAGTGATTCTGATGCAGATTATGGCTTATGGTCTCTTCAAAAGGCCATCCAATTGTTGAGAACAAAGGAGGGGATATAGCCAACATATTGATATTGTTGATGGAGTAGTTGATACTTAATGATAACAATTGATTATGAAGTTTTAAATAGAACATTAATTATATATATAACCATCAATGTAAGCATCCTCTATTCTCTATGTAAGCAGTTTTGGTGCCTACAAAATATAATATTTCGATATTCATATGTTAGGTCGGTTGAAGTTTTTATTAACTTAAGCGTTGTAGTGTCTAATAGGTACATATTTCTCTCAATTAAACTGTATGAATATGGTACTGTTTAATCGTCCAAGTTCTTCTAATCGGATAAAATCACATATCGCGTAAGATTATCTCTTGTGTGGTGAGAAGTAAATTTGAAAAACTAATAGTAAGAAAGACCAATTTTATAAAACAATGATGAAGTGGAGGACCAAACATAAGAGAACAATTTTATACAAAAACTTATCTTTATATTTGACAAAAATAGAGAAAATTAAGAATAGTATTTTGTAGAGAGAAAATTAATAGTTAATCTTCAATAAATTATTGATGGACATTGTCCTTTTATATTATATATATTTTTAAAATAAGAATAGATCTAGAAACTCAGAGACATTATTATTATAATTAAACACTGATCAATTAGGGTGACTATATGCGAAAGCATTAAATTATTGTGAGTTGAGAATTAGTTAATGAGATGCGCATGCAAGCGTATGTCTGCAATGTGGTATCAATGTTCTTGTGTGTGTAGAAGGAGGGTGACATGGATAAAGAACATGGATAATAACCAAATTACACGATCCTGCATTTAATTTCTTTGATTTTTACATGTATTAAGTTGAGAGAAAGGATTTATGCGTATTAAATACAATATCTTTAAGATCATATAAACCCTTAAACCAAGATCATGGAAACCATTGAATTATTTGATAAGTTAGAGAAATAAATTACATGGCAAATGGCTTGCTTATCCTCTAGATGTATGCACCATGTGTATTAAAACATGTGATAGAACTTTCATTATTTATAAGAATTCGAGTTTGATTGCTAATAGAAATAATTTTTAGCTAAACTTTATTTATCATGTGATAGAACTTTAAATTACCAAAATCTTCTTCTCCGGACCAGACGATTAACACAAAAAAAAATACACTACACTTTTTAATTTGTTAATGTTGGGTTCTTTGTGTTTTTCGTTGAATTTGATATCATGTCAATAATAAAAACAAATGTTTACACACATCGTTATGGCTCACACCAAACATTGAAATTGTTGTTGTTTCTGATAGTTTTGTATCAAAACAAAAAACAAATGTCAACAAATACATTGTAAGGGTGGATTTCGCAGCCTCAATGTTAATGGTTGTTGGAATAAATGTCAATATATTATTTTGATGTCGTTCGTTATAGAAGTTCTAGCTTTTGTGCCCTTTACACGAGTACAAAGTGTGTGACATTTTTGTTTTAGAAAATATAGGTGACGCGCATGTTCTATGTGTTTCAATGAACAAGTTGTGATTTCATTCCTAATAGATCGACCCATACACAATTTTTTGTCCTTCCATTAAAAGAAAGAGACCCAATCTTGCGTGGCCTCGATAAAATATAAAGTTTAGTTAAAATATAGGCTTTAATGCAGTTTTGGTCCCCCTATTTTGAAAAACCTGAACTTTTGATTCCCTTATTTTAAAACCCAACTTTTTGATCCCCTTATTTTGATTTTTTGTGAATTTTAGTCCCCCATCTTAGTTTAGTCTAATTTTTGCTCATGTGTCAAGTTCATTAATGATGTGTCCATGTTGACAATCATATTTCATGTCATTATTTATTTATTTAAATCAAATATTTTGTATTTTTTTTTTAAAAAAAAAAAACTCAATTGCTTCTCCTTGATCAAACACACAGATCCATAATCCACCAAGAACCTGACCATCGTCCTCCATCTTGTTCTCGTGCATCAATATCCTAACAGCCATCACCTTCCTTGACGCGGTGAAAAACAGTTTTCATCGTAGAAGAAACTTCACCACCGTGCAAAAGCCGAAAAAACAACAGATCTGAGATTTGACTCTGACGGAGAAGAAGAATCCTCCATCCTCAGCAATTTCTCTCTATTCGTTTAGTTTGATCTTGGTTAAAAGTGTTTTGTTGGGGGAAGTAAAGGTTTGTAGGGTGGTGGAAGAAGGTTGGCATTGGTTGCAAACGTGATTAACAGGGACAAAAGAGAGATGATTTTTTTTATGTTATATATTTTTTTTTTTCTTTCTTTGTTTTTTTAATTGTTTTTAATTCATTTTTATTAATATTTCTTTGTTTTTTTTTACACAATTATTTATTTGTTTAATAATATATGCCAATGTATAGACACATATCACCATATCATTTGTCACATTTTGCCAATCATTAACGAACTTGACACATGAGCAAAAATTTGACTAAACTAAGATGGGGGACTAAAATTCACAAAAAATCAAAATAGGGGGATCAAAAAGTTGGGTTTTAAAATAGGGGGATCAAAAGTTCAGATTTTTCAAAATAAGGGGATCAAAACTGCATTAAAGCCTAAAATATATTACCTTTGCCTCTAAAGATTAGACTCTTGTAGTATTAAATTTGTTTACAATTGATATTATTTTTACAATTTTATCCATAAAAAATAATTAATGTCTTTGAAATTTTGAAAAGGACTTGGAAAAGAGGGCAAGAATTTTTCTCAAAATTGTCTTATATTTAGGAACAAAGTAGTATGTAATTGTGGCAACACATCAGAAATACAAAGAAGAAATTTGAGTGCTTAGTCGACATATATTGCAATGAATAATAATGCTATAAATTGTAGGTAAATTGTCAACATATTGGATAAAGAATATGGACAACTTAATTCGATTAAGATTAGTTGTAGTTATCTTTCAATCTGAGCCATTAATTATAGATCGAACAATGCAAATTAATTCTATTATAAAATCATTTAAAACGATGTCAACTATAAATTTTATTACGATGTTCCACTTAATTCCACCCTTAGGAGTAAAGAAATGTATAAATGCAAGAAGCATATATAAATATTCAACACATATGGGAAGAGTACTTATCAAAAAATCCATATGAGAAGAGTTGTCATAGGGAGAATAAAAAATGCTAGAAACATCAAACGTATTACATCCACGAGCCGATGCACGGCATACACGAGCTCTTAGTCATTGCCATTCAATTTTCACGTTCCAATTAATTAAGGCTGTGACGTACAGTACCATGATCATAATAAAATTATTCCAATTTGTGTGGTTCTACAATTCGATTTTTTTTTTAAGTTCAATTTAGTAATATTGTAAGAGACGTTAAACTTTCAACGAATGATGATGACTTGTGCTAACCAGCATTTAAATATTAGATTGTGATTCATATTAATTAGGAACTATAAAGTTTAGAGTATAGTGTTATTCTTAAGAATGCGCACCAAGAAAGGTAAGAACGTGTAAGTGTAACCATATATGGGTAATGGTGGTGGTAATATAGAGGATAAACAATGGATAAAATGGTAATAACAAATTTAACATAGTGTAATTCTTGTTTTTCTTTAAAATAGGGTTCGTAACATATGGTACTTCCTATTTTAAAGAACATCATTTGCAGCCCATTTAGACAAAGAACATCATTTGCAGCCCACGTTTAATTCAATTGTCTCACAATTCAAGTTTAATGACTTAATTGCCGATTCGTGCTCCAAACTATGTTCGAATTGGCTTAGTTCATTGGCTCTCTTACCAATAGGATATGATAAAATAATATTATTGACTTATACCTATAAAATAATATTACAAAAATAAATAAATATAAAAAATGTTTACGACCCTAAAAGTTCAGTTTAGGAACTTTAGTTAGTGATGAAAACAAGATATGGAGTTATGCTCTTAACGAGCATAACTAGATGATTCCTTTAGGGGATTTGGTGATGTTGATAGTGATGGTTGGTGAATAATTTTGCAAGTGAACTGAACTATTCTTAAGTAATAAAATAATTCGTATTCATAGGAATTGCTTCAATTTCGACAAAATAATTGTATCGTATTTAGGATGCAAATGCAAGGGGGTTTGTTTGGCAAAGTTGGTTTTATTAATGACTAAACAATTATCTCATATTCATGTTTCAAAAGTTATGGTTAGTAATCATTTAATTCCTAAGAACAATTCATAGATTCGCCAATTCATAAAAAAAGCATTACACGCAAAGATAACCTAGATAATAAGGTTAAAATGCTCTCATAGGATCCTCATTAGTTTACATCAGGGGTGGATGCAAGCTTTAGGCATTGGGGGCTTGAAAGAATCCATAACTTTGGAGTAGTAGTCGTTGCTCTTGGTAGCATTGGAAATATGATCATGGTTAATACCTTGGAAATTGGTGAGCATAAATTTATAATTAATGTTTTGAAAATATTATCATAATTAATGCCAGGAAAATACACTCATTTAATGTAAACTCCCTTAATTCCGAAAACTTTCAACTTTTGTCAAGAAATTCAATAGATAGATAATGCATTAATAAAGTTGAGATATAAGGGTTAGATTTTGAACGGGGCGGGGGGTTTGGAGAATATCCATCTTATATAAATAAAGATAAAAGATAGATCCCAAAATGTCATGTTTACAAAAGCAGTACTCATAATATTTATTTTGCTACTAGATAAGATGCTGAAATATTGAAATGAAAAATAGTCAAGGGAAAAAAAACCACATTTACCAATAAAGACTAGAAAGGGAATATGCATTAAGAATTAAATAGGCTAAATTGCATTTTTGGCCTCCTAAGTTTCAGAAAGTTGCAATTTTGGCCCCCTATATTTCAAAATAGCACTTTTGGCCCCCTAAATTTCAGAAAGTTGCGATTTTGGCCCCCTATGTTTCAAAATAACATTTTTGACCCCTTATCTTTTTTCTCTTTTGCAAATGATCAATTTTGACTAAGTCAATGTTGATGTGGAGTTTTTTTTCTTCTCATCTTATAATTATAAAAAAAAAGTAATAATATAAAAAAGGAGATGAAGGATTGGCATGTGAGAGGCTAAGAGCATATTTCACATTCACACATATAATGTATCACTAAAAAAAATCAAATCCTATATATCTAAAAATATCAAACAATAAAAATCCTTTTTTAATTCTATTTTTTATAGGACCTTGTTGTTCTGTTATTGCTTCTCTTTGAGAGTGAAAATTGGAAAATTGAAACAAGCTTAACACATCAACAACTCTGCTGGCATTTTCCAGCAGTTGAATTTCTTGGTGTGATTCAATTTGAGAGTGAAAATAGAATTCATTAATTTGTTAATTAAGAGGGAGAATAAAGGAAGACAGTGAAAATACAATTCATTAATGGGATGAGAGCATAGAGTGAGATTTTTTTGGTAGAGATAGACATTATGGGAAAGAAAAACACAGACTTTTGAAATGAGATTGCCGCATTATCTTTGATTTAGTGGGCAATGGAATTGAATTCGGTGGCAAACAATTATATATCTAATATTGTCCATTTTAATAAAGAGTTGTATATGAGTAAAACATTAGTTCCTCAAATTCGCGATTATTCACATCGGGATAAATCACGTGACCATTCTTCCTCTCCTTTTTTATTATTATTTTTTATTTTAAGATGACAAAAAAAAAACTGATGTGATGGCTGAGGCGTTGACTTGGTCTAAATTGAACTTTTGCAAAATGTGTAAAGATATGGGGTCAAAAATGCTATTTTCAAACATAGAAGGCCAAAATCGCAACTTTTTGAAACTTAGAGGGCCAAAAGTGCTATTTTGAAACATAGGGGGCCAAAGTCGCAACTTTCTGAAACATAGAGGGCCAAAAGTGCTATTTTGAAACATAGGGGGCCAAAATCGCAACTTTCTGAAACTTAGGGGGCTAAAAATGCAATTTAGCCAATTAAATAACTGGCAAATTTATTTAAAATGGAAAAAAGGTAAAATACGGAAATTTGTTGACCAATTTATAATTTTATCATTACAGTTTCAATCATAGTCTTCTTCTATATAATTTAGGTTTCTTCTTCTTCTTCTTCTTCTTCTTCTTCTTCTTCTTCTTCTTCTTCTTTAAGAATATATTTCCCATTCTTACAGACAAGATGCCCATTTTGGCAAAGCTTACTCAAGTGAGCATAAAGCATTCTTGTGTGGGCGAATGGTATTTCTTCACATTCCCTTCTTATAAACTCAGAGATAGCTTCCTCCGTCGACCCAGATTCTTCGTTCAATTCCTTTATAGCTTTTTTTATCATCTACATACAACCGAAAAATAAAACAAAGGCATACAAGATTATTTAACCTAATTGAAATAAATTAAAGAAGTAAAAATAGAGACACAATTTTTTGTTTTAATTAATCTTCAGGAGGATATCAGTGGAAAGGGTCTTCATAATTCAAAATTTAGGCAAAAAATTATTAAAATATGAAAAAATTGTTTCACTCAAATATCGAACGGAGATTCTTTCAAACGATTCGTTCTTAAGCAAAACTCGTTAAATTTCCAACACAATTTTTTTAAGCCAAAAGGTGTGCAAATTGTAAACCACTGAAAACACCCTATACAAATTAAAATAAAATACAAAATACTGGGGGACATAATCCCAACCCGTCAAACCATATAATTCACCCAATCAGGCTTACAAATCGTCAGTTACAACAAAAGCGGTCTAGAAAAAGTTGTAGCAAATGCGCACACACCACACGCACCGCCCAGCAAACCTGTGTACAGACATGAAACCAGATAGCAAAAAATAAGGGTTGTGTAAGCATTCACGTCATGAAGCGGCGAACGAATAGATCGTCAACACATATCGATTCACGTATCAGCAACACACTATGGAAACACGCCATAGTAGGTATCAAAACTCTTTCGAACCATACAGTCTGAATTCAATCACGAAGGACTTAAACAGAATTAAAACCATCCCCAAAGCCTCTGGCTCGACAGATGAAAACCCAGAAGCATTGATACTTGTAGATCTCAACAAATAAGAAAAAGAACCAAGAAACAGATCTAGATAAACAAACCAATAAACTCAAAATCATCGGTGATGAAACGAAAACGGGGTGGAGAACACCAGAGCAGTATGGGGCAAACCAAACTGCAATCCAGCACATATCGAACCAGATCAGATTTAATAAAAAAAAATTACCCATGAAAATTCAACATAGATAAAATGAACACAACGACCACCAACAACAATGAACACCACGGTAGATCGGTGATGGTTAAATGACACTTACAATTTTCTGACCCAAAAGGGGTCAAGAGCTGTAGAGAACAACTAAATGACCATGATGGGTATGAGACACAACTTCAAAATGATCGGCTCGAAAGCCATCAGAAAAGTAATTGTTGGATCCGAACAGATCTGAAGTTAGAAGACCCCATGGATTGAAAAGTGGTACAGGGTAAGAGCCTCGTCGCACCACCACCACCCAAGATTACATGCATGGTGAGCAGCAGTGTTTAGATTAAGAGGGAGGAGAAGGAAAGGGAAAGGGAAAGGTGGTGCTTTCTTTGATGGGGAAAGACTAATGATCACTTTCCAATACAGCAGAAAATAGCATACCTTAGTTTATATGAAATAAAGAAAATTAAGAGAGTTACTTACCAAAGCATAAGGATCGTGAGTGGGGGTTTTGTAGGATTTTAAAACTTGTTGTAGCCTATTGTCAATGAAAGAGGAGACGTTTGGAGAGTTGATGGTGGAGCTAGAATTGGGGTTGATTGCTACCATACGGAACAAGAGAGATTTTTTCAGCTTTTCCCCTACAACCTTGTTCCTTTCATCCTGCTTCATATTGTTTTTTACTCAATCGCACAAAATTAAGTAGATTTATACACACTTGTTTCTTCACTAATACTCTTATATATAAAAACTTTAGAAGAATTTGTTTTTCAGATATAAAAAAGCATTGCACATTTTAAACTTTAGAGACAATTGAATCAACAAAAGTTGATGTATTTAATTCATATTATAGACCAAATTAATTATTTTTGTTTGACCCAATTGTCTTTTTTAAAAAGATTCGGAGAGAATATTATTATTTAAATGCTTTTTATGCCCTTTTATAATAATAAGACATCTTTTCAAACAACAATATTTAGTCAAATGTTACTTTAGTAAAAAAATCTTTTCAAGCAACAATATTTAGTCAAAGGTTATTTTAGTAAAAAAATCTTTTAAAATAACAATAATTAATGAGTCTTTTTTTAAAGAAATATTTTAAAACAACAATATTTGAATTGTCATTATAAAATCAAATTTTTTTTTTGTTGATATAAAAATATAAAATATTTATTTAATGAGTATTTTTTAAATAAAAAAATAAACATGTATAGAGTGAAATACCAAATACCGCTTGAAACTACAATATTCATCAAATATCCCTTTAATTTTCGAAATGTCAAATACCCCCCCTGAATTTGTAAGACATCTATCAAATTTCTCATTTATGTTATTTTGTTCCATTAAAGGAAATAATGTGTCGATTGAAAGGATGAGTGGCATGGTTATCTATCCAGATTTCTTATGTCACGTCATAGAGAGGAATTTCACTAAAGTTGAAAAGATTGTGTGATTGTTAAAATAATATGTTTTTCTTCTTTTTTCTTATGACCCCTCAGTTTCCCTCATTTGTAACAAAAAAATAGTTATTTTTTCTCTAAAAAACTCATCTTTTGTTGTAGTTGTCACCAATGAAGCTCCAAAATTGCCATAACCACCGCCCTCCGCCTTTGTCCTCGTCTTCGTCTTCCATCGTCTTCGTGTTCCATCGTCTTCACATGTTTGGTATAACAATAATCCCTATTTTGTTTATACTCTGTTTTTGGGCTAAGAGAAATATAGAATTATGTTTCCTTTCACTTCTGATTCTTTTAATTTGTTGATTTATGTGTTGGAATTTTGTGTTGGAACTAATTTTTAGATTTTAGGGTTTATCGTAAATTTTTTACAATGTTGTAGGAAATCTTGTTAAAATTTTAGTTAAAATATCCCTAGAGGTACCAAACATAGCTAAAATATCTAGGCATAGGCTGATGGTATGTCAACTAAATAACTAATATGATACTTTAAATAATAAAAAATTAGGGACTATTTTGCTAGTAAGTGTAGTTTCTATGATTGGCTACATTATGTTAGAACAACTTGATGTGCCAATTGCAACATGTTAGATAAGATGTCTCATCATAAGTAGGACATCTTGTCCAACACTATCAACATGTTAAGGACATATGTTCAGGAACAACATGTTCAACAAGATGTCTCGCCTTGAATAGGACATCTTGTACAGGAAGAAGACACAATCATATCTTATGAGCCAAAGATCTTCAAGAATTCCTTTCCTCTTCACAAACTTCAAACCCAGGGGCCCCTCCTTCTCTCTACATCCCTTTTCTTATATTTCAAAACCCTCAATATCTCTCTACACTTATCTCTATATATATATGCCTCTCAAAGAACTTCAAAAAAGACCTAAAATGGCGCAAAACAGGCCAAACAATACCCAGACTGGCCCCCGCGCAGCCCTATGGCGTCCCACGCCATGATTAGTGAGCACAACTCAAAAAAGGCGCACAATTGCGCCACGTGCAGACCCTCATGCACTACCCACCACCCCTGCGCAGTCCGTCTTGCACAGATCATAACTTGAGCTACGAATATCTGATTGAGACGCGTAAATATGAGTTGGAAAGCTAAGGAAGAGAGCTACAACTTTCATGTTGACACCAAAAGCTAATCCGGGAAACAAAGGAGTTAAAAGTTACATTTCATTTCCTTACATAATAGACACAATTTATTTCACTACTAGTCTCACACCAATCCATTCTTTAATAAGGACACAATAGCACACCCAAAACAAACCACATAAAATTAAATAAATACAAATACATATATAAATAACACTAATAGGGTGTTACAACATGCACATCATGTTATCACTTGAAATGTTTCACTTATAGGTCATGTCCTTTGCATCAAACAGTTTAAGTGAATCGCCGTCCATAGTCACTGAAAAACCTTTCTCCACTAGTTGACCTATGTTGATTAGATTACAATTTATTTCTGGAACATACAACACATTCTCAATTATGACTCATTTTCCATCTTTCCCTCTGATAACAATATTCTTAATTCCTTCAACCGCAAGGTTTCTATTGTCAGCTAATTTGATGCTAGTTTTCTTGATAGTATCAAAGCTAGTTAACCATTCTCTATGTGATGTGATGTGGTTTGAATATCCAAAGTCAAGATAACACTCTGTTGACACAGTGTTAGGGTCATTACCTTGAGCTATGTTTGTTTTTCTCCGTCATTTGATTGATCTTTCTTAAACTAACTTTCATCGGAAAAATGTTCATACTTCTCACAGTTGTAGCATTGCACTTTACTCTTGTCAAACTCCTTCATCTTGTTATGACTTTTGTCAAAATCTCTTCTCTTTGAAGATTCGGTTTTGTCATCGATCTTAACATTTTCATTGTTGGACCAATTTGTTTTACCTTTTCCTTTTTATCAACTAATATAAACGTAGCTGGTTAAATTTTAACTGTATAATAATTTAATTATTTTATGCAATTGCTTACTTGGTTTTATCAACTTAAATCGATTCAAATAATTTTATAAATAGAAAATATTCTCTCCGTACTAAAATGTAAGTTACTTTTAGAAAAAAATTTGTACCAAATTATATGTCACTTTACATTACCAATGAAGCATTTAATGCTCTTTTTTTCCTATTATATCTTTAACTATTTATTTCTCTTTTTCTTTTAATTATTCATTTTATCTTTTTCATACAATTAATGAGGGATAATTTTGTAAACTAACTCATAAAATATAAATTAATTTAATTTTAATACTAGCCGCCAAACGGGCACATTCCGTGCCCGTTTGTGTAATCGATATTCTTTTTTTTTTATCGATATTTTCTATTGTGCAAATATAAATAACTACTTAATCTCCTTTTTTATTGGACTTTGTTAATTGATAACTACGTAACCTCTTTTTTTTTTGTGCTTAGTTATTAAGAAGAAAAAATATTTTTTTTTACTATAAAAAAACTGAAAATCTACTTTTATGTGGAAGTTGCGCTTAGTTATTAAGAAGACGAAAAAATTATTTACTAAAAAAAACTGAAAATCTATTTTTATGTGGAAGTTATTTTTTAAGAGTAAAATTGGAATAACAAAAAAGTCATCCCAAAAATTTGTATCCCCTTTATATATTAGTATAGATGACACAAAAAATTATGGTCAAAAAAAATAAAACACATGACACAAAAAATTCAAATAATAATACTATACAATTATAAATTAATTTTTCCTTATATTTTTACTCTTTTTTTTCACTTCTAACAACCAAACACACTCTTAGTACTCTCGCTCCATTGCTGCTGCTAGTGCTCGGCGGGATCCTCCGACGCATTTTCCTGACGACGTATATCATCCCTGTTTTTGATTTCACACTTGTTTTGAAATTTTGAATTTCATTATTTATGCATTTAAACAAAATTGAATTACTATGTCTATGTCAGAATTCATATTAATAGAATTTCTCATTTTGTGCACACCAATTGTTTGAAAAAATGTTTCACTGATTTTTTGCACCTTTCAGTTTGAGGGAAACTTCTAATTACACTATCCATGAGGCTCTATGATGAATTCAAAGAGATATTAAAGATTCAGAAGCTTCGAAGATGTGTATCTTTTGCTGGTTTCTACGGCTTCACTACTCTTATCATCTATGCTTATGTTAACAATACGTGAGTTGAATATTGCTAATAAAAACTTGTTCTTTGGATTTTTTTAATTGATTTTGTGTTAATCTATGTTATGTTAATTATGATTTTGGGGTTGCAGAACTAGGGCTGGGTATTCTAGAGCCGATCAATACTATGCATCATACCCGGCTGGTACTGAGCTTTTAACGGACACCACAAAGGTTGTTGTCATGATATAATCTTGAAAGTTTCATTGATTTTGTATGTTATTTTAGTTCTGAAGTATGATTGTAGTGTTTAAATTTGTGGTAGTTATACAAATCTGCTCTTGGAAACTGCTTTGAATCTGAAGATTGGGGTCCATTTGAGTTTTGCGTCATGCAGAAACATTTTGAGCGTCAAGCGAAGTCACCATATGCATATCATGCTGTGAGTTATATTTTCCTCATATTTTATAACTTTACATCTCTTTTATCCCCTTTAATGTTAAATTTTTCATATATTTTCTTTTTTTTTTTTGGGTACAATTTCATATATTTTATTTATCTTGTGTTAAATCAAGAATAGGAACTGTCTTCCACTTGATATTTGAAATTGATTTGTTAATGGCATTGATTTAGGAATCCGATTTGGTCTTTTTTCCACTTGATATATGAATCCTTAATGATATTGATTATGAACCCTATTTGGTTTACAATCTCTTGACAATTTTCCAGTTTCTTAGATAACCTCTGCTCGAGTTTTAGCAGCCTGCTAATGGACATAACATATGATAAATTCCTTTTAACTATTTTGTAAATGCTAGTTAGGCCTAAAGTTTTTTTGAATTAGGATTTATCTTTTCTATAGGATTAACATAGAGTTCTGTGATAGGAAAATGTTTAAATAACATGGAAGCATAAGATAGTTATTAAACTAGAGCTCTGGATTACAAGATTAAAACTGAATTATAGTTCTATAGGCAGTGTAATATAATGAATCAGTACAATCAAATGAAACGGTAAACTGAATTGTAATATGCTGAACAAAAGGAAATGATAGAACCAAAATTTAGGATCTTATCCATGTAGTGAAAGCTTAGCTAATAAGGAAACTCAGAATGAATAATCCAGTGAAAGATAGCAGACTCAATTTCAGCATGCTCCCATCATTCACATCTTTCAGTATGCGTCTTTCAGAATGAATATTTTCTGTTACTCTTTCCCTCTTTATTTCCCCTTCTGACTTCCTGAATAATCGGACCAATAACCACCTGTCTAAGGGCCTCAACACATTTTGTTATTCCAGGTGGATTGCCACATGTACTCTGTTAGGCCCTAACTGTAACCAACTAAAAAATAATAGCTATGGAAGATGCAATGCAAATACTTCATTTGGTTTAAAATCTTTAACCATAATCTCAACCAAGTTTATATGTTTGTTGAATTTCATTAAATTGTATTCCGTTCTTTGGGGTCTGTAATGTGTTTACGGAGATAGATTTGAACACTTCAGTTTATCTTTTATATGTCAAATGAATAGATAATATGCCCAAGGGATATTTTCTCATAGTTTTTCAATGAAGTATGTCTCCAGAATAAAGTGTAAATCATTTGATGCTGCTTATTATATATTCGATGTTAACACAATCATATTTTTTTAACTGCAATGTGTTGGATTGTTACAGCAATACATGGCACACCTCCTTTCACATGGACAGCTTGATGGAAGTGGTTAACCAATAAACCATATGAAGTATGACAGAGTGGAATGTTTTGAACATATGAAGACATGTAAAGCCAATTGAGAAAACTTGAGGTTCAAGTTGAGATTTTATCTACTTTATATTCTATACCCTTTGTTGTTTTATGAATAATGGTAAATTATTTGATTTCATCATGCTATTTACCATGTCCAGTGGTTGTCTTGGAGTTGATCATTAGTAGGGAAGGGAGACATACTAGTTTATCCTTTTTGATTGGTACCTAAGTTCATTAGATTGTTTGACAGGCTTAGTGTAAGTAATATAATGCCATGGTAATATACTTTCAGTTAAGATCCAAATCTGTTACGACATACCAAATCAAATATGTAGATTAATATTGTTTAGAGACACGATAAACAGGTAGATATCCATGTAGTTTTAAATAAAGATCATGAACTGGAATTTGTGTAGGACATAGAAAATGAAAAACATGGTTAGATTTATTGACTAATTTCACCAAATTAGATTTGAAATAAAACTCAAAATATGCCCCCATTTGATCATCATCCGATGACCTTGACTCCAATAGCGGCAGAAATTTTCAAATCCATATTTCTGTTTGCTAGCTAAACTCTTAATGATAATCTATGAAGCACAGACACTCCTCGGATTAGGCGTACTCGGTGTCGGACACATGTCAACGTTGGACACCGACACGACACCGACAATTATAATTATATTGAATTATGTCATTTTTCAAATTATTGTCGGTGTCGATGTGTCAGTGTCTGTGTCGTGTCTGATGTCTGTGTCTGTGCTTCATAGATGATAATTACTATAGCACATATAAATTAACAATATAATTTGTAATTTTATTCTTATTCATATTGTTATGTAAAAAGCCCAATGTAGAACAATTTATTACATAACCCAAACTACACAAAAAGCTAAATGGCTAAATCTTCTTTTTCCTGCTAAGATCACTAAATGATGCATTCAGTTTATTTGAAGACAATCAGTGAAATTGAAACAGAAACCCGAAAGAGTATATCACCCTAGTTGAAGGAATTGAAGGACCACACCCTAGTTGTAGTTCTTAATCTTGAGGCTATCAATGAAGTTATTGTTACCCTCAGAAAGGTCATTGGTAGACAGAAAGTCAAGAAAATCTCTAAAGCTGCTTTCCCTATACTTCTTAGGATTTTGATCGTCCACGAGCTCTTTAGCAGTCTCCATTTTATCATCCATTCCCAAACTGAATAAACTAGTAAGTGAGATTCTTGTTCTGTCTCTATTGAGGGTAGCCCTATGAACAACACTCTTGTACAAACCATTGCTTAGTACCTCAAAATGGTCACCAACATGAACTTGAAGTGCACCAGGAATGTGTGGTATTGCTTTCCAAGTGTTATCCTCAAAATCCACTATTTGTAAGCCTTGACAACTTTGGTACAGAATTGTAAGGCAACTGTAGTCAGAATGTGGTGGGAGGCCTAATGCAATCTCTGGTTGTGGACAGGGTGGATAGCAATTCACTGCCATCACTTGCATTCCATCTTCAATTTCTTTGGTTATATATGATGGATTTAATTCAAGACTTTCAATTATTGCTTTCATCACCTCTAATCCCACTTTCTTCACTTCTTGACAATATCTTCCCATCTTTTCCCTACAATTTTTGAAGGATTTTGTTCAAATCATTTTCAGTGATTAACCTCATTGTTCCATTTTGGAATGAAGTGACTAACATATTTGAGTACTACTAACAAGTAACAATTCTCTTTAGTTATATTTGAGTCAGCAAAATATTATATTTAGGACAAAAGTAGTAATAAGTTATCTTAACAATGCTTACACAGTACTTCGTGAGCATTATTTAGTTGGTAGGAATATTGCAATAACCAGAGGTCGGGATTTTAATTTGGGATTTTCCACCTATTCATCTTTTAAGGGATAATTTTTTTACTAGGTTCCTTACATCATAATTTTGAATATCAAAGCTTATCCAAGAGTTTTAAATTCCCAAAATCTAACTCGTGACATATGATATAGTATGATATGTGCAGCCCATGTCATTGTATACGATTACTTAGATATTTAGAAATGTTTTCTTTTATTCACAACATGGTACAAAGGTGTTGTTAGTTTCATCATTCAGCTGGAAAGAATACAACGATTCATGAGTCAACAAAACACGTAGTATTAGAAAAATGTCTCTTTTAAATAAGAACTAGGAACATGTCCCTGATAAAGAAACATCTACTTCTTTTGTATTTACTGATAACTGATGTTACAGTTTGTAAATGAATTTATCAGGAATTTAAAATCGTTTTTTTATCATACAAAATCATGTTTTTTCTTAAACTGAATACTCAAAAGGTATGGCAAAACTTAATTAAACCATAAATAAGAATATTTGTTAACCAAAACTTCAAAACTTTTTTTTAAGTAGTCCAGTAGCTAAAAATTTCACTAAATCAGTGATATGTCTAGGGTTCGAATTCTGGTTCGAATTCCCTACCATAATTTCTACATGCATTAATAGGAATTAGGAAATGTAAATTATATAAATTCTTTTGTCACTTGTATAACTTTGATCAAGTATACACATGTGGTCATTATTAATAAATATAAAATATAGCTATACTTTTAAATATAAAATGCATGCATCTAGAAAGTATGCAAAAACTATATACAGCACATGCATGCATGCTCCGTTACATTTTAGCCTTACTTTCATTTTTTGATGTAAACTTGGTATATTCTCTCACATAATTGTAGATATTAATCCTTTAAACCTTGTGAAAATGAAATAAGCGACAAACTCTTTCTAAAAAATTTAATGTTGTTGTATGTCTAAACTTGATTTAGAACCTGAAACATTAATTAAATTAGATCTTATTGATGTTTTTACATAACTAATTTGAATACAAAGGAGTGATTATTAATGAGTCAAAGTAATGTATACCTGTAATCCTCTGGATTTTCTGGCCACATGTGAACCCAATCCTTTAAAGGATGAGCATAGTGTTTGAGAAAAACCCTCCAAAACTGAATTTTGTCAACACCATCTTTTATGCTTGTTCCACATCTTACTGGTTTGTACACATCATTTGACATTAACTCCACTTTTTCTTTTGTCGGCAAATCAAAAAATTTGGATGCCACGGTCAAAGCCTCATTTAGCACCGATTCACACACTCCATGGTTCACAATCTGAAGTTAAATTCCAAGTTCAAACAAATTAATAGTTGAAATTTAAAAGCCTTCCTTGTTTATTGTACACATATTACCCAAGTTTGCATACACAAATCCAATTTTTTCAGAAAGACAAGAAATATTATAATTTATCTACAAAAATCAAGGCACTATACTACATGTCATGCATTGTTTTTTTTGTCGGTCGAAATTCAAAACCAAAGTCTACATTACTATTATAAGGTATATATTTTTATATAGGTTATAACATACACTGGTTGTTGAAAAATATATGCAAAAAAATATATATTTAGACTAAATAAATGTTATTTTACTTATATTTTGTTACGGAAAAAGTATTAAAAAACTTACTTGAAAGAAACCCAAACGACGACAAGCATCTCTAATTTGTCGAATAACATGAGACCTTGATGTTGAGCCCTTCTTAAGAGCAGCCATGTCAATAACAGCAAGATTAGCATATTGTGGTGCCAAATTGGGCCTATGCATTGTTGGAACTACATAATCTTGAGGGACACATGACATACTTTTCTCTTGTACATTGTCTAAAGTATAGAATGAATTAAGGTCCTGACCATCCTCCATTTGTTATTCTAGCTCAAAACTACCCACAAGCTTAATGCAATAAAAAAAGTATAGAAGATATCTCTAATGAGTAAACTAAATTTGGGTATTTATAACATAAGTTTTGAAGTCAGTTCTTAAAGACTAAGTTAGTTAATGCTTTGAATTGAGTCCTTTAGCTAAATAAATTGCTGTGATATGATTATCATTTAATAGCTAGGATACAAGAAGTAGCTTTTGTATGAATTTGGTCTAGTTTGTTTAACAAGATGAATTAGTTCAATTTTGTACTAGCTACTTGATATTCATGTTGCCATTTTATTGTGTGTCATTCCCATTTAATTACATTATTATTTTTATCACATGACCATATATATCCAACTAATATATGCTATTGGCCAAAACCACTTAGCCCGGAATATTGGAAAAACCAAAGCCTGAATATAGTGAGCTCATAGTGGTATTAGACTTTCTTTTTTTTGGTAGAGAGTGGTATTAGACACTAGAGTTCTTAAATGTTCCATTCCCTCATATCATCTGTAAGGTGATATAAATGATGTATGACGTCGTTAGAATCGTAACACCTCTGCCATATGTTTAATATACTTATCCAAATTCGGTTTGAATAATTAAGTTTTCTTTTATATTTTAAATTGTTTGCGGAAATAGAAAAAATTAGAAAATTTATTATCGTTTTTTATGAGTAACTGTATGTATATTACACTAGCCGTCATTCCGTGTCCGTTTGTGTAATCGATATATTTTTTTTTTTTTTGTGTGATCGATATTCAATATTGTGCAAATAGAAATAATTACTTAATCTCCTTTTTTATTAGACTTGGTTAATTGATAACTATGTAACCCCTTTTTTTGTTATGGTTAGTTATTAAGAAAAAAATATATTTTTTTACTATAAAAAAACTGAAAATCTACTTTTATGTGAAAGTTGTGCTTAGTTATTAAGAAAGAAAAAAAATAGAAAATTAATATCCAAAAATTCCTAATTTTAAAATAATTCAATACTTTGTATGTAATGCAACAAATGATACAAATAACTAAATAGAAAATAAACACGGTGAGATGCAATTATTTTGTTTCAAATTTGTAGATCTAAAGAAAATAATATATCAAGTAGAAGAGAAATAGAAATTAATATATTTCTCTAGTATATCAAAGACGGATAAACATTAATACATTTCTCTCATATATCAAAGATGGATAAAAACAACAAAGCAAATAATATACATATAGTGTAGGAAGAGAAGGGAAAAAAATTAATTTGTATTTTAATGATTGATCGTTCAGTTTCAGTTATAAAGAGATAGAATTTTATAGACTCGCACCCGTCCGTATGCAACTGCTCATGTTCGATTTTTTGTAATTGTTGACCTGAGACCTGACCCGCATCCGACCGAATGCTTCAATGTGTTGTCGGTTATATCGATTTGAGTTGGGTCTCGGGTACGTGCTCAGCCCTACTTTTTATATTGATTACATTTATGCCTTTTTTTTACAATAGAGTTAAGATCAAATCTAAGAAATTTAGTATACTACACCTAAATCTCTTACTACTTGATTAAACCTAGTTTTTTGGTTGGTTGAAGAGAGCATAGACATACTAATAGTCGAAGAGGTGATAGTAAATCTTGTAGAACTGCCGGATTGATTTGTTAATAAGCAATAGTCCTTTCAATCTTATATGTAAGAAACATTTTACTTTTTAGATTCATCTAGAATCGATACAAGTCAATAAAAGAAACAAGTTGCTCCGCAGAATTCAAAATCGACGTCTTTTTAACCTATCCACATATTTCAGTGATGTAAATATCCGATCCTATAATTTGAGAAGACGAATTGATGTTTAATGGAGAAAAGATACATGTACCACTATTTTTGTTGGATTTTTTTGTGAGGAATGAGGATGATAAAGATTCGCAAAGTACAAGATCTGTACAGTTTATGCATGGTAGTAGTTGAAGTTTCACCAAAATGACAAAACACTTTGTCTGAGTTTTCAACCTACGGTCCTTTCATGCTTAAATTGAGTATAGTTTTGGCCTTTGGGAAGTCAGCTTTTCCCTTTACTCATTGCATGAAGGGTCACAGTCAGTCACCATATTCATCTGCTTCAGTTTCCTCGACCGCTGTATGCAACAATGTTTATTTGCTTTTTGATTTTCTAGTAATATCTAATGGAAAATGTTAAACGGTACTTTCGAAATATTGTTTAAAGAAGCAACAAAATAATATAATATTGAAGTTTGTGCGATCAACTCTTCAAATATATAAAAAAATATTTTTAAATTTAAAATTTCTTTTTTTTTTATATCCTTAATCAATGTCTCGGGGGCATCGGTTAGCATGAGTCATATTTAACTACGCAAACGATTAACTACTAATTAATATCCTTTAAAATAAAACTATTAACTAATATATGAGTCTGTGCTAAGCATGAAATAGAATTGCGATTAATTAATAGACAAAAACTAATAAAACAACAACTACCTCCGTTTTAATATATAAAACCCTTATGTAAAATTTTGTTGTCCTATTTTATAAGATATTTTTTTTAAGTTAAGGTGCATTAATTAAATTTTCATAAAAATATTCTTAATTAAATGAAGAAAAGTAAAAGATTACTATTTATCTCTTTTAATAATTGAAGACTAATTTTAGAAAGAGAAAATATATTATTAACAAATTTAATGCAAAAATAAACTTCTCTTAATTCTCGTGCTTTTATGAAGGAAGTCTTATATATTGTGACAGAGAGAATAATTATTAACTTTAGTGGTTTTAAAAAATATTTTAATTTTTAAAAAGAAAGTAACAATTAAAACAATAATTCAATCATGTTAATTTAAATAATAATTATTAAAATGGGTTTTCTCATAAAAAGGGTATTTTTAAAATAAAAACATTCAATAGTTGATCTGAAAATAAGTACTCTTTTCGGTCTTTTTTTGTAAAAGATAGTTGACTTTGTAGATTCATTCAATAATTAATGTATATAAGCTATGATATAGACTAAATACAATAATTATTGAATTAATTTAAAAAGTAAATTGTCACTTAAATTTTTTTTTTGGATAAAGTAATAAAAATAAATAAATTGATATAAAAAAAATCATTCACAACAAAATAGGAACCGATTAACTTCAATAGACCATTTTTTTTTATAAAGATAAAAGTATTCAACGGACCTTTTCTATCTTCGTCTCAAATCACAATTCATCAAACAAAAATGTCCAACAAAATCATCAATTAATATGTCCAACAAACACATTTACATCCTAAGTTCAGCAGCATTTCTGTCATTCTAAAGCGTATCGCTCTCATGGTGCTTCATCCACAGCGTATAAATGACTTCAACATAGCCTCATCGTACTCTTACGATACATTGCCCATAGAGGAAAAATGACCTCTGTCATGATATATTTGTTGCGTTCAAAGATATGCAAGTATACACAGTCAAACTATAACAATCGTACCCCCTGAATTGTTTAAGGGGACTTAATTCTAGTTATCATACAAAATAGTTCTTAGTTTATGAGCAATGAGGTAACCAAATAACATCTAGAGTTTTCAAAAGTAAGAGGAAAAGTAATTGTAAAAGGGTTGGGAAAATAGAAGTTTAAAATGTGTTTGGAACAATGGTTCATACAATTAGGGTTTAATGCTTGTGACTGATAAGTGGTGTCATGATATCTATAAGTAAAACTATATCTTGTGGTGTATGTCTTCAACGTTAGAGTATGAAACGACGTCAGATAAGTTATGCCTATGTTGAGGTTGACTTAATTCATTTCAGTTCATATTAGCTTGTTTCATTTCTCATTACGGCCTTGAAGTTTAAGTCCAAACATTATCTGTAACATGATAATTATAAAGTTGGTTAATAGGTGAGTCATGAATCATGTTGAGAGACATGAGCGGTCTAGATGAGATTTGTCCCTCCTGCACAACAAGTGTAATATTTGTAGGCTTCAATCTTGATAAAATATGACAACAAAATTGTGTGGCCATGTCGATCAAAGTCAATATGAGATATTGAACTTATTCATTACTCAGTAAAAAAAAAGAATCTCCTTGTTTTTGACGCAAAAACTAATCTCCTTTCTTTAGTAAAAAAACGCGTAAAAAAAATTAATATCCTTTCTTATCAAATTACTTGCATAATTTTTTTTTTAAAAAAAAGTACTCACATAACACAACCACTAATCATTAGCTTCTGTTGTTGAATTTGAAATTGTATCCCATAAACTTTCTCTCGTACAAATAAAATACACTTTATATGTAATACCAATAAAAAAAGATATTATTCTCTTTTGTTTTTGGCTTCTGAAGTTTGGCGGGATGTAAATTGCAATGGAGGTTCGATCAGGGTAGTGACACTTTGCTTAAAGAGTTGGTGTGGTTTTGTGAGAATTGGATTCAAGCGTTCGTGTTTTGTGTTGTGCGAGTTTGCTTAAGGTGATTAGTTATTTTTTTAGCAAAGATAAAGAAGGTTATAATTTTTTTTGAGCAAAAATAAAGGAGATTAGTTGTCTCAAAAATAAAGGTTAAGATGTGTTAGGTAAGATTTTCTTTATAAGATAGATACCAAGATTTATGTATAAGATAATAAGTGAGACTTATTAGCAGTTAGATAACTACGGAATAATTATAATAGATAATTATGCACGGTATAATGGGTGAAGATTTGGATATGCATGAGAAATTATGACTTGCTCATCACACGAGAAAATTTATAAATAGAACACTTGTGTGAAAAAAAAATATTGTTAATTGATAACTACGTAACTATAAATAGAACATTTGCCCGTTTGTGTGATTGATATTTTTTTTTTGTGATCGATATTTTTTATTGTGCAAATATAAATAACTATTTAATCTCTTTTTTTATTAGACTTTGTTAATTGATAACTACGTAACCTCTTTATTTGTTATGGTTAGTTATTAAGAAGAAAAATATATATTTTATTTTTATTATAAAAAGACTGGTAGAAGTTGTGTTTAGTTATTAAGAAGATTTAAAAAATTATTAATATAGATAATAGATATTAAAATAAAACTTTTTGATAATCACACTTCCCTAAAAAATAGATAATTATAGAATCATAGACCGCACATAACATATTAGCAGTATTCAAACACATGCATGTGAAATTTCTAAAACAGCCCTCTTCCTTTTGTCTGAAACATCATTCTTTATATATAGAGCTGTAAAAATGGGCCGGGCTATCGGGCCGATCCAATAGCCCTATAGTTTTATACGGACCGGGCTGGGCTTCCCAAAAATATCATTGGCCCTTATTGGGCTGGGTTGTCGGACCTATGAGCCATCATGGGCTGGGCCAACGGGCTTTTGGGCCGGCCCATTAAAAAATAAAAAAAATCTAAAAATAAGAAATTTTAGTTAGCATAAAATCTTTATATAAAACAAGTAACAAAAGATGAGATTTGTTTTTTTTTAAGGAAAAATATGAGATTTATAATTTACTTTTTTTTATAATTTATAATTTAATTTATGTATTTTGAATGGTTATGTTAAAAGTTTAATGTCTCATGTAGGTTTGAAATTTATTAGTTTTGAGGATGCACTTTATGAATCATCATACACAGATCTCTCGACTTTTGTATGCATATTTTGAAGTATTTATTATTTCATGAAATCATGACACTCACTTTTTTATGGATATTAATTTATGTGCGATGCATATGTAGTTTTATTGTCCATTGAATTTTTTTTTTACAAAAAATTTGTCAATCTTTTATAAAAAAAAATTGAAAAAGTGTGGCGGGCCGGCCCATGTAGGCCCATGTTTATTGGGTTGGGCTAAGCGGGTCGGGCCTTGGGCCTTAATGGGCCGGGCCACTTAAGCCCAGTAGATGTTTTGGCCCTATGGGCTCGAACCAGGCTGGGCCGGCCCATTTGACAGCTCTCATTGAGTCCATAAATTAGTAGACTGTCAAAACATATAATTTCACACGATTTAAAACTATATTGTTGGTATTAAAAATAAGTTTTTATGTATATGCAATTTTTGTATAAAATAAATTAAAGTTTTCAATGTTTATTTTGTAACAAGTTGGTAATATTGTCATATTTTTTATATTGTGATAAACCGCAAAACCGAATCAATCCTAACCGTATTGATTTGGATAACTTTTTAAAAACCAATCAAACCGAACCAAACCAATGTATTTTTATCTCGCGGCTATAATGATTTTTATGCTCAAAATCGAACTAAATCGCTGCACGAACACCACTAATTTTTTTGACCAATCCAAATTCCCAAAAATGGTTAAAAGACTTTTTTTCCCCTCATATTTCCATTTTCCTTCCTTGATGACTACACTCACCAAACTAAGGCTCCGTTTGGATTGATGGAATACAACGGAATGGAGCGGAGCGGAATGAAATATAATAATAATGTTTCAAATTAAAACATTATTATATATTTCATTCCGCTCCGCTCCATTCCATTGTATTCCATCAATCCAAACGGAGCCTTAAGGACTAAGGAGTGATTAGTCTTGTTTAATTTTTTTGTTTGCAATTTATTTAGCCTTCCCCTCCCTTCGTTGAAACTGTCTTCCCTTCCATATTCGACTATAAAGACAAAATTATTGTCTCTTTCTCTCATTATTACTCATTATTATTAGTATGAATATTTTCTTCAAAAGGTTTTTCCCTCTATTTTCACCATTACCATTGCTAGTATTTCGCCAAAATGTTTGCTTCCAATTTATTTGAGGAGTTACATAAGAGTAACGAGCGAAATTAGATGAATTGGGTTTTTTTTTGGTAAGAATGAATTGGGTTAATTAATTACACTAATAATTATTCTCTAAAAAATAATTAATAATTATTCACTATATCCTAAAATATAAGTAAAAGTTGGTCAATAAAAATAAATTTATTTGGTTTAAATCTTTAATCTAATATATCAAATTTTTTAACTCACTTTTGTTTATATTTTAGGACGGGTGAAGTATTATATTACAATGTCTCAATTATGAAGTTTATATTTTTGTTCAATGGTAAATAATAATCTCAATATTTTAATCTTTGTCACATATTTTAAATTTTTTTTGGACAAAATATTTAGATATATAATTATAATTTTATTTTTGACTAAATATATATTATGATAAATTATAAATTAAAGATCTTGATTTTCTAAAAAAAGAAAGATCATGATTGCTTTGTTATAAATATTGATATTGATTGATAATCATATTTTAAAAAAAGAAACCGTAAAAAACTGACATTTTATTTTCCTTATTTATTCTCTCCCACTCTCTCCCACTCTCTCCCACACACACTCCCACAAACACACTATTGAGCATTGTCCTTTTTCTCGTCAAAGTAGTTTTTGTTTTTCTTTCATTTTCATATATATCTTAGTCAAGGGTTTTCTCTGTCTCACAACTTCATCACACTCACACTCAAACAAGGTTTGTCTTTTCCTCTTCTTCTCACTAACTTATGCATACTTTCTGATTTTATACTCATCTCTTCAACTCCTTCATGAAAAAGTTTTCTTCTTTCTCACTATGTAGTGGTTTTTGTTTCATCATTTTTGCAAAAGTTTTAGTTTTTATGATTCTCTATATGCTAATGTTTAACCCCTTTTCTTGTTTCACCACATTGAACGATGAATGTTTTCTGATTTTGTACTCATCTCTACAACTCCTTCATGAAAAAAGTTTCGTTCTTTCTTCTTCAATAATGCTCTTACTATGTACTATGTAGTAGTTTTTGTTTCAACATTTTTGCAAAAGTTTTAGTTTTTATGATTTTCTATATGCTAATGTTTAACCCCTTTTCTTGTTTCACCACATTGAACGATGAATGTTTGGTTTTTATTGATTTTTTCCCCTTTATGAACCATGTACACTCTTCAAACTATGTGTTTTCCGGTGTCAGACACGTGTTGATCTATTTGTTAATGTCGAACATCAACATGATACCGACCCTTATGAATATACAAAATTATGTTTTTTTTTCTAAATTATTATCGGTGTTAACGTGATGTGTTTAGTGTCCATGTTTGATAGATAAAAATTGAAAGTTTTTTTGTTCAACACTTTAATGTACCTTGGAAATATAGTATTGATGGTAAATATTCAATTTATTTTTTTACAGATTGTGTAATTTTTTATTTATTGAAGATGTGGTCAAAATCTTTTGGAAGAAAGCGTGAAGAAAGGTTGTATACTTTACCACACATTTATCCGGACTTTTCATCTTCTTCTGACAAGAAATGTGGAGAAACTAGTATTCTCAAACGCCAAAGGGTGCAAAAAGCATTAGAAACTTTTAGGGACTTATCTCACAATTTTTATTGTGATTACAAGTCAAATCAACTAGATCAACTAGATCAACTATATAACTTCAAAGCTAAGATAAAAGCTTTAACAGATGCTGCAAATGCTATGAAAGAGAAATATGAATGGGAAAACACTAGAAAGAGAATAGGTCATGTTGATGGAATTAATGTTGGTGACTTGTTTCAATATAGGGCTGAACTTGTTGTCATTGGTCTTCATCAACAATTCCAAAGTGGTATTGATTATTTGGATACAGGTGAAAACTCTTTGGCTACTAGCATTGTTGTAACTCCTAAGTATTCTAATGTTATGAAGTCTAGTGGTTGTTTGATTTATGAAGGTCAAGGTAGTAACCCTAGAGTGCGGAAACCTGTTGCGCCTCATGATCAGAAATTGGAAAAAGGAAATCTTGCTTTGCGGAATAGTATGATTGCTAAGCGTCCTGTTAGGGTTATATTGAAGATTTTCGGAAAATTGGATTGTATGGAAGAGTGGAGGAACAATGTTTCTAATTGTTCATTTAAATATGATGGTTTGTATTTGGTCGACAATATGACTCAAGAAAGGGGAGAATTTGGAAAACTTGTGTTCAAGTTTAAACTTAACAAAATTTCGGACCAACCCGCTCGTGTTTCCCTTTCCCCCCGAGATGTTGTTATGGAAACGGAAACTTTCCAAAAGAGACTTAAGTCTAGAAATCATGCTGCCCCCAAGGATATTGTTCGAATCATTGATATTTCGGAGGGGAAAGAAAAGTTTCCTATTCGGGTGGTTAAACCGAAAAGTTGTGAGGAGATAATTAAACCTTTTGATTACCTAGCCAGAATGACATATCCAAAGATGAATCATAAACTACTAGGTCGTGGATGTAATTGCGCAAATGCATTTGGTGGTTGTCTTAATTGTGTTTGCATAGCTAAGAATGGCGGGGCAATATCATATGATGGTAACAAAAGACTTGTTTCTCCTTTGAAATCATCCTTTATATATGAGTGCGGCCCTTCTTGTGCGTGTTCATCATCTTGCATCAACCGAGTGAGTCAATGTGGTATTCAGTTCCAACTTGAAATCTTCAGAACAAAATCAAAGGGATGGGGTGTTCGAACGCGATCTTTCATTCCATCTGGAAGCTTTGTGTGCGAGCTCGTTGGAGAATTTGTTCATCACAACAATAAAAACGCAGGATCAAATCTATATGCTGCTAACTATATATTTAATTTAGGTAATGTTCTTGTTGATGATGAATATCTAATATCTTGTGTAATTAGATTGTTTTTGAGCTTCATTTAATGTTGGAATATGCATTTTGCAGGTTTTGGCAAGGGCTTCATTGATGCAACTAGATATGGAAACATTGCAAGATTTATAAATCATAGCTGTTCTCCTAACCTATGTATGAAAGATGTTATATATGATGACTATGATAAGAGTGTACCCCACAAAATGTTGTTTGCTGTGAAGGACATACCCGCAGGTAGAGAGCTATGTTATGATTACAACTGCTTCAAGAGAAATTTCAAGGTTGAGAGTAATAATTGCTACTGTTGGTCATCAGAATGCCATGGACAAATTTACATCTGAAGGTATGATTTTTAATTAAGTATTAAGTGCTTCTTTTTACTATTATGATGATGATGATATTTTGGCTTGGACAATATTGCATTTTGAAATTAAACATGCATTGATTTTTATTTTTTGGTGTTAATCCTTTGGTTCCTAGGGGAAGGGTGCCCTAGTAATCAAGCTCGGATTTTCTGAATAATCCGTCTTGAAGTTCATTAATAACTTGGGCCCAATTTGTTCTTTTTTGTTTAAGAATAGTGCTTCTTTATATTCATTTAATTAATGAGGATATATTGACTTTAGTAATATCTATTAGATGGATTATTCTTTTTAATAATTCAATCCTAACATGAAATTTTACTAATCCAACCGTTGATAATTGATAATGACTCTATTTGGTAAAAATAGTGAGTAGCTTATAAGCTAGGTTATAGTGGATAATCAATAATGCAGTTGATTGAATTTATAGTTATTAGTAAAATTAATGGTTGAATTGAATTATAAATATGAAATGATATAAAAATATTTGCTTAATGAATATTTAATTTTTTTATTCTAAGATGAGTGGATCAAAATTAAGAGAATTTTTTGAGTAAGATGAGTATAGTAAAAGTGAGAGAATAAATGATAAGCTATAAACTATAATCTTAAAATCTTGCATTTTCAAACTGATCCAACATATTAATATAGTTTTGTATAAATTCAGAACATGTAGCTATGTAATCTAACTATTGATATTTACTTGTTGCTAGTTCGGTTTGATTGTAAGTTTTGGGTTTTTGGGGTTGAGTTGATTTTTTATTTAATTTTAAACGAATTCCTGTTCGGGGTGGTTTTTGTTTTGAATTTTCCATGAATCAAAACTAATTTATGTTTAGAATAATGTAATTTTCAAAAATCAATCTCAAACTCACATGCACACACAAATCTGAATAATTAATATCATTATGTTTAGTCGTGATCTTTGTGGTAGTTGATGGTGGTCAAAGCGCTAATATATACTGGCCGGGAGTGGTGATTGGAGTGGTAGTTGACGATGTTGTAATTGATGATTTTAGGTGGATGAAGTGGTGAGTGGTAGTAGTCGGAGTGGTGGTTAATAGTGGTTGAAATATTGATTGGTAGTAGTTAGAATACTTGTTAACAATGGTTGAAGTGGTGGTTGGCAGTGTTAAGTGGTGGTTGACAATGGTCTAAAGGCGGTTGGTTGTTAGATTGGCGATTAGAGGTGGATGAAACGTTTATTGCCAATGTTTGTAGTTATGTCATAATGGTAGTTTGGATGATAATAAGTGAATGGAGTGGCGATTGGAGCTGAGATCAGTGGTGCTTGGTAGTGGTCTAACATGCGGTTGGTTGTTGTCGGAGTGGCATTCGATGTTTGTTAGATTGGAGATTAGAAGTGGATGAAGTGTTTATTGGCAGTGTTCATACTTGTGTCATAATGGTAGTCAGTGGTCAAATGAATGATCATAGGTGAATAGAGTGGTGATCTGAGGTGGTCATAGTGGTGGTCGGCAGTGCTGTAAAAGGTCGTTGTTGAAGTGGTAGTAAATGATTGTTAGATTTGTGATATGTGGTGGTTCGAGTGATGAAGTGGTGGTTGACATTGGTTTAAAAGGTCGTTGTTGAAGTGGTAGTAAATGATTGTTAGATTCGTGATGTGTGGTGGTCCGAGTGACGAAGTGGTGGTTGACACTGGTTTAAAAGGTGTTTGGTTGTTGTCGAAGTGGTAGTTGTTAGTTATTAGATTGGTGATTAGAGGTAGAAGCATTTATTTGCAATGTTCAGTCTGGTGTCAAAATGGTAGTTGGTGGTCAGATGGGTGATCACATGTGAGTAGAGTGGTGATTGAAGGATGTTGTAGTGGTTAGGGGTGGGTAATGGGCGGGTATGGGCGGGTTCGGGCTCAAAGTCGTCACCCAGTCTAAACTGCTGAGTCAAAAAGTAAGGTCCGATTCACCCGAAAATGAAGAGCGGTTTCCACAGGTTCGGGCTTGCGGTTTAAGCGGGTTATTGAGCGGTTTGAAGCGGTTAAACATAAAATTAAAAAAATAATAAATCCAAAATTTGGAGTTTAGATCAAGAAAATATGCAACCAGAGATGAGAGAATCATAAACCAAACACAAAAGGAAAGTCTTCGAAAGACTAAATTGACATAAAAAGTAAGAAAAAATTAAAATCTCAAATAAAATTAAGATGGTTGGTTGTTTTTAAAATTGTAATTGATGGTTGTTAGATTGGTGATTAGAGGTACATCAAGTGTTTATTTGCAGTGTTCAGACTGATATCACAAGGGTAGTCGGCGATTAGAGGTGGTGAGCGAAGGTGGTCATAGTTGTGGTTGGCAATGGTCTACAAGGTGGTTGGTTGTTGTCGTAGTAGTAATTGATGTTTGTTAGATTGATGATTAGAGGTGGATGAAACCTTTATTGACAGTGTTTAGACCAATGTCATAATGGTAGTCAGTGGTTAGATGAGTGATCACAGGTGGTTTGAGTGATGATTGTGTGTGAATGTTGTGGTGGTTGGCAGTGGTCTAAAAGGCAGTTGGTTTTTGTTGGAGAGTTGATGGTCGTTGAATTGGTGATTAGAGGTAGCTGCAGTGTTCAGACTGGTGTCATAATGGTAGTTGGTGGTCAGATGGGTAGTGGTTGAAGTGGTAGTTTGAGTGACGATCGTGGGTGAATGATGAGGTGGTTGGCAATGGTCTAAAAGATGGTTGGTTGTTTTTGAAATTGTAGTCGATGGTTGTTAGATTGGTGATATAGGCAGATCAAGCGTTTATTTGCAGTGTTCAGACTGGTATAACAATGGTAGTCGGTGATTAGATGTGAGATCACATGTGAATAGAGGTGGTGAGCGAAGGTGGTCATAGTTGTGGTTTACAATGGTCTACAAGGTGGTTGGTTGTTGTTCAGTCGTAGTCGTAATCGATGTTTGTTAGATTGGTGATTAGAGGTGGATGAAGGCTTTATCGACAGTGTTTAGACCAATGTCATAATGGTAGTCAGTGGTCAGATGACTGATCACAGGTGAATAAAGGTGATTGGCAATGGTTTAAAAGGTCATCAATTGGTTTAAAAGGTCATCAATTGTTGTTGGAGTGGTAGTCGTTGTTTGTTAGTTTGGTGATTAGAGGTGGATGAAGCCTTTATTGGCAGTGTTTAGACCGATGTCATAATGGTAGTCAATGGTCAGATGAGTGATCACATGTGAATAGAGTAGTGATCAGAGGTGGTCATAGTGGTGGTTGGCAGTTGTCTAAAAGGCGGTTGGTTGTTGTTGGTGGTGTGGTAGTTGATGTATTTTAGATTGATGATTAGAGTTGGATGAAGTGTTTATTAGCGGTGTTTAGAGTAGTGTCATTATGGTAGTCGGTAGTCAGATGGGTTGCCCTAATAGTAAAGGCTTTAAAAGACTTTGGATTGTGCACCTTTCATGGTCTCAAGTGTGAATTCTTCTAGTGCCATGTTGATGTGTTGGGTCGGTCCGTATAGAGCGAAAAGGCTTGACTTGACTTTAAACGAGTCCCGTGCTTGTGGATATTTAGATTGATGTCCTTCAAACTAATCCGTCTTGAAGCCATATATTAGGTTTTCTAAATTTGTTTAACTCGATATTTTAGACTAGTTGAGTTGTGATTTTGAACTCATTCTCTTAAGTTGATTTGACTTGCTATTGTGTTGTGGTTTTGAACTTGATTATTAAGTTGGTCTATACTTTGAAGAAGCTAGATGTTGGATATCGAACTCTGATCCTCCATATTAAATTCAGCGTCAATCACCACTAAATCGACTAACGATTGTTATTTGTTGATATATTTTAGTAGATAGAAAATATCATGCTAAAATATTTTTGAATAATTCCAGTCTGCGTAGTAATCAAACTTCTTATTTTAGGAAGCATTTATCAAGTATGAATGCACCCAAATATTAAGTTTTTTTTTATTGAATGCATATTACTAATATTATGTCTATTATTATTATATATGTTGGAATTTACCTTTCATCTCAAAATTACTACTAATATTAATCCTTGATTATATCTTGACATTTACGTTTCATCTTATTTTTCAGTGAATCGGCATGCTAGGCGCTAACTATTAATTTGGATTTTTAAAAAAGACCATCAATTAAGGAGTACATGACGCTGCTTTAATTTGTATTAATTGTAGGAATATTTTGAATGGTGGATACTTTTAATAGCAGCTATAATTATGCATTAGGAAATGATAAATGCTGGGTTTTATTTTTTGCATAGTCTGATTGTACGTCTTTTGTAAAGGATTATAATTAATAATCCTACTAACAAACATTTGATAATTTCTTAGGCATTTAAAGTTAAGCATGATTACATGACAAAAAAAAAAGTTAAGTATGAATGTATGATTACAAAAATGGTCATGCTAACATGTGCCCTAAGGGCACATGTTAAATAACCTTAAATTAGAATTATTCCATTGAAAAATGTAATTATTTGACTTTTATAAAGTTAGATACACAAGTTTTGAGGAGAATATTACTTTATTTAGTTGTTTATCATGTGCCCTTAAGGGCACATGTTAGCTTTTGTCTTACAAAAATTAGGGAAGTTGAAAATCGTGTGCGAAAATAGTTTCATTTGAATGATTATGAAGAAAAATATTGATTTGATTTTATCTGATATTTTTTTATGAAAATTTTATTTGACACATCATCCAAATTTTGATGTTAGTTCAATTTTAAATCAAATATTATCCTATGTAATTGAAATAATTTTTGTGAGATCTGTTTGGATGGTTTTTTTTTTTAATTTTAAAATTGAACCAAATAAAATTGCATGTGTTATTTTAATACTCCTAATTTTGGTAAATTAAGATATTTTTTACGCACGATTGTAGAAATAATTTCTTTGGGTAATTGAGATCAATTTAAGAACCATGTCTAACGTCAATCACCATTGAATCAAGTAATGGTTGTTACATTGAGTTGGAAATTAGGAATAAGCATGGCCTCCTTTGTATTTTTGGTAATCCTATAAAACAACATTAAGGGCCCCCATTGGATTGTCTTATTTGTGAGTTTATAAAAAATAGTTTATGCAAATAGTCGATGTATGTTTGTCTTATTAGCAGTATTCAATATTTGTGAGTTTATAAAAAATAGTTTATGCAAATAGTCGATGTATGTTTGTCTTATTAGCAGTATTCAAACAATTTTAGTTTTTTTTGAAAAGTTTTTATTTTCACTTTTAGTTTTGAGATAATTTCTTAGACTTAAAAAAACTGAGTCCAACATACCCCGAGATTTAAATGAAATTGAAAAGTAAACAATGCAGCTAGGTAGGAACTTCCATTTTGAGCTTAGAAAGCCAACGAGAGCTTCAAGTAGAGCCCTTCATTCATGCACAAAATTAACTAAAAATAAAGCAGTCTTTTTCAAAACTAAAAATAAAGTAATTCAATGTGAGGAGGCAATTTTTGCTTCCGTCACCTCTGCCTGTGGCCTAGCTCTCAGTCTATACAAACACAAATGATGAATTGTGAAAGTGACAACAACTTACTTTACCCAAATTCAAGGCAGAAAAAAGGAAGAAAGGATTGATTAGTTATAGTCCAACCAAGAACTATTGGATCCTAATTTTTCACAAGTGATTGCAACTCTAATTCCCTTCAAAATTTAGATAGGATTATAACATGCATGTACCAATGAGAGGGTTCTCAAAAGATGTACCATTATTAATGATTTTGTGGCTTAATGATAGAAAAACATACAATTTTGAAAGGATATCAAGAGTCACTTATGTGTAGACTTATCTTTAAGAGTATATAGTCATGTCATGGGAGAAGTTGTATAGAGATCAATATTATCTCATGTGAAGACCGATCTCAAATGGTGTGGAAACATTCAATTATCATTAAATTTTGTGTGGATCAATGGTAGATAGGCGTGCAACTTAGAAAGTTGTATACGATATAGGAATTCAAGAGTCAATCATGTGTGGACTAAATCTGTGCAAGCATTGATAGTTATATTATGTGACTCGATGAAGATTAAATGCACACTCGATCCGGTAAGTGCAAACATATTAATAATAAGTACCTTATTATTAATATGTTTGTATTTATGAGATTGAGTGTGGGTAAGGTTTGGTAATTTGGTTATAGGGGAAAATCGAATCGAACCGAACTGAACTAAATTATTTTAAAATTCATAATAACTGAATTGTTTATCTTTCGAACCGAATCAAATCGATATGTTAAAGTGATTTGGTTTTATTGTTCTAAACCAAACCATAACCAACTTTTCTTTAAAGAAAAACTGAACAATTAAAGAAAATCGAACCGAACCAAACCAAACTGATAATCATGAACTAAATTGTTTCAGTTGGTTTTAAACCTGTTAGTTATGTTTGAATTTTTTTGATTCGATTCGATTTAGTTCAGCGGTTCGGTTTGGAAATGCATTGTCATATGATTGAACTATTGGATATTTATTTTAGTATATGTTTAATTAAAACATTATAATGTTTATCAAAAAATAAATAAAACATTATAATATACTCATTACTACCTCCGTCCCGGATTGTAATACCGCTATTACAACCTATTTTTATTGCAAATGCTAAACATTGCACCCTCTACACTAGTTAAAGAATCAAAAGTGGTAAGATTATCTTGGAACTTATGTAGCTAAGTTTTTTAAAATGTAAATTATATTTATTTCAATATGAAGTTTACTACTTTTAGGTTCATTAACTAGTGCACCAGCTGCACTAGTTAGCAAGACCCATTTTTATTTTAGTATTATAATCTATAAAAAAATAGCTTATGTAAGCTTATACATAAGCACTTATCACGAGAAACACTTGTGGTATAAGCCGCAAATAAGTTGATTATCCAAATATGATTAATACACCAAACAAAAAATGCTGAGTTTATTGCAAATTAGTAAAGTATACTTTATCAAACCATTGATGAACCGCCTGAAAAACGAACATCCCAATTCTATACTTCATATTAAGACATGAAAGTGTTCCAGCACAAGTATTTGGCAGTACAGAGCAATTGATTATTACCAGAGATATATGGAAAATCCATATGGAAAATTAAACATGAACAAAGTTCAAAATAATAAGACAACAACCACCAAAACCAATATTCTAGTCTAGGATCCCCAAATCCACATCATTATTGTTGCAAATGGAGTATTATGAATCAGCCAGATGCTGTCTTCTTTTGCTGGAAAATGACTGCAAAGATAGGAACTCCAACACCAATGCTGAAAGCAGAGAACACGGCAAGAGACATTTTCAACCCTTGATACTTCATCTTGTCCAAGTTGTACATGTGATATGCATGCATATATTCTGGCTCGCTATGGCCATGTCCGCCTCCCATCCTCTTCACGCCAGTTGAATGAAAACCTCTACTCACTGTCATAACATAATAATGTATTCTAGTTAGAAAGTTGAAAACTAATGGAAACAATGACTTTCCTAGACATCTTAAAATAGGGGACATATCTAGTGAGAATAACTTTCTTATGTGCGAACAGAAGAGGTTCCTGTCAGCTGTCATCCCCTTCCACAGACCACACCTACCTCCAAAGGTGATGATGCCAACTTTCACACCCACAATCAACAAAGAATGTTTTCCAGTCAATGCCACCCCATTATCAATATGGCAATGCTGGTTTTGGACCCTCACAACTGTAATCGGAGAGGAACCCTGTTGCTCACTTGATGGGAATTTAATAAATTCAAGTCATAGTGCTGCCAAAATTGATTCCACCACCGCAATCAACTATGCCCCCAATGATGATGCAAAGCATATAACTCTCTCTCGCACATTCTCATCTTTAGCTTATATAACCCCAACCATTGATGCTGAATCAATTGAATATTTGTGTTTACAAAACAAAATACAATGCATGAGGTATCTTGTACATTTTGATCCAAGGTTAGGTCTTGAGAAGTACGCAAGGATGGTGATTGATTATATGTGTATTTTGATCCATATTGGGAATGAAAACAATAAGAAAAAAGTTTGTGAAGATGAAAGTTTGATATGAGGTTACCAAAATGACCTTTTAATATAAGCCATTAATTGTTTTAATCCAATGACCAACAAAAATCCCTCTAACTCTCACTTAGAAAGTCATTCCCACTAAATATGTCCGTTGTAATATGATAAACTAGAGATTAATGAATGTTATAAATTATGCTCTAATTAAACCCAAATTTCAAGCTTAATTTATTTATCTTCATAACAACAACAATGAAGCCTTATCTGACTAAGTAAGTTGACAACCATAACTGAAACTCAGGCATAGAAATGAGATATGCACATGCTCAATTGTCATACAACGAAAGCAAAAAATGAAACTCAAAATGCAACATTTATAATCCAGTGAAAACATGGACAGCTACTGAACTAAGAAACAGTAGGCAAAACCTAAACCAGTGTTAATTTGGAAAACATGCACCAATAGTACGAAAAACCTAACTCAAACACACACTAACAGTAGGAAAAACCTTCATATCCTTTTGATTCCTTACTTTCCATACCAACTCCAAAACATACACTAAACAAAAGCTGTGTAAAGTCGGTGTTGATTTGGAAGTTGGAACTCAAAAGTTTAACAATAAAAACAGTTGCAAAGGAAATACAAGCAAGTTGAAAGACGCAAACGAAAGTACATGCACTAAGAAAAACTCAATGAAACTTCCTCAGAAAACATATTTGTTTTAAATTACGACTCACAACCCTAATTGCAGCTGCAATATCACAATTTTAAACTAATCTACAGCCAAATTATGATTGAAATTGCAATTCCACCGGACTCGGGCCAAATAAAATATTCATATACAATTGTCCGTAATTTCAAGGATCACAATATAACAGCAACTAAGCCGAATCTAATTCAAAACATTATCAGATTCAACACTGCCCCTCCCCTCTAATTATTAACTAACAAATCAAACCTCTTCCAACATTTTCACCACTTATTTAAAAGAATAAAAATTACGAATACAAATCATATACCCCAAATAATCAACTTTGAATTCACATTCAGCAAAAAACTAAAAACTAATTTATTTAGTTTTTATTATAAACAGAAAACAAAAACATAATAAAATTGAAAAAAATGATTAATATAGAAATTCTTCCCGTTACAGAATCTACCTCAACCCTAATCGAATTGAACACGAAAGAATTTATAAGAACGTCGTCGTTTAATAAGATGAAAGTGATGTGAAAGAGAAAAAGGGAAGGATTTGACCTGATTTAGAGAGGGAGGATTCAGAAGAAGCGATTAGCTTCGCAGCAGATCTGAGTCCGTTGTTCAATGCCATTGATGATGCAAATTCGATTCGATTTCGTCGCCTTCTGAATTTTTTGTGTCTCTTCTCAAAATGAAAACTTTTTCTTTCGTTGAAAAGTAAACAACCCTAGCTTCGCCAAGCTTAATTTAATTATAATAATTAATTATAATTAAAATAAAATAAAATAAAATTCTCTGTCTTTTTTTTTTTTTTAAAATAAAAATAAAAAGCTTGAGAAAATGTTTCCGAATAAAATAATCGAAGTAAATATTTGAATTAATGTAGTAAAAGACTAAAGAAGGGTAAATAGTTTGGAAGTTCTAGCTCAACTGGCAAATGCCGAAATTGCTAGGCCGGGACGTTATGATCCGGGTTCGAACTCGGAAGCTCACAATTGTGTGTGATTTTAATTTTAGTAGATTACCACTTCTTCTAAGATCTAAAAAAAGAAGGGTAAATGATTTTTTCCCTCATTCTAGAAAAAAAATAAAATTATATCGGATCTGGATCTCCTGCTGTGCTTTTTGCACGTAGTTTTGAATCTCAACCGTTAGATAGAGATTAGACGGTTCAAATTTAAAATACAATTTTATATAGTAAAACGATCTCAACCGTTGATCAGAGATCGAACGACCAAGATCTGTCACAGTACCCTACTGTGACAACAAAGATTTCCCTTAACTTGAGAAAAAAGATATAAAGATATCCCTAGCTTCAACTCTACCCATTCATCAAAGATTTTTTTTCCTTCTTTTTTGTAAGACTTAATATTCGGCTCAAAGATAAAATAATTCGAAAGACATCAAGCGTATTGTCCAAATATGAGGGACACCAATCCCGAATATCTAAGTCTTTACTGCATAATCAATTTGCACATGGATTGACTCCCGTAGCAATTCCACGCCTTTTTATGCAATAATTAAAACCAACAATTAATTTTTTATCTAACAGATTAGATTTACACATAAGAGATTTGATAGTAGTTTAATACTTTAATCAATTTCGACCTTACTTTTCATCGGACAATCCAGAGTAATTACTGCGTCCAGTAACTGCATTGCGTCCAATATCTGCATTAAATCCAAATCCTGAATCAACTCGTGTAGGTTGCTATACAGTTAGTTAATTAGTTATTACTAGTCAATTAATTTATTTTTTTGGTTAGAATTAGTTAATTAATTAAGAAAACAACATAAAGCAAACAAACAAAACAAGAGTGAAATTAAAATTTCCTCTACCAAACAAAACCAATCCACACAACACAAAACCCCCCATAGAACTTCACAATCTATCCAACCCAATAAACAAGCACAAAAGAATTAGCATACACTTTCTACCACTTCATAAAATCAATGGCTACAACCAAGCTTGTATTACTATTCCCTCTAGTGCAGGTAAACTCCACCACCACCACAACCAAAATCAACCCTTCATTCAATTTTCTGCAGCACCATAATCCTACTAGAATTGGGTTCTCCCCACTTCGTTCCTTAGCCAATGATTTCTTGGGAGATTTTGGAGCAAGAGACCCTTTCCCTGCTGAGTTAGAAAGTAAATTTGGTGAGAAAGTTTTAGGTACTTTTAACACTGAACACAAAATCCTTATCCCCAATATCTCTGCTCTTTCTCTTTCTCAGCAGGAGTGTCTTCCCATTTCACCTTTACAGTCTCCTCTTTCTCAAGATGATGCTAACCAGCTCATAAGAAAGGTAACACGCTACCGATACATTTGAGAAATGAATAAATGAATGTAACTAAATGTGTCAGAGTTGTTGCGCACTTACTTATATGTGTCTGACACTAGACATGTCTTTGATTTTGACTAAGTTTTGATTAATTTATATGTAGACATGAGTAATAATTTGAAAAATTAATAATTGAATGTAACTAAATGTGTCAGAGTTGCACACTTACGTGTTAGACACCAGACATGTCTTTAGTTTGATATGTCGGTGCTATTTATGTGCTAATATTTAGGCTAAGTTTTGATTAATTTATATTTTGATGAGTTTTAATTGAAATAAAAAGCATATGATTCACCAATTGTTAGTTGGTTCAGTGGTGATTGACGCTGAACTTGGTAGGGAGGACCACAGTTCGATCCCCCGCAACTGCGATCGGGAGGAGGCTGAAACCACTTGATGTCAGAACTAACCCCCGAACTAGATTAAAACCGGTGGTGCAAACCAAAAAAAAGCATATGATTCTTCCTAAGTTTACAATTATATATAAAAAAGCTAAATGACTGAACTTAGGTGAAGATAAATTCCAATTTATATTAGGATCAAAGCACTTGGCATATACTAAGTTATAAAGCTTAGGTCCCCGAAGGATTAGTCCAGTAGGAGGTCTAAGATTCAATCAATGCTGATAATGCTGTGAAGATTGATAAGTCATGTCATGTTATACCATTCTTTAGAGTATATATACAATAAATCATACAGAATCAATGAGAAAAAGTGATAGTAACTATGAAGCACTAAGGGCTTTGAATTTATATGCTGAACAGAATATTTGAATGCTGCTCAAAATTTGGTGAATGTAATTTTTATGATAAAATCAAAATCAATTAGCCAACCATTTTATTATGCTTTACTTTGAAAATTCTGTGCATATATTGAAACATTGAAAGATGAACCGTTTAGTTGGCCATTTGAAGTCAAGTGTTCATCAATTTTCTGCCTCAGATGTGCATTTGATTTTGAATCTTTGATTATCAGTTTTGGTTGTTTAGTAACTTGAAAACTAACATTTCCATAAATGCAAAGATATTACTTTTAGGCTGTATCCAGTAGTTGAACCTGTATTTTTAACGCGGTGTATAATTGTTCCGAATATTTCTTGTTATTATTAGCGATTTTGTATAGTTTGTTCGATGAAGGATACTCCTGCTTTTGTCACATAATTTTTTGGCTGTATAGATAATTTCACTTGATAGTACGCTATTTATTTTCCTTGATAACAAATTCTTACCCTGCAACTTCGGTAAACGTTCTTTGTACTTTGTCCAGCTTCTGAAACATTTTGTTCTTCATTATGTAGGTTTTGGGTTGGAGACTTGTGAATGAGGACGGTGTACTTAAAATTCGATGCTTGTGGAAATTGCGAGATTTTAAATGTGGAGTTGAACTCATTAACAGGATCTCTAATGTTGTAGAGTCTGCAGGGCATTTCCCCAATATTCACATAGAACAACCAAATCAAGTCAGAGCAGAACTATGGACAACATCCATTGGTAAGCCTTAAACCAGTACCCTTCTTATGTACTCCCTCCGTTCATTCTTAATTGTCGATCTTTTAGAAAGGGTTTGTTACCGTTTATTTGTCATTTTCAAATTTCGAGACAACATTAACTATTTTTATAATTATACTTACTTAGTATCATTATTAGTTAACTTAAGTTGTGCGTAAATAACAACCGAGACAAGGTATAATTGAAATTTTGTTGATTAGCAAAGCTATTTCTTGATTTGTGCAAAACAACCTAAAGACTCTTTCTTTTATAGACAACATTAAAAAACACTTTATAAGAAACCTTAAAAGACGCCTGTATAACCAACATTACGCTCGTTTGAGTGGAGCTTGACTCAAGTCCTTATGTAAGGTCTCGAGTTCAAACCTTGTGGATGGAAAATCCAGTCGGGAGGGAAGTCCAAGGTTTTCCAGTGGAAGGAAGTTCAAACCTTAAAAGACAATGACAGTAGTCATCTTTGTAGCACGTGAACTTCTGATTGAAGGCGTGTTGGACAATGTCAATGTCTGACACGACACCGACACATATGATTACATTCAATAATGTTAAGTTTTCAAATTATTACTGGTGTCAACATGTCAATTCTTCATTCATTGGTTGCTATTCTAGATTCTAAATATAGGTTCTCATCGTACAACGTTATGACATTTGAAAGGGTTCATAATTTTGCAGGTGGATTAAGTATGAATGATTTCATTGTAGCTGCAAAGATAGATCAAATAAAGACATCAGATCTTGTCCCAAGGAAAAGAGTTTGGGCCTAAAGCTCCATGAACTCCATAAAACATTTTGCTATCAAATTTTCTTCAACACAGAATTACCAATAATTTTAGTGTTCAACTTTTTCCCTTTGAAGTATGTATACATGTTTGATGCTTTTTATTTTTCTGCTTGATAAGTGTAAAATGATTCTCAGTGTCAGAAAAATATTGTATGCCAAACACTTTTGAGTTTGAGGGTTCAACTAAGAATTAAACATTATATTTTATTTATTTGTGTGAAAATGAGTTGTGTTTCTGAATATACTAACACTACCTTTAACATGCAAGATCACTTTATTTTACATTTAATTGTGAATGGGAATCACATAATTTTTTGAAATAAGTTTATTATTGTAATTTATGTGCCGATGATTTTAGAGATTTTAGAGGTTTTGCTACAGCCAGTGCCATTTCAAAGATTTTGGTGACCTAAGGGCGAGCCTATAATTTAAGCCTAACTAATAAGTAGTATAATAAAAATTTGAATTCCCTAAAAATATTAATTTTTTTATTTAATATTCAAATACTCATACAAAACAATTCATACGGTGGTGACCATTGCACCAATGTAAACATCACCTAAAACATAGATAACAAATTTGGATTGGATGTAGTCAGCATCCATGACTGCACATGCTGTCGGTGAAATCAAAATCCTTTGATTGTGATAGGTGACTTTAGTTAAAGATCATAATTTTTATATTTTAATTGTATTTAAATTTGAGTTGATTAATTTTAATTAGACGATTGTGATGCACTGACTGCATCACAATGACTTCATTGAATCCATATATTACTAACCGCACTCATTTGGTATGGAAGTTATGCATAAACATAATGCTCATAATTTTTCGAGTTAAGATCTTGTCCATTTCTTATTCTTTATGTTTCTTTCATTATCAAAGTTTTTAAATGTTTTGGGGTGTAAAAAAGAGATTTAGACCCCCTTCATGTTACACTTTTGCATTTATATTTCTAAAAAATATAATAATGGAGAAAATGGAAAGAATAAGAAATGAAGAGAATCCTAACTCATAATTTCCACTAATCCCATATATAACATTTCCTAAAAATTAACAAACTCCCTCCTTATAAGCAAAAGTCGACTTTTAAAATTCATTCAATAACTAATGTATTTGATATATATTATAGTCGAGATACATTAATTATTTAATAAACCTAAAAAGTAAACTAGTTTAATTATGTGAGATACTACTAATTTCCTTTTTAATGCTTATATAGTATTATAATCCAAAAAGACTAGTACATCTTATAAAAAACAAAATTTGATCCCCTTAAAAGAGTAGTACATCATAAAAGAGTAGTACATCCTAGAATCATTTTTTTAAAATTTTTCTTTTCACCCCCTTATATGAAGTTTTTTTATATTTTTTATAAAAAAAATATATTTGTTATTAAAAATAATCAATTTGATGACGGAGAATTATTATTTACCACATGTTATTACCACATAAGCATTTTTGTTGCCATTGCCAACTGATTAAAAAATAGGGTGTGGGGTCACAAATGCATAAAAAAAATTAAAATAAAGGACAAAAATATTTGATTTTAAAATAGGAAACTAAAACCACAATTTTTATAAAAGGAAACCAAAAATGCAATTAAGCATATATTATAATATTATAATCCTATAAAGAGTAGTAGTACATCTTATCTTATATAAAAACAAAAAAAGAGAGTAGTACATGTCGACATGATTGCGTTACACTTTGTACTAGAGTACTCTTACTCTCACACTTTTTTATCAAAAAAATTAGTAGAAATGCTAAATGGACCGGGCACTTAAATTTAACAAATAATATAGTATCCCTTTATCTTTATAATTTTTTTCACAAAGTTTGGTCATAAAAAAATATCAAATATATTAAGTTTTGTTGATGAAATTTTCTTATATTTCTCAAATGATAGAACTATTTAAACTTTATGTACCAAAAAGAAAGAACTGTTTAAATTTTTGTGTTTACATTAAAAAAGAATGTGTTTAAATAACGCAACTAAAAATAAAACTGAAAATAATAAGTTAGCTCAAGTATATAATAATAAGCCAAGAGCCCAAAAGTACTTTGAATCTCCTCTCACTCTCACTCCCAAGTAGTATAGTAGAAGAAGCTATGACATTGCTATCACCTTCCACAACCTCTACTACTTACTTTGCATCTTCCGCTTTTCTTCCCAATTCCCTCTCCAATGGTTACTTTCACTTTTCACCCCTCTCTCTCTCTCTCTCTCTCTCTCTCTCTCTCTCTCTCTATTTTATCTACTAATTCTTATTTGTTTTGCAGGGTTCCAAAATCTTCGCTTTTCTTCTGCTACTACCTTCAAATTCTCTAAAAATCAGGTTTTTGCTTCTCCAACTCTTACATTACATCTCAATTTCCATCATTTCTACTCTCTGTCTTATTTGCTGTATATGAAAAATTCTTCATCTTTCAATTTTTTTTAGAAATGGAGTTTTCTTTTGTTTAGGATTTTTTATCGGTAGTGTGTCTTTTTGTTTGAGCTTAGCTTGATTCATGATTCTCTGTTTGGTAAACCAAATAAGCTAGCTTATAGCTTTTAGCTTATAAGCTTTGTTTGGTAACATTTTTAAAAAAAGAGCTTATAGCTTATTTTCCAAATGCTATTTCAAGTAGCTTATGAGCTTATAGCTTATTATATTTTCTTCCAATTTTACCCCTATCATCTTACTTGAAAATAATTAAATATTAATTAAACATATAATTTTTATGTCATTTCATACTTATAAGCTAGTCCAACCGCTAATTTTACCAAACACTACAAATTCAATCAGCTAGCTTATTCGCTATAAGCTAGCTTATAAGCTATCCGCTATAAGCTAGCTTATAAGCTATCCGCTATAAGATAGCTTATCAGCTATCCGCTATTTTTTACCAAACAGAGCCTTAGTAGATTAGTGTGACTTGGGTAGTTCAACTGATTTAAGCTAAAAGTTAAAGGAGTAACAACTAGTAATTACCAACTTTGACTGTTTTAAAAAAATAAATTAAAAATTAAAAATTCTTCAGAATCTACAATCATAAAGGATGTTAAAAAATTGATATACATATGAATGGTGGAGGAGAACGGTGATGATTCGTTTCGTTTTTCATTTTTACAACATCAACCTTGTATCATATTATACTTTTCAATTTGTTTCACTTAATGGAAAAACATCTCCAGTTGACAAGCTTACCTACTGAATGAAATTGCAGGGAAGATGGATAAGGAAAGCAGGGGACACTGAAATCACTGCAAAATTTGAGCTAAAGCCACCGCCGTACCCCCTGGTAACATCTAAATTCTGCCAAATTCTCTGTTTATCTGTTACATTTAGTTGACCTATGCTTCTTACGAAGCATGCCAATTGATGGAACTGGCTTCATCATTTTCAAACTTACATTTTGGTTTGTGATCTTATCAATGCAGAAATTAAAAATTAAAGCATTAAAGAACTCAAACATCTTATTTAGTTAAAGTTATTATGAGGACAAAGCCTTTATTTTTTGGAGCTTATTGTAGCTGGGCATTGTCTTCAGCACGTCTCATATTTTTCCAAACCTGTGTTGAACTTAAATACTTACCCAATTTTATTTTACACAACTAGTACCCTGAAGTCTTGATCTCAGTCATTTTAAATTTTTAATAGCTTTGAAGTGGTTTATGACTATAATTAGCAGTGTTGTCAAATAGTGGCTAACTGGCTATAGCATAGTGGAATTCGAACAAATAGATACTGTTACGTGATAAGCTATTCTGTAAGAAGTGTTGTCAAATAACTGTTATTTTGGCACTATTGCATATCGAAATTTGAACAAACTGCTATTTTCCATGATCCCTGATTGACAACACTACTATAATTAAACATCCTTCTTTCTATGGTTATGAACTTAATTTATTGTTGTGATTTTGTGGTTATTTTCTTCACCTATGATAATTTTTATGTATATGTGTTTATAACTACATAATTTTTATTGTTGTGTGCAAGGAAGACTTTGAGTCTCTGTTGTTTGAGAGTACATCACTAGCTTCTGGTTTACCTCAATCATTAATTACTCTGGTCACTTACATTCTTTTTATGCATCATATCTATTACACTGATCTGATTAAACTAGAATGATTCATATAGTTAGTGAAATGACCTAAGCATGTGTCATGCACATGTTGTTATTTTGTCGTTCGACTGATAATACATGAATAACCAATATTTCAATGATGAAAATTCTCAGGATGCTTTGGAGCCAATTATGAGCCGGGAGACATTTGAGTACCATTGGGGAAAGCACCACCGAGCTTATGTAGATAACTTAAACAAGCAAATTGAAGGAACAGATCTAGGTGGGAAGTCACTTGAGGAAACCATAATTATGGCGTACAATAATGGCGACATTCTTCCAGCTTTCAACAATGCAGCACAGGCATGTGCATACTTATAACCATAAAAGTATAATTCATGTTTCTGAACCACAGCTTAGTAATCTTGTTCAATTTATTTAGGTATGGAACCATGATTTCTTCTGGGAGTCCATGAAACCTGGTGGCGGTGGAAAGCCATCTGGGGAACTTCTAAAACTGATTGAAAGAGACTTTGGTTCATTTGAAAAATTCGTTGATCAGTTCAAGCTTGCTGCTTCAACACAATTTGGTTCAGGATGGGCATGGCTTGCATGTGAGTAATTTACCTTTCCGACCATATACTTATTTTTTGGCGTTAATTTTCTCTTCGGCATATTTAACTTAGCAAGCATTCTTTAACTTCTTTTCTTTTGCTTTCTGTTGTCTATGAAATACAGATAAAGAAAGCAGGCTCGATGTTGGAAATGCAATAAATCCTCTTGCAACTGAGGAGGATAAAAAGCTAGTTGTGCTAAAGAGTCCTAATGCTGTGAACCCTCTTGTTTGGAACCATCATCATGTAAGTAGCAAGGACTACTTATATTGGCGTAGGATAGAATGGTTATCAGTATCTCACAATTCATACAAGTCGTATCTCAATTCGATACAAAATATAAACTCAATCGATACAAAAAATAAACTCAATCGATACTAATGTCCAGTGTGCATATATTTTGGATATAAATTTCTTTTTGAATCCCGATTCATTATGAAGAATCCTGATTCACTCTAACGACTCACTATCTAAACTTAGTATAGTTAGTCACTCTTTTTGCCAACTTCTTTTAGCCTGTCACTTTTCTTTTGTCATTTGATTTATGACATATGTAGCTTGAATCATTGTGAGGTTTATATATGATATTCATAAATTTGTTATCTCACTTGTTTTTACTTGATGTCATAATTTTATTGGTAATGTAACTTACGATTCAAATAAGATTTGATTTGCGATTTTGAAAATAGGTCTTCCGATTCATGATTTGAATCTCTATGTAATAACCATAGAAATATCTGATGGCATTTCTTTTTGATTTTGCAGCCACTCCTTACCATTGATGTATGGGAGGTATATTAATAAAACTTTTCTGTTAGTGATTCAATGACTTTAAAACTATTATTTCATCAATACCAAATTACTGACTTTGTGATATGTACATTTCACTCTTATACAGCATGCATACTACCTTGACTATCAGGTAAGATGTAGTTTACAGAATTGTACAGTAATTCACAATATCTGAGAGTTCTGTTTAATCAACAAATTAATAAATATAACTAACACTATGCTATTATCTTTGCAGAACCGGCGCCCTGATTATATATCAGTTTTCATCGATAAGCTTGTATCTTGGGAAGCTGTCAGCTCAAGGCTTGAGAAAGCTAAGGCCATAATTGCAGAGAGGGAGAAAGAGGAGGAGAAGAAAAGGAGAGAGAAAGAAGAGAAATAAAAAACCGGCGAAGCTGTATAAGATTTTGATGTTACCAGGAAAAATTTAAAAGTTGTATTTCACTTTATTTATGCCAACTCATAATACAGGTTTAGTGGCTTCAAGCTGCAAATTTTGCTCTCTAAGGTCATTATACTTAATTAATGCTTCATACTTCATACCTGCAATAATAATCTGAACTCTTATCCTGTGGATTATCTTATCTAAACTAGGGTCTTTGACCCCTTTTGAATTGGAACAATTTCATGAATCGAACCGAGAGTCTTTTAATAGTGAATAATCATGTTATGACTCTATCAACGCCATGTTAGTTTTAAAAAAGTTCTATTTCTTTTAGAAAGAGAAAATATCTTACTCCGTTGAGCATAATATTTTGGGAGATTTACTCATGCCACCCTATCAGTTACTCGTACGCCCTATGTCTTTTCTATTTTACCATTCCACTACTTAAGTAGCGGATGTTATAAAAATAAGAAGTTTTTGAAAAATGTCGTCTGCTACTTAAGTAGCGGACGTTATCATGGTAGGGTGTTTTTGGGTGTATCCACTACCTAAGTAGCTGATAGAGGTATTTTGGTAAAATCGTAGGTCATACGAGAAAATGGATAGGGTGACAAAAGTGGATATCTAAGACTTCTCAATTTGTCACCCTCCATTTTCTTGCGTGTCCTACGATTTTACCAAAATACCCCTGCCCGCTACTTAGGTAACAGATACACTAAAAAACATTCTATCATTATAATGTCCGCTATTTAAGTAGCAGACGATATTTTTCAAATATTTCTCATTTTTATAACTCTGTTATTTAAGCAGTGGAAGAGTAAAATGGAAAATGCATATAATGCACGAGCAATCGGCAAGATGACAAAGTAAATATTGGTCATTTATCTATATGGCCCTTAGATGATTTCTAAACTATGAATACCGTTTGTTTTGGACTTGAATTTTTTATTAAATAATCATAATAGTAAAAGTGCGAGAAAGAGTGTTTGGTGTTCCTACTATGTGAAAACGGGAGAATGCAAGTTTTGTGATACTTGTAAATTCCATCATTCAAAGCTGGCGGATGTACAATTGTTAATACCATCACTAGTTCCCCAAGTTTCACCAATTTATCAAATTGTAAAGCTTTTACTTCTACCGGGTCCTTCACAATAACAATATGATTTACTGAGGCCACCTATGCTACATGGCTCATTATTTCAACGTCCTTACTAGCTACTTAAAAGACCATATAGGAGAAACTAAAAGATTGATAATGTCTAGTATAGGCAGTAGTTAGTAAAAGTAGCTGGGTTATCCTATAAATCCGGATTTATGGGATAATCCACTTACCTTCACCAACTACTGCATATACCGGACAGGGGCGGATCTGTTCAAGGCATGGTGTGACTATGGCCACACCAGCCTAGCCCATTTTTTTTTTTTTTAAATAAATAAATATTTTATAAATAATTTTAAGTAATTTTGTACACATATTTATACAAATATTAATGTAAATATTAGTTTATAGTTTATTATTGATGATTGTAAGTCTCTCATACACTTATTACTCCCTCCGTCCCAATTTAAATGACACAGTTGATTATTTCACGCATACCGATATACAACTTTGATGATTAATATTTTTAATTGTATAATAGTAAAAATTATAAAAATTTGATATTTTGAAAATACTCATCGAGACGAATCAAACAACATCTTATATGCTAATATTTATTTTTGTTTATGAGTAGAAAAATAATGTCAAAGCAACATATATAAATAGTTCACAATAGTCAACTGTGTCATTTAAATTGGGACGGAGGGAGTAATTTAAACATTGGTGCAAATATTAATTTATTGTCTATTATTAATAATTTAAAGTCATTCACTATACATAAAATATTATTTTAAGTTATAGAATGCATTTGATCTGCTAAAAAATAATGGACTGGACAAGGCAACTTCAGTTGTCATGTGTTTGATTTCAAAATTGTTTTCGGCATTGGACAAACCGAGTGTCAAAAAAAGTAGAAAACTAATTGAGTGTGTCATATTGGGTAAAAATTGGAATAAAAGTTAATAAGTTATAAGCTAGTATAATTTTGGGTTCTATATATTTTGGTTCAAAGTAAGATATTGTAAAACATCAAACAATAGTGATATGCATGATTTGATAGTTATAGTCCTTTTTTTTTAATAGAAATTTTTTGATTTGTTGGTTTTTTTAATATACATATTGTCTTAGTAGTAATTTCATATATTATTTGTTGGTTAACTGAACTATTAAAATGAATAATTTTTTTTCAATAATGCTTAAGATTTTTAGCCCACCAGTTATGGAGGCCAGGTCCGCCCCTGATACCGGACATTATCAATCTTCAGTTCCTTAAATAGTACTTTAATTAGGGAACCTGGAATAATGAACCATGTATAACAGATGTGGCCTGGAACTAGTACACCATATTGTTTTTGTGAAGACCAGATCTTGGCTTCACAGTTTGATAAGTTGGTAAAGTTGCTAGCATAGATAGAGGTCACTCTTGAGAAACTATTGCTAGCGTCATCATTTAGACACCTGCAAGCTGTGGATGATATAAATATAATTTACAAGTTGCAAAAAACTTGCATTGTCCCATTTTCACATATTAAGAACACTCTTTCTCACATTGTTATAATTATTTAATAAAATAATTCAACTTCTAAACAAATAATATTAATGATTTAGAAATGTATGCATAACAACTACAAAATTTCATATAACAAATATAAAGTGATATAGACAACTTACAACAAATATCTCTAATAATTTACTGACACGGTGTTTTAGCTCAAATGATAAAAATTATCGAAATTGTTAAACTGAACGTCATGATCGGGATTCAAATTCCGGCTCGTTCACTTTATGTGTCGTCTATCTAAAAAAATGAAAGAAAGGAAGATTACAAAAACGAAATCAACAAATTAGTCTATAATATTTCAACATTAAGAATAAAAACAATTAAGGTAGCAACACACCTCTTCCTTATCAACCATTTGCTCGTCAACGATAAAATGTTTGCAGCTGCATAATTGATATGATAATGATGTTAACTATAAATCTTAGGTATAAATAAATAAAAAAATGTATGATTGAATACATATAGATGTTGAAAAATATATGCAAATACTATAACCACTTCTCTGATTGACGTTGTAAGTGTAACCCACATCAGTCCCTCCATTTTGTGTCCCAAAATAAAGGTTATAGCACATGACTTTAAACTCAAATCAAAATTATTTACTTACGAACAAAATCTTTGACTGAATCTCTAAAAGAAATTAAATATGTTTTTAATAACAAATCAAATTTATTATTTATTTATTTCTAAACAAAATAATTATTTCTAAAAGAAAATAAATAGAAAAAAATTAATTGTTTTCTTTATTACAGTATTTTATTGTGATATCTACTGAACTAAAATGTTATTATTTTCTCTATTATTTGTTTACAAATAGTTTTTTTTTGACCAAACATGGAAATTAAATATTTTTTACAAATAAATCAAATTGATTGTTTAATACTCTATTTATTTTGTACAAGAAAACAAATAGAAAGTATGTTTGAAAAATAACTTATCTTTTTCATTATTATTTTTTTGTCATATCCACTCCACAAAATGATATTATTTTCAATGTTATTTATTTACACACAAAATCTTTGACCGAATTTTGAAGGAAATTATTATTTTAATAAAAATAAATTATTATTCAATATTTTCTACCTAAATGGTATTATTTTGTGTATTATTTACTTACAGAAAAATATTTTCCCTTATCTTATTTAATACCCAAAGTAATTTTTGAGGAATAAATCAATCATAATGACAAGTACATGTTTACAACTCAAACCCAATCTAAAGAAGCAAAAAACAAACATATATGGATGCATGTAAGTATCTATCTCCATATCTAGAAGGCATGATTGAGTAAAATATCTAAGCCAAATAGACAATACCACCATCCAAGAATAAATAAAAGAGTTATATAAATCTATAAAATAACTGGAATGGAGCAACAAATTTAAAAGAAAATACACTTATAATTTTATAAATGAATAGAAAATGAAAACTAGCTAGGTAATGTTTTTTGTCAAACCAAATTTATTCTAATTTTTAATAGATCTTGGCTCCTACTGACAAAATGAAAATAACATTAAGAAAGGTAAGGCATTAATTAAAATTGAAAAGAAACACACACCTCTTCCTCATCCACCATTCCATCTCCATTTGCTCCTCGGACAATAAAGTATTTTTTCTACAGCAGCAAAAGAAGAATGAATTTTATTTCACTATAGTTTGTACAGCAGCTAAGAGCATAAGATATGACCGATCCAGATGGATTTTTTTAACAATTATGTTTGTGCATGCAGGTTATGACCGATCCAGATGCCCCTAGTCCCAGTGAGCCAAGCATGCGTGAGCTCATACACTAGTCAGTCATCATTTTTTATTTATATTATTTTTTTCTTTCTTTTTCAACTCGATCTATGCTTCTTTTCTTTATTATTTTGATTTTGATATTTAGTTACTGAATTTCATATTTTTATTTTTTAGGATTGTGATTGACATCCTGATGGAACAAACTCAAAGCAAAATATAATTATAAAAGAAACTATCTGCAATCTGCACGATTTTATTCATATAATTATAGAAGCATACAGATTGCAGATGGTTTCTTTAATAATTGTATCTTGATTTGAGTTTGTTGAATCAGGAATGTCAACCACAATCCTAAAAAAATAAAAACATGAAAATCAATAATTAAATATCAAAATCAAAATGAAAAGAAGCATAGATCCAATTGAACAAAAGAAAGAAAATACTAATTAATAATAAAAATTCATGAATAACGAGTGTATGAGCTCACGCATAATTGGCTCACTAGGGCTTGGTGCATCAGGATCACTCATAACCTGCATGCACAAACAAAATCGTAAAGAAATCCATACACAAATTAGTATATATCAAGGTTATAAAAAATGGATCAGATCTGCCGATCCAACTGGTCGAATTGGGAACCGGGGCTACATTCGATCTGAGTTGGCCCTTAAACCACTACACATGCAAACCAGACTATAAATCGAAAGATTGGTGCAGAACCGATAAAAATAGGGAAAAACGGTGAAATATGAAAGATGAGAGAAACAAAGAAGGGGTGAGCGGCAGCTGAAAATTGAAGATGAGAGAAACAAAGAGAGGGTGAGCGGCAGCTGAAAATTGAAGATGAGAGAAACAAAGAGAGGGTGAGCAGCGGCTGCAAATTGAAGATGAGAGAAACAAAGAGAGGGTGAGCGGCGCCTGGGTTATTGTTTCACACAACTTAGCTCCTCACATTTATAGTGTCATTTTAGGGTTATGACAAGTGGGCTTTGGGCCACAAATCTATAAAGCTAATTAAACTGAGGATTTCTCTTTCCACCCTCTATTTTTCTTTTTCACCCCTGTGTTTCCGTTTACACTCTTAAAAAATGTTCGGTAAATGAAAATCAAATTTTTGGGGGGTAAAATTGGATTTTTGAGGGGTGAAAAAGATATGCGGGTGGTGGGAAGAGAAATCTTCAATCAAACTAAAGAATGTTAACACAATTAAAAACAGTCATGTATGCCAACACTTTTTTTTCTTATCTTTTTATACTAAAAAGTTTGAAAAAAATATGTATTTCTTTTATACTTATTCATTTGGAGATTAAAAAAGAAATTAAAAAAATTCTTTAATAATATAAAAATATGAATATTTTGTAATTTTAATTTATTATTAGTTTTTATACTATTTATAAAATAATTATTATATTTAATTAATACACGTCGAACCCCTGTTAAATCTTTAAACCTTGAGCCGATGCTTTGACCGGTTTGAAGACCGGTTCGAATTTGGTTATCTCGGTATCTTTTCAAAGACAGTTTTTTTGACCGATTATTAGTAAAAAAAATATTTGACATATTAGTAAAAAAAAACCTTTAATGTCTTTGAAGGATATTAAATATTTTTTTTAATTTAGCATAAATATCTCAACAATTTACATATATTTATTTCAATCCTATCCACTAAATATTTCATTTAGTAATTTTGGTTAATTTAATTTCTAATTCCTTCTCTTCAACAAATTTCTTATTTTGTTTGTTCAATGAATAAATAATAGGTTTTTTTTTTTTTACTTATTTTTTACTAGATTCTACATTAAAGTTAGTTTTTATATGAGTATCATGCCTTTATATTCACTTAAAAGACTACTAACATCATCTTTCAAAGTTATATATCCCACGATTTTATCTCTATGCAATTTCTCTATCCCACACTAGGTCTCTCCATCTCAACCATAATGGTTGCTTGAAGCCATAACTAATCAAAAGGGTTGTGAATTATGTTGGATTGTGAATTATGCTATGTCACACAATCTAACAATTAATTTGGACTCTATAGTGTGACATTCAAGGTAAAGTATATATGGTTAAGTTTTTCTAAAGGTTTTTTTGCAAAAATACATTGAATAAAGATTATTTTTCTTAAAAATTGGTTTTTGAACCGGTGCATATAGGGAATGAACCGGTACATCATTTCTAGTATCTTTGAACCAGTTCATCAGATCTATAAACTGGTTCATCCAAAATTTGGGAAAAATCTGAGACATTTTTGCAATATTCACCAAATTTGTGTTTACATTTTATCTCTACGTGATTTCTAGTTCTATCCCACTGAGTTCTCTCCAATGAAACCATAATGGTTGCTTGGAGTCTCAACTAATCTCTACGATATTTTTACGACAAACCAATTTGCTGCATAAATTGGCAAGGAAGCCGCTAAGCACATTACTGTAGTAGAAGAACAAAAATCTTGTTCATTGATTAATTTCGTACTCGAAGCCATGACACATACAAAATACCTTGCAGTCCACATCCGCAATTGCTTTCAAATTTTCTCACAAAAAAATAAAATTTATAAACTTCAAATCCTAATTTTTGCTAATTTTAATAAAAAATCTTATTTTTTACAATCTTTCAACCATGTATTTTAAGCACATTCAAATTAATGTTTATGGAATAAACTAAGATTGACTCTGCAATGGTGGATAAATAGTGTAGTGGCATAGTAATGTCATTTTATATAGTTTGTGAAATTTCAAAATGATTTCGCGCCGCAACAGTCGCTATGCGCATTGCAGCATCCGCAATACCCACATTCGCAACTGTAATTTAGAACTTGGTTGATGGCATAAAAGAAATCTCTGAAGTATACTTGGATACCTTGAGCAATTCCATACCTGATATGGTTTGTGAATCTCAAAACTTCCCTCAGCTTCATGTATTAAAATTTTGGGTGCTGGAGTAATTAGTGGAATGGACTAACAAAAATACTTCTCCCATGATATTGGCTCGTTCTAAGAATGTTTGTACTGTTAGCACATATACACATTAGAAATATAAGATTAATATTAACACTAACATAGACAAAATAAATTTATATAGAATATTGTCTGATATATACCTTTATTTTACAACCATGAAGCTCAAACTGATTAAGCATTATTTCCTTAGCGAACTCAACATATTCACATGGCAATGGGGAGGGCCGGATGGGGGTTTTATATTACCCAAACCCGTATCAGAAATCACCATCCGAATTCAAACTTAAATTCATAAACTGTCCGGGTGGCAAAATAAAATCCACACCCACATTCGTTGAGTTCGGGTTTTTATCCAAAATTTAACCCGAAGGAAGAACATCCCGGCCCAAATTCATCCCTTTTCACGGCAAAATTCCAACATTAAAATTTTTTTAGCAACAAAACAAATTGTAAAATTCTAAATAAAATATAAACTTTGTATAAAACCTAGAGTATTAATAACATAGTTTGCAAATGACTATACAATAATAACGTAGTTTGGTAACATAGTCTTCAACATAGACTTACAAAAAATTAAATTTAAGGGGTAATTAGGCAATTTAACATTTAAGGGGTAATTAGGCAATTTAATATTTTATTTTTCATTGAGTTAATGAAGTTGAAATTAAATCGTTGATGAGGGTTTTTAGGAACATAATTTTGACCTTCGACCTTTGTACCACATGCATCTAGAGGGTCTAGGTCGCATTTCTATTCATTATTGAGTTGAATTTAATTAATTAATGATTTTCCATGTTTAAGAGTTTGTGCTTGCTTATGTGTTTTGATCGTCTGAAGGACGATACTTTGTTTATCATTGCTTATGTTTCGGCTATTTTTTCTATTCTATTAATGTTAGTTATTTTATTTGACGTTGTTACTCACCCCTTCTGGTTTGACTCAATGATGTGCAATCATAGATTTTCAGATAATTAATAATGCTTAGCTGCTGAGTCCGGAGATGGCATTGTGACCTGTCTTATTTCCTGCTTTCAATAAATTGAGTCGCTCTGATAGAAAGTCATGGGGAACCCACTTAAACTATTATGTTCTTATGGTTTCAGTAACTTTAATTCAAACATGAGAACTTATACATATTTGGGTTTTTTTAGACAAAAACTTATATTTAGGTTAAATTTCTATTTCAGGTGCATTATTAAATTATATGGTATTCATTTTTAATTAAGTCGAATAACATTTGTTTAGAAAATAAATCATTCAATTCTTATAAATAAAACCAATGAAAATTAGAGGTTATTACACCACTCAAAAAACATTATTGCTAATCTCAGTTTGAGCTATGTTTTATGATATATGTGGTGACATCCATTGTATCCTTGACCTTGTTATGGATGTGGCCACTTAGATTTTAAAATATATATGTGTTTCACACGCGATATTCGTTCACTCCATGAATGTTTATATACTTTGCAAAGACATAGTGCAAACTGGAATTTAAATATATAAAATTAAAGTGAAAACTAACAAAAATATTAAATGCATTTACACTAATTGTTGATGCATTCCTTTATTTTCCGACCATGAGTTTCAGACTCCTTAAATAATAATGTCTTTGTAGTTCCATCAATGTTAAAGAACTCAACATATTCACATCCTATAGGTAGAATAAATTCATTTGTCAGATTAGTCACACGTTAAAAAATATCGTTTCACAATTTCAGCTATGTGAGATTGTGAGAGAATGACTTTTTTAACAAATGAATTTAGTATACCCAAAGGTTGTGAAAATGTTGAGTTCCTCAACATTGATGCCACTTTAAATGCATTTTTGTTTATGAGTCTGAACTTCATGGTAGAAAAATAAAAAGTATATATAAGACAGGCCATGTAAATCCATTTATTTTTTATGTTTATTTTCACTTAAGTGTTATTTTCACTTGTCATAAATTAAAAAATTTAAGTGACTTGAATTTATATTGTAAAACATGTACATATTGTTGGCAGTATAATAATATATAACACAACAAGCAATATTTTTTTTTGGTTTATACCACCAGTTTAATCTGGTTCGGGGGACACAACAAGCAATATAATATAATATAATCTATTGTTGTTATATAGTAGATAAATTAAATTATGTTGTTTTACAAAATTCTATCGGTTTTAGATTTTATTAGAGGGAGAGAGTACCAAATCAATGAGGGGAAGAATAATTAGAACAGATCTTAATACTTATCTTAAATATGGACTCATAATTGAATTGAATTGAATTATGGTGTTGGAAGTTCATATAGTTCAACATAATTTATCTACTATATACAATACTATATCCATATCTAGAAGGCATGATTTTAAAATGAGATCACAGTGAGGAAATTATCCAAACCAAATAAACAATACCAAAATCTAAGAATAAATAATAGATTGATATAAATCTACAAAATAACAACGGGGTAACAAATTTAAAAGAAAATACACATATAAATGAATAGAAAATGAAAACTATCTTGGTAATATTTTTTGTCAAACCAAAAAAAAAAAAAAAAATTTTTGTCAAACCAAATTTATTCTAATTTTCAATAGAGAATGGTTCCATTTCCATATGATAAAACGAAAATAACTTTAAGGAAGGGAAAGCATTACAATTGGAAAGAAGAAATACACACCTCTTCCTCATCCACCATTTCATATCTCCAATGAAGAAATTTCCATTGTTAAGTGACAGTGTTATTTGCGTTGATATTTCAGTTTCACTTTGATCTGAAGTTTTATGAGTAGTTGCTGAATTTGATAAGAACATAATTGTAGGAGAGTATTGCGGTGGTAATTTTAAAATGTGAATTTGCAAAATAGATTTCAGAGATAAGAGTTAAGTTAACCATAACTTACAAACGCATTTGAAGTCTCTTTTACGTTTCAAATGCGTTTATAAGTTATGGATAACTCTTATCTTTGATACTCATTTTGCAAATTCACATTTTTCAAATTACCGACGCAACACACTCTCCTACAATTATATTCTTGTCAAATTCATTATGATAAGAACAGAATTGTAGGACAGTGTTGCGGTGGTAATTTAAAAATGTGAATTTGCAAAATCGGTATCAGAGATAAGAGATAACAATAAATTGCAGACACATGTGAAACGTAAAATAGACTCTTTTACGTTTCAAATGTGTTTGCAATCTATGGTTATGTCTTATCTTTAATACCCATTTTGCAAATTCGCATTTTTCAAATTACCGACGCAACACACCCTCCTACAGTTATGTTCTTCTCAAATTTAGCAGCGACATACTCATGAATCAAATCACAATTCAAAGAGACTTCTTGAGATTCGATTCACAAGTAGAAAAATGTTGTGAACTTTTAGCTTTCTATCCATTTGATTCACCGTACAGAGGCGAGTCTCATGATTCAATTCATAGACGGAAAAATTTAGATTTCCATGTGTTTTTTAGTACCAAATTATTTTCAAACAAAAACCCATTTAATTCATTCCAACCCTAAGAAAACATTTGTAACTGATATATTCATCGCTATACAAGGGAATGGAAACTATTTCACTATTAACCCTAATTTCTCTACCGTTCTAACCATAAAAAAACAAACATGCGTGATTTCAAAATGAGATCACAGTGAAGAAAATATCCAAGTCAAATTAACAATACCAAAATCCAAGAATATATAATAGGTTGATATAAATCTACAAAATAATAGGAATGGGGTAACAAATTTAAAAGCAAATAGAAAATGAAAATTATCTTGCTAATATTTTTTGTCAAACCAAATTTATCCTAATTCTAATTCTATTTTTCAGTAGATCATGGTTCCATATGATGAAATTAAAATAACATTAAGGAAGAGAAATCATTAAAATTGAAAAGAAGAAATACACACCTCTTCCTCGTCCACCATTTCATCCGCATTTGCTCCTCAAACAAATAAGTGTTTTTGTTTTCACCAATCTAGTTCGAAAGTCAGTTCTGTCATCAAGTGTTTACAGCTGCACAATTGAGTAAAATACATAAATAAATAAATAATAATAAATAAAATTAAAAAATCCATAATTGAATAACTCCATGTTACAATATATCCAAATACTATACCCATTTTTAGCGAACCATCGCCTCCATACGCTCTTGACACCCCCCCCCCCCCCCCCCTCCCTCCCCTTGTCTATTCAAAGTAGAGGCTATTATGAATTTATGATCTTAAATCCAAATCAAAACTAGTATTTATGCACAAACAAAATCTTTGACCAATATTAGTCAATAAAAAAATCTTTGACTGATTAGTCAAAAAAAGAAAAACTTTGAAGGAAATTAAATATTTTATAATAGTAATATTTTTTATTTAGCATAAATATCTCAACAATATAGATATATTTATTTTAATCCTATCCACTAAAATATTTTATTTTATTTTTCATTAGTTTTTAATTCCTTTTTGTTTCAACAAATTTCTTATTATGATTTTTTTAAATTATCAATATTTTAAATATTTTCTATTTTCTAAAACTGGTATATTTTTTTATTTCTTTTCCCTTTTTGTGAAGCACTAGGGTAAAAATGTACAAAGTGCTGCTCACCTCTTTGATCGGCTTGTGAAGGTGTAAGTTTTTCCCTTGGCTCCATTAAAGCTTTTGTACAGTTGTATATGTTTGTAGATTTCATTCATATGCTTATTAGGGATTTATTAGAGTCTTAGGATGAAACTTGTTGCTTGTATGTTTGTATGGAAAAATCAATCATTTGAATATGTGAAACTTGTCAAATGAATGATCTCATGCAAGAAGTTGTTATGGGTAGTTAAAAAACATAAGAAACTTGTCTTATTGAAGTTGTTGTTCTTTGTGTAACAAAACTATCTTCATGTTTAGTGCCAAAAATAAAGTTTAATTTAGCATTATAGATAAATTTTAGTCTTAATAAAAATTGAATTTATCTATTTGTTGAGTATGAATAGTGTAAAAAAAGCAAGACAAAAAAAAGCACCCTTTATATTGCTAATTGATAAATAACCGTGGTTGTAATATCGTTTATATTGCCTGCCTAAAACCAAAATTAGCCGTGGCTAAATTTTGCAAATAAGGATTAAGCACTCTCAAAAAGTCTTTAGGAGGGCCGATGTAATTGGACATTTGCAGTTTGGTGTAATATATTAAATTTCACATCTCTTAATTTATTTATACTAGTATACAGACCCGTGCCAAGCACGGGTAGAAATGCGTTTATAATTTATTGACTTATAAATAATATATTTACTTTAAATAGAAAATTTAAAATTTTCGTTGCTAATAGAAGATAATTAATAAAAACTACGTAAATATTTACGATCTTATATAATTTAATAATTAAAATAATATTTTGTGATAAAAACTGACTGTAAAATTTATGTATAGTGTCATAGATTTTTTTAAGGAAGATTACTATAGTTTGTATTTTTTTTATCAGATTAAAAATGTATAATTGTTGTTGTTTCTATTATTCTCCACCAAAAGAATTATGAAGTTGATGGAAAATAATTTCTCTATGGGATATATGGAAGAGACATTGAAGCTTCGTAGAAAGGCTTTGAGGTGAATATGAATTAAAAAAAAATGTCAGTATATCAATATATGAGTAGAAATATAGACTACAATATAAGTAACAAAAAAAGATTCTCGTATTAATATTTAAGCAGAAATATCACTAAAAATATAGATTCCGCAAAAATTATAAAATAAATAGATCTTCGTATTAATATATGAGTAAAAATATAGATCTAATTATAAATTTTTTAAAAAAATAGGGGCCCGTATTGATGTATGAATTGAAATATAGACCATGTAGAAAGAAAAAAAAATTAAAAAAGGCTTTCGTATTAATATGTGAGTAGAAATATAAATTATAATATAAAATGCAAAAAATAAAATAGATCCCGTATTAATATATGAAAAGAAATATAAGTTTATGTAGTTAAAAATATAGTACTCGTATATATTAATATGAGTAAAAATTACAACAACAACAAAGATGGGTCTTCAAATTAATATATATTAATAGAAATATAAATTATCGTAGAAATTACAAAAAAAATAAAGTCATTTGTATTAATATATGAGTAGAAATATGTATCATAGACATTTTTAATAAAAAATAGGCATCCATATTGATGTATGAGTAGAAATATAGATCTCGTAGAAAGAAAAAAAAAAGGTCTTCGTATTAAGATGGGATGAGTACAAATATAAACTATAATATATATTACAAAAATAAAATAGATCATGTATTAATGTAAAATATAGATTCCGTAAAAACTATAAAAATAAAAATAAAAAGATAGCTTCCGACTCCGTATTAATAAATGAGCACAAAATACGTCTCCGCGGAAATTGCAATAAAAAATACGCAGCAGTATTAATATATAAATAGAAATATAAGTCATCTAAAAAAAATAGTTTCGCGTATTAATATGAGTAGAAATCTAGATTTTTGCAAAAAAAATGTAAAAAAATGGTTATTCGTATTAATAGAGTGACTAAACTTAACAAACAATGGTTTTACGTGAGCATCACATGGGTTACAATTTTCAAAGTTTAGTTCAATGTGTAATATAATGATGTCTATAACTAAATTATGGATTAAAAGCACACTGCACATTTTTTGTGTTATTTGTATTTTTTCACATGATAGAGTACAACATAAGTCTTTTAAATAAGTACAAAATATTTAAATAAATCTACAATCATGATCATTGTTTATGAAATTTCAAATTAACAACCACATACAAAAATAAGAAGTATGAAAATCTTCATCTCCCGTCATCTCTCAAATAGATGAACAAATATTTGTCCCTCAGAAATAAAATCAAACTTAAATTTGATAACAATTTTAGGGACAAATTGTTTGAAATAGAGAATCAACTATACTTATTGAAAAACTATAACATAAGAAATGCTTCAAAGCTCTTCAAGAAACCATCAATTGTATGAGAGAATAAGAAATAAGTAGAGAATATTATTGATTCGTCAAGTTCAATTGCAACTATTTTGGTATTAATTCATTCTTTTCATAGTATTTCTACACATTTACAAATAAAATATAAATGAAAAAGTAAGATCCGTATATTATTGATCTGTCAAGTTCAATTGCAACCATTTCGATATTAATTAATTCTTTTCATAACCTTTCTACACATTTACAAATAAAATATAAATGAAAAAGTAAGCTCCGTATAAATCACACACACACACATATATATAGATATTTCCGTAAAATTTTTAAAAGTAAACCCCGTATAAATTACATAATAAATAACATAGGTCCCGTTAAAATACAAAAAAAAAATGGTTCATGTATTAATATATGAGTCATGTACAAATGTTTTAAAATAAAGGCTCCCAAAAACAAAACAAAACAAAATCAAATTGACATTTCATATTTCCATTTTGAATAGAAATGTTGCATTTTCTGCCTTCAGGATGTGTCATAACTAAGGTGTGGAGATTAATTTTCAGTTGGATGGGGACCAAGGTTAATGTTTGTGATAATGTTTCTACTCATTTATTGGCATTTGGAGATTTATGTAAAGGTAAGAATAGCCAAAGATTTAAGCATATTATTTGGTTGGCAACAACGTGGATCATCTGGTGAACACGAAACAACATAAACTTTAACTTCCCCCGCTTAATTTCCTTTTCTTTTTTTTTCTTCATGTTTTTCTTATATAAACTTTAATTTTACTGAAATCATTAATTTTAATTAATTTACTTTCATAATTTTTTTATTGAAATAATTTTAATTTTTGGAGAAAATATCCAATTTTCAATACTACTACTATAAGATCAACCAAAAGAGTCAAACAAACAAAACTAATTAAATGATAGTCAAATTTCAATTGACTCTATTGCGTATTCATTTGAACAATAAAAAATTTCTTCTATATAAATATTTCAAAACTCTAATTAATTCGAATTTAATTACAATAAAATCAAAAGTTTATAAATCTTGAAACTGTCAATATAATCTTGAAAGTTCAAAGAGGAACCCTGAATCATCTGGAAAAAATAAAAGATTTGGATTAGAAAAAAGATCACATTCAAGTTTATAAAGAAATTAATAACAAAAATAACTAACTAAATAGAAAAGAATAAATGATAGATTCATGAACATGCAGTGGACTTACCAAGGGAAAAGAGAATGACCAGATGAAGCATATGTATAAAAATTCACTTCCAAATCTGCAAGGAGAAAAAACCCAAAATACTAATAAACTTTAGTCCTTAAAAAATAGAAAAAAATATATAAATTTATTTTTCTTCCTTATTTATATGCACTTTCGATCTAATAGAAAATATATACATAAAATACAACAATTAGCACAAATTGCATCTCATTCATTTAATACACCACCACAAAAAATAATAAAAGAGAAACACAAATTGCATCTTATTCACTTAATAAACGTTTAAGAAATTCCATGATTCTACACAAACAACTTTAACCAATACATTCTATGAATCTTTCGAAGAAGTTATTTCAGAAATTTTACAAATTGAATTGTATTTTGAAGGCATTTTCTTAAAAATTCGGGTAAATAAATAGCAATTTAAAATTACAAAAGAGAAATAAAATAACGAAAAGAAGGGATTTGAAAAATTGTGAGTTGTAGTGTTCACACAAAGAATCAGTATATATAGAGGGAAAAAATGGACATATAAGTAATTTTGTATTTAATATCCAATTAAAACCAATTATTACACAATTAGTCAACAAAATAAATTCCATGATTCATCTAGTGATTCTCTTTTCCATTGGTAATAAATTCCGTAATTAATTCTTATACCACTCATTTTTCAAAAAAGGAAATTCCATGAATCATTTTATTTATAAAAAAAAATTCAAACAAACTAAATAAAAGATTTTCAATTTTTTTGTTGATGTATATAATTGAAAAATTATTTTTTTCTATCATTTTTTTTATATTGTACTGTTTATTTGTATCTTTGCTAAATTTTTTAAAGATTTATGTATATTTTTGTAGGAAATCAATAATTAACTCACAAACTTTTGAAAGAAGCGAAAAATCTCATAAAAACAGTAAATGCAAAGTAATCGTTGGTATGGAAAAAATAATTAAATCAATGATCTCATTTAATATTTTTCAAATTGATTTGAATAAATCGAATAGACTTTTAGTAATTTATTAATTGTAATTTTTTTTTGAAAATAATAAAATAATCTGTTCACATTATTTCGTGAAATAAAACTCTTTTAAAAATTATTTTTACAAAAAACTTATTTTTATAAAATATACAAAATTGTTATAATTTTTATAATATGTTAGAAATTATATTATTTATTATTTTTTTAACCTTTACTATTTTTTGTATATATAACCCGTTAAGTATAATTTATATATATAGGGGCTTACCCAAAAAAATATAGGTTGTTATAATTTTTATAAATGTTTACAGATTTATACAACTTGTTTACTATTTTTTGTTGATTAAAAAAATATTTAGTTTCTAAAAAAAGGTTTTGTTTGCAAAGAATATATTAATTTTAATTTAAAAATTATTTGTATTTGAACAATAATAATTTAAATATGAAAATAATAATTTAATTGAAATAAATGAATTCAAGATATTTATAGTAATTTAAATAAGAAAATAATATAATTTATTTTAATCAACAGGATTTAAAATAATAGTGTTAATTTGAATATGAAAATCTATATTTGGAACCTATCATGATTATGCTTTTATTATTTTATTTGATGCTGATTCTTTGATTAATTACTTATGAGTATTTATTGTCAAAACAATGTGAGAAGAGAATTGATATGGATGTGCCATGTGTACAATATACCTTGAAAAAAAGGTCCTAAATAATATATATATAGATTACTACTATATAAAATAAAATTTGAGGCCTTCGTTTTTAGGAGGTCCGATGTCACGACACACATTGGACATGTGTTCGGGCCGGGCCTCCATTTTTATCATAATTTTTTTAAAACGATGTTTATTTTATAAAAACTTATACAAACCAACACACAGTCACACATAAATAAAACAATATAATATTTTAAAAAAATCTTAAACAAAGTTGGACCCAATAATAGCAATAATTAAGAAGACCCTAATAAAAAAAACGACAATAAATATGATAATTTACCCAAAATAGATCAAACACGGGCAATACTAATGCTACAGAAAGATATCAAGATTCAAACTCTATTGTGACATTTTAGAAATGAGGAGTGAAACAACTCTTATCAATATTTTCTCTAACAATCACTCTTTAATCGGTTGAAATTTGTGTAGGTCCCTCATTTAGAAATAGGTCCACATAAAGTTGTTAGACTCATGTTGAAAGAGAATATTGAAAAGAGAGTGTTGTTAGCATTCTTCTATAGATTAACAAATGCCCTTAGAACATTATTCAAAGAAAAATGTATATTTATTAGCTGGAAATGTCGGAGATTGGATAACCCGGGTGCAGTTCTAAACTTAAAATACCACATCCGTAAGTATAAACCGGATGTAATGGTATTGTATGAGACTTTGACTAATTCGAATAAAACAAATGAGTTGCGTTTTGTGTTGGATTTTGATTCCTTTTTGCTGTTGATCGTGATTGAAGGGGCAGTGGTGTCGCTGTTTATCATTGTGACGGCTACTTATGTGCAAATGATATTATGAACAAGTTGAACTCATGTGCTTCAGATTTAAGTCGTTGGAGCAAAGACAACTTCCATAATTTACGTAAATAATTTGATTCCTATCATAAGAAGCTGAAGCGTGTTCGTAACAATGTTGAGGAGTCAAATATCAATTATTTTAATGCTTTGAAACGACGATTGGCAGAATGGCAGTCCTTCTTAATCAAGAGGATTTATTTTGGAGACAAAGAGCCAAGACTTTTTGGTACAAGGACGGAGATTTGAATACTAAAGTTTTTCATACAGCTACTACGGTGAGAAAGAAAGTAAATCAAATTGAAGTCTTAACCGATAATAATAATGTTGAATGCTGAATTTAGGAAGGTATGGTGGCTTATTCGGAAGGCAGAAGACAGAGGTGGTATTCATGAAGTTAAAATTTGCAGGAATGCGCCTATTATTTCACATCTTTTTGCATATGACTGCTTCCTTTTCTTTCGAGCATCAAATAATGAAGTTGTGACCATGAAGAATATTCGTAACACTTATGAAGCTGCTTCAGGCTAGGGAATCAATTTACATAAGTCTGAAATTTTTTGTAGCAGGAATGTTCCTTCAACTGTCCAAAACTCTGTTGCCGATATTCTTGGAGTGCAAGATGTGCTTAGGACAGGTAAATACCTTGGCTTACCGTCAATGGTGGGGCGAAGCTGAAAAGCGACATCCTGATTTATTAAAGATAGAATTTTGAAGAAAATTAATTCTTGGAGCAGTAGATGTTTTTCTCAAGCAAACAGATAAATAATGATTAAATCGGTTCTTGAATCTACTCGTCTTATGTTATGAGAATCTTCTTAACTACGTCATCTCTATGTGATGAGATTGAAAAGGGGATGAACTCTTTTTGGTGGGGTCATAATAGAGTAGAGAACAGTCTAAAGGTATTCGTTGGCTCTCATGGAAGAGGTTAGCTATGCAAAATAGTCTAATCACTAAACTTTTCAAAGCCAAATATTATTCAAGAAGTGATTTTCTCGACTCCAACATCGGGCACAACCCAAGTTACGTGTGGCGAAGCATTTGGAGTGCAAAGTTCATGGTGCGTAGTACTAGTAGTTATAAGTGGAATATTGGGACTGGTAATGACATTTCAGTCTGGGAGCATAGATGGGTCTATGATGATTCAGTTCTTACAATGCCTATGCATCTGAATTCAACCTTAACCGATCTGACAGTTTCAGACCTGTTAGTGTTAAACGAAAAGAGATGGAACACGGCTCTTATTAGAACAGCTTTTTATGATAGCAGCGCAGAAAAATCTTGTACACTCCTTTAATAAACTCGGGCATTAAAGATAAAGTGATCTGGAGGTTTGCGAAGAACGAGATCTGCTCTGTCAAGAGCGCGTATTGATCGGTACTGTATTGATGCCATTGGTTTGCGAGTACCGGGTCAGTGGTATTTAATTTGGTGATCTTAAGTCCCACCAAAAATTAAGAATTTTATGTCGCGGCTATGTCACAACTGTATTCCAACGAGAGTTCGACTTATACATAAATGATTTAATTGTCCTTGCAATTGTGTGCTCTGTGAGAATGGGAATGAAGACACCATACATGTTTTCTTCCTATGTAATAATACTTACAGGATCATACTAGTATATCAGATATTATCTTTTCCATTTTGCAGGCTTATAATGAAGACCAAGTTGCTCATTTTATAATTGTTCTATGGAGTATATGGAAGCAGAGGAACAATAAGGTTTGGCACAATAATTCAGAATCGGTGCATGTAGTATGTGTTTGCGCGACTACACTGTTGGTTGATTGGAGAGGAGCACAGAACCAACACATTCTGAATAATTCTCAGCTGCAGCAAAGGAGTGTAACTAAGTGGGTAAGGCCTCAATGTGGTCGGTATAAATGCAATATCGATGCATCCTTTTCTATACAACATAATAAGGTTGGTATAAGTATGTGTATCCGAGACGACCAGGGTCAGTTTGTTCCAACTAAAACGGGATGGATTTTGCCAATTATTGAAGTGGATATAGGGGAAGCTCTCGGCCTTCTTAGTGCGTTAAATTGGGTTAACGAATTATGCTTGGAGGATGTTGATTTCAAGCTTGATTCCCGGAATATCGTTACAAGATTTCATAACAAATGAGAAGATATCTCTGAGTTTGGTGATGTTATCAGAGATTGCTTACTTATGTACAACTAATATTTTAGAAACTCGTGTGTTGAGTTTGTTAGAAAACACGCCAATAAAGTCACTCACGCTTTAGCAAGAGTGGCCACATTTCTAGCTACTTTTCACCTCTGTATTGATGTACCTACTTGTGTTCGTAACATTATTAATAATGAAATCCTCTAAGCATATTTCTGTCCAAAAAAATGTATATTTATTACTTTAACAAGCAGTTGACTTATATTTCTAAGATAAAATTATTTTAGATTTTTTAAACAATGGCCTTAGTCATTCATTGGCGTGACCATTTGTGAATTTGCAAATCAAATGCAATTCCACATTGAGAAACAATGCATATAATTTGCAGGCAGAAATTCTGCAGGTCACTGTTAAGAACTCTACAAGTAGAAAAGATAATTTTACAAGACTAACAACCAGAGAACATCTTAAACAAATGAACAAAGCCCCAAAGGTCACTCATTTTACTGAAACAGATGGTCATTTTCTTTAAACTCAAGCTTCATTTTAGCATATGCAATAGCACAACAATCAACCAACTTCAAACTTAAAAAATTGTTTTGAGATGTAATTTCAATGTGTATCTTGTACTCTAATGAAGAAAAAAAAAACACCATTGAAATGATTTTTGAAGTTCAAATAAAGAACCAACCTATTGAAAACTTTGCACACATATTTGTCCCCGCATCATCAAGTTATATAAGCAAACAGTAACCAAAGAGTAAATCTCAGTTTTACATACCATGAAATCTGGAGTTTTAAAAGGAAATAGCATTATCCAAGAGTATGTAAATAAAAATAAATGTTATTTCCCCTAGTAATGGAAATCAAACAGCAAGTAGAGAATGCCATGTCCTCATTTTCTCATTGAACTTAGCTGACCACTAGTATGGTCTGTATCGCATGGATCGTCTAAACCTTGGAACGATTCTGCAAATCAAAATGATTAAAATTCAGTACTAGGATTGTGGTGTGAAACTTGAAGAAATATGCTCAATAACTTGACATAAGCTTTAAGGTAGGTTGCAATAATATTCTGTTTTCATTTTGTTTTCGCTTATAATAATTAGAAAAATGTCACTTCATTTTCTATTTCAAATGTGTAAGAGTGAAATAACTAGTATTTTATTGTTTTCACTATTCGACCAAAAATATTAGTTTTACTCATTCAAATCCAAGTTGTTTTAGTTTCTCGTATTCACTTACCCATAACCAGGTCTAGGATACAATGGAGGTGGCCTTCTGGATCTTAAAATACAAGAGTATCTCCCGGAATAATGGTTCATTCCGGGAATATTTGTCCGCTTAGCACAGACCTGCAATGCAAACTAGAATTTAAGTACATAACACTAATTTGAAAACTAACAGAGAGACTAAATGTATTTACAGTTTTACACAGATTGTCTGATACATACCTTTATTTTTCGCCCATGAAGCACAGACTCGTTAAGCAGTAATGCCTTGGGAACGGCATCGATGTTGAGGAACTCAACATATGCACAGCCTTTCGGTAGACTAAATTCATTCATCAGAATAGTGACTCTATTCACTACCCCACATGATTGAAAATGCCTTCTAACAATTTCAGCCGTACACGCATAGTCAACCTAAATCACAATTTTGAACCTATGTTATATGTTAACAAATCAAAATATTCAGTTGAAGATTTAAAAAATTATGATTGAAATTACAATTTCCGAGAAAAAGAAATTCAACATGCATTAGATGTGTGAAAGTAAGACATCACTACTCTCAAGGTATCAAATACATGCACATGCAAGTGGTCCTATGCAAGCAGCAAGAGGATCATGCAAAGCTTAAATTGAAAATAACTACTAAAAATATAGAACAAGCATGATACAGCTGGATACTTAACCAAGCAGGTAGGGTATACATCTCATTCTATTAATTTGTGGTTACGAACGCTTTCCATTTTAATGATTTTCCAGGTATGTTAACAGTCCCACATTGGATATGACCTGGGAATATGTTTATAAATTGTCAACAATCTTCACCTAAAAAGTTGTTTATGTTGGGTTGAGTTTGAGTCGACCCAGATTCTAAGATGGTATCGAAGAGTATACAAAATCCTATTGGCCACACTATCGGGTCTCCCAACCCAAATTCTAATACTGCCGTCAAGAAATTAAGTCCTCTTGAAATTCTTATGAACGATAAATGTATAAGAGTCTGTTTTCAGGGTTTGGAGGGTAGGGAAGGGCTTTTAAGGGAGGGGATGAGAAAACACTAAAGAGAAACCTTACACCTTATTTAAGAGTGTTTTTTCAGAGAATGAAAAATAAATGATTATGATTTATGTCTTTTTAATTTTGAGAGTATACAGCAACGGTTAAATTGAAGAATTTATCTAAGCCCTCCAAAATTCTCCTTCAATAATTTCGAGTTATGATAATTCCCACAAATTACGGAGATTTTATATTGTGAAGAAAAATAAACTCCCTAAAGCCATCCCATCCTAAACTCTCAAACAGGCCCTTAAGGACATGCTCCCTGTTTCAGTCCATGTTGTTGATGGTAGAAGCCAACAATCCGCCAATAAACATGCAATTGTGGGCTATGGCGCATCCATGGCGGGAATCCCTTCACAAATTGGCTATGGCGGTCATCAAAAAATCTTCCATGGCAGCGTCATGGCCGCCATGTAAGAACACTGGTTCAGTAAAGGCACACCTTTAGCATATGGAAGAGGCACACGGCTCATTGACCCCTTTGGGCTACACTTACAAGAGAATCAGACTAGTGGAAAAGCAAGACTTCAATTTTTTGGGTATTAACTATTAAGTAAAGGTATACAGTGCAAAGAATGAAGCAAAATGGTAAAATTTGAAGCTTCTCAACAACCTAAAACTAAGAGCCGTTCTTAGATATTTTTTCCTTCTCTATTCTAATTTGGCTGCAATTTTCAACCAAAGGACTGCAAGCTAGCACAGAACAATCAGCATGCATTTCACTGTTGAGCTCTAAAAAGTTACGTTAACCCTCAAATTCATCGTATGCAAGCTAAGATCAACTTTGAGCATATTATATTTTACCAATACACATAGACGTATAAAATAAAATGCAAATTCATGTCAAGTATTTAAATATAGCAGAAATGAAATGAACAGAGACAGAATAAAGGAATTAGCATCTTACATTTCCAACATAGATAGACCGAGAATCAACTTCCGCCGTCACAGACTGACTTGCAGATGAACCAGATGAGCCTTCAACAAAATTACAAAAATAAAAGATAATTTAACAGAAAGATGTTTATCTTGTCCTTAAATGGCTCAAAAATATAATATAATATAATATTTAAGGAACAGCATTACAAATGACAAGTATCTAAACAGTCATATATGCCTTATAATTCAAGAAGGACAAGAGGCCCATTTCTTTAAGTTGAAAATAACACAAGATTTGTTCATGGAAAAATCCTTTGAAATCAAACAGCAAAATATATAACCTATTATGTTAGCCCAATTATCACACCTTCCCTTCATACACACCCTTCTACAACTCTCTACAATCCCCATTACCGACAGGTGACAACTGCTAATAGGTCTTGTTGTCTACCAAAGGATTGTGCCATTTCATCTTCCTTTCACATCCCTCATGATGTAGTATTTTTTTCAATAAAATTAACATAAAAGAATGCTGATGTTCTTTCCTTAAAATAAATACCATAGTTGACCTCCTTCGCCCATGCCGAGCTCAACACTTTTTCAAAAAAGTATAATGTCATTTTCCACTAAATCGCCAATCCTTCTCGCTGAGTTGAGATCCTTTCCATTTCTTCAAGTAAATGGTCATCTCTATTACAATGGTTTAGGTGTATAAAGGCCTGATTAATGTCAGCAACTTTAAAAATGTATGTTTATATATCCTTTGTACACACCAAAACCATAGTAATGGACTTATCCATTTATTGAGAAATGGAGAGGATCTTCATTCATTCTCCCTAACACAAGTTCTCACACAACCAATACACCAAACAAAGTGTAATTTTCAAACGATATTCAAACTACATATTTTAAAAGGAAATATTTTTTATCATTGAAATCAATTTTCACACAAGTTCGTTTTATAAATTTTTTACCTTTATTTGCATTTATGAAATGTTAATTCCCACTAGATTTTGTTTTTACCAGCAATCACTCTCACCCAAAAGGCCAATTTCCTTCAAAAACCCTAAATTTTCCATATCAAACAGGTAAATTGAAAGCGGGTATAAAATCATATCGCATCCATAGTGGCATACCTTTGGCTGAAGATGCACCTTTTACGAACTGCATCGTTGGTCGTACTCTACCTTTGGATGAAGATGCGCCTTTTACGGATGTCGTAACAGCAGGATCTGTATAGATACCCTACTAGCACCTCAGCTCACCACAATCGTTGGTGATCCTGAGAATTTTTTCGGTAATCTCTGATACTAATTTTGGTATTAAAAAGGAGAAGAGCACAATCAATCTGAATTACCAACAAATTAAATCAATGAAATACGAGATATAGATTTAATTGCAGTCACAATTTCACAAATTAAGTAAACCAACACAAATACAAAAATGAGCAAAGAGAACTTAACATGCACAAGACGAATGCCAATAATAGAGAGAGTTACCGATAGGGGGGCGAGGGAGATGAAGATGAATAACCCGAGTTGAGAAAGAAAAACTGCCTTAAGGGTTTTTTATCGAGAGTTGAGTCATCCACATTTTGACCAATTTTTAGGAAAAAATCGTCAAACCTCCTTTACCAATGGTTCGTTCCATACAATTAAGATAAAGTAAAGTTTGACTATCGTTCCCCTCATACTTTTGGTACTTTATCTCACTTTTTATATAGTAAATTACTAAAATGCGTATTATATAAAAAGTGAGATAAAGTACCAAAAGTATGAGGGGAACGATAGTCAAACTTTACTTTATATTAATTGTATGGAACGAACCATTGGTAAAGGATGTTTGACGTTTTTTCCTAAAAATTTGTCAAAATGTGGATGACTCAACTCTCGATAAAAAACTCTTAAGGCAGTTTTTCTTTCTCAACTCGGGTTGTTCATCTTCATCTCCCTCGCCCCCCTATCGGTAAATCTCTCCTTTACTGGCATTCGTCTTGTGCATGTTAAGTTCTCTTTGCTCATTTAATATAATTTATTGTGCTTTTTGTTAGCAATATAATAAAACCACATTTAATATAATATAATCTGTTGCTGAATAAGAGATTATGTTGTTTTGTTAAACTCTACATTTAAGTTAGTTTTAAATTTTACATTATAAAAAGAGAAAGATATTAAGATAATGAACCAAATTAAGAAGACGGACAATAATTAGAATTGATTTTATCTTATTTGTATGGAACAAACAAAGTTACCAGCCTATCTGAAGGTTAGACATTTTTACGAAAAATGGTTGACCCGATTCTCTATAGAACCCTTTCAAACTATTTTACTCTCTCAACATGAGTCGTTTTTCATCTTTCTTTCTCTTGCACACGTTACCTTGTAATTCCCTCTTTTATCATTTTGCCAGCTGTCTTGTGCATATTAATTTCTCTTTGTTCATGTCTCTATCCTTGTTATTACGTTTTATCTTGTGAAATTACGGACTCTACTTCAATGTATATCTCGTCATTGAATTAATTTGTCCGGAACTTTGAAATCAAATTGATTGTACTCTTATCACTTTCTATACCAAGATTAGATAAATAAATCAGACACAAGAAAAGTACAAAGATCACTAATGATCATGGGGTGGCAATGCTCTAGTAGGGTATCTATACAGAACCTGTCATTACGGCATATAATGCAATTCGTCGAGTAGCCTAGAGTTTGATCATTGATTTCCTTGTCTTTTTATTAAGCAAAAGTTTAATCAGATCGGTGGGAGCCTGTGCATAAGAACTTTTGTGTGAGAGTATGTATTAGAGATATATAATATAAAAACCATGTAGACACAGTAAAATAAATAAATAAATAAATAAATGATTTTTTGTGAACATTGTGAATATTATTAGACAACAAGAAGTTCAAATACAATTAAACTTTCAATTGATTCAAGTACTGAAACCACATGAATCAAGATGTGGTCTATTTGGAGCCTTTTGAATTTCATTCAAAAAATTAAACTCCAAAAATCATAGAAGAAGATGGTCCCGTTGGATCTTATTGAGGCAGGAATAAGACAGGAATAACTGAGGATATTCAAACAAGCCTAGGTCAATTAAACATTATTCTTGTAGCAAGTGGTATCATGGATTTTCAATTTATAGGAGGTAGCTATGGGATCTGTAACGGGAGAGAATATCACCCAGTTTGTTGCAGTGTTGTCGGTGACGGACTATTACGGAAGGCCAAAAATCTACAACATAAACATGCCATTTTGGCCTATAGCAATTGTTGGAAAATCTGCCACGCCATTCCGCTATGGCTTCCATTTAACAACACTGGTTGGTTGAATATGCCACCGATCAACATCAACCTATTGATCTAGTATGTACATCTAGAGGAGTATATATGCAAGAAGGAAATTTGAACTTGAGCTTAGTAGGGCTGTGTTGTCTACACTTCAAGTCCAAAGGACTCTTCATGAGAGGGCATGTTAGAGACATAGGGCCTGTTTGGATTTACTTATTTGAGCTTACCTATTGACATAAATTTTGTGAGATTGTTTAAGAGAACTTACGAAAACAGCTTATGACAAACCTTATAATTTTTTTCAGCTTATTTTCAGAAGTTCTCTAATATAACTTATGAAAACAACTCTTAGTAAGTATAAAAACAAATTATCTTTTACTATAAAAATAGCTTATTATGTAAGCGCTTGTGCTATAAATTGCATAGGTTTTCACCTAACAACTAAAGCTTATGGGATAGTTTGTTCATGATAATTATTCTTGTTCAAATTTATCAAATACTTAATTAAAACCATGAAAACAATCACAAACACAAGTACCTAATTATATTAACACTGACTAATTGGTTTCTTGTTCAGATTTCACTTTCACTTTCACTTTCAGAATGAAAACAATAAAGGGAAGAAATTGAAATTGATGGTTCATAGCTCATATAGTATTGAACAAAATAAACACACCTCTTCCTCTTCATGAAACTTGCTAATATCTGAAGGTGGTGGTGGTGGCGGTGGCGCCGCCTGTGTTGAGGTTTCTCGTCCATGTCGGCTCTGTGATCGTGTTCCATCCTTCTCCCTTAAGACGTTCCACAAGAGAACGCCGAATCCGGCACTTAACCCATTCATTTTCATTTATGGTGTATCATGTGTTAATTATTATAACATTATATTGAAATTACAAATATGTCCTTTTCTCGAAATTGGATTTTTCATCTAGCTAAAGAATAAATTTTTGTTTTAATAGTTTAAGAGTTAAAAATTTCATTTTTAAGGTGGATAAATGATGCATAAAAAAAAAAGTAGGATGACCGTGGCTGGGTTGAGTCCCGATCCACCACATATGTAATGCAATGTCCCATTAAATGAGTTAAGTTTACCCGAAGGCTAAAGAGCAATTCTACTATGGTCACAATCACAACCCATAGCCGTAGGTACACGTACATAAATGATAAAAATTAAATCATAAATAATTTGGTTATATCAATTGATATCAATTAATCCTTTGAACTTTAAATTTCATTCAGATTTGCATGTGTGTCTAAATTTAAATAGTTTGTGTCTGTGAAAGTGTTTCTCTGGCTAAAACTGATTTGGATTTTTCCCCAAATTGGTTTTGTTCTGACAATCTAAACTTTTATGATTAGACGATTATAAATTTATGACTGCACGACTACATGCAATCACTGACTGCATGGAATATTTTATGTGGTTAAAATCCATAATCTTGTGGTGCATGTGAGTTTTAGTAGTATTTTGTTACCTTTTTGCATGCTCAAAAATTGAAAGGTTAAGAGATTTTTTCCATAATGTTTCATGTTTACATATTGAGTTTAATCTACATGCTCTCGGTGTAAATTATTTTTACACGGATGTTCAATAGAAATCTGTTATTCCTCCATATTATTAAAGTGAGATGTAGTGAAGTGATTTGACCGAGTACATTGGATGGTAGTATAAAATTATTTTACACTGTTAATATATATCATCTAAATACCAACTTTGTGAATATTGAAGGGTTCATAGACTACCACAACATGATCAAAGGTTCAAATCTAAGCTTATAAATATGTTCGCATTTAGATTGTCTAATAGAAATAAAAATCAATTGTATAAATTTCTGTAAATGCTTTTGTTGTTGAACATAAAAGTTAGCTAAGTATTGCCTAATACTTCAAAGAATGTTAATTATGTTGTTTTAGGGAGTTGAGTTACTAAACTATAAAATGCATAAATAAAAGATAAAAATATAAAGATGAAGAGATAAAAATGTGTAGAATAGCTTGATTAATTGTGTCTTAAAAATATATATAAAGTCTAGTATTTATAGACAAACACAAGTCCTACTAGCCAAAACGACGTAGCCTACAAAAGTACGTAGGCCTTACTTGTTTATTTACGTGAGTTATGTGTGAGTTCTCTTGCTATTAGGGATGTGTGCATGATTTGGCTTGAGGCTTCTGTTTCGTGGCATATTTTGTTGATCTTATCCACATATGTGCAACTATCTTTAGAATGTGGCTTCGTGTGGTGGCCCTATAAATATTTTTTTTGACGCAATCAAACTTATGGTATTTCATTCATAATCAAAGTAGCAATACATATGGGAATATAATCAAAAGTGATGCGAGAAGCATGGGAAAGAGCTGCTCTTGCCAAAGCATGAGCGCTACCGTTTGCTTGCCGCCTAGTAAAAGTAACCACATAGTTACTATGAGAAAAGAGCATAGATTTACAATCAACAATTAGTAATCCATATTCCGAATGATTGTCTTTGGAGCTATTTATGTCGTCCACCACCGTTTTGCAATCCAACTCAAAAATCACCTTCCTATATCCAAGCATAGCCATCCACAAAATTCCTTGTTGTAATGCCCAAGCCTCTGCCTCTGTAGGTGTCATAACCGCATTAATGTGAGTTGACATTGTTGTAATGAACTGTCCTTCTGCGTTGCGAACACAAGCTCCCATACTAGTTTTCATTTCCGGCGAGAAAATGGCAGCGTCGAGGTTACATTTAACATACTCAGCTGGCGGTGGGCACCATTTTACATGTTGCAATGTTGGTCTTGCTGTCGGTATCCTGCTGTCAACTGCCTGCGCATTTTGCCACGTCTGGATCAGCCCTCTTGCTCGTGCTATAACCTGTTCTGGTACCTCCTGCTTGCCTTCCCATAGATGCAAGTTCCTCCTATGCCACATGCTCCAAGCTGTTATAGCAAAACTCACCAATTGGCTTTGATCAAGATTTTTCCAAAGCTTTGTGTAAAAACCATTAAAATTAGTCACATGCTGCATAATGGATTCAAGATTATCCCATAAATTTAACTTCCTCCAACAACTTACATTATCACTGCAAGATAGAAAAATATGCCAATTATCTTCAAGGTAAGTGTTACACACTACACAATTAGACTGACAGTTAACTCCCTTACATAATAATCTTTGTCTATTAGGGAGACAATCCCTCCCAAGCCTCCACATAAAATGCTTAACCTTAGGAGGGATAGGTAGTGACCAAAGGTGATTCCAATCTCCTTCAACCTTCCAATCCTCCCTATCCAACAACATATCCACACATACCCGGTAAGCACTTTTAACCGTGTAGAATCCTCGTTTCTCAAAGCGCCATATCATTTCATCATTTGTTCCATAGCTCACAAGAGGAATATGAAGAAATTCTTGTGCATCTCTGTCATTAAACATATTAGTAACCATTTGAGTCTTCCAACAACCCCATTCCTCATCAATAAGATCACTAACCATGCACCCCTCTGATTGGTGATTGGAGGGTGTTGTTACATGTGGATTTCGCTCATTTCTAAGCCACGGACTATTCCAAATTGGTATAGAAGATCCATCTCCAATTCTCCATCGGTAACCTTCTCTTAACACTATTCGGGAGGACCATATGCTACGCCATACATAACTAGGATTATGTCCCAAGGACGAATCCAAAAAGTTCCCATTTGAAAAATATTTAGCTTTGAAAATACGTGACACCATAGCATCTGGATTGGTTAAAAAATTCCAACCCTGCTTCCCCAACATTGCTAAGTTGAAACCACCCCATTCCTTCCTCATAGTAAGCCTATCCCAACTCATCCACCTAATTCCTTTTTGATCGGGTCCTTTCGCGCCCCACCAAAATGAATTTAACATCTTTTCAATCTCCTCTCCCAATGAAGTTGGAAGTAAATAAACTCCCATGCAATATGAAGGAATAGCCTGGGCAACCGACTTTATTAAGACTTCCTTCCCTGCTTGGGACAACATTTTACTACTCCAGCAAGATATTCTTTTCCATATACGATCTTTTATATAGTGAAAAATGGATTTCTTGCTTCTTCCAATCATGGATGGAAGACCAAGATACTTGCCTGTACCAAGTCCTTCATTGACCTGTAAAATATTGGAGAGATTTTCTTTTATATGTGGTGCAACATTTTTACTAAAAAATATTTCTGACTTGTTCATATTAATCATCTGACCGGAGGCATTAGCATAAGTATCTAAAACTCCTTTTAGAACATTTGTTTCAGACTCATTTGCTCTAAAAAATAGGAAGCTATCATCGGCAAATAAAAGGTGACTAATGGATGGAGCTCGTCTGCATACCTTGATACCATGTAGCAAACCTTGTCTTTCACTTTGCTTGGTGGCCCTATAAATATGGAATACGAATAAATTGTCAATTACTACCTATTAGGTTTTAGTGAGTTTTGAATAAGTTTGGTATTTTTACGATCATGTGAGTTTTAAATAAGTTTGATATTTTTATGATCATCGTAGACCTCACTGAACTTAACAAAAAATTGACTCACTTACATTCGCCTAACCTACTATCGATTGTTGAAGACAACAAATATTTTCATCAACCTTTCGTTTTGTTTTGTTATTGTGTCAAATTTTATTACGTTTCCCTTCTAATGGTTGTGTGTGATTATTGCTTTGTGTTGACAATATTCTAAATCTATGAATATGTGCTTGACAATATTCTTTTGGTACACTACAAGACACTATTTAGAGTGGGATGAGGGTTATCCTATCCTATCCTATTTCTTTCTAATGTTTGATGAATCTAAAATTAATGCGATCTCTATGTTATTGTAAGTCCTAAAGAAACCAAGCAACAATTTACGGGGTTTGTTGCTTATTTTTCTGTTATGATGCACAGCATGCCAATTTTTATTTTAGTAGATTTTTTTTAGTTGAGTTTTATCTTTTGTTTTGCCTTACTTTATTTAAACGTGCTCGTTTGTGTGATCGATATTCTCTTCTTTATTTTTTGTGATCGATATTCTCGACTGTGCAAATATAAATAACTATTTAATCTTATTTTTTATTGGATTTAGTTAATCGATAACTACGTAATTATTTTTTTTGTTAGTTATTAAGAAGAAAAAAAAATTACTATAAAAAAACCGAAAACCTACTTTTATGTGAAAGTTGTGCTTAGTTGTTAAGAAAAGAAAATATTATTTACTAAAAACAACTGAAAATCTATTTTTATGTGGAAGTTAGTTTTTAAGGGTAAAATAGGAATCACAAAAAAGTCATCCCAAAAATTTGTATCTCCTTTATATATTAGTATAGATAATTATCTTTTTTCAGTTGTTGGATAATGAAGATTAATTTGTCTAATGTTTGGGGGGTTTTGATTTGAGATTTTTTGTTTGTTTGCAGCTTATACAAATTACCGATGTAATCAGTGGTCTATTTTTATAGTAAACATATCTTTCATAATTTAACCAAAATTATGAAACAATTTTGACTACAAGCTGGAAACTAAAAGTTAGTAAGAAACAGCCGGGACCATAAGCCTTAGATTTATAAATGTATTTCCATAATTTATCATGCTTTTAAACAGGGTTGTTTTTAGATTTTGGTGGTCTGGGAACAAACCTACAATATGGGTCGTTTCTCTACACACTTCATATCTAAGACATAACTTTTACTCTCTTTGGCGATTTCTTTAGCTCCCTAGTTTTATTATAGAAGATTTTATCAATTCTAAACATCCAGATAATCCACAATGAAGTATGCCACACCGATTAGAATCAGGGTCGGTCCTGATTACTCAGAAGCTTGGGTCGTATGATAAAAATGGATCCCTAATAAAATACATGTAAAATTCAAAATGAATAATCCTCTATTTAATAATTTATAAACAACATAGAAAATAGTTAGTCATCTTTATAACAAACTTAAAATAGTCGTTCGTCTATTTAATCTTAACTTTATTATCCTTCTTTCAGATTCGACCCGCACATCTATTATTCTTTCATTTTTTTTTTGGTGATTGTTTGGATTAGTCTATAGGGAATTTGTTTTTCCACCCCAACAATTATACTTTTACCCCTACAAATAATTTTTTATCCCAATTTTACCCTTTTAATATTTGATTTCACCCCTAAAATTTTTTCAAACCAGGATACTTTGAAAAAAGAGATCCGGTAATCAATAACAAGAGATTACTACCGGAACACTTTTTGGGAAGAATACTGGAATATTAAGCACGATTGAACCGTGGCTATATTCCAAAATCTGGAATTTTCACACATACATACGAAAAACTTGATTTCAGATATGTTGCTACTATCAGATCTATTGCTCCTTGGTTCATTCAATCACCGTCACAAATTAAGATTTGCTGCTAGAAAAATATGAAGAATCATCGTCGGTGTGAACACGTTTACCGAGAATGAACGGTGTCGGAGAGAGGAGGCTTATGGTCTAGCGAAGTAGAGGAAGAAGGAGACAGAAGTGAACTGTTTGAGCCGCGAAGGGAAACAGCTTGACATTCAAATTAGTTGTTGTTCCGTCGGCGTTAGACATTCAAATTCTAGAACAACAATTCCCTCTTCATCTTAATAAACTAAAATAAAAAAGAAGACCACTTGTAGTAGTAGTAGTAAAATATGGATTCTCACGGATGATTGGTATTTGGTACCGGTGGCGGTGATTATTGATTGTTTTTTTTATTTTTTATTACAGGTACTTAGATTGGTGTTGTATAGCACCATTGACTGTATTTTATTTGTGGCTTCATGTATCTATTCAATTCTACACTTGAAATCCTAATATTTTGGAATCCTTTATCATGGTTTCCAGTAACAATCTTCATGTTGTTATAGATCGTTCCGGATCTCTTTTTTAAAGTACTACGGTTTGAAATTTTGATTATCAAAAAAATTTAATGTTTTGTAAAAAATTTGTAGGGGTGAATTCAAATGATCAAAAGGATAAAATTGGAAGAAAAAAAATATTATAGGGTTAAAGGTATAATTGTTGGGGTAGAAAAAAAAATTTCCTAGTCTATAACTATACTTGAAATAAAAAATTTGAGGCCCTAATCCTACGGCCCAAGGCTCATAGTAATCAAAATCCTTTTCATGACCTTGTTTACTTTTATCGCACTCATAATTCGAACAAAATGAAAAGATTAGAAGGCATAGGCAACACCAAGTCAAGCTATCAGAATACCTTTGACAAAAGTATCTGAGCAACCTCATAGTGTAAAAAAGGATAGAGTAGAATTTCAACTACATCAACACAACCCCCACACTCCATAAAGTCCCCATTCTGAATAGCACCTCTCATAAATCAATTATTACTTTTCGATGGAGTATAGTTGTGAAGCAATTGCCAAGAAAAAACAATAACCTTAGGTTGGGTGAGACTTCACCAAATATTCTGAAGCACCGTAAGTTTCAAAGGGAATAACAAAGGTACATCTATTAACTCATCAAGAAGAACTTCATGATTTGATCATAATAACCATCTCAACTTATCCTGTTAGAGATATTTCCAAAATATACAAACTTGGAAATATGCTGTGTAATACTGTTTATAAGCATTACTGTTTAGAAATATATTAAATTGTTTGAATTGGTCTAATGGTTGTGCAATGAGTTGGATGACCTGAGTATACAGGGTTCGAGTCCCAGGTTGTGCTATTTTTGCATTTATTTGATAATTAATTTGAATTATAAGAATTCGAATTTTAAGCAAAAAGTGCAACCGCTGGGAGTTGAACTCGGGTGCTTCGGTTACAGCTTCCACGCGTTGCCAACAGGCTGAAACGGAAGTTATTGATATATTTCGAATTTCAAATATTAATAGCAGTTATTAGAGAAGTTATTTTCTCATCAAATGATGGTAATCTCTCTTTAAATAGAGAAAGTTGAGAACAGTAACAATACACGTTTTTGAACATCATCTTCTTAATTTCTCCCTCATTTACATTGTTCTAAATCATCCTTCACTTCATTAATGCATGAGTGAATTGTGGGAATCATATTTTTGTAAAATGTTATCAAAGATAGGCTTGTTGTGTTAGTGCAAATCACATCAAGGTATTCAAAGTATCCTGAAGGGAATTCGCTGTTCATCCCATTTGCATCCAATATACGGTAATTGGTGGGGGCGAATTGAACCTAAAGGTTAGTGTGAAAACACGCTTTGAATCTTTACGTGCATCCGTCATCGACATCTTCTTTGTTCAAGTGTTGCAGTATCTTCCTCAACAAAAATCTCCAACAATCTTTAGGTTCAATTGTTCTTAAGCAATGGCTGCATCACTTAAAGAAATGACTTCCGATTTTGTGAAATTGGAAAGGTTTGATGGAGGCCATTTTAACCGATGGCAGAAAAAGATGAAATTCCTTCTCACAACCTTAAAAGTTGTTTATGTTCTGAACACCACAAGACCACCAGAAAGAGAGAATGAAAGAATTGGTGAAACAAGAGAAAGACAAAAGTGGGACAATGATGATTACATCTGCATGGGACACATTCTCAATGGACTGTCAGACTCACTGTTTGACATCTACCAAACTAGCGGTTCTGCAAAGGAATTATGGGAGAAACTGGAAACTAGATATATGTTGGAAGACGCTACAAGTAAGAAATTTCTTGTCTCTCAATTTAATAATTATAACATGGTAGACTCTAGACCAGTGATGGAACAGTTGTATGAACTTGAAAGAATTCTTAATAATTATAAGCAACATAAAATGCATATGGATGAAACAATTATCGTTTCTTCCATAATTGACAAACTTCCTCCATCATGGAAAGATTTTAAGAAATCTTTGAAACATAAGAAAGAAGACATTTCTCTTGAGCAGTTAGGAAATCACCTTCGCTTAGAAGAAGAGTATCGTAAACAGGATGATACTAAAGACCAACATACTCATGAGAAGGTATATGTCATGGTGGATGGAAAGTCCGGTAAATCCAAGGATAATATGGATATAGACGGAGAAAATGTCCATGGCAACAATAATGAAAATGGACAAAGGAAAAGGAAGAAAGGAAGTTGCTTCCATTGTGGCAAACCGGGACATTTCAAGAGTGAATGTAGGTTCTTGAAAAAGTTGAACAAAGAGAAGAACTCTAGTGCACAAGAGGATCATCTTGTTGCATAGAAGTCACTTCTGGAAATTACTTACTCTTAAGAATATATATTATGTACCCGATGTTGGGAATGTTGTAATTTAAGTGTGTTTGTTTGTTTGTAATTTAAGTGTGTTTGCTTATAACTACTTATGAATTTGTATTTGGTGTGTAATATGAGATTGTGATTTCTAATTATGTTATTGTTTTCTGAATGCTTATTATAGAGATTAATGCTTATTTTTTCATGAATTGAATAATCATAAAGTGTTGAATTTGCTTCTAATAATAAGTGTTTAAATTCGACAGAAAGTTTCACCATTTCAATTTGTTTTCAAATGTAGCACATAAGTTTTTAACTACTTTCATTTTATTATTATAATTACTATGGCTTTAAAATGTCACTTTGTTATAGTGGTGATTGCAATAATAGTATACTGGTATGTGATTTCAATTAGTAGCAATATGCATAGTTTGATAATTTTGGAAAAGTGATATATGACATAATATTCAAAACCAACGTATTTTATGATACACTGTCTATCTCTACAATGTCTATGTTTCATGTGGAAATTAAGAAAATCAAATCACTACATATCATATGTCAATGTTGTAATGATGTTTACGTTTAATGCATGTATGTATGATGATAAGCAAAATTGCATGTATTCATTTTATAGAATAGAATTGAAATCAAATTCTAGTTGTTTTAAGATGTGATTGCAATATATGTTTATGATTAACATGTATGTGACCCATAATCTTATTTTATGATTAACATGTTTGATTTATGATGATTGGTTATGATAATTTTATGATCATGATAATTATTGATTATTGAAAAATTTGTTTATTATGTTGATGTTGATTATTGTTATACATGTTTGGTGTATTGAATGAATTTTGCAATATGTATTAAAACAAAAGTGAAGCTTTAAATCGAAATGCTTGTTATTAAATGGTTATTTTAATAACAAATGTGGAATGATTTAAAATGAGTTTCGTATAAAATACAAAGCAATTGAATGACTCAAAGTCATAGATTTGTGATAGTTGGTTAAACTATCAAGAATATATAAAAGGCCTATGTAAGTGATTGAATATTCAAAGTTATAAAAAGTGAAAAATCTTGCAATTATTTGACGAAATGATTGATAAGGATATGGTGTTTTCGGATATGATGTTAAGATCATTGAAGACATCATTAGGGATGTGATACAAACCCGAATATAATTGATCACCAATGGTGGAAACTCAACTCACACTTGAGTAAAATCAAGTCTTGAGTTCAATGGTGAAAGTACACTATTAGAGTGATTGAAGTACTTGACAATAATAAATACATCCCAAGGAGCAAAAGTACTTGGACCATAAAAGTAAAAGTGGTAGGATGAGATTTTCCTCTTAATAGACATATAGCATATATTTGCTTGAATGCATAATTATGGGTGCATTTATGATATAGTCTACCTATATGAGAATGAAGTGAGGCCGCTTCATGGAGTTCAAGGGTTTGACTCTTAAAATTCTCATGAAAAGGATACGTGACACAAGGCCTTATTGAATGTGTCAAATTTAATAATTCTTTTGATAACACCGAGATTTCATGTGTGAGTTAAGCACACTTGTTCTGATGAATAATTGGTTCAAAGCTTGTCTACCAATTTATTCGGGTATGAGTGAAAAATTAACTTACTAAGTAATGGTTCAAATCGTGAGATACCATTATCTGAAAGCATGATATTTCCAAAAATATGGATTTAGTTATATTTTGTAAATGGTGGGGGATTGTTAGAGATATTTCCAAAATATACAAACTTGGAAATATGCTGTGTAATACTGTTTATAAGCATTAATGTTTAGAAATATATCAAACTGTTTGAATTGGTCTAATGGTTGTGCAATGAGTTGGATGACCTGAGTATACAGGGTTCGAGTCCCAGGTTGTGCTATTTTTGCATTTATTTGATAATTAATTTGAATTATAAGAATTCGAATTTTAAGCAAAAAGTGCAACCGCTGGGAGTTGAACTCGGGTGCTTCGGTTACAGCTTCCACGCGTTGCCAACAGGCTGAAACGGAAGTTATTGATATATTTCGAATTTCAAATATTAATAGCAGTTATTAGAGAAGTTATTTTCTCATCAAATGATGGTAATCTCTCTTTAAATAGAGAAAGTTGAGAACAGTAACAATACACGTTTTTGAACATCATCTTCTTAATTTCTCCCTCATTTACATTGTTCTAAATCATCCTTCACTTCATTAATGCATGAGTGAATTGTGGGAATCATATTTTTGTAAAATGTTATCAAAGATAGGCTTGTTGTGTTAGTGCAAATCACATCAAGGTATTCAAAGTATCCTGAAGGGAATTCACTGTTCATCCCATTTGCATCCAATATACGGTAATTGGTGGGGGCGAATTGAACCTAAAGGTTAGTGTGAAAACACGCTTTGAATCTTTACGTGCATCCTGTTGAGGCAAAATCCCAATTTGATGTTTTAAAGATAACAAACATCTTAATTATATTTTAAGTAATTCTGATCTCATTGTTATCTAACAAGTGCTTTTGAGTGTTTCAAATAAGCCAGGATTTATTAAGCAATTTACATCAAGTGTGATCCTTTTATTTTAATATGAGCAACAAATAAAAGAACGATCTCAGAACGATCTCAGGACTTACGCTTGTGATTAATCAAGAACAAGACATCAATGACTAAGCGCTTATTTTTCTAAGTGAACAATATACCAAGACAAAGAATCACTTTTTTCTTGGTAATAACTCACAAGATCACAACAGTTATCATAGCAAATAAGGCAAGGAATATTTGCAAAGAAATGGATAAGTTTCCTTTTTGGCCCAAGAAGAAGATCAAGCATGTGCAGGTTGTTTTAATTCAAAGACATAGTCCAAAAGCTGTCTATTTTATCTTAGACAGATATCTTATGGACCAATTAAATCAGTACAACCAAACTGCAAAGCTAGGAGTAGAGATGGACTTTTTGAACCTTTGAGTGCCACGTTCTCCTATGAAATGTTCCTCTCTCCAAAGACTTTTAAATGCAAAAAGGACAAGTGAATAGTGTCTCAAGGACAAGGATTTTTCAGTACTGATCTTTATGCAAGCTGTCAACACACGTGATTGTTCATTTATACTTGAAGAACAAGTTCATCCTTTGCCCAGAATTGAGATCATTCCCAGAACGTTCATGAGAGAGAGTCTCTTCATCACGTTCTTGTTTAAACTTCTGGACAGCTGTGCTTCACGTGGTTTAAAGGACAACAACGGCTATACTTGTTGAAAAAGGATACAAATGAATCATTGACAGCTCACAGCTAGCTTCTTTACCACGCTCATTTTGAATCAAAGACAAGGATCAGGTCCAAGATCATTCTCTGAACAGTCTCCTAGGTTCAGCAACATTTGAATTTCAGATTCTACTATCTTATTGAAGAAGTTTTCAGCAAGTATCCGTTGTTAACGGCTATACTTCTCTTCCAAGAATACAAGGACATATTCCAGCTATAAATAGAGCATTTTGGTGACCTTGAAGAGTCAAGAGAGTTTTCATCACAATCTTTTGCTATCTTGTCTTTATCGTGCAAGCATTCTCTAAAGCTCTTCTCTTGATCTCTTTCACTCCAACTCTGTAATTCTATACTAGGATTAGTATAAATTCTTTTGAGTGTATTGAGAGTTTTATTTTCTCTAGGCTTCTCACTTTGTGAGTTTTGTAAAGCTTAGATCTTAATCATCATACTTGTAAAAGTTATACTCAAGTCAATAGGGCTGTATTGTTTGAGTGTGGTTGTCGCGGTGATTTTCGGACACCAAGCTATTGGTTAGCTTTGGTTCTCAAAAATTAATGATTCACCACCGAACTTTAATTTATCCAAGGGAAGGGGAAAAGATCGAATATACCCATAATTGATTTTTAGAGATTAAAAGGTTCGGGGGTTAGTTATACAAAGGGAAGGTATTAGCACCCTAAGTATCTGTAGTACTCTACAGGAACCTCTTGTAAATATGTATTTTTGTGTTAAAAGATTTGCTTATAAAATTGCTTTTAATGATTGGGATGATGAGAAAAGAATATATTTTTATTTAATTTTTGAATAACAAAAAGAAAGAGTTTTATTAATTTTTGATTTGGGAAGACGCGAGGTCTTTTGCACTACGTACCCGTTAAGGATCAAAATCCCGTAGTTCGGGGTAAAAATTGTAAAAGTGGTTTGTTTGATAGATTTTAGGAGGAAAGACGAGTCGTCATCTTAAGTTTAAACTCCTTTTTGACCCGCCACGAACATACTGAAAACTTTACTATTTTCTTGCCATATGTCATGGGGGAAAGTGAATTCTTGACTAGAGATGAATCACGTCTAATCTTTGAGAAAATGTTTTAAATTGAAAAGCCAAGTGGCAAAAATGTTTGAATTTGTTTTTTTGTATTTTTTAGTCTTTTTTGAAAAAGGTTTAAATATGCTTAAGTGTATTAAAGCATTTATTGAGAAATAAGTCTGAAAAAAGAGTCTCTCGACGAGAGTCGAGGATTATTAGAAAAAGATTCCTTTTTGAAAAGGTTTTTTTTTTATATGAATGTTTTTGTTTTGTTTTTATTTGAATGACGGTTATTCGGACGACAAGCAATACAGCAGATATCCGAAATAACCGGGGAGGGAAAGCGATACGGCAGACCACTCCTTTTTCATTATTTTTATTGAATAACAACAATTTTATTTTAAAGTCTAAAAATAATGGTGAACAAGAATAATGCGCAAAAATAATCGTAACGCGAGGTTAACAAAAAATTTCCCCTTTCCTTTGGACTTAAACAAAATAAATCACATAATATATATTTTTTGCATTTTAATATTTAAGCAATAATAAACAAAATAAATGACATTGCATATTTTTGGCATTTTGATAATTTAACATAGCATACAACATGTAAATAATGCACAAATAAATAAATAAATGACATTAAATACAGTAAAACAAATGAATACTAAGAGATAAAAAATAAATAAAGCAAAGGTGCAAACAGTAGGTCAGGGGGTGTGAACAGCAGATCTGGGCCTAAAGCCCAAGATCCAACTAAAACAGCAAAAAAAAAAAAGAGGAAAAAAAAGGTGGAAATGCATCCATAGGTGTTCGAACCCCTTCCCTCTTTGAAACAGGACTGGCATGATAACCAGCTGGGCTATATGCGCGCTAGTGATAAATCTCTAGCGTCAAAGATATATGAACTAAAAGCCACACAGAAAATTATCAGGGACAGAGGTATAAATACCCAGTTCTGTTCTTTTTAATTCATTTTTTCAATTCTCTCTAAACTCTCTCTGTCACAGACGCTCTCACTTTGTTCTTACTCTCTCATCTCTCTCACAGAGCTCTCGTCGCCGGCACGGTGGCCGTCAGGCCAGACGGCGGCGCCACCGCGCCGGAAAACTAACCCCACCCAAAACTAAAACTTTTTTCACCTAAACTCATCGTTTCTACATGCTGGTTTCGAACCCGGTACCAAAATTCCCAAAAAGCTTACCCCAAACGGCTAGATCGGAGCTTGACTTTGAAAGGAAAAAAAAATATCTCTTTTCTCCCTTGTTCTTTCTCTCTACTTCGGTCTCTTCTTCTTTCTTTCTTTCTTTTTTTGTTTTTTTTGGCTGTGTGTTGGTTTTGAGTTCTGTGATGTTTGTTGTTTTGAGGATTTGTGTTGATTTGGTTTTGGAACGGTTTTGGGTTCTGATATTGTTGATGTTGTTGGCAGTGATGTTTGTTGGCCGTGTTTGTGATGTTACAATCCTATTGGTTTTGTTGATGAATGGTTTTTGTTACTGAGGTTTTTTTTGAAAAGGGATTAGGGTTCTATGAGTTTATTTGGCAGCGGCTGTGAATGAATTTCCTCCTCCTTACTCTCTGAATCTTGATTCAATTTATAACCAAAAATTAGGGTTAGGTTTGCCATTTGAGGTATGGGAGAATTGATCTTTTCATGTTTGAAAAGTTGAATGCAATTTTGGAGAAGAAGACAAGAATTGAGATTTGAAAGAATGGATGAAACGTGACTCTGTTTGCAACTTCCTTTTTCTTTTTTCTGATTTTTTTTAATAATAATAATAATAATAATAATAAATATAAAACAAAAAAAACAAAATAAAATAAAAGGAAGAGGGGGCAGCGTGAGCTACTCCTCTTGTTACACTAACATTTTTCTTTTTTTATAAAAAAACAATAATGATACTAATAATAATAATAACACAATAATAATTAATAATAATAGTAATAAACTAAAAAATAAAAAAAGGACATAAAACGAGGTATTTTAAAATATCTCTCTGCCGAAATTTCGTTTGAAAGCGCATAAAATATTCCGGACGAAATAATATGACAAATGTAAATGAGACGGGATCTTAGGTCAAAAATTGGGGTATGACAGTGGTAATACCCTTACTAGCTTGGAGGGCTGGGGTATCTTTAAGCTTGTAGGGCTAAAGGGATCTTGGATCTTGATCAAAGATAGCAAGAAGGAAAGTGTATATTTGAGATCGGTAGTATCTCATAGTGGAAAAACTCACAGGAGCGTGGGGACTGGACGTAGCCCATCATTAAAGGGGTGAACCAGTATAAGTGTTTGTGTGATTCTCTCTTCCCTTAACTCTTTTATTTTATGCAAACACAACACACACAAGTTTGATTATTTATTTACTTTATATATTCAAGTTTGATCTGAGAACGTTCTCTTAAAATAACTAACCAACGTTCTCAATATATTCTAACCTTTTCATTTGTTCAAAGTATTAAACATTTTTAATAGGTAATTTTTAAAGGTTCACAATTCAAACCCCCCTTTCTTGTGAAAAACTTTGCTACTTCAATTGGCATCAGAGCTTTGCCTCTAAGGGTTGAGCATCTAACAAGTGCTAGAGGAAAGATCTAGGAAGGAAGTATGTCTAAAAGCGCAAAGTTTATCTCTGAAGGAGGATCCTCAAATAGACCACCACTATTTGAAGGGGATGACTACTACTACTGGAAGGATAAGATGGAACTATTTCTAAGATCACAAGATAACAACATGTGGTCAGTTATTGAAATTGGTGAATATGTACCTTTGGTAAAAGATTCAACTACACCAAAAACACCAGGTGAATGGTCAACACAAGAAGCTGATAGAGTACTCTTAAACACCAAAGCAAAACTGTTTATCAAGAGTGCTATGAGCAGAGAAGAGTATGATAGAATCATGCAATGCAAAACTGCTAAGGAAATGTGGGAAACTCTCCAAGTCCACCATGAAGGAACTAGTCGTGTCAAAGAAACAAGGATTGATATTGGTGTTAGGAAATTTGAGCTATTTGAAATGCAGGAAGATGAATCAATAGATCAGATGTATGGAAGATTCACAATCATCATCAATGAACTGAACTCCTTGGGAAAGACTTACACAACTCATGAAAAAATAAGGAAACTTCTTAGGTGTTTAACAAAAAATTGGAGACACATAGTAACTGCCATTACTGAATCAAAAGATCTTTCACAAATGAGACTTGAGGATCTAATTGGATCTCTGAAGGCTCATGAGTCAATTCTTCAAGAAGACAAACCAATCAAAAAGAAAATGATTGCTTTGGATTCTCAAACTAAAGAACATTCTCAGATTGTTGAAAATAATCTTGAGAACGAAGATGAAGATGAAGATGAAGAAATGGCCTTCCTTTCAAGAAAGATTCAGAGATTAATGCAAAGAAGAAATCAACTCAAAAGATCTTTTCAACCCAAAAGAAGTGGATCCAAAGAAGTTGACATGAGTAAAATAAAGTGTTATGGATGTGATCAATTTGGGCATTATAAAAATGAATGCCCAAAGCAAAGGAGACCTCCTTTCAAAAAGAAATCCATGATGGCCACTTGGGATGAAACAGATGAAGAATCAGAAGAAGAACATGAGGAACAAACAGCAAATGTGTGTCTAATGACACATTCAGTCACTGAAGAGGTAAGCACTGAACCCTGTTCTTCTTGTCAAAAAACTGAACATTTATTTGATAATTTGTTATATGATACTCAACTGCTAAATCAAAAAAATGGTAAATTAAGGGATGAAGTAACTAAGGCTAATGAAGAAAGAGATAAGTATAAAGCAGAAAATATCATCTTACATCAAATGCTTGATAATATGCAAAACTCTCACAAAGAAATGTCTAAACAAATTGATGAGATTAGAAAGGAGAAAAATCCTCTAGAATGTTCAAAGTTGAAGGAAGAAAATGTTTTCCTAAAAAATAGAGTTTCTGTGTTAGAAAATGATTTGAGAAAATTCATTACTTCTACAAAAACTTTTGACAAAATTTTAGGATCACAATTTGGAGTTTTTGACAAAGCAGGTATTGGTTATAGACCATATCAAAACAAAAAACTTTATGAAAACTTTTTTCTCCCTAAGAAACAAAAGAAAAACCAAAAATATAGATGCACCTTCTGTCTCAAAGAAGGACATCTTGAAACCTTTTGTTTTAAAAAGAAACAAAGAAAACAATCTCTTTCTCAACATAGAGAACATTCTCAGAATGATCCTAGAAAAAGGATTTATAAACCTCCTCATAAAAGAACATCTCATCAAGTTGTAAAAAGACCTGTTAAAACAATTATTACTAACCCTCAAGGACCCAGAAATCTATGGGTACCTAAAGTCCTATTAAAATCAAATGTAGGAATGTCTTCTAGCAGTCAAGAGAAAGCCATGGTACTTGGACAGTGGTTGCTCAAGACATATGACAGGAGATAGAAAAAGCTTTCTTACATTTGAGGAAAAGGAAGGTGGATCTGTTACTTTTGGCAACAATGAAAAAGCTCAGATCAAAGGGAAAGGTACTATTGGATACTCTCTTACATCAAAGGCTTATAGAATCTACAACCTAAGAACTCAAACTTTTGAAGAAAGCATGCATGTCAAATTTGATGAGTTTGAAGATCAACCAAACATAATGGAAATAGATGATGAAGAGGTTGAACTCATAAAAAATCAGGATAATGATCCTAATCAAGAATCACCTTCTCAACAACTTCCAAAAACTTGGAAAACTGTTACAAATCATCCACCAGAGCAAATCATTGGAAATACTGAAGATGGTATTAGGACTAGAAGGTCCTTACAAATCATTGAGAACAATCTAGGATTGATCTCTCAGCTAGAACCAAGAACAATAGATGAAGCTATCATTGATGAATCATGGGTAGAAGCTATGAAAGAAGAACTATCCCAGTTTGAAAGAAATGAAGTATGGAATTTAGTGCCTTTACCAAAGAATCATTCAATCATTGGCACTAGATGGGTCTTTAGAAACAAATTGGATGAAAATGGTAAAGTAATTAGAAACAAAGCTAGGTTGGTGGCTCAAGGGTATAATCAACAAGAAGGTATTGATTATGATGAGACTTTTGCCCCTGTAGCCAGGTTAGAAGCTATTAGAATTTTGCTTGCATATGCATCACACAAATGCTTTAAACTTTTTCAAATGGATGTTAAAAGTGCTTTTTTAAATGGCTTTTTGAATGAAGAAGTATATGTTCATCAACCCCCAGGTTTTGTTGATCAAAATAAGACAAATCATGTTTTCAAACTTACCAAAGCTCTATATGGACTTAAACAAGCTCCAAGAGCTTGGTATGAAAGGTTGAGCACCTTTTTACTTGAAAATGGTTTTTCTAGAGGACAAATTGATACTACACTTTTTAGAAAAACTCATAAGCATGATTTACTTATTGTTCAAGTATATGTTGATGATATTATATTTGGTGCTACTAATGAAAATATGTGTGAAGAATTTTCTAATCTTATGCAAAGTGAGTTTGAAATGAGCATGATGGGAGAACTTAGATTCTTTCTTGGATTACAAATCAAGCAACGAGAAGATGGCATTTTTATTTGTCAAGAGAAATACATCAAAGATCTTCTCAAGAAATATAAGATGAATGAAGCTAAAATCATGTCAACTCCTATGCATCCATCAACAAGTTTGGACAAAGATGAAAATGGCAAAAATGTGTCAGAAAAGGAATTTAGAGGAATGATTGGATCACTTCTCTACTTAACTGCAAGTAGGCCTGACATTGTGTTCTCAGTAGGACTATGTGCAAGATTCCAATCATCTCCAAAAGAATCACATCTAGTTGCAGTAAAAAGAATTTTTAGATACTTGGTTGGAACACAAGATGTTGGCTTATGGTATAAAAAGGGTACACATTTTGATCTAAAAGCTTATTGTGATGCTGATTACGCTGGTGACAAAATTGAAAGAAAAAGCACAAGTGGAGCATGTCAATTCCTTGGAGAAGCTCTTGTCAGTTGGTGTTGTAGAAAACAAAATACCATTGCACTTTCAACAACTGAAGCAGAATATGTGTCTGCATCAAATTGTTGCTCACAAGTAATATGGATTAAAAACCAACTTGAAGACTTCTCACTAAGGTACACAAATGTTCAAATTCTTTGTGATAATACTAGTGCTATTAATTTATCAAAAAACCCCATTCAGCATTCAAGATCAAAACACATTGAAATCAAACATCATTTCATTCGTGATCATGTGAACAAAAAGGATATCTCTTTAGTTTTTGTTGATACTGAAAATCAGTTGGCTGACATATTTACTAAACCATTGGTTGAGGATCGTTTTAATTTCATCAAAGAAAAATTGAAAATCATCAAAAATCCCAACTTTGTTTAATTTATGTTATGCAAATTACTTTAGAGAACGTTCTTGGAACGATCTCACATGTGTGTTTGATTTAAATATTGAACGCGTGTTTTTTATGGTTATCCGTTAGTATTCTCGTCTTTATTTTTATTAACTGAATATTAGAAATAATAGGAAAAATAGGATTGGCTCTCCCTTAATGCTCCAACGGTTACCCTCTTAAACACTCATCTTCTCTCTCTTGAAAAACCCCTTTTTACAAAATCAAAGTACAAACTTTCACTATTCACCAAGTACACCTAGCTACTAACTCTCTTCCTCTTCTCCAAGCAACCATCTCTTTTTAATCATTCATCTCACCCTCTCTCTGATCAGCACTATTCTTCATTAAGCTCTAATTTCTTTCAAATGGCTAGAACCAAAACTGCAGCTCGCAAAAATGCTTCCCAGATTTCTCAAACTCCTTCACCACCACCGTCACCACATCCTTCACCAAACAATCAATCTCGTCTATCAAAATCACCAGAAAAAGCTTCGGAAACCAACCAATCACCAAAATCCAAACTAGATCAACCATCTCAAAACCTCTCTGATCACATGCAAACCCAAGACGAACCTGATCATGTTTCTGATTCACTATCAGAACGATCCGAGAACAATCTTGCTGATGAAGATCTTCATCAAACCCCAACAGAAACCCAAAATGATGATGGACTCATCACTCCTAACCCATCCATCATTGTACCTAGCCAAGCTGAAATACCTCCTGTTTATGTTAAGCCTAAGAAAACCAAAACCTCATCCTTATCAAAACTCTCAAAATCCCCTCTCAAATCAAAATCCAAAACTCCTCCTAGGTCAAAATCTATTTCAAAACTCTCTTTTCAATCACCCTCAAAATTTTCATCCAAATCAAAATCAAAATCAAAATCAACTGATTCATCTAGAGTTAGAAGGTCAGCTCGTATTCAATCTGGAGTTGGAACTGGAAGAAAAATCATCAAAGATACCACTGTTCACGTCATTGATGATGATGATGATGATATTGTTGATTCTGAGAAAACACTCTCAGCTCAGTCTGCTGATGAATTGTTAGATGATGTTGAAGTTGTCACTTCAACCAAATCTGCTCCCACCAAACCCAAATCCAAACCTTCCCCTGTTTCAACCAAAAAATCACCAACACCTAAGGCTTCAAAGGGAAAAGAAAAAATGGTTTTCAAAGAAAAAGGAAAAGCTGCTTCTGATGGAAAAGAGCAGAAGAAGAAAGCCAAAACCAAGTTCATTCCCATCCCTCTCATACACCCTGATGCTAAAGATAATTTTGAAAAATATTGGAAGATCAAACCTGTTCCAGCTGGAAGAACATTTGATTTTGAGCTACTTGAAAAAAGAGGAATTAATGTGCTCAAATATGTTGAGCCACTTGGTTGGACACATTTTTTTAAAATCAAAGATTCTGTTCTACCCCAACTTGTTCAAGCTTTTTATCACAATGCCAATGTGCATGAAGACAAGAATCTGATTATCTCAAACATAAAGGGAACAGAGATTCAGATTGATACTGAAACACTTGGTTGCTTGATCAAACTACCTTTTGAAGGAGCTACAATCTATGGGGCAGATTGGTACTCTAAGCTGGGTATAAGCAAAGATGCCCTCATCCTGGAACTGTTCAATGAGGAAGGAACCAAAATGGAGGATCCAACATCATCTTACCTCAAAAAGGAATTCAAGATCCTTCACAACATGCTGCTACATTGCATCTTTCCTAGGATAGGAAGCAAGCAAAAGGTTACAGACATTGACTTACTCATCATGTATCACATGACAAAAGGTATTAAGCTAAACTTACCCTATGTCATTATCCAACACATGATTCATGCTGCAAAATCTGGGTCTAAGAAGATAGCTTTGCCTTATGGAATGATTTTAACCAAAATCTTTAGAACTTTTGGTATTGATGAATCAAATCAGAGAATTGATAACTCTTGCACTGTTTTTGGATTAAAAAATGTGAACCACATGAAGAAAGAAACCTTCTCTGAGGAATCTGTTGATCTAGGAAAAAGGAAAAGAGAAGTGTTTGAAAAGGAAAATCAAATGCATGAGAAAGATGGTTTGGAAATGCTAAGTGATGCACTGGGAGAACAAACTGAGAATGTTCTCCAATCTGGAACAAGTGCAGGCACTAACATTGGTATGAACACTGAATCCATTCCTTCCCATCTAAGTACCTCACTTCACTTTGGAACACCTTTTTCACATGGCTTCACAACTGTACCACCAAGATCTGGAAAGAATCTTGAAACTGTTGCTGCTTTTTACTCCACTACCTTTCCTCAAAATACAACTGTTTTTTCACCAGTTATGCCATCATCATCTCAAGGAAGTCTTCACACCATGTTTAGCTCTGAGCTGATGAAAAACCTTGCACAAATAACTCCTGATTCTCTCAAGTTTCCCTCCACCATGTTTGCATCAGAATCACTACCATCTCTGCCTGCTTCTTTTGCAACTTTGGATTCATTTTGCTCATCCACTGCTACTGCTGCTGCTGCTCATGAGAATATATCTAAGTATCTTGGTCCTGATCTTAACCAACCTAGTCCTTCTGAAACGCCATCTTCTGCTAAGAAACCTAAGATGGAAACTGACATGGCCAAAATGTTCAAAATGCTTACATATGTCATGATGGAATTCAAAATCATAAGAGAATGGATCACTACCACTGTTTGTCCTCACATCAATGTCACTGCACCACCACCAAATCCCTCCCCAGGCATTGATTCTGAAACTTCCACCTCCTCTGATGATTCAAGCCCCACCTCTCCTAAGTAGTCCCACCTTTTTGTTGATGACAAAGGGGGAGAACAACAATTATGAGTAACTTAGGGGGAGCTTCTAGTTTTTATATATATTTATGCTTTGAATCTTTGAATTAATATGCCTGTTTAAGTGAATCTACCTTGTTTAGAGGATTAGATATTTTGGGAAGTTCTTTTTGCTACTAGGAACTTCTCATGCTATGTTTTAAATTTCTAAACTAGGATTTGCATTTCTATTGCTTTGAACCTTTTTGCATTAATCTTGTACTACAAACTGTGTTTGGACTCTCTTTTAAGAGATTAGTGATTAATGGTATTATGTTATGGTTCAAACTATGCTTTTCTCAATTCTTTTATCTCTTGAAATCTGAATGCTTGAATTGAGGGGGAGCTTGATAAATTTATAAACACTTGCATTATCCTTGAACTCTGTACTGAATTGATTAAATCAGAATTTCCTTCAAACATAATTGAAGAAGTTTGTCATCATCAAAAAGGGGGAGATTGTTGAGGCAAAATCCCAATTTGATGTTTTAAAGATAACAAACATCTTAATTATATTTTAAGTAATTCTGATCTCATTGTTATCTAACAAGTGCTTTTGAGTGTTTCAAATAAGCCAGGATTTATTAAGCAATTTACATCAAGTGTGATCCTTTTATTTTAATATGAGCAACAAATAAAAGAACGATCTCAGAACGATCTCAGGACTTACGCTTGTGATTAATCAAGAACAAGGCATCAATGACTAAGCACTTATTTTTCTAAGTGAACAATATACCAAGACAAAGAATCACTTTTTTCTTGGTAATAACTCACAAGATCACAACAGTTATCATAGCAAATAAGGCAAGGAATATTTGCAAAGAAATGGATAAGTTTCCTTTTTGGCCCAAGAAGAAGATCAAGCATGTGCAGGTTGTTTTAATTCAAAGACATAGTCCAAAAGCTGTCTATTTTATCTTAGACAGATATCTTATGGACCAATTAAATCAGTACAACCAAACTGCAAAGCTAGGAGTAGAGATGGACTTTTTGAACCTTTGAGTGCCACGTTCTCCTATGAAATGTTCCTCTCTCCAAAGACTTTTAAATGCAAAAAGGACAAGTGAATAGTGTCTCAAGGACAAGGATTTTTCAGTACTGATCTTTATGCAAGCTGTCAACACACGTGATTGTTCATTTATACTTGAAGAACAAGTTCATCCTTTGCCCAGAATTGAGATCATTCCCAGAACGTTCATGAGAGAGAGTCTCTTCATCACGTTCTTGTTTAAACTTCTGGACAGCTGTGCTTCACGTGGTTTAAAGGACAACAACGGCTATACTTGTTGAAAAAGGATACAAATGAATCATTGACAGCTCACAGCTAGCTTCTTTACCACGCTCATTTTGAATCAAAGACAAGGATCAGGTCCAAGATCATTCTCTGAACAGTCTCCTAGGTTCAGCAACATTTGAATTTCAGATTCTACTATCTTATTGAAGAAGTTTTCAGCAAGTATCCGTTGTTAACGGCTATACTTCTCTTCCAAGAATACAAGGACATATTCCAGCTATAAATAGAGCATCTTGGTGACCTTGAAGAGTCAAGAGAGTTTTCATCACAATCTTTTGCTATCTTGTCTTTATCGTGCAAGCATTCTCTAAAGCTCTTCTCTTGATCTCTTTCACTCCAACTCTGTAATTCTATACTAGGATTAGTATAAATTCTTTTGAGTGTATTGAGAGTTTTATTTTCTCTAGGCTTCTCACTTTGTGAGTTTTGTAAAGCTTAGATCTTAATCATCATACTTGTAAAAGTTATACTCAAGTCAATAGGGCTGTATTGTTTGAGTGTGGTAATACCCTTACTAGCTTGGAGGGCTGGGGTATCTTTAAGCTTGTAGGGCTAAAGGGATCTTGGATCTTGATCAAAGATAGCAAGAAGGAAAGTGTATATTTGAGATCGGTAGTATCTCATAGTGGAAAAACTCACAGGAGCGTGGGGACTGGACGTAGCCCATCATTAAAGGGGTGAACCAGTATAAGTGTTTGTGTGATTCTCTCTTCCCTTAACTCTTTTATTTTATGCAAACACAACACACACAAGTTTGATTATTTATTTACTTTATATATTCAAGTTTGATCTGAGAACGTTCTCTTAAAATAACTAACCAACGTTCTCAATATATTCTAACCTTTTCATTTGTTCAAAGTATTAAACATTTTTAATAGGTAATTTTTAAAGGTTCACAATTCAAACCCCCCTTTCTTGTGAAAAACTTTGCTACTTCACATCCGTCATCGACATCTTCTTTGTTCAAGTGTTGCAGTATCTTCCTCAACAAAAATCTCCAACATATCCTACTATTGAGATAAAATTACATTAATAAGCAACTTCTCTAATTGAAGCAACACCTCCACTTCCTACCGAAGCAGCCCCAGGCCTTTAGTTATATATATTTTTTTTGAATTGATTATTTATTAAAATTATTATTTTGAACTAATTATTTATGGACAAAACTTACATGCATTGCTATAGGTGCATTTTTTACTTTTCCTCTCACAAAGAAGTAGTTTTTAAATTGAAAAACAGTTTTTTTTATAAAAAAATAAATTAAAAAACACAAAAAACTACCTCTTTGTGAGTGAAGAAGTAAAAAATACACCTATAGCAATGCATGTAAGTTGTGTCTATTATTTATTACTAGTATAGAGTTTATTTTAAGGTAGCTAAATAAAAAAGTTATAAAAATATGTTTAATTCCAATAAATACAATTCGCACCGTAATTCCGATAACTTTTTTTTCTTTCTAAAAAACAACCCTCTTTATTAAAAACTAGGTTAAAAAAACTCAAGCGATGATGAAATATATTTCAAAAATTTAATTAAAGTAGTAGAAGAAATTGAAGAAATCCCAAGTTTTTGCTACAGTGTACACTTACAAACATTAACCAGTAATAGCAACGATTTCTATTGGCTGTGACACAAATCTCCAACACCCGCATGTAATTTTAAACAAAAATGATGATGAGATGAAAAGACAAAAAAGGACAAGAACGCATCGTGTCTGAAATTGATATTCTCGACTTTCGTTTGTCTCTAAAAAAAAATAACACACTCTCACAAAAAAAAAACACCCAAAAACCAAACCCTTCTTAGCTCGTTTTTCAGTTCAACGCGAGATCTAATCGAACACCTGGTATGCACCGTTTCTCACTCTTCTTTTCTTCTTTTCTATTTCATTTCTCTCAAACATCGAATCTTTCTTCTGTTTTCTGTTCTGTTTTACCGAATTTCTTGAGTGAAAATAGGTAATTTATTGTTATTTTTTGAATGTTTTATTGAATTTTTTATTGAATGTTTGAGTTTTTTTTATTTTTGTTAGATAAATTTTTTGGGGAATTGATGGAGGAACCAGAGAAGGTTTTGTCTAGTTATGGAACTTCAGAAACCCTAGATGGGTCTGTGGGGGGTCAGGTTAAGGTTGTTGGGGAAGATGGGGTTTGTAATGGGCAGGATGAAGTGGGTTTTGATGATTCTGTTAAGGGTGGGGAGAATTTGAGTGAGGATGTGAAATCTGTTGGGATTGGTGATGAGACTGAGGTTCAGTTTGAGGACTCTAGGGTTGAGTTGGGTAGTGTGATTTCGGAACGGGAAGTGAGAGATGAAGCAGTAGTTGTGGAAACAACGCCTGATGACGTTACTATGGAGGATGCTGTTGAAGGCTCGGATCATGAGGTGACAAATAGTAATGCTTTAGGGGGAGAGAATGTACAGTGTGAATCTGAAGAAAAAGAAAAACAGAATGATGGAAATGTTATTGGTCATGGAACACCAGAAGATGGTAATGATGTGATCGTAGAGAATGATAAGATTTTGGATAAAGGAGCATGTGTTGGTGATGATGTATATGTAGAGCAGCCAATTGGGAATGATAAGGTTGACATAGACTCTGATGATGTACATGAAGTTGTCTATGGAACTGGAGTTGAAATAGACAAGACCCTTTTGAATGCTTCTGATGCTGAACAATCTGATGTAAATGAGGGGATGCAAATAGATGTTGTAGATCAACAAGGAACAGAAAGAAGTAAAACAATGAACCATACTGCAGAGATTAAAGGTAAGATATCTATTGATGTCATTGCTGTTTGGTTTCTAGTTTAACTAGTAATTGAAATTGTAGTAGAAAATGAGAATGTTTAGTTAGTTGTTTTAATCTTTCAGATAATGATGCTTGTAGTCCTGTTGGTGCAGGTACGTCGGAAAGCTTGGATGCTAATGCAATTGGAGAAAAAGATGCCCAAAAATTCAGCAATGAGTCAAATATTAGTCAAAACATTGAAGGGCGAGAATGTGTTTCTGAACAGGTTGGTTCAAATGGAGGGCAGGAAATCGAAGAAGAATCTATTGAAGCTGGACAAAGAAAACCAACAGATGGAAAAGCTGCAAAACATGCACTTGTGAAGCCTGGTATTTCAGAAATAGTTAATCAGGCACGGTATTCTCTGCCAACAGCAAAAAAAGAAGGCGAGTTTTCTCTCTCTGATATGGTTTGGGGAAAAGTGAGGAGCCATCCGTGGTGGCCTGGGCAGATATTTGATCCCTCGGATGCATCTGAGAGGGCAATGAAGTATTACAAAAAAGATTGCTATTTTGTTGCATACTTTGGTGACAGAACATTTGCATGGAATGAAGCATCTCAGCTTAAGCATTTTAGGGCACATTTCTCCACAATTGAAAAGCAGAGGAGTAGTTCAGAGTCATTTCAGAATGCTATAGACTGTGCTTTGGATGAAGTCTCAAGACGGGTAGAATATGGGCTAGCATGTTCTTGTATACCTGAAGACACCTATGACACGATTAAAAGCCAGACCATAGAGAACACTGGGATTCGACAAGAAATAAGTTTAACACATGGGGTGGATGAATCTCTAAATGCTAACTCATTTTCACCTAAGGAACTTATAGATTATGTGAAAACACTATCTGAGTTGCCTACAGCTGGCTTTGATCGCTTGGAGCTTGTGGTTGCTCAGGCCCAGCTGCTTGCATTTAATCGTTTTAAGGGCATCTCTTGCTTACCAGAAATACAACATTGTGGAGGTGGTGACAAGGATAATTCATTTGTTGATGATGAACAAGATTTGTGTGAAGTTATTGAGGACGATGAAGCTAGTCCTAGAAATTCAAAAAAGAAAAACAGCACCCGTCAAAAGCGTAAGCAAAACTTCAAGGATACTATGCATCCAACAAAGAAGGAAAAAAGGATGTCAGACCTAATGAATGGGACTCCAGATTCTCCAGACGATGATTCTTTGATTTGTTTCCCTCCAGAAAATCTGGTTTCACCGGAACAATCCGAGAAAAGGAGGTCTATCGATCCTTATGCCGATGACTCTGAAATGCAAGATGGTAAAAAAACAATTTCTGCTGCAAAAGTTTCAAATACCACAAAGTCATCCTTTAGAATTGGTGACTGTATTCGTAGAGCTGCCAGTCAACTCACTTCATCACCTTCTATATTGAAGTGTTCTAGTGACCAGTCTCCGAAGACAGATGGAGACTTTGATGGTTTTCCTGAGAATGGATTGGATGTTTCCCTCCCAACTGTTGAGGATGATCAGAACATGGCAGAATATTCTTCTCTAGATGATTTGCTATCTTCACTTCAGTGTGTGGCACAAGAACCCCTTGGAGAATATACTTTTCTAAGTGGCATAGTCAGCTTCTTCTCTGATTTCAGGAATTCTGTAATTGTGGCTGCTGATTGGAAAGAGGTTTTACGTACGGATAAAGTTGGTATTAAGAGGAAGAGACCACCACCCATAGCTGGAACTGGATCACCTGAAACATTTGAATTTGAAGATATGAGTGACACATATTGGACTGACAGGGTCATTGACAATGGCAATGAAGAGAAACCAGGGCAACCATCACGGAAAAACCAGAAAAAAAACGAACAACTTGTTGCTGCTAAATCACCAAAGCCTGCCACTAAGACACCAAAGCCAGCTAAGACACCAAAGCCAGCTAAGTCACCAAAGCCAGATCAAGGTACTCGTAGACCCTATAACAAGAAAAAGAATTCCGACAGCAACCATGAAGAGACTCCTGAAAAGCCTACTGGTTATATAGATGAGAATGCTCCTGCTGAGCTTGTTATGAACTTTGCCGAGTTCAATTCTGTTCCCTTAGAAACAAACCTTAACAAAATGTTTAGGCGTTTTGGACCACTAAAGGAATCTGAAACAGAAGTTGATAGAGTAAGCAGCCGGGCAAGAGTGGTCTTTAAGAAGTCTGTAGATGCAGAGGTAGCTTTCAGTAGTGCTAAAAAGTTCAACATCTTTGGATCAGTACTGGTAAATTACCAGCTTAATTACACTCCAAGTGCTTTGTTCAAAGCTTCATCTGTTGACGCAACACAAGACCAGGAAATGCTCCTTGATCTCTCCAATTTTGACGTTAATATGGTCTAAATTGTTTGGTACGTAATTTATATTATACTATTTCACACTATTTTAATTGATACATTTTGATAGGTGCAATTTCATGGTATTGTGAATTTGCAATTGAGAGGGCTGTTAGAAAATGAACTTGTTTCTAAAGTAAGTAATGGCGTGTCCACCTTTAGTTTGATCTTACTGTGCTGATCTTAATCCACTACATTGATTTGTGGATGTACTATGTTTATTTAAAGATGAATTCTCTCAAATATTCTTGAAGGGCAGAGAAACTTTTCAAGAAACATGATAGCTGCAGAGCAATATACATAGATTATAGAACGCAAATTACACAATCAAGGAGTCATCTGGAATATAAAATTTTACATCCTGAAACTTTAATGGATAGCAACAATCTAAGACTAAATTTATTTTTTAGGAAAGTATTAAGGGTATTGTGTTTTATTAGGTTTTTAATGGTTATTCAGCAACAATCTGAGTCAAGGTAGTTAAAGTCAAGATTTAAATCAGAATCGGAAAGGGGGGTTGGAATTGTAAATTGTGAAATTGTAAGGTGAATTGTATGATTCTACAAAAAATTCATAAAACCCATGTACATACAAGTTCATACATATATATATGCTTATAAAGTATGCATTAATAAGAGGGAAGAAACCTTCAGATCACAAATATTCAATACCTCAATTCATAACTTAAGTAAAAAATGTTAGCATTAGGGCCTTTTTTAGTGTTTGAAAATGAAAAGATGAAGAGTTTGGGCCCTAATGGCCCAATGGCCAACACCCTTCTGTCATACAGAAACCAGACCAAAGCCCTTAGCCGCATCGTTGCAACTTGCTACCATGCACAACACAAAGAGACCAAACTTTCACACACCGAGAGCGATCCCTTGCACAACACAGAGAGCAAGCAGAAGCTTTTGCACCCACCATAATAGAGTTGCACGCAAAAACAGGGTGAAGAAGAGGCTGACCAATATGATGCAACGGGGAAAATCTGGAGCATAGACAGCAGGAAAATCGCTGTTTCCACTGTGTTTATGTCTTATGATTTTTCCTGGCGTTTCAACACAACAATTTTGCATGGGATCAAGATCAGAAAATATCATAGTATTGTTGGTACTACGTGATAAATCACAATTTTGACTATACCTTGATCTGAGTACAATTTGTGACTATAAAAGTTGCAATTGAGAAATATAGGAAAAACAGTGTGTTTTTTGTTTGCACCATACACGTTGTGTGTTTGTTCAAAATGACATGTAATCCAAAAACATGTACTATAACTGATCCTTGTGATTCTCATTTTAGGGAATGTTGACAATTATATGGCGGCATAAATTTGGCTGAAGAAATTCTTAAGAAGTGGCTGCTGAAGAAGGTATCAAGAATGTTGATTCGTCCGGACATTAATTTTTCTGTGAAAGAGATATTTTAGGCAGTAGGATTCCTTTGTTGTAGTTTTGTGTATAGCTTTGCCATCTGACCCTCATTTGTAGTTGCCATCACTCTCCTTTCTGAATTGTTTTTATTTCTTTAGTCTGAATATTGGTCTTGTATCAATATCAATTCTACATAATACTAGTCATCAGTATACTAGTCATCCCTTTGGAGGGATACAATTTGCTGTTAGTCAAATCAATTATATGCTGCCTCAGTAGTGTCAAGCACGGTAGTTGTTAGTTGTCAATGCATCGATGTAGAAATCGTCATATTTTGCTGCATGTGTTTATGTTTTGACACTTTTGAATAGGATTTGAGTATTCATTTGATTGAAATATAAGTGTGATTCATCAATTTGGTCTCTAAAATTATAAGAATAATCTGACTCTTGAAATTAACAAATTTCCTAAAGTACAATTTTTGTGGGAATAATCTGATTTTTGAAGCTTTAATTTATGATGATTCATTTTGGAAATTTGTAAAATCAGGGATCTTCTGGAAACTACAATTTGAAGGACTAAATTGATGATTTATTTTTGTGAAATGTACTAAAGAAAATTTCCACCTGAAATTATGCTGGAACAACCCTATGACAACCAGGCTTTTTCGTTGCATTCAACAGATATACTAAGCAGTATGATGCTTGTTTAAACGCACTCTAGCATGCTTTTTGTTGCATTCAACAGATCCTAACCAGGCTATTTTATAATTGATTAGTGATAGTAACACTTGTTTATGGAAATGTCATTTTGCCACCTTACACTCTCTCGCATGCACTACGATTTTACTAAAATACTCATGTTCACTATTTAAGTAGCGGATACCCCAAAAATATTCTACCATTATAACTTCCGCTACTTAAGTAGCAGACAATATTTTTTAAAATTTCTTATTTTTATAATATTCACCACTTAAGTAGCAGAATGGTAAAATTGAAAACACATTGGGCATGTAACATGTAGGGTGGCAAAAATAATTTTCTTTTTTATGAGCCAATGAACATAATGTCCCTCTATTAAACGGAACTCAAATATGTGACTTACTAGATTCTTGTGATATATATTGTTAGGTTATTTCTTTCTGTGCTCCCTATCCTTCTCGTGTGCTATTGCCTTTCAAATATTATCCCCTCATACGTTAAGTAGCGGGTGTGTAAAAATGTAAAATATGGAAAAACACAGTTCGTTACTTAAGGTGCATATTCATTTCATACTTTAACTAGTGAACTTTATAAAAATCTATTTTTGGTCACCCTAACCCTTCATGAAAATATTTTGAATGAAATACTGTTTGCAAATGATGGGATTGAGATGAAGAAAAAAAATTTCTTCTTTACTTAAGGTGTGAAATCAGTTTGCGCCTCTTAAATAGCGAGTAGAGTATTTTGGAAAAGCGGAAAAAAATATTCTCATATTGTTATTTTGAGTTGTAATGGGTGCCACATTACATAGGGAATAAACAAAAATGCTCAGAGTGACTAATTTATGTTGGAAAATGGTTAAAGATGCAAAGTGTAGGAGTAGACTAAAATTTCTCTTCCCTCATGACTATTTTTTTTTTTCTTTTCTGAATTTCCATTTTTGTCATTGAATAAAAACTTAATATGATGAGTAAAAAAAACAAAACTTAATATGATGGATTCTATATTTTCAGTTATAAAGAGTTAGCAGCGCAGTCCCCATGAGCTTAGCTCAATTGGTTGGGACATCGCACTATATGTGCAGGAGCCGGGTTCGAACCCGAGACACTCCACTTATCCACCTTTAAGGTGGAATTTCAAGCCACTAGGCTACTTACCAAAAAAAAAAAAAAGAGTTAGCAGCGCAATTTATTGCACGCTATCTCTAATTCAAATGTAATTATCTTACATATGTATAAATAGGTGTTTAATTATTCGAAACAGACCAATAAAAATTGTAAATAACTAAGAGATAAAACTCGTTTAAACGGTCAACCAAATGTGGAATGCTTATTTTTTAGAATGGTCTGGCGAGTTTCAGTTAGATGAGTATTCATCTCCCCCCTAAAAGTGAATCATCCTCTTTCAATTAATATTTTTGATACACAATAAATTGAATATATTTGATCACTTGCTTAAACTATATTTATATTTGATCACATGCTTAAACTAGATTTAGCTTTTGAAAACCTAAAGATGCAAGACTAATTTCCTTGTATCCTCATCTACTACAATACCTAACAAGTAGGTTGAAGATAATATAAAATATACTGTAACAAGGATATACATTTCAAGGTTCAGATAGTGCTTGAGCTACAAGGTTAATATAAAAGGTTCATATGTCTCTTGTACTACAAGAACATACATTAGTTTTCAAGTTTCACGACACTAATAACTAATGGACGGAGAGGCCGCATGTAGCGTTGTTGTATTCACACGGAAAAAAAAGATTAGTATAATACGTGAGAGAGAGTCTCATGGCTTAAGTACAACATTGAGCAGAATTATCTACTCGATGTGTGACCAACATTAAGCAAGATTAGTATGTACTCTCTCACAGCTAATTTTATAGATGACTATTCCAGCATTATTGATACCCTCAACCCTACCATTATAAATGAATCCAAACCTCTCACAACAACTAATTTCAACCACACAGAGTGAGTCTTAACTCTTATTATCTAGTTCACATCTAATTTCCAGCTGTTGCTGAACAAAATACTGTTAAAACTAAAAGACTTGGCCATTGACTTACTATCTATATTATTCCTCTTGGCTCCAGTAATCCAACTCATTCTAAAAAAAATCTATTGCATTTCAAATTAACCCTGCTCTTTCATCCTACTTCTCATTCCTTTCATTCTCACTTTTACCTTATCAACAACAACATAGCCAAAATTATTCCATATGGCAGAATCACTCCTCTTCAGTGTTGCCGAGTCATTCATAGGCAAACTTGCTTCTCGAGTTCTTGATGAAGCTGCCTTGGCACTTGGCGTCTATGACGATTTACGACGGATGAAAGACACTTCGTCACTTATCAAAGCCGTGTTGTTGGATGCCGAACAAAAGCAGTGGCAGAACAATGAGTTGCGTGAATGGTTGAGACAGATTAAGTGTGTCTTCTATGATGCTGAAGATGTCATCGATGATTTCGAGTGCGAGGCATTGAAGTTGCAAGTTGTCAACACCTCTGGTAGCATTAGAAGGAAGGTATGTCGTTTCTTCTCAAGTTCTAATCCTCTTGCTTATCGCCTCAAGATGGCACATCAAATCAAAGATATCAATGCGAGATTAACTAAGATTGCGGCTGATAGGCATAACTTTGGCCTTCAAACGAATGATAGTGATACCCGTGTTGTTAAAAAGCGTGAATCAACTCATTCTCATATAAATGATTCACATGTCATAGGAAGAGAGCATGATAAACAAAAAATCATCGACCTATTATTGCATGATGGTGATGATACAAGTCTATCTGTTATTCCTATTGTGGGAATGGGGGGTATGGGAAAGACTACACTTGCAAAGTCGGTGTTCAATGATGAACGTTTAGGTGCGGCTTTTCAAAAAAAAATGTGGGTATGTGTCTCTCATGATTTTGAACTTAAGCATTTACTTGTTAAAATCCTCAATTCTTCTAGTGATTCTTCTCCTAACACATATCAACAAGAACACTATCAAAACTTTGATGTAGAGCAATTACAAATTCACTTAAAAAACACACTTGCCGAACAAAAGTTCTTGCTCGTCCTGGACGACGTATGGAACGAGAATCGAGTCAAATGGGAAGAACTGAAGGATTTAATTCAAGTATGTGCTAAAGGAAGTAAAGTCCTAGTGACTACACGTAGCCACAGAACAGCTGGTGTGATGAGCACCAACACATCTCACATTTTACGAGGTCTTTCCGAAAATGATTCCTTGTCTGTATTTGTTAAATGGGCTTTCAAAGAAGGAGAAGATAAAAAACATCCAGAATTGATGGAGGTGGGAAAAACTATTGTGCAAAAATGTGGTGGTCTTCCATTGGCCATAAGAACATTGGGGAGTTCCCTATTCTTAAAATTTGATTTAGAAGAGTGGAATTTTGTCAAAGATAGTGAGATTTGGAATTCACCAATAGAAGATGATGGCATTTTGCCGGCTCTCAAATTGAGTTACGACCAATTACCTTCTTACTTAAAACAATGTTTTGCATGTTTCTCCCTATTGGAAAAGAGCACAACTCATAGTGATGTTAGGGTTACTCCATTTTGGGACGCACTGGGTTTTCTTCCAACACCAAAACAAGGTGAAAATTCGGGAGATATTGGAAAGCAACTCTTGCTTGAGCTATGGTCAAGGTCTTTTGTTCAAAGTTTTAAAGATATCGGTGGTATTTGTTGTTTTGAGTTGCACGATTTGGTGCATGATTTTGCATTATATGTTGCAAGAGATGATTTTCAATTGTTGAACTTTCAATGTGAAAATATAAGAGAGAATGTCCGCCATTTGTTAGTTCCTAAAAATGATATGCTTGGCCAAATTTCAAAAATTCCCACCGGGTTGAGAACCATATTTTTTCCTAAAGGAGCAAACAGTAAACCTTTCTTGAATACTTGTCTATCAAGGTGCAAATACCTGCGAATTTTGAAAATAAATGTATCTAGATACAAAAGTTTGCCCCTTTCCGTTGGTGAGTTGAAACATTTACGATGTCTCGATCTTGATAACAGTAAGAAATTGGAGTGGCTTCCTGATTCTGTGTGCAAACTCCTAAATTTGCAAACTTTAAATCTCATTGGATGTGTAAAGCTACAAAAATTGCCCAATGGAATAGGAAATTTGATCAAACTGAAAGAACTATATATAACCACAAAGCAATCGAACTTCCCAGAAGATTTAGCGAAATTGTCTTCTCTAGAAATTCTATCATTCAATCGTTGTGATAATTTGATGTTTTCTTTTGAAGGAATACAATTTCCAAAACTTAAAATATTAAGTTTTGCATTTTGTGGGAATCTGAAGTCATTGCCATTTCATATCATTCCAATTATAGAGAATTTGGACATTGTAGAGTGTAATATGGTGATATTGTCAATGGGTGATAACAACAACCAAATACCCAAGTTAAAGTTGAAGTTACTACATCTTACTGGTTTGCCTCAAATAGTTACTTTTCCGCAATGGCTTCAAGGATGTGCAAACACCCTACATACCTTACATATTTATGACTGTGAAAATCTTGTTGAGCTTCCTAAGTGGTTGTCAACTTCTATTTCTCTCAAGATACTCTCTATTAGAAATTGTCCAAAATTGATTTCACTCCCTGAAGATGTGCATCACCTTCCAAACCTTGAATGGTTATTTATCAAGGGTTGTCCTGAGTTATGTAGAAGATACCAGCCAGAAGTTGGACAAGATTGGTACAAGATATCACATATCAAATATGTTAGTGTTACGATTGAAGATTATAAGTACCTGAAGATTAAAAGGAGTTCCTAGATATGTACAATCAAAATTTCAATGTATTAAGTTTCTCTTGTTTGATTTTCTTCTTTGTATTTTATTATTATTTGAATAAAAAAATTATCATGTATTGTATATTTAACATTTCTGTTTTTCCTCTTTTTAGTATAAAATTTATGGTGGTTTATTTATTCTATGGAAAGATTATTGCATTGTCATGTTTGTGTCATGTTTTTCAAGATGTACTGTTTAATAATTCATCTTCACAATTTTAAGTGCAGTAGGAAAATTAATTAGAAATCAATTGCTAATAATGCATGAATTGTACATAATTCATGTCTTAATCATTGGAGTTTAGCAATTATTTTCCATTTTAATTTTTATTATCATAATTTTCTGCTTATTTGTGTCTGATTCCTTGTTGTTTGTAAGTGGCAAAATTGGTAGTTACTAACACCTGTATAAATCAATTCATGCTCTTCCCTGATCTTGATGCCTTTCTCAAAAGAAATAGGTTTTGTTACTAACACCTGTATAATAATAGTTTTTGTCAAAGGAATAACAATTAGATGAAACTCCAACAGATTAACAAAAGAGGAAGATTGAACAGCAAAGAAGTGTCATATTCAAAGTTTATGTCATCATTTATATATATGATCATGAAAAATGCCACCACAATTAATCCGCACTGTTATGAGAACCTTTGGCAAGTGGCAACCCCTACAGCATTCACTAATAATAAAACATTTTCACCATTGAAAAGTTAAATGCACGATTTTTGAGATTAATATTTTTATCATGTGTGTAAGAATACATGTTAGTATTTATCATAAGAGAAGTGTTAAATATTACGGGAGATTTCATGCAAGAATTGTAAGAAAACAACATGACTGTTATTTTAAAAAGAAAAATAGTCTTTTTTGGAAATTTCTTTTTTATAACCTCAATCATAAAAATACAAAGAAAAAGTAATGTTATTTGAACAATTTTTTTTTTGGACTAAAAGTTGATAATGCATTTTACACCATATAAAAATATGTCATTTATAACTATTGATTTGACTCTGAGTGTGAGATAAACTAACAAAATTGTCGCTCAAATAACAATTGCATTTTAATTTTACATTTCCAACAAATAAATCGGGAAAGAAATGAACAAAGGTAGTAATATCAAGGTTGTATTAAAAGGCTTGTGACAGTCCCTTAACCCCAAACACTTTCACCAAATAGGAAACTGTGGAAGATCAGATAAATTAATTAATAACCATTTGATGTCATGCTGCAAATTGAAGGAATCTGATTAAAAAAATAAAGGTAAATAGATATGTTGCCGAAAAATTTATACGCATGGCATCAACAATAATATCTCGGTGACAAGGTGTCCAGAAATAAAAAATAAATTGATAAATATAGAGTTCGATGTTTCGAAAAAATATAGAGCTCGAGACAGAAAGGATCTGTACTTATTTCTTGTGGGTGAACTTGGTGTGGTAATGCTGATTTCAATGGAAAGCGAGCTCTGTACAAAGTGTCCTAATGCTGATTTCAATCATCTCTTTGTGAATGGAACATCAAAATGCATCTAAAGCAATGCATGTAAGTTTTGTCCTATTAATTATTATTTAGATTAATTTACTGTTAATTTGATTTTACGGTGGCAATTTTTTTTCTTTCATAACTATGTAAATTATTACTTACCAAAAAAAAAAATGTAAATTATTTCACAAATTTTGGTTGAATTAATTTTGATAAATAATTGCACTTGCAAAAGAAAAATATGACGGTGAATTAACAATTGCAATGCGATACTTGCACTTTCAATTTCTCATGAAACAAAATTTATTCCTTCACTGTTGTTGAAGAGAAGGAGCATATGCAGAAAAGGATTCAACAAATTCTTGGCAAGATAAGTGAAAAGTGTTATTTTTAACATGATAATCACCATGGCAACTTGTTATTACATCACAAACTAGAAATAATTTTCAAACAATGGCCTCAAACTGAGATGTGAAATCTAGTTTTAATTCAAAACCTTCTGTTGATCTAAAAACTGTTGCATTGATCTTCTTTCAATGAACTAAATGGTGATTTTAACTAAACTGTCTCCACTGTCATCAGCTAATGATCATTTTGTTAAAAAAATCAGCTTGCTCAGGAAAATACTCCACCAATTCATCCTTGGTCACCCAAACAAATTCCTCACATTTTCCAATGTCGAACTTGTTTTTAGCAATAACTTGTGACTTGAAGAAGAATTTCTGACAGAAGATTTTAGCAAAGGAAAGAATGAGCAAGTATAATGAATTATGTGGTACAACCAAACAAAGCAAATGTCTAGAAAGTCATTTTCAGAAAATGGCAACACATGCTGGTATGAATATAAATAACAAAATGAAAGATGTCAACTTTCCAATAGTAAACTGAAGTACCTTAAAAGATGTGGATCCTGCCTGCTCTTCTTTAGGCTGAACAACCATATGGGCCATTGGAGCATTTCCGACAAAATATGTATTAGAAAGATCTCCAATGACTGATTTCAATGCAGATTCGGCACACTGCAAAGTAAAATTGAAAATGTTACAAGGAAAGATCTCCAATAGCGGTTTGTTAAAACTTCTCTTCGCAACAGTGCTATAGAAGCTATTCAACAACATTTTGTGCAAAATATATCGCACAACAATAGCGCTTTGTTCAAATGCTGTTAAGTTATAGCCGCTATTTAACAGCACGGGAAGATATATATATATATATATATATATATATATATATAGAGGACATATCATATGAGAATGACTATCTTATATGAGAATGATGAGAATAAATACTAGCCATAAGATCAAAATAAAGGGCTAAGATTAAATCATAGCAAGTGGGTCACGTGGCATTGAATCAATTCTCTCTTTCTCTCAGAATTCCTTAACGCGTTTTAGTATTCTCTTCTCTTCCCTGCGGCGTTCTCTCTCCCGGCGACCAAATCTCTCTACCTCGGCAGCCCATCTCTCTCTTCTCTCGGTGACCTTGCATCTTTTTCTCTCTCTTAGCCAATACATATGATTTCAGGGAGTAATTGTGACAAATTGAAGGGAACAATCGATGATTTCTGTGGGTTGAAACTTGAAGGGAAGTGGAAAAGTTGGATTTTGATACCAGAAAAATGGAATTGCTGAAACGGGATTGTGGAAATTGAGTTGGAGGTTTGGTTGAAAATGGGGCCCATGGAATTTGTTTGTGATTTCTTGAATTGCTGAAAAGTTTTGTTATTTTAAGTTCAAGAATGAAGTATATGACATGTCCATGTGCAATAACTAAATATCCAGTTTCTATCCTTTATTCAAGCTTTTTTTCTTTGGATGAAAATTCAACCTTTGTTTTTGAAATCCTATTTTTGCAAATCGAAAATACAGAACTTTTTTTCCTAGGCACGAGATAATAGAGAGAGATGAGCAGATGGGTTGTTGTGCCGCCGTGTATAGAGAGATACGCGGTTGCGCCGCCGTGATTATTGTGCTGCCGTGAGTAAGGAGATGCGGTGGAAGGCAAAGGGTTAACAGAGAAGATAGTTTAACAAGGAGGGATAAAATAAGGAGAGGCACATGTATCATTTAAACTTAATCTTGAAATCTACACCATTCATTTTAATCTAAAGGCTAGTATTTATTCTCATCATTCTCATATAAGATAGTCATTCTCATATGATATGTCCTCTATATATATATATATATATATATATATATATATATATATATATATATATATATATATATATAGAGAGAGAGAGAGAGAGAGAGAGAGAGAGAGAGGAAATAAGAAGGGGATAACGACATAAGAATGTTTACCTTGCGCATAGTTTCCTCTGATTCATATACTTTCTCGGGAAAATGCCACACAGGTTTTCCATCTGGAGCCCCATATGCATTTCCATAGAGAAGAAGGTAGAGTCTTCTGTCAAGAGCTCTTTGTAGTGACCTAAAGAGGCAAATAGTAAGAGAGACTATTCAACCATATAACAATTATGTCTGAAGACAACTTCAAATCTTTAAGAATTAGCAATGATAAAGAAAATGGTCTAATTAAGTTTTCATGTCTCATTCAAAATTATTTTAGTTGTAACTCTATTGTCTCGGACAGGACGGGGATTGGCCTACCTTGTCCTCACATAAGTATATCATTATGTTGCTTGTATTAAAAAGAAAAGCATTATAATGTTCTAGGTCTTCACCCTCATCATATATGCATTTGGTACTATCTAAATCACATAAATAGCTCGCAAGAATCAATCCTAAGGCTTAAGATTGAACTTTATTCAAATAATTCAAAAATTAACTAACGAAGTATCAATAGCTGTATAGCATTACTAATTAAAGACTGAATGTGCACGACAAATACAACTTAAATATCTGATTAAGGTCCGAAGGTGCACTAAGAATACAACTAAAATATCTTATGACAAGCTTGCATCTACATTATATAACTACCAATAGTTCAAAGCTATACTCAATCAAAAACCAATGAAAAAGGCAAGTGAATACAAAACAAACAAAATACCCTTGATTAAGAACATCTATACTAAATACCACACCAAATAAAAAGGAGATTTGCTCGCTTCGGGAGGATGTGGTCAAAGATAAAAACCAAGTTATAAATATTTGTTATGAGACATCTCGTATATATCATTCATTCTACATCATATATTCCAGAAATTGAAATAAAACATTTTTGTATGGCAAATTAGATGATCAGTCGGCTAAATCGGTACACACCTTAGATCCTTGTTTTTGTCTGCTTCAGTGATTCGTGGTGCCGGCACATAGTCAATTTGATAATCACCTTTTCCCCTGGAAGCAACACAATTTTAACGATAATAGATGAAAAGAAAGATCTATCTGTATTACGCCATTTGTGACATCACTTAACAGATGGATATCAACATATCTCTTTTTAAATGAGACAATTCTGAATAACCAAATTATTTACTTATAAACCTACCCTTAACTCTTTACTTAAGTACTCATACCTTGCATCAGATCTGTCTAAGAATTCATCGGGATATCTGCGTTGATATTGTTGTCTCCATCGAAACCTAACCATTGAAACCCCATGAAAAATATAGTTATATAACAAGAACAACAGCCACAATATCAGTAAGAGATACAACAAACAAGATAAGAGAATAAAATATTAACAATACTTACTAAAGTAGCTTCGAGTTTACTGAGTAAACCATAGCACAATTTCCATCTAATCTAACTTATATTAACAGCAAATCTTTATGTTTTAGAAATTAACCTCATTTTTTTCCATCCTAAAAGAGAGAAGAGAAAGAAAGCACTGATATTTCATGTCATATATTACTCTTTTTATATAACTTGGGAAAACAAAATTTCACTGAAAACCAGAAGAGAAGTTCCCTTATTTTTCTCTTAGGTAATATGAAGAGGTGTAAATTAGGGTATTCAGTGCTAGATCGCTTGGCAATATGTAAAAATATGAAACAGGGGGTATTTGAATTTCACTGCAGTCAGTGTAAACTAGTTTTACACTGAAGACGAATGAGAATCCAATATTTTGCAGTTACTTTATAAAAAGTGGTTACAAAATAGACTTATGTGGCAAAATGATGAGTTCTTGTGGGATGTCGGTGTAAAACTAATTCAGGGTTTAAGGTTTACACCAACCGTGCATCCCATTCAACTCAAAATACATAACAAATTAAACAGATAATGGTAGGCTCTAATAGGTTACTTCATCCTCCACCTATGTCACAAAATCGACAAGTTCATAAAACAATTGACTCCAAATTCAACATTCAGCTTGCAATCCTGACCTTTTCTATTGCCCCCCAAGCACCACCAACAAACCTTTTTCCCTAAAATTTGGATTATAATGTCTTGCCGTGTGAATCAACAAATTGGTCCTCAAAATTGTGGGCATCAGTCAAAACAGTCTCTGCATTTTACAAATTGGAAAATATTCTCTTCGGTCTCATTTATAAGCAAAGATTCTATTTTCAAGTTCATCGAATAACTGATGTATCCGGTGACCAGATACATCGGTTATCATCGGTTACTCAACGAACCTGAAAAAAGAATCTTTGCTTATATATGAGATCGGAGGGAGTACAACCCAAAATTGTATTTGCCTATCCGCGAAATCCAATTACTATTTCGACCAACATTCACAATTTCCACAACCAATTTATCGATTCACTCTTTTCTTACATGACTACAAACCCAACACTAAACTAAATACCAAATCCAAATCCATTTTAGTAATTTAGTGTTTTTATTTATAAACTACTTCAAATCTAAGCAGCGCAAAGTAAAATTAACGCAGATTAAAATAAAAGAGAGAAAAACTTACGAGAATTCTTGAAACGCATAAACAATAGGGTCAATTTTGGGAATAACCACAGGCAATCTTTCAAACAGCACAGAGGCAACCATTTTCTCTGAGCTTGTGCTAAATCCTCGTCTCGTTAACAGAGGTCGAATCAATGACATCTTCATCCTGAACGAATGCAAAAAAATCATGACACAAATATACCACATGATTTAAACAATGTTTATTATTTTCATGATTTTGATTAGGGTTTTACAGAGATAACGAAATAGGTTTCATACCTTGGCCAAAAATGGAAGAGTGTGTGTGTCAATAATAAAAAACAGAGAGAATAACTAAGTATCAAAAATAAATAAATAAAGCTAAGTATGAAATCAAAATAACACTGTCATACGTATGAATCAAAAAACATAAATCATTGAAAAATAACACTATATTAGTAAAGAATAGCTTATGTATCAGTGATTGGAAACTTGAAATCGCAGAATCGAAAGACACGTGGACAGAGAGAGCGTGCGAGAGAGATGTACCTGAAGGAACTGCGGCGAAGAGATGGAGGCGGAGAGATGGAACCGAGGTGAAAATGGAAGCGCCGGCGGGGAGAGATGGATGCGGAGAGAGTGAGAGTGGTGGTGAGCTGCGAGTGAGAGTTTAATTTACTTTTTTATTTTTTACGGTAAGAGTTTAATTTTGTGTTTTGTTTATTGTAGACTTGTAGTAAAATAATAATTTAGTTTATATAAAATAAAATAAATAATACTCTAAAAATAATTTAGTTTGTTCGAATATAATACGAAAAAGTCTCATGAACTTAGCTCAATTGGTGGAGATCGGGTTTGAACCCCGTTCATCTCACTAAGTCACTTTAAAGGTAAATTTCAAGTCATTAAGATACTTATAAAAAAAATCTATAAAATGAAAAAATGATTTTATTTTTTAATTACAAAATAATTTTTATCTTTATATATTTGTTTTCTCTATCCTCTAAAAAAATCTATCACTGTATTTGAGAAGTTACTCTAGCAGCTTCTTATTTTTAATTGTTTTCTGATTATTTTTAACTTCTGATTATTTTTAAAAGTTATAACAAACAAATGCAATATTTATAAAAGTGATTATTTTTATAAGAAAATGTGATTGTTAATATGTTTTTTGTCTTTATAAAATTAATAAATTTTGATTTTGGTTTTTATAAAGAAAATTATATGTTTTCATTCTCAACAAATTTTTGTTTTGTTTTTAAATATAAGAATCAACATAAATTGGTCATTAGAAACTAAAAACAAAACATGAAATTTTTTGGATGAAAATATTTTTATATGGATGGAAAAAGACATAAATGATGGCATTCACAATTATAATCCAAGAATAGTGATTAACCAAGTGAAGATCGCCACAAGAAACATGGTTTCTTGATAAGATCGGTAGGTGGTTCAATCCAGAACCAAAAAGAAGCAAAGCTTCAAAATTCACACAAAGTGATTTTTTAATCCAAATTCAACTTATCTTATTCATCAAAGAAAATTACAATATATAATTTTTGCTAAGTAGCTAAATGGACCTAGTAATAAATTAAAATCACACCTAATTTAAAAATAAAACAAAATAAATGACACATAACTTTACAATTATTTCATAAAATAAAGAGTAATGATATGGTAACACACGTTTGTTACACAAAAGTAACACATACTATACTAGAAATAGTATAGAATAGAAATGGATGTATAAATGAATAATGATATGGTAATACACTTTCGTGTTACACAAAAGTGACACACATACTATATTAGACAGTATATAGAATAGAAATTAATGTATAAATGAAGATGTGCTATTTGAACCCCAAAAAAAGTGGTTCCGATCACACAACTAGCTTTTTCTTTTCTTGCACACAAATTGAAGTTAATCTAAAATAATTAAAAACAGAAAAAGATGGTGGATCTCACGCTACTGTAGTTGTTCGTATAAGATTCCCATAAAATAATATTATATTATGTGTATCGCTTTTTATAAAAATGTGTTACCATAAACAACTTTTTAAGTCTCAAGACCAAGATTTCTCATACAATTGCAAGTTGCAACTTAGTTAGGTCAAGTAGAAGTAAGGAACAAAGCTTCTATGAAAAACACATTGGTCTTGGGTGGTACAAATTAGAGCATCGACACAGGCCAAGAATTGGGAACATCCTCCAATTTAGATTAACTGAAAGACCATATCAGCTCAATATCAAAATGGTACGTCGTCCATCTAGGAAGTAAAACTTTCTTTTGTTGCTATCTTGCCCAAGTAAAACTGTCTTCGGTTGAACCAACCTTTTGTATTTCTATTACTACATTTTCATGTTTTTATGATCTGTTAAAAAGTTTCACATTGAATATCAGATGACATTGACAAGTGTTTAGATGCAAGTAGTAGTCTTCACCTTACAAGTCGATTTTATAAGAATGAGTTAGTCTATCATTTCTAATATGATATCAGAGACTCTCTAAGATTCATTGGTAGGATAAGTTAAGCTCATATTTATTTCTAATAATTTCTAACTTGTTTGTTTAGGTTGTTTTATGTATTTCCTTATTTTATAAGACCATATGTTTTAATTTATTTTTTTTTAATTTATTTTTGACAAATGTATGTTTTAATTTATTTGGCAGTAATGTATGTTTTAATTTATAAGACCGTATGTTTTATGTACTTCCCTATTTTATGTACTAACCTTTTGAAGACTGTATGTTTTAATTTTAAAGTTTCCTATTCTACCTTATGACTCATGGTGGGATGGGCATGGTTTTAGAAGAAAATCGAACTGAACTGAATTAAACTGTTTTAAAAATTTATAATAACTAAATCAAATTGAATTGTTTGTCTTTAAAATTGAACCGAACTGTTAAAGTGTCGGTTTTATGATTTTAAATTAAACCATAACTAATTTTTCACTAAAAAATCGAACCATTAAATCAAACCGAACCGAACTGTTAATCATGAACTAAATCGAACTGTTTTAGTTTAATTTTAAAACTGTTGGTTATGGTTCAGTTTTTTTTGTTTCAATTCAATTTAGTTTGGTGGTTCGATTTGATTTTTTAATTTGTTTTTTTATCATATCAAACGTTTTGATATAGTATCTATTTTGTCGAAATTTAGAATTTTCCTTTTTTACTTTCTCATATTAACTTCTGAAAATATGTCATATGGTTTCAAATAGTTTTATTATAAACAATTTTATAATCTTACATAAAAAAACTCCAACGAATATTCAACGCCTTCCACGGGTATGTTCCTAGTTGACTTGAATAACAAGATCAAGAGCTCTTAGATTAAGTTCAACAAGTGCCATCTTTTTGGTTGAAATGAAAACATGTAATTTGTCCCTAGTATTTTTCTTTTTCTCTTTGCAGCACTTAAACATGAGATTTTGGATGCATCTAGCTTTAAAAAAATAGATTTTTTTCTTTATATTTTTTAAAATGGATTTTGCAAAACCGTTTTTTAAAATATCATAAATTTTTTTATATTTATTTTTTCTAAATTGAAAAACTAATTTTGACATCATATAACATAAACATACATTATTAAATAACAAAATATAGTCAAAATTGAAATTTTTTGAAAAAGTTGTATTTTAAAAATAATTTTTATGAAAATCTATTTGAAATAGCTTCAAATTAAGTGATTTTTTAAAATTTTGATATTCAAATTTTTTTTCAAGAAAATGATGAAATGCCTAAAATGACATTTTAAGAATAACTATTCAAAACAAATTTTCATTTAAAGCTTTTATAAAAAATTTCTTTGTAAATTTTTTTTACACAAAATTATGTAACACTATAAAATCTATTTTAAAAAATAAACCAAAACTAACAGCCTCATTATATCTCATCCAATATTTGGAGAATTCTTTGCGAACATCAAAAGGACTTCTTATAGATGGTTCGTAGAAAAAATAAAAGGGGGATATGTATTTATTATGCATGTAATATAACTCATTGGACTGTATATTTAGATAGGTTTTTATTACATTAAGCTACTCTTTGGATTATTCACCCTTATTTTACTTTTTTTTTTTAAGTTTGGATCATGCAGCCTTATACTTTATGAAGATTTCTCTTCCCACCTTCCACATCTCTTTTTCGTCCCCCAAATATCTAATTTTATCCCCAAAAAAATTGATTTTCATTTATCAAACTTTTTTTAAAAGTATAAACATATATTTTCAACCATTTTTTTAAAGATATAAACAAAAACTTAGAGAGCGAAAAAAAAACAAAGGGTGGAAAGAGAAATCTTCATGCTTTATCGCAAAATGTGCATGTAGTATTAATTGTGAAACGAAATGAAAAAAAATCTAAGAAGAAGACGTATCATCCAATTTCCAATTATGATAGGATGGGTATGGACAAAATATGAATCCAAAATTAACTATGGTGAGAGCCCACTTCACCAAAATTTATAACTAATATTGCCTGCTCTATAATTAGACGCAATATATCATTCACAAACATTTAATTCAAATGATTTATTTTTCGTGGACGGGGATATTCATATTGTACGTAGATGTTAAATAAAATGAAGAAAACTCCAAGATATGTGGTCCTATTTTGGTAATTTGGCTTTTGGCACTACAGAAAGGGCATATCAACTTTTTCTTCCAATTAAAAACGTGGTTTCTTTCCTATTCTGTCACTCCCTGAGCCACCAATTTATTTGGTCGTCTTAAGGCTAACGTCCTTAATTAAGGATGTCATTAGTTTACTTTTTATTATAAAGGATGTCGTTGTCTTAGATTTATTATAAAAAATATACCAATTTTATTTTATTTTTTTTGGTTTTCACTACCAGTTTAATCTGATTCGGATGTCAGTTCTAGCATCAAGTGGTTCCAACCCCCTCCCGAACGTATACCAATATAATCTTTTAACATAAAGGATCATGGTTATTACATGGTTATTAGTTGGAAGTGGAATTTATCTCGGTTGAAAATTTTGCCGTGTTTATTCTACGAATGGTCTTGGGATCCCGGAAATTGTCTCATCCGTTAAGTAATTTTGGCTTTGTTTTAATAATTGGTTTATCTTTTATCTTGTATTGCCACTTGTTGTACTGTTCCTCGCCCTCTTATACTTCTTGTATGGAGGTGTGCTTATAATAAAGTTTGCCGATTAAAAAAAAATAAAATAAAGGATCATGGTATTTTTTGTATACTTAGGAATGTCGTATTAATTTATTTGAAATTTTAATATTATATATTCATCCTTTAAAACAAATTTTTCTTTAATGTAATCAAATTAATTTAAATTATAAAAAAATCTTCATATGTTTAGTATAGTTAGTAGGGACATCACATTATATATGCAGATCAGGTTCAAATTCCGACATTCCACTTAATCATTTTAAGAATGAAATATTTAGTCATTAGACTACTTAATAAAAATAAATATATTTAAATCGTAAAAAAGGTTGGTGGTATTTTTACCTTACACGAGGTTTGCTTCCATTGAATATTTTTGTTTTGCTAAAGAGCTATACTATAATGATACACAAATAATAGACAAGCTTTTCTCTCGTTCCCCGAAACATAATCTAGTTGATAAAGACATTACATGTAATATATAGAACGTAAATTTAAAACTCACTATTTATCTTAAACGGTAAAATTTTATTCACCGGATTATTTAAGATAAATAAATGAGTAAATAAAATGATAGATATACAAAAAGAGATATATCTTAAGGTTTTAAGTAGAGATGCGATGTCTCTGACTTGGAGTCCTGTAAGTTATAACATTGACATGTTGCTCTCGAAGCTCTCTTGAACTTGCCAAGGAGCAACAATAGATTCTAATATTAAATCAATTATAAAATATTATTAAGAGAAGTAACTCATATGGCTAATATTTTAAAATTTTCAGTAAAAATGTGACGTATCTTGCTCAGAGTCCACAAGCACTTTCGAACCCCAATAACATTGTAACTGAAATTGTGCAATTCCAAATGTTGAAAACAAAATGATAGATATCAGATAGTTTTATGTAGAGATGCGACGTCTCTCCCTTGGAGCCCTATAGCATTGATACATTGCTCTTGACGCTCTCTTGGACATCCCAACAAGTTGTATCAGAGTCTACTTCAACTTAATAGACGAGCAAAGATAGATTCTAATATTAGATCAACTACTAGATATCACTAAGAGAAGTTATTCATATACCTAATATTTTAAAATGTTGTGTAAGAATGTGACGTATCTTGCTCTCAGGCCACAAGCACTTCGGGACCCCAATAACATTGTCATTGAATTTGTGCAATTCCAAATGTTGAAAACATGGAAATATTGTGTTACCTTATTATCACCTCATTCCAAAGAAAATGATAAAATTATTCAATATTGTCAGTCCTAACAGCTAGCACTTCATAATATCCTTCCATTCTTAGCCTTTCAATTCTCAACAAAATCTTTGGTGCCTTAACCCTTCTGGTCCTATCTTTCTCATCTCTTACCTCTACCTTAACTTCACTCACCAACTCATTCCATCTTCTTCTTCTATACTTATTCATTAAAGTGAATAAGTACATGAGATTGCTTCAAAAGGGTATAATTTGAAGACAATAAACTGATAACAAAAAATATATATCCTTTTGAAGACATGTCTATGTTGGATCTTAATGTTGGCATCATCAATGTTGATGATTATTCAACTAATGTTCAAAAGGGGTTGCAACTTCAATCTTTTCCACCTGAAATATCAGAATCTAGAACCTCAAACTCTTCTGTATCAAATCCAGCAGAGGAATATTCCTCAAATAATTCCTCTACTTTCATTTTTGACCTATTGAAGAAAGAAAAGGATGTCTTAGAAAGAGTCAAGGAAGAAAAAAATGCACAAAGAATCACAAGGACCTTTTTCCCTGTGAGTGCTGATAGAGGAGGTAGATTATGTGATTCCATTACTCAAAAGGTGAACTTTGATGATCAAAATGGACACAGAATCTTGCAGCAAAAGCAACCTCAAGTTAGGAAAAGTAGGAGAGGACCAAGGTCTCGAAGCTCGCAGTATCGGGGTGTTACCTTCTACCGTAGAACTGGCAGATGGGAGTCACATATATGGTATGGTATATCAGGATCGTCTCCGAGATTTTTTGTACTCTATGCGAGCTAAGAAAATGATGCTCCATTAATCATTTGAATGTTATTTTTTTTGTTGCGAAATCATTACTAATCCCTTCATTACTAAAATCATTACCACTTACATATATTTGGCACTAAAACCATTACCATTTTACAATGATTTTGACACATGGACAGAATATAAAAGAACAAAACTGCATCCCTTTAATCAAAATGTATCACTTGTTTTTCGTGAATTTGGATTACACACAGTAAATGCGTATACATTTGTTGATCTTATCTGTCCGATCTAAAATCAACAATATATAAACCAACCAATTTCAAATGGGTGGCCATTGGCCAAGATTGATTCGTGTGTGTAAATGTGGTGAATCCATATCTTCTTTTTACAATATTGTTTGGTGGTCGCATTTCACAGAATTCAATTAAGTGCAGTTGTGACTACATATAGTCAGTGATTAAGTACCGTCTGATCAAAATCAGATGGTTTAGATTTTAAGACAATTTTTTATATATTTTTGTTTCATATAAAATTTTGCCGTCCGATCTAGATTGTACGACCTTAAACCTATGACTGCACCACTTTTTAAATCCACTGAATCATGTCCCTCATTTCACTGACTCTTTAGTTTTCTTGTGTCTGTCTGTGACTGCAGGGATTGTGGGAAGCAGGTCTATTTGGGTAAGTGGATAATTAAGTTGCTTTTGATTCTATTTTGATTAAATTATTTGTTAGAAATTGAATGCTACTTCTGTATATGTATGATATGTTATCTTTATTTATTTTTAATTTTTGTTTGGCCTTATTGTTGTAATTTGATTTTTGTTAGGTGGATTTGACACTTCTCATGCTGCTGCAAGGTGAGGACTACTTCATGTGGTTTCACATATAAGCAACTATATTCATTTTTTAAGTTCATTGAATAACCGATGTATTTAATTGATATTATAGAACAAACAGATATATCAAATGTATTTTTACTTATATATAAAACCGGGTCAAGTAATATTGTGTCATTTTATTTGGTCAAAAAGCTGATAGTATGTTTTTTGTGCACAGAGCATATGATAGGGCTGCTATTATGTTTAGGGGAGTTGATGCTGATATAAACTTCATTTTGAGTGATTATGAAGAGGATTTGAAGCAGGTAAAAAACTTTGATGACAATAATCAATTTATGTTTCAATAACAATTTGTGTGTGAGGATTAATTAAGTTCATATTAAAAATATGATTGGAATATGTAGATGAGAGGGTTGAGTAAGGAAGAATTTGTCCAAAGACTTCGTAGACAAACCAATGGAAACTCAAGGAGAAGTTCAACATACAAAAGTGCATTACCTTTTCAAAAATATGGTCAAGAAGATCCACCATTTGTGGCCAAAACGTGAGAACCTTATTTTCAATATATATGCAAGTTGTAGAATCAAATTTTTGGTTGTGATTTTACTTAAAAAAACTCGATTTAACATGAAAGTCATACTTTAAAATGTAAAATGAATAGAATTTTAAATTTTAAAATGAGATTTTAACGTACATTGTTTATATTGCCTTGTTATTTAGATTTTTTATTATGTTGTCATATCTTATTTAAGAGCCATGTTATTATGACACATAAATTTATACACAAATATGATACAAGGGTATTTTTGCCATTTTAACCCTTCAAAATAAAGGAATAGTGACATATAAAGGAATATTAAATTAGGTGTGTCAACTTTGTGTAATAAAAGTGTGTCATACTAACATTAGTGCTTATTTAATTATATTTCTCATAGATTCATAGTCCTGCTATTATGTTGTTATCTAGCAAAAAGTTATATATAACATTTCGTTTGTACAGATTTTGTCATAAGTCACACATGAAGCTTGATCATGAAGTAGAAACCAGTTTTAAGGCCTCTACTACTTATAAGGGAGAAATAATTGCAAATTCCAACAAATTACATAATCTTGATTTGAGTCTAAGGATTCCAGCATCTTCCAAACAATTGAATAACAATAATTTTGGAGTTGAATTTTCTTCTGGATGTACAACTTATATGACACCTCAAGAAAGGGGAACAATGGTACCACTCTTTACTCTCTCTTTTTTTCTTTCCAAACACACCTTTCCGGATTTTATAATTCATATATCGAGAAAGCAAAACTATTACTCCCTTCGTCTTAAAATCTTTGATCTTTTTAGTTTTACCCAAATCTATTTGGTCATTTTAAGAAATCAATGCACAATTAGCGATACTTTACCATTTGTATCTTACTAAAATCAAAACATTAATTAAATAAATTTTTTCTGTCTTAAGAAAGTGAGAGTAAAAATGACTTAATTTGTCCCGTGAGCTTAGCTCAGTTGGTAGGACATTTGCACGTAAAGGGCAGAGACTGGGGTTCGAACCCTGGTACACCAATTTCTTCATCTTTAAGAGGTGAAATTCTAGTCACCGGGCTATCTGACAAAAACACAAAAATTACTTAACTTATCAATCTTTAGTATTTTTGAATATGCGTATATAACTTTAAAAGAACCAAAAATTTGGGACGAATGAAATACTAAAGAAACATTTCTGATGTTAACAATATAACCCCCTCTAAAATATTTATAAGATGATGATATATATTTGTTATTACTTAGCAGGAGAAGGCATTGTTAAACATTAAAAAGGAAGTTCCATTGCAACAAGTATTGGCGTGGCAATTTTGCAGCAATGGGAGAAGCATTGCATTGGGGTCGTTGCAATCAAATGTAGCAGCATCATCAGGATTCGTTTCTTCGCCCACACTTCCTCCAATCAACTCACATACAATTTTATCACTGACTCAACCACAATATTATAGATGATGATGATGCATGGTGAATAATTTGTATTTGTAGTTGCTAACTAAAGCCTTTATTTTTTGTTGAGGCAAGAGTAGCTATATAAAGCCATATTCAACGAATTGATCAATTACTTTGCCATCTTCAATTGATGTTTTCTCCAAGATATATATTGTGCTACCACGAGTCCATTCATAATTATATACATTTTGTGTGTTTGATTTGATTTGTTTCATTATAATTTATCTAATAATGATAAATAATGTTAGTGATTTGAAGAGCCAACTTAATGATAATTTTAGCTATGGTGGTACCAAGGTTTTAAAAAACGCTCTGTTACCGCAAAAACGGGCGTTACAAAACGGTTTTGCTAGCCACCGTTTCCGTTTTACATGGTTTTCAAGGTGTGAAAAAAAATCGCAGCTGAAACGCCGTTACAACCGATACGAAACGCCGTTACAGCCGCAAAACGCCGTTACGGCCGCGAAACACCGTTACGGCCGCGAAAAATCCGTTACCGACAAAACACAGAACAGAGGATAAAGAATCTCATTATGTCAGATTGAGAATAAAAATTTTAAATAAGTACCTTTTAGCAGGAGAATCAGAATAAGAATCTAATAAGTTTGTTCACTAATTTCTCTAGTCTCTATTTCTTCTCTTTCATTTCTCTATCTTCTGAGTTCTGATCTGCAGCTGCTATAGCCTCTTTCCTCCTTGCTTCAAACTGCATCATCCTCCATTCCTCCCATCAATAGGTATGTTGTAAATTATTGTATTGATTTGTGGTGTTTGTATGCAAATTATAGAGTGAGATTTGAGATGAGAGGAAAAAAATTGGGGATTTTGATCACTTGTTCTTTCTTGTGTTGTTGACTGTTGTGTGTGTCGATGTGAGGGGTTAAAAATTGAAAATAGAAGCTAAGGGTGGTTGTGTTGGTGATGAATGATGATGGATGAAAATGGAATGGAAATAGTGAAGAAGAGGAGTGGGTTACAGGGTTTTTTGTTAATAAAAAAAGAAAGAACAAGTATTGTTGTGTTGTGTTGTTTTGTTATGTGTTGTGTGTGTCACGTGGGTGTGTGTGTGTTTGTGGTAGAAAAAATGGGTTTTTTGTTATTTAAAAAAAAAATAAAAAATTATTGGATGTGTGTTTGTGGTGAACGGCTAGAGACAATTTTGAGAGGGAGTTTTTTTTTTAAGGCAAATGGGAGGGAAGATTTGGGCTAGGAGGGAAGATTTGGGTTGGGAGGGAAGATTTGGGTTGAGTGAGTAAGTAAAGTATTTTTAAATTGGCTAAATAATTTTTTTTTAGGCTTAATTGCAGTTTTGATCCCCCTATTTTCAATTTTTTGCAGTTTTAGTCCCCCTATTTTAAAAGCTCTGGAATGTTTGATTATGTCTTTGGAAGAGGTGGAAATGACAATGATGAAGGTGATAGTGGAAGTTATGATCCTGCACGACGTTCTACCATGTGGTGACTAGTAATATATTCAATAAATTTTCACTAGTTTTTTAAAATGTATTAGTAGTTTCTTATGTTGTAACTTGTAACTTAATGTAACAAATTTCTCGTGCACTTTGTTTAAAAATATAATATGAGTAGTTATTAATTAATTGATTAATATTTAATCAATCAAAAATACAATCTTTGATAAACATATTAATACTAATAGTAGTTACTAAGTTATTCAATTTTTTTATTATTATATTTACTTTAAACATCTTATAATAATGAGAAAAATGGTTGGTTTAAGTTATTATACATGTATAAATAATTTTTTTAAGATTTGTGCAATTTTGTGATTAATTCGCACCGCGACGACCGCAATTTGTAACGCAGCATCCGTAACAGCCGAAACCGTGAAAACCTTAACGCGACCGCGACCGTTTTTTAAAACCTTGGGTGGTACATTTCGGTTCACCAAAATGAAACTTGAAAGTGATGTTCTCTATTTTCATTCAGTATGGTTTCAAGAAACTGATCAAGTTTGTCGTGATTCACTAACCCCAATTAGATATGTTCAAAATCTTGATTTGTCTCAGAACATTTTGGATGAAATCTGAATGTGCATGTTTGAATTTGATGCGGCTAAAATAATTACTTCCCCTGTTCCAAAATAATTGTAACTATTTTACTGTATGCACCATTCAAATAATTTATGTAGACCATATTTTATCACTAAAATATAAAGATAAATATTAATATATGAGATGTCATTAGATTTGTCTCGATGAATATTTTGAAAATATCAAATTTTCGTAATTTTTAATAGTATATAACTAAAGATATTAATGCTCAAAATTATGCATCAGCATATATGTAATAATAGTTAAAAGAGACAATTATTTTGAGGAGGGTTTAGATGAACCGTGGATAAAGGGTATAGAAGGGTTTTAACTTTTAAGTAGCATCTATTTTTCTTACATTAATAGTATAAACGAAATCAAAAGAACACTAGTAAAAAAAAACAAATAAAATTGAAGTGGTTTTTTGTTAGTACTTGAAGGAGAAGCAATGGCAATGAAATGCCCACGTGTCCTTAAAAGTCAAAACTCTAACAAATAAATAAATAAATACCGATAATAAAATAAACGAAAATAAAAATAAAAATAAAAATAAAATAAAAAAAAGAAAAAGAAAAAAGGGTTTAAGCATTAGTGAAAGAGTTTTAATTCAATCATCTTCTTCCCATATGTTTCTGTAACTGCAACGAAAAAAAGATGTTGCGAACATTAGACACCACTCATCTCACTCTTAGAACAACCTTACTCATTCGTTCCTTCTTCTCTTCTTCATCTTCTTCTTCCTCTTCCTCTTTCACTTTCAAAACAATCACTACCACTCTTTCACAATCTCATTCTTATCTTCCACTTTTATCAACACCAACAAAACTCACTCAACAACAACAACAACACGCTTCTTTCACCACGCGTCATTTTCGTTCCAATTTTGGTTCTTCCATTATACGCTGCGTTTCTTCGTTTCCTACACTCGACTGGAACGACGCCGTTTCTTGCTCTGAGGTTGATGCTGATGCTACTCATGATGATGGAACGCTTGATCAAAATTCTAAACCTGCGATTCCTGTTAGAGCTTTCTTCTTCTCTACTAGGTATATAAATATCTAATTACATTTTTAATTTATTTATTTCTGGTTGTGTTAATTTCAATTTTAAATTATAATTGTAAATAATAATAAGATTGGGGTTTTGGAAGGTAAGGGATGGTCGAAATTGATAATCGGTTTGGAAATTTCCTTCCAAATTTTAATCTTTAGGTCTCTTTTATTTCAAGTTTTATTTTTTTGGTATGAATGCCAGTCTAGATTAGTAGGTTTTTGGCTGGATACCGAGTTTTAGAATGAAAAAAAAAAAAAAAGAATAAAAAATTCAGAGTTCAGTTGCGAGATAAGCACAGGATGACAAAAAATTGTTCTCACCAGGAATCAAACTATTTCGAGTGTTTTTGTTTTGTTACTGTCATTAGATTTGTGAAAATTTTATTTTGAACAATTAAATGGACAACAAATGTTTTCAAAATTGGAACAATTGTTTGGATTGTGTTTTATTGTATTGGATTAAATTAAATCAAGGAACACTTGAATATAAATGAATGACAAAATCAATCAAATATTTTAGTGTGTGAGTTATAGGTATACCTATGCAAGGTTGTCAAACTCAAAGTCTAGGTAAATTTGTGCAGCTTCTGTATATTTATAAACTTGTAAGAGGTTACCTAGTTTAAAAAATCATAGTATAAACCACAAAGTGACATATATACATAATATATTAGTATAGTCACATGAACTCATCATTTTTACTCTATAATAAAACAATCGAAGAAAACACACTACAAAGAGTCTGTGAATATAGTAGGAATGTTGCTTTTGCATTCAATAGTGGTAGACTTATCTGGACTAGTCTTCCAAGGTTCCCCAGCGGGGGGCAGGTTATTTGCAGTTTGACGGAGGGAGGGAGCTCATTGGTTGCTGGAAGGAGGGAGCTCATTGGTTGCTGGAAGGAGGGAGCTCATTGGTTGCTGGAGGGAGGGAGCGCTATACTGAAAGCTGGTTGCAGCTGTGTGTGTGATTGAATTCAAAACTTTTCTCATGACCTGATGAAATACACTCGAAGCAGAAACTGGCTGAAATGGATTTGTTCCCGCTGTTTTGGGCCAGCTTTTGAAAATAATGCAGACCCGCAAATTTGTGCAACCAATGAGTTAACGAAAAAACAATTCTATAAGTGTTTCAACCAATTTTCCCTATTGGAAATCATAAATAGATATTTTTAAGTGTTTGACAACGTTTTTATTATCTAATATATATTCGGATGATAAATAGATATTTTAAAATTGAATTGTAGACAATTATCTATATACTTTTATCATGTGGCTTCTAATGCATTATCACATACTTACTTTTGGTTTCATTCATCTATGCTGCGATTGCTATGAAGTATTCCTATGATATGTTAGGCCTAGATTACTGCTACTGTTTGGGAAGACATATTCATGAGTCAGAACTATTGAAAAAATAAATAAAATTTTAATTCAAGGGTAAATTGGGAATACTGCATAAATTATAATATTGGCAATAGAATTTTGCTTATATTTGAGACCAACAATTTTGACATTTTTGTTGCTTATATACTGGACCAGAGGGATTGTGTATGTATTGACTTATGTATCTCACTTTCATTTTGGATGTAGTGTTGATTTAAAAAGCTTGGTGGAGCAGAACAAACCAAACTTTGTCACACCATCATCACGAATGACTAATTATGTTGTTCTCAAGTTTGGAAATCTTGGTGATTCCAAGGTATGTCTCTCTTGGGCTATCCTCGTATTGTCCCCATTATATACCCATCTTCTGCCATGTTTTCGTTATTTTATATTGTTTTATTACAAACATGCTATCTGGGTTGTTATATATCCTTTAATATGAGGAGCAAGTTACATTGCCATTTTCTGTTTGTTATTTCTTTATCCTCAGTGGTACATTAGTAAAGATGTATGTATTTCAGGAATAATTCATAATCATATATTGACAGTTGAAACACATAAGTTCATTCAATCTATGTGCTTTCTTTTAATTTTATTAAGAGGAAAGAGAGATAATGGAGAAGTTTAATGACCGCAAAGTAACTACTGGCTATTTTTCTCAACTGTTAAATATAAATTTGAAGTCATAGGTCTGACGATACTAACTGCAAACTGCTTTTGGTTTCAGGGTCCTGGCTCTTCTTTCTTGAATGGAACAAATGGCTGTTACATGGTAGTTTTTCAGTATGGCTCCATTGTATTGTTTAACGTCTGCGAACATGAGGTTGATGGCTATTTGAAAATTGTTAGGAAGCATGCATCTGGCTTGCTTCCTGAAATGAGAAAGGATGGTGAGTTCATATATCCAATTTGAAATTGGAAAGTTTTCAAGTTTTTAACAATATAGCCCAGATTGTTTATAAAGTTTTCAAGTTCATCCTCAACAAGATAGCTCAAATTTGCATCTAACGTTCTTAACAATACTAACTTCTCAGGGTTATCATTTTAAATACTTTCCAAATTTTAAAGAAAACAGAATTTATAAATCTAGAAGGACTAAACTGATGATAGCTTAATAACTAATAACATGATGTAAAGGGCAACCTGGTGCTATAAAGTTGCTGCCTAAGGTCAGATTCAGCGTGGATTTATAATTTACTAGTGATATCCTTATCTTGTAGCAATTGATTGATTCAACGATAACTTGAATCTTTGGGATTGTAGTCAAACAGTTGCAACTCCTAATATAACACGATGTTAGTGAATATATTTCGGGGTTCAAATATGGATTAGTTTTAGTTCATGCCGAAAGCAGATCACAAAACATTGGCCACATTATCCTTTGTCCATTGAGCTCCAATGGCTTGGGCTGAGCTTTGTAACTATCCATTTTGACATTGACGGGTGGCATTTATGTACAGCTGCAGTCTGCACATTTACAGTCTCCACATAATTGCTGCTCAGTTATTAGGAATATGGTGTGGGTGGTTCTCGTTGGACATATTTTAACATATGGAATGGAAACATAGGATTTGTATTGAAAAGTTTCATAAATTATGCAAATTTTAGTTCCCATTCGCAACACAATTTTTAAATCGAGTTATTTTCTATTTCGATAAATTAGTAAATTACTGACAGTTCATAGGTCCCCCCTTCGAGGACAAGTGATTTATTTGGATGTAGGTTGATTAAACTCTTTCCCTTGATATGTGTGTCCTGTGTTGTGTTTGTTGCTTTATGGAAACTGTTCTGTGGTTATATGAAATTATGAATGCACTGTGTGCCATAGTTTCTTAGACTAATTTGGTGATTTTGATATTGATGAAGCTAAAAATTTTGGGGGGTTTTGTGCTACCTACTATTTGGTTAGAAACATATGGCCTTTTAAGGAGCTTTCCTGACAGATATGCTGTGGGAGTGGAAGCTTTCTCCATTGATGTTTTCTCTTTATTATTTAAAATATATTTAATTTATTATTTTTATCTTATGGTTTCTTGCCCTCTAATTGACAGTTTTTTAATCTTAAAAATTTGTATAGATGATCTATAGGACATAAAAATTCCATTCAACTGAGTTTTATAATACAGGTATCCGGTAAAAATTTATTGTGTTGTCCATCCTCTACCAAACAAGACACAAGACAAAGAGTTAGGCAGTGACTGAAATGTTTATCCTGTGCTATTCTAATTTTTTTTTGTACTGCAGTGTTGTTGTAGCATTCTGCCAAACCCAATAATACACAGGAACACCTGTCGTGTTATACTTGGCTTAATTGTTGTATTGCTATCTCTTATAATTTTTGTAGAAATGCTTCACATTTTTTATTCCTATTTCTGAACCATAAGTTAAGTGTCATAATTTGGGTAAGGCCTCTTTCAAATTTAGTGGCATCTTGATTGTGCAGAATGTGTCTCAAAGCTGAAGACACATGTTACTAGTACATCTTTTATCTTGTCTGGAAAGCTTTCTTTCCTTTATGCATATGCCTAGAAAGATATTTTCAGACCTTGCACTGTTTATTTTGGTGTGATTGTTTTGTGGTTATCTTGGAATCTAGCAAGACCAAATGGGGATTTCTTTTCAACTTTTTGGAGTGACCTAAACTTCATTCACTCTTTCTTGGAACTTCAACCTTTATACAAGGATAAGGTTGCTTGTCCTCTATGACTTTTTCCTGTATATCCTTTTTTATGAGTCACTCCTTCATTGCTCTACTTCAGAATAGGAATAATTCTCTTCTTAATAAATTCTTATGGAAATTTAACATTCCCTCAAATGTCAAATATCTTATTTGGACTGTGGCACTTAATAGAATTTACATTACTGATGTCTTTCGCATGGTTGTAGGCTGCATAAGGCTCTTATCTGTAATATGTATGTAATGGCGTTTGTGTTTGCATGAGCTCTGTTCTTCACATATTTTTGGTGGTTTATAGATACCTTTGAGTGTGTCTTAGGTCCTTGGACTAGTCAGTGATGATTCATTTTATAGTTTTGGTAGAAAAAAAACTAAATTTATGTGGTGACATGTGATCAATGCTACAATTTAGTGTATACTGTTGGAGCTGAACTGGTATTTTTGTAATTAGGTTTGATTGCACATCACTATCTTTTTGACAAGATTCAGTGTTTCTTTGGTATATATAGTGGTTTCCATGTAAATGGCCTCTATTGGTTATCATTAACATTATAAGGGATTTGGAATCTTCACTACGCAATGGTTTTGCACACTTACAAATGCATCAGGATATACACCCTTATCCTTCTCCATAAAAGCTTGTAGGCCTAAAGTAAATATTTTTCTGGAGGACGAACAAAATATTTTTATTTTATTCTTTTCTGGTGAATTTTATATCAATATGTGCGATAACAATAAAAGATTTCACTTTTCCTTTAAAATCATGGGGTTTGAACTTATGGTTTTTGTAGATATGCCATTGCCATCTAATTGGGATTACTTTATTTATTATTTATAGTTAATGTTTCCTTTATCTCAGAATATTTGATAGGTTAACATGCTTTTACACAATTTTATTTTTCTCTGTTTTGCGATTTTAGAGTATGAAGTTAGAGAAAAGGCAGCTTTAAGCACATGGATGCTAGGAGGACTAGATTACATAATGTTACAATACTTGGACGTTGATGGAATTCGAACTATTGGCAGTGTACTAGGTCAAAGTATTGCTCTTGATTACTATGGCCGACAGGTATGTTCTGCATATGTGTTAGGATTCTTTGATATTTTGATATACAACATACTGTTGATGTTCCTCTAAGGATTTAATAGTCTCCTTCAACTTGTATTCTAGGTTGACGGAATGGTTGCAGAATTTACAGACATAAATCGTGAGATGGAAGCAACTGGAAAATTTAAGATGCAAAGGAAAAAACTTTTCCAGTTGGTTGGCAAGGCAAATTCAAATCTTGCTGATGTGATTCTAAAGCTTGGACTATTTGAGAGGTAATAATTTTGTTTGTGGTAACACATTTTGTTGGTTGTCTTTTAATGTCTTGAGGTTGGAAAGAGCAATTATAATTGTTGCTACTTTCAGATTATTTTTGCTGGCTTGTGTAGTTTGAATTTTTCCAAATGTATATTTAAATGAATAAATATTTTATTAAGGATATGCACATTTCTTTTTTATAGTTTCATCTTTTCTTACTTATTTGTTACACATTACCCCCAACTTCCTGTTTGGTTGATAGTGAAAACATAGTTTGCTTTTAGTTTTTAACATGTATAATCTCACATATACAGTTAACATGAGCTCCAGTACTTGTGAAAATGGCATTTTCTAATTTGCCATTGTTTTAACAAGGTGGGAAGTTGTGTGTGCCCTGTAGGTACATTAGAATATTCAAAAAGAAGAATTGAATCGTCAAAACTTTTCCACTTCAACCCCTAGTCTTGCCATTGCAATGACTGTGCTTGCTTCCTTCTGTATCAATGTTTTTATTGTTGAGATTTTCATTGACATCTTCCAATAATTTGCTCGTCCCTGATACCAACACTATCACATTGAATCCTAACTTGTGTGAATGAGTCATGAATTATACTGTGGTAGAACAAGGTATAGAGTACATTAGTACATGCAAAAGTAAAATAATGCGTTACGTTCACTCACTCTGTAGTCTGTAGTTGGATCATATTAGTTATTATACAATTGGACTTGACAAGATCTCAGACATTATACGTCTCTGTCAACTTTGAAAATTTTGAATGGTGTATACAGATCAGATATCGCATGGAAAGATGCTAAATATGGTCAGATATGGGAGTATCTCAGAGATGAATTTGAATTAACTCAGAGATTTGCAAGTCTTGATTTCAAGTTGAAATTTGTTGAGGTATAAACTCTCACTTCATTCTCTATCTAGGCATCTCTATGATTTTTATATTTTTTATAATGTTTTTCCTTTTAAATTTTGAAGCACAATATCCGATTTCTACAAGAAATTCTTCAAAACAGGAAATCCGATTTCCTAGAGTGGCTCATTATTGCATTAATTGGTGCTGAAATTCTACTGTCTCTATATGACATTGTTCAACGGTCTGCGATGAATCTTTAGCAGTATTGTTTCTATTGGAATATTGTTATTTGCAATGAAAAAACACACGGCATGTCAATCAACAAATCAGCAGAGGATAAGAGATCAATGAGCAACTGTAATAAATATTGAGCCAAGTGATCAAACGGTTATGATTATATTGCTGCAGCTTTGGTGCACAAAATTTCATCATATTTATTTTCCCTTTCTGATGGCATGTAAGTCCAGCTTGTTTTTTTAATGAGTGTAGCATAACATGCTACTCAGCAAGATATTAGTGGCTCATGCCAATACATTCTAATAACTCTTGTAAATAACAATTTGAGACCATTTTTACTAGGTTATTTAATAGTTAGCTTGTATAACTTATTACATATGCAACATAAAACTACACTGGTATGTTTTGTTGAACATAACTCATTTGTCTATTCTATCAATCAATTATTTTGTTTAGTTTGGGAGATCAGAAACTTGCTAATTTTGACATCCTGTATTAATTTAAAGTGATTAGATTTGATCCTCAGCATTGTCCAAACTTTTCATCAAAATCTTGACCATTGAATTTGGATTGCATCTTGATCCAATTTCTGAAATATAATTAAGGTTTGAATGAGTAAAAGAAACATTTGATTTTGATATATTACTCGAGTCTAAATTATGAAAACCTCCCATAAATCTTGTAAGGAAATGGAGGAAATAGAAAGTGAGGGACTAAGACAAATGGGGATTTGGAGAGAGTGAGAGACCGAGAGAGAAACTAGAAAGAGAAGGAGAAATTTGAGAAAGAATTTTTTGTCAGCCTATCTATTTCTCGTGCGCCTTACGCATTTCTATTTTTATCCTTCTGCAATTTAAGTAGCAGACGTTATAAAAATGAATTAATTTTAAGAAATTTTATAAAGTTCCGTATGTAACAGACCAATCGGTGGCCAGGTATCCTATCACTTGTACGGCCATGTCATAGACAAATGCCTATATATATACTCCCCCTCACTCATCCTCTCTTCTTCGTTTTTTGTTTGTTTGTTTAGTTTTAGTTAGTTTAGTTTAATTTATGTCGTTTCGTGTGTAAAACAGGCATATAGTCCGTCGTCGGCTACTCATATTATTTCTATCGGTGTTGTTTAGTCATCATAGTTGGGAACAATATAATAATTGACAACATACTTTTTGTATCCAAATTGGAAACAATATGTTGATAGAAAGATGATAGTAGCCATGTTGTTGCCGGTATGACCAAAGTCAAAACCTGTTGAAAGTGGTGACGAATCATGTCCGGTTATTCTACGTTAAGTTGATAATCGTTGACATGCAGGGGCGGACCTGTGTAAGGCTAGGTGTGGCTATAGCCACACCAGCCTAGCCCATATATTTTTTTTTTAAAAAAATAATAATAATAATTTTATAAATAATTTTAAGTAATTCTATATACATATTCATACAAATATTAATGTAAATATTAGTTTAGAGTTTATTATTGATAATCGTAAGTTTTACGGTACACATTAGTTTAATATCATATACAAATATTAATTTATAATCTATTATTGATAATTTCAAGTCCCTGGTTATACCTAAAGTATTATTTGAAGTTACATACTTTAATTTTATAATAATCAATGTTGACTTTGTTTGTCAAAAAATAGTGAATAATTAATTGAATTTGTAGTATTGGGTAAAATTAACGATTGAACTAACATATAAATATGAAGTGACATAAAACAATATGTTTAACTTTTTCAAGTAAAATGATATGCGTAAAATTGGAATACAAAATAATAATTATAAGCTAATTAATTTATCAAAATAAACTATAAGGTAGTATAATTTTAGCTTCTATATATTTTGTTTCAAGGTAGAATATTGTGAAGTATCAAACAATAGTAATATGCATGATTCAAGAAGTTATAGTCTTTTCTTTTTTTCGAATAAAAATTTTGTGATTTTTTGGATATAGTTTGTTAGTTTGTTAGATTTTTTTAATAGAATTTTTTTGGTTTGTTTGGTGTTCTTTTTTTGGATATACATATTGTATTGGTAGTAATTTCATATATTATTTATTGTTTAATTAAATTATTGAAATGATTTTTTCTTCAATAATGACAAAAAAAATTAGCCCCACCAATAATTTATGTCCAGGTCCGCCCCTGTTGACATGTGGAACCTTTTGCTTGTTACTATTAATTTTATTAAATTTGATGTAATTATCATCCTTTTGGAAACAATATGATTAGCCAAAATGGGTGCTACAACGGTTGAAGTTGGAGCTAGGCATGTGGGACTTAAATCTTATAGTTCGGCCCATATTTATATCTTTGTTTCCAACTCAAGTGCAAACCCATTGAAAGGTTTAGCTGAAGAGTCACCTTCGATCTCCGCTACGGGGACAAAATTTCACAAGAGGATGCTCTTTATAGTTGGGATGTCTATATGCTTTTAATTTACATATTTTAAAAAACAGTAATCTATACTAATATATAAAGGGGATACAAATTTTTGGGATGACTTTTTTATTATTCCAATTTTACCCTAAAAAAATAACTTCCACATAAAAATAGATTTTCAGTTTTTTTAGTAAACAATTTTTTTTTCTTCTTACTAACTAAGCGCAACTTCCACATAAAAGTAGATTTTCAATTTTTTATAGTAGAAAAAATATTTTTTTTCTTCTTAATAACTAACCACAAAAAAAAGAGGTTACGTAGTTATCAATTAACAAAGTCCAATAAAAAAGAAGATTAAGTAGTTATTTATATTTGCACAATACAGAATATCGATCACACAAAAAAAAACAACAAAAGAATATCGATTAAACAAACGGGCACGGAACGTGCCCGTTTGGCGGCTAGTAGTAATAGTAGTAATAGTTAAAAAAAAGAGTTGTGTTATATGGATAACTACTTTATTAGACAACTCATGGGACAACTTAAAATAACAAGACAAAAAAAATTATTTTAAAAAAATAAAATAGCTTTGTGTGAAGGGTTGTCCAAAGTTGTCCTAAATTAGATGTCAAAATATCATTTCTTTTCAAAAAATTGACACAAAAATAGTGACATCAGCTTATATTTTTAATTAGTCCTACATTTTGCACTATAGTCAATTATATTCCCTACATTTTTTTATGATGAAAACAAAAACCCTACAAATTTTTGTAAATGGAATACTGACATCAGCTTATTAAAAATATGGGCTAAATATTTTTAGTTCCTACATTTTGCACTATATTTAAGAATAGTCTATACATTTTAACAACTGTGTAAAAAACTCTAAAATTTATAATGTTATTGAATTTGGTCTCTCCCGTTACTTTTACAAACATTATGCATATGTGGCAATTGTGGGTCCCATTTTTGGTTAAAAAAATTAAAAAAGAAATTGATTTATTTATTAATTTAAATAAATATTTCATTGTGCAAAACCACCACCGTCAATCACAAGATTCATCTTATCACCACCCTTCGTTTCTCCTCTATCATCACTGCCACCTCTTCCGACAATAAGTCGCATCAATTCCTTCAATAACGCCACCGCTGCAGCACGATCGAAAGTCGACGTATGCAACCACTACTTTTTTTTTATAAAAAATTAAGAACTAAAAAGAAAACAAATTTTTTTTGGAAATGTAAACATGTATTTTTTTTATATGGGTGAAAAATAAAATTTGCTAATTTTATTGATACCAAAAACAAAATTAATCTTATTTTTATTTTATATAAAAAAAGCAATCATATTTTCTATAATAATATCCTCTAAATCAAGAAATTACATGAAATAAAATATAAATTAATTACATAAATGTTAATTTTTTTTTTTTTGGTAAGAACACAAATGTTAATTTCTTAAAGGAAATAACAAAAAAGTAAAAATAAAAAAATGGAAGAAAAAGAAAAGAAAATGTTTAGTACATATCTTATAATGCATATACATACCTCAAAAAGAAAATTTAGTATTTTTAGAATAACACCATATTTGGAAAATTGTACTATTATGATAATAAAATTATTATTATCCTTACTAAATTATTACCTTTCAAATATTACCAAAAAAAATTATCATTAAATGTTTAACATTTTATTAAAAAGAGAGAAATTAAATTCTATTATTTTAACTGTACCATAACCTTATAAATGAGAGCTATCATATGTTCATAGTCATCACCTTTATCACTATCATATAACAATGTCTTCCATTTTCCCATATCCTGACCCAGGATATAATATTGTTGTCACCAAAGAAGAGCTCAACCTGTTTCACAGTGTTGACAGAAAACTCTTCATTCATTTGGTGAAGTCCCTTGGCCGCGAGACCTCGCAGGCCATCAATATAATGGCCTTCTTCATGTGGTTGGAGAAGAAGAGCAATGATATGAATTTAGTTCAAAAGCTTCTTTTTCGCTGGCCAGAAGTTGCGTTAATCGATCTTGTTAATGAGTCTGCTGTGGTCCTTGATTGCATAGAGTTTTCGCGCTTTCCTGTCGATTTCTCACCTGAAAATCATTTACCACTGATCGAATACATCTTGCGCCGCAATGATTTAACGCTCAATTTTTTCCATAACAATCGCTTAGAAGTAATCAAAGAAGTCACTAAGCTCATCAATGATATTTGTATAAGAGCTTTTAGTGATATTATTGAAAAAATGCATCATGGTGTGGACCAAAGATTTTATCTTGGTAATGTTTTAGGGGCTGCTGCTGCTGCTAGGGTTCATGTTCCTCCTCCTCCTCCTCACATGCAAATGCAACCACCACCTAATGTTGTTCCAATGGTTGTTCCTCCTGCACCACAGATCAATGAGTTAAGAGGAAGTTATGCTTATAATGGCCAACAAGATGTGAATCAGATTATGGCCAACTTAAGTTTGGATGATACTTTTGCTGCTGAGACTGGTATTGTTACTTCTACTGGTAATGAGAAGAAGATTGAGATGAGGCCTATTGATGATAGGACACTTTTCATGACATTTTCCAAAGGTTATCCTATTTCTGAGAATGAAGTTAGAGAATTCTTCACAAGGTACGTACCCTTTAATCATTTTATTTATTTATAGTTACATTCATATTATACATTCATGTATCTAATTGCTTATATTATTCATCAAAAAAATTTAATTGTTTATATCAAATATGTTTGACCCACTTGGTTTTGAAATTAGTATATCAACAATAAATATGTTGTATTTTATTTTCTACTGTGAATTAATTTGTGTTTTAAATTTATACTAGCTAGCTAGTAAATATAATAGTGCTTATCATGAATTCATGATAATTTAAATATAATAGTGCATATGTTTGACCCATCCTTTTGAAATTAAAAAAATATCTGTTATTTTTTATTTTTTACTGTGAATTTGTGTTTTAGCTAGTAAGCATACCAGCACTGGAGCAGATCCAAACTCGTAAATATAATAGTGCTTATCATGATAATTTATGGTTGAATACGTTGAATCATAAATTTTCATTTTATATAATGCTCTAATTTTTTATAATGCTTTATAATTGCATAATTTTTTTTGGTCAAATTAATTGTTTAATTGTATAAATTTATTCAATTGTATTTTGTTATATAATATGCAATATTATATTATAATTTATTGTAAAAAAAATTGGTTTTTAATTCATTTTTAAATTTATACTAGTAAAGATAATTTAAATATACATTTGTGAATATTATATCATCTTGAAGAAAGTGTTATGTAATTAGACAAGAACAGTAGAAATGATTGAGTTTAGAAGTACTAAATAAATTAACTATTCTTCAAACAGCCTTTTTATGGAGCACATCTAACATAGGTTGTAATTCAGAATTTTTTTTCACATAGTCAAAAAAAAAAAAAGAATTTATCTTTTACCCTAATTTGTTGTAATTTGGAGTTGAGATTTCATTGACATAATATTACACTTTGATTTTTACTTGTTTAATTATGGGGGTAAATATAAATTTTTCGTCACTAAACATATAAACAATTTTGATTTTAGTCTATAAAAATTAAAAAGATATTTCCATCCTCCCAAAATTTTATGTTTTGTTTTTCTTTTCTAATTGACATAATTTTGACTTTTTTTGGTGAATTTTTTCATACATAAGATTAACATAATATGAGTAGATAAATATAACATAGACATATCTTGAATACAAAAAAAGTCATAATCTTAATATTAAAATTAATATAAATTAATCATCAGAGACAAAAACAAAACAAAACAAAAATGACAAAAACCCGATTTTATTCTTTAGAATTAAAATAAAATTCCTTTATTTAACTTTTTAATTAATAATCAATAATATCACATTCTTATAAATGACTAGCTAACTCTTTGATTTTCTTGTTCAAATATTTGTTTCATCCAAACCGCAGGCAATTTGGAGATATCATTGAAACGGTGATCATGCAAGAAATAACTCCACCAGAGCAGCAATCACTGTATGCTCGTCTTGTGGTTCGTGATGAGGCTATTGATGCAATTGATTATTTTCTTGAATATAAGCCAACACTGAAATTCACCATCAATGGAAAACATGTCTGGGCAAGAAAGTTTATTCCTAAGTTTTCATCACCATCATCTGAAGTTGGGACTTCTAGGGTTTTTCCATGATGTTGTTTTCTTAAATTTTGGTTTTATTTCATGCTGCTTTAATAAAGTTTATGCCAGTCATATTTATATATGCAGCTAAACATCTGTTTGTTTAATAATACTTGATGAACTTTTGATATGTTGTCATCAAACTTAATTAATGTTTGCATGGTTGTTGGATTTATGAAGTTTTTGGTTTGTTACCTTTATTTATCTTGATTATTTATGATATTTAGCTACTTATTTATTATATGCTTAATTAATTAGTATATGTTTGTCATGTTATTCTTTGAAAATGATTTCCTATATCTATGACTATGTATATACTTTTGTTGTTTATGGGTTGAAGTGCTGATTGTCTTTAGCCAGGTTCTAAGGTTTCTAAGTTTTCAGAAGCCTAATTGTTTGTGTGTGTGCACAAACACTATCATTTGAATATATGCTTGATGATAAAATTAGTAAGTGCACTAATTGTTATCGTTATGTAATAAAATTTATGTTGACGTCAAATCTCTTTATGTTGACATTTGCACGTTGAATCTTCTCTAGCTTAACCTATGTAGCAAGGACTCAGATTTGCTACAATTCAAAAAGTCCGCAGTTTAATGTAGTTTTTAATTTCGTCCATTAAATTTAGATCGGACAGCTTGGATTAAAAACTGTATTTTTTTTAATCAAATTAATCTTTGCTCCTTTTTTTTTCTTTCTCCTTTTAAAGTAAGCTTCCTTGATATACCATATTTTGGTTAAAGTAATACAAATAATTTGAGAATAATACAAAAGGTTTTAGTACTACTCCCTCTGTTACTTATTAAATATCGTTTGTTATTTTAAGATACAATTTTTAATTATATCATTTGTCAATTACTCTTATATTTTTTAATAAAACTGATTAATGATATATATTTAATAAACTAAAGTTTATTACGAGAGAAAGATAACATATTAAATTTGTTAAAAAGAAAAAATGTGTGCAAAAAAACTATGAAACACGGACACAGGCACCAGACACGACATAGACACTAAGTCGTCAACACCGACAAAAACATGAGAAAATGACATAATTAAGTGCAATGATAAGTGTCGGTGTCCGATTCAGAACACAACTAATTTGAGAAGTGTACGTGCTTCATAGCAAAATGTATGAATTTATTGATAGTTTAAAATGAGACTATAATAGGAAGAAAAATGCCAAAAATACACTTCACTCATTTGATGTTACTAATTCAAAACGATACTGGAATAGAGGGAATATTATTATTCAAGGTGCAAATACACACTTCAATAATTTGTTTTGGACAACGAAAAGCTTCATCAGTATAAGGAGTGCCAAAAGACTACCAAAATTTACAATAGTATCGAATCGAAAAAAAAGAAGAAAAAATAATATTAGTCGATGCCCAAACAACCAACTATGGTAGTTTGATACTAGATTGGCGTTCTTCGTCTTCAACAACCAATAAGAATGAATTTTAACCTTGTCCAACAATTAAGGTAGGGACATTTTTTTTTTGTGGTTTTCACCACCAGTTTAATCTGGTTCGGGAGTCAGTTCTGGCATCAAGTGGTTTCAGCCCCCTCTTGATCGCAGTTGCGGGGGATCGAACCGTAGTTCTCCCTACCAAGTTCAGCGTCAATCACCACTGAACCAACTAACGATTGGTAGGTAGGGACATTTCTGAATCTCTGAACATGCGATTTCGTTCGTTGCAGACAATTAATTAATACAAATAAGAATAATGGAGTACAATAATTATTTTCTCAAGACAATTAAATTCCGATAATTATTTCAAATGAATTTAATTATCAAATCTTTTTTCTTAAATTTTTTCTAATCTATCAAGATAATGTGCATCACTTCCCCCGTTGTAAAAAAAAAAGCTTTTTCTAATCTACGCCTTTATAATTTAAGAATATTTATTCATCAATGAGAACAAGCCACATAAGTAAATTTGTATATGATCCGCACAAGTTTGTTACAAGTTAATTATGGGGACTGCATATAAATCTAAATATGTGTCTCATTTTCATTGATTGAAATACTTCTAAATTATAAAAGGATAGAGCAGGCCTCACATTTTTCTTATAGTTACTTTCTTAAATCAATTATTTTTTTTTGGTCAGGACAAATCAATTTTTTTTATTGTTTCGTAAGATAAATCAAATCTTGTAACAAAAAAAAACAGATAAATCAAATCAAACGATTTTTCCGGACATATTGTTTGTTTCTTCTTTCGAAAATATAGAATGATATAAAATTAAATATATTTGGGAGAAAAAAACCAAATATAGTTAATTAGAATAATTTTTTTTTGGTAATGATTAGAATAAAATTATTGGTACATCACCAAAATTATTGTTAGTCGAATGGCTTAAAACAAGATTAGAATATCCAAAACAAAAAAACAAGATTAGAATAATATAGATAACAATTAATTATCACATATTAAAGATAATATTTGATTTGTGATAATCATACACAATTCGAGCTCTAACTAACTCACATTATTTTCCAATTTTATCGCAACTTTCCCTACTATATATTAAACGTGGAGCTTTTATTTTACCTCAACCTAACCACAACATGGAAAACCAAAGTAATTCACTAGCTCTATCAATACTCCATGATTCATCTTTTAATGATCAAGTTCAAAAATCAAGTTCTTCAAATGGACAATATTTAGGGGGTTACTATTTCAGTGCTAAGAAAAGTATGATTCCATTCAAATGGGAAAAAGAACCAGGATTACCTAAAGAAGAGTTAGGTATACCCAAAAAATTAGAGTCATTACCTTCAAAAATTGTTCCAACTCCAGCTGAAATTTTATTTTTCATCCTTCAAAAAACTACAATGAAAAACCAAAGCTATTCACCAGCTGAATTAATACACCTTGTAGATGATGCTCAAAAATCAAGTTCATCAATTGGACAATATTCAGGGTGTTACTATGGTGATAAGCAAAGTGTGATTCCTTTCAAATGGGAAAAAGAGCCAGGAATACCCAAAGAATTAGAGCCATTACCTTCAAATATTGTTCCACCTATTATTCATACACCAACAAAGAAACCTAAGCATGTAACAAAACATGTTTCAACCAAATCTTGCTTTTTTGTTAAGCCTATTTCGTTGAGCAGTTCGAAGGCTAAGAATGATGATGAAGATAAAGAAGACGAGAGTTTTGATGAGACTAATCACATTCTTAAAAAAGAGAAATTCCTTTCTTCACATGGTGATTCAAAATCTTTTTCGGGATCCTCAACGGCTTTATCCAAAGGAACTATGTTGAAGTTTTCAAGATAACAAGTTTTGTAAAGGGGGTCTATAAACGGATTTTTTAGTAAAACAACTTATTTCTTTCATTTATTTCTTATTTCTCTCCAAATCGTAGCATACTCGAATTAGATCGACTAGTATTGAATTCTTGTTACTATTCAGTTTATTTCAATTGTTGCATTAAGATTTTTATTGTATTTATTAGTTTGATTTTGTTCATGTTACTATATATTTTATATTTGTGTTGAAATCTATAAAATTTGGTTTTGTTTCATGCTTTATGAAGTTTATGTTAGTCATATTTCTTTTTGGGTAGAACTATGCCAGTCATATTTATATATGCGGCTAATCATCTGTTTGTTTAATAATACTTTGATGAACTTTTCATATGTTGTCATCAAATTTAATTAATGTTGCATGTTGGATTTAATAATTATCTTTTTTTTGTTTGTTACCTTTAATTTTCTTGATTATTTATGATCTTTAGCTAATCAATCAATACACTATTAAACTCAATTTTAAAAAAATAACTAAAACTAATGGGTCTTATATATACATTTATTGTTTATGAGTTGAAGTACCGATGATCTTTAGCAAGTTCTAAGTTTTCAGAAGTCTTATTGTTTATGTGTGTGTGTTAAAACACTATCATTTGAATATATTAGATGATAAAATTAACAAGTGTACTAATTGTTCTCATTAAGTAATAAAATTTAAGTTGACGTCATATCCTTTATGTTGGCGTTTGCACGTTGAATCTTCTTTAGGTTAGCCTATGTAGTAGGGACTCGGATTTGCTACAATTTAAAAAGTCCGCAGTTTAACGTAGTTTTTAATTTCGCCCATTAAATATAGATCGGACAACTTAGATTAAAAACTGTATTTTTTTTAATCAAATTGTTCTTTGCTCCTTTTTTTTTTTCCTTTCTCCTTTTAAAGTAAGCTTCCTTGATATAACATATTTTGGTTAAGTAATACAAATAATTTGAGAATAATACAAAAAGTTTTTTTTAATGGCAAAATATATATATTTTGCCATTAAAAAAAACTTTTTGTATATATATATATATATATAGCACATATCATATATATAAAAGGAATATCAGAAATACTCAAAAAACTCTAGAAACATAGCAAGAGTACCAGAAATACTCAAATAACAAAATAAATATATACATAAGAAATATCAAAGAACTCTAGAAAGCAACAAACCACCAAAGCTGCTCAAAGCAGTCACCAAAAAGGGGAAGGGGAGAAGACAACTAAGATTGCCCACCCCAAAAGATACTACTCAACAGGAACCAGATACATCCAGGTGCCACTTCCTCACCTCGCCTTATTGGACCAACACAAGAGAGGTTGCATCTCCCACTCGTAATACAAAAAGTTTTTAAGTACTACTCCCTTAGTTACTTATTAAGTGTCATTTGACTACGAATTTAGCGTTTATATTTAACTGTCGTTTTATTATTTTAAGATACGATTTATCAATTATATCATTTGTCAATTACTATTATCTTTTTTAATAAAACTAATTAATGCGATGTCAAGCAGTCCTAGCTCAACTGGCAAATGCCGAAATTGCTAGGTCGGACGTCATGACCCGGGTTCGAACCCGGGACCTCACAGTTGTGTGTGAGTTTAATTTCAGTGGATTACCACTTCATCTAAGACAAAAAAAAAAAAACTAATTATGCGATATATTTGAAAAACTAAAGTTTATTACGAGAGAAGGATACCATATTAAATTTATTGAAAAGAGAAAATGTGTGCAAAAAATCTATGAAGCACAGACACAAACACGGACATCGGACACGGACTCATCGACACCGACAATAACTTGAGAAAATGACATAATTAAGGGTGATCATAAATGTCGGTGTCCAACACGGAATACAACTAATTTGAGAAGTGTTCGTATTTCACAGCAAAATGTATGAATTTATTGATGGATTAAAATGAGACTATAATAGGAAGAAAATATGTCAAAAATACACTTCACTCATTTGATGTTACTAATTCAAATTTCAAAACGGAACGGAGGGAATATTATTATTCAAGGTGCAAATACACACGTCAATATTTTTTTTTTGAACAAGCAAAAAAGAGATATATATTAATCAACCAAAAGCCTCATCAGCACAAAGGAATGCCAAAAGAGACTACAAAAGGTTACGAAATAATCAAATCGAAAAAATAATAAGAAAAAACAATATAAGTCGATGCCCAAACAACCAAGTATGGCCGTTTAATGCTAAATTGATGTTCGTCGTCTTCAACCACCAGTAAGAATCAATTTTAACCATATCCAACAATTAAGGTAAGGACATTTACAATTAATTAATACAAATAAGAAAGTACAATAATTATTTTCTCATAGACAATTAAATTCCGATAATTATTTCAAATGAATTTAATTATCACAATCTTTTTTCTTAATTTTTTTTAATCTACCCTTTCATAATTTAAAGTTATTTACCTATTAATCAATGAGAACAAGCCACATAACCAGGTTTGTATATGGTCCCACAAATTTGTTAAAAGTTAGTTGTAGGAACCATATATAAATTTACTAATATTTCTAAATTATGAAGGGATAGAACAGGTCTCACATTTTTCTTATAGTTACTTTCTCACAATCATTTTTTTTATTGTTATGTAAGATAAATCAAATCTTGTAAAAAAAAAAAAAGATAAATCAAATCAAACTTGTTTTCCGGACATATTGTTTGTTTCTTCTTTCGAAAGTATAGAATGATATAATCTGATCAGATTATGATATTATTGCCTTCTGTCACAATTTGGGAGAAAAAAAAACCAAATAAGAGTATTAGATTAGAATAATTTTTTTTGGTAAGGATTAGAATAAAATTATTGGTAGATCACCAAAATTATTGTTAGTCGGATGACTTATATATAAAACAAGATTAGAATATCCACAAAAAATAATAACTAGAATAATATAGATAACAATCAATTATCACATATTAAAGATAATATTTGATTTGTGATAATCATACACAATTCGAGCCCTAACTAACTCACATTATTTTCCAATTTTATCGCAACTTTCCCTACTATATATTAAACGTTGAGCTTTTATTTTACCTCAACCTAACCACAACATGGAAAACAAAAGTAATTCACTAGCTCAATCAATACTCCATGATTCATCTTTTAATGATCAAGTTCAAAAATCAAGTTCTTCAAATGGACAATATTTAGGGGGTTACTATTTCAGTGCTAAGAAAAGTATGATTCCATTCAAATGGGAAAAAGAACCAGGATTACCTAAAGAAGAGTTAGGTATACCCAAAAAATTATTACCTTCAAAAATTGTTCCAACCCCAGCTGAAATTTTATTTTTCATCCTTCAAAAAGCTACAATGAAAAACCAAAGCTATTCACCAGCTGAATTAATACACCATGTAGATGATGATTTATTTTTTAGTAAAGTTCAAGAATCAAGTTCATCAATTGGACAATATTCAGGGTGTTACTATGGTGATAAGCAAAGTGTGATTCCTTTCAAATGGGAAAAAGAGCCAGGAATACCCAAAGAATTAGAGCCATTACCTTCAAATATTGTTCCACCTATTATTCATACACCAACAAAGAAACCTAAGCATGTAACAAAACATGTTTCAACCAAATCTTGCTTTTTTGTTAAGCCTATTTTGTTGAGAAGTTCGAAGGCTAAGAATGATGATGAAGATAAAGAAGACGAGAGTTTTGATGCGACCAATCACATTCTTAGAAAGGAGAAATTCTTTTCTTTACATGGTGATTCAAAATCTTTTTCGGGATCCTCAACGGCTTCATCCAAAGGAACTATGTTGAAGTTTTCAAGAATAGCAAGTTTTGCAAATTTAAAGGAGGTCTATAAACAATTTTTTTAGTAAAACAACTTATTTCTTTCATTTAGTTCTTATTTCTCTCCAAATCGTAGCATACTCGAATTAGATCGACTTGTATTGAATTCTTGTTACTATTCAGTTTATTTCAATTGTTACATTAAGATTTTTATTGTATTTATTAGTTTGATTTTGTTCATGTTACTATATATTTTGTATTTGTGTTGAAATCTATAAAATTTGGTTTTGTTTCATGCTTTATGAAGTTTATGTCACTCATATTTCTTTTCTGGATAGAACTATGCCAGTAATACTTTGATGAACTTTTCATATGTTGTCATCAAATTTAATTAATGTTTGCATGTTGGATATCGTTTTTGGTTTGTTACCTTTATTTTTCTTGATTGTTTATGATCTTTAGCTAATCAATCAATACATTATTAAACTCGGTTTTAAATAAAACTAAAACAAATGTTGCACACCTTTGATAGGTCGGAAACCGATGCGAAAGCAAAACGAAAAAAAAAAAAACTCTATTTATACATTTATTGTTTATGAGTTGAAGTACCAATTGTCTTTAGCAAGTTCTAAGTTTTCAAAAGCCTTCCTTCATCGCTTTGATTCTAGGCTCCGTTTGGATTGATGGAATACAATGGAATAGAGCGGAATGAAATATAATCATAATGTTTCATAATGTTTCAATTTGAAACATTATGATTATATTTCATTCTACTCCGCTTCATTCCATTGTATTCCATCAATCCAAACGGATTAGGGTCGGTTTGGCGCACAAATATGCTAGTGATAGAATATGTTATAAAACAGGATAAGAATAGAAAATAATATAAGTAATATAACAATTATATCCTATTATGCGTTTGGTATATAGGATAACAAATATAATAATTATCATATTATGATTTTTATACATACCTCATTATAATACGATAATATATATCATATTTAAATGACAAAATTATTCTTGTGAAACTATTATTTTTATTTCTAAATTATTTTCTTTTACTTTAAATTTTAGAAATAAAAATTTAAATAAATAATCAAATAATTTTATATAGTTTTAGATAAAAAAGAATGATAAAACTTTGGGTTCGTTTGGATTGATTAATTTTATACATACCTCATGTAAATAAGTTGGTTGCCTTTAGGTCTTAAAAGTTATCTAAAAAATAAAAGTGAAAATAAGAGTTTTTAGAAAATAGCTAAAATCGCTTGGTAATTGTTGTTTTTTTTAACTTAAAAGTCTTTTATATGTATTTTACTAATAAAAATTAAACAACTTTTTTTCTATCAAAAGCTTCTTAAAAATATGTTTGCCCTAATTTCTTCTTTTTATTGAGTAAAAAAGTATAAAATAAGTTAAGTCAAACGGTACCTAAATAATACTTCAATTCTTTGATTTCTTTGTTTCTTTCTTGTTTTTGCGGCCTGTTTAGATTTGCCTTATTTTTGAGGTTATAAAAATAGTTTTTGTAAATAATTAATAAACTTTTATGTTAATTTATAAATTTTAATTAAAACAATTGTATTTTTATAAATTACTTTCTCATAAATTACCTTAAAAAACTTATAATAATACATAAAAACTTATTTATTTGTATAAATTATTTTGCATAAGCTCAAAAATTAATCAATCCAAATGAGCCCAAAGTGGGGGAGAACTCTCGTATTTATACATGAACTCATATTACTTTAAGTATACATGCTTCTACAATAATATCTAGTTACATATGTTTCCAATATTAGTATTCATGACATAAGACATTACTCAACATTCTTCCCCTTAATTTGTTGTTCTTGAATTCCAAGAGCCTCTCTTAATTTCTCGAATTTTTCTCTGGGAAGAGCCTTTGTGAAAATACCAACAACTTGATCATCTTGCAAATACCAACAGCAACATGGATGGCTGGCCGAGGATGAGAATTAAGAGGTAGAAAATCAACGTTTAAAGTCAAACTGTATGGAAGTATATACATTAATATTGTAGGACACATTAGCATTTATTTTCATGGAAGTATACACTACAATATTATTGTATGACACATTAGCATTTATTTTCATAGAAATATGTATGCTAGACTCAATCCATTAATGGTTGGGTGGAAGGACCCTTGGATGTGCGTCAAGCCACTGTTTCCTTTTTTCAAAATCATTTTGAGTGTGGAAATTGGAATCGGCCCACCTTAGACGGTATTGAATTGGCTCGATTGTCCGAGGAGGATAATGATTGTTTGATTGCCCCGTTTACTTTGGAGGAAATTGAAGAGGTAGTGAAGGAGTGTGAGGGCTCTAAATGTCCCGGACCGGATGGATTTAATTTCGCTTTCATAAAGGAGTTTTGGGGGTTAATGAAGAATGAAGTACGTATTTTCTTCGATCAATTTCACGGTAATGATTGCTTCCCCAAATGTCTTTTGTCGTACTTCTTAGCGCTTATACCCAAAGTAAACTCTCCTCAACGATTGGGTGACTTCCGCCCAATCTCGCTACTTGGGTGTTGGTATAAGCTTCTTGCGAAGGTTTTGGCAACTAGATTGGCTAGTGTGATTGGGAAGTTGATCCCTAGAACCCAATCCGCTTTTTTGAAAGGAAGACAACTAGTAGAAGGGGTGGTGGTGGTGAATGAAGTTATTGACTTTGCGAAGAAATCGGGGAAGCAATGTTTGGTGCTTAAAGTTGACTTCGAAAAGGCATATGACTCCGTTGATTGGAATTTCCTTGACTATATGTTAGGCAAATTCGGGTTTAGTACAAAGTGGAGGGCTTGGATGAAGGCATGTGTTTGTGGGGGTAATTTGTCGGTATTGGTCAACGGTTGTCCTACTCAAGAAATTGCAATTAAAAGGGGGCTTAAGCAAGGGGACCCTCTTGCCCCATTACTTTTTCTTTTGGTTGCGGAAGGTTTGGGGGGAATGATGCGTAGAGCGGTACAAGTGAATAGATTCCAACCTTTTTTGGTGGGAGGGAGTAAAGCGCCGGTTTCTTTATTACAATATGCCGACGACACTCTTTGTATCGGGGATGCTACGGTTGAGAATTTGTGGGCGTTGAAGGCGTTACTCCGGGGGTTTGAGATGACATCCGGGTTAAAAGTTAATTTTTGGAAAAGTTGTGTAATCGGTGTCAATGTTTCCGGTGAATATCTTGAGATGGCCTCGGATTTCTTGAATTGTAGAATTGGAACAACTCCCTTTAAGTACCTTGGTTTACCCGTTGGTGCCAATCCCCGTAAGCTTTCAACGTGGGAACCAATGCTTCAATCTATTAAGTCTCGTTTAGGTTCGTGGAGGAACAAATATGTGAGCCTAGGGGGGCGTATAGTGCTAATTAATTCGGTACTAAATGTTATCCCCATTTTTTATTTGTCATATTTGAAAATGCCTCCGTTGGTGTGGAAAGAACTTGTGAGGATTCAACGTAAGTTTCTTTGGGGAGGTATTTCAAACCGGACTAAAACTTGTTGGGTGAAGTGGAGTGATATTTGTAGGCCTAAAAAGGATGCGGGGTTAGGCATCCGAGATCTCCGCTTGGTTAACATTAGCCTTCTTGCAAAGTGGAGATGGAAATTATTGTCATATGAAGTAGATGTGTGGAAGGAGGTGGTGTGCGCTAGATATGGTAGTGATGTTGTGGGGAAACGGTTACTAGGTGTGGTGGATGTGCCTAGATTGACATCCCCGTGGTGGAGAGATGTTTGTTGTCTAGATGGTGAGTCCCGGTGGTTTAGTACGGCTGTGCGAAAGAAGGTTTGCCGTGGTGATTCTACGTTGTTTTGGGAGGATCAGTGGGTGGATAACCAGCCCCTTCGTCAAAAATTTCCAAGGCTTTTTGGTATTTCTAACCAAAAGCAAGAGGTTATCCAAAACATGGGCAGTGTAATTGAAGGGCGATGGCATTGGGATTTATCTTGGCGTCGTAACCGATTTGAATGGGAGGAGGAGCAATTCCGGAACTTGTGTGATGTTATCTCTTCCTTTTTTCCCGGCACGGTGGATGATAGCTGGACATGGCTTGGCGACGGTGTACAGGGCTTTACGGTCAAAGGGGCTTATTTATTATTAGAAAGTTCGGTGGTGCATAGTCGACAAGTGACTCAAGTGGAAGAGGTGGTTTTTAAGCGGTTATGGAAGGGTTTGTCGCCGTCTAAGGTACGCGCGTTCGTTTGGCAACTTTTACTTGGACGTATTCCCACTAAAGATAACTTGTTTAAGAGAAGAATGATTCCAATGGAGCAAGTTCAGTGTGTGTTTTGTAATAGATGTTTAGAAACAAGTTTGCACCTCTTTCTCCATTGTGATGTGGTTCACCAAATTTGGTGTGATATAACTAGGTGGCTGGGATTGGTGTTAATTGTCCCCAATTCTTTGACGGTTTCTTTTGCTATGTGGTCATTCAGTTCAAAGAATAAGAAAGAAAAGGAGGGGATAGTTTTAATTTGGAATGTTTATCTGTGGGTGCTATGGAAAGCCAGGAATGATTTCGTTTTCAATAATAAGAACATTGTGCGGGACGATATCGTGGAGGAAATTAAGATTATATCGTGGCAATGGTTCATTGGAAGGGCGGCAAAAAATCCGTGTCTGTTGTATGAGTGGAAATGGGGTCCGAGGGATTGTATGAGAAGATGACTTGCATTCTGGTTTGTGCCTCCGTGTGTTGTTCCGCTGTCTGCTCTGTTGTGCGTGCTGCCTTGTGTTTTTCTGGTTTTGTTGGTTTTGTTCCTCTGTTTTGTTCCTCTGTTTTGAGCTAGCTTGTAGTTTTTGTTTCCTTTCTTTCTTGTACTACTTTTAAACTCCCCTAACATGTCTTATGTAAGGGTGAGTGTTATAATAAATATATATTTTTGCTGCTCAAAAAAAAAAAAAAAAAAAAAAAAAAAAAAAAAAAAAAAGACTCAATCCATTTTCATTGACTGACTTCTAAATTTCTTTTGTTCACTTAAAAATCTTTTAAAGGATTCTTATCCTTATAACAATGACGGACTAGCATTTTTGAACCATTAGTACTTCTTCATCATATATTTAAGATCCAATTTCCGTAAAAAAAAAAAAAAGCATTCCAGATTTTTAAAACTATATATATATATATATATATAGGGAGGGATCAAATTACACCGGTGTAACATTTGAGTAATGTTACACCGCTCAATAATGCATTAACGAATTAAAATTTTACAGAATCCACCGTCAGATTGAAAGTTTATATCATATAGATCATTCATGTTCAATTTTACAAAAATCTAAAATCGTTTGATATGTTATTGAGACGTATCAAAATTAACGGTTTATGTAGTTTTATTGAATACCGTTAATCTTTATGTGTCTCAAAAACATGACAAACGATGTCTAGAAGTCCTAGCTCAACTAGCAAATGCCGAAATTGCTAGGTTGGACGTCATGACCCGGGTTCGAACCCGGGACCTCACAGTTGTGTGTGAGTTTAATTTCAGTGGATTACCACTTCTTCTAAAACCAAAAAAAAAAAACATGACAAACGGTTTTAGATTTTTGTAAAACTCAACATAGATGATCTATATGATATAAATTATCAATATAAATTCGTTAATGCGTTATTGAGCGGTGTAACATTACTCAAATGTTACACCGGTGTAATTTGATCCCTCCCCACATATATATATATATATATTCATGTCAAATTTTGAAAATATTAATGAGTCATTTAACCTATCTAATAAGTCTTTCTTATTAGGAATAGGATATCTAATCCATTTTAAAACCTTATTAAGGGGTTTATAATTGATAACAAGTCTAGGAACACCTCGTTCCTTTTCAACTGCCTTATTCACATAAAAAGCAGTACAACTCCAAGGGGATTTTGAAGTCCTAATTAATTTTTTGTTAAGTAAAGATTCTATTTCATTTTTACATAAACCAAGATATTCCCTCAGTGTACCCGACATTATTAACTTTTGTCGTTTGTTTGTATTATTAATTTTGTTGTTTTTATTTACTGGTTGCTTTAGGTAAGAAGCACCTTTTACCGGAACAAATAGTGTTCCATATTTCTCTATAAAAAGGGAATTTGTTTGGAGGAGGTTCCTCACCACTTTTCCTCACCACTTTGTAAAATAACTCTTTCAAATATATCAGAGAAATAAAACCATTTCCTACTGTATACACCGCTGCGACGCACTGTAGCACTTTCGTCTTATTCTAAATATACACTTGCAGCACACTTTGGCATATATATATATATATATATATATATATATATATATATATATATATATATATCTTGAGCCCTTGCCTCTTGTCTCTCATTCACACACTACAAAAAATGGTTAGTTTTTTATATGCTCTCTTTCTTTTTTCGCTCTCACTGCATTGTTTCGTGCCTTGCTTAGCTAAAAATAAACACAACATTACCACAGATGAATCTGCTCTTCTAGCATTCAAATCTCTTACTTCAGACCCCCCAGATATGTTGGCTAATAATTGGTCAACTTCATTTTCTGTATGCACTTGGGTTGGTGTAACTTGTGATGAGAATCACAATAGAGTCCACGCCTTAAATCTCACAAACATGGGTCTTAGAGGTACTGTTTCTCCAAACTTAGGGAATATGTCGTTCCTTGTCATACTTGATATTTCCTTTAATAACTTCAGTGGTCAGTTTCCTTTTAAGGAGATAAGTTGGTTGCACCGTTTAAAGTTTCTTCATATAACCAATAACAAATTTTTTGGAGAAATTCCTGCAACGCTGGGCGATTTATCACAACTTCAATCTTTGAAACTTAGCTATAACAATTTTAGTGGTTTAATCCCTCAATCTATTGGTAATTTTCATCAATTGAAAAGTTTGTTTCTGCATTTTAACATGCTCTCGGGACCTATACCTCAAACAATTTCAAACATGTCTTCACTTGAAAAGATAGATTTATATAATAACAACTTTTCAGGTACTTCTACTTCTAGATTTGAATATTATGTATCACATCCGTAATATTTATTTATTTTTTTACTTATTGCGATTTTAAAATTTCAATGTAGGATTGATCCCTCAATCTATCGTTAACCTATCTTCAGTTAAAGGCATCGATTTATCTTACAATTACTTTTCAGGTACTTTTAATTCTTATATTATGCTTCATATTTATTTTCTACTCCCTTCGGGAGTATTAATAATATTGTGATTCTTGAATTTCAAGAATTTATTACTCTTTTCATTCCACAACAATTTTATTTTTGAATGAGAAATTGTTAGTATGTTAATTGTTATGTTAGTTTTTTTATTTTTAATGGAATTTAAATCTTAGACCTCCAACTCTTAACGCTATAGTTCTAATTTCCATCTTCTCATTTCGGTTCTTCGATGTCCATCCAAAAATGCATACTCTACTGCTGTTTTGGTACTTCTTGTACCATACAGTATTATTAATAGGGTCATGCTAACTAGTGCCCCCGGGGCACTAGTTAAGGATACCAAAACAAGAAATTTTTGTATTGGAAATTGTGTTATTCATATTTTTAAAAGGTCAATTGCACAAGTTCCAATATTATTTTACCACATTTGGTTCCTTAACTAGTGCCCCTAGCATTTTCCTTATTAATAATATTTTGCAGTTAAAAAAAATAAAAAAAATTCAATAACATAGAGTAAGGATAGAAATTACATAACCTCCACCAAAAGACTCTTTACAACTCTAAGGCAAAGTGGACTCACACCTAACCATGGTGAATAGCCACAAAAAACTAATAAAATCAGTAAACTAAACTCGGAACAATAGAAAATAAATAAAGTACTTTTATTGATAATTATAAAGTGTTTACAAAAGTGGAACTTGATATTACAAAAGAATTGCGATCCTATCTATATCCTAAGACTACTAAATTTCCTGCTCCGTAATAGTTAGTGCAATTTTTTTTTTATTTTAGTTTCCACCACCAATTTAATCTGGTTCGGGGGTCAGTTCTGGCATTAAGTGGTTTTAGCCTGCTCCCGATCGCAGTTGCAGGGATCGAACAGTGGTCCTCCATACCAAATTTAGTGTCAATCACCACTGAACCAACAAACGATCAGTTAATAGTTAGTGCAATTTCATTACATATAGTAACTAATTAGGAATAAAGAGTGAAATGAGAGGTCAAAAATTAATGTTTGCATCTACAGGATCTTCCCGGGTCACGGCCAATTTCACATGGGCCGTGGCAGGTCTTCATTCCCTTGGCACGGTTATGATTATGAGTATCAAAATAGATAGATTGAATTAGATGGGATTGTTAATGGATGAATTAAAGTAATCTATTTATTCATTAACAATCTATTAAAATTCAATTCGATCAATTCATTTAGAAATAAAATCTTTCAATCCATCAATTATCATATTTTTAATAGATATATTTATCCGATCCATCTACTAAACTATTTTTATTTTTTATTTTCTAAAAGGCATTTTTATTAATTGATAAATAATTATTTTAAAAAATATTTATTAATTGATTATTAAAACAAATTTAGTTATTATTATAAAAACATAATTTTTTTATTTTTTTGTGGATTGATGTGTAATTCAATCAAAATTCAAAACCAAATTTCTATTCTCATTAAACCCAAAACTATTTTGGTGAGCTCACCGTATTCTTTTTACACCTCCCAAAAATTTTCCACTAAAAAATAATTTTTTAATCTTAGAACTTAATAATAATATTTTAATAAATAAATTAATAATAAAATTAGGCGGTGGTGGTGGGTGGTCGACCACCGCTGGCCCACGGTGGAGGACAGCGGCGGGTCCCGGATTTTCCGGCGGCGGAGCTCCGGCGTTGACCTCCACCATTTTATTATAATATATTTTTATTAAATTATATTATATTTATATTAATTTAAATAATGGATTTTTATAGTAAAAAAATTTGATTTTTTTCATTGTCAAAAAATAAAACTGGACTTGTTTTTTAAAAAATAATCCTTTTTTTATGATAAGTTTTTTCTTGAGTTTTTATTATGTTATTAATTTAAAAAAAATATTTTTATTAAGTTTTTTATTGGTTTGTTTCCAATTTTTTTTATACTTTTTGACAATAAATTATTTATGTTTCAAGTTTATATAAATTAATTGTACTATAAAAAAATTCAAAAAATATATAAACAAAAAAGTAATTAAACACGATGTAACGATTAATTGGCTTAAAAAAATTTGGTAATGGTCCATCTCTAAAAATTGTTAACAATTTTGACTTTTTTTTTTTTTAATTTTTTGATTCTTTTTTTTTATTAAAAAAGTGGTTATCCATTAGATTTAAAATTGATAATAATCAATGATCTATTGGATTTTAAAATTGTAGTGGATGCATATGATTCATCCATTTAATTAAATGGACGGATCCAATCCAATCTGTTAACTAATTATTTTTCTTGTGGATGTATTTAATGAATAAATTAATGAACAGATTGAATGGATAATGAATTAACGGATAATTTTGACACCCGTAATTGTGGCCAGGTCTGCTGAACGCAAAACTCGTATTTTCCAATTCCTCAACTTTTAGTGACAGTTTTTTTTAGCAAATTAAGAAAGTTTTCCACTATACTAAATCAAGTCTTAAGCAATAAGACATCATAAAATGCATTCAATTCCTCATCATATTCCAAGTTTTTACTCCTACAAATATAAAATAAAGAAAAACATTTAAATAGTTTTATTAAATTTTATTAAAACCATAATTTATTTGAATTAAAATACTACTAAATATCAAATATGATTTATGGCCCGTTTGGATTTAGCTTATTTTTGAGCTTATGAAAATAACTTATGTAAATATATAAACTTTTATGTTTTGTTATAAGATTTTCAAAGTAGTTTATGATAAAAACAAAAACAGCCTTATATAGTTCTAAAATAGTTTTCAGAAACAATCAAAACCACCCTACATGAAATTTTTGTCCGCTACTTAAGTAATGAACGTTATAAAAGTACGAAATTTAAAAAGAAAAAAAAAACGCCTAAATGAAAACACCTACGTAAAAAAATTTCATTTTTGTTCAATTTAAGTTGAACAAAAAAACAAGCGAGTGTTAAAATCCCCAATGAAAAGAATGAAGTCAAATAAAATTGCATTTGAGGAGAAGTTAGAGACTGCCATCGATTCAGTTGCACTTCGGTGGATGAAAAGAAAAAAAAGATTTGAGTAATAATTTATTTTTTTGAGTAATTACAAACCAAGATTTGATAACAAACATGACGAAAAAGAGACAGGGTAAATTTCAGAGTGGCCACAATTGGGTTTTTAAGTTGAACTGTGTAGATTAATATTTAATTGTTATTATTGATTATTCTCATTTACCATAATATCAAAATGTTCTCATTTGAGTCACCTTCAAAATTATACTTTTTAGATTCATTGAATAATTGATGTATTTTGACTATAATACATACTGAATAGACCTGTTATTTAATAAATATAAAAAATATATTTTTGCTTATATTTATAGTCGAAAGGAGTACTACATTTGTTTTGATTTGCGTGAACAATTAATATATAGGATCGATTCATCAAGTTGTATGAAACAACCTGACAATGATAGTCCTGTTAATTGAAAGAAAAGTCTTAGAGTGTGTTTGGGTTGGGGAATGTTTTCAGGTAATGTAATTTTTTGAGGAAATTCAAATGTTTTTGTCAAAATTTCTTGTTTGGATAAATAATTTGAAGAATTTTAAAAATGAAAGGAATTTGTGAAGAATTTTGTCTAAACTAAATTTAAAGAATTTCAAATGACACTTAAAAGTTAGGAATTTAAAATTCCTTCCACTCTATAAATTATTTTTTTTACGCAACCTCTATACACTTTTAAAAATTACAAATTGATCGAAAAACCTAAAATCAGCTGAAAAACCTAAAATTAGTAAAAAAAAAATCCTAAAATCGACACTAAACCTGACTCGAACCCTAAAATAGCCGAAAAACCTAAAATTGATGTTAAACACAACCTAAACCCTAAAATCGGCCGAAAAACCTAAAATCAACCGGAAAAATCTAAAATCGACACTAAACCCGACTCGAACCCTAAAATAGCCTAAAAACCTAAAATCGACCTTAATAAATCAATGATATTACCTAAATAAAGAATTTTACAATTGATGGAACACTTTATCCAAACAATAGAATTTGAAAATCAAGGGAAAATTGAATTCCCTAATATTTAAAATCCCTTGAAATTCTAGAATCCCTCATCCCTTGAGTGGGGGAATATTTTGAGGTAAAGTAATTTTTTGAGGAAAAAAGTTCCTGATATTTTTTCGAGAAAAAATTATAATTATTATATTAAGATATGAAGGAAATTCAATTACATTACACAAACATAAAATTTTACAATTGATGAAATTTCATCACTTTATACAAATAATGAAATTTGAAAGTCAAAAGGAATTCAATTGATTCAATTGAATTCCTAGTATCTAAAATCTCTTGAATTTATAGAATTTTCCATCCAAACACACTCTTAAGATTATGAAATGTCTCAAGAATTTGAGTGAGATTATTAGATAAATGTTTTATGTGTATTTTGAATACCAACACCAATAGACATTTTAAAAAAGGGTGAGAAAAATTGAAATAGATATTTTAAAAAGAGTGAGAAAACCCAATTAAATACCAATAGGTATTTTAAAAAGAGTGAGAAATCTCAACTGAATATCAACATATGTTGTTGTCTTAAAATTCAAAATCTTGATTGTCGACTTAACTAAATACTACAAGATTTATTTAACTTTTATAAAAGTCTTAATTCATCCCACAAATTTTTTTAATCATAATAATGTCCTTTAAAATTTATTGAAATCACGCCCTAAATGGAGCCATAATCATGGATGATTGATAGGTTTAGGACATTGGCATTTATAAATCATTTATTAATTAAACAGGCAACGTTTTTCATCAGAATTGAGAACAAAAAAAAGTCACCTGTCAACGTATATAAAAGCGTTGCATATTGCCCTTTTAGCAACGCTTTTACATCCGTTGCCTAATGTCCCGTTGCCTAAAGTCAAAAATGTTGTAGTGAATGAGAAATTTAATTGTGCCATTGTCTGAGAGACCACCAATTTACCATGAATATAAATTAAAATAATCTTATTCATTTTCAGGTCCATTACCCGAGAAGATTCACTATCTTGATCAACTTGAGATTCTCTATTTGTCAAACAACGACCTTAGTGGATCTATTCCATCCAAACTCCTCAACATGTCACTACTGAAAACTTTGACTCTTGAAAACAATAATTTCTGGGGCATTATTCCATCAAATAAGGGATACAATCTTCCAAAATTGAAATATTTACACTTGGATCATAACAATTTTGTTGGAAATATTCCAAATAGTATATTCAATTCTTCTGAGTTGATTGATTTCCAATTGAATTCCAATGCATTTAGTGGAACTCTACCAAATATTGCTTTTGGAAATTTAAAGTTCCTCAAAACAATTCTCATATATGACAACAATTTGACAATAGATGATTCTCATCAATTTTTTACTTCCTTGTCAAATTGTAGATCTTTAGCATATCTAGAAATAGCAGGGAATCATATACCATCCAATCTTCCTAAGTCAATTGGAAACATAACTTGCATAAAATTTGTGGCAGATTCATGTGGATTTTTTGGTAATATTCCCCTAGAAGTTGGAAACATGAGCAAATTGATATACTTTGATCTATTTGGGAATAACATGAATGGACCAATACCTGGTACATTCAAAGGGTTACAGAACCTTCAGTTATTGGATCTTGGAAATAGTGGAATACAAGGATCATTTATTGAGGAGCTATGTGAAATTGAGAGTTTGAGTGAGTTGTATCTTGAAAACAATAAGCTTTTTGGAGTTTTACCATCATGTTTGGGAAATATGACTTATCTTAGAAAGATATACATAGATTCTAACAATTTAAACTCTATGATACCTTCCTCTCTTTGGAGTCTCAAAGATATCTTAGAGGTAAGTTTGTCCGATAATGCATTTGTCGGTAATCTTTCATCCGAGATTGGAAATTTGAGAGCAATTACACTATTGGATCTGTCAAGAAATCAAATTTCAAGTAACATTCCTTCAACCATCAGTTTCTTAAATAATTTGCAGAATCTCTCCTTAGCGCAAAACAAACTTTATGGGTCAATTCCCACATCACTTGGTGACATGGTAGGCTTGATCTCCTTGGACTTATCCCAAAATATGTTAACCGGTGTTATTCCAAATTCCGTAGAATCACTTTTATATCTTCAAAACATCAACTTGTCATACAATAGGTTACAAGGACGGATTCCTGATGTTGGAATTTTCAAAACTTTCACGGCTCAATCTTTTATGCATAATGAAGCACTTTGTGGTAATCCTCGCCTAAATGTACCTATGTGTGATAACCATGTTAAGAAGAAAAGTTCAACAGTAAAGAAGCTATTACTCAAATGCATAATTCCCATAGCTGTGTCAACCATTTTGATTGTTGCAAGCATCATAATTTTGAAAGTTAAGAAAAGGAAAAAGGTTGCAAATACTCTTGAAAGAGGTTTATCAACTTTAGGAGCTCCTAGAAGAATTTCCTATTATGAACTTGTGCAAGCAACCAATGGATTCAATGAGAGTAACTTACTTGGAAAGGGGGGATTTGGCTCGGTGTATCAGGGGACGCTTCTTGATGGTGAGATGATTGCAGTTAAAGTAATTGATTTGCAATCAAATGTAAAATCAAAAAGCTTTGATACGGAATGCAATACCATGAGAAATCTCAGACATCGGAATTTGGTTAAGATTATCAGTGGTTGTTCAAATCTTGATTTCAAAGCAATAGTGATGGAGTTCATGTCAAATGGAAGTGTGGACAAATGGTTATATTCAAATAACTATTGTTTAAACTTCTTACAAAGGTTAAACATAATGATTGATGTTGCATCTGCATTGGAGTATCTCCATCACGGTTCTTTAATACATGTGGTTCATTGTGATCTAAAGCCAACTAATGTATTGTTGGATGAAAATATGGTTGCACATGTCAGTGATTTTGGTATTTCCAAGCTCATGGATGAAGGACAATCTAAAACACATACAGAGACTTTGGCTACTATTGGATACCTTGCACCAGGTTATATCTTCTCTTTTAATTCATAACATTTTCTTTTCTATGTGTTTTTAGTCATAAACAATCTATTTTCTATCTAGTAACAAGTTGACGATTATTAAATTAGTTCTTTAAATGTAGTCATTTTTATAATGTTTAAGAATATTTGATAACTAGTAGTGTATATATTAATTCGCAGAGTACGGATCTAGTGGAATTGTTTCTGTCAAAGGAGATGTGTACAGCTACGGAATTATGCTAATGGAAATCTTCACAAGAAAAAAACCAACAGATGATATGTTTGTTGCAGAGCTAAGTTTGAAAACATGGATCAATGAATCAATGCCTAATTCTATTATGGATGTCTTGGATTCTAATTTAGTCCAACAATATGGGGAACAAATTGATGACATAGTTACATACATGTCAACTATTTTCGGTTTAGCCATGAATTGTTGTGAATATTCACCAGAAGCAAGAATTGATATGGCAGATGTAACTGCTTCCCTGATCAAACTCAAGACTTTGGTTCTTAGCAAAAACATGGTCTAGTTATTTTCCTTTTCTTCCTTTAGTAATGTTTGTATGAGATTTTTAAATAATGCTTTTGGATTTATTTTTTCATCCTTCTGGTTTGTCCTTTCATTGTTGTGTAAGATTGAAGTGTTAAATAATAAGTTATTGGGACTTTATGTTTTGCCTTTTAATATTCTAGTTCTTTTAGTATTCTAATCTCTTAAGTTAATATATATATCTTTGTAACCTATATTTTATAATCAAGTAATGCAAATGATATATTTTATCTTTGATCTTAACATGGTATAACAGAGCATGGTTGATTTTCTCGGTGCCTTGTTTTGCTTCCGCTGAAAAAGGGAAACTAGAGTTGGTGTTGTTGGGATTTGTACGTATGATGCTTCTATGATTTACACCGCTGGACCTGGAGGTAACGTTTCTTGTTTTGTTTGATTGCACATGTGCTATGTAGGATTCAAAGTGTGGTCAGTAAGTAAGGATATCTGCCCTTTATCCATTGATTGATTTGAAAGTGCTATGTTTCTTGTTGGTTTGGTTTTATCCATTGGTTGATTTTATCCTTTTGGTTTTGATAATTGATCGGCAACTCCTTCTGTTTGGGTATTATCTTTGCTTGTTTTCTTTTCCTTTCATTCTTGGGATTATATTTGATTTCAGCAGTTTGTTTTAATGGCTAGTGATAAAGATGACTCCCTTCAATCTATTAGTGTTCAACTTAATGGAGAAAATTATCCTTATTGGAGTTATGTAATGAAAAAAATTTTGAAAGGAAAGAAAATGTGGATTTATGTTGATGGAACTTCTGTTAAGCCGACGGGTAAAATAGATGAAACAGAATATGCAAAACAGTTAGATGTCTGGGATGTTAGTAATTCAAAGATCCTTACTTGGATTAATAATTCTGTTTCTCAGTCAATTGGTATGCAACTTGCAAAATTTGACACTGCTTTGGAGGTTTGGGATCATTTAAAATGTCTGTATGCGCAGTCTAATTTTGCAAAACGGTATAAGCTGGAGAGTGATATTAGGGATCTTAAGCAAAATAATATGACTATTCATGAATTTTATTTGGCCATGACTAATTTGTGGGATCAATTGGCTCTTATGGAATCGACTGAATTGAAGGTTATCAAAGCGTACACTGACCAACGAGAAGAACAACGTTTGGTTCAACTTTTGATGGCTCTCCGTGATGATTTTGAGGGACTTCGTGGAGCTATTTTGCATCGTGTTCCCCTTCCTAATGTTGATTCAGTTGTTCATGAGTTGTTGGCAGAAGAAATTAGGCTCAAGTCTCACTCTTATATGAATTCAGAAAAAGGAACCTTCTCAACTACTCCATCTGTTTTTGCTACGCACAAAGGAAAACCTCAAGGGGGGGGTTAGACTTGGTAATGATGAATGTGCATTTTGTAAGGAGAAAGGTCATTGGAAAGCACAATGCCCAAAATTATTATTGAAAACAAATACAAAGAACTTTACAGCTCCATCATCCAATGTTGTTGTTGCAGCTCCTTCTACCTTTGGTTCTGGTTATGCATACCCACCTGAGACTACTTCACAATTATCTGGTTTTGCAGAGCAACTCCAAAAGCTTCTCGCCACTCAGCCCCAAGCCATGTCTGCATTCTCTGTTAAAGGTTTGAGCTATTCTAATATGCCAGGATCTGAATTTCAAGAGCCTGATTGGGACATGCCATAATCAATGTATGTTTCAGTTGTTCTCTTTGCTGGCTCTACTAGTTTGATTGTCTCCTCTTGGTCTGCTCTACTTTTTTTTTGGTATGTTGCTCCTCTTGGTTTGTTTTATTGGTTTGTTTGGTCTTGTTTCATTTGATTTCGTTTGGTTCTGCTCCACTTAGTTTGGTTTGGTTTGGTTAACTCCATTTGGTTTAGTTTTGTTTGGTTTCATTTGGTTTGGTTTGGTTTGACTTTATTTGGTTTGGTTCCATTTGAATTTATTTGTTTGGTGAGTCACGATAGTGCTCACAATTTGTTTGGTGGGTTAATGCTCACAATTTGTTGGTTTGGTTTTGTTTGGTTCGGTTTCATTTGGTTTTGCTTGATTCGGTTTGGTTCAATTCAAATTTGTTTGGTTCGGCTCTCTGAGTTGATTTCGTTTGTTTTGAATTGGATAAAATTGGTTCGGCTCTTTGGTTGCATGCAGCTGCTGCTTATGATATTAGTTATTAGTTAGTTTGGTTTTGGGCTAATTTTGTAACAAATTTAAAGCTTAGTAAGCTTTAACTTGAGGGGTAATAATATGTTCTTCGTTTTTTTTTTGTTTGACAAACTCACTTGCTTCTTGTTGTTGCATCGTGAGTTTGAGGGGAGGTGTTAAATAATAAGTTATTGGGACTTTATGTTTTTCCTTTTAATATTCTAGTTCTTTTAGTATTCTAATCTCTTAAGTTAATATATATATCTTTGTAACCTTTCTCTTAACATGAAGTACACTATATTTTGTTAATGAATGGTTGATGCTGCTCATGTTAATTATTTCCATTTTCTATTGATGCAATATTCCCTCTAATTTACGCGATTTGTCTATTCACTGCTCCAGCACACTTGTTTATTCTATATTTTGATTACAGCAGTGCATTTCGCCGCGGTTGCAAGGTATATCACAGAATAATGCAAGAAACCAACAACCACTTGTTTTTTTTGCTTCTGTGTGTTTTGTTTCCCTTTGGCATTGATTTATTGTAGCTTATGATTGTTTGTGATATGTAATGTGTTTTTTTGTTTCTAGATAAATTAATTTTTTGCATGTTACAGTTTAAGTGCATTTAAATGTTCTCAACATTAAGAATTTTAATATCACAAATGCTCAAAGATATGTGTGTGCTGGAGTTTTCATGTGTCCCAAGATAGTCTATATTAGGATTTTAGGACTACCTTCTACTTTTAGGCTCCGTTTGGCCCGGCTTATGTTTTACTTTTTATTTTAGCTTAAATGAAATAAAGAAGTATAAAATTATATTTGACACTATTTCTCCTTAAAAGTATTAAGGAAATAAAGTAAAGAAGTAAAAAATTAAAAAAAGTAAAGTCAAACACAATTTTTTCCTTCTTTACTATTTTTAAGGAGAAGAAAAAAAGAGGAAAATAAGCCGGGCCAAACGGGGTCATAAGCTTGTTATTAATCCTAACTTTTTGTTTCCTTTGTATGACAACACATGACATAGTCTTTCTTGATTATGAGTTTTGTATCCTAAAATTATGTTTTCCAGTTGCTAGTTTTAAGTTATGCTATTGTCTTTCATCATCTCTATCAACTATCAATTGGTTATTTGGTTAATTTGCTCCATACATCAAAATTCATTGGTGTGAGTTTATTAAGCGAATTCACAACAATTATTAAATCTGAGCCATTCATTTCCATTTTGCCACATGTCAATAGGTTATGAAAAGAAAAGGAAACTACTATTAAGTGTTCAAATGGAGAGAATCTGAACTCCTATTTTGTAGATTAAAATTTCAAACACCGATAAAAGCCATAAAAAAAACGTCTCTAAGATGCAAAGGAGAAAGAACACTACTGCGAACACTATCACACAAATTACCTTCAAGGAGAAACAACAAGTATAAGTCAAAGATGCAAAGGTGAAAGATAACTTGAAATTGGCACCGTGAAGATTAAAGACATCATACGTGGAAATTGTTATGAGATTCACAACCTTCTGTCGATTTACTACCTTATGTTCCATTACCGCGGTCTGATTTTCACCGTTATGTAACCAAATCGTCGACAAAGTGACAAAGTGGTTTGTCTTTAAGAAAAAGGGAAAACAACTATTTTGGTCCCTCAACGTGGAACTTTTTTTTATTCCGATTTCTTACTGAGGAAAAACTACAAAATATAGCCACTAACGTTAAAAATGATCGTTAACTTTATAAAAAAGTTGATGTGATATTTTTTAAAGACACATGACACACAAAGACATTTTCTAACGACACATAATACACAGAGTTAACATATTTGTGAGACAAGTTGATGGATGATGTGGTCGGGAATTAAAATAACATTATTTTTTTCTCTTCATTTCTTTATCTTCTTCCTCCATTTCTTGTTCATCTTTTTCATAAGTTTATGAATAAAACTCATAATTTTTTTAACTCATTTTTTAATGAAAACATAATTGGCACATATTCATTCACCTAAAAATCATCTATAAATTAGTATCTAATTTCCCCTATAGAATTTGCATATAACAACAAAATTTGAAAGAAGAAGAAGCGAAAGAGATTGTTGTTAGGTTAATGAATATATGAAGAAGATGAAGAAGAATGAAAAGAACATAAAGAAATGAAAACAAAAAAATATATGCATATCAACAAAATTTGGAAGAAGAAGAAGCAAAAAAGGATGTTATAATCCATCTTGTCCCATAAATGTGTTAACTCTGCGTGCCACGTATCTCTAAAAAATGTCACATCGACATTTTTTAAAAGTTAACGATCATTTTAAAAGAAATGGTATAGCAATGATCGTGGAATGTTATGTATGACAATAACTTAGCTTGGAGTCTTCGTGGAATGTTATGTGTTTTGTAGGGTAAACCACGTTTGTTTTAATCAAATTATTGTCGTAACTAATTTCTTCAAATTAATAAAATTTATTTTAAGATTATAAATGATGGTCAACGAAGACTCCAAGCTAAATTAATACAGCCGAATAATAATAATAATAATAATAATGATAATAACTTTTTTTTTGACAAAATAATAATAGCCTTTATAAATACAAAAAAGGGCAATAGCTAATCCTACAAAACACATTATAGCCTTTAAGATTGACTTTGTTTTATTTAATTTTTGCATAATAATGTAAATTAACAAGAACCAACACTACTCATTGGCCTAATTAAAATAGGTGGATCACGAGCATATGAAAATTTAACATCAGCATGAGGTGCCAAGGTGCCTCCTCTAATAAGGAGGCAAGTATTATATCTAACCAAAAAAATTGAAGGGTCAACAGGTTCTTCACTTGTAAATCCAGGGCAAGACAATACTATATGACTTTGTGAGCAATTACAATTGTTTTGCACAATAACATTCCACTCAGGCACACCTTTTACATCGTATCCACTTCTTATTGTGCCTACTACTAAATCATATATTGAACACCTTGCATCAGATCCTAAAAAAGTTTATAAAAAAAAAATCAATTTGGTTAGCATGGTACAAAATGTAATTAAGATATAAAAGATACATAAATAAATAATTAATTATTTGTACCAAAAAAAGATAATTAAACATAGGGCAGTGTCATTACCGTAGGTATGGTGGGATTGTATTTTGTTAATCACAAGTATACTCTTTTTGGTTTTAAATATATACAAAGATTGATTTTTCAAATTTATAAATAATTATTGTTTCGATTATGGAATTCGATTTGACACAATAACTACGTACACTCGTCCGATTTATATCAACGCGGTCGAGATCGTTTAATTATGTTATAATTCATATGTAATCTAAACCATTTGATTTTAAATGACCGGCCGTAATTGAAAACAGCTGCATATACCTGCTCCAACAGTAGATCTTGGTCCATCATAATTGCTTTATAAAAAAAATGTATCAATTATTGAAAAATTTCAAAAAAAAATTACTTAAATTTAAAACTGAAAAAAATATGTATCATCCAAATTGTTTTTCTCTTAGAAATAGGAATAAAGTAATTTAGACAGTTTTACTACTAATTCTTTTGTGAAAAACAGTATGAACATTAATTAGTAGAGTAATGTATCTAAGTTGTTTTCATAGATAAAATGGGAAATTTGAGAGTAATTATGAGAGCACAGTACCTTTGATAACAAGAGCAAGGAAAAGGATTGAAAAAAGACACCTCAATGTTGTTGTCATTGTTTCTCGTGCCTTTCTTCTTTTTTTGCACGAATTTGTTTCTTGTGTGTGACTCTCGGGTTTTTGGTTGCCAATATTTATAGTATTGAGAACGTTTATTAGTCAACTAAATCACATTAAGAAAAGATTGATTAGTTTTTTTATTTTTTGAGAAGTCAAAGAAAATAAATAGTACTCCCTTCTATTCTATATTATAAGCATAAAAATATTTTTCCACTTATTAAGAAAATTCAAACATGGTCGTGTAAACTTAGTTTAATTGATAGAACATTGTATTATATATGCAGAGGACTTGAGTTCAAACCTCGGTCATTCAATTTATACATCTTATGAGTGGAATTTTTAGCCACTAAGCTACATGACTCAAAAAAAAAAATCAAACATGATAATTTAATGTACCCCTCCGGCATTATTTATAAGCAAAAGTTGATTTTTTAGGTTCATTGGAAAAATAATGTATCTAGTCTATATTTAAGTTAGATACATTAGTTATTGAATGAATCTAAAAAGCAACTTTTGCTTATAAATAAGACCGGAGGGAGTATGATTTTTTATGTTTTCTTTCAAATAAGTTGAGAAAAGAAGAGAGAGGCTAAATTAAAAGCAATTTACATTAAATTTCATGAAAATAAGTAAAAGAAAAATTTGAAAATGATAAAGTGAGTTATTTTTACTTATAGTTTAGGACAAGAAAAAGTTAACATTTTTGCTTATAATATGGAATGGATGGAGTACAATTCAAAATGGATGAGTAAATACATTTTGATCCCTCACAAATTTTTTACAACTCAAATCAATTCTTGATAAAAATAAAATTTAACTCAAATAAGTCTTTAACATTTTCAATTTAGAGTCAAACTAGTCTCTGATTCGTTATAACATAGACACTAATTTGTCTCCGGTATAAAAATGACGAAGACTAATTTGATTTTTCATTTTATTAAGATTTAAATTGTCCCGTCAAAAATTTATAAGGGATCAAAATGAATCTTCACTCAAAAATTTATTTGCATTCTATTTATTTTTTAAAAGTAGTCAAATAAAATTAATATTAAAAACAGTCAAAGAAAATAAATATTGAAAAACAGAGTTAAGCATGAAGTCAAGAGATATGACATAAGGTCAAATTTAATCCGGAATTACTCATTTAATACTACTACCTCCTTCCAAACTACTATAAGAACTCATTGACCAAAACACATATCTCAATGCCTAATTTTGATTATGAATATCTTTAATTGTTTATTAATAAGAATTATAGAAATTTGATATTTTGAAAATACTCATCGAAACAAATCAAACAAGATATTATATATGCTAATATTTAGATTTATATACTTTTAGAAAAATACGGTAAAAAAAAGACATATAAATAATACATTTAGTCAAAGTAGTTTTAATAAAATATGACTGGGGTAGTATATATATATAGTGTTTCTTTTTACTAAAACATATCAATATTCATTCATTTAAATTAGTAGAGTGTATCAATCAAAATTGTTACATATTCAAATTCACTAAAAACTAAAAAGAATGAATCTGCGAACAAGCTTACAACATCCGAGTTAATAGCATAAATCGGTCTAATGTAGTGACAAAATTCAAATGTCTAGAATAATCCTGTCTCCGGATATGCAACGTTGACGATGCTATAGTCACTGAATCTGTATTGAATATGAATCGAAGCAAATATGCAAATTTGAACAAACAAACACCGTAGTAAGACCAAAAATAAAAACAAACATTGTATTAAGACGGAAAATCAAAATAAACAACTCCGCAAGGGGGATTAAAACAACATCAAACGAAGAAATCACAAATAAGAAAACTCAAATGAGACCTAAAACTATGTGGAATCACTTATTTAAATGAAATTTATATCAAGATTAATGATATTCAATAAACTATTTAATCCTGATAGGTCATAATACAATATCAAAATGTATTTTAAGTCTGTATAAAATTTTATATGAATGATCTATATGAAAATAAAAATAAAATATCCTCATAATCAATAACAAATAAAAATTCTTTTTACATCTTTTAATGAAACTTATTTCAAAGAAAAGATAAAATGTCATACTTCAAACTATCATATTTTTTTTTTTTAATATATGCTTTTGTTAGTTAATAAGAAAAAATTACTGTCTAATAATACTTATTACTAAATTTGTTGGGAAATTAGGACCTTAAACAGCTACCTAAAATTAAACATATCATCACCATGCTTTTCTCCTCACCACATGCAAAAAAGATGAATATATATACCGGTTTTATCCTACTTTCAAGATTTTTTTCCTATATAAATTGAGCTTATCAATTAATCAATCTTATACAATCAATTAAAGCAAAAGTTTGAAGAATGATGGAATCAAAGAAAGCAATAGCAGCGTTGTTAATCTGCTTGGTGATTACTATGGCCTCTGTTAAAAAGGCAGAGACTCTATCTGATTGTGCCAAAGAATGCATGCCTGTATGCTTGAAAGAGAATGGTGCAACCATTGATTCATGTGGTGCAGCTTGTGAGAAGTATTGTGATCAAATGACTGAAACAATGGGTGCAGTAAAGATTTGATAGTTTAATTGGATTAATACAAATAATTATTGAATTGTCAATATGTAGATATAAGTTAATATTTTTTTCAGATTAATTGAATAATTATTGTATTTGGTTTATAATATATAAATCAAATATAATAATTATTTAATAAATTTGAAATAAAAAATTTGTTTATATTTGAATCCGGAGTATATTGTGCAATGATCTATGTAAGTTAAGGAATATTTTATTGTTGATATTATTAAGAAAATAATGATTTGTTGTATCTAATTTATATTACGTTATTTATTCAATATATTTAAAATATAATATTTATTTATATTTGAAATTGTATATTGTGTAACAATTGATATAAAATTAAGAAAATATTGTCCTATTGATATTAAAGTTATTTTTTTGTTACTTATACTCTACTCAAGAATTTATTAGATACAAATCCCTCGAATTAGGTACAATTCAAACTCAGAACTTTTGATTAATATAGAAACGACTTTTTTTTTATCATCTTAGTCAAGTGCTAGCTCTTGAATTATAGTTTTACTTTTTCAAACCTGAAAAGAGTTTAAAGAGTCATGTATAATAATTTTGTGTCTCTTTTTTTTTGGAGAAGCTAAAATGGGATATATATATATATATATATATATATGAAAATAAAGAGACAAATAGTCGTCTTCGCACAAGGTGTGCCAAAGACAACTACAACAGTTTTACAAAGGTATCAATACAAAGGTCATCAAATTACAAATATTAGTCGATGCCCAAACAAAGCAATGGGTCCGACCACCAACAATGATAATTTGTAGCTAGAGTAGCATTCGTAGGTTTCAACCATCTAAAGGAGAACATCTTGACTTTCTCTAACAAATGAGCCACGGGGCTTGCTGTGTTTCGAAACAGGCGCGAGTTACGTTCAGTCCACACGACCCAAACACAAGCTAGCCAAATGATCTGCAGAAAAGACCGGCGAGCGCGACGACCTCCTGCTGAGTAAATGAACTGGACAAAATGGTCTGAGAGAGTATGAGCATCAACCGATGAGAAGCCAATCCAAGAGCGAACCAAAACCCACAGGGAACCAAACGTACTGCAAGAGAGGAATAGATGCTGAGCTGATTCGATGTCGCCGCAACCAGACACGCAAAAATGAACCTCAGGAGTGATAATGCCGCGGGCTACCAAGTTTGATTTTGTTGGCAATCGGTCACGTAGCAGGCGCCAAGCAAAGATAGAGACCTTCAGAGGAACATGTTTGTGCCACACAAGGTCTTCAGCCTCCCCCAGGGTGAAGGAATCATGAGAAGTCAAAAGCTGGTACGCGCTACGAACAGAATAGCCTATAGCAGGGTCAGGCTGCCACCTCCACACATCTGGACACTGTGCCTGCAAAGTAAAGGGAAGAAGTAAAGTCTGACACTCCGCCAACATCTCCTCCTCCTACACCCACAGCTGCCTCCTCCATACCCACGCCTCCCCTCCACCCCCCCCATCCAGAAGAGAACATCTCAGCAACAGTGCTCGACTTATTCTCAGCCAGGTCATACAACCGCCCAAACCTCTCCCTCAATGGAGCTCCTCCCAGCCAGGGATCAGACCAGAAAAGAGGATCTGATCCATCCCCCACCTTCCTCGTAACACTCTCCCCAAACCACTCTCCCCCAGGTCCGCCTACGCCGTCTCGGATTCTCACAATCTCCCTCCACCACGAAGAACCTGTCCTCCCTCCATCTCTCAGTCTGCCTAGCACCACCCCGTATCGAGCTGCCAACACGCGATACCACAAACCCCCTCGATCCACCAGCATCCTCCAGCACCACTTACCCAACAAAGCTAGGTTAAACTCTCTCAACTGCCTCACCCCCAGCCCGCCATACTCCCTACGTAAGCAAATGTGTTTCCACGAAACCCAAGCGGTTTTCCTATGGTCCTCACTCCCCCCCAGAAAAAATTAGTCAAAAGAGAATCAATAGATGAGATGGTACCTGCAGGAGCTTTGAAGAAGGAAATATAGAAATATAGTTTTTCAAATGATTGATCTCACTATACAAAAAGATTTAAAGACGCAACTTGTATCCGACTACCTATCTCCTCACGAGTCTATATCTTCTCACTCGATTTCCAATTCTCGATCGACCCTCCAATCGCTACTCTAAATTTCCGATCAACTAAATCACCTCTTCGTCTCTCCGACTCGCCGTTATTTTTATCGTATTGAAGTGATCATATATTTTGTTTTGCTGAAATTAAAGATTGACGGGACAATTGAAATTGGAGATTCTTTATTTGGTGGTGTTTAACGGTGGCAAGGAAGAAGAAAAGAGATTTTGTTATGCTTTCCTTTTTTTTTTTCCTTTCTATTTTTAATTATTAAACTGTTTATCCTTCAAATTAAAATTGTCTCATAAGCATGGTTGTCAAAATCGCGTGTTAACACGTAAATTCTTCTGAGTTTAGGTATGAAAAACAGGTTAACTTGCATGTAAACTCGTGGAAAAAAAGAGCTTAACCGAGTTAACTTGGTGTGAAAATGTTAAAATCGGATAAACTCAGGCGAGTTTACTTGTTTTTCCGAATTTACCTTTTCAAAATTTTCTGGTCCAATTTCAATTTTTCGGCCTATTAGACACATTTCCCTATACATTTTGAAAAGAAAAAAAAAATCCACTAAGAATTTGATGATCTTGAGATGAGTACAGTGATGAAGATGATGTTGTAACCTTTTAGTAGAATACTATAATTAAGTTAGAAATATATGAATCTTTTTATTTTGAAGCAAGTTTATGGACATGGTGCTATTTATATGAATATTTGGTCTATTTTGGCTTTATAATTAAGTTAACTTTTTGAAATATAAACATTTTTATAATATTATATTAGTATATGTGTCATATACAGGGGCGTCTCAAAGTTTTTGGAGACCCTGTGCAAAATATAAAAGTGGTCCTTTAATAATAAAAAAAATAAAAATTAAATTATCGATTTAAATTGTATATAATTTTTTTTAAAAAATAATCATTCTTATTCTTGTAAACATATAACTTATCAATATTAAGAGCCCAAAAAAGATTATCAATATTAAATCAATTGCATTAAATCAAATAGGACAAAAAAAAATACCTAAAAAAAAGGATAAAAAATACAAAATAATTATCTTTGTATATAACGTCAAAAAGGAACTTCCTAATCTAAGATTAAATTTTATACAAAGATTAAAATGGACTAGAATTTTATTTACGGGTATAGATAACTAATCTATTGATACTCATTTGAAATTTTATGATCATTAACAATATATAACTATTATTTTAGGGCCTAAAAATTAATCTATTAATATACATCTGATATTTTATGGGTATAAATAATATATAAGTAATATTATATGACCTCAAAATTTTGAGTTGAGGCCCTCAAAATTTAGAGGTCCGGTGTGGTCGCATATCCCGCACATGTGTGCGGGACGCCCCTGGTCATATACATAATAATTTTAATATTAGGTAAACTCGCACGAGTTTACGATTGAAGTTTATGTGTTGAGTTTACCTATGCAAAACGAGTTAAGGTAAAAACTCGATTCTGACAACTTTGCTCATAGGTGTAGTTCAAATGGTATCTACCAGAAACATTATTGGATTAACCGAGGTTCAAACCCGAGATTTTATATTCCTCCATATTTAAATGTGTGTGAGCCATTAGGCTACTTTGAAAAACAAAGTAATGAGAAGCAATGAATAAATAATTAATTACAAGTATTTTAAATTTTTCTCTAACTTTTTTATCATTTTAAGGTTCTATCTTAATAGAACCGTTTTCTCTTCTTCTTTTTTATTTTTATAAAAGATATTAAAATAGTCTCATGAGCCTATCTCAATTGATAAAGGACATTGCATATTTGTACAGGGACCGGGGTTCGAATTCGATATGCCCACTTATTCACCTTTAAGGGATAAATTTCTCGCCGCTAGGTTACAGAACAAAAATTAAAATAAATCAATGATTTTCTCACCCGTCACGCATTTGTAGCAGCACCCACCACATTCCACACTGTGCCAACTGACGCAAACACACTCACACACGTATCAATCTCTCTCTCTAGAAAACTCTCCAACAAAACAAACAAAAACCCTCTCATCCATTCTACCAAACCCAAACCACCAATGGCCGCCGCAGCACCACCACCACCACCAACAGAAGCCCCCATAACCATTCCAGAAACCGCCTTACCCCGTCACCCACTCTTCACCCGCATCCGTTTAGCTACCCCTTCCGACATTCCCTTCATCCACAAACTAATGCATCAAATGGCCGTTTTCGAACGCCTCACACATCTCTTCACCGCCACTGAATCTTCCTACTCCTCCACTCTCTTCACCCCTGATAACAAACCTTTCCATTCCACCACCGTCTTCATCCTTGAAGTTTCTCAAAACCCTTTCACCGACACTCATTTCGACAACGACCCATTTTATAAACCTTCAACAAAAGTTGTGAACTTGGATCTTCCAATTGATGACCCAGAGAAAGAATTGTTCAGAAATCAGCTTGGAAATGATGTTTTTGTTGCTGGGTTTGTTTTGTTTTTTCCTAACTATTCAACTTTTTTGGGAAAATCTGGTTTTTATGTTGAGGATCTGTTTGTGAGAGAGTGTTATAGGAGGAAAGGGTTTGGGAAAATGTTGCTTACTGCTGTGGCGAAACAAGCTGTGAAAATGGGGTATGGAAGAGTTGAATGGGTTGTGCTTGATTGGAATGTGAATGCTATTAAGTTTTATGAGGATATGGGTGCTAAGGTTATGCAGGAATGGAGGCTTTGCAGACTCACTGGGGAGAATTTGGAGGCTTATGGAGCTACTGATTAAGTCTATGTTCGGCGTCTGGGTATGTTAGAATCGCGGTGGTGATTTACTGTGATTTTTCAAAAGCTACTCTGATAACTAGAATTATGATGTTTCTTTTTTTCTTTGTTTTTTTAGAAAAAGGAATTTGGGTTTGGAATTTGAAAACTTTTTTATTGTGGTTTGTTGTAATTTGAGTTTGGATTTTGCTATGTTATTTTACTGATGCAAACTTATATCATTGTAATTGGATGTTGCTGTTATTTTAAGTTTCTCTTCTGATTTAGTACGAGTAATTTTATTGGTCTCTATAATTTGAAGTTTTGGTTAATCTTTGTTATTATGGGTTGAGTATATGTGAAAGTGAAAGATATTCAGGGAACGGTGTTCTGTTATTTGTCTATGATGAAGTTTGGATTTTTTTTTGAAACATGATTAGTTAGGAATTAGTACTCCCTCCGGCCTTAATTAGAAGTAAATTTTCACTTTTTAAATTCATTAGATAACTAATGTATTCGGCATTAATTATAGACCAAATAATCTAAAAGGTAAAAATTTGTTTATAATTAAAGCCGAATGAAGTATTATTAGTTTTTGCTTCAGGGTGAGAATCGAATTCCTGACCCGCTCGTCTCTACTTTCTAATACATCGACACTCAGTCATCAAGTCATTCTTATAACTCTCACTTAAGTCTATATATTAGAAGAAGATTGCTAACAGAGTGTAGCCTTTTTTATTATTCAAAACAAAAAACAAATGAGTGAACTAAAATCTTTGCTTCAGCTAGAATTTGATTCTAGAATTGATTTTTATGTCATGTTTGGTTTCTCCCGAGTAGAATTGATTTTGCTTTCAAATTTTGATTCTTCTTGAAGATATAAATCATAGTTTTTGATTTTAGAGTTAATTTTTACACTTAAATTTATTATTTAACTCAATTTTATATAAATATATACAGACATATATCACTTTACTTTCAACTTAATTTAGTTTGCATACATTTTACATACTTTTCTTTTTTTTTGCTAGAAAACAATTTTACATAATTTATTCATTAAAAATTAATTTTTCTCTCCGCAGAACTAAATATACACAAAATGTCTTGAAGGCGGCTTCAAATTTTGTCCTCTCCTTCTTGACTTCGAGTAACCTGTTTGGATTTCTGCCTCACATTGCTGCGCTTGTTTCTATGATAGGTACTTTTGTCAAATAAGTTTAAAGTCTTATTAATTTCACTATCAATTTTTTTTAATATATTTATCAAAAAATATATTTGTTCATAAAACAAAAAACTTTATTTAATATATGTAAATCACGTGTGGACACAATTTTCTGGTACAAATTTTGCATTATCCTAATTTATTTTAGTACCAGGGAGTATTGTAGAATTGATTGATGAAGTAAATCCTCCCTTTAAGAGCTTTATTGCTTCAAAACTATACAAAAGTTATTTGCACTTTGTTTTTCATATCTGAGTCATCAAACTCTTCTTATTTTTGTTTTATAAATCTGTCTTTCAGTTTTTTTGGTATTTCTTCATTCATATAAAAAACAAAAACAAAACAAAAAAAAAACAAAAAACCAGAAAAAAGTGAAGTAAACTTATCTCATATATTTGCATTAGTCTTGTTGTAGAAAGCACCATTGATCAACACTCATCAAATCAATAGCACCACTTGTCTTGTCTTGTTGTTTCATAATCCAGGTAAGAGTTCCATCCATGGCTCTTCATCGTTTTGCCCATTTTCAACGGTCTATTTAATTAATTTATTATTTTTTTAAAGTAGTTTAGTGAATATAAATTTCACTCTTAAGGGTGGATACTAGATATGTGAGATGTTCGGAGTTCGAATTTCATATATATATATAGTGACATTTAATTACTTTATTTTAACTTGATTAAAAGATGCACCTGAGCACCACAGAGAGAAAATTATAATGGTGTTTTAGTTATAGAATTTTAGAAAATCATTTTGTTAAAATTTTAATTTTAAAATGAAAAACTAAACCTAATAACTTTTTGATAGTAAAAGGAACTTCAATTTTAAGATAGTAAAAGATTTTTATGATAGTAAAAGGAACTTCAATGTTATTTTATTTTGTAAAATCTCTAAAAAAAATTAAACAAAATCATTTTTTAAAGTTTAAACAAACATGTAGAAAGTGATTTTTGGTTGGGGAGTTATCATAAATTAACTTTTCTACGGGTCTTCAGCGTCAAAACAAAAAATAAAAGAAAGTTAGTGGCAATAATATATAATATTGTTTTAGTAACATGCATGGTACCACCTCGTAACATTACTTAAATTTAATATATGAACTATCTACTATTAGTGTAATAATATATAATATTGTTTTAGTAATTTATATAATATATTTATTTATAATTTTTTTAATTTAGATATATTTTTATTTTACTTGTTTTTTATTTTTGAATTTATGAGATAAATGTGATATATTTACTTTAATAATTATGATTTGTTTTAGGATTGAATATGTCCTAGATTCCTATAAAATGAATGAATTTTGGTTTTGGTCAATAATTTTCTTTTATTTGATTTTCATCCCCAAAAAATTTGAAACTATTTTTTTCATACCAATCATTATGCTACATTTGTTAATTAGCTTCTTATGTGTTTATGAAAGATAATTTAGATTTTTTTTTACGTAACCTAGACTATGGCTGTCTAAGTTTAGACACAATAATTTTGGTGGTAAAATGTTAATACATGTCTGCCCGAAAACATAATTATATATATAGATATATAGATAGATTTATCTAACCTAAAACAATGAGTTTGGATATTAGAAGGATAAAAACCAAGGAATTTAGTTTTACAAGAACCCAAAACAAAAATTAGCACATTTTTTACTGTAATAGTGTTTGACTTTTAAAATTTAGCACATTTTTTACTGTAATAGTGCTTAAATTTTAAAAATTACCACATTTTTCACATCAAATTTTTTACTGAGATCAAAACCAAAATTCAAATTTTTTACTGAGATCAAAACATCTATACAAGTTTTTTACATAAAAAATATAAGTTGATCTTTATTTTTTGGTTGGTTACACAGGAGAGTAATGAAATTCAATATGCGCAAATCGACACATATTACATTTATTTAGTTTTAATCAATGCTTACATTCTTTTTCATATTTGTAATTGTTCATCAAAGATGTGTTAAGTGTCCTCACATTTGCAAATGTTTCTCTTGTTTCTTTTGCACTCATCCAAAAATAGTCTCTTTTACTTTCAATTTCAGACCGACTCAAGCACAAGGAAGAGGAGAAGAAAAGAGAACCAATGGAAATTCTAACTTCTCTTGTTGGAAAAGTAGTAGATTATACTGTTGCGCCTATTGGACGTCAAGCAAGTTACTTGATATTCTACAAAGGCAATTTTAAGATGTTAGCGGATCATGTCAAAGACCTCCAGGCTGCTAGAGAAAGAGTGTTTCATTCAGTTGAAGAAGAAAGGGGAAATGGTAAAGAAATCGAAAGAGATGTGGTGAACTGGTTGAAGAAAGTGGACGAGCTGATTGAAACAGCAAATCAGCTTCAACAAGATCCTCGTCGTGCCAATGTCAGGTGCTCAACATGGGGGTTCCCCAATTTGGTTTTGCGTCATCAACTAAGTAGGAAAGCCAAAAAAATTGCAAATGATGTTGTCCAAGTTCAAGGCAAAGGGACGTTTGGTCGAGTTGGTTACCTTCCAGCCCTAGATAGAGTAGCCTCCTCTTCCTCAATAAGAGGTGGTGAAATGTATGAGACAAGGGAGTCACTTAAGGACAAAATTGTGAAGGCTTTATCAAACCCCAATTCACGCAACATTGGGATCTATGGTTTGGGTGGTGTGGGTAAGACCACTTTGGTGCAAGAAATTAAACAAATAGCAAAGCAACTTAAATTGTTCGATAAAGTGGTTATGACACATGTATCTCAAAAACCAGACTTTAAAACCATTCAAGGGGAGATTGCAGATTTGTTGGGTTTGCGTTTCGACGAGGAGACAATTTTTGGAAGAGCAAATCGCCTGAGACAAAGAATCAAGATGGAGAAAAGTATCCTTGTCATTCTAGATAATATATGGAGCATGCTTGATTTGAAGAAAGTGGGAATCCCAACTGGTAATGAACATAATGGTTGCAAACTATTGATGACGTGTAGAAATCTAGATGTGTTGTTGCAAATGGATGTTCCAATGGATTTCACTTTCAAACTTGAACTTATGAGTGAAAATGAGACATGGAAGTTGTTTCAATTTATGGCTGGAGATGTGGTTAAAGATAGAAATTTGAATGATGTAGCACTTCAAGTTGCCCAAAAATGTGAAGGTTTGCCTCTTAGGGTAGTGACGGTGGCACGTGCAATGAGAAATAAGAGAGACATCCAATCTTGGAAAGATGCATTAAGGAAACTACAATCTAATGATCATACAGAGATGGATAAGTTAACTTATTTTGCTTTGGAATTGAGTTACAACTCGTTGGAGAGTGATGAAATGAGGGATATCTTCTTGCTTTTTGCAGTAATGGAAGGTGAAAAAGTAGAGTACTATCTGAAAGTTGCAATGGGTTTGAATATATTAAAGCATGTTAATACCATGTATGAGGCAAGAAACAAACTTTACACAATAATCAGATCTTTGGAGGTGACTTGTCTTCTGTTTGATGTTAAAACTGGTGGGATTATCCCAATGCATGATTTTGTTCGTGATTTTGCTACCTCCATAGCACGTAGGGACAAACATGTATTTCTAAGGAAACATCCACATGAGGAATGGCCAACCAAGGATTTTTTAAAAAGGTGCACACAGATTGTTCTACCATGGGGTCATATCCATGATCTTCCTCAAACGATTGGTTGTCCAAACATTAAGTTTTTCTATTTGGCTAGTGAGAACCGATCTTTAAAGATCCCAGATACTTTTTTTGAGGGGATGGCCAGGCTTAGAGTGCTAGATTTAACACATTTGAACTTGTCTTCATTACCCACCTCATTTCGGTTCCTAACCGACCTTAAAACATTGTGTTTGGATTCCTGCATTTTGGAAAATATGGAAGCAATAGAAGGTCTGCAAAATTTAGAAATTCTTCGCATCTGGAAATCATCTATGATCAAGTTCCCAAGTGAAATAGGGAAATTGACTCAACTGAGAATGCTTGATTTGAGCAATTCAGGAATTGGAGAACTACCATCCAACATCATATCAAATTTGATTAACTTGGAGGAGTTGTACATGGGCAATACCTCTATTAATTGGGAAGATGTGAACTCAACGGTTCAAAATGGAAATGCTAGTCTTGCTGAGCTTCAGAAACTACCCAACTTGACTGCTCTTGAATTACAAATTCGAGAGACTTGGATGTTGCCAAGGGACATGCAATTGATGTTTGAGAAGCTGATTTTTTTTAAAATTGCTATTGGAGATGTATGGGATTGGGAAGACATTGAGGAGGGAACCTTAAAAACATTGATGCTCAAACTTGGTACCAACATACATTTGGTGTACGGAATTAAAGCATTGATTAAAGGTGTTGAGAATTTGTACTTGGATGATGTTGATGGAATTCAAAATGTGCTTTATCAACTAAATGGGGAAGGATTTCCATTGCTGAAACATCTCCACGTCCAAAATAATCCAAACTTGAAGCACATTGTTGACTTGAAAGAGAGAAATCAAATCCATGTGTCCTTTCCCATCTTGGAAACACTAGTACTTCACAATCTTAAAAACTTGGAGCATATATGTCATGGTCCACTTTCAATTACTTCTTTTGGAAGTCTTAGTGTTATCAAAGTAAAAAATTGTGTCCAATTAAAGTATCTTTTCTCCTATACATTGGTTAAAGAACTTTCCCACCTTTCAGAAATTGAAGTCTTCCACTGCAATTTTATGACGAAGATTGTGCTCAAAGACAACAATTCAAGTGCAAATAATGATATAGATAATCAAAAAATTGATTTTCTTCTATTGCGTTCTTTGACTTTAGAACATTTGGAGACAATGGATGATTTCTTCTCTTATCATTCGACGAATTCCAGAAGCAAGCAAGAATATCATGGTTTAGAGCCTGATGTTTCTGCCCCATTTTTCAATGGTCAGGTATGTTATGTTTTTTTAAGTTTCTTTAGATACAAATGTTATAAATTCAATTTTGAAATGTGTACAAACAGATTAATTAATGGATAAATTGGCATGTTACTCATTATTCAAGCTAGCAACAACCGGCTTTCTAAGAATTGTCATTTCTGCAAATCATCAATACACGGTTTCTTGATGTTACTGATTTTGAAAAAACTATTATTACTAAAGAATTTGAGTTCAATTTTATAACATAACACTAATTATTAATATTTTCTGTTGAAAAAACTATAATATTTTATTTATTTTTCTATATAATAGTTGTGATAATAAAAATGATTCTTTATAAATAACTAGAAAGATTGAGATGAATTAATTTTCAGATTCAGTAATCAATTGGAACCCTCAAATTATAAATAACTATTTGAACCCTGCAAATCATCTCTCAACTTCTCTCTCTCGTTTTGTAATTCAACAGTAATAAATATATACAACAGTAATTAATTTTCCTTATTGTCATTTTGTCAATTTGTTTTTACTTAGGTTGCATTTCCTAAATTGGATACCCTCAAATTGAACTCAATCTTCAATTTGAATAAAATTTGGGATGACAATTATGATTCAATGTACAACTTGACTAGCTTGATTGTGGATAATTGTGGCGGGTTGAAGTACTTATTCTCATCTACTGTGGTTGGAAGTTTTAAGAACCTCAAACACCTTGAAATAAGTAATTGTGCTATGATGGAGGAGATTATTAAAGCTAAAGAAGAGGGAAACAGTGCATCAGAAGAGGTATGGTGATTCTACCATTAGGAACATTCCAATTAATTTTAAACTTCTTTGTCAAAAAAATAAAATAAAATTTAAACTTCCATTTAAAAAATCATTTCTAATGATACTGCATAATTTATGAATGTGTAGGTTCATTTTGGCAAATTAGAGAAAATCATATTGAAGGACATGGACAACTTGAAGACAATATGGCACCGCCAATTTGAAACATTGAAGAAGTTGCAAGTGAACAGCTGTAATAACATTGTGGTGGTTTTTCCCTCTTCAATGCAAAAAACATATAATAAGCTAGAGATGTTGGAGATTACAAATTGTGGTTTAGTGGAAGAAATATTTGAATTGAGCTTCAATGGAAGTAGCAGTGTAGAAGATACAACACATTTGACAGAAGTTACTATAGATGGATTGCCAAAGCTGAAAAAGATATGGAGTAGGGATCCACATGGAATTCTTAGTTTTCAAAATCTAATAAATGTAAGAGTAAAAAGTTGTCGAAGATTGGAGTATCTATTACCACTTTCCGTAGCCACTCATTGCTCACATCTCAAGGAACTTCATATAGATGAATGTGTAAACATGAAGGAAATTGTTGCAGAGGAGAAAGAATCTAGCAACGTGAATGCAACTCCCATATTTGAGTTTAATCAACTGAGTACTTTACTGCTTTGGAACTTAATTAGACTCAAGGGTTTCTCTGCTAAAAAGCATACCCTAGCATGTCCATCTTTGAAGATAATTGATGTTTTCAATTGTCCAAAGTTGACTTTGTACAGAACTTTATCTACAAGAAGCTCCATAATTCGAGATGACAAACTCTCTGTTTCAACGCAACAACCACTTTTCATTGTCGAAGAGGTATGCATATCATATAAATTTACATTAAAATAACTTGTGTAGGAATTTGCGTTATTCCCTCCGCCAAAATTTAGTGTGTAGGTGTATCAAAAGTACTAAAATATATGAATGGTTCAAGGACCAGAACGTCTTGGAAAACCACGAACCAGGTTCCTCCGAAGTCGGTTAATCTTGAATTCATGCATTTGAGACATTGGTAGTTGTTAGATCAAGATTTGAAGGCTCAAATTCAAGTTCGGTTTTTTAATTTATAAACCAAAAGTTTTAATCTTCTATCACTAAAGTCTGTTGAGTTCATTAGAATAATTCATGTTCAAAATAGATGGTTTGATATCAGTTACTTGATTAGCAAGTAACTGACTTATGCATTAGTTTTGTAACTTGTTTCATAAGTAACAATAAGTGGTTACTTGTCTCTTGTAGCTACAAGTTAGTTAGTGATGGAAAATAGGTTGTTAGGGTAGTTAGTAAGTTAGTTAGTAACTAACTTTGGTTACTTGTGTGAAGTAACCAATTGTGCTTAAGGCTATAAATTGTAAACTACTATTTTGTGGCCCATAAGTGGATGAATAAAAATTCCTATTTTTCCTAATTCAATTCTTCTATCTTCTCCTCTATTCTTAAGTGATATTTTTCTGTGTTAATTCATTCAATCATTCATCCACATTTTCATTGATCTTCTTCTTCATCTTGATAGTGCAGAAACACATTGTTTCTGCAACTGTGTGTGTGTCCATATAGAACCAGGTGGGTCTGTTCTGTGTGAGTATAGAACCGTGTGGATCTGTTCTGTGTGAGTATAGAACCGTGTGGGTCTGTTCTGTGTGAATATAGAACCGTGTGGATCTGCTCTGAGTGCTGATAAATCTGTGTGTGCATAGGTTGCTAAATGATTGATTAATCTTCTGCTGCACCAACATCTGGCATCAAGAGCCTGGTTCTTGATCAATCATGGCAACATTTAGCAATGGTCAATTCCCTGCAAATCTACCAATTCTAGATGGAAAGAATTATGATAGATGGAGCAAGCAAATGAAGGTTGTGTTTGGGTATCAAGATGTGATGGAGCAAGTGTCCAATGGTGTTGTACCCATAACTGATTCTTCAACAGATGCAGAGAAAGCAACTCATAAAGAACTAAAGAAGAAGGATTTCAAAGCATTATTCATAATTCATCAATGTGTTAGCCCAGATATTTTTGAGAAAGTCAGTGATGCACAATCTTCAAAGGAGGCCTGGGATACCTTGAATGCTGCATATGGAGGTGATGAGAAAGTCAAGAAGGTGAGGTTACAAACTCACAAGAGGCAGTATGAATTGATCCAAATGGAGGACAAGGAAACAGTAAGTGACTTCTTTACTAGAATCTCAAAAATTGTGAATGCTATGAAAAGTTGTGGTGAAACCATATCTGCTCAGAATACTGTGGAGAAAATCTTGAGATCTTTATCTCCAAGATTTGATCATATTGTGGTAGCCATAGAAGAATCCAAGGATCTTTAGAGGCACATGAACAAAGAATGGATGAGAGAAATTCTGACAAATCTAAGAAAGAAGTAGCATTGCAGGCTCAGCAGAGCAATAAAGATAAAAAGGGAAAGGGAAAATGGAATAGTAATAAGAACAAGGGTGGAAACAGTCAAGAATCAAACAGCTCAAATCCAAAGAGTAACAGTAACAATGGTGGAAAGGGTAGTTACTATGCAAGTCAAAAACCTGGTGGTTACAATGGAGGCAAGGGTGGCAAGAAGAAATTTGATAAGAAGAATGTGTAGTGCTATAATTGCCAAAAATTTGGTCATTTTGCAGATGAGTGTAGGGCTAAAGATGATTCAAATAACACTGAGGCAAAATTAGCTAGAGGAAATGATGATGATGATTCTGTCATGCTGCTTGTAACCACTAAAGATGAAAGTGACAACAAAGATAAGTGGTATCTTGACACTGGTTGTTCTACCCATATGACAGGAAGGAAGGATTGGTTTGTTAATCTCACAAGCACCAAGAATAATAATGTGAGATTTGCTGATGACAGTACTGTAGCAGTGAAGGGTGTAGGTGATGTTTCCATCAAAAGAAAGGATGGTAAGCTCTCTTTAATCTCTAATGTACTGTATATACCTGGCATGAAGTGCAATCTACTAAGCATATGACAATTGCTTGAGAAAGATTATAAGATAGTAATGGAGAAAAGGTTACTGAATGTGTTTGACACAAGAGGTAACTTGCTGCTGAAGGCACTCATGTCAAAGAACATAACTTTCAAGGTAGAGTTGAAAGTATTGAATCACAAGTGTTTAATGACTGCATCAAACAGAGAAGAGTGGATATGGCACTACAGAATGGGGCATTTGAATTTTAAGGATTTAAGTTCAATGCATCAGAAAAACATGGTAACAGGCTTGCCTAGAATTCATACACCAGAAGAAATTTGTGAAGAATGTGTGAAATCTAAGCAACATAGAGGAAGCTTCAGTAAAGATGCAGTGAGTAAGACAAAATCAACACTTGAAGTTGTCTACTCTGATGTATGTGGCCCAATGCAAGTAGATTCTTATGGAGGTAACAAGTATTTTGTCAGTTTTATAGATGATTTTAGTAGAAAAATGTGGACTTACTTGTTACATAAGAAAAGTGAAGTGTTGGGGACATTCAAAAGATTCAAATTGCTTGTAGAAAGACAAAGTGGTAACAAACTCAAAACCTTAAGAACTGATGGAGGTGGAGAGTATGTATCACATGATTTTGCTGATTTTTGTGAAAGTGAAGGAATAATTCATGAAGTAATTCCACCCTATACCCCTCAACAGAATGGAAGTGCAGAAAGGAGGAATAGAACTATCATGAATATGTTGAGGTGTATGCTAAAGGGCAAGAACCTACCTAAGGAGCTATGGGGTGAAGCTGTGTCTACAGCTACATACACTTTGAACATGTGTCCAACTAAGAGGTTAAATGAAGTCACACCAGAAGAAGTTTGGTCTGGAAACAAACCAAATGTGAATCATATGAGGGTGTTTGATTCACTAGCCTACAAACATGTGCCAGATCAACTAAGGAAGAAGCTTGATGATAAATCAACAATGATGATCTTAGTTGGCTATCATCCAACTGGAGGGTACAAACTCTATGATCCTGTGAACAAGTGCATAGTGATCAGTAGAGATGTTGTAATAGATGAACTTAGAGAGTGGGACTGGCACAAGAATGACAAGAGAAACTCAGCTAGTGTAATGATTGAAGAACTACAATCTACACCACCTGCTACTGAGTTAAGAAGATCTGCAAGACATAGAGAGGTGCCTGCTAGACTACTTGACTGTGAATTGAATGCAGACAATGAAGTGACAAATGATGGTGACTTAGTTCATTTAGCCTTCATGGCTGAATCTGAACCAATAAATGTTGACACTGCACTAAAGAGTGAGAAATGGAGAAATGCTATGATAGAAGAGCTGGATTCAATAGAAAGTAATCAAACATGGGAGTTAGTTGATCTTCCTCACAAGAAGAAAGCTATTGATGTGAAGTGGGTATTCAAAGTGAAAGTCAATTCAAAGGGAGATGTGACAAGGCACAAAGCTAGACTGGTAGCAAAGGGGTTTCTTCAGAAGCAAGGCATTGATTTTGATGAAGTGTTTGCACCAGTAACTAGAATGGAAACTATAAGGTTAGTGACTGCTATATCTAACAAAAATGACTGGTCTATGTACCAAATGGATGTGAAGTCAGCATTTTTGAATGGGCCTATAGAAGAAGAGGTTTATGTAACACAGCCACCTGGTTTCATTGTGGAAAATCAGGAATCCAAAGTGTATAGATTGAATAAAGCTCTATATGGTTTAAAACAAGCCCCTAGAGCCTGGAACAAAAGGATTGACAAGTTTCTATGTGATATAGGATTTGTCAAATGTGTCACTGAACATGGAGTGTATGTCAAGAAAGATGTGGATAAAGGTATCATTGTGTTGTGTCTATATGTTGATGATCTCTTAATCACAGGGAATGATGAAGCTTACATCAATGAGTTCAAAATGGACTTAAGTAAGGAATTTGAGATGACTGATTTGGGGCATATATCCTACTTCTTAGGCATTGAATTTCTTAAGACAGACAAAGGAATTCTAATGCATCAATCAAGATATGCTAGTGAGATCTTGAAGAAGTTTGAAATGGATCAATGTAACAGTGCATTGTCACCTGCAGAGCCTAGACAACAGCTATCAAGTTGCTCAGAAGAGAAAAATGTGGATTCTACTTACTATAGGAAAATAATTGGATCACTGAGATACTTGTGTAACACAAGGCCTGATCTTGCCTACAGTGTAGGCATAGTAAGCAGATTCATGGAGGCACCAAAATCCTCACACTTGATAGCAGCTAAAAGAATATTGAGGTATGTTAGAGGTACTATTGATCATGGTATACTGTTCCCAGCAACTGATAGAGTCAAGGAGTGCAAAGTGATGGGATACACAGACTCAAACTGGTGTGGAGATGTGGAGGATAGAAAGTCCACTGCAGGGTATATGTTCTACTATGGTGAAGCACCAATTTCATGGTGTTCCAAGAAAGAGCCTGTTGTTGCACTCTCATCATGTGAGGCTGAATATATAGCTGCATCTCTCAGCACATGTCAAGCTATATGGCTAAAGAATCTAGTTGAAGAAATCAGTCAAGAAAAATGTGACAGCATTACTTTGAAGGTTGATAATGTGTCTGCTATCAACCTTGCAAAGAATCCTATTGCTCATGGGAGGAGTAAACACATAGAGCTAAGGTTTCATTACTTGAGAGAGCAAGTTGATAATGGAAATTTGTCCCTAGTACACTGCAGGAGTGAAGAGCAAGTTGCAGACTTGTTGACCAAAGCAGTAGCAGTGCAAGTATTTCAAAGGCTAAAGGATCTAATGAGAGTAGAATGTGTTAAGAACATGAATTAAGGAAGGGTGTTGAGTTCATTAGAATAATTCATGTTCAAAATAGATGGTTTGATATCAGTTACTTGATTAGCAAGTAACTGACTTATGCATTAGTTTTGTAACTTGTTTCATAAGTAACAATAAGTGGTTACTTGTCTCTTGTAGCTACAAGTTAGTTAGTGATGGAAAATAGGTTGTTAGGGTAGTTAGTAAGTTAGTTAGTAACTAACTTTGGTTACTTGTGTGAAGTAACCAATTGTGCTTAAGGCTATAAATTGTAAACTACTATTTTGTGGCCCATAAGTGGATGAATAAAAATTCCTATTTTTCCTAATTCAATTCTTCTATCTTCTCCTCTATTCCTAAGTGATATTTTTCTGTGTTAATTCATTCAATCATTCATCCACATTTTCATTGATCTTCTTCTTCATCTTGATAGTGCAGAAACACATTGTTTCTGCAACTGTGTGTGTGTCCATATAGAACCAGGTGGGTCTGTTCTGTGTGAGTATAGAACCGTGTGGATCTGTTCTGTGTGAGTATAGAACCGTGTGGGTCTGTTCTGTGTGAATATAGAACCGTGTGGATCTGCTCTGAGTGCTGATAAATCTGTGTGTGCATAGGTTGCTAAATGATTGATTAATCTTCTGCTGCACCAACAAAGTCCTGGATGCTTGGTAACTAATCCAATTTCAATAAAGATATATAGTCTAGATTTAAAGAGTAAACCACCATACATGTATTTGACGACACGCGCAAATAAGTCCATAATTTTATTAATGTAATATTTTAAGAAAGTTCTTAACTTTGTCAAATTTTACTCTTATTAGTCATTCCAAGACTATGTTAGGGACTATATGAATCAATTAATTGAAAATAAGTGGTTAAATATATGAATTAATTTGTTAGTTTAATAGAGTATATCATCAGGACCTTTTTAAGATTATCATAATTTCATTGACCTATTTGATAGTATCATACAAAGTTAGGGACTAATTTTATGATTTACTCGATTTAAAATTAATAACCGTACATCAGCCAATTTTCACAAATGAATTGAACGGTGTAAAACATTATTATCCCTAGAATTTTGTTGTTAAAACTTGAAATTCATATTTACTATTCGATACTTCAAAAAAATTAGTAATTTTAGAAAAAAAGTAAAATAAAAATAGGTAAACACATGGTTTAAGAGTGAACCTTTACTCTCTTTTTTTTTAGTAAAAAAATGTCAAATAGATATAATATTATATTAAAACTCATCGAAAATTATATGGTTTACCTTTCAAACAAGTCCATGTTAAATGTCCCCGGTGATGAATTGAGAGAAAAATATTTGCAACAATTTATGTCAACATTTATATCTTAAAATAGTTTACTTTATAGTCAGATATATACATTTGATATTTAATAGCAATATATTTTTTTTTTTGGTTAAAGATATTTAATAGTAATATCTATATACGTATCTATGGGAGTTGAGACAAAATTGAAAAAAGTAAGGAGGTAATTATGAGAAAAGTATAAAATACAATTTGGGTCAATAGTAGTTATTTTCTGAGTCAATATTAATTGTTTAATTTTTGTCAATTGCTCTCTAATGTGTTTTAGGTGATTCCAAATTTAGAGAAGTTGAGAATATGTCATAAGGAAGCTAACGTGATAATGCAAGCCCAAAACTCAAATGGCCTATTCACAAAAATGACAATTCTTGGTTTGTCTGGTTATAAGGATGAAGATACATTTCCTTATTGGTTTCTTCAAAATGTGTGTGGTCTTGAAAAACTAGTTATTGAACATAGTTGCTTCAAGAAGATATTTCAAGATGAAGGAAAGATGAGTGAGAAGACTCACACACAAATCAAATGGTTGACATTGAGTGATTTACCTAACCTTGAACATATATGTGAGGATGGATTTCGAATTGACCCAGTTCTTGAGTTCCTTGAACACTTATTGGTTCACAGTTGTCCTAGTCTGATAAATTTGCTGCCTTCCTCAGTCACCTTTACCCATTTGGTACAGTTAGATATAAAAGATTGCAATGGGCTAACAAAATTAATTACATCTTCTACCGCACAAAGTTTGATCAACCTCACAACACTAAAGATAGAAGCCTGTAATTTACTTGAAGAGATAATTATTGGAGAGGAAAATGTTCACCTTACATTTATTAGTTTAAAAGTATTGATGTTGGAATGTTTGCCTAGCCTCATCCAATTTTGCTCTAGTAAATGCTTCTTCAAATTTCCGTTGTTGGAAGTAGTAATTGTGAGAGAATGTCCTCGCATGAAGGTTTTTTCTGAAGGATACACAAGTACACCAGATCTTCGGAAAGTTGAAATTGCAGAAAATGATGAAGAATGGTTTTGGAAAGGAAACCTAAATGATACAATAAACAACATGTTTGAAGACAAGGTATGCACTTTTGTTTTTATATTTCGATACATGATATATACTAAATTTTTAAGGGTTTTGTTAATATGAACTTACAAAAACGGAAGAGTTAAAGATAAATTTCTACCATTTTTAGTCAAAAGGGAGATTTTGTCTAAAATGGTGAAGGTCAACATTTAAGGGATAATAACTGAAAAATTAAATTAAATGTAAGAGACTAATAAGCAATTTAGTCAAAAATAAATAAATATACACAGTTTAAAAGATAATAATTTTAATTTGTCTCTTAACGTACAATTGATACATTGATTTGATTGATCAGGTTGCATTTGGTAAATTCAAATATTTGGCCTTATCAGACTACCCTGAGATGAAGGATTTGTGGTATGGTCAACTTGATCATCAAAATGTATTTTGCAATTTGAAACATCTAGTGGTGAACAATTGTGATTTTTTATCACATGTACTTTTTCCATCAAATGTAATGCAAGTGCTATATGGATTGGAAGAACTAGAAGTAACAGATTGTGATTCATTAGAAGCAGTATTTGATGTGAAAGGTGTGAAGTCTGCAGAAGAAATATTGATAAAAAAAAGCACTCAACTGAAAAAATTGACTTTGTCTAGTTTACCAAATTTGAAGCACATATGGAATGAGGATCCTCATGATATTATAAACTTTGGAAACTTAAGCACGGTGAATGTTTCTGAGTGTCAAAGTTTGTTATATATATTTCCATTGTCATTGTGTGAAGATCTTGGACATCTTGAAATGCTTGATATAGAGTCTTGCGAAGTTGAGGAAATTGTTGCAATGGAAGAAGGACGAATAAAAACCAATTTTAATTTTCCCCAATTGAAAAGTATGCAACTGTATCGTTTGACAAATCTTAAGAGTTTCTATCAAGGAAAGCATATTTTAGAGTGCCCTTCATTGAAGACTTTGAATGTATATCGTTGTGAAGCATTAAGAATGTTTTCCTTCGGCGAAGCTCTGTTTCAACAAGCTCTGTTTTCTATTGACAAGGTAAATTAATCTCGCAACATACCTTGATTTTCTTTATCTGTCCATCTTTGTCGTATTTATTTTCTTTTTGGATTTTCAGTTGAGCTCTAACTTGGAGAAATTGGCAATAAATGGCACGGATGTGGTGGGGATATTGAATCAAGGAAAAAATATCTTTCACAAAGTTGAATTTCTTTGTTTACAATACTTGGATGAAACTCCAACTATTTTTCTGAATGAATATTTTCACACAATTTTTCCTAATCTTAAAGAGATTCAAGTGCGTAATAGTTCTTTTGAAACATTGTTCTCCACTACTGGTTTTCTTAGTATGCAAATTTCAAAGCAAATAAAAACTTTGGCACTTTTAGAATTGGAAATGCTCAAGCACATCTGGCAAGAAGACTTTCCATTGGACCATCCTTTGTTACAAGATCTTCATGATTTATATGTATTGGAATGTCCAAGTTTGATAAGCTTGGTACCATCGTCGGCATCTTTCTCAAATTTAACATTTTTGGAAGTTGACAATTGCGAAGAGTTGAATTATTTGATAACATCTTCAACAGCTAAAAGCTTAATTCAACTCAAAACATTAAATATATCAAATTGTGAGAAGATGTTGGATGTTGTGAAGATTGATGATGAAAATGCAGAGGAAGAAATCATATTTGAAAACTTGGATTACATGGAATTCACTTCTATGTCAAGTTTGGGAAGCTTCTGCAATGGGAGTCAAACATTCATATTCCCATCTTTGCTAACTCTCATTGTTAAAGAATGCCCTCAAATGGAGATATTCTCATCAGGAGTCACAGTAGCACCATGTCTGTCAGAAATTGAAGTGGGAGAAGAAACAATTCGATGGAAAGGTGACATTAACACAACTATTCAACATTTATTCCAAGAAAAGGTACACAATTTCATCGTTAATTATGAAAGTTTATTTGCCTATTCTTATTATTACCGAGGCTCACAATATTAATTTAGTGCATGATTGGACATTGACTTTTAAATATGCTATTATTTGCATAGTTTATAAAAAAAAAACAACTTATAAAATATAACTTTTGCTAATTAGAACTTATAAACTAATATAAAAACTTACAATTAGGAGGAGGAGGAGGAAGAAAGAAGAAGAAGAAGAATAAGAAGAAGAAGAAGAAGAAGAAGAAGAAGAAGAAGAAGAAGTGAGATCATCATATCCTCACATATGCAAGGTACACATCAAGAAATTCTTCTCTTTTAAACATTTGAATGTAAAATGTTTTGTTTATTTTAGTTCCTGTAAAATTAAGTTCTATTAAAATTATTTTAGTCCTATTGTGTACACTAACATCTTAAAACGAATATTAAAGTAGCAAGTAATACAATAGAAGGGCAAAACTATATTGATTTGATCTCATACTTAGCAATTTAGAGGTGCATAAATTTCTCTATAGTCACCCCATACTTTTGTGTTCTTTAAAATTGATTTGATCTCCTCATTTATAGCTTGTCTAAGCCTTTTATCTTTTATAAATTCATCATAAATTGATTATTCATAAATGTTATACATACCATTCCTTTTATGCTTAGTGTTGTATGGTGAAACTAATAAAGTGGATCAAAATAGTCATCGTGATGAGACTCTTGCATTCGAAGTTATCTAAATCTGCATGATGTAATTGATTCGTGTTGTATAATTATATTTCCGTGCATTGTTTTATGCTTTTTTGTTGATGTTAATTGTGCGAGCAGATGATGAGCTAGGAGGTCAAGATGGTATTGACGTCGCAAACCATGAGGAGTGACCAGCACGCCATAGTAGCAATGATATAGTTTTCCTTAAGCATTTTATGTTGTTATTGTTTTTCTTGTTTGGTTGTTATTTTGGTTTTTAGGGTCCACACTGAGATTATAAGACTTTGGTGTTAGATTCTATTTTGGTTGATTTATTTTTATTTCAACAATTTGTTAGTGATTTTTTTTTTTGGATTGTTATTATTGCTCTGCACTCTTTTTTCCTTCACTAGGTTTTATCCCATTGGGTTTTACTAGTAAGGTTTTTAATGAGGCGGAAACAATTCATGTTCATTATCTTAGATTTTGGTCTAATCCTCCCAAGTTTGTATCTTCTTTGTTTTTTGTATTATCCAATAAAATTTATAAGGTGCTGCAATTTATTTGTTATAGGCTTGGGATGTCTACATAATTGGAATCTCTTACCTATAATGTGATGAATTGACCGTGTAAAATAGTTTTACACAATTATTTAATAAAAAACTATCAATTTTTCATTTCATATCAAGAAAGTACACTTAATTTAAACATCTTACCTTTCAGTGCAAAAACCTCAAATTTCTCAACCATAATCTGTCATCTCACAAATATTAAAAATCACAGTCAAACCGTATTTCTAGAAATTTTTCTCCACATGTATATAACACAAGAATAATGTTCTTTTGTTTATATCTGTTTCTCATTTCTCTTTTCCATGTTCCAATTCCATTTGCATCCCAATTATACACATTTAACATCTTACAATCTAAAATCTCACTTGGTGAAATCATTCTCAATCATCTCCTGAACCTCATTTATTACGAAATATGATTTATTCCCACCAATGACTTCAGCTTGTTTCTTGCTGTCTTTCCATAGCTGCAAAGGAAACATTTAAATCACAGCGCGGCCAAAGAAGAATACATCAAACTTATCAAATAAAACACAATGGTGGTGCTTACTTGTATGATTGGCATTTTCTGCAATGATGATTGAGAGAGCCACAACATGCAATACATTGACGAAGAAATATAATAAGGGAAATGAAATGTCCGAGTACAACAATCAGAAATTCAGATTGATATGAAATTTGAGAAAAATGGTTTCACATAAACATCAAGTAGTTGAAGCCAAATAATTCAGATGTCTATTTCTTCAACTGGATAGAATTGACTATATTGATCAAATGATACCAGCATATGCTCGTCAAACACCGATTGTTTAGAAAGTTTATTTTTATTAATTTTCCTATGGTTATTCCTAATCTTCATCTACCTCTCTTTATTGAATTATGCTCCAGTCAATCAACTCTTCTTACTGCTGCGGCCTCTAATGGTTTTCTCCAATCATACAAAATTTAACAGATACCATAACAATTTTCAGCAGGCACAACAATTTTAAAAGATCCAGAACGAGCTTCAAAATCATGGGATGTGAAAATATAACAATTTATCGGTGCCACATATAATACCAACCTTCCGCGCGCCCCGCGCAAGCTAAAGGGTTTCAACCTCTTTTAACCACTTTTTGGCCATGCTTTCCCTCCTTTTTGACCTTGACTTGTGGATCAAGTAATCTCTTAAAACCTTCATTTTTCATTACTTGTAACTTACTTTTATTTGCAAAAACCACTAAAACTACTTGAAACAATCCTTGAATTAGAGGAATGATGAGATATCATCAAATGCAAAAAAACATATAATAAGCTAGAGATGTTAGAGGTTACAAATTGTGGTTTAGTGGAAGAAATATTTGAATTGAGCTTCAATGGAAGTAGCAGTGTAGAAGATACAACACATTTGAAAGAAGTTACTATAGATTGAGAGATAACTCTTTCAATTATGAGCGAAAAATACAAAAGTGAGAGAGAGAAAAAGTTGAACATGGACTTTTGCAGGCATTTGTCCGATTTGCTACTATCGACGTTTCCTGAGCCTAGCAGGACTGAGCATGATCGCTGCGGTAAGAAATCAGCAGTACCATTGCTGAAATATAAGCAAGGTTGTAAAATTCCTATCATCTTTATTTATCTCTTATTTTTCTAATGATCTTGTCTGACAACATGTTACTTGAGGACAAGCAACAGTTTAAGTTTGAGGTTGTGTTGACAGGAATTTCTATGATATTTTTAGTAGTATTATTAGTAGTAAAATGACCAAGACAGACCTAAATACGAAGGAAAACCTACAAAAGCATAAAAAAGCACTAAGACAAGGTCCAAAATGCAAAAAGGCAAGAAAAAACCCGAAAGTGAAGAAATTGAGCTTTTCATCGCACCATGATGTCTTCCATCGTGCCACGATGGAAGCTGCTTGTTCGCAAAGAAAACAGAAGAAATAAATCTGCAAAATATTTGTTTATCGCAGCACGATGGAGTAACTTGGCGCCCAAGCTGATGAAATACACATGATCAGTTATAAAATTGAACTGAATCTTCATATCGTACTGCGATGGAGCCATCGCAGCACGATGCCTTGCTGAGGCCCATTACGAAAACTATAAATAGAGTCTCATATTTATTGTTTTATTCATTCATAAATAGTATAACACTCTCTACTCTAAGGAGAGGTTCAGAGGAGCTCTATTGGACATAGTTTTCTCCCCTTACGGGAAAACTAACTCAACAAGGTATGTTTTCTTTAGGCTTTTGTATTTAGGTTATAATTTCTTTATTGTAATTCAAATATGTAGTCTTTTGTTTAGATGCCTTAGGTTGTGGTGGAGAAGATGAACTCCCTATGAATATTTGGAGTCTGTGATTAAGTCTAAGTTATAATAAATGTTATTTAGTATTATGTCTGTTATTTAATTTCTTGCACTTTAATAACGTTTCTCGTAATCTGGCCGGATAAGCGGGAGCACCCATAGAATTGATATTAGGTCTTAACTTAATATAGTCCGGAATTAGTAGTAAATAATGCTAGGTGTATAGAGACGATAACATCCTGAACTAGTCGTGAATGAGCGGTTAGAGGAGGAATCATGAACTAGGTGTGAGTTGAGCACTTAGAAGATGAACAACCCGGTACTATGATCTAGAGGTTAATTGGTGAAGATTATAATGCATGTATATAAACAACTCACTTAGTAATTAGGGTATGTGACACATTGAAGTTAGACTTTCGTAGGTACCTTAGTTATTGACGTAGGGAAACTTTAATATACATAGTGTAATAGTAAGGTATTACTACAACAAAGAAAAGTCACCGCCGAATAATAATCTGAGTAGCTATGTTATAAACCGGTCATGCCAAATATGAAGAAGGGATGAAGTCCAACCACCATACATATCCTCTATGTTTCTGAATCTATAATATTTATTATATTTATGTCTTTATTTATGCAAGCATATCACTGCTTTTATAAAACCTTTTTCCAAAACCCAAAGCGAATGCAAATACACAAACTTAAATAACGCTAGTGAAGCTGCGGCACGATCCCTGTGGATACGAACTCATTCTAGACACCTAGAGTGCAAATTATTACTCGATGAGAGACTGGTGCACTTGCCAGAATGCAGTCAGTATGTCAAGTGTTTGTTAACTTTCATTCTTATTATCTTTGTAAGTTTGAGAAGTCTTTTGTTTTTATAACTTGAGCATTTGTGAAGTCTCTTGTTCTTTGTAACTTGCGCATTTGTGAAGTCTCTGGCTAGTGTGTCTGAGCATTTGTAATCTGTAAGATTATAGTGAAATCTCTTGGAAGTGCAAGGGAACAGGACTACTCTCGGTTTGTGAGAGGAACCAATATAAAATTGCTTGTGTCTCTTCTCTCCCTTTCTCTCTTTATTTCTTGATTGTGTTTAATCCGTTGCAAATTCTCTTTTAGAACTCAGAAAAAGTTTTAATTCTAAACACACAATTCAATTCCTCTTTCTTGTGTTTTTCCACACCTTCAAAATTGATGTATAATAATTGATGTATAATGGCTAATAAATTAAATCAGTATATATTATCATAAATTTTCATTTAGTGTATCAATTAAATAAGTACGCGCTTCCCAACAATAAGAAATTAAACACCTTTCCTTTTTTTTTATCTTAGTTGAAGTGGTAATCCACTGTAAATTTAATTCACATAACTGTGAGATCACATGTCACGACGTCCAGCCTAACAATTTCGGCATATTTTGTCAGTTAAGCTAGAACTTATGGGACAAACACATTTCATTTTTCACATTACACTAAATAAATTTTCATTAGAACCTTCCACTATTTAATTCAATTTCAAATATTCGAAATATACAATTTCAAAATAAATTAAGAAGAAAAAAAAAATTAAAAAAAGATGTTTTACATATCTCAAAAACTTATTTTTCTTCCGCAAATCTCTTACATTCATACAACTTTTTTTCTTGCAAATTTTGATCATGTCTCACGATATATTTGAAATCAATCTTGCCCTTCATTGTTTGAGATGTACAATTCTCTCATAGGTTTTTCTTTTATATTTTTGTATTATTTTTCATTTAGTAATTGTTTTCTTTATGACATAATATATAGGTCCTTTGGATCAAAATTCCATTACTGATCAAGACATGCTGGAACTGATAAAGTTTGTTGTGGTGTCATGTTGGGTCTCAATGAGCCAGGTGGATGGAAGGCTCTCTTGTTGTTTTGTCTTATCCGTGGTTGATCATTAATGTCTCTCTCTTTAGGGATTTTCTTCTTCTCGTGGTGGTGATTTTGAGATACTTTAGTTTTAGTGGTGGTGTGCCTCCTTTTTCTTTGTATTTTTATTTGCCTTTCAATTTTACCTTAGAGTTTGTTAGGTATCGGTGGAGTGTACTTTCGGTACCTCTTTTTTTCTTCTAAACTTTCTCTTTTACTTTGTTCGTTTTTATATTTATATATATATATATATAATATATTTGAGTTCAAAAATAAAAAACTGATCAAGACAAGTACATCAATGATTTACGAAATAAACATCGAACTTATTATGTGGAGTATGATGTTCATGAGGTGAGTTTAATGTTTAGCTATTATCTCATTCGTTGTATAAAATATTTTTTGAATTTTATATTTGTGATTCTAATTTTTTTCTTCCCGTTTTAGGGTGTTGTTAAGTTTCCTAAAATGTTTACTGCTGATTTTGGCAACTAAATCAATCGCTATGGGAACTTGATTGATCCAAAAGGAAACCAGTTTGAAGTTTTAGCGAAGAGGATAATAACAACACATTTTTAACACATGATTGGTTTGCAATATATGATTTCTATGGAATTCGAATTGGTGCATGAGTTTTACTATTATACATTGGAATCGGTCAATTTGAAATAATTTTGAACTATCAATTTGATCATTGGATAAGTCCTCTTAGGGTGACCCACCAATGAAATTTACTTTAGATAAAATAAGATTTTAATTTGGATTTGAATATCCCTAGTTTATTGTACACAGTCTAATTTGTTTATTACATATCGAGAGAAGATATTTATTTTATAACAATCAATAAGAAGAGATATTTTTTTATAAAAGAGATATAAATTTATCCTGGGTTGCCCACTAGGAAGTATTTTTGTCACAACAAACCTTTTGTTTATAGCGGCACATTGTTTATGTAAAAGGTTATGCATTGAATTTTATTAAAAAACAAGCAAGTGTTACTTCATTGAACAAGTTTATATTTTTCTTTAGTCAATGAACTAATTCTATGCTTGATTTATTATGGTTTGGTTTATGTTTATTCGGGTGAGCAAAAATATCGTAACCGACCGAACCCATTCTAATCGAGGTTAAGTTGGGTATATCGTGCGGGTTTATACGGGTTGTCGGGTCTACGGATGATAAATAATGTGTACAAATGGTTAAATACGGTCGAGTTCGGTTTTAAAAATTTAAATATGTCATTAACCGAACCCGACCGAGGTTGTAAAATCATGAGTCTTTTTCCGTCTTATCGTATGTATTGAAGTTGCATTTCTTTTATTAAAAAAATACATTACAAGTTATTTACACACAAAACTCAAGCCAGATTGTATTATTGCAAAGTTAAATTATATATTTGTCATATTGTTGATCTAATATTTAGATGGTATTCACTAACAAGTTATTTTATTACGGTATTCTATATGTGTATGTCTTTTTTTTTATCAATGTGCTAATCCGAATAAACCGAACCGACTAACCCGTAACCCATTTAAACCGACACCCGATCAAACCGAACTTAAAATGGTCGGTGATGGACCAAAATTTTATAATCTCGGTTTTTTCCGGATGAACCATTTTAGGCCCGAATTCAACCGAATCCGTCCGATGTTCATCCCTAGTTGGTATCATATTCATATGTGTATTTTGATTTCGTCAATTATAATGTGTATGATGATGCTATTGAAACCAATAATAGGGGAAAGAGAAACCTAAAAATATTATAAGAGGACACTAGTTGCGAATTATTTTAATTAAAAAACGTTTATTGCAATTAAAAAATTTGTGTAGACTTTTTATTTTGAATTAATTAGTAGAGTAGTCGTAGACTTGTTTAGGGAAGTAAATAAAATATGGGAAACTTGTTTCTATTTTTTTTTTTTCAATTTGGATAGACAATTGCATTATATATGTATTATATATTGATTTTTCATATTTATCCTTAGTAATGAGATCCACTCACAAAAAATAATTAAATTTATTAAAAAAAAATGTAAAAAAAATAAATGTAATTTTGGAAAAATAAAATAATCAATTTCATTGATAATTGCAAAAATGTCTTATAAAAAGGAACAAATTTTTGTCAAATTAGATTTTATACAAAGGAACGGAAGGAGTATTAATAATTAAGACTTGAGTGGGGAAGTAAATATACGAAGGAAAATGTTAACTAGTGCACTGGTTAAACAACTAAATATGATAACTAAATATTGAAACTTGTGTAATTTATTTTTTAAAAATATGAATAATTTTTTTTTCTTTTGAATCAGCAAAATTTTATTAATGGACAATTCCTTCAACAAGAAGTATAAGGAATTGTTGAATCATACAACAAAGATAAAGTGATGAAAACACTTTAACCAATCCAAAATACATCAAACATCACCCCAGTCCACTCCTCACAGTACATCAATAACCACCAAAGAAAACACTAACCCAACCCGTAAAAACACCACTATACACTAACTTTCAAAAAATATGAATAATGTTTATTTTAATGTAAAATTTGATGCTTTTGACTTCCTTAACTAGTGCATCCTAATGTATGCACTAGTTAACATCACCTATAAATTATTACTTTAGAGAGTCTTCTGGATTCCTAAAACGCATCTCAAAATTAGATAAAGAACCCATTCGGTTTCCTTCCTTGTATTTCACCTTAGCCTTTATTATTTTTGAATTGAAACAAAATATTATAAGAGTTTTGCTAATTGTCTTTCAGTTTTGTGTATTCAACCTTACGTATTTCTGTTCTTTTAGTTTATCTTCAGCATTTTTGTTATTTTTCCTTTTCAAACAGAAAAAAAAAAACAAAAAAAACCAAAAGTCCAAAACCAGAAATTAATAGCGAAGTTCATTTCATCTTATAGTTTATTTCTTTTGAATTGTCACAAAATAAGTATAAAGGGCTTTACTGATTATCTTTCAAATAGGAGTCTTCAACCTTATTTCTATTTTATTAATTACTTTCAGATTCTACTTATTTTCCCATTCATACAAAAAAAAAAAGCATAGTGAAAGAAAGTTATCTCATATATTGTCTGTGAAATTTTAATCCGTAACATATGAAGAGATTTGCTTCAGCTTAATTTGGTACTCATTCTGCTCATAGTAAAAAAAAGGTACGCTTTAATTTGTTCTCTTTCACTAAAAGAGAGTAAACCCTTTATATAATTTTGCTATATGTGATTGCAGTTTGTTTATGGATTTTTAATTTATGTTGTTATTGTTTGCAGATCAATTAGTTTTTACTTTTGGAATTCAATTTGCATCAGTCTTGTAGGACGGACCATCAATAGCATCAGAGTTATTTCTGTTGATTCATATCATACACAGGTAGCTCTACATTGTTTTGGGATTTTTTTTCTTTCTTCTTTTTACATATGATAATAGGTGGGTTCTCCCTCCCAATTCAGCAGGAAAATTATTTTTGTTATCTTTTAATATTACTCGTGCACTATGTGAAATGACCAAAATACCCTTATGTAATTTAAGTGGTGAATAATATAAAAATAAAAAATTTTGAAAAATGTTTGGTAGAGTTATTTTGGGGATGTCCGCTACTTAAGTAGCGGAAAATGTAATTTGATAAAACCATAGAGCATGCGGGAAAAATGTATAGGTCTTCAAAAGTACATACAAGTCGTAATGAAATTCATGACCACCCAATTAAGAAGCTTTAATTCTTACTATTTAAACCAATTCAGATTGTTTTAGACTTCTTTTACTAACTATGTAATTAACTTTTTTTTTGTCGAGTAGGCTAATAACTTAAAATTTCACTTTTAAGGTAAATAAGTGGGATGACCGATGTTTGAACTCTGATCCCCTGCATAATAATGCAAATGTCCATCAATTAAGCTAAGCCCATGGAACAACTATTTAATTAACTTTAATCAGATTTGTTTGGTACAAATTAATCAGATTTTTTAAAAAGTCAAATGTATCCACAAACCTTTAAATTTTTTAGATACCACATATATCTTTTAATTTTTAATCTATTGCACTGTTACCTTTCAAATTATTCTCAGTTGTAAAAATGCTAACATAACTTAGTGAGTGGTAATGAACTCCTTTTTGACTTCCAATTTACAAGAAGCAACGTTCAATGACTCTCACTAAATTAACAATTATGTTAGGTTTAAGGCAAAAAAAGTAATGGCACAATACTATTTAAGCTCTGTTTGGCAAAAATAGCTTATGGCTGATAAGCTAACTTATGGCTGATGGCTGATAGCTTATGGCTGATGGCTGATGGTTGATAGCTTATGGCTGATAAGCTGATTGAAGTGTTTGGTAATTAGCGGTTCAACTGACTGATAAGTGTAAAATGACAAAAAAGGACATATAAATCTCTTAAAAAATAATTATTATTAAACCTATATCTAATTAATATTTAAGATACTTCAAATTTAGTTATTCAAATTTATTAATTTAATATATCTTTATATATTATTAATTTTTTAAATAGAATTAAATTTTATTCTTTGAATTTTATTTTAAATTTATTTTCTTTATTACACTTTATATAAAATATTAAAATTAAATTTACGTCGTCAAACATAGCGTAAACTATACAAATTGAAAAATAAAAAGAGTATTTGTTTTATTTGATAAGCATTGGAAGCAAAATGTAAAAAAAAAACATTGAAAGCAAAGGAATGACGTTTTAATTTTATATTATAATAGTTCTAATAAGGGTAAAAATGGATTTTAGGTAAAATGATAAGGGTAAAAATGGAAGAAAAGATGATAAGCTATAAGCTATAAGCTCATAAGCTAATTGAAATAGCTTATGGAAAATAAGCTATAAGTCAGTAAAATAAGCTATAAGTCAGTGTTGAAAAGGTTGTTACCAAACAGGTCTTTTAGCTTATAAGCTATAAGACATAAGCTATAAGTCAGTTTGATGGTGTTGCCAAACAGACCCTTACTATCCGGAAAATATAATGTTATGAATTCGAATAAACAAACCACACCAATAATCTTCTTAACTTGTGTGTGAGGCAAAATAATTAAAGCAATCAAACAACAATAATGAACCAAGCAATAATAATAATAATAATAATAATAATAATAATAATAATAATAATAATAATAATAATAATAATAATAATAATAATAATAATAATCACAAAGCTAAAACTATGAAAGCAATAAACAACACAAATCGAGTTTGTTTACCCAGTCCGGTGTTAATGAACCTACATCTGGAGAAGAGAGAGTTCTCCAATCCATTATTAATCTTCCTTCTCCTTGTTTACAATGATATTATACAAGAGTTGCAAGAAATTAGAAAATCCTTAATTTTTACCTTTTTCACAAATCTCTTTCCGTGATCAAAAGATTTAATTAATAATGATTACAAGATTTTAGAAATGAATTACAAACACTAGAAATCACCCAAGAGAAACCTCTCTTGCTTTTAGACTTATATTACACTCAAAACCCTTCCTAAACCCTTATTTTCTCTCTCTCTAGCGGCTGGAAACGAAAACAGGGCATATAAAGCGCTCGTGGCGGCGCACAACGCCCACCGCCGGCGCAAGGCGCCACAATCTGACCACACGAGCCTTAACCAGGGACCAGGCGAGGCGCACAGCGCCAGAGACAAAGGGATCCATGCCAGGCGCCCTCACCAGGGCACACCAATTTTCTGCACTGTTGCATCTCAATTTCAAGGCAAAACTAGTAACAAACTATTGTTGGTTGTTTGTCTTTCTCTAGTCCCACTAGTAACAAACTGCACCTCAAATCGAGATTCTTCCACCAAAGTTTCAAACCGGTATATCCACTATGTTTCTCACCTTGTAACATGCAAAATTTATCAATTACTCTGAAACACACTTCAAGCCATTGTTAGTCTTCAACAATTCCATTTTAGTTCTACCGCCTAGTTAAACATTATTTCACTAGTCCAACTAAAACACAAGTCACTAACAAGTTCCACCCGAAGTTTCACAACTTAACCACATAATGAGAATCACCACTAGTAACCGATGCATGACCAATAATAGTAGTGCCATCTAACAAGTACCTACCTATTATCTATGCATCAAAACAGTCAAGAAAATACATCGCATCGTGTAAAAGAGACTCACCAATACCTTGAATCTTACAAGCTTTCCCGTCTTCAAGATGAACAACTTCACCTTCAACTAGCTTTAGGGCTTAAAAAATATTCCTTCTCTTAACACATGTGATAGGAGCATCAAAGTCCACAGCTTAAAACTCCACCAATTCTCAACTCACACCACTAGTGTCTCCGCATCCTCATAATAAAGTTGTTGTTCCATAAGTAACCCCGAGTATTATTCCACCGCCTTTCCAAGCCGATGTTGAGTATTATTTCACTGCCTCTCCAGGATGATGTTGAGTATTATTCTACCGCCTCTCCAGGCCGATGTTGAGTATTATTTCACCGCCTCTCCAGGCCGACCTTCATCGCAAACTCCTTTAGGTTTCTACCTTCGAGATACCGGATAACCACACTCCATGTTTTATCCATCATCCCGAATATTAAAATTGCTTCCATCTTCACATTCCACAATTCTTGTTTCCGGAAAGTCTCACACTTTGCTTTAATTTGTTTAAACCCTTGCCCCATGGTGGGTGCCAATTGTTGTGAATTCGAATAAACAAACCACACCAATACCCTTAACTAGTGTGTGGGGCAAAATAATTAAAGCAACCAAACAACAACAATGGACCAAACAATAATAATAATCACAAAGCTAAAACTATGAAAGCAATAAAGAACACAAATCGAGTTTGTTACACAGTTCGGTGTTAATGAACCTACATCTGGAGAAGAGAGTTCTCCAATCCACTATCAATCTTCCTTCTCCTTGGTTACAATGAGATTTTCCAAGAGTTGCAAGAAATTAGAAAATCCCTAATTTCTACCATTTTCTCAAATCTCTTCCCGTGACCAAGAGATTTAATTAATAATGATTACAAGGTATTAGAAATGAGTTACCAACACTAGAAATCATTCAAAAGAAACTCCTCTTGCTTCTAGACTTGATATTGCACACAAAACCCTTATTTTCTCTCTCTAGCGGCTGGAAACGAAAACAGGGCATATAAAGCCCTCGTGGCGGCGCACAGCGCCCACCACCGGCGCAAGGCGCCACAGTCTGACAGCACGAGCCTTCACCAGGGACCAGGCGCGGCGCACAGCGCCAGAGACAGAGGGATCCACGCCAGGCGCCCTTACCAGGGCACACCAATTTGCTGCATTGTTGCATATCAATATCAAGGCAAAACTCAACAGATAAGATCTCTTTATTACTTGAAAGCAAAATTTAAAAATTCATGAGGGGTGTATTGGATTGAGATTTCAAGAGATTATTTGGATAAAAGAAATCTGGAAGATTTTGAATGACTTTGTGAGAGAGATTGTATTGATTGATTTTATGAGATTTCGAGAGATTTTTTTCAAAAGATTTTTTGCAATCAAAATTTTTAATACAGGATTTGAATAGATATGTATCGCATTCTTTAGATTTCAAGATACTTTATATATTAGAAAAAATTTCAAAAGACTCAATATATATTAAGAAAATTTTAAAAGACTAAATAAATTTTAATAAAAAGAATTATAAGAAATATTACAATAAATCATAAAAAACACAAATAACAATAAACGTCGAAAAAATGGTTGAATTGAAGTTGCTAAAAAGAAATGGTTGAAGAATAACAAAACAGTAAATCATACAAAAGTTGCAGATCTATAAACTGGCAAAAATTGTTTTTCAAAAAGAAAACAAGTTGCATAATTTTCAATGTGGCATATATAAATGAGATTGAAACGTAACAAGTATATTGTATAGTTTTCTTTTATGGCTTAGACATGGCTTGACAATTTCAAATAGCATATGAATAATTAGTTGTCATTCAGAAATAAAATGTAAAATCGATTTACTTATGGGTTAATGCTACGGTGGACCACCTCACAAGTGGTACACCGGTGGTACACCGTGGTGAAGTGATCATTACTACTATAACGAATACAAATTTTACAAAATTCACCGTTGGATTGAAAGTTTGTATTATATAGATCATCCATACAAATTTTTAGAAAAATTGGAAATCGTTTGATGTGTTATTGAAATCTATCAAGTTTTACGGTATTTAACAAAAACTCATAAACCGTTAATTTTAATGGGTCTCAATAACCTATCAAATTATTTTCAATTTTTCTAAAAAATTGTATGAATAATCTATATGAAACAAACTTTCAATCTAACGGTCGATTTTGTAAAATTCGTATTCGTTATAGAATTATTCATAGGTGATCCACCGTGAACCACTTGATGAAGTGGTTCATTTTAGAATTTGCCTTACTTATGAACAACAATAGCAAGTTGTAAGACCGCCATTTTAAAATTCACGTTAAAATATTGAGAGGATGATGGTAGGAACTAGGAAATAGTCTATGAAGAGTATGACAATAAGAAAATAATCTGGTTTTTGTGTGAATATGACATAAAAAGAAAAGTCATGGTAGATTTGAAAAAATCTTAAGATTTTTGGTGAGATTGTTAAAATAATTTATTTAGTGTATTTTTAATTAGAAAGTCTCACAAACTCCATTCTACCAAAAAATCCATGAAAATATATGGATTTTTGAATGCGATAAGACTTTTATGAATCTTAAGAAATTTTAATTATAAACGGATTTTGTTGTATTGAAAAAAATAATCTTGATTGTCTTAATTGAATACCATATGATTTATTTAGATTCTTTTTTTTTGAATCGGCTAAATTTTATTAATGAACAATTCCTCCACAAGAAATGAAAGAAATTATTGAGAAACGTACAAATGTAAAGTGATAAAACACATATACCAAATAACAATACACTAAAGCATCACCCCAATCCTCCCCTACACAAAAAATGATTCACTAAACCGACCAGAGAAAACCCCTACCCGACCCTAGGAGACACCAATAGGCACTAACTTCCGAACTCGAATTAAAATTAATCGGCCCATCAGGAACTAGAAGGCAGCCTCAAAGGTCAAAGGTTGAGGGACACCGGAAGGCAGGGAACCGACAATCAACACCAATGCAGTAGAGTTCGACCAAGATACCAGAGACCTGCAAATCTCAACAGATTTGAACACCCATCAGCGACTCAGAGAGTCCTGCAAACCTCACCAGGTTTGAAAATGGACAGAGACTCTCGTATCATAGTGAATCCACTCACACTCGGCATTAACCATCCAACACCTCTCCCACACCAATACGTCCTGCAGGTACGATAAAACAACCACATCCGTCAACACGGAGTGTCTACGCACCTAGCCCTTTCGAGCTTACCAGCACGTCAGCATGTTAACACCACCATACACCAATAGCCCATCACCACATCAGCACCTCCAACCACCCCATCCAATAACACCACCGCAGCAGAACCAGGACTGCGCACAAAGCACCGGAACCGCCAAAAACACTCACACTACCGGACCATACACCAATAGCCCACCACCACATCAGCACCTCCATCCACCCCATCCAATATCACCACCGCAGCAGAACCAGGACCTCGCAAAAGCCACCGGATCCGCGCCAAAACACCCACACAGCCGGAAAACAACAACACCATGTGTTTTTCATATATCTTTAAATTATATATCTTTAAATTTTTTTGAATAATGTGTGTATTCAAGTTGCGCCAAGTTAACATTTCTCATGTTTCCCAAGTTAGCCTAAATTATATATCTTTTAATTTCAGTTTCAGACCGACTCAAGCCACATATACAAGGAGGAGAAAAGAGAATCAATGGATATTCTAGTTTCTGTTGTTGAAAAACTTGCTGATTATACTGTTGTGCCAATTGGACGTCAAGCAGGTTACTTGATATTCTACAAAGGCAATTTCAAGATTTTAGCGACTCATGTTGTAGACCTTGAGGCTGAACGAGAGAGACTCGTCCATTCAATTGAAGAAGAAAGGGGAAATGGTAAAGAAATCGAAAGAGATGTGATGATCTGGTTGGAGAGAGTGAACGAGGTAATTGAAAGGGCAAATCAGCTTGATAAAGATCCTCGTCGTGCCAATGTCAGGTGCTCAACATGGCGGTTCCCCAATTTGATTTTACGACATCAACTAAGTAGGAAAGCCACAAAAATTGCAATAGATGTCGTTGAAGTTAAAGGAAAAGGGACGTTTGATCGAGTTGGTTACCATCCAGCTCTTGATAGAGTAGCCTCCTCTTCCTCAATAAGAGGTGGTGAAATGTATGAGACAAGGGAGTCACTTAAGGAGGATATTTTGAAGGCTTTATCAAACCCCAATTCACGCAACATTGGGATCTATGGTTTGGGTGGTGTGGGTAAGACCACTCTGGTGGAAGACATTAAGCTAATAGCAGAGCAACATAAATTGTTCGATAAAGTGGTTATAACACATGTATCTCAAAATCCAGACATTAAAACCATTCAAGGGGAGATTTCAGATTTGTTGGGTTTGCATTTCAAGGAGGAGACAATTCTTGGAAGAGAAAATTGCCTGAGACAAAGAATCAAGATGGAGAAAAGTATCCTTGTCATTCTAGATAATATATGGAGCAGACTTGATTTGAAGAAAGTGGGAATTCCATTTGGTAATGAACATAATGGTTGCAAATTATTGATGACAAGTAGAAATCAAGATGTGTTGCTGCAAATGGATGTTCCAAATGATTGTACTTTCCAACTTGAACTTATGAGTGAAAATGAGACGTGGAACTTGTTTCAGTTTATGGCTGGGGATGTGGTTAAAGATAGAAATTTGAAAGATCTACCATTTCAAGTTGCCAAAAAATGTGGAGGTTTGCCTCTTAGGGTAGTGACGGTGGCACGTGCAATGAGAAATAAGAGGGATGTCGAATCTTGGAATTATGCATTACGGAAATTACAAAGGAATGATGGTACAGATATGGATGCACTAACTTATTCTGCTTTGGAATTAAGTTACGACTCATTGGAGAGTGATGAAGTGAGGGAACTATTCTTACTGTTTTCATTACTCTTAGGTAATAATGTAGAGTACTTTCTGAAAGTTGCAATGGGTTTGAAAATATTAAAGCATAATGATACCATGAATGATGCAAGAAACAGTCTTTACACAATTATCAAATCTTTGGAGGCGACTTGTCTTTTGCTTGAAGTTAAAAAAAGTGGAAAGATCCAAATGCATGATTTCATTCGTGATTTTGCTACCTCTGTAGCATGTAGGGACAAACATGTATTTCTCAGTAAACAATCAAATGAGGATTGGCCAACCAATGATTTTTTAAAAAGGTGCACGCAGATCGTCATAAATTACTTTCCTATCCTTAGGCTTCCTCAAACTTTTAATTGTCCAAACATCAAGTTTTTCTGTTTAGGAAGTGTGAACCGTTCTTTAGAAATTCCAGATACTTTTTTTGAGGGTATGGGAAGCCTGACAACACTAGATTTAAGTTGCTTGAACTTGTCTTCGTTACCTACCTCAGTTCGGTTCCTAACTGACCTTAAAATGATGTGTTTGTATTCATGTGTTTTGGAAAATATAGATGCAATAGAAGCTTTGCAAAACTTAGAAATTCTTCAATTGTGGAAATGTTCAATGATCAAGTTGCCAAGCGAAATAGGGAAATTGAATAAATTGAGAATGCTTGATTTGACTAATTCAGGAATAGAAGTATTCCCATCCAACATCATATCTAGTTTGACTAAATTGGAAGAGTTATATATGGGTGATACCTCTATTAATTGGGAAGATGTGAATTCAATAGTTAACAATGGGAATGCTGGCATTGTTGAACTTCAGGAACTACCCAAGTTGACTGCCCTTGAATTACAAATTCGTGAGATTTGCATGTTGCCAAGGGGCTTGCAATTGATGTTTGAGAAGTTGAAATATTTTAAAATAGCCATTGGGGATGTTTGGGAATGGGCTGACATTAAGGATGGAACCTTGAAAACATTGATGCTCAAACTTGGTACTAACATACATTTGGAGCACGGAATTAAAGCATTGATTAAAGTTGTTGAGAATTTGTACTTGGATGATGTTGATGGAATTCAAAATATGCTTTATAACCTAAGCGGGGAAGGTTTTCCTTTGCTGAAACACCTCCACATCCAAAATAATGCAAACTTGAAGCACATTGTTGACTCTAAAGAGAGGAATCAAATTCTTGCGTCCTTTCCCATCTTGGAAACACTAGTACTTCACAATCTTAAAAACTTGGAGCATATATGTCATGGTCCACTTTCAATTACTTCTTTTGGAAGTCTCAGTGTTATCAAAGTCAAAAATTGCATCCAATTAAAGTATCTTTTCTCCTATACATTGGTTAAAGAACTTTCCCACCTTTCAGAAATTGAAGTCTTCCACTGCAATTTTATGACGAAGATTGTGCTCAAAGACAACAATTCAAGTGCAAATAATGATATAGATAATGAAAAAATTGATTTTCTTCTGTTGCGTTCTTTGACTTTAGAACATTTGGAAACAATTGATGATTTCTTCTCTTATCATAAGGAAAAATATCATGGTTTAGAGCCTGATGTTTCTGCCCCATTTTTCAATGCTCAGGTATGTTATGTTTTTTAAATTTCTTTAGATACAAATGTTATAAATTCTATTTTGTGATTTGTACAAACAGATTAATTAATGGATAAATTGGCATGTTACTCATTATTAATGTACAAACAGATTAATTAATGCTAGCAACAGGCTTTCTAAGAATTGTCATTTCTGCAAATCATTGATACACGGTTTCTTGATGTTACTCATTTTGAAAAAACTATTATTAGTAAAGAAGTTGAGTTCAATTTTCCAACATAACACTAATTATTAATATTTTCTGTTGAAAAAACTATAATATTATATTTATTGATCTATATAATAACTGTGAATCATATTGCTCATTTCACCATCCCTATTTGAACTCTTTTTTCCTCATTGTGATTTTGTCAATTTGTTTTTACTTAGGTTGCATTTCCTAAATTGGATACCCTCAAATTGAGCTCACTCCTCAATTTGAATAAAATTTGGGATGACAAGTATGATTCAATGTACAACTTGACTAGCTTGATTGTGGATAATTGTGGCGGGTTGAAGTACTTATTCTCATCTACTGTGGTTGGAAGTTTTAAGAACCTCAAACACCTTGAAATAAGTAATTGTGCTATGATGGAGGAGATTATTAAAGCTAAAGAAGAGGGAAACAGTGCATCAGAAGAGGTATGGTGATTCTACCATTAGGAACATTCCAATTAATTTTAAACTTTTTTGTCAAAAAAATAAAATAAAATTTAAACTTCTATTTAAAAAATCATTTCTAATGATACTGCATAATTTATGAATGTATAGGTTCATTTTTGCAAATTAGAGAAAATCATATTGAAGGACATGGACAACTTGAAGACAATATGGCACCGCCAATTTGAAACATTGAAGATATTGCAAGTGAACAACTGCAATACAATTGTGGTGGTTTTTCCCTCTTCAATGCAAAAAACATATAATAAGCTAGAGATATTGGAGGTTACAAATTGTGGTTTAGTGGAAGAAATATTTGAATTGAGCTTCAATGGAAGTAACAGTGTAGAAGATACAACACATTTGACAGAAGTTACTATAGATGGATTGCCAAAGCTGAAAAAGATATGGAGTAGGGATCCATATGGAATTCTTAGTTTTCAAAATCTAATAAATATAAAAGTAAAAAGTTGTGAGAGTTTGGAGTATCTATTACCACTTTCCGTAGCCACTCATTGCTCACATCTCAAGGAACTTGATATAAAACAATGTGGAAAGATGAAGGAAATTGTTGCAGAGGAGAAAGAATCTAGCAACGTGAATGCAGCTCCCATATTTGAGTTTAATCAACTGTGTTCTTTATTGCTTTGGAACTTACATAGACTCAAGGGTTTCTCTGCTAAAAAACATACCCTAGCATGTCCATATTTGAAGATAATTGATGTTGTCAATTGTCCAAACTTGAGTTTGTACAGAACTCTATCTACAAGAAGAAGATCCAATACTGAAGATGACAAACACTCTGTTTCAACGCAACAACCACTTTTCATTGTCGAACAGGTATGCATATCATATAAATTTACATTAAAATAACTTGTGTAGGAATTTGCGTTATTCCCTCCGCCAAAATTTAGTGTGTAGGTGTATCAAAAGTACTAAAATATATGAATGGTTCAAGGACCAGAACGTCTTGGAAAACCGCGAACCAGGTTCCTCTGAAGCGGTTAATCTTGAATTAATGCATTTGAGACATTGTTGTTGTTAGATCAAGATTTGAAGGCTCAAATTCAAGTTCGGTTTTTTAATTTATAAACCAAAAGTTTTACTCTTGAAACTGGATGCTTAATAACTAATCCAATTTCAAAAAAGATATATAGTCTAGGTTTAAAGAGTAAACCACCATATATGTATTTAATGACACTCGCAAATAAGTCCATAACAGAACAGACCCCCGAACCAGATTCAACTGGTGTTGAAAACCAAAAAAAAAAATAGGTAAACACATGGTTTATGAGTGAACCTTTACTTTTTTTCTTAGTAATAAAATGTCGAATATTAATTGGGTCAATGGTAGTTATTTTTTGAGTCAATATTAATTGTTTAATTTTTCTCAATTGCTCTTTAATGTGTTTAGGTGATTCCAAATTTAGAGAAGTTGAGAATGAATCATAAGGATGCTAACATGATAATGCAAGCCCAAAACTCAAGTGGCCTATTCACAAAAATGAAATTTATTGGTTTGTATGGTTATAAGGATGAATATACATTTCCTTATTGGTTTCTTCAAAATGTGCGTAGTCTTGAGACACTATTTGTTGAACAGAGTTGCTTCAAGAAGATATTCCAAGGTGAAGAAAGAATGAGTGAGAAGACTCACACACAAATCAAAAGATTGTCATTGAATGCATTACCTAACCTTGAACATATATGTGACGAAGGATTTCGAATTGACTCAGTTCTTGAGTTGCTTGAATACTTGTGGGTTTACAGTTGTCATAGTCTGATAAATTTGCTGCCTTCCTCAGCCACCTTTACTCATTTGGTACAGTTAGAGATAAAAGATTGCAATGGGCTAACAAAATTAATTACATCTTCTACCGCACAAAGTTTGATCAAGCTCACAACACTAAAGATAGAAGCCTGTAATTCACTTGAAGAGATAATTCTTGGAGAGGAAAATGTTCACATTACATTTATTAGTTTACAAATATTGATGTTGGTATGTTTGCCAAACCTCAACCAATTTTGCTCTACTAAGTGCTTCTTCAAATTTCCCTTGTTGGAAGTAGTAATTGTGAGAGAATGTCCTCGCATGAAGGTTTTTTCTGAAGGACACACAAGTACACCAAATCTTCGGAAAGTTAAAATTGCAAAAAATGATGAAAAATGGTTTTGGACGGGAAACCTAAATGATACAATAAAAACCATGTTTGAAGATAAGGTATGCGCTTTTGTTTTTTATTTGGATACATGATATATACTTCATTTTTAAGGGTGTTGTTAATATGAACCTAATAAAAACAAAATGTTAAAAGGTAAAATTCTACCATTTTTAGTCAAAAGTTGGATTTCGTCATCAACCGAAAATATATGGTATTATATTTATTTAAAATGGTGAAGGTACACATTTAAGAGACAAGACAATAACTTGAAACTTTGGGTGTGTTTGGTAAGTCCAATAAGCTAGCTTATAGTTTATTGGATTAGCTTATAAGCTTGTTTGAAAAAAATAGATGTGTTTGGTAAAAAGCTTTTCACATTAGCTTATAGCTTTTTTTGAGATGCTATTTCAAGTAGCTTTTGAACTTATAGCTTATAGTTTTTTATAGTTTTTTTCATTTTTAACCGTTAACTTTATGATTTTTTATAAAATAAAAATTATCCACTAAAGAAAATAACTACCCACTATATGTCCTTTTATGTAATTTTATATTTATTAACCACTTTAAAAGCTAATTTTACCAAACACTTTAATTTCAATCAGCTAGCTTTTCAGCTATCAGCTATAAGCTAGCTTTTCAGCTATCAGCTAGCTTATCAGCTATCAGCTAGCTTATAGCTTAATTTTACCAAACAGACCCTTTTTAAGCTTATAGGACGAACTTAAAAGCACTTTTGTCAAAAAATAAGTATACACAGTTTTGTCAAAAATAAGAGATTAACAAGCACTTTTGTCAAAAATAAGTATACACAGTTTAAAAGCACTTTTGATTCGTTTTTGAGCTTATACAAAGTATTTTAAAATTTTTACTTGGTTGGCAGGGTCGGGGCCTTTATCGCTGGGCGAGCGCATCCGATTAAATATAAACAAATAAACTTTTATTTTAATAGTTTATGTAAAAATAGTTGACTGATATATTAATTAATGTTAACAGGAAGTCCTAATTCGGTGAATGAGACCATCATATCTTCACATTTGCAAGGTATACAACATGAAATTGTTCTCTTTTATACATTTTATATTTTTATCTCTACGGAATTATTGTTCAATATCATTTAATTATCTATTGTTTTATTTATTCTAGACCAGTTAGTTTTGTGTGACATTTACTTTATTTGCCCTTGTGAATTTTTATTTTTTTTTGAATCATTAGCTGTTATGGATAAAAAAATAAATTAAGGTGATAATAAGAAATGAAGAAGCATTCCTCGGCGCCATAATTAACAAAAACATCAAAGTGTAGCATGTGATGAAAAATTCAATTGGATTTTTCGACCACGTGAATGAAACCAATTCTATTGTGTAGTATCAGAGGCTTATATGAAACTCATTCTCTATAGTCATCCTTATGCTTTTTGTTGATGTTAATTTATTGTTAATTGTGTGAGCAGATGATGAGTTAGGAGGTCAAGATGCTATTGACGCAAACCCCGAGGAGTGACATGCATGCCATAGTAGCAATGATATAGTTTTCCATAATTAGCTTATGTCGTCATTGTTTTTCTTGTTTGGTTGTGTTATTTTGGTTTTTAGGGTCCACGCTGAGATTATACGTAAGACTTTGGTGTGTTAGATTCTATTTTGCTTGATTTATTTTTAGTTCAATAATTTGTTAGTGATTTCTTTTGAATTGTTGTTATTACTCTGCACTCTTTTTTCCTTCACTAGGTTTTATCCCACTGAATTTTACTAGTAAGGTTTTTAATGAGGCAGAAACAATTCATGTTCTTTATCTAAGATTTTGGTCTAATCCTTCCAAGTTTGTATCTTCTTCTCTTTCTAAGGTGCTGCAATATAATTTATAACTTATAAGGTGCTGCAATTTAATTTATTTGTGATAGGCTTGAGATGTCTACATAATTAGAATGTCTTACCTATGATATGTGATACACTGACTGAATAAAATAGTTTTACACAATTTAATAAAAAACTATCAAGTTGCTGTTTCATATCAAGAAGTGAGATGACGTGGCAGGAAAAATGATTAATATTTAAAAAATATTAAAAAATCACGGTGAAATTGTTCAATTCCATTTCTATCATTTCTAGAAATTTTTCTCCATGTATAAATAATACAAGAATAATGTATTTTGTTAATATCTATATTTCTCATTTCTCTTTTCCATGGTCCAATTCCATTTGAATCCCAATTATACACAATTAACATCTTACAATCTAAAAGCTCAAATGGTGAAGTGATTCTCAATCATCTCTTGAACCTCATTTATTACGAAATATGATTTATTCCCACCAATGACTTCAGCTTGTTTCTTGCTGTCTTTCCATAGCTGCAAAGGAAACTTAAATCACCGCGCGGCTAAAGAAGAATACATCAAACTTATCAAATAAAACACAATGCTGGTGCTTACTTGTATGGTTGGCATTTTCTGCAATGATGATTGAGAGAGCCACAACATGCAATACATTGAAGAAGAAATATAATAAGGGAAATGAAATGTCTGAGTACAACAATCAGAAATTCAGATTAATATTCAATTTGAGAAAAATGGTTTCACATAACATCAAGTAGTTGAAGCCAAATAATTCAGATATCTATTTCTTCAACTGGATAGAATTGACTATATTGATCAAATGATACCAGCATATGCTCGTCAAACACTGATTGTTTAGAAAGTTTATTTTTATTAATTTTCCTATGGTTATTCCTAATCTTCATCTACCTCTCTTTATTGAATTATGCTCCAGTCAATCAACTCTTCTTACTGCCGCGGCCTCTAATGGTTTTCTCCAATCATACAAAATTTAACAGATACCATAACAATTTTCAGTAGGCACAACAATTTTAAAAGATCCAGAACGAGCTTCAAAATCATGGGATGTGAAAATATAACAATTTATCGGTGCCACATATAATACCAAATTAACACATTTTGCACATAAGAAAAGAACGAAAATAATGTGGAAGCTTAGAGGAACTTACAGTCACACCAGCACGAGCAATAAGTTTGTGTGAAACTGCATTAACATCCACACTGTAGAATTGCAATCTACACGAAATTAACAAATGCACCCTTCATTGAGTTGACCAATTCTTAACTATAATCTCATGACTTGACAGCAAAAAAGTGTCTTCACTATACTCTAAAATACAAGTATCTTAACAAATATAAATTTGTTGGAAGTATTAGAATATGATTCAAGATTCATTCGCATACTTGTAGTCAAAATATTAATCAACTATGATTAATAGCAGTTCATTAGCTCTGTAATCAACATTTTCTGAGCTAATTTCCTTAATGCAATCAAGAATTGATGGACTGTGCACACACACTCCGTCTGTTGTGAGTTACCATGGACAATGATTATTTGTACAAGACTCCAAAGGAGTTGAAGCAAATGCAGTGTTCTCCGATAAGAAGTTATCAAATTCCCTGTGAACAACACTGCAATAAAACTATTTTAACAGAAAAGTTGCAAATCCTCTCCCGCTATAACTTGGGAAAAGCTAAAGGTGCAAACCCTTTTCCCATTGAAGTAATGTTTGTATACTAGTATAGATTCATTTGCGTATTAGTGCATGTTAATATCAGCCAACCAGACGAAGTCCTTGACTAGCTCTTTTACTTAATGCCTTATCTCAGTATAAATAAATTGGATTGCATGTACACATGGCACAATTTCTCCCAAATACCATCTATTCAAACAGAAAAACCCCAAATAAGAGACTATGTGGCATTTCCCCAAGAATAAAGTACATTAACGATAGAGAAAATTTTCAATCACAATGGAGGTTATAAGGGGTTATTTGTAGTTCTGTGTGATGGTAAAAAAAATGAAATCTCACCTTGGATAATAGTCTACTGCCAACTTCTCCAATTTCGGCTTTAGATATATACACTTTCTGCACCAATTTGCGATCCTGCAAACCAATAATCTCACCTCAAATCCCATAAAAAGAGTTTATCATTAAACAGAAAAATGAAAGAATTATAAGTTTCTCATACAATTTAACAGACAAAATAAAGTGTTCATTCCAAACTCAAGTCCGCTACATCACTTTTCTAAGGTATTGTCCCTTTTGAGTCTTATGGAAGCCCTCACAGATTTGTACAGAGTTAAAAGGCGCCTCAGTGGGTTGAGGAGAGTAGGAGCCTCTTAGGGATTCTCAAGCAATGTGAGACTTCTTTTGGTTTACTAACACATAAGGCATCCTAAATACTCGAGGAATATTACAAAGCACAAATTAACATAACACACAAACCAGTATCCTAATCACAACAGGGCCTTCATCGCATGGAATCATGAATTAATTTTTAGAAGGTTAAAATTCTTAATATCTTCAGATTGCAATATGGGCGATTAGATTGTATGTGTAATAATTCCCCAAACTCAAGAGAATGTTTCCATCATTGAAAAATTCAATAATTTGACTGCACACATAAACTCATAATTAAGCGCAAACCCTGAAAACAATGTAAATATGTATTCAAGTTTTGATTAGCAAATTCACTTAAGCCAAAACAGAAAGAAAAAGAAAAGAATAACAGAGTTGTGCTCAATTAAGAGAAGATCTTTCTGTTGGGAAATACATCAGAATAGGTTACATTGAAAGGGTGTTTACTATCTAGTATATGCATAGATCTTGCCATGTTACCTTTTGATTAAATCTCTCCCGCTCTAGGTAATATATACGCATCCACAAAATGAACATGTTCCAATTCACCCTCAAGTACGCCACACCACATTCTGAGGCATTGTCAGCTTTGGGCTTTGTGTGAGCCCTCACAATTTTGTCCTTTGTAAAAGACGTCTCAGTGGATTGAGGAGTGTGGGTGTTGTATACAAACCACCCTTGACCTCGTTTCCCAAGCAATGTGGGACTTTTAGGTGTACTAGAACAAAACATATCGGTGAAAAACCTATTTTCATTAAAAGAATCAATCTTGACCGTATAAGCGACTGATAGAGAATAGTTTTAAATAAAATGAATTCTGATCGGTCATTAAACATTAATTTCTATAATATGTTTGGATCAATAGAAAAGGCGTGGAATGAAATGAAAGTAGATGAGGTTTCATTGTTTGAATTGTTTAAAATAGGATGAAATGGAATGCAATATGATATTGATAGATTTCATCCCATCCTATAAGAATTTGTACAGAATAGAATGAAGCAAATCCTTTTCCCCTTTTCATTGTTAAAATATCCTAATAATAAATATATTGCATTACTTTCAATTCCAGTCCTCTCCTCTAATCTTCATTTAGGGCCTGTTTGGATTGACTTCTTTGGAAGAACTTAATGAAAATAACTTATATCAATTTCATAAGTTTTTTTCAACTAAGTCCTTCAATTTAGCTTATGAAAATAGTTGATAGCATATATAAAAACAATTTATCTTTAATTTAATCTATTTCTATAAAAATAGCTTTATTGAAGCTTATATGTAAGCATTTGTGTTATAAGCTGGAAATAAGTTGTTTATCCAAAGTGACATGTTATTTGATTATGATAAATCTTAAAAACTGAACAACACAAAGGGTGGTATAAGAAATTTAGAAGAAAAAAGAATTATACCAAACAAGAAGGAGAGCGTGTTGTCGAAGTTGAGCCTCAGCAAGGACGCGATCGAAGTGGTCTTCACTACATATTGGTTGAAGATGAAGAGACGAAACATGGTCATCATTCTGTAACCGTCCTTCCTCGTGGTTCAACGGAATAGACGAGGGAGATGAACGTAAGATTGAAATCGACGGTGGAGATGAAAGAGAAGGGAATGCGGAGAAGGAAGGAGAGAAAGTAGTTATTCACTCGGTTGTTGGAGATGGGTGGGGGTGAAGGTGGTGGGACCCAAACACAACAACATGTTTTGCCATTGTTCAATTCAAGCTGTCTAGTAGAGTCAACTTCGCAGCAAAGCTCCTTCTGTTATAGGCGAATGTTCTGCTACTACCGCACGTGACAATTTCTGATTGTACTATTTGATAATGGACAAGTTGGGCATAGAGATGGAAATTTTTTTTGACAATTTTTTTTTTTAATATAATATTGATGCTAAATTTCCACCACCATTGATAATAATTGGACTGGATTAAGGCCCAAAAATAAAATGCATAGGCCCAATAGCAAGATGACCCAACTTTTCAACCCATGTAATTCAAATAAAACATTTGGCGAAAAATGAAAGAAGAAGGCGCCACACCCAGAGGGCGTCGCCCTCGCCAGAAGGAGTAACCGCTCATATATGAAACCACCACCATGATTTATCGTGCAAGAGAAGTAACCACCCACCACCACCATAATAACACCATGGGCAATAGGTAACCACCCATCACCAACATGATGAGATAGTGGTGGAAGAAGAAAACCACCATGATAATAGAAAAATTCTCTATAAATATGAGAACATATTTCATTGTAAAGGATCCAATCTTCTTTTCTTGTATACTCAAGTTATTCATATTAACCATTGTAAAGGACACACAATTTTCTGATATATGCAAAAACGCTGTGCAATTTTCGACAGCCATTCGTATTCTATACACGATCCAATTAAATATCACCCACTTATTTGTTCACCAGAACATTTTGGCGCCCACCGTGGGACCTCGGTAAAACGATTCTCTGGCCTCAAGTTTCATTCAACGGAATAGAAATTCAACTTCATGGATCGGCATGGTTTCATCCTCATATGCTACAAATCAAAGAGAAAGGTTTGCATATATGTATGCTGAATGTGCTCAGAACTCACGGTATTTTTAAACCTTGGTATATTTGTATTTCTAAAATCTCTGAAGATTTGACACTAGAGCCTTTTGTGAACAAAGCTATTACGATATTACTCTTGCTATTATTCTTTTGATTTTTAACTACATTGGATTCATTGATCTTGCTATTATGTCAGAATATTATATGGTTGATGAAGAACATTAAGTAGTAATGGAGGTTATTAAGATGGCGTGACTGAGATGTGATTGATAGCTTTATACTTCTGAATTAATGCTTTTCAATTTTTAATCTAACAATCTAAGGGTTCAATTTGTTTGAGCCAAGGGTTAAAATATGAGATTCGATCACAAGAGCATCATCATATGAATTCCAGGGCCTTTTATTACTGCACTACAAACTATTTCAGGGCCTTGTATAGTATGAATTTTTGAAACAGTTTTCATTTTTGACAACATTTTCTATTTTACTCGGATTCACTAATGTTTGATTTTGTTTCAACAATAACGTCTGTCTGAATTCGCCATCCCGCCAAATTGATGTCACCGAGTAATGACGTTGTCTCGCCGCCAAATCGCCGGTGTTGCAACTCTCAATTCAGGTGTTAATATTTCTTTTTCTTTTATTCTGCCTTTTAATCATATAACCATTGATTCAAATGAAATGTAATTATATATTTATTTTGTATGTAAAATAATAGAATGAATTATCTTCTGCAAATTCTGGTCGGTTTGAAGTAACGAGAATTGGAAAGGAAGTTTTTTGAAAATTGTTCTTTTTTTTTTATACGGTTAAGATAATTAATTAGAGTGAGATTGTGTTAATTGGAAGTGGTCGCTTTCTTTTTGAATTATTTACAATAGCAACAACCACTAGACCAAGCATAGTTTATTTAATTGTTCTATTTCACTAACACGAAATCCATGAAGCCACTTTATCAGAACACGACTTCATGTCAGTTTGCGGCTTTTAAATTGCTAATTAACAAGTTATATGTTAAATTTTGGAGTGAATAAAAAAGAGGAGTATGGATAGATTAGATGTATTCTTGGCCTACCATTCTTTATGATCCAATTTCCAATCTGCACATATTTTAACGTGTTGAGATTGCAAGTCAGACTAAATGAGTAAATTTCCTTGTGGAGCTATAAAGAAATATAGAGGTTTGTAGTGTAAAAACCTATTATTCTTCAACCTGACCAATTTTTGTGTATGAAGTTGTGGTATGTTCGTAAACCAGTATGACATGTTTTGATAATCTATACTTGAATTGTGCTTTTGATAGAAACACATTATATTTATCTTTACTGGTAGAAACAAGTTAATATATTATGACTTATGATGACTAACTCATTTTAATTTGATTCATTCATGTTTAATTTTGTCTGACCAATAATGTGGATCTAATTTTGTCGTCTCGCCGAGCTGATGCCGCCATGACATGGATCAAATTTCACCATCTCGCCGAGCTGATGTCGCCAATCTATTGCCCAAAATCATCGTCTCGCCGTTATTCAATTTTGTTGCTAGGCGACTTCTAATCCCGGTTAAAAAATGCAATTTTTCAAGCACAATTGTTTATTATATGCTTGCTTATAATAATTTTGATTTGTCACAAGTGCTATAATTCTATTTTAATTCTTAAATAATTTCATTTTCTTATGATGTTATATGTTTCATTTTTACATGTGCAAAATATTTGGAGCGCAACACTCTTTCAAGAGGCGATCACAAAAAACGAGGCGGACAAAGGGAATATATGAAATAATATCAGATCATTTGCCACTTGAATGCTCATAACCAGGCGATATCGTTCTAAATTTTTGGGCGAAGTTTACTAAAAAGACATTACACAATTAATTTCACATGTTAAAATTACATTATGCATCTCTTCATTTTTATTATAGGTACAAACTGACTGACTCACCACAAAAGCCTCATTTGATAAAGCGTCACTTGAGATAAGAAGTCAAAAGACAAAGCGCCATGTGATCGTCATAAAAAGAAATTAGTGTTGAAATGCCATGGCGTTATCCGTAAATCTTACGAGTTGGGGGCGTCAAGAATATTAAAGCGCAGTTGAAAGTCCAAAGCGTCACCCGTAAATCTTACGAGTTGGGGCGTCAAGAATATCAAAGCACGGTTGAAAGTCCAAGGCGTCACCCGTAAATCTTACGAGTTGGGGGCGTCAAGAATATTAAAGCGCGGTTGAAAGTCCAAGGCGTCACCCGTAAATCTTATGAGTTGGAAACGTCGGAAAAAGAAAATCAAGTTGAAATGCTTTGGCGATCACGAAAAAGGCGCAACAGTCCTTCGGGTCATAAAAAAAGACCAAACAATCAATAACAAACTCAAAGTTATGCAAACATATGGCGTACACAACTAAGCAGATATGAAAGAAATCAAAAGCAATGGCAAAGAAAACAGCCACAAAAGGGCGAGTAAAATCAAAAGGCGATCAAACGCCGTGATATTCAATAGTGACTGAGGTACCCCATGTATTCCTTTTAATTATACAAAATTTTTATCACAAATCAAAATAACAAATGCAGGTAAGCCGTCATTGGGAGAATGTTATTTCTTGCAAAATTATTTGAGCAACGTGATTATATACATCGCCTAGGGCGAGAAAAACAAAGAAGCTCTTGCAAAAGAAAAAATTTCATTGATTGAAGGAAATCAAGATACAACTACAAAGAAAACTACAATAAGTTCAAGATACAAAGTCAAAGGGGACGATTATTTCCCCACGTCCTACCACTATCACCACTTCGCCTCCTTGAGCCTCGTGCTTGGGGGGCTGTGGACTGGATTAATGTCCAAAAATAAAAGGCATAGGCCCAATAGCAAGATGACCCAACTTTCCAACTCATGTAATTCAAATAAAACATTTGGCGGAAAATGAAAGAAGAAGGCGCCACACCCAGAGGGCGTCGCCCTCGCCAGAAGGAGTAACCGTTCATATATGAAACCGCCACCATGATTTATCGTGCAAGAGAAGTAACCACCATGATAACACCATGGGCAATAGGTAACCACCCATCACCACCATGATGAGATAGTGGTGGAAGAAGAAAACCACCATGATGATAGAAAAATTCTCTATAAATATGAGAACATATTTCATTGTAAAGGATCCAATTTTCTTTTTTTGTATACTCAAGTTATTCATATTAACCATTGTAAAATACACAATTTTCTGATATATATGCAAAAACGATGTGCAATTTTCGACAGCCGTTCGTATTTGATATACGATCCAATTAAATATCACCTCCCTTATTTGTTCACCAGAACAATAATTAATATTTTTCAATTACAAAAAGTATTTTGAACTATTATAATCCATCCTAGTTAACTCTTTTTGTAATTGAAAAATAGTATTTTGAACTAGGTTAATTTCTATATGGCATGGAGTCGGCTAAAGGCGTATTAGAAGAGGGTATAATGACCAATACTAACACTTGGATCAAAGGTCTCAGACCATCTCTCTTTAGAATATTCAAGAGGAAAGCAGTCTAGTAGAAGTATTATTTATTCAAACACCCAAACTTCACATTTTTTATTTATCGTTGAAGTGTTTGCAGATACACCCACACCTTCAAACTAACACTACAAAAAATATGCCGTTTACCGGCGGTTTTCTTGGGGCGGTTTAATGAAACCCCCGAAGTTTGGCAAATATTTTCTTCAGTCTCACTACAGTTTTTCCTCTGGCGCCTTTTTTATTTCATTTTTTTTTTTAATATCTGCCGCTTTTTCTTTTGTGTTTCCTTGTCCTTTTCATTTTCTCAAATGAAGGAAACGTGAATAGAGACGTAATCACCGAATTCCTCTCTCCCTCCGCCGTGAGCTTCGTTCCTTCCATCATGAACTTCTCTCTCTCCGCTGCTTCATCCTCGCTCTCATCGTCGTGTCTATTCCTCCACTGTCAGGTAATACTTTGATTTCGTTTTCTCGATTTTGTTCAACAATTTCTCAATCTGCTTTCTCAATTTCTCGATTTTGTTCAATTTCTAGTTTTAATTAGGGTTTCTCTGTATATGGTTTGTTTGTATGTGATAGCAACTTTCCCACCTTTCAGAAATTGAAGTCTGCCACTGCGATTATATGATGAAGATTGTGCTCAAAGACAACAATTCAAGTGCAAATAATGATATAGATAATGAAAAAATTGATTTTCTTCTATTGCGTTCTTTAACTCTAGAACATTTGGAGACAATTGATGATTTCTTCTCTTCTCATTCGATGAATTCCAGAAGTGAGCAAAAATATCATGATTTAGAGCCTGATGTTTCTGCCCCATTTTTCAATGCTCAGGTATGTTATGTTTTTTAAGTTTCTTTAGATACAAATGTTATAAATTCTATTTTGAAATGTGTACAAACAGATTAATTAATGGATAAATTGGCATGTTACTCATTATTCAAGCTAGCAACAACCGCCTTTCTAAGAATTGTCATTTCTGCAAATCATCGATACACGGTTTCTTGATGTTACTCATTTTGAAAAAACTATTATTACTAAAGAATTTGAGGTCAATTTTATAACATAACACTAATTATTAATATTTTCTCTTGAAAAAACTATAATATTTTATTTATTTTTCTATATAATAGTTGTGATAATAAAAATGATTCTTTATATATAACTAGAAAGATTGACATGAATTAATTTTCAGATTCAGTAAAAAATTGGAACCCTCAAATTATAAATAACTATTTGAACCCTGCAAATCCTCTTTCAACTTCTCTCTCTGGTTTTGTAATAAATGTATACAATTTGTTTTTACTTAGGTTGCATTTCCTAAATTGGATACCCTCAAATTGAGCTCATTCCTCAATTTGAATAAAATTTGGGATGACAATTATGATTCTATGGACAACTTGACTAGCTTGATTGTGGATAATTGTGGCGGGTTGAAGTACTTATTCTCATCTACTGTGGTTGAAAGTTTTAAGAACCTAAAACACCTTGAAATAAGTAATTGTGCTTTGATGGAGGAGATTATAGCTAAAGAAGAGGGAAGAGGTGCATCAGAGGAAGAGGTATGGCGATTCTACCATTAATTAATTTAAACTTCCATTTAAAAAATTATTTATAATGATACCACTTTATTTATGAATACATAGGTTCAGTTTTGAAAATTAGAGAAAATCATATTGAAGGACATGGACAACTTGAAGACAATATGGCATCCCCAATTTGAAACATTGAAGAAGTTGCAAGTGAACAGCTGTAATAACATTGTGGTGGTTTTTCCCTCTTCAATGCAAAAAACATATAATAAGCTAGAGATGTTGGAGATTACAAATTGTGCTTTAGTGGAAGAAATATTTGAATTGAGCTTCAATGGAAGTAACAGTGTAGAAGATACAACACATTTGAAAGAAGTTACTATAGATGGATTGCCAAAGCTGAAAAAGATATGGAGTGGGGATCCTCAAGGAATTCTTAGTTTTCACAATCTAATAAATGTAAAAATAAAAAATTGTGCAAGCTTGGAGTATCTATTACCACTTTCCGTAGCCACTCATTGCTCACATCTCAAGGAACTTGATATAAAACAATGTGTAAACATGAAGGAAATTGTTGCAGAGGAGAAAGAATCTAGCAACGTGAATGCAGCTCCCATATTTGAGTTTAATCAACTGTGTTCTTTATTGCTTTGGAACTTACGCAGACTCAAGGGTTTCTCTGCTAAAAAACATACCTTAGCATGTCCATATTTGAAGATAATTGATGTTGTCAATTGTCCAAACTTGAGTTTGTACAGAACTCTATCTACAAGAAGAAGATCCAATACTGAAGATGACAAACACTCTGTTTCAACGCAACAACCACTTTTCATTGTCGAAGAGGTATGCATATCATATAAATTTACATTAAAACAACTTGTGTACGAATTTGCGTTATTTCCTCCGCCAAAATTTAGTGTGTAGGTGTATCAAAAGTACTAAAATATATGAATGGTTCAAGGGCCAGAACGTCTTGGAAAACCACGAACCAGGTTCCTCCGAAGTCGGTTAATCTTGAATTCACGCATTTGAGACATTATTATACCTAGAATTTTGTTGTTAAAACTTGAAATTCATATTTATTATTCGATACTTCAAAAAAATTAGTAATTTTAGAAAAATAAGTAAAATAAAAATAGGTAAACACATGGTTTAAGAGTGAACCTTTACTCTCTTTTTTTTTTAGTAAAAAAATGTCAAATAGATATAATATTATATTAAAATTCATCGAAAATTATATGGTTTACCTTTCAAACAAGTCCATGTTAAATGTCCCCGGTGATGAATTGAGAGAAAAATATTTGCAACAATTTATGTCAACATTTATATCTTAAAATAGTTTACTTTATAGTCAGATATATACATTTGATATTTAATAGTAATATCTATATACGTATGTATGGGAGTTGAGACAAAATTGAAAAAAGTACGGAGGTAATTATGAGAAAAGTATAAAATCCAATTTGGGTCAATAGTAGTTATTTTCTGAGTCAATATTAATTGTTTAATTTTTGTCAATTGCTCTTTAATGTGTTTTAGGTGATTCCAAATTTAGAGAAGTTGAGAATATGTCATAAGGAAGCTAACATGATACTGCAAGCCCAAAACTCAAGTGGCCTATTCACAAAAATGACATATCTTGGTTTGGCTGGTTATAAGAATGAAGATACATTTCCTTATTGGTTTCTTCAAAATGTGCGTGGTCTTGAAAAACTAGTTATTGAACATAGTTGCTTCAAGAAGATATTTCAAGATGAAGGAAGGATGAGTGAGAAGACTCATACACAAATCAAACACTTGACATTGAATTCATTACCTAACCTTGAACATATATGTGAGGAAGGATTTCGAATTGACCCAGTTCTTGAGTTCCTTGAATACTTATGGGTTTCGCATTGTTCCAGTCTAACAAATTTGCTACCTTGCTCAGCCACCTTTACTCATTTGGTACAGTTAGAGATAAAAGATTGCAATGGGCTAACAAAATTAATTACATCTTCTACCGCACAAAGTTTGATCAACCTCACAACACTAAAGATAGAAGCCTGTAATTCACTTGAAGAGATAATTCTTGGAGAGGAAAATGTTCACATTACATTTATTAGTTTAGAAATATTGATTTTGGTATCTTTGCCTAGCCTCAACCGATTTTGCTCTAGTAAGTGCTTCTTCAAATTTCCATTGTTAGAGGTAGTAATTTTAAGAGAATGTCCTCGCATGAAGGTTTTTTCTGAAGGATACACAAGTACACCAGGTCTTCGGAAAGTTGAAATTGCAGAAACCCATGAAGAATGGTTTTGGAAAGGAAACCTAAATGATACAATAAACAACATGTTTGAAGATAAGGTATGCACTTTTGTTTTTATATTTCGATACATGATATATACTAAATTTTTAAGGGTTTTGTTAATATGAACTTACAAAAACGAAAGAGTTAAAGGTAAATTTCTACCATTTTTAGTCAAAAGGGAGATTTTGTCAACAACAAAAAATATGTCGTATTTTATTTAAAATGGTGAAGGTCAACATTTAAGGGATAATAACTGAAAAATTAAATTAAATGTAAGAGACTAATAAGCAATTTAGTCAAAAATAAATAAATATACACGGTTTAAAAGATAATAATTTTAATTTGTCTCTTAAAATAAATGTAAGTTGATATATTGATTTGATTGATCAGGTTGCATTTGGTAAATTCAAATATTTGGCCTTATCCGACTACCCTGAGATGAAGGATTTGTGGTATGGTCAACTTGATCATCAAAATGTATTTTGCAATTTGAAACATCTAGTGGTGCACAGATGTGATTTTTTATCACATGTACTTTTTCCATCAAATGTAATGCAAGTGCTATATGGATTGGAAGAACTAGAAGTAAAAGATTGTGATTCATTAGAAGCAGTATTTGATGTGAAAGGTGTGAAGTCTGCAGAAGAAATGTTGATAAAAAAAAGCACTCAACTGAAAAAATTGACTTTGTCTAGTTTACCAAATTTGAAGCACATATGGAATGAGGATCCTCATGATATTATAAACTTTGGAAACTTAAGCACGGTGAATGTTTCTGAGTGTCAAAGTTTGTTATATATATTTCCATTGTCATTGTGTGAAGATCTTGAACATCTTGAAATGCTTGAGATAGAGTCTTGCGAAATTGAGGAAATTGTTGCAATGGAAGAAGGACCAATAAAAACCAATTTTAATTTTCCCCAATTAAAAAGTATGCAACTGCATCGTTTGACAAATCTTAAGAGTTTCTATCAAGGAAAGCATATTTTAGAGTGCCCTTCATTGAAGACTTTGAATGTAAATCGTTGTGATGCATTAAGAATGTTTTCCTTCGGCGAAGCTCTGTTTCAACAAGCTCTATTTTCTATTGACAAGGTAAATTAATCTCGCAACATACCTTGATTTTCTTTATTTGTCCATCTTTGTCGTATTTATTTTCTTTTTGGATTTTCAGTTGAGCTCTAACTTGGAGGAATTGGCAATAAATGGCACAGATGTGGTGGGGATATTGAATCAAGGAAAAAATATCTTTCACAAAGTTGAATTTCTTCATTTACAATACTTGGATGAAACTCCAACTATTTTTCTGAATGAATATTTTCACACAATTTTTCCTAATCTTGAAACGATTCAAGTGCGTAATAGTTATTTTGAAACATTGTTCCCTACTATGCAAATTTCAAAGCAAATAAAATTTTTGATGCTTTTTGAATTGGAAATGCTCAAGCACATATGGGAAGAAGACTTTCCATTGGGCCATCCTTTGTTACAAGATCTTCATGAATTATATGTATGGGATTGTCCAAGTTTGATAAGCTTGGTACCATCGTCGACATCTTTAACAAATTTAACCATTTTGGAAGTGGACAATTGCAAAGAGCTGAATTATTTGATAACATCTTCAACAGCTAAAAGCTTAATTCAACTCAGAACATTAAGAATAAGCAATTGTGAGAAGATGTTGGATGTTGTGAAGATTGATGATGAAAATGCAGAGGAAGACATCATATTTGAAAACTTAGAACAGATGGTATTCATTTCTTTGTCATGTTTGGGAAGCTTCTGCAATGGGAATCAAACATTCATATTCCCATCTTTGCTATTGCTCATTGTTCTAGAATGCCCTCAAATGAATATCTTCTCATCAGGTGTCACAGTAGCACCATGTGTGGAAGAAATTTATGTTACAGAAGAAGGAACTACTAGATGGGAAGGTGACATTAACACAACTATTCAACATTTATTCCTAGAAAAGGTACACAATTATTTCATTGTTATTATTACCAAGGCTCACAATATTAACTCAGTACGTGATTGGACATTAACTTTGAAATTAACTATGGAATAAGTTTTCATAGTGTAGTCAACATAACTAAAAAATAAGCTGCAATTTAGCCAACTCTAAACCCACACCCGTAGCCTCTACCTAGCCAATGGTAGCAAAGTGGCTCATTTTTTTTGATAAAAAAAGGAAAATTGGCTCATTATTAGAGCACATTTCTAATAATGATTGGACATTGACTTTGAAATTAACTATAGAAAGTAGTCATAGTGTAGTCAATTAGAGGCTGCTAATTTACAAGTTCGTAAAATCAAAATTTAAATAGCTAAATTAACTATTAGTTTTGATTTTTTCTACTTAATTTTCCTTATTTATGAAAGGTAAGCCCTGTTACTTTGAGTCTGTTTGGATTGATTTATTTTTGAACTTATGCAAATTATCTTATACAAATAAACATGTTATTATTTGCATAATTTATGAAAAAACAACTTATAAAGATACAACTTTTGCTAATTAGAACTTATGAACCAATATAAAAACTTGCAAAAGCTATTTTTACATTCTAGAAGAAGAACAAATAAATATGCTATTATTTGCATAGTTTATAAAAAAAAACAACTTATAAAGATATAATTTTTGCTAATTAGAACTTATGAACTAATATAAAAACTTACAATTAGGAGGAGGAGGAAGAAGAAGAAGAAGAAGAAGAAGAAGAAGAAGAAGATGAGAAGGAGGAGGAAGTCCTACGTTCTAGAAGTGAGACCATCTTATCCTCACATTTGCAAGGTACACATCAAGAAATTCTTCTCTTTTATACATGTTGTGAATTCGACGATAAACTCACACCAATGAATTTGATGTGTGGAGCAAATTAACCAAGTAACCAAATTAAAGTTGATAGAGATGATGAAAGTAAATAATTCAAGAACAAAAGAGAAGAACACAAGATATTGTTTACCCAGTTCGGTGTTAATGAACCTACGTCTGGGGGAGAGAGCAACTCTCCGTTCCACTAGATCAAAGAAGTCACTTTACAACAAGAGTTCCCAATTGGGTTACAAGAATTAATCCTAATTCTACCCAAAATCCCGAATCTCTTCCCGTGGCCAAGAGACTCAATTTTACCTAGTCTACCCAAGGTGATCCCACAAGATGATCCCAAGAATAGTTTGCCCAAATCCCTAGGATCCTAAGACCCTAGTCTGTGTGGTGGCAAACCCTAATTCCCTACATCTTGTCACTCTATTTTGCTCTTTTTTTTTCTATGAATAAACAACCTCTATTTATAGAAAAATATATGCCTATTATTTTAAAACAAATCTTTTAAAATAAAACCAAATCTCCTATTATTTTTAAATATATCTAATATTTAAAAACAAACACAATCCAAGTCAGATATTCTTCAAAACATATTTTCCACAAAAATCTCCAAACCAACCCGAGCGCGCGCCCCGCGCCAGCCCGCCCGCGCCCCGCGCCAGTCGACAGAAGCCACAGGCCAAACGAGGCCTCTTCTGGCGCCAGGCGCCAACTGGCGGATGTTCTTCAGAATTTCCAATTTCTTGTAACTGAGATTTCAAGGCATATCCAACAATTCTCCACCTTGCCTTTAAATCGATGGTGATCCAATCAACCACCGTGTTACTCTCTCCATCTTGAATCTTCTATCCAAGATCACCGGTCAACTTCAAGTCACACTTGAACCTCGACTTCTTCCACTTGCTTCTAACAGCCCTTGCTAGAACCACAAGTATTACCTCTTCTTCATCCCTCGGAATGCCTTCCGCCCTCATGAAGATCTTGCATCCCACTACCATAGGATTTTTGGTAGCACCCACAAGATTCACCGCACCCTCTTCAGCCTTCGAACTGGTCAAGTTCGTACCTCCTGAAGAAACGATTGCTCCCAACTATCATCGGATTTTAGATAGCTAACAAGCTTCACCACCCTCTTCAGCCCCCGGATTGTGCCTTTTCCGTCCTCCTGAAGAATCGCTTGCCTCCGATTGTCCATGGAATTTTAAGACAACCCTACAAGCCTCCACCACCCTTCGACCCCCGGAGTGCCCTCCGTCCTCTCGAAGTGTTGCTTGGCTCCGAACCAACCTTGGAATTTTAGGCGGTTCCACAAGCTGCAACATCAAACTCTCCTTGTATCCAACTACCTCCAACAGTCTCACAAGTTACCAAGTCTGATCACTGTTGCTTTCAATTGCCTCCCTGAAGATCTTCCAAGTTTTGCACTTCTTCAGCCACAATTGAAACATAACACACAAGGTCTTCATAGTTATACCACTTTGGTGCAACAATTCCACTCTTCTCCCTACCTCTCATTAGATAGCCAAGAGTCATTGTTGAATGTTTGTCTTCCTCTAGTCCAACTAGTAACAAACTCCACCTCAATCTGAGATTCCTCCACCAAAGCCACAAACCGGTATTTCCACTATGTTTCCACCTTGTAACCTGCAAAACTGTCAAACTGCTCTGAAACAAACTTCAGGCCATTGTTAGTATCCAACAATTTCAGTTTAGTTCCAACACTTAGTAAACCTCGTTTCACTAGTCCAACTAAACCTATGTCACTAACAAGAATCGACCGAAGTTTCACAATTCAACCATATGAGAATCACCACTAGTAACACATGCATAACCAATAGTACACCAACTATTCATGCATCAAAGTTTAGGAACATACCTCACATCATGTAAAAGAAAACACATGATTTGTCAAACATCGTAAGACAAACCAAAACTATACCTCAAACCTTTCAAGCTTTCCCGTCTTCAAGATGAAAAAACTCCACCTTCAACTAGCTCTCGGATTTTTCACGGTATTCCTTCTTCAAACACATGTGATAAGAGCCTCCAAAGTCCATGACTTGATACTCCACCGCTTCCCAACTTTCACTAGCATCTTCGAATTCTTATAACAAAGTTGTTGTTTCAACAGTCACCCGAGTATTGTTCCACCGCCTCTCCAGGCCGAGCTTCTCCCTTCAACGCCTCAACACGTTTTGAATTAACACTGCCCTCATCTTTACCTTCCACAACCCGAAGTCGTTATTACCGGTAAACTTCTCAATATCAAACTTAGAACCCATGGTACCTGATTATCGATTTGATCCTTGCCCCACGGTGGGCGCCAATTGTTGTGAATTCGACGATAAACTCACACCAATGAATTTGATGTGTGGAGCAAATTAACCAAGTAACCAAATTAAAGTTGATAGAGATGATGAAAGTAAATAATTCAAGAACAAAAGAGAAGAACACAAGATATTGTTTACCCAGTTCGGTGTTAATGAACCTACGTCTGGGGGAGAGAGCAACTCTCCGTTCCACTAGATCAAAGAAGTCACTTTACAACAAGAGTTCCCAATTGGGTTACAAGAATTAATCCTAATTCTACCCAAAATCCCGAATCTCTTCCCGTGGCCAAGAGACTCAATTTTACCTAGTCTACCCAAGGTGATCCCACAAGATGATCCCAAGAATAGTTTGCCCAAATCCCTAGGATCCTAAGACCCTAGTATGTGTGGTGGCAAACCCTAATTCCCTACATCTTGTCACTCTATTTTGCTCTCTTTTTTTTCTATGAATAAACAACCTCTATTTATAGAAAAATATATGCCTATTATTTTAAAACAAATCTTTTAAAATAAAACCAAATCTCCTATTATTTTTAAATATATCTAATATTTAAAAACAAACACAATCCAAGTCAGATATTCTTCAAAACATATTTTCCACAAAAATCTCCAAACCAACCCGAGCGCGCGCCCCGCGCCAGCCCGCCCGCGCCCCGCGCCAGTCGACAGAAGCCACAGGCCAAACGAGGCCTCTTCTGGCGCCAGGCGCCAACTGGCGGATGTTCTTCAGAATTTCCAATTTCTTGTAACTGAGATTTCAAGGCATATCCAACAATACATTTGAATGTAAAATGTTTTGTTTATTCTCGACTAGAGTTTTGTCTTACATTTCGTATTGGACCTTGTGTTTTGAATCACTAGTTATTTTTTAGAAAAGACTAAAATACCCAAATATATGTCATTTTAATTTTAGTTTTTGTAAAAAAAAAAATTGGTTTTGATCCTTGTAAATATATAATATTTTGTGTTTGATCAACGTTGTTTTATTTTAGTCCCTTTAAAATTAAGTTCTATTGAAACTTGAAATTGATCCTTCTTATTAATTTCTATTGAAGTTGATACTTTTGAAGTTGATCGGTGTTGTTTTATTTTAATCCCTATAAAATTAATTTCTATTGAAGTTGATCCATATAATACGTAAAAACAATAAAACAAATGCACAAGAACTGAATAAAAATACAATATATTTGCAGGAACAAACAACATATTTAACATGCTTATAATGTGGAAAAAAATTGGCATCAGATACAAGTAGAATGTGTCTGTTTATATCACTGTGATACATAACCTTAACCTTTCTTTTTCTTCCCCTCAAAACTCCCAAACATAGCCTAAGAGTCTTAAAACGAATATTAAAGTAGCAAAGTACAATAGAAGGGCAAACCTATTTTTGTTAGAGGTGCATAAATTTCTCTATAGTCACCCTATACTTTTGTGTTCTTTACAATTGATTTGATCTCCTCATTTATAGATACCATTCCTTTTATGCTTAGTGTTGTATGGTGAAACTAAAGTGGATCAAAATAGTCATCGTGATGAGACTCTTACATTCGAAGTTATCTAAATTTGCATGATGTAATTGATTAGTGTTGTATAATTATATTTCCGTGCATTGTTTTATGCTTTTTTGTTGATGTTAATTGTGCGAGCAGATTGTAACACCCCGTTTTTCAAAGAGTAAAAAGGGGCATTATTTTTTTTTTTTCTTTTCTTTTTCAACTAACACTCAGAGTGCGCATAAAACAGTTTACGTGAGCCGACATTAAATAACAAAAGATCCATACAACATATGGCGCTTGTAACCAAGCAAAGTGAATTCCTGAATAATTACAATCCAAGAGTAAATAGGTACATCAAGTACTACAACCAAAACAAACCAAGTCAGAAACCTAGGCATAAACAAAAGGCACGGTGTACAAACCACACCGGCGCATAGTCCAACTAAAACTAAGCTCCGCTCGACCACTCCGCCTACACGGCCTACCGCATCTGACCCAAAACCCTAACCTGGGTGGGATGAGCCCGCAAATGAAAGAAAGGGTCATCACAAAATACAAGTATATATATATATAACCAGTGCGAGAGATTATACACATAACACACATACAAAAATACCAACAGAGAAACTTGTAACCACAGCCATTCCCACCAACGGGTTCATATAAACCAACACACACATGCATGGATTCCGGAATCGTAGGTCAAACCCCTACTAACAAACCAACAAAACCCGTAGCTCTCCCGATCACTACAAACCAATAGAGTGGGCTCTCCCGATCACCACACACCCATTATAAGTATCAATAAAATCCCGTAGCTCTCCCGATCACTACTAAGATTAGAGTGGGCTCTCCCGATCACCGCACCCCGTAGCTCTCCCGATCACTACGTATTGAACTCAACCAAAACACCCCGTAGCTCTCCCGATCACTACGAATAAAAAGGTGGGCTCTCCCGATCACCACACCCCGTACACGCACTATCAAATACCTGAGCATACGCTTCCCCATGTACGCTAATACCACAGATACATACCTCTCTAGCGTATGTATACCGAACACCTGTTCATACATATATTCACCCGACATATGTAAACACATCACAACAAACGTACATACATCTCTAATCGTATGTATACACACCACATGCTCATACATATACTCTAACCATATGTAACCAACGCATGTAAGGAAAACACTTTCTCATCAACGAGAATACATAATACAACATGCCAACACACAACAACGTACTTCACCGAAATAACCGAACATGTTACCACTCAGTGAAAAGACAGAAATAAATGCACTACAGCAAATTTCCAGGCATATTGTAACCGGTTTAAAAGACGGAAATAAAGTGATGCCCTTACCTCGGCAAGCTCCCGTCAACAACACACGCTCAAACAACACAACGCGCTTCCTAAAACAAGCAGCGCAACAATCAATACATTGTTCTCTAACCAATCGTATTGAAACTACACCAAAACCCCAAAAACCTAAAGGTTCCTAAGGAAAAACCACTCTTTCGGATACCATATCAAAACCTATCGTACTGATCAACCACTATGAGTTATTTGTACTATTTTTAGGACCCAAAACTGTTGTCAAAAGTCTTAAATAATTTGAAATGCAAAATGGCCGTTTTCTTGCGTTATAAGCTACGTACTTTCCGAGTACCCGAAAAACTCGTTTCCAATCCCAACCACTTCCATAAATTAATAAAAAGGGATTAGAAAGCTAAAAACCAAGTTTAGAAATCAGAATCCAAAATCTCAACTCCCAGAGCTCGCCCTGGCGAGTTGATGGCGAGTGGAGGCAGAGAGTACTGGTCTTACTCGCTCTGGAGCTCGCCCTGGCGTGTTGTCAGGACCTGTGACACTCGCCCTGGCGAGTAACAACTCGCTCAGCGAGTTGCACCTGTCATGACAGCACAAGACAGCAACTCACACCACCTTTTCCACCCCAAGCCTAGTTTGATTCTATTAATTCCCAACATCTTTTCAAGGCATAAAAGCAAACCATTTTCATAAGCAAGTAACACATTTCCGAAAGCATGTTGGTTGCTTCGAGTGCAAGTCATTTGATTTTCATTTCCAAAATCAAAACCAAACCCAAGCACAAGTTTTATTACGGGCCTTAACCGTCCGGTAATCATTTTCAAACATGTTTTCAAAGTACAAAGCGACACCACATGTCACAATAGTTTTAAACCATTTTGACCCCAAAACACTACCCAAAACACTTAGGAAAATATTTTCATAAACCTCAAAATATTTTTCATCGGATTTTCCAAAACAAAACCATACAACGCATTTCCCTTCCGCCCAAAGGTTCAAAGACCACTTTTCTTTTCAAAACCTTACAACATAACCTCATGTAATTGATCAATACATAACCAACCAAAACCCTAACTTTTCTCATGAGATTCTCACAAACTCATGGAAAAATTGAAACAACAAAGCTTAGCATGCTTACTAAACTCTCATGAACAACTTCCATGAAACAAGAACTAGCAAGAACAACCTTTCTCACCAAACCCTCTTAAGAACATAAACCCAAAAACCTCACAACTCTAAAAATCTACCAACCTAGGAGATAAGAAGAGAGGGTTACCTTTAGAAAGTGATTCTCTACAACTTTCCCTCAAAGCTCCAAAGCTTGAAATGGAGTGAAATGGTGAAGAAATGAAATTTGTGAAGGTTAAGGTTGAGTAATGGAGTTCCACGTACAAGAGAGAAAGAATGGAGTGAAATTTATGATTTTCTTAAGTCCACAAGTCATAAACCTCCTTACTATTTAAAAAGCTCTTGATAGCCAATCCACCATTGGATCAAAAACACAATGCCAAGCTTAAACCCTAGCCATTGGATCAAACCAAAACAAACCCACTTGAGATAACACTCAAAACCTCATAGAAACGCTCACACGTCCAGTTCTCGCGCGACGCGACGAACGTAAAACACAAAAACATAAAACTTACGGAAAGAACGTCTAACGCTTTTCCATTCCAAAAATTATCGCCGAATCTTTTTCCGCGACTGTAATTTTCTTCCATACCTCAGAAAATTAATCTCAGAATGTATCCTTACTCGCGCAGATATATAAAACTCACATCCGAAACCTCACTTAAAACCGACGCAGTAAGATTTTCCATCCGCGGGCAAAATCCTACTCGTTTTTCCAAAAACAAGAATAATCCAAAACTCGTTATTCTAAGACCACAGAAATCTCCTCATACTTAAAAGAGGACTACGACCCAAAAGTCTGTGCCTTTCCAGCGCACGAGCACAAAACAGGCTCCGTTTCAGCAAAAATCTCATTAATGTGACGATATTCACAAAACCGCCTCACCAAAAACTCTAAAACTCGTAGCCGACACTAGAGTTCCTTAGGAAATTGTACAGTAAAATCTTGGGTCTTACACAGATGATGAGCTAGGAGGTCAAGATGGTATTGACGCAAACCCCGAGGAGTGACCAGCACGCCATAGTAGCAATGATATAGTTTTCCTTAAGCATTTTATGCTGTTATTGTTTTTCTTGTTTGGTTGTTATTTTGGTTTTTAGGTCCACATTGAGATTATAAGACTTTGGTGTTAGATTCTATTTGGTTGATTTATTTTTATTTCAACAATTTGTTAGTGATTTTTTTTTTGGATTGTTATTATTGCTCTGCACTCTTTTTTCCTTCACTAGGTTTTATCCCACTGGGTTTTACTAGTAAGGTTTTTAATGAGGCGGAAACAATTCATGTTCTTTATCTTAGATTTTGGTCTAATCCTCCCAAGTTTGTATCTTCTTTGTTTTTTGTATTATTCAATAAAATTTATAAGGTGCTGCAATTTATTTGTGATAGGCTTGAGATGTCTACATAATTGGAATCTCTTACCTATAATGTGATGAATTGACAGTTTTACACAATTATTTAATAAAAACTAGAAAATTTTCTCCACATGTGTATAACACAAGAATAATGTTCTTTTGTTTATATCTGTTTCTCATTTCTCTTTTCCATGTTCCAATTCCATTTGCATCCCAATTATACACATTTAACATCTTACAATCTAAAATCTCACTTGGTGAAATCATTCTCAATCATCTCCTGAACCTCATTTATTACGAAATGTGATTTATTCCCACCAATGACTTCAGCTTGTTTCTTGTTGTCTTTCCATAGCTGCAAAGGAAACATTTAAATCACAGCGCGGCCAAAGAAGAATACATCAAACTTATCAAATAAAACACAATGGTGCTGCTTACTTGTATTGTATGGTTGGCATTTTCTGTAATGATGATTGAGAGAGCCACAACATGCAATACATGGAAGAAGAAATATAATAAGGGAAATGAAATGTCCGAGTACAACAATCAGAATTCAGAATGACATTCAATTTGAGTTAAGCTATCTTTATTAAGTTAAGCTCCGCTCGATCAACTCTTCTTACTGCTGTGGCCTCTAATGGTTTTCTCTAATCATGCATAATTTAACAGATACCATAACAATTTTCAGCAGGCACAACAATTTTAAAAAATCCAGAAAGAACTTCAAAATCATGGGATGTGAAAATATAACAATTTGTCGGTGCCGCATATAATACCAAATTAACACATTTTGCACATAAGGAAAGAACAAAAATAACATGGAAGCTTAGAGCAACTTACAGTCACACCAGCACGAGCAATAAGTTTGTGTGAAACTGCATTAACATCCACACTGTAGAATTGCAATCTACACGAAATTAACAAATGTATCCTTCATTCAGTTGATCAATTTTTAACTAAATTCTCCTGACAAGACAGCAAAAAGTGTCTTCACTATACTCTCAAATACAAGTATGAATATAAGTAAGTTGGAGGTATTAGAATATGATTCAAGATTCATTAGCATACTTGTAGCCCAGAATCATTAGCATCGTTGGCACAAGTCAAAATATTAATCAACTATGATTGATTAATAGCAGTTCATTAGCTCTGTAATCAACATTTTCTGAGCTAATTTCCTTAAAATGCAATCAAGAATTGATGGATGGTGCATACACACTCCGTCTGTTGTGAGTTACCATGGACTATCTTTTTTGTACACAACTCCAAAGGAGTTGAAGCAAATGCAGTGTTCTCCGACGACAAATGAGTTTGGGATTAAAAAGAAAAAACAAAATGAAATCTGACCTTGGATAATAGTCTACTGCCAACTTTTCCAATTTCGGTTTCAGATATATACACTTTATGCACCAATTCGCGATCCTACAAACCAATAATATCAACTCAAATCCCATAAAAAGAGTTAATCATTCAATAGAAAAATGAAAGAAATTTAAGTTTCACAAACAACTTAACAGACAAAATAAAGTGTTCATTCCAAACTCAAGTCCGCTGCACTACTTTTCTAAGGTATTGTCCCTTTTGAGTCTTATGTAAGCCCTCACAGTTTTTATACTTAGTTAAAAGGCGCCTCAGTGGGTTGACGAGACGAGAGGAGGCGCCTCTTAGGCTTGATTCTCGAGCAATGTGAATTTTTTTTGGTTTACTAGCATATAAGGCATCCTAAATACTTGAGGAATATTACAAAGCACAAATTACCATAACACACAAACCAGTATTCTGATCATAATAGGGCCTTCATCGCATGGAATCATGAATTAATTTTTAGAAGGTTAAAATTCTTAATAGCTTCAAATTGCAATATGGGGGATAAGATTGTATGTGTACAATAATTCCCCAACCTCAAAATAATGTTTCCATCATTGAAAAATTCATTAATTTGTCTGCACACATAACCTCATAATTAAGCGCAAACCCTGAAAACATTGTATATATGTATTGAAGTTTTGATTAGCAAATTCACTTAAGCCAAAACAGAAAAATAAATAAATAAATAAAAAAAGAATAACAGAGTTGTGCTCAATTAAGAGATCTTTCTGTTGAGAAGTACATCAGAATAGGTTACATTGAAAGGGTGTTTACTATCTATAGTATATGCATAAATCTTGCCATGTTACTTTTTGATTAAATCTCTCCCACTCTAGGTAATATATGCGCATCCACTAAATGAACATGTTCCAATCCACCCTCAAGTACGCCACACCACATTTTGAGGCATTGTCCGCTTTGGGTTTTGTGTGAGCCCTCACAATTTTGTCCTTTGTAAAAGACGTCTCAGTGGATTGAGGAGTGTGGGTGTTGTATACAAACCACCCTTGACCTCGTTTCCCAAGCAATGTGGGACTTTTAGGTGTACTAGAACAAAACATATCGGTGAAAAACATATTTTCATTAAAAGAATCAATCTTGACCGTATAAGCGACTGATAGAGAATAGTTTTAAATAAAATGAATTCTGATCGGTCATTAAACATGAATTTCTATAATATGTTTGGATCAATAGAAAAGGCGTGGAATGAAATGAAAGTAGATGAGGTTTCATTGTTTGAATTGTTTAAAGGGTTTTTCTAACATGTGCAAATTTGCACAGGATAAAGAGCAATAAATTCCTTATTTTTTGCATTTTTTTCTCTTTCCTTTGTTAATTAATTAATGTCTTTTTTTCTCTCTCCTATTTACGGTAGTTTTTTATTTTTATTAGAAAATTGATTTTTTTTCTCTCCTTTGTCAACTACTCAGTTCTGGTACACTGCACATGAAAACTATTCAGAAAGGCAAGAGTCACTTTCTTCTTCAACTTTTTTCTCTCATGTCACTTTCTACTTCAACCATGAAAATACACTTAAACAAAACATTTTATTGTTACTTTCTCCTTCAAGAATATGGCAAGTGAAAAAGTGTCACTCATTTGTACTCATATGATTGCTATACTAGAGTAAGTTTTTCTACTTTTTTTTTTGGTACAAAAGTTTTTCTACTTTCTATTCGTGCTTTTTTAGACACAAATAAACTCTTGATTTAAGATTGTTTTGCAAATGTACTCCAACTTCTAAATAATGAATTACTATTACTATATGGAGTTTTGTGATTTTTTGTTTCATGGTGTTTTGTTGTTTTATGCATGGAGTTTTGTTTCATGATACAATTCTGATTGTTCAACGTGAATAAGAGTTTCAATAAGAGAGAGAAAGAGAGAAATAATATGCATTAAGTTATTCTTTAATAAATTAGGAGAGAAAAAATAGGAGAGAGAAAAAAAGGCATTAATTAACAAAGGAAAGAAAAAAATACAAAAAATAAGGAATTTATTGCTTTTTATCCTGTGCAAGTTTGCACATGTTAGAAAAACCCTAAAACAAAAAACAAAAGAGTGGACCTTTGGTTCTGCTGTAACACCCCAAATCTTGCATTTTATTATATTTAATTAATTGGTATTATTTAATTAATTGTGCATGTTAATTGATATGTTTTTGAATGTATTAATTAGTTGTTATATTTATGTTTGTTAAATATGAGTTTTTATGAGTGTTGGGCCTAATTAGAATGAATAAGAGTTTGTGGTAGAATTAAGGGTAGTATAGTAATCTAGTGAGAGTTAGTGGATTTTGTAGAAATAAGAGTGGCAATTTGGTTATTATCTTAAGAGATAGAGTGTCTTGGGGAGGAAGTAGTGGTAGTGTTGTAATTAGTACAAGAATTTGTGGTAATAGTAAAGTTGAGATTGTGAGTGGAAATTGTAGAGTAATTAAGGGTAGAATGGGAATTTAGTAAAACCTAATAAGTGAGTTATATAAATGAGTGGTTTTTATGAGAGTTAGTGTTGTTGTTGTTTATCATAAGAAAACTTGAGAAAAAGAGAGGTTGAGAGAAAGAGAGAAAGAAAGAAGAGAAAAGAAGAGAGAAAGGGTTTGAGAAGAGAAAGAGATGAAGGAGAAGATCAAATAAAGAATAAGCCATGGTAGATTAAAGGAAATCAAGTGGTGGAGTAGAGATTCCAACTTTATGAGGTAAGAGGCTTAGATAATATAATTTTGAGTGATCTATAACGCCCCAACTAAAATATCTAGAATATTTAGTCAAGACATAAATAATTGAATCTGAGTACAATAAATCAACGAGATAAAACACATGAATTACAAATAATTCATTACAACAGTTGATGAGCTTAAATGATACAGCGGACATTAGAATTAAATTCCTCGATACACAGATAAACTAAAAACAAGGGAAGACTAAATAGTCTAATGCGATGATCCAAGCTCAGCTCCAATCATCAGCTCCATCCTGGTCCTTGCTCCAGTTAACCTGTCTACCTAAAAAAAAATGGTTTGGAGTGGGGTGAGACTACTAAGCCTCAGTGAGTCCTACTACCCTCCTAGAGGTGACTACACCGGGGGCACCTAAATCAGTCGTATCATTCTAGCATATATATAATCATATCCTGAACTGAAAGTAAATGTGTAACACAGAAATTAACTCTTATTCATTTTAAACACAAGGACACTCTGAGGTGAGCATGTCTCAGAGGCCTGCCATATCCGTCAACCGATTCGGTCACGGCATGCAGCTCACAATAACGTATCCTAATGGATTGTCCCATTGGGAGTCCATAACGCGATATCACAAAATCGCTCATAACTGACTGAAACTAAATTAGTTCTTACTACCAATATTTCCCAAGACCCGGGGAGTATGCAACCTATTTTATTTCTAAGTTATACCCTAATGATTGTCTGTGGTTAACATTCTGTTCGACATTATATTAATTATATTACTGCAAGCTATCTGATTTTAGTGAGGATATAAAACGAGTGTAGAAATCTTTATTTAGAAAATGGAAAATGTAGGCCAATTCTGTACAAGCTCGCTACGGCGAGCCACCAGCTCGCTATGGCGAGATTATAGGTCCTGACCTAAATCAACTCGCTGTGGCGAGCAGAAGCTCGCCATGGCGAGTTTCATCAGCTCAGAGCCCAGCTCGCCATGAATGCTCGCCAGCTACTCGCTGTGGCGAGTTCATACAGAGTTTACCATGTTTTGCCAAAAATCATATTTTTCTAAAATACACCTACAATCCTCATTTTATCAGTGCAGTAACATATTTTGCATAATATACAAAACAGAATGGAGGGAAATTTGGGATTAATTCCCCTCACACAACTTTTCCTAATTATTTACCTAAGTTAACATGCATTTCATAATTGGGAGACTAACTACTCTATCCTAAAGAACCCACCTGGAGTGGAGCTTTAAACTTGTTCATAAGCCATGCTACAATCACGAACTCTAACCATCAGAACTCACTTGTAAATCCCAACTTGTTTTCTTGGACAAAATGGAGAAGGAATGGATTAATTGGTGCAAGAGAGTTTATTGAGGTTAAAGAATGGTAAGGCCATCAACATAACTGAGAATTCTAAAAAAAAAGGGGTAGAAACCTCTTACCACGAATGAGGGAAAAAGCTGCAGAAGGATTGGAAGCATATGCAGCAGGATGTGCTGCTCTGCACAACTCGCTGGAGCGAGTGGTTTTACTCGCCAAGCGAGTACACCAGATTGAGGGAAAACAGTTCTGTTTGTTTGCTAAAGCTGTACCCACTTCGTTTCTTCATTCTTAGACCTCCTTTCAACCACCCACGAAGGTTAAGCTCACACATGCAACACCAGAAAAGTAAGGATGAGGAATTGGGGTTTTCAAATTGGATTGGAAAAGAAAGAGTTTAGGAACCATTACTATACCTTAGTTTCAATACCCAAGACTTAATCCTTGATTCTATGGTGCTCCTATGCTTCAGTTTGTTTGAATCTTCACCCAACAAACTCCAATTTGAAAAGATGAGGCTTCTAAGGTGAAAAGGGTGATGCACGACCAAATAAGAAAATGAGAAAGGGTAAAAGTGTGGAATGGTTCACTAGATGCATAAATGTTCAAGAGTTGGTTAGTCTTGCTGCATGTATTGCTATTGGAAGGAGTAGAAATTTGATCTTCCTTAGGGGTGTTTGTTGTTTTTAGCGTGAGAGAGAGATGAGAGCAAAGGGGTGGGTTTTTCTTTCTTTGGCTTTACTGATACTTTCAGTAAGTTAGAGAAATGTGGAGGCTTGGTACCATTCTAAGTCTTAAGTATAGAATTTGTGGGACCCAATGCTTCTTGTCCAATTCCTATTGGTTGGCCAAATTAAATTACTTTATTATTTTCATCATAATAAATTTGACACAATTTGTCTCAATTACACCTCTAATTATTTTTCTCCTATTAAATAGAATTTGGGATGTTACAATCTACCCCCCCTTAAAGAATTTCGTCCTCGAAATTCAAAACTCCTTCGTCCTACAACAGGGTAGATCGTTTATATTCGCGTCCAAATCTTCACTTCACCTTACACCGGTCAACATTGTTTAATCCCTTGGATTAAAACTTTCCTCTCTTAAGGGTTACTGGTTAAAGGTTATCCTCACATTCCGAAAGTTCCAGTGCTGCGCACTCTGATTCAACTTCTTACTGCTACTTATACTTCTTCCATTCCCAATGGAATTAGTTCCAGTTCCAACTGATTTAGAGGGTCGGTATCTGGTCTGGTATTGATAGTGTCATATCCAAATTCTCTCAATCATAATGTCGTTCTCCTTTCTGAACACCATCGCGCTTGACATGTTATATGTACCTCTGTATCACGTGTTGTGAAGTTACTCCAGAATCGATCGAAATATAAAACGAGTGGAAAATTGTCTAAACACTACTGGTTCTTCTGCCAACGAGTTAGACTCATCTGCAGACGACCCTATAGTTGTCCGATAAAATCCCACCTACAATCTCTATCTATCCTGTCGCGACACGATGATCGAGTTGTACATTTAACACGCGGACACACTTAGATTCCAATCATTCTCAGGGTTATAGGTCAAACTTGTTTGAAATCCTTCGTTGATAACTAATGTATGGAGCTTGATTAGTTGAAAGCATAAGGTCTGAATTTGTAACGCAAAGGTTGGATTGAGTGGTTTGGCTTAGAATGGTTAACTGAATTATCTTAACAGATCACTCGGTCAGGAAAGAGTTTCCAAATGAGGATGGTACATTACTACAAACGAGTAATTAACTCTTACACTTATGCTGACTAATTACTGGCAACCAGACTAGAAATTGGAAGGCTCTGGTTCCGGCTTTCAGGCTTCTATACTTGATCTCCCAAGATTATAGGAATCGAATCATGGAAAGTTGGAATGTTCGGGCAGAGACACTCGAGGTTAACACACTGACAGGGCATGGTTAGGAGCACAGAGTTAGCAAGCTTGAATCCTTAACACTGCTTTCTCTTGTATAACTTAATTCCACTGATTTAGGGGCTGGTCCAAACTTAATCCTGAGTTCGACTGATAAGGCTACGAGAGATAGATAACTAACTTTATTGAAGAACAGATTACTGATTTGAGTGCACGAAGTTTAACTGATTTGCTGATACTGAGCTAGATAAGTTTTTACCGAAGTGGTTTGAAGTATGTTAATTGTCCTATCAACCGAGCGAGTAAGAATTGAAACTGAAATTATTCCTGACCTTCTCAAGAATAATTGACTTCCGCAGATAGATTCCTGTTAATAAATACTTGACTGGAAAACTGAGAACACTTAATGTGGTTACTTAAGTGTGACATTATCACCCTCGAGGTAACTAATTGGCTTCGAGAAATTTGAAAAGTTTGCATCCTAAATGAATTTAGGTATATCACGTGATTGACAAGTCATTTAAGGCACGAGAAGAATTTTCCCATCTGACGCGTAATCAGACGAGTTAGAGAGTACACACGTACATAGTGTTCCAGGACTTATGAACGCATATTTGAACATTGCTTGGCCCAATGAGCTGGTTGAAAGAGAATTTCAGAACGAATGAAAGGTAATTGAAGATTGGTTTCCTATTGGGTTCAGGCTAATGTTCTACATCTCTATTTCTGCTGTCAGAGCTCTCAGGTTAGGACAACTGGATTCTCACTCAATTCCTACTGACGATTTCTCACCGGTATGTTTAACTGATCTTCTAACAGCCTCCTAGCTGAAAGGTCTGAATATACTGAGGTGTGTTGGTGGCTAAAACTAAGGTCAAACTTAGTTACTTAAGTCTGGATAATTAACACATAATCCTAAAGGAATGTTCCACAAAAATGTTGACCCTATGCCGCGGGCATCTATTGTTATTATTTTAGGTGGTAATATAGCTTGGTTGGCATCAGGAGAGTAATAAAATATGGTGGTTTAAACCTAATCCTTAAACTAGGTGGCTAGTGGGTCTACAACATTGGATTACCAGCCTAATGGTAACTAGATGACGACTCTCGAATGTACGGTTTAACTAATTCTACTGATTTCTTAGTTAAATGGTTCAACTGTAAGAGTTCGTAAACTGAATGGTCACCTAACATGGAATTGAATTGTCGGTCTCTAAATTATCTAAAGGCAAGGCAACTACAGATTGGCTTGGCGTCTGACGGTGCTAACGGTACCCCTTAACTGTTATACTAGTTAAAACTTAACCTACAAGGGTCTGGTGTGACTACTGGTGCATTCTGATAGGCCTGGTCCTATTTACTGACATCTAAAGGTAGTTATCTTAGTTGTTCACCTAATAGGTTTTGCGATAAGAAAAATATTGAGGTGCGGATACTGAGGTTTACTTATCCTTAACAGGGTGATTAAATTGGTCAAAAGTCCTAGGTCGCGAGTGTTTCGATGCTTGAGTGAATGGTCCTTAACAAACCTATTTGGATGACGGTGTCACTAAGGATGATCTCAATTTTTGATGTGAGGCAAGGTCTACACTTATGTGTCAAGGCTCTATTATTAACTTCTAATTATTTGATGATAGTGTTCTATGAACTACTTTAGGTGACTCTTGGCGTTACAAGTGATTCCTATTTGTCAATCTAGCCATTGTTTGGTCACTATGGTCTGCGGTTATACTGCTAAAGACTGGTATTTATCTAACTAAAAGTCCTAATCACGTAGTGTTGGTTTGTGCTAATTCATGAAGTTACTATTCTAGGGACAGGCTAGAAAAGGTACTTAATGAGTTTGCTGGGTCTACTACTATAGGCTGGTGTGGTTGAGAAAGGAAATTCCTAATTGTTGTACTAAATGAAGTTTAGTTCTTAAGGGTGATTAAGGAATACTATCACGAGTTGAAAGGTCGAAGTAACTTAGGTAAGGCATTCCAAACGGGCGCCTAATAAGGTAACTTGAGAGAACGTAGGAATGTGATTTTGTTTCTAATTTGGCTTCTTTAATTTGAACGGTTCGGTTGAATTTCTATTGTATCCCTCAGGTTCACTATGCTGGGTTTACTGGTTCGGAGTCCTATAGGTGATTGGACTTAGTTATGCTTTCTCGGGTACGGATACGGATTACAAGGGTTCTAATTGTTACATCAGTTATGGTTAAGTTTCTAATAGTCTCACTGCACTTATTGGTTTCTAATGAAAAGGTACTGTCAGTCTAATTTTCTTATCGTCTCCTAATCCTAATATCATCTCAAGAGTAATTCCTCAACAACTTTTATGCTCACATGGTAGTTTGGGGTTGCTTAAACCAATACTTCGAAAGGTAAAATGATAAGGTACACAAGGAGGGCTAGAGACTGTTCACCAAGGCTAAGAATGACTGAACAGAGAACCACGTTGTAACACGCAGTAGCAGTAGCCTGCTAAGCTCGCTACAGCGTGTGGTTGCTCGCTAAGCGAGTTAGACAGAGTGTAAAAAGAATAATTCTGTGGTTCGTCCAATTTTCTACTTTGCACAAAACCATAATTCTCAGTCATGTACTAACTTGAATTTAGGATGAGTTTTGATTTACTGCCTACAGTTCTCGGGTGTTGACTGGCTCACAAAATCGGCTGAATTTAGGTTCTTGCTAGGGTAAGATTACTTATAGGCTCAAGGAGTTTACCTGACACACAGTGTCAGTTGGATACCGTTGTGTATAACACAATTCAGTATATGGACACATTTGCATTCCTTGCTTGCATACACCACTTACTCCTGTGGCACCATCTGCCACTGTTCCATTATTCTCTTATAAGAGTCTTCTTCAACGAAAGCTTCTCGATTGCAGCTTCACTACGATCTTAACGCTGAGGTTTCAGAGTTCACTTCAGTTCTAAACCATAATACCCTGCCTACCATACACAATACTGAGCTGATCAGACTCAGCACGCGATAGTTTCAGCGTAAACAGTTCAGATCCCAAGGGTTTGTATTATTAGGAAGGATTGGAATGACTCATGGCAAGGTCCGATACTGGATCGACCTGCTCTGATACCAATTATAACGCCCCAACTAAAATATCTAGAATATTTAGTCAAGACATAAATAATTGAATCTGAGTACAATAAATCAACGAGATAAAACACATGAATTACAAATAATTCATTACAACAGTTGATGAGCTTAAATGATACAGCGGACATTAGAATTAAATTCCTCGATACACAGATAAACTAAAAACAAGGGAAGACTAAATAGTCTAATGCGATGATCCAAGCTCAGCTCCAATCATCAGCTCCATCCTGGTCCTTGCTCCAGTTAACCTGTCTACCTAAAAAAAAATGGTTTGGAGTGGGGTGAGACTACTAAGCCTCAGTGAGTCCTACTACCCTCCTAGAGGTGACTACACCGGGGGCACCTAAATCAGTCGTATCATTCTAGCATATATATAATCATATCCTGAACTGAAAGTAAATGTGTAACACAGAAATTAACTCTTATTCATTTTAAACACAAGGACACTCTGAGGTGAGCATGTCTCAGAGGCCTGCCATATCCGTCAACCGATTCGGTCACGGCATGCAGCTCACAATAACGTATCCTAATGGATTGTCCCATTGGGAGTCCATAACGCGATATCACAAAATCGCTCATAACTGACTGAAACTAAATTAGTTCTTACTACCAATATTTCCCAAGACCCGGGGAGTATGCAACCTATTTTATTTCTAAGTTATACCCTAATGATTGTCTGTGGTTAACATTCTGTTCGACATTATATTAATTATATTACTGCAAGCTATCTGATTTTAGTGAGGATATAAAACGAGTGTAGAAATCTTTATTTAGAAAATGGAAAATGTAGGCCAATTCTGTACAAGCTCGCTACGGCGAGCCACCAGCTCGCTATGGCGAGATTATAGGTCCTGACCTAAATCAACTCGCTGTGGCGAGCAGAAGCTCGCCATGGCGAGTTTCATCAGCTCAGAGCCCAGCTCGCCATGAATGCTCGCCAGCTACTCGCTGTGGCGAGTTCATACAGAGTTTACCATGTTTTGCCAAAAATCATATTTTTCTAAAATACACCTACAATCCTCATTTTATCAGTGCAGTAACATATTTTGCATAATATACAAAACAGAATGGAGGGAAATTTGGGATTAATTCCCCTCACACAACTTTTCCTAATTATTTACCTAAGTTAACATGCATTTCATAATTGGGAGACTAACTACTCTATCCTAAAGAACCCACCTGGAGTGGAGCTTTAAACTTGTTCATAAGCCATGCTACAATCACGAACTCTAACCATCAGAACTCACTTGTAAATCCCAACTTGTTTTCTTGGACAAAATGGAGAAGGAATGGATTAATTGGTGCAAGAGAGTTTATTGAGGTTAAAGAATGGTAAGGCCATCAACATAACTGAGAATTCTAAAAAAAAAGGGGTAGAAACCTCTTACCACGAATGAGGGAAAAAGCTGCAGAAGGATTGGAAGCATATGCAGCAGGATGTGCTGCTCTGCACAACTCGCTGGAGCGAGTGGTTTTACTCGCCAAGCGAGTACACCAGATTGAGGGAAAACAGTTCTGTTTGTTTGCTAAAGCTGTACCCACTTCGTTTCTTCATTCTTAGACCTCCTTTCAACCACCCACGAAGGTTAAGCTCACACATGCAACACCAGAAAAGTAAGGATGAGGAATTGGGGTTTTCAAATTGGATTGGAAAAGAAAGAGTTTAGGAACCATTACTATACCTTAGTTTCAATACCCAAGACTTAATCCTTGATTCTATGGTGCTCCTATGCTTCAGTTTGTTTGAATCTTCACCCAACAAACTCCAATTTGAAAAGATGAGGCTTCTAAGGTGAAAAGGGTGATGCACGACCAAATAAGAAAATGAGAAAGGGTAAAAGTGTGGAATGGTTCACTAGATGCATAAATGTTCAAGAGTTGGTTAGTCTTGCTGCATGTATTGCTATTGGAAGGAGTAGAAATTTGATCTTCCTTAGGGGTGTTTGTTGTTTTTAGCGTGAGAGAGAGATGAGAGCAAAGGGGTGGGTTTTTCTTTCTTTGGCTTTACTGATACTTTCAGTAAGTTAGAGAAATGTGGAGGCTTGGTACCATTCTAAGTCTTAAGTATAGAATTTGTGGGACCCAATGCTTCTTGTCCAATTCCTATTGGTTGGCCAAATTAAATTACTTTATTATTTTCATCATAATAAATTTGACACAATTTGTCTCAATTACACCTCTAATTATTTTTCTCCTATTAAATAGAATTTGGGATGTTACATGATCAAAGAGAGGGAAGTTTGTCTAAGACTCCACACCCAAACTCTCTTCACTCTTTTTGGGTTTTGGTAATAAATGGGTTTTGGGAATGTGTTTATAGTTGAAGCTTGGTAATGATTCATGTATAATATGTTTCTATTGATGATTGTTGTGTAAAAATTCATGATAAAGTTGATTACTTGAACCTTGATTTTGGTTGATTATGTGATAAATGAATTTTTGTTAAAATGGGCATAGATTCTCAAATTTGAATTATGATGAGTGATTTTGAGTGTTCAAATAAGTGATTTTATCCATAAACATGTTTGGTAATTGTTTATAAGTATTATTGGGTTCAAATAAGTGATTTTGGGTGAAGAAAAGTGATTTTTGGGTCAAAAACGCGTAAAAACGATTTTTCCATCAGGTCTCTGCGCCTGGCGCAGCTTTCCTGCGCAATGGCGCAGCCTCCTCTGGTCTCTGCGCCTGGCGCAGAATTCCTGCACAGTGGCGCAGCTCTGGTCAACAGCGTTGACTGTTGATTTTTGTTGACTTTTGACTTTTTGACGGTTTATGCACCCGGAACCCATTTTCAATAATTTTTCGCTTAGAATCCGATTCCGGAGTTCGTTTTATGAGATTATGTTTAGTTAATGATGTTTACCCAATTTTGATGTTACTTAATGTGTTAAGTGAAGTTGATATATCTAAATTAAATGAGTCTATGTTTATGATGATAATAGATAATGGTTGATGTAACACCCCAAAATTTAGAAATTGTTATTTATTTAGAACATGGTTTATTTAGGTGTTTATGTGCTAAGTAATTTATTTAATAAGTTAGAATTTATTTAATTTAGTGAGAACCGGAGAATTATTTGAAAAATAGAATAATTAAGATATATTTTAGAATCATATTTTAGAGATATAATTTAGAGATATATTTTAAGAATATATCATGAAAATAAAAGATATGAATTTTCTTGGGGAATAAGATGAGAGTTTTTAGGGAATTAAAATTGAAACAAATCTGTTTTGAATCTTGCTTGCTTTTAGGAAAAGAAAAACACAATTTGCCTCTATAAATAGATCTAAATAACTTAGAATTAGGATTACCACAATTTACAAACAAAAATTCGTGTAGCCTTTATGATCAAATAGTGGAATTTGAGAGCAATATCAAAATACTCATAACTTTCTCATCCGAAGTCGGAATTCGATTCCGTTTGTTGCTGAACGACCGTAGGAGCAAGGGCACAGTAGATATCCCACTTTAGATGGAGCACGTTTCTGCAAATTCGAGGTAAGTGGGGAGATTGTTCATGCATAGGGGTAGTGTTGACCATAAGAGTAGTCGAGGGGACCTTGCCCTCCATCCCTTTTCCCTTTTCTCTTTTATTTTGATGTTCTTGGGTCTTCTATATTTCTCCCGTATATGTTAATTGTCTAACTTATTTATATAATGGTGCTTTCATGATTATATGCATTTATTTGATTAAATTATTTAATTGCATTATTGATTCAATCCTTGATTTCATTATACGCCGTTATGTGACTCATCTGTCTTGCCTAATGTTGTTACTCAATTAGGGAATTCAAGAAAATATAGATTACTATCAATTACATGAGTTTTGTTAATATGCTTATTTTGCAAGTCGATGCACTTATTAATTATGAACACATGTGTGACATGCATATCTTGATTCTTTAAATGAATGGTTAAATGATTTAATCATATATACTTGGTGGACTTGCTGTTCTGCGTTTTGGTATAATACACCTCTCATAATTAACTATTTCAAAATAAACTCATATTAATTGAATTGATTCAAAGGTAAAACGTGTGCCTGTTTAGTTTGGTTTACTTACTTTAATTATGAAGTCTAGGCCGAATTATATGTTGTTGTTTGGTCATTGTGATTATTTAAATAATTTTATAATTGGAACAGCAGCTAGCCCACTAAAGTTTAAAGTTAAATATGATTTGATTCCTTTTTGAATATTAATAGGACCTGATATATGACTATATTATAGAATGATAGTATGTGAGACTTGTAACTATAAATACATTATTATAAGTTAATTTTACGTGATGAGGTTAATTGGTGTTTTGGTGTTAGTTTGATTAGTGTCGAATTTAATTGGTGTTTTAGTGTCGAGTTTATTTCGGTGTTGTTTAACGGTGTTGTTATTAATTGATGTTAATGGTGTTGATATAAAGGTGTAATTGACGATGTTGCTTTTGAGTTTTCAACTCTAATTGTTATTCATTTTGGTGTTGTTCGATTCATTGTTTGAGCATTTAATTGGTGTCGAAATATATGTTCATGCACCCATTCATGTGTCAGTCCTCGGTGTTGATAAATCGGTGTTGATAATTCGGTGTTGATAAATCGGTGTTGATTCGGTGTTGAGGAGTGTTTTCAGGAATATAATTCTGACCTCCGACCTTGGTACCACATGCATTTAGAGAGTCTAGATCGCATTGCATCCATTGTCTAATTGAGTTGAATTTAAATTGATTGAGTTGCTATGTTTATGATGTTGTGTTTGCTTATGTGTTCGATCGTCCCAAAGGACGATATTTTGTATTTTATGTTTTCCCTTTCCTTTCCCTTTTTCTTTTCACTTTTGCATGTTCTTAATCTTTCTTAAAATTCCTATTAGTTTATATCGATTTTAAATCCTTGTGATTGATAGCTTGCTTATGTGAAAGAAAATTTATTTGATCTGGCATGATAAATTTGTACTAATATTGTTTGATTATTAAAAGTGTTTTGGTTCGGATTTATTTGAGTATGTTTAAGACCTTATTTTAATAATATAAGATAAGATGTGTATACTGCCCTCACATGAAACTCATTCAATCAAATTATCTAGTGCATGTTTTGTTAATTAAAATTAGTGGCAAAAAAATTAGTAAGTGAGTTTTAACCAACTCATTTAAATATTCTGAATGTAGATAGTGTTATAATTATCGTAGTTGATTGTTTGTTTTCCATGTATTTTTTTTTTAATTAATCTGGTTTGATTCTCAATATTTTGCTAACTGTTTGTTTGACTTGATCGATATATATATATATATTATTTGTTGGTTTTGCAATGTCCTGCATCGTGTTAATATCATGATCATCGTGTTAATATAATCCACTGTGTTTTGGAGATATTATGTGACAACCATCATCAGCCTTTAGCTTAGCTAAAACTTTTAGGAAGGAATCATGATATTGACTTATTAAATTATATCATTCATAAATGAAAGAGGTTATAACTTTTTAGAGATTTAGTGGTACTGGAGTGTGAAAGCAAGATTGAATTAACCCATAGAATAATACTACTAATTGTGAATTGTTAGTAGTACCTCTCATAGGAAATTTTATCATAAATAGTAATCTAATGTGGTAGGTTAGCGTGTCAGTAAGAGAAGATTGAAGTTTGGTTTATTATTTTAATTGTGACACGAAGCCTAGGCAGATGTAATTATTTTATAGTTAAATAACAGGGTAGTATGTGATATATAGTAACTATGTACAAATATTAAAGTGAGTCAGTTTTGTTTGATAAATTTAATTGGTGTCGGATTGATTAGTGTGTGAGTTATTTGGTGTTGAGTTTAATTGGTGTCGAGCTTATTTGGTGTTGAGTTTAATGAGTGTCGAGTTTATTTGGTGTTGCGTTTAATTGGTATTGAGTTTCCTTAAGACCTAAATATTGTGGTTGCGTTGATTAATGATGTTGAGTTATAATATTATAATATAGCCATTATGGCGACGATGAAGTAATAGCCTTAATGGCGACGATGAAGTAATGATATAGCCAGTGATGGCGACGATGAAGTAATAGCCTTAATGGCGACGATGAAGTAACGGTGTAGTTAACAACGATGTAGCGATGAAGTAGTGCTATTAAATTTTTAATAAACTTGTAAATAATGTTGTGATAGTGGTTACATTTATGAGTTGTGTTTGTTTATATGTTTGATCGTCCCACATGATGATATTTTTGTGTTTATGTTTTTCCCTATTCTTATGTGTTAATACACCGATGCTTGTGTGAATGTATTCTCACCCCTTTCTTTTGCCTTGTCTGGCTTGGCCCTGCGATTGTGAAATTGCAGTATTTACAGGTTGTTGAGTTTTGAGTTCGAGTCAAGGGAAGCCCGCTCTGATTGTGACACTTGGGAAAGAGTCTTAAAGTCTATGATGTTTTGTTACTTCATTTTTAGAACTAATGTATTTTATTAGAAAAGAAATTACTATGTTTTATCTTTATAATAATTTTTAAATAATTTTGATATTGGTTCCAATTTTTAGTTCTTTTACCCGCTGCATGATGTCTCTTAAAAGGAATTTTCGAAAAAAGCATATTGAAAAATAAATTATTATTAGTCTCGGGTTCGGGGCGTCACAGTTGATGATTAGAGATGATAATAATATGAGTTTGAATATGTTTGAATGAAGAGTATATGTATATATGACTTGATTACATGATGATTGATTATGGTGAAGGTTATTATTTAGTGATTGATAATAATAATTGTATATCTAATTGAGTTGAGATAAATGAATTGCTATGTAATGTGTGTGCTTGTACATGTAACCATAAGTGATGATATATATTGTGATGATTGTGATGAAGATTGAGAAGGAATATTAGGTGGAGATTGTAACACCCCGTTTTTCATAAGCCAAAAAGGGCATTATTTTTTTTTTTTTTTTTCAACTAACACTCAGAGTGCGCATAAAAGATTTTAAATGAACCGGCATTCAAATATACAAAAGAACTCATTACTAAAAGGTGCTTCGACAAGCAAAGTGTATTCCTGAATAATTACAATCCAAGTCTGAGTATCAAAACAAGTTAGAGATCCTATGCTAACCAAAAAGCACGGTGCACAAAACACACCGGCGCATGGTCTAACTATTCTAGGCTACAGCTCCAACCGCTCACCGGGACCTGGAACAGCCACCGTCGTCACCACGACCTAACCCATCATCTGGGTGGGATGAGCCCGCAAATGAAAGAAAGGGTCACCACAAAATATATAGTATGTATATATATAACCGGTGCGAAAGATTGTACACATAACAATAATTCCACAAAACACAAGAGAAAGCTCTTAACCAACAAAGCAATTCCCACCAACGGGTTCATATAAGCAATGCACACATAGCCTATAATGCAACCTCTACAATGTGTGGTACTAACCCTAGCTACCACAATGCATGAGCTCCAGAACTGTAGGTCCAACCCCTACTAAGACACCAACGAAATCACAAGGTTAAGGTGGATCCACTCCCGCAATCACACCCCATGGTCCACTCCCGCAACCATGTATCGACATCAACAGAATCAAAAAGGATTAAGGTGGATCCACTCCCGCAATCACACCCCATGGTCCACTCCCGCAACCATATATCAAACTCAACTAAATCACACAAGATTTAGGTGGATCCACTCCCGCAATCACACCCCATGGTCCACTCCCGCGACCATGTGTTGAACTCAATAAAACCCTATAAGAATCAGGTGGGTCCACTCCTGCAACCACACCTCGTAGTCCACTCCCGCAACTACGCACTAACAATGCATGAGTATACGATTCCCCATGTATACTAATGCAACAAATACATACCTCCCTAGCATATGTAAACCATCCCAACAACATACATACATATCCAATCATATGTAACAAACCACATGTTCATACATACATTTCCAATCATATGTAAAACAACGCACATACTGTAAACCCTTTCTCATCACGAGAATACATAACACATACATGCCAAACACACAAACACGCATCACCGAAAATAACCAACAAACATGTTATAACTCAGTGAAAAGACAGAAATAAAGTGGAGCCCTTACCTCGGCAAGCTTCCGTCAACAACACACGCTCAAACAACACAACGCGCTTCCTAAAACAAGCAGCGCAACAATCAATACATTGTTCTCTAACCAATAGTATTGAAACTAAACCAAGAACCCCCAAAAACCTAAAGGTTCCTAAGGAAAATCCACTCTTTCGGATACCATACCAAAAATCTATCGTATTGATCAACCACCATGAGTTATCTGTACTATTTTTAGGACCCAAAACAATAAGCCAAAGTCTTAAATAATTTGAAATGCAAAATGGCCGTTTTCTTGCGTTACAAGCTACGTACTTTCCGAGTACCCGAAAAACTCGTTTCCAATCCCAACCACTTCCATAAATTATTAAAAAGGGATTAGAAAACTAAAAACCAAGTTTAGAAATCAGAATCCAAAATCTCAACTCCCAGAGCTCGCCCTGGCGAGTTGGTGGCGAGTGAAGGCAGAGAGTACTGGTCTTACTCGCTCTGGAGCTCGCCCTGGCGTGTTGTCATGACCTGAGACACTCGCCCTGGCGAGTAACCACTCGCTCAGCGAGTTGCACCTGTCATGACAGCAAAAGACAGCAACTCACACCACCTTTTTCCACCCAAGCCTAGTTTGATTCTATTAGTTCCCAACACTTTTTCAAGGCATAAAAGCAAACCATTTTTTTATAAGCAAGCAACACATTTCCGAAAGCATGTTGGTTGCTTCGAGTGCAAGTTATTTGATTTTCATTTCCAAAATCAAAACCAAACCCAAGCACAAGTTTTATTACGGGCCTTAACCGTCCGGTAATCATTTTCAAACATGTTTTCAAAGTACAAAGCGACACCACATGTCACAATAGTTTTAAACCATTTTGACCCCAAAACACTACCCAAAACACTTAGGAAATATTTTCATAAACCTCAAAATATTTTTCATCGGATTTTCCAAAACAAAACCATACAACGCATTTCCCTTTTGCTCAAAGGTTCAAAGACAACTTTTCTTTTCAAAACCTTACAACATAACCTCATGTAATTGATCAATACATAACCAACTCAAAACCCTAACTTTTCTCACGAGATTCTCACAAACTCATGGAAAAATTGAAACAACAAAGCCTAGCATGCTTACTAAACTCTCATGAACAACTTTCATGAAACAAGAATCAATTCCTAACTATATCTCACAAAAATTTCTCAAGAACATAAACTAACAATCCAACAAACTCCATGAGTTTGACCAACCAAGAGGAAAGGAGAAGTCTAGTTACCTTAGAGAAGATACTACTTGCAATTCCTATGATTCCAACAAGCTCTCAATCAAAGAAAATGGTGAAGGGTTAAAATTTTGTGAAGGAATGGAAAAGAAATGGAGCTCCACGGCCAAGAGAAAAAGAAGGAAGTGTTTTATGATTTTTCTAAGTCCACATCTAAGACCAAAAGTCTCCTTAAGTAATGGTCATAAGGCATGGTGGCCATTGGATCAAATAGTGTAAAGTTTCCAAGATCACATCCTAGCCATTGGATCAAATCCAAGTCTATCCTCACGAGATATTTCCCATAAACTCTTACAACGAAACGCACGCTCAGTTCTCGCGCACCGCGACGAACGAAACTCGCAAAAACAGAAAACCTACAGAAAGAACGTCTATCGTTTTTCCATTCCAAAACTTATCGCCGAATCTTTTTCCGCGACTGTAATTTTCTTCCATACCTTAGAAAATTAATCTCAGGACATATCCTAACTCGCGCAGATATATAAAACTTCCATCCGAAACCTCGCTCAAAACAGACGCAGTAAGATTTTCCATCCGCGGATAAAATCCTACTCGTTTTTCCAAAAACAAGAATAATCCAAAACTCGTTATTCTAAGACCACAGAAATCTCCTCATACTAAAAAGAGGATCACGACCCGAAAGTCTGTGCCTTTCCAGCGCACGAGCACAAAACAGGCTCCGTTTCAGCAAAAATCTCATTTATGCGACGATACTCACAAAAACAGCTTCACCGAAAACCCTAAAACTCGTAGCCATTACTTATTTTATTCACCAAAAGGTACAGTGGAATTACGGGTCTTACATTACTACCCTCCAAAAAGAAGTTTCGTCCTCGAAACTAAAGGTAAGAGTAACAACCCAACTGGTTATTACCATCCCTAACACAACAAAATCCCACAGGATTAGGTGCAGCCACACAGATGCTAACACCGGGTGAAGTCCTACAGATGCTCTCACCAACACACTGGCACAACCGTGCTTCAACCGCCACTCTCAACGAGTTCACCCCTCAAAAATAACCTCACAACAGAGGTTCTCAACCTCTAGTTCCTCAAAGATCCTCGTGCCCACACACAAAATTTTCCAAAGTCACCTCTTTCGCCTCCACGACATAGCCTATTCCACTAGGTTCACGCGAAACAGTGACTGGCTACCCTCCAAAAAGAAACACAGCACTCTCTGTGCACCACCAAAGTTGGCAAAACTAGTCAATTCCAACCAACACTTAGATGAATCTCGCGTGCCTTAAACAAAACGCTCATCCTCGTCGACTACCATCGTCGGCGCACATCCTCTTCACATCGTATTTCCATTCTAATTCTGAACTCTCCCTCGAGTTCCTTTCCTCTTGCAATTAAATCCTCTTTTACTCAAAAGAGTTGGTCACTCTGACCATTCTTAATTGCTTCGACATCACCACTCTCGTCGAGGTATCTACCTTCAAATAACTCTTAGGGTATTCCTCACATTACTATTGTCCAACCATCCTTGTTGACAACATCCGAATCCCTTATACTTACTCAATACCGATTCTGATTAGATTCCTTATCCAAACATTCTGAGTTTTCCAACAGAAATCTCACTCAACGGTTACTAGCTCATAACCCAACACCAAACATACACTAGAACTAACACGACTCTAGTTATGTTCTAACCGACTCTGGACTAACGACTCAAGTATACACTTTCCCTTTGAAGATTTAAAGCCGTGCTCTGATACCAATTGTGTAACACCCCGTTTTTCATAAGCCAAAAAGGGCATTATTTTTTTTTTTTTTTTCAACTAACACTCAGAGTGCGCATAAAAGATTTTAAATGAACCGGCATTCAAATATACAAAAGAACTCATTACTAAAAGGTGCTTCGACAAGCAAAGTGTATTCCTGAATAATTACAATCCAAGTCTGAGTATCAAAACAAGTTAGAGATCCTATGCTAACCAAAAAGCACGGTGCACAAAACACACCGGCGCATGGTCTAACTATTCTAGGCTACAGCTCCAACCGCTCACCGGGACCTGGAACAGCCACCGTCGTCACCACGACCTAACCCATCATCTGGGTGGGATGAGCCCGCAAATGAAAGAAAGGGTCACCACAAAATATATAGTATGTATATATATAACCGGTGCGAAAGATTGTACACATAACAATAATTCCACAAAACACAAGAGAAAGCTCTTAACCAACAAAGCAATTCCCACCAACGGGTTCATATAAGCAATGCACACATAGCCTATAATGCAACCTCTACAATGTGTGGTACTAACCCTAGCTACCACAATGCATGAGCTCCAGAACTGTAGGTCCAACCCCTACTAAGACACCAACGAAATCACAAGGTTAAGGTGGATCCACTCCCGCAATCACACCCCATGGTCCACTCCCGCAACCATGTATCGACATCAACAGAATCAAAAAGGATTAAGGTGGATCCACTCCCGCAATCACACCCCATGGTCCACTCCCGCAACCATATATCAAACTCAACTAAATCACACAAGATTTAGGTGGATCCACTCCCGCAATCACACCCCATGGTCCACTCCCGCGACCATGTGTTGAACTCAATAAAACCCTATAAGAATCAGGTGGGTCCACTCCTGCAACCACACCTCGTAGTCCACTCCCGCAACTACGCACTAACAATGCATGAGTATACGATTCCCCATGTATACTAATGCAACAAATACATACCTCCCTAGCATATGTAAACCATCCCAACAACATACATACATATCCAATCATATGTAACAAACCACATGTTCATACATACATTTCCAATCATATGTAAAACAACGCACATACTGTAAACCCTTTCTCATCACGAGAATACATAACACATACATGCCAAACACACAAACACGCATCACCGAAAATAACCAACAAACATGTTATAACTCAGTGAAAAGACAGAAATAAAGTGGAGCCCTTACCTCGGCAAGCTTCCGTCAACAACACACGCTCAAACAACACAACGCGCTTCCTAAAACAAGCAGCGCAACAATCAATACATTGTTCTCTAACCAATAGTATTGAAACTAAACCAAGAACCCCCAAAAACCTAAAGGTTCCTAAGGAAAATCCACTCTTTCGGATACCATACCAAAAATCTATCGTATTGATCAACCACCATGAGTTATCTGTACTATTTTTAGGACCCAAAACAATAAGCCAAAGTCTTAAATAATTTGAAATGCAAAATGGCCGTTTTCTTGCGTTACAAGCTACGTACTTTCCGAGTACCCGAAAAACTCGTTTCCAATCCCAACCACTTCCATAAATTATTAAAAAGGGATTAGAAAACTAAAAACCAAGTTTAGAAATCAGAATCCAAAATCTCAACTCCCAGAGCTCGCCCTGGCGAGTTGGTGGCGAGTGAAGGCAGAGAGTACTGGTCTTACTCGCTCTGGAGCTCGCCCTGGCGTGTTGTCATGACCTGAGACACTCGCCCAGGCGAGTAACCACTCGCTCAGCGAGTTGCACCTGTCATGACAGCAAAAGACAGCAACTCACACCACCTTTTTCCACCCAAGCCTAGTTTGATTCTATTAGTTCCCAACACTTTTTCAAGGCATAAAAGCAAACCATTTTTTTATAAGCAAGCAACACATTTCCGAAAGCATGTTGGTTGCTTCGAGTGCAAGTTATTTGATTTTCATTTCCAAAATCAAAACCAAACCCAAGCACAAGTTTTATTACGGGCCTTAACCGTCCGGTAATCATTTTCAAACATGTTTTCAAAGTACAAAGCGACACCACATGTCACAATAGTTTTAAACCATTTTGACCCCAAAACACTACCCAAAACACTTAGGAAATATTTTCATAAACCTCAAAATATTTTTCATCGGATTTTCCAAAACAAAACCATACAACGCATTTCCCTTTTGCTCAAAGGTTCAAAGACAACTTTTCTTTTCAAAACCTTACAACATAACCTCATGTAATTGATCAATACATAACCAACTCAAAACCCTAACTTTTCTCACGAGATTCTCACAAACTCATGGAAAAATTGAAACAACAAAGCCTAGCATGCTTACTAAACTCTCATGAACAACTTTCATGAAACAAGAATCAATTCCTAACTATATCTCACAAAAATTTCTCAAGAACATAAACTAACAATCCAACAAACTCCATGAGTTTGACCAACCAAGAGGAAAGGAGAAGTCTAGTTACCTTAGAGAAGATACTACTTGCAATTCCTATGATTCCAACAAGCTCTCAATCAAAGAAAATGGTGAAGGGTTAAAATTTTGTGAAGGAATGGAAAAGAAATGGAGCTCCACGGCCAAGAGAAAAAGAAGGAAGTGTTTTATGATTTTTCTAAGTCCACATCTAAGACCAAAAGTCTCCTTAAGTAATGGTCATAAGGCATGGTGGCCATTGGATCAAATAGTGTAAAGTTTCCAAGATCACATCCTAGCCATTGGATCAAATCCAAGTCTATCCTCACGAGATATTTCCCATAAACTCTTACAACGAAACGCACGCTCAGTTCTCGCGCACCGCGACGAACGAAACTCGCAAAAACAGAAAACCTACAGAAAGAACGTCTATCGTTTTTCCATTCCAAAACTTATCGCCGAATCTTTTTCCGCGACTGTAATTTTCTTCCATACCTTAGAAAATTAATCTCAGGACATATCCTAACTCGCGCAGATATATAAAACTTCCATCCGAAACCTCGCTCAAAACAGACGCAGTAAGATTTTCCATCCGCGGATAAAATCCTACTCGTTTTTCCAAAAACAAGAATAATCCAAAACTCGTTATTCTAAGACCACAGAAATCTCCTCATACTAAAAAGAGGATCACGACCCGAAAGTCTGTGCCTTTCCAGCGCACGAGCACAAAACAGGCTCCGTTTCAGCAAAAATCTCATTTATGCGACGATACTCACAAAAACAGCTTCACCGAAAACCCTAAAACTCGTAGCCATTACTTATTTTATTCACCAAAAGGTACAGTGGAATTACGGGTCTTACAGAGATATCCTAGTATTCATGAGTTGATGTGAAGAGTATCATCATAGGTGGTAAATGTACATTCATGCATAGCACTCGTGATGTAGAGTCCTTGCATGACTATAAACTGTTTTTGATGAGGAAGTCCTTGCATGACTATAAACTGTTTTTGATGATGAATTGGATATAATTCTATCCTAAAATTGTGATGAGGGTACCACATGCATATAGATGTGTCTAGGATGACATATCATTGATGATGACATTAGTTGCATTAGGAATATGTGATTAAATGTGATACTTGGTACTTGGCATTGATTGATAATCCTTAATAAAATGATTAAGTGTATTATGAGATGTGTAACATTGATTGATAATTGATGATGATGTGTATACTTGTCAATTGATTGAGAATGTGATATTATTAGGTGTATTGTATTTTATGATTATGAAATATGAATGATATGAGATTGGTAATTGTTTATGAAATGAGTTGTTAGACATGACCATGCGATGTCCTAAGTATTAAGTGTGTTCTTATACTTAGTTTCTTTTATGGTTATATTATCTAACCCTCTGTTTTGTGTTTGTGCTGGACTTGGGTTCCAGATCTTCAGGTTATGTTTGTGATCGATTTGTCAGTGAAGTTCTGCTCTGATGTGACACGGGGATGAGATTATTTCTATAATGTATATTTAGAGTCCTGTTTCTTATTTCCAATGTATTTAAAGATGTATTTTTTTTATAAACTTACTTTGTACAATAATTGTTTTACTAATTAAGTTATTGGTAAGCTTTTATGTGTACGATGTAATACTCGAACCATTCCTTTTATAAATCAAATTTTATTTCCGTTGCGTATTTTGGAGAATATTTAATTAAGGTAGTATTTTATTAAATACGGGTTTGGGTGTTACATCTGCTAGAATTTTATTCTAGACATATAGAATTTTACTCTTTTTTAAGTTAGAAATCATAATTTTTATTATTAGAATTGATTTTTATAATCAAGTTTATTGTTCAACTCACTTTTATATAAATTTATACAAACATACTAGTTTTGAGACCCCTGCTGATGCACCGGTCTATTGACTTTTATTTATAAAATATTGTTAAAATATAAATGACGTTATTCTGGTATTAATTCTTGTAAAACTTATTAAGTTAAGTAATTGTTTTTATTAATGCAATTGTCTCGTGTATGATTTTTGTGTAATAAATTATAATTAATAATAACAAATATTTATTACTCAATTTTTTTTTTATTAAAACAATTGTTCGTATATGATTTTTTTTTATTAAAGCAATTGTCCCGTATATAATTTTTGGTTAGTGTGAAAATCAAACTTTTAATGTGTTTATCTCTACTTCCTAACACATGCATCTCAATCATCGAATCATCCTTATAACTTTCTAATAAAGTGTGCCATTTTTATTATTAAAACAAAAAACTAAAGAGTGGACCTTTGGTTCTGCTAGAATTTTATTCAAGACATATAGAATTTTACTCTTTTTTAAGTTCGAAATCATAATTTTTATTATTAGAATTGATTTTTATAATCAAGTTTATTGTTTAACTCACTTTTATATAAATTTATACAAACATACTAGTTTTGAGACCCCTGCTGATGCACCGGTCTATTGACTTTTATTTATAAAATATTGTTAAAATATAAGTGACATATTCTGGTATTTCTTGTAAAACTTATTAAGTTAATTAATTTTTTTTATTAATGCAACTATCCCGTGTATGATTTTTGTATAATAAATTATAATTAATAATAACAAATATTTATTATTCAATTCCTTTTTTTATTAAAGCAATTGTCCCGTCTATGATTATTGTGTAATAAATTATAATTAATAATAACAAATAGTTATTATTCAATTCCTTTTTTTATCAAAAGAAATTGTCCTGTGTATGATTTTTGTGTAATAAATTATAATTAATAATAACAAATACGTATTATTCAATTCCTTTTTTTATTAAAGCAATTGTCTCGTGTATGGTTAGTTTTATTTTTATTAAAACAAATGTCCCGTGTATGATATTTTATTCAATTCCTTTTATGTATAAGTAATAAATATTTTGTCTTGTATTTTTTTTATATTTATTATTGATGAGAGTTCATTTTTCAGTTGTTTAAGAAAATTTGTGAAAGCTCATACTCATATTTTTTTTATACTTAAGATTGATATGATACTTAAGTATAAAATATATTTAGAATAAAATATTTATTAATATGTTATAAAATATTTTTAAAATATAAATTGTGCAATCTTATATAAATTTGTTAAATGAATAAAAAAATTACTCCGTATTCAAGTTATTGTCCCGTGTATATATATTATTAATAAATTATAATTATCAATGATAAATATCATCCAATTTTTTTATGTATGAGTGAAAAATATTTGCCTGTGTTTTTTTTTATATTTATCGATAAGATATTTAGTTAAAAAAATATGCACGGGACAATTTCTTTAATAAAAAAATTACTTAATTTAATAAGTTTTACAAGAAATGGCAGCATGACATCACTTATATTTTAACAATATATTATAAATAAAAGTCAATAGACCTGGGCGAATGCACGGGTCTCAAAACTAGTTTTTTATATTAGAGTAAACAAAAGTAGAGTTGATTATTTTATAATAAAAATAGAGTACGTAGAGTTTAACTATTAAATAAAAAATTGTAAAATGATTTTTTATTTTTTTTATGAAATAGATGATTTGAAATATTTTTAAGAATTGATGAGGATAAATTAGAATTTTTTATAGTAATACCTTTTAATATATTGGTCCCGTTTGAAATTGGCTTATTTTTAAGCATATGAAAATAGTTTATGGTTGTAATTTATAAATTAATTTTTATGTTAATTCATAAGTTTTTTTTACGCATGTTAATTCATAATTTTTCACCAACAAAAATTATATCTTTATAAATTGTTTTCATAAACTATTTTAAAAAACTTAGAATAATACATAAAAGTTTATTTATTTGCATAAGTTATTTCGCATAAGCTCATAAAGAAATCAATCCAAACTGGCTCATTGTGTTTTTGTTTCTATTTTTATGTTCTTTTATTTTTAAGCTCATGATATTAGGTTCTTCTATTTTAATTTTTTGTTTATAAGTATTTATAGGTTAGATTTAGTTACTATTTTTTCATTAAAAAATTACTATTTTTGGCGTGTATCTTTTATCGTGATTTTTGTTCCTATTTTTATGTGTAATCTCTATTATATACATTACGAGATTCCCACGGAGCTCTCTCGTGCATTCTTAAGAAAAAAATCCTATGTGGCATTATTATAGAGATTCTACTTATGCGGAGCTTTTAACACGAGGTATGTGGTTCGAGTCCCACTGACAACAGTAATTCAATTTTTATAATATTATATGGAATTTTACTTCTTTTTTTGTGTTTTTAGAGAAAACAACTTTATTATTAGTATAAGGTCGGTTGTTCGAATCTCATTGACAACAATAATTAATTTTTATAATATTTTGATGTTATGGAAAGCTACTATCCCTTTTTTTTTAAATTAAAAAAAATCATATTGTTTAAAAAAAATGGTTGGATATATACAACTAAACTAGAGCTTCTCTCTTTTTATGTCTCTTGACTCAAACTTCTTCTTTTTTTATCTTTTTTTTTTTATCGAGTATAAGGTCGTAGATAATAGTGAGAACTAATTACGAAAATTTTATTTATATTCATTAAAAGATAATGAAGAATTAACAACTATTTTTTGTTCATGGAACGGCTAGAGTCATGTAACGGACACAGAAGACAGGTAGAATGAGAGAGAGAGAGAGGGAGAGAAAGAAAGATAAAGAGTCTTAGTGGTGTACAATAAAAAACGGGAAGCATTCCGCACCCCACTATTAAAAAAAAACATTGAATAATGAAAATTTGAATCCCAACTGTGGATCCATATTTTTATATTTTATTGTAAGACCCAAGATTTCACTGTACAATTTTCTAAGGAACTCTAGTGTCGGCTACGAGTTTTAGGGTCTTTGGTGAGGCGGTTGTGTGAATATCGTCGCATTAATGAGTTTTTTGCTGAAACGGAGCCTGTTTTGTGCTCGTGCGCTGGAAAGGCACAGACTTTCGGGTCGTGATCCTCTTTTAAGTATGAGGAGATTTCTGTGGTCTCAGAATAACGAGTTTTGGGTTGTAATATCCCACATCTTAATTCATCTAATTAATTTAATTAGAAGCTTGTTTAATTTTATAAATTAAATAATAGTGTCTAAATTAATTAATTAATTAATTAAGTGGATTAGATGATGATCTAACACTAAGAAATTCAAAACCACTCCCTCATTTCTTCCCTCCCCCACGGTTTCACACTCTCCCTCTCCCCCTCACATGAGTCATGTTTCCACTACTACATCACATGCAATGACTCATGAATCCACTATGCCCTTGACACTTCCTCTTGCAACACCTCACCTTGGCTTATGAGTCACTATTCCATTGTCTTAAGCCACTACTTTGCATGCATTGGACTTCACTTTTCATTGTTTTTCTAAACTGAAAATCTCAGCAGAGCTTTGCTCCCTCATTCCTCCTCTTCCACGCCATTTTCCTCCCTTTTAAGCCACATGACATAAAATTCCAAAACCTTCAATTAACCCACATTACCCTAAGTTCTCACATGCTAGAAACAACCAAACACAACCTGAATTTCCTCAGTGAATCAGCTCATTCACGAGCTCCTCACCTCACAAACAAACAAACAACAACTCAAAATTTTACCAAAACCCATCTCCAATTAAATCACATGCAAGAGCAACTAGGACCAAATCAATTCTGAATCCTCCCACTCCACTAACTCTATAAATACCCTCCATATCACTGAATCAATCATCAAACAACACAACTCAGAATCACACTCAAAATTCGTAGAGCAAGTATAAGGGTTTCAAGTGTCAAAATTCTCAAATTCTTGTCTGGTGTTCGTGGGGCTTTAGGAAAGGTTGCTGTAGCTGTAGAGGAACTCAGAAGCAAGGTTTAAAGCTTCAAACAGGTGGGTTCTTAGGATAGTTAGCTAGTTTCCCCAAATTAAACTTTTGCATGTTAACATAGGAAAAATCAGGGAATTGTTGTGTGAGGGGAATTAACTCCCAAATTTCCCTCCATTCTATCTTATATTATGTAGTTTATGTCTCTGCACTATATCAAATGAGGAATGTAGGTGAAACTATGATAATTTGATGATTTTCGCAAAACAGGGGCCTTTCTGCATGAACTCGCCATGGCGGATTGCTGGCGAGCACTCATGGCGAATGGAAGGTTCTGGGCTGAAGAACTTCGCCATGGCGGGCACTTGCTCGCCAGGCGAGTTGTTTAGGTCAGAACCTGGATTTCGCCATGGCGGACTAGCATTTCGCCATAGCGAGATTGTACAGAATGACCTGTAATCCTGCCATGGCGAACAGGTAACTCGCCGTGGCGAGCTTACACAGAACAGCCTGCAACTTTTGATTTTCAAACTGATTTAATCGCTCGTTTTATTTCCTCATCTGAGATAGATAAATTGCAGAAATGTAACTGGTATAATGTTAAATAGAATGTTAATCACAGATGATCTTAGGGTATAATCTAGATTTAATTAAGTTTGTATGTTCCCCGGGATTTGGAAATTCATGGTAGTAATAACACAATTTAGTATCAGTCAGTTAAGAGCGAATTATATCGCACTATGGACTCCCAATGGGATAATCCATTAGGTTATGACTATGTGAGCTTCATGCCGTGACCGAATCGGTTGACGGATATGGCAGGCCTCTGAGACCTGCTCACCTCAGAGTGTCCTAGTGTTAAAATGAATAAGATATGCTTTGTGATACACCTTTATTTATGCTTATGATTTATGATAATATGTTAGTATGTATGACTGATTAGGTTTCCCCGGTGTAGTCACCTTAGGAGGGTAGTAGGACTCACTGAGGCTTAGTTGTCTCACCCCACTCCAAACAAATTTTTTTCAGATAAGCAGGTTGGTTAAGGTATGCTGGTTGGTGTGCTTGCAGCTGTGCTTGGAGATGGCATTTCTTTCATGCATTTCTAGTTGTTTTGCGTTGTTTATTTCTACTCAATAATGTTTTGTTGTACTAGTTTCTATCGTTTCCGCTGAACTTTGTATCCTTGTGTTAATCAGCACCTGCGTGTGCTTAAATTTCAATTTGTAATAATAATGTACTCAGTTATCGGTTATAATATTTCACTGATATTCTAGATATTTCATGTGGGGTGTTATAATTGGTATCAGAGCAGGTCGATTCAGATCGTGCCAGAGTTCATTAGTATTACTATCCGAATCCCAGTATTTGTCTGGATTTCTAACATCTGTTCTAGATGTCATGTCATTTTAAGCCTAGCTAACTTGACTTGATATTGGCAGTTAGAGCACTATGTCAGGAGCAAGACGAGGACCTGGAAGGCCTAGAAGGAACGTTGCTGACGATGATGATGAACCTGAGATGTACGGAGATGCTAATGTGAACATGTGGGCTGAAATGATGCATCAACAGCAGCAGTTCCAAGCTCAGCAGGCCCAGCAGCATCAAGAATTCATGAATATGTTTCAACAACATATGAACAATCCTCCCCCTCAGCAGCAAGGATCTAGCGCTGCATTCAGAGAGTTCTGCCGCATGAGTCCGCCGGAGTTCTTCGGAGAATACAACCCAGCGAAAGCCAGGGAATGGATTCAACGAATGAGTGGAATCCTTGAATCCATGGATTGCACTGAAGTTGACAAGGTAACATTCGTCTCCCGCTTCTTTAGGGGCGACGCGTGTCACTGGTGGGATGGAACCAAGGCGTATATGGAGGCCAGTCAGATGGAGGTGAATTGGGAAAATTTCCGACGTCTCTTCGTTGGACATTATATCCCAGAGAGCTACCAATTCCAGATGGAACGTGAACTGACGGAACTAAAGCAGGGAAGTATGTCGGTGGCGGAGTATACCATGAAGTTTAATGAGCTGGTCAGATATGTGATGGATGGGAATGATGCTCCCAGTGAATCAATGAAGATGAAGAAGTATAGGTTCGGGCTGAGAGCTGACATAGCCCACGATGTCTCTATGCAGCACATCACTACCTTTGGTGATTTGGTGCAAAAGAGCTATCATGCTGAAGCTGATCTGGGTAACATACACAAGGAGCGTAGTGAAGCTTTTCAGAAGAAGAAGGATTCTGGAAAGTTCAACCTGCAAGTAAGAACCAAGGGCACCACAAGCAAAGGGAAACAGAGCTATCCCCAGCGCTCACCGAGAAACTGTGCTGAATGTGGTTTCCCTCACAGTGGGGAATGCATGAAGGGGAAGAACATGTGTTACTATTGTAAGCAGCCTGGCCATTACAAGCACGAATGCCCTAAGCTGAAAAGACAAGGAGATTCCAGCGGTGCCTCCAAAAGCAAAGGTCGGGTATACTCACTTGACGGTGAGAATGTCAAATCTAATAATGCTTTGATTATGGATGTATGCATGTTAGGACAGTCTGAAGTGTTAGTTTTGTTTGATTGTGGAGCCACTAACTCATTCATAGCCGTTGACTGCGTTCAGCGACTGCAATTACCCTCTGTACCTTTAATTCCCCCTATGACTGTGGCTGTCGCTACAGGTGGTAAGGTTACTTCAAAACGTGTCTGCCAGAACTGTCCAGTTCTTGTAGGCAGTAAAGTTTACAACATCGATCTGATCTGTCTGCCTCTGAAGGATATAGATGTAGTCCTAGGCATGGATTGGCTCTCCGCCAATACCGTGTATATAGGATGTGCTGAAAAGAACTTGTTCATTCCGCAAGAAACTTCTGCCGAGAGTAGAGCACTCACAGCTTTGCTCCAGAATACTCATCAGATGATCCAATACTTAGGAGCCAGCTGTAAGTGTTTCAGTGTTTTGCTTACCGTTGATTCGGAGTCTAGCTTATGCCCCGGTGATATACCAATTGTCAGCGAGTTTTTAGATGTCTTCCCAGACGATATCATGAGTTTACCTCCTGAAAGGGAAATCGAGTTTTCTATCGATCTTGTACCTGGGTCCCAGCCCATATCTGTTGCCCCATATAGGATGTCTCCCTTAGAGCTTCATGAACTCAAGTCTCAGCTAGAAGAGCTACTTCAGAAACACTTCATCAGGCCGAGTGTCTCACCTTGGGGAGCACCGGTGTTACTCGTTAAAAAGAAGGATGGTAGTATGCGTTTGTGCATAGACTATCGTCAACTCAACAAGGTCACAATCAAGAACAAGTATCCCCTACCTAGGATTGATGACCTGTTGGATCAACTCAGAGGTGCTACCGTCTTCTCCAAGATTGATCTTCGATCTGGATACCATCAGATCCGTATCAAGTCCTCGGATGTTTCCAAGACAGCGTTCAGGACTCGTTATGGACACTATGAATTCTTAGTCATGCCATTCGGTTTGACCAACGCTCCAGCCGTCTTCATGGATTACATGAACCGTATCTTCCAACCCTACTTGGACAAGTTTGTGGTTATCTTCATAGATGACATTCTGATCTATTCTAAGGATCCGCAGGAGCATGCTGTGCACTTGAGGATCGTTTTGGAGGTGCTTAGAGAAAAGCAGTTGTACGCCAAATTCAGTAAGTGTGAATTTTGGCTATCGGAGGTTAAGTTCTTAGGACATGTCATATCGCAAGGCGGTGTGTCTGTCGACCCATCTAAAGTGGAAGCTGTGTTGAACTGGGAAAGGCCCAGAAGTGTAACGGAAGTTAGGAGTTTCCTCGGTTTGGCAGGTTATTACCGGAGATTCATTCTAGGATTTTCGGAGATTGCTCTGCCATTAACTCGTTTAACCAAGAAGGATGCAGTGTTTGATTGGGATGCCGCTTGTGAATGGAGCTTCACAACTCTGAAGGAAAAACTAACCACAGCACCAGTGTTAGTAATTCCTGATCCTAATCGGAAGTATGTCGTGTACTGTGACGCATCTCATAAGGGACTTGGATGTGTACTCATGCAAGATGGTGCAGTTGTAGCTTATGCATCAAGGCAGCTAAAACCTCATGAGCAGAATTACCCTACCCATGATCTGGAGTTAGCAGCCATTATCTTTGCACTCAAAATCTGGAGACATCATCTGTATGGAGTGCAGTTTGATCTGTTCAGTGATCACAAGAGTCTGAAGTACTTGTTTGATCAAAAGGAGTTGAACATGAGGCAGCGACGTTGGATGGAGTACCTCAAAGATTTTGATTTCAATCTCAACTACCATCCAGGAAAGGCCAATGTTGTGGCAGATGCTCTAAGCAGAAAGACATTGTATGCATCGGAGTTACTAATGCAACAGTGCGGTCTGTATGAGAAGTTTAGAGATCTCAATCTGAATGTGATATATCGTAAGAGCGGTATTCGCATCAACAGAATCGAAGTGTCCTGTGAGTTACGCCCTAGTATTGTGCAGGCTCAGCGGGATGATGTAGAGTTACAGAAGAGAGTGAACCATCCGGAGTTCTCAGTAGCCACGGACGGTGCTATCCTCTATGAAGGCAGACTTTGTGTACCTCAGAATGATGAATTGAAGCGGTTGATTCTAGAAGAGGCACACAAGAGTGGATTTTCAATTCACCCTGGATCCACCAAGATGTATCATGTTTTGAAGGAGAATTATTGGTGGCCGAACATGAAAGCAGAAATCGCTGAATTCGTGTCAAGGTGTATCGTCTGTCAGCAAGTCAAGATTGAACATCAGAAACCTGGAGGACTGTTACAACCGTTGGATATTCCAGAGTGGAAATGGGAACACATCACTATGGATTTTGTAGGGGGACTGCCACGTAACCAGAGAGGTCAAGATTCGATCTGGGTAATCGTGGACAGGTTAACGAAGTCAGCTCATTTCATTCCAGTAAAATCCACCTACAAGGCCCCGCAATATGCAGCCATCTTCATGGAGCAGATTGTAAGGCTGCATGGTGTACCTTTGAGTATCGTGTCGGATAGAGACCCGATTTTCACGTCAAGGTTTTGGAAAGCATTCCAGAATGCGATGGGGACTCGACTGAAGATGAGTACATCGCACCATCCTCAGACTGATGGTCAGTCAGAAAGGACTATTCAGACCCTTGAGGATATGCTTCGAGCTTGTATCTTGGAAGATGGTGGTGCTTGGAGCAACCATCTGCATTTGATTGAGTTTGCTTACAATAACAGTTACCATGCCAGTATCGGTATGGCACCTTATGAAGCGTTGTACGGTCGGAAGTGTAGGACCCCTCTTTGTTGGACAGAAGTTGGTGATCGTGGATTCTTGGGACCAGATATAGTCCAAGAGACCACTTTAAAGATCAAAACCATTCGAGATAAGTTGAAAGTTGCTCAGAGTCGGCAAAAGAGTTACGCTGACCGTAGAAGGAGACCTTTGGAATTTCAGGAAGGTGATCATGTGTTTCTGAAAGTTACTCCTAAGTTGGGTTTGCGAGGTGCATTCAAAACCAAAAAGCTCTGTCCAAGATTCATTGGACCTTATCAGATTCTTCGACGCGTCGGTCCTGTAGCCTATCAGTTAGCTCTACCTCCTTCTATGTCAGGGTTACACGACGTGTTTCATGTGTCTCAGCTTCGGAAATTCATTCCTGATCCTTTTCATCCAGTGGAACTTGAACTGATTGATCTCCGACCCGATCTAACCTATCAGCCAGATCCTGTCCGGATTGTTGAACGTGATGCGAAAGTTCTTCGTAACAAGAGAATTCCAATTGTCAAGGTTGAATGGGCTCAGTCTCCTGATGGTGAATTCACATGGGAACTGGAGTCCGACATGCGGAAAAGTTATCCTTATCTTTTTACGAGGTAATTTCTTAATTTCGAGGACGAAATTTCTTTAAGGGGAGTAGGTTGTAATATCCCACATCTTAATTCATCTAATTAATTTAATTAGAAGCTTGTTTAATTTTATAAATTAAATAATAGTGTCTAAATTAATTAATTAATTAATTAAGTGGATTAGATGATGATCTAACACTAAGAAATTCAAAACCACTCCCTCATTTCTTCCCTCCCCCACGGTTTCACACTCTCCCTCTCCCCCTCACATGAGTCATGTTTCCACTACTACATCACATGCAATGACTCATGAATCCACTATGCCCTTGACACTTCCTCTTGCAACACCTCACCTTGGCTTATGAGTCACTATTCCATTGTCTTAAGCCACTACTTTGCATGCATTGGACTTCACTTTTCATTGTTTTTCTAAACTGAAAATCTCAGCAGAGCTTTGCTCCCTCATTCCTCCTCTTCCACGCCATTTTCCTCCCTTTTAAGCCACATGACATAAAATTCCAAAACCTTCAATTAACCCACATTACCCTAAGTTCTCACATGCTAGAAACAACCAAACACAACCTGAATTTCCTCAGTGAATCAGCTCATTCACGAGCTCCTCACCTCACAAACAAACAAACAACAACTCAAAATTTTACCAAAACCCATCTCCAATTAAATCACATGCAAGAGCAACTAGGACCAAATCAATTCTGAATCCTCCCACTCCACTAACTCTATAAATACCCTCCATATCACTGAATCAATCATCAAACAACACAACTCAGAATCACACTCAAAATTCGTAGAGCAAGTATAAGGGTTTCAAGTGTCAAAATTCTCAAATTCTTGTCTGGTGTTCGTGGGGCTTTAGGAAAGGTTGCTGTAGCTGTAGAGGAACTCAGAAGCAAGGTTTAAAGCTTCAAACAGGTGGGTTCTTAGGATAGTTAGCTAGTTTCCCCAAATTAAACTTTTGCATGTTAACATAGGAAAAATCAGGGAATTGTTGTGTGAGGGGAATTAACTCCCAAATTTCCCTCCATTCTATCTTATATTATGTAGTTTATGTCTCTGCACTATATCAAATGAGGAATGTAGGTGAAACTATGATAATTTGATGATTTTCGCAAAACAGGGGCCTTTCTGCATGAACTCGCCATGGCGGATTGCTGGCGAGCACTCATGGCGAATGGAAGGTTCTGGGCTGAAGAACTTCGCCATGGCGGGCACTTGCTCGCCAGGCGAGTTGTTTAGGTCAGAACCTGGATTTCGCCATGGCGGACTAGCATTTCGCCATAGCGAGATTGTACAGAATGACCTGTAATCCTGCCATGGCGAACAGGTAACTCGCCGTGGCGAGCTTACACAGAACAGCCTGCAACTTTTGATTTTCAAACTGATTTAATCGCTCGTTTTATTTCCTCATCTGAGATAGATAAATTGCAGAAATGTAACTGGTATAATGTTAAATAGAATGTTAATCACAGATGATCTTAGGGTATAATCTAGATTTAATTAAGTTTGTATGTTCCCCGGGATTTGGAAATTCATGGTAGTAATAACACAATTTAGTATCAGTCAGTTAAGAGCGAATTATATCGCACTATGGACTCCCAATGGGATAATCCATTAGGTTATGACTATGTGAGCTTCATGCCGTGACCGAATCGGTTGACGGATATGGCAGGCCTCTGAGACCTGCTCACCTCAGAGTGTCCTAGTGTTAAAATGAATAAGATATGCTTTGTGATACACCTTTATTTATGCTTATGATTTATGATAATATGTTAGTATGTATGACTGATTAGGTTTCCCCGGTGTAGTCACCTTAGGAGGGTAGTAGGACTCACTGAGGCTTAGTTGTCTCACCCCACTCCAAACAAATTTTTTTCAGATAAGCAGGTTGGTTAAGGTATGCTGGTTGGTGTGCTTGCAGCTGTGCTTGGAGATGGCATTTCTTTCATGCATTTCTAGTTGTTTTGCGTTGTTTATTTCTACTCAATAATGTTTTGTTGTACTAGTTTCTATCGTTTCCGCTGAACTTTGTATCCTTGTGTTAATCAGCACCTGCGTGTGCTTAAATTTCAATTTGTAATAATAATGTACTCAGTTATCGGTTATAATATTTCACTGATATTCTAGATATTTCATGTGGGGTGTTATATGGGTTATTCTTGTTTTTGGAAAAACGAGTAGGATTTTACCCGTCGTTGTAAAATCTTATTGCGTCTGTTTTGAGTGAGGTTTCGGATGAGAGTTTTATATATCTGCGCGAGTTAGGATATGTCCTGAGATTAATTTTCTAAGGTGTGAAAGAAAATTACAGTCGCGGAAAAAGATTCGGCGATAAGTTTTGGAATGGAAAAACGATAGACGTTCTTTCTGTAGGTTTTCTGTTTTTGCGAGTTTCGTTCGTCGCGATGCGCGAGAACTGAGCGTGCGTTTTGTTGTGAGAGGTTGTGAGAAATATCTCGTGAGGATAGACTTGGATTTGATCCAATGGCTAGGATGTGATCTTGGAAACTTTACACTATTTGATCCAATGGCCACCATGCCTTATGACCATTACTTAAGGAGACTTTTGGTCTTAGATGTGGACTTAGAAAAATCATAAAACACTTCCTTCTTTTTCTCTTGGCCGTGGAGCTCCATTTCTTTTCCATTCCTTCACAAAATTTTAACCCTTCACCATTTTCTTTGATTGAGAGCTTGTTGGATCATAGGAATTGCAAGTAGTATCTTCTCTAAGGTAACTAGACTTCTCCTTTCCTTTTGGTTGGTCAAACTCATGGAGTTTGTTGGATTGTTAGTTTATGTTCTTGAGAAATTTTTGTGAGATATTGTTAGGAATTGATTCTTGTTTCATGAAAGTTGTTCATGAGAGTTTAGTAAGCATGCTAGGCTTTGTTGTTTCAATTTTTCCATGAGTTTGTGAGAATCTCATGAGAAAAGTTAGGGTTTTGAGTTGGTTAGGTATTGATCAATTTCATGAGGTTATGTTGTAAGGTTTTGAAAAGAAAAGTTGTCTTTGAACCTTTGGGCGAAAGGGAAATGCGTTGTATGGTTTTGTTTTGGAAAATCCGATGAAAAATATTTTGAGGTTTATGAAAATATTTCTTAAGTGTTTTGGGTAGTGTTTTGGGGTCAAAGTGGTTTAAAACTATTGTGACATGTGGTGTCGCTTTTTACCTTGAAAACATGTTTGAAAATGATTACCGGACGGTTAAGGCCCGTAATAAAACTTGTGCTTGGATTTGGTTTTGATTTTGGAAATGAAAATCAAATAACTTGCACTCGAAGCAACCAACATGCTTTCGGAAATGTGTTGCTTGCTTATGAAAATGGTTTGCTTTTATGCCTTGAAAAGATGTTGGGAACTAATAGAATCAAACTAGGCTTGGGGTGGAAAGGGTGGTGTGAGTTGCTGTCTTGTGCTGTCATGACAGGTGCAACTCGCTGAGCGAGTGGTTACTCGCCAGGGCGAGTGTCACAGGTCCTGACAACACGCCAGGGCGAGCTCCAGAGCGAGTAAGACCAGTACTCTCTGCTTTCACTCGCCACCAACTCGCCAGGGCGAGCTCTGGGAGTTGAGATTTTGGATTCTGATTTCTAAACTTGGTTTTTAGTTTTCTAATCCCTTTTTAATAATTTATGGAAGTGGTTGGGATTGGAAACGAGTTTTTCGGGTACTCGGAAAGTGTGTGGCTTGTAACGCAAGAAAACGGTCTTTTTGCATTTCAAATTATTTAAGACTTTTGACAACAGTTTTGGGTCCTAAAAATAGTACAAATAACTCATGGGGGTTGATCAATACGGTAGTTTTTGGTATGGTATCCGAAAGAGTGGATTTTCCTTAGGAACCTTTAAGTTTTGGGGGTTCTTGGTTTAGTTTCAATACTATTGGTTAGAGAACAATGTATTGATTGTTGCGCTGCTTGTTTTAGGAAGCGCGTTGTGTTGTTTGAGCGTGTGTTGTTGACGGAAGCTTGCCGAGGTAAGGGCATCACTTTATTTCTGTCTTTTCACTGAGTTATAACATGTTTGTCGGTTATTTTCGGTGTTGTGTGTTTGTGTGTTTGGCATGTATGTGTTATGTATTCTCGTGATGAGAAAGTGTTTACAATACGTGCGTTGTTTTACATATGATTGGAGATGTATGTATGAACATGTGGGTGAATACATATGATTGGAAATATATGTATGTTTGTTGTGGTTTGTTACATATGATTAGATATGTATGTATGTTGTTATGTTTGGTTTACATATGCTAGAGAGGTATGTATTCATTGCATTAGTATACATGGGGAATCGTATGCTCATGCGTGGTTAGTGCGTAGTTGCGGGAGTGGACTACGAGGCGTAGTTGCGGGAGTGGACTACGAGGTGTGGTTGCAGGAGTGGACCCACCTGATTCTTATAGGGTTTTATTGAGTTCAACACATGGTTGCGGGAGTGGACCATGGGGTGTGGTTGCGGGAGTGGATCCACCTAAATCTTGTGTGATTTAGTTGAGTTTGATACATGGTTGCGGGAGTGGACCATGGGGTGTGATTGCGGGAGTGGATCCACCTTAATCCTTTGTGATTCGGTTGATGTCGATACATGGTTGCGGGAGTGGACCATGGGGTGTGATTGCGGGAGTGGATCCACCTTAACCTTGTGATTTCGTTGGTGTCTTAGTAGGGGTTGGACCTACAGTTCCGGGACTCATGCATTGTGGTAGCTAGGGTTAGTACCACGCATTGTAGAGGTTGCATTATAGGCTATGTGTGCATTGCTTATATGAACCCGTTGGTGGGAATTGCTTTGGTGGTTAAGAGTTTTCTCTTGTGTTTGTGGAAATATTTGTTATGTGTACAATCTTTCGCACTGGTTATATATATATATACTTTTATTTTTGTGGTGACCCTTTCTTTCATTTGCGGGCTCATCCCACCCAGATGATGGGTTAGGTCGTGGTGACGACGGTGGCTGTTCCAGGTCCCGGTGAGCGGTTGGAGCTGTAGCCTAGAATAGTTAGACCATGCGCCGGTGTGTTTTGTGCACCGTGCTTTTTGGTTAGCATAGGATCTCTAACTTGTTTTGATACTCAGACTTGGATTGTAATTATTCAGGAATACACTTTGCTTGTCGAAGCACCTTTTAGTAATGAGTTCTTTTGTATATTTGAATGCCGGTTGCTTTAAATCTTTTAAGCGCACTCTGAGCGTTAGTTGAAATAATAAAAAAAAAAAAAAATAATGCCCCTTTTTGGCTTATGAAAAACGGGGTGTTACATTTTGGTATCAGAGCACGGCTTTAAATCTTCAAAGGGAAAGTGTATACTTGAATCGTTAGTCCAGAGTCGGTTAGAACGTAACTAGTGTGGAGTTAGTTCTAGTGTTTGTTCTGTGTCGGGTTTCGAGTTAGTAATCCGTGGAGTGAGATATTCTGTTAGGATTCAGGATTGTTTGACTAAGGATCTAATCAGAATTGGTATTGTGCAGAATAGAATGCCGCCAAGAAGGGCGAATCCAGTTCCTGTAGTACCAGAGGTTGATGTGAATCAGATGGCTTATGCCATGCATACCATGGCAGCTGCTGTGACTGCGCAAACTCATGCTAAGGCGCAGAGGGATGCAGAGAAGCGTGAGAGGGAGATTATAGCTGCTGCATCTCGGGTTCTTACGAGTTTCAATCAGCAGACTCCTCCAAAGTTTAATGGGGAGGGAGGTTCGGAAACTGCTGACTTGTGGCTCCAAGCTGTGGAGAGAATATTCGGGGCAATTCATTGTCCAGAAGGAGAGAAGGTGGTGTTAGCCACCTATCAGTTACAGGGTAGTTCTGAATATTGGTGGGGGAACACCAGGCTCCTTATGGGAAATGTTGATGAGGAGGTAAATTGGGAGAACTTCAAGAGGAGGTTCTTAGCTAAGTACTTTCCCGAGACTGCGAGGGAGAGGTACGGAGAGGAGTTCCTGCAGCTGCGGCAGGGTGGCATGAAAGTGGAAGCCTATGCCAAAAAGTTTGAATCACTGTCCCGTTACTTCCGCTTCTTTAGGGATGGGATAGATGAGACCTATATGTGTCGTCGCTTCCAGGATGGTTTGAGATATGAACTGCAAGATGCAGTGGTGCCGTTGGGTATTCGTCAGTTTCAAGTCTTGGTAGAGAAATGCCAAGAGGTGGAGGATATGAGGAAGAAGCGGGAGAACCGCCAGGGTGATTTTAGTGTTGGAGGACCTAGTAATTCAAGTGGTCAGAATCCGAGTTCGGGTCAAAATAAGAGGAAGCAAGGGGATATGTCTGGTAACCGTTCCCAAAATAATAGAGGACCGGGTCGCTCTGAGAATCAAGAGACTCAGGGGAGTCGGGGTGGAGAGAAGCAAGGTTGCTTCAGATGTGGGCAAGCGGGGCATTATGCAAACGAATGTCCGAGTCCGGGGAATATTTGTTTCAACTGTCGGAAACCGGGTCATTTTGCTAGGGATTGCAAAGCCCCAAAGGCCGGGACGTCGGCAGATGTGGCACAAGGAGTTCGACCCGCTGCTAGAGGGGGTGCTTACCGTATGGGCACTGGAGTGAACGGTCAGACCGGTAGTGCCATGCATGAGGATTACTAGTTGCAGGTAACACTTTACTGCATTGATTATTGTTTGAGGGCAACCCACTCTTGTATGTTTGGATGTATGCTGTTTGTTTGGGTTTTGTTTATAAGTCGTGTTGTTTGGAATTGACTAGTTTTGCTAACCTTAGTGGTGCACAGAGAGTGCTGTGTTTCTTTTTGGAGGGTAGCTAGTCACTACTTCGCGTGAACCTAGTGTTTTAGACTACGTCGCGGAGGCAAAAGAATGGATTTTGGAAAATTTTTGTGTGAACCTTTGGACTTTTGAGGAACTAGAGGTTGAGAACCTCTGTTGTGAGGTTATTTTTGAGGGGTGAACTCGTTGAGAGTTGCGGTTGGTGCACGGTTGTGCCAGTGTGTTGGTGAGAGTATCTGTGTGACTTTACCCGGTGTTAGCATCTGTGTGGCTGCACCTAATCCTGAGGGATTTTGTTGTGTTGGTGATGGTAATAATTAGTTGAGTTGTTACTCTTACCTTTAGTTTCGAGGACGAAACTTCTTTTTGGAGGGTAGTAATGTAAGACCCAAGATTTCACTGTACAATTTTCTAAGGAACTCTAGTGTCGGCTACGAGTTTTAGGGTCTTTGGTGAGGCGGTTGTGTGAATATCGTCGCATTAATGAGTTTTTTGCTGAAACGGAGCCTGTTTTGTGCTCGTGCGCTGGAAAGGCACAGACTTTCGGGTCGTGATCCTCTTTTAAGTATGAGGAGATTTCTGTGGTCTCAGAATAACGAGTTTTGGGTTATTCTTGTTTTTGGAAAAACGAGTAGGATTTTACCCGTCGTTGTAAAATCTTATTGCGTCTGTTTTGAGTGAGGTTTCGGATGAGAGTTTTATATATCTGCGCGAGTTAGGATATGTCCTGAGATTAATTTTCTAAGGTGTGAAAGAAAATTACAGTCGCGGAAAAAGATTCGGCGATAAGTTTTGGAATGGAAAAACGATAGACGTTCTTTCTGTAGGTTTTCTGTTTTTGCGAGTTTCGTTCATCGCGATGCGCGAGAACTGAGCGTGCGTTTTGTTGTGAGAGGTTGTGAGAAATATCTCGTGAGGATAGACTTGGATTTGATCCAATGGCTAGGATGTGATCTTGGAAACTTTACACTATTTGATCCAATGGCCACCATGCCTTATGACCATTACTTAAGGAGACTTTTGGTCTTAGATGTGGACTTAGAAAAATCATAAAACACTTCCTTCTTTTTCTCTTGGCCGTGGAGCTCCATTTCTTTTCCATTCCTTCACAAAATTTTAACCCTTCACCATTTTCTTTGATTGAGAGCTTGTTGGATCATAGGAATTGCAAGTAGTATCTTCTCTAAGGTAACTAGACTTCTCCTTTCCTTTTGGTTGGTCAAACTCATGGAGTTTGTTGGATTGTTAGTTTATGTTCTTGAGAAATTTTTGTGAGATATTGTTAGGAATTGATTCTTGTTTCATGAAAGTTGTTCATGAGAGTTTAGTAAGCATGCTAGGCTTTGTTGTTTCAATTTTTCCATGAGTTTGTGAGAATCTCATGAGAAAAGTTAGGGTTTTGAGTTGGTTAGGTATTGATCAATTTCATGAGGTTATGTTGTAAGGTTTTGAAAAGAAAAGTTGTCTTTGAACCTTTGGGCGAAAGGGAAATGCGTTGTATGGTTTTGTTTTGGAAAATCCGATGAAAAATATTTTGAGGTTTATGAAAATATTTCTTAAGTGTTTTGGGTAGTGTTTTGGGGTCAAAGTGGTTTAAAACTATTGTGACATGTGGTGTCGCTTTTTACCTTGAAAACATGTTTGAAAATGATTACCGGACGGTTAAGGCCCGTAATAAAACTTGTGCTTGGATTTGGTTTTGATTTTGGAAATGAAAATCAAATAACTTGCACTCGAAGCAACCAACATGCTTTCGGAAATGTGTTGCTTGCTTATGAAAATGGTTTGCTTTTATGCCTTGAAAAGATGTTGGGAACTAATAGAATCAAACTAGGCTTGGGGTGGAAAGGGTGGTGTGAGTTGCTGTCTTGTGCTGTCATGACAGGTGCAACTCGCTGAGCGAGTGGTTACTCGCCAGGGCGAGTGTCACAGGTCCTGACAACACGCCAGGGCGAGCTCCAGAGCGAGTAAGACCAGTACTCTCTGCTTTCACTCGCCACCAACTCGCCAGGGCGAGCTCTGGGAGTTGAGATTTTGGATTCTGATTTCTAAACTTGGTTTTTAGTTTTCTAATCCCTTTTTAATAATTTATGGAAGTGGTTGGGATTGGAAACGAGTTTTTCGGGTACTCGGAAAGTGTGTGGCTTGTAACGCAAGAAAACGGTCTTTTTGCATTTCAAATTATTTAAGACTTTTGACAACAGTTTTGGGTCCTAAAAATAGTACAAATAACTCATGGGGGTTGATCAATACGGTAGTTTTTGGTATGGTATCCGAAAGAGTGGATTTTCCTTAGGAACCTTTAAGTTTTGGGGGTTCTTGGTTTAGTTTCAATACTATTGGTTAGAGAACAATGTATTGATTGTTGCGCTGCTTGTTTTAGGAAGCGCGTTGTGTTGTTTGAGCGTGTGTTGTTGACGGAAGCTTGCCGAGGTAAGGGCATCACTTTATTTCTGTCTTTTCACTGAGTTATAACATGTTTGTCGGTTATTTTCGGTGATGTGTGTTTGTGTGTTTGGCATGTATGTGTTATGTATTCTCGTGATGAGAAAGTGTTTACAATACGTGCGTTGTTTTACATATGATTGGAGATGTATGTATGAACATGTGGGTGAATACATATGATTGGAAATATATGTATGTTTGTTGTGGTTTGTTACATATGATTAGATATGTATGTATGTTGTTATGTTTGGTTTACATATGCTAGAGAGGTATGTATTCATTGCATTAGTATACATGGGGAATCGTATGCTCATGCGTGGTTAGTGCGTAGTTGCGGGAGTGGACTACGAGGCGTAGTTGCGGGAGTGGACTACGAGGTGTGGTTGCAGGAGTGGACCCACCTGATTCTTATAGGGTTTTATTGAGTTCAACACATGGTTGCGGGAGTGGACCATGGGGTGTGGTTGCGGGAGTGGATCCACCTAAATCTTGTGTGATTTAGTTGAGTTTGATACATGGTTGCGGGAGTGGACCATGGGGTGTGATTGCGGGAGTGGATCCACCTTAATCCTTTGTGATTCGGTTGATGTCGATACATGGTTGCGGGAGTGGACCATGGGGTGTGATTGCGGGAGTGGATCCACCTTAACCTTGTGATTTCGTTGGTGTCTTAGTAGGGGTTGGACCTACAGTTCCGGGACTCATGCATTGTGGTAGCTAGGGTTAGTACCACGCATTGTAGAGGTTGCATTATAGGCTATGTGTGCATTGCTTATATGAACCCGTTGGTGGGAATTGCTTTGGTGGTTAAGAGTTTTCTCTTGTGTTTGTGGAAATATTTGTTATGTGTACAATCTTTCGCACTGGTTATATATATATATACTTTTATTTTTGTGGTGACCCTTTCTTTCATTTGCGGGCTCATCCCACCCAGATGATGGGTTAGGTCGTGGTGACGACGGTGGCTGTTCCAGGTCCCGGTGAGCGGTTGGAGCTGTAGCCTAGAATAGTTAGACCATGCGCCGGTGTGTTTTGTGCACCGTGCTTTTTGGTTAGCATAGGATCTCTAACTTGTTTTGATACTCAGACTTGGATTGTAATTATTCAGGAATACACTTTGCTTGTCGAAGCACCTTTTAGTAATGAGTTCTTTTGTATATTTGAATGCCGGTTGCTTTAAATCTTTTATGCGCACTCTGAGCGTTAGTTGAAATAATAAAAAAAAAAAAATAATGCCCCTTTTTGGCTTATGAAAAACGGGGTGTTACATTTATCATATGAATTACTTATTCAAAATTTTATTTAGCACGATGAAACACGATTCTCATGATGAAAAGTAAATGTATACGATAGTGAGAACTGAGCATGAGAATTTTATTGATATCTATTAAAAAATAATATAGAGTTAATAACTTTTTTTGCTGATAGGGTCCTATAGATCTGTAATAGAGGCGATAAAGAGATATAAATAGAGAGAGAAAGAGAGGATCTCTCAGTTGTGTAGAATGGAATACGGGAAACACTTCCCACCCGACTATTAAAAATACACATTGACTAAAATTCTGACTGCGGGGCATATCCATATTTGCATATTTCATATTTTATCACGAGAATCCCTTATTCAAAATTTTATTTAGCATTATGAAAATTAGTTCGACATGAAGAAAAGTGTATGTAGAAGATAGTGATAAATTAATGAAAATAGTGATATTCATTATAAAAATAATATAGAATTAGTTGTAGATGAAGCCCCTATAGAGTCGTGTAACGGAGATGAGAGAGAGATAGAAATAAACAACGGGAAACACTTCGCATTCTACTATTGAAAATATATATTGACTAATTAAAATTTAAATTTCGACTACGGGAGTATTTTTTTTATATTTTGTGTTTATCAGACTTTCACTATATTACATCTAACTGAAAAAATCTATGGGAATTAAAACAAAAAATAAATTAATATGATTTTACTTTCTTTTTTTTATAATCAATAGATTTTTTTTATAACTCCAATTTTAAGCTTTCCATAAATCTTCGTTCAAATTTTTTTCGCGATGCTAATTTAACAATGTGAGTGGAGATTCATATATAGATTTTTCCATTTTACACTCGAACGTGAAAATTGCTTCTTTGTGGACAATGATAAAAAAAAAGTTTGAGAATGGGAAAATGGTCAAAATATGTTAATATTCATTTGAAAAATAATGTAAAATTTATAATTATTTTTTGTATACGGAGTCGCTATAGAGATGTTAGAGAGGGAGGAAGAGAGAATCCCATAATGTTGTTGAATGGGGAATGAGGAAGTATTTTTCACGCCACTATGCTCATATAACATCTTTAAATTAAACATATAGGCAACATTCAAAATAATATAAATTGAAAAATAACAAAGATAACATGCAAAAGAAAAGAAAAAAAAAACATAAGCAAATAAATATTTTTAAAAAATGAAAAATTATCCTACGAGAGAGATGTAGCAATAGTGAGAGAGAGAGATAGAACTTTTACTGGTGTAGAATGAGAAACATGGAACACTTTCGACCCTACTATTAAAAATATACCTAGAGTAATTAAATTTTCATTTGAGAACAAAATTTATAATTATTTTATATTTAAAGGGTCACTATATAGTCCCGTGGATGAAAATGAGAGAAAGAATTTATCTATCAACAGTGTAGAATGAAAAGCATAATAATATTCTTCATCTCACTATATTTTATAACATTCTTAAACCTATATAATTCAAAAAGTATCTCAATTATTATCGTATAATTTTAAACCAAATTATTCAAATAATATTACAAAAATAAATATATACATAATATTAAAAAAGAAAATTATCCCGTGCACGGCACGGGCTATCATACTAGTTTTTTTAAATTAAATGTTTTTTTTGTTCCTATTTTTGAAGTTACAATAGATTGATTAATATTTTTTTTAGTGGTAGTTTCTGTTTCTGTAACACCCCAAATCTTTTATTTTATTGTATTTAATTAATTGATGTTATTTAATTAATTGTGCATGTTAATTGATATGTTTTTGAATGTATTAATTAGTTGTTATATTTATGTTTGTTAATATTGGGCTTTTATGAGTGTGGGGCCTAATTAGAATGAATAAGAGTTTGTGGTAGAATTAAGGGTAGTATAGTAATCTAGTGGGAGTTAGTGGATTTTGTAGAAATAAGAGTGACAATTTGGTTATTATCTTAAGAGATAGAGTGTCTTGGGGAGGAAGTAGTGGTAGTGTTGTAAATAGTACAAGAATTTGTGGTAATAATAAAGTTGAGAATGTGAGTGGAAATTGTAGAGTAATTAAGGGTAGAATGGGAATTTAGCAAAACCTAATAAGTGGGCTATATAAAGGAGTGGTTTTTATGAGAGTTAGTGTTGTTGTTGTTTATCAAAAGAAAACTTGAGAGAAAAAGAGGTTGAGAGAAAAAGAGAAAGAAAGAAGAGAAAAGAGGCTTGGAGAAAAGAAGAGGGAAAGAAGAAAAGAAAAGCCATAGGTAGAATTGAAGGTGGAGGACTAGAGAATCCAACTAACCTAAGGTAAGAGGCTTAGATAATATAATTGTGAGTGATTAAAGAGAGGGGAGTTTGTCTATGACTCCACACCCAAACTCTCTTCACTCTTTTTGGGTTTTGGTAATACATGGGTTTTGGGAATGTGTTTTAATTGAAGTTTGATAATGATTCATGTATAATATGCTTATACTTATGATTGTTGTGTAAAATTCATGATAAAGTTGATTACTTGAACTTTGATTTGATTGATTATGTAATAAATGGATTTTATGAGTTAATACATGAAAATTATTACTTTTGGATGAAATGATGTTTGATGATGTTATAAGTTGTACTTCTATGCTTAGTATGATTATACATGATTAAAGTTGCTTCCTTTATGTGTTTCTATGCATTGGATAATGATCTAAGAACATTTGAGTTAATGGGTTTCAACTTATATTTTGGAAAATCAAGAAATTGTGTAAGAAAAACTGTATTTTAGAAACTCTGAAGAAAGATCGTCATTTTTGACCCATTTAGACTTCGAATTGGAATTTTTGTTAAACATGAAAGTTGTAGGTCTCGTTCTTAGCTTTCCAACGCATATTCACTCATCGCATTTGGATCGACGTAGCCCGAGTTATGGCCGATTTGGTAAAACAGACCTGTCAAGCTCGCCCCGGCGAGTTGGTGGCGAGTGCAGAGCGAGTTCCCCTGTTACTCCCTGCCTTAGCTCGCCCTGAGCTCGCTCTGGGCTCGCCGGGCGAGTTCAGAAACCCTGAAACTTATCTTTTCTTGAAAAATATGATGTTTATGCTTATACTATGATTGTATTATGATCATATGATGATTATTTGATATATATATGACTTTAAATTGAGTCTGGGATGATAAATTGAGTTGTGATATCATACATGTTGATTAACTATGATTAATTATGTTTATGATGATGATAGATAATTGTTGATGATTAGTGATGATGATAATATGATTATGAATATGTTTGAATGAAGAGTATATGTATATGCATATATGATTTGATTATATGATGATTGATTATGGTGAAGGTTATTATTTAGTGATTGATAACAATATGTATACCTAATTGAGTTGAGATAAATGAATTACTTTATGATATGTGTGCTTGAATGTATACCTTAATGATGATATGATGATGTGAATTTGATGCGAATTGAGAAGGAATAATAGGAATGAGTTGCCTATTATTCATGAGTAGATGTATAATGTTATCATCATTATGTGGTATGTGTACATTCATGCATTCATGAGTCAACTTGAGACGAGTCCCACATGACTTAAAACTGACTTGAGACGAGTCCCCCATGACTTAAAACTGACTTGAGACGAATGGATATAATTCTATCCTAAAATTGTGATGAGGGTACCACATGCATATAGATGTGTCTAGGTGGACATATCATTGATGATGACATTAGTTTGCATTAGGGTAATTGTGCACTCTAATTGATATTTGGTAATTGTCATTGTTTTCCATTATAATTGTGAATGAATGAATAATGTGCTACTTATGATTGAGCATATTATGAGATGTGTAATATTGATTGATAATTTATGATGATGTGTATGATTGTCAATTGATTGAGAATGTGATATTGTTATGATGCATTATATTCTAAGATTATGAAATATGAATGATATTAGATTGATATTTGTTTATGAAATGAGTTGTTAGACATGACCATGCTATGTCATAAGTATTAAGTGTGTTCTTATACTTAGTTTCTTTTTATGGTTATATTATCTAACCCTCTGTTTTGTGTATGTGCTGGATTTGGGTTCCAGATCTTCAGGTTATGTTTGTGATCGAGTTGTCAGTGAAGCTCCGCTCTGATATGACACGGGGATGAGATTATTTCTATAATGTATATTTAGAGTCTTGCTTCTTATTTTCAATGTATTTAAAGATGTATTTTCTTTATAACTTATTTTGTACAATAATCGTTTTACTAATTAAGTTATTGGTAAACTTTTATGTGTACGATGTAATACTCGAACCATTCCTTTTATAAATTTGATTTTATTTATTTTGCGTATTTTGGAGAATATTTTATTAAGTGATATTTTATTAAATACGGGTTTGGGTGTTACAATTTGGTATCAGAGCTCCGGTTGTCCTCGGACTGAATGAGCTATGTGTCGTGTGTCAGTCAGAGCAAGTCTGTGCGTTCAGACTAAGTGGGCATAATGTCAGTTGTGTTTGTGTATCAGTTGTGTCATCTTGTGATGTAATGTTATATTTACACTTGCACATTAGTCGCTATTAATCATTTTGCGGATGTATGATGAGTTTATTGAATCTTGTTTTTATTGCTTATTGGCATGTGTTTTACTTGATCCTTAAAACTTGTGTTTTAATTGGTGTTGACTTATGAATCTATTGTTTCATAAATATTGATAAGTTGTGATGTGTTTATTCATGAACCATGAGTAATATGAAGTAGATTATGTTGTCTATTCATTTGGTAAGTACTTGATAGGATTGATAATTATCTTAGTCATAAGTTATGAAGTCAAGTAATGATTATGTGTTCCTTGATGTTGATTCATGACGAATGTTATGCTTTTATGATTATAATAGTTGTATGTGCTTAATAGTATAATCTTTGTGTAGTTTTGACATGATTTTATTTATTTATGATTTCATGATAAATGAGTGATTATAACATGATATAATTGTGCATAATTGACGATGAATATGCATCTATGATTGTTATTTTTATTTCAAGATAATGACTTAAATGATAATGTGTTCTTGTTATTGTTATATTTGAAATGATTATGTTCGCATATTAGTATAGATTCATTGGTTGATGAAAATCTATGTTATATGAAATTAAGTATGATTGGTTATGCATGTGTCTTAAATGAATGTTGTGATGATTTATTTATGATAATCACTTGTGTAGTATGATTGAAATAATTAAATGATGATATGTATGTATGTATGTATGTATGTATGTATGTATGTATGTATGTATGTATGTATCCGTGGAATTATTTGAACACTTATGAATATGAATGCAATAGTGAAATTACTTGAATGCTTTAGCATGACGATTATTGTGAATATTCATGAAGAGATTGTGATCTATTAAGTTGAACATGTATTGGTGAATCCTATGTATTCGAATAACTTGTTGATTATGTGTGAAGTTGATTTCATGAATTTTATTGTTAGTTCCCCGTTGGTATGTTGTTTTACTTGATTCTTGAAACTTGTGTTTTACTTTGACAATAACTATAGCATCTATGATTTTTACTTCATGTTTGGAAGTTAATTCATGATTATTACTATGCTTCTATGTTAGTTTGTAACTTCATATGCTTAAATTAGTACATGATGTGATTGTATCCTTGTTGATTGATGATAAATGATATTTTGTTCTAGTTGCTTGAATATGAGGTTTGTTGTTTTCTTTGTATTTTAGCATGAGTAGATTAAATGCAAATATAGTAATGATTTTGTTATTTGAGCTTGTATATGATAATGAAATTTATATATATAGACTCAAATGAGACTTGAATATGTTAGTTGAATTGATAGTTTAATGTTACTATTTAGATTTTATGTGTATTATTATGCATGTCCTCGTATATATCTTTGTGTAATTCTTTTTACATGAGTTAATTTTGGGAAGTAGCATTAATTTTTGATTATGTGGACCTTGTCGAAAAAGTTATTGTTCTTTTGATTAAGTGGATCCTTGAACGTGTTTGATTTATGTTTTATCTTCATATGAGGATTCTATAACTAGTAATTATTCCTTATGATGTGAATGACGTTGAAAATCTATATTATTTTCTTTTGAGTATGTTAAACCAATTTTTGTGAAAGTTATAGAGTAAGAATTGGTAATAAAGTTATATGGATTCTAGGATATGTTAGTTGTAACATGCACTAGATTATGACCATGAGAATGACTTGATTTGTTCTTTTCATTATTTGTAAGTTATATGACTATGCTAATTTGCCTAAGATATATTTGGTAAATGCATTGTGTATGTTTTTACTAGTTTATTCTATCATGTTAATTACCATGTTAAGCTAGATTATTTTTCTTGCATAAATATACTTAAATGAATATGATTTGTTGAGTTTTGGAATTTGTTGCTATGAAATATTTATCTTTTCTTGTTTTGATGAGATTTTAACTTTCAAAGATTTGGAGAAGATATGTATGTCCCTTAAATGCTTTCATGATTTTGTGTAGATGATTGAGCGTCGTGTTAAGTTGATTATTTATCTTGTATGACATGCTTATGTGAAATATCGTGTCATGTTCTTGTGCAATGTAGAATAGGCACTTGTGCGTTTGATTTGTCTCACAAATATTTGTGGACAATCATTGTTGAAGTATTTTGAAATTATTTAAGTGATAATTATGCTTAGAATGATCTGTGTTTGATGGATAATGTTATGCACTATATTCGTAAATTGTTACAATGCTTTTAGGGAGTTGTTAATTGTATCATTCTTTCTTTTGTGAAATTTTGAGAATGGATGAATTCAATGTGATGCGAAATTTGATGATCTTATTTGATTAGGTTGATTACCATGCTAAGTTAATTGTTTCCTTGCATGATTTAAGTATATGAATGTGAATTCTTGAGTTACTTGGAATTCGATGTTATGAAACGTTTGTTCTTTTACCATGACCAAACTCTTAGATTAATGATTTAATAATGAGAGATTTCATGTAGGTATTTATTTGTGTGCCCTTGTGTAGATTATGCATATGTTGGAAATGTGTTATTTTTCTTCGATTATTGAGATTTTAGATGAATACAACATGATAGATTAATTATAGATTATTTGAATATCTTTTACCATGATTCCTATGTGGGTAACTATATGAATTGTGCGTTGTGAATGAATCTTTCAAATGTGCTATTTTCATAAACATGTTTTCATGACTTTACGGATTTGTCAAATTGTGATTTCTTCTTTTGATGAATTTTGAAATGTATGAATCTATGTGTGAATGATCTATATCTCCATAATTGTTTCTCTTATTAGTCGTTATATGATTTTAAATATGATGTTTTAGTGAGAATGTCCTTGTATGGTAAGAATGGTTGAATTCTTAAGATTTATTGTTGTGGAATATCTATCTTTATTGTTTTAAGTTGATTCTTGACTTTTAAGTTTAGAGGCAATGTATGCTAATTAAATGTTCATGTGAGACGATGTGATATGCTTTTGTATGTTTATGTGTTTGGTGCTTAAGAAAACACTATTGTAGCTTGGTAAGGATGGTTTGAACCACCATCATGATTGTTGTCCATTTATTAACAAATTAAGGAACTGGCCGTCCTTGATCTCTTGTTAATGGGTAGACATGATTGTGTTGATTGGATGATACTAATCTTGTCAAACTTCGGTAGTGTCTAGAGTTTGCTAAGAGATGAGAAAAATGATTCATATAGAATGTATTGACCGTGTTTTATGAACTTGAAATTTTGTGATGGATATGTATATGTAATGATTATAAACGATCTTATGAGATTGAGTTATTTGGTACTCCATGATATGTTTGGGGTTATGCTAATTTCATAATTGTGTTTGACTTTATTATGTGCGCATCAATGACATGTGAATTTGTATTATGTGGAGTTAATCTTAGTTTTAAATCATGTTAAAGCTATAACTTGGAGTGTGAGGCATGTTATTTTGTTGATTGAAATATCATATCATTATGTGTATATAATTTGTAACAATATGAGGTAATGCCATGTTTAGGTTTTGTCCATTTTGGTATTGTATGCAATTGGTGATGAATGTTACATTTATTTGGTATGGTTATAACCGTTGATTATTATTGATTGACCTTGATTCTTGAACTTGAAAGTTGTACTTTTGCGTGAAATTTTCGAGGACGAAAATTCTTTAAGGGGGTAGAGTTGTAACACCCCAAATCTTTTATTTTATTGTATTTAATTAATTGATGTTATTTAATTAATTGTGCATGTTAATTGATATGTTTTTTAATGTATTAATTAGTTGTTATATTTATGTTTGTTAATATTGGGCTTTTATGAGTGTGGGGCCTAATTAGAATGAATAAGAGTTTGTGGTAGAATTAAGGGTAGTATAGTAATCTAGTGGGAGTTAGTGGATTTTGTAGAAATAAGAGTGGCAATTTGGTTATTATCTTAAGAGATAGAGTGTCTTGGGGAGGAAGTAGTGGTAGTGTTGTAAATAGTACAAGAATTTGTGGTAATAATAAAGTTGAGAATGTGAGTGGAAATTGTAGAGTAATTAAGGGTAGAATGGGAATTTAGCAAAACCTAATAAGTGGGCTATATAAAGGAGTGGTTTTTATGAGAGTTAGTGTTGTTGTTGTTTATCATAAGAAAACTTGAGAGAAAAAGAGAAAGAAAGAAGAGAAAAGAGGCTTGGAGAAAAGAAGAGGGAAAGAAGAAAAGAAAAGCCATAGGTAGAATTGAAGGTGGAGGACTAGAGAATCCAACTAACCTAAGGTAAGAGGCTTAGATAATATAATTGTGAGTGATTAAAGAGAGGGGAGTTTGTCTATGACTCCACACCCAAACTCTCTTCACTCTTTTTGGGTTTTGGTAATACATGGGTTTTGGGAATGTGTTTTAATTGAAGTTTGATAATGATTCATGTATAATATGCTTATACTTATGATTGTTGTGTAAAATTCATGATAAAGTTGATTACTTGAACTTTGATTTGATTGATTATGTAATAAATGGATTTTATGAGTTAATACATGAAAATTATTACTTTTGGATGAAATGATGTTTGATGATGTTATAAGTTGTACTTCTATGCTTAGTATGATTATACATGATTAAAGTTGCTTTCTTTATGTGTTTCTATGCATTGGATAATGATCTAAGAACATTTGAGTTAATGGGTTTCAACTTATATTTTGGAAAATCAAGAAATTGTGTAAGAAAAACTGTATTTTAGAAACTCTGAAGAAAGATCGTCATTTTTGACCCATTTAGACTTTGAATTGGAATTTTTGTTAAACATGAAAGTTGTAGGTCTCGTTCTTAGCTTTCCAACGCATATTCACTCATCGCATTTGGATCGACGTAGCCCGAGTTATGGCCGATTTGGTAAAACAGACCTGTCAAGCTCGCCCCGGCGAGTTGGTGGCGAGTGCAGAGCGAGTTCCCCTGTTACTCCCTGCCTTAGCTCGCCCTGAGCTCGCTCTGGGCTCGCCGGGCGAGTTCAGAAACCCTGAAACTTATCTTTTCTTGAAAAATATGATGTTTATGCTTATACTATGATTGTATTATGATCATATGATGATTATTTGATATATATATGACTTTAAATTGAGTCTGGGATGATAAATTGAGTTGTGATATCATACATGTTGATTAACTATGATTAATTATGTTTATGATGATGATAGATAATTGTTGATGATTAGTGATGATGATAATATGATTATGAATATGTTTGAATGAAGAGTATATGTATGCATATATGATTTGATTATATGATGATTGATTATGGTGAAGGTTATTATTTAGTGATTGATAACAATATGTATACCTAATTGAGTTGAGATAAATGAATTACTTTATGATATGTGTGCTTGAATGTATACCTTAATGATGATATGATGATGTGAATTTGATGCGAATTGAGAAGGAATAATAGGAATGAGTTGCCTATTATTCATGAGTAGATGTATAATGTTATCATCATTATGTGGTATGTGTACATTCATGCATTCATGAGTCAACTTGAGACGAGTCCCACATGACTTAAAACTGACTTGAGACGAGTCCCCCATGACTTAAAACTGACTTGAGACGAATGGATATAATTCTATCCTAAAATTGTGATGAGGGTACCACATGCATATAGATGTGTCTAGGTGGACATATCATTGATGATGACATTAGTTTGCATTAGGGTAATTGTGCACTCTAATTGATATTTGGTAATTGTCATTGTTTTCCATTATAATTGTGAATGAATGAATAATGTGCTACTTATGATTGAGCATATTATGAGATGTGTAATATTGATTGATAATTTATGATGATGTGTATGATTGTCAATTGTTTGAGAATGTGATATTGTTATGATGCATTATATTCTAAGATTATGAAATATGAATGATATTAGATTGATATTTATTTATGAAATGAGTTGTTAGACATGACCATGCTATGTCCTAAGTATTAAGTGTGTTCTTATACTTAGTTTCTTTTTATGGTTATATTATCTAACCCTCTGTTTTGTGTATGTGCTGGATTTGGGTTCCAGATCTTCAGGTTATGTTTGTGATCGAGTTGTCAGTGAAGCTCCGCTCTGATGTGACACGAGGATGGGATTATTTCTATAATGTATATTTAGAGTCTTGCTTCTTATTTCCAATGTATTTAAAGATGTATTTTCTTTATAACTTATTTTGTACAATAATCGTTTTACTAATTAAGTTATTGGTAAACTTTTATGTGTACGATGTAATACTCGAACCATTCCTTTTATAAATTTGATTTTATTTATTTTGCGTATTTTGGAGAATATTTTATTAAGTGATATTTTATTAAATACGGGTTTGGGTGTTACAGTTTCTATTTTTATGGTTTCATGCTTATCTTTTTTGTTCTTCTATTTTTATTTTTTTAGTGATGTGGTTTCCTATGCTATTTTTATGGGAAGATTTCTTTTATGTTTATTTTCTATTTTTGTTTTGTATTTTTTTATAAGTTTAGAATTAAAATTACATTGCGCAAAACTTGTAACATCATTAAAAATAATTAGGACAAATTTGGATTTTTAACATTAGTTTCTTTTAATATATTGTAAGTAAATATACTTTACTTTTAGTTTAATTTTATTTAGAATCAGTTTTATACACTTTGTTTTGCGAGAATCAATTTTATACACTTATACTATGTTTGGTTCAAGAGAAAGTAGAAGGAAAGTAGTGAAGGGATGGAAAGTGGGTGGAAGACCAATCTTTCCACCGTTTGGAAGGTCTAAAAATGTTGATGGAAAGAAACTTTAGGATGGGTCCCACCTCAAAAACCTTTCCAGTTTCCTCCCAAAAGTTGACGGAAAGTGGATAGCTTGCTTCATCATCATGAAAAAGACAATAAAACCCTTACTTTGATTTTTGTGCTCCAAATACTAGTGATTGTTTATTTTTATTTTTTCATATGGCCATTATCTTTCTTCTTATGGATTTTCATGTTGTACTACTAAAAATAATAGTATATTTATAACTTTTTAAATTCTACCACATGCCTATACGTCGCTAATATTCTAGATTTTTTTTATAAATATATCTATTATATTATTATTATTATATCTATAATAGTAATCTATATGCATCACAAATTTATTAGGGGTAATTTTGTAACTTTAATAGATATATATATCTTTCTTTCCTTTCACTTTCTCTTAGCCAAACAACTAAGATATCCTTTCACTTTCTACTCATTTTCTATTCACTATCATTCCATTTACTTTCTTTCCTTTTAGTTTCTTTCCTTCTACTTTCTCTTATGATCCAAACACAGCATTAACTCACGCAAAGGTAAAGGGTTTCAAAAATTTGTCACATTGCTGCATTTGTTTCTATGATTGGTAAACAAATATACGTGGACACAATTGTCGGTTACTCCTCCGGTTGTATTTAACCGAAAAGACACTTTAAATCATGGTCATTATTATAAGTATTATAAGTAAAAGTTAATTACTTTTAAACTAATTAAAAACATTATTATTTAAAGGTTTAAAGAGTGTTCTGAGGGCACTCTTTAGCATTTGCCAACTAATTAATACTACTATTATTCATAATATACCTTTATTTAATTCTAAGGTTTTCTAAGGCATTTATTCAACTTTTACTTTTCAAAAGAAACTAATATCTTAGCCCGTGCCGTGCACGGGATAATTTTCTTTTTAAATATTATTTATGTGTTTGTTTTGAAATATTATTTGAGTAATTTGGTTTAAAATTCTATAATAAAATGGAGATATATAGTTTTTGAGTTATATAGGTCTTACAGAAAAGAGTGAGATGAAGAGTATTCATTTCTCTCATCTTATCCCCGGGACTATATATAAGCTCTATAAATATAAAAGGTTTAATCATCATTTTCGTCCCTGTAAGTTCACAATTTTTTTGTTTTAGTCCATGTATCATTTTTTGTTGCAAATTAGTCCATGTATGTTCAATTTTTTTTGGTTTTAGTCTCTTAAAACTAAAATCCGCAGGAAAATCTGCAGGAAACCAACAAATTTTCCTACAGATTTTCCTGCGAATTTTAGCTTTAGGGACTAAAATAAAAAAAATTTGCACATGCAGGGACTAATTTGCAACAAAAATAAATACAGGGACTAAAACAAAAAATTTATGAACTTACAAGGATGAAAATGATGTTTAAACCAATATAAAATAATTATAAACTTTACGACCTTAAGATTTTTTGACAGCATAATTTTCTATAAAATTAAAATATACCTTGATTCTTTGATTGCGATAAATTCCCTCAAGGATTGATGTCTGCTAAATCATCTCCAACCGAATTTTTTTTTTTAATTTTAAAGGTTGTCTATATCCTTTTTTATTTTATATTATTTAGAAGGTTGTCTATATTTTTTTTGCAAATGTCTATGAGATTAATTTTATTTAGTTTATTTGAGTATAAAAATACAATATATGTTTCAGAATGTTAGATGAGCATAGTGGGATGTGAAGTACTCATTTGTTCCCCGTTCAACAATGTTGATAGATTCTCTCTCTTCATCTCCCAAGACTTTGTAAGAACTTTATCAACATAAAATAATTATAAATTATATATTATTTTTCAAATGAATATTAACATATTTTGACCCCCGATCCTATTCTTAGACTTTTCTTGTAACCGTAACACAAAGAATTAATCTTCACGTGTGAGAATCAAATGAGAAAAAATCTATATGTAAATCTCCACTCACATTGATAAATTAACATCTCTGAAAAGACTTGAACGAAAGTTTATGAAAAGTTTAAAATTTCAATTATAAAGAAATTCCAAAAATTATAAAAAACAAAAATTATATTAAATTATTTTAGGTTTTCCATAGATTAAAGCTAATTCTAATGAAAGTGTGACAGACACAAAATATGAATAACTCCCACAATCAGAATACAAATTTAATTATTTAAGGTGCATTTTTAATAGTGGAGGTGAAAAGTGCTACACGTTTTACATTATACACAAATGATAAATTTTCCCCCCTCTCTCTCTCTCTCTCTCTCTCTCTCTCTCTCTATATATATATATATATATATATATATATATATATATTTCTATATCCCTCTGACACGATAATTTTCATGTTTTAATGATATTTATTTACTTATTTTTTTTAAGGTTGTCTATGTCATTTTTTTACTATTTAGAATGTTGTCTTTGTTTTTCTTTCAATTGTTCATGAGATTGATTTTATTTAATTTACTTGAGTATAAAAATACGATATATGTTTAAGGATATTACAGGGACATAATGGGGTGAGAAGTACACCTTCATTCCTTGTTTCTCGTTCAAAAACACTAAGCGATTCTCTCTCTCCCCCTGTCTCTCAAGACTTTGGAGCGATTCCATCAACAACAAAAAAATTGTAAATTCTATATTATTTTTCAAATAAATATTAACATATTTGAACGAAGGTTTATATAAAGTTTAAAGTTTAAATTATTAAAATATTCCATAGATTATATAAAATAAAAAAAATGTATTAATTTATTTTAGGGTTTCTATAGATTTCATCAATTGGCGGTAATTACAATAATTAAAGCATGATGAACACAAAATATGACTACTTTCACAACCGAAATTCAAATTTTAATTAGTCAAAGTGTATTTTTAATAGTGGATTGTAGGTATTTTCCATTTCTTATTTTACACCATTGAAAAATTTCATATTATCAATTTATATAATATTAGAGTTTTTACAAAAAAAAGTATTAGAGGAGCTCTAATTGAGTGCTTCTTCAAAAAAAAATTGACTTAAAAAAAACTCTTTTGATTAATAAAAATAATCTTTTAATTGTTGATTGAAGTAATAATAAGGTAGTTTTTATTATTAAAAAAAAATTAAGGTTGTTTTCTCTACAAAAAACGATAGTAACTTTTCCTAAAATTAAAATATTATAAAAATTAGAATATTGTTGTCAATAAGATTCGAAAAACAGACCTTTTATGGGAAGATTTCTTTTATGTTTATTTTTCTTTTCTATTTTTGTTTTGTATTTTTTTTATAAGTTTAGAGTTAAAATTACATAGCGCAAAACTTGTAACGTCGTTAAAAATGATAAGGACAAATTTGGATTTTTAACAATAGTTTCTATAACGCCCCAACTAAAATACCTAGAATATTTAGTCGAGACATACATAATGGCATCTGAGTACAACTAAATTTCTGTTTTAGAATAAACAAGATACAACTTGTTTGAGATACAAGATAATCAAAGTAGAATATACAGCGGAAACAAAAAAAATTCTAAGATAAGCAGATTAAATTAAAACAAAGAGGAAGACTACGGTCTTCAAGTCTGATGAATCAAGCTCAGCTCCAAACATCAGCTCCGTCCTGGTCCTTGCTTCGGTTAACCTGTCTACCTAAAAAAATTGGTTTGGAGTGGGGTGAGACTACTAAGCCTCAGTGAGTCCTACTACCCTCCTAGAGGTGACTACACCGGGGGCACCTAATCAGTCGTAACAATATATATATATACATAACATGATCCATAAATAATGATAAGGTGTAACACATAATTAGTCTTGTTCGTTTTAAACACAAGGACACTCTGAGGTGAGCCTGTCTCAGAGGCCTGCCCTATCCGTCAACCGATTCGGTCACGGCATGAAGCTCACATAATACATATCCTGATGGATTATCCCATTGGGAGTCCATATTGGCGACATAGGTCGCAACTGAATTGACTGATACTAAAATTGTATTATTACTACCATAATTCTCCCAAAGCCCGGGGAAACATGCAATCTTAATTCTAAGTTATACCCTAAAATTTGAAATTGTGCTTGACTTCCCGTTTAACATTAAATGCATTATATAACTGCAAGCTATCTACCTCAGATGATGACATAAAACGAGTGCTTTAGAATTATTTTAGAAACTGAAAATATGAGTCATTCTGCACTTATCTCGCTACGGCGAGTTACCAAGCTCGCCATGGCGAACTGCAGGTCCTGGCCTAAATCAACTCGCTAGGCGAGCAGTTGCTTGCCATGGCGAGTTTCATCAGCCCAGAACTTGGATGCTCGCCATGAATACTCGCTAGCATCTCGCTATGGCGAGTTTATGCAGAAGACGCCCTGTTTTACGAAAATCATTAATTTAGAAATATACACCTACAATCATCCTCTGAGATAGTGCAGAAACATAATATAATTAATATAGAACAGAATAGAAGAGAAATTGGGAGTTATTTCTCCTCACACAATTAATTCCTAATTCCTATGTTAACATGCAGATATTTAATTTGGGGAAAACTAACTACACTATCCTAAAGGAACCCACCTGAGAAACGAAGCTTTAGCACTGACATAAGGCTCAGCAACATCTACAATCATCTCTGCATCAACTCACATGAACCCCACAAGCTCTAAGATTGGGAATAGCCGAACAAGACTTCTGGTTGCTGCAGTAGTGCTGAGTTGTTCTTTGAAGTTTCTCAAACTCCAATCCTTTATCCAAATCCCACCAACTCACAAGTAACACAAAAGATGTATTAATGAATGTTTTGAGATCATGCTAAGGTTATAGGAAAGGAACGGTCCGCACTAAAACAGAAGAAATACTAGGAGGTTAGGAATAACTTACCAATGTTGAGATTGAGTTTCAGAAGCAAGAACAAGTGCTGCTGTTCAGACTCAACTCGCCAGGGCGAGTACCAGCTCGCTGGGGCGAGTCAACTCAGTAGCAACATTGCAGAATTTCCTGATAAGCTCGCCAGGGCGAGTTCCATGCGCCAGGGCGAGTCGGGACATAGCTGAGACGAAATTTTGTGATTCTGTATCAATTTCTCACTTCTCCATGATACCCAAGACTTCTAACCTCCTCCAAACTCATGGTTTTCGACAGAGCAACACACATGCACAGAGAATTATAAAAAGAGGGTTCAAATTGAATGTTTGAATCAAAAGAGGAATTTCATGAGGTTATTAAGGTTGAGTCTCTTACCTTAATTTTCTGAACAGCAAAGCTTAATCCAAACCGACGACAACTTACAGAGAGGGAAAGATTCACAACCTTGATGTGATGATGAAGAATTTGAAACTCATGAGATTGGTATATGAAAGGGGTTTACTAGATTCCTTGGCTTATGAGGGTTTCAGAATTGTGAATGCATGTTTCCTTTATTGAGAATTGAAGAGATTAGAGAGGGATTGTGTTGTTCTTGTGTGGAGGAAGAGAGGAGAGAAAATGAGTGTTTTTGCTCTACTGAGTTGTAAGATTTCAGTAATGGAAATGAAACAATGAATAGAGTTTGTTGTGGTTAAGCCCTTTTTATAACTCATAATTTCTTTATTTACCAATATGTCCTATTCTTACTAACAAATCCACTCACTAACTTCATCTTCCCCTATTGTCTAACAAATAGAGAATATACATCCGTTAAATTTTCCGAATTTCGACTCTAATTAATATTCTTTTATTAATTGAGGCTATGGTTGTTACAATCTACCCCCCTTAAAGAAATTTCGTCCTCGAAATTCAGAATTTCTTTCATTCCATAACAGGGTAGCTTGTTTAGGTTTGCATCTGGGACAACACCTCGTCCATTCTTTAGTTTAAGGTACACAAATCCTTGGAATAAAATTTTCCTCTTTTGGTTACAGGCTAAGGTTATCTTCCCATTCTTAAAGGTTTCAGTGCTGCGCACTCTGATTCAAGTTCTTACTGTCACCTTCTGACAGTGTCAGTCTATCTTAGTTTAGTCTCATACTTCTCCACTACGCTTGACAATACTCCAAATACCTAACTGTCTTAAAGGTCGGTATCTGGCCTGGTTGGCACATTCTTAACTTGAAGTCAAGACTTGGGCGTTCGTATGGGTACAACTCAGATTCGTCCTTCTACGTCGTCCTTCCTTTCCTATCACCTCCATGCATAACACGTCGTATGTACATCCGTACCACGGTGTCGTCTACTATTCCAGGATCGATTTAAATATAAAATGAGTGGAAAATTGTCTAAACACTACTGATTCTTCTGCAACGAGTCAGACCCGTTCGCGGATGCATCTATAGTTGTCCGATAAAATCCCACCTACAATTTAATCCATTCTGGCCCAACACGGTGATCAAGTTGCACTTCCAACATGCGTATGCACTTAGGTTCAAATCATCTCTTGAAGTTAAGGGTCACTCTCGTTTCAAGGTCTTTCGCTGACAAGTGTAGCGCGAGGCTTGTCTAATCGGTCAGGTTCCAAACTCGACTAATTTGAACACTCTGGGTTGAACATGTATTACTCAGGCTGAAAAGATTGGCAAAGCTTGGGACGGTATGCTGAACTAACCGATGAATCCTTAAGATAACAGTACGGGTTTGGTTGACATGAAGCATTACTCTAATGAGTAATTAAATCCTTTCTCTTATATGAACTGGCTGAAGAAGTCTAAGCTTGGAGTCGGAATATTCGGGTCAAGTTACTCAGGCTGAACACTTAGTCTCACGAGGTTACGATAGGCAAGGCTGATAAGTCGAACATACGGCAGAGACACTAGGATCAACAAGATAATCTAATCATGAATTTAGGAAGGAATCGAAGGGCTGGAATTCCCAATACTGGTGTCGTTAGAGCGACTGATTTTCTCTGAATTGGAATTAACTATGACCTTAGATCTGAATTCGGCTGAAGGGTTCCGACGAATACGATTAACCAACTAAGTCGGGAATCTGATTACAAGGCTTGAATGTACGAAGTCCAAATGATTTGCTGACACTGAGCGACGTCATTTGTGTCGGAATAGATGAGGTTGCTACTTAACAGGTTAACTAACGTTTGAGAGTTGATTCGGAACTATCCGTGGATCTCCAGGGCAATTGATTCCCACGAATACGAAGGGGTTACTTAACGGCATCGCTGAAAGACTAAAAGTATAGGGTAGGATTACTTAAGAGTGATGTTTCACGGAATCAGTGCGACTGGCTGACGTCGATAAATTTGAGTAGCTGAATTTGATTTGAATTTGTGTGGAGTACCTGACTGACAGGCAGCTTCAGACATGAGGAAGAATATGCGTCTGAGACGTAACTCAGATGAGTTAGAGCGAATACGCGTTCGTAGTGTTCCAAGAACCACGGACCGGAAATTTGAACATTGTTCGGCTCGAATCAAGGTTAAAAGAAGGCCCAGATATACAAAGGTAACTGATGATTTGTCTAGGTGATCAGTGTCACTAATAAGGTCTCTCATACGTTACATTCATCAGAACATGTTTCCTACGGTTTGATGCTAAAGCTTGGATAAAGATGGCTGACTAAATCTAATCCTTGAATTAGCTAGCGAGTAGGTTTCTGGTACATATTACAAATCTAATGATAACTGGATGGCAACCCTCATGTATGATCAATACTACTGATTTCTCAACTAACTGGTTCAGGGATCGAATACGTTTAGAAAAGGTCAACCTAGTATGAAACTGAACTTCCGGCCTCTATGCTATTGATGACAAGGTAGTTACAAGTCACTCGACAATTACTTGTGCTAATGGTAATACTCAACAGTTATACTAATTAAACTTAATCTGATGCGACTACTGGTAATCATTGACAGGTTAATCCAAGTCACTGACATCTGGAAGAATAATCTTAGGTGTTTACTTAATGGGTTTGTGGCAAGAGAATGAAAATTATAGGTGTTCTAGAAGATAGTTCTATAAAGTGGCCTTGGTGGAATTACTAAAATGTGTTTGTGCTCTAATCTTGGTTTCCTCAGCTTAAGTGGTCTGTCTAAGCATTCTCTATTTTAGAAGTGTCTAACAGGCTAAATATTTTGGGTTTCTAATTTTTGGAACATAATGTAATAATATCTAAGATGTATTCTTAAGTACGGGATTTCCAAAAGGAGTTTCTAGTTTTTGATGGAAGGTAGGTTAAACCTACTTGGTAAGGTTCAGCTGTTAACTTCTAATTGTTTGATAATGATGTACTATAGATTAATTTGGTGGTTTGTGTGGTTACTAGAGATTTGCTAACTGTCAAACTAGTCGATGCTTGATTCCTTAGAACTGATGGGGTAGGCATAGATCTGTCAAACTTCTGGGTACCTAAGGGTTCCTGTCTCGCACTAGACAACTAATGGTTTAGGGAGAAAGTTTGGATTTTAAATCTCTACTGCTAGATGTTGCTTAAGTCCTTATTGATTCATGTTACGATGATGTACGTCAGGTCCACTATGCTAAGTTTGGTTATTCTAATTACTTATACGTGCTAATACTTAACATGTCACGTCGGATGTGGTGCCGCAAAAAGGAAAGTCTAACTGCTGTGATTAATCAAGGCTGAATCTTCGTTGGGTCCAATTCAGGTCTGGACTTCTAAGAGTTAAGGGAGTTTACCTAAGGCTACCTAATCTTTAAACATATAGGAGCTTCTCAATTACTCTGGATAACTAGACATTTAGCAACAGGCTTGGCTTACTAATTCCTATTTCAAGTGTCGGTTTTCCATAAGGAAGTATGTCCTCGTTCCATTGAGAACCTTAAGGTTTGATAATCTTGGGATAGGCTTAGCTAAATAGGGATTTCAAATTTAACTGAACAGATATGAGGTCTGTCTAAGGTCTTTCTACCACGGATGAATTCCCTCACTTGTGATGTTCAACTACTTATTCTGGTAGAATTAAGTTTCGGATAGCTTGGTAGGGTTATTGGTTTCCATCTTTTGGTGTTATGCCTAAAGGCATTTCCTCAACAGTCCTTATGAGTAAAAAGGTGGTTAAGAGTCACTTATCCTAAAGCTCGGAAGGTAGGATGGTAAGATTATATGAAGGCTGAAGGCTAACCACTAAAACTAAAACAGTTGAACATGGAATAAGGCAAAAACATGTAGCAGCAAAAGCCTGCTAAGCTCGCTGCAGCGAGTGACTACTCGCTAAGCGAGTGAGACAGAATTGGGAAAGATTATTCTGTGGTTTCCAATTTCCACTTAGTACATCACTCATACTTCCCAAGTTATAACTAGATGGATTGACCGCTTACTGGTATAGATTGCTGAGGGTTTCCTAAACTTGGTTGGAACTTAGCTCCTGATAGGATAAGATAATTCTAAGCTTAGGAAATTCACCTGACACACTGTGTCAGTGGAATACTGTTGTGCACTGCGCACTTCAGTCTTGAGGATACACTTACTTTCCTTCAATCTGCAGCCTTTACTCCGGTCTTAAGTTACGCAACTTACTCCTGTGGCACCATCTGCCACTGCTTCAAAATCCACTTATAAGGTTTCTCTTCGACGACAGTTCCTCGATTGCACTTCATTGCGACATTAACGCTAGAATTTCAGAGTTCACTTCAGCTCTAAACCACAATACACTGCCTACCATACACAATACTGAGTTGATCAGGCTCAGCACGCGACGGTTTCAGCGTAAACAGTCCAGGTCCAAAGGGTCTGTATTGCTTGGGAAGGAATTGTTCTGACTCATGGCAAGGTCCGATACTGAATCGACCTGCTCTGATACCAATTATAACGCCCCAACTAAAATACCTAGAATATTTAGTCGAGACATACATAATGGCATCTGAGTACAACTAAATTTCTGTTTTAGAATAAACAAGATACAACTTGTTTGAGATACAAGATAATCAAAGTAGAATATACAGCGGAAACAAAAAAAATTCTAAGATAAGCAGATTAAATTAAAACAAAGAGGAAGACTACGGTCTTCAAGTCTGATGAATCAAGCTCAGCTCCAAACATCAGCTCCGTCCTGGTCCTTGCTTCGGTTAACCTGTCTACCTAAAAAAATTGGTTTGGAGTGGGGTGAGACTACTAAGCCTCAGTGAGTCCTACTACCCTCCTAGAGGTGACTACACCGGGGGCACCTAATCAGTCGTAACAATATATATATATACATAACATGATCCATAAATAATGATAAGGTGTAACACATAATTAGTCTTGTTCGTTTTAAACACAAGGACACTCTGAGGTGAGCCTGTCTCAGAGGCCTGCCCTATCCGTCAACCGATTCGGTCACGGCATGAAGCTCACATAATACATATCCTGATGGATTATCCCATTGGGAGTCCATATTGGCGACATAGGTCGCAACTGAATTGACTGATACTAAAATTGTATTATTACTACCATAATTCTCCCAAAGCCCGGGGAAACATGCAATCTTAATTCTAAGTTATACCCTAAAATTTGAAATTGTGCTTGACTTCCCGTTTAACATTAAATGCATTATATAACTGCAAGCTATCTACCTCAGATGATGACATAAAACGAGTGCTTTAGAATTATTTTAGAAACTGAAAATATGAGTCATTCTGCACTTATCTCGCTACGGCGAGTTACCAAGCTCGCCATGGCGAACTGCAGGTCCTGGCCTAAATCAACTCGCTAGGCGAGCAGTTGCTTGCCATGGCGAGTTTCATCAGCCCAGAACTTGGATGCTCGCCATGAATACTCGCTAGCATCTCGCTATGGCGAGTTTATGCAGAAGACGCCCTGTTTTACGAAAATCATTAATTTAGAAATATACACCTACAATCATCCTCTGAGATAGTGCAGAAACATAATATAATTAATATAGAACAGAATAGAAGAGAAATTGGGAGTTATTTCTCCTCACACAATTAATTCCTAATTCCTATGTTAACATGCAGATATTTAATTTGGGGAAAACTAACTACACTATCCTAAAGGAACCCACCTGAGAAACGAAGCTTTAGCACTGACATAAGGCTCAGCAACATCTACAATCATCTCTGCATCAACTCACATGAACCCCACAAGCTCTAAGATTGGGAATAGCCGAACAAGACTTCTGGTTGCTGCAGTAGTGCTGAGTTGTTCTTTGAAGTTTCTCAAACTCCAATCCTTTATCCAAATCCCACCAACTCACAAGTAACACAAAAGATGTATTAATGAATGTTTTGAGATCATGCTAAGGTTATAGGAAAGGAACGGTCCGCACTAAAACAGAAGAAATACTAGGAGGTTAGGAATAACTTACCAATGTTGAGATTGAGTTTCAGAAGCAAGAACAAGTGCTGCTGTTCAGACTCAACTCGCCAGGGCGAGTACCAGCTCGCTGGGGCGAGTCAACTCAGTAGCAACATTGCAGAATTTCCTGATAAGCTCGCCAGGGCGAGTTCCATGCGCCAGGGCGAGTCGGGACATAGCTGAGACGAAATTTTGTGATTCTGTATCAATTTCTCACTTCTCCATGATACCCAAGACTTCTAACCTCCTCCAAACTCATGGTTTTCGACAGAGCAACACACATGCACAGAGAATTATAAAAAGAGGGTTCAAATTGAATGTTTGAATCAAAAGAGGAATTTCATGAGGTTATTAAGGTTGAGTCTCTTACCTTAATTTTCTGAACAGCAAAGCTTAATCCAAACCGACGACAACTTACAGAGAGGGAAAGATTCACAACCTTGATGTGATGATGAAGAATTTGAAACTCATGAGATTGGTATATGAAAGGGGTTTACTAGATTCCTTGGCTTATGAGGGTTTCAGAATTGTGAATGCATGTTTCCTTTATTGAGAATTGAAGAGATTAGAGAGGGATTGTGTTGTTCTTGTGTGGAGGAAGAGAGGAGAGAAAATGAGTGTTTTTGCTCTACTGAGTTGTAAGATTTCAGTAATGGAAATGAAACAATGAATAGAGTTTGTTGTGGTTAAGCCCTTTTTATAACTCATAATTTCTTTATTTACCAATATGTCCTATTCTTACTAACAAATCCACTCACTAACTTCATCTTCCCCTATTGTCTAACAAATAGAGAATATACATCCGTTAAATTTTCCGAATTTCGACTCTAATTAATATTCTTTTATTAATTGAGGCTATGGTTGTTACAGTTTCTTTTAATATATGAGAAGTAAATATACTTTACTTTTAGTTTAATTTTATTTAGAATCAATTTTATACACTTTTTTTTGCGAGAATCAAATTTATACACTTAACTCACGCAAAGGTAAAGGGTTTCAAAAATTTGTCACATTGCTGCACTTGTTTATCTGATTGGTACCTTTACCAAATAACTTTTTTTTAATATATTTGCGTTATGACTATGTTTGGTAAACTAAATAAACTAGCTTTTAGCTTATAAGCTAAAAACTCTGTTTGGTAACAGTTTTAAAAAAAGAGATTATAGCTCATTTTACTAGCTTATAGCTTATTTTTTAAATGTTATTTCAAATAGCTTATGAGCTTATAGCTTATAGCTTATCATATTTTCTTCCAATTTTACCCCTATCATCTTACTTGAAAAAACTTAAATATTAATTAAACATATCTTTTTAATGTCATTTCATACTTATAAGCTAGTCCAACCGTTAATTTTACCAAACACTACAAATTCAATCAGCTAGCTTATTCGCTATAAGCTAACTTATCGGCTATCCGCTATTTTTTACCAAATAGAACATATGTGGACACAATTGTCTGCTACTCCTCCGGTCGTATTTATAATCGAAAAGACACTTTAAATTATGGTCATTATTATAGTAAGTATTATAAGTAAAAATTAATTACTTTTAAACTAATTAAAAATATTATTATTTAAAGGTTTAAAAAGTGCTAAAAGAAACTCTTTAGCATTTGCCAAATAATTAATAATACTATTATTCATAATATACTTTTATTTAATTCTAAGGTTTTCTAAAGCATTTATTCAACTTTTACTTTTCAAAAGAAATATGCGATTTTCAAGAAGGCCAATATATCCCAAAATATTTAGTACCAGGGAGTATTGTAGAATTGATTGACGAAGTAAATCGTCCCTTTATCCAAATCAAACCCACTCATCCGTCCGAACAACCAACCAAAAGAGCTTTAATCACTTCAACAAAGTTTCAGCTCAATTATTTCTCAAACTCATCTCAGTAAAGAAACCATAAGAGCTTTATTGCTTCAAAAACTATACAAAAGTTATTTGCACTTTGCCTTTCAGATCTCAGTTTTCATTTCAAAGGTTACGCGTTGATTCATTTGTTCTCATTCACTATAATTTGCAATTTGTGATTCAATTTTGTTTTAATATTGTTGTTTGTTTGCAGATCATTTTGCATTAGTCTTGTTGTAGAAAGCACCATCAATCAACACTCATCACTTGTCTTGTCGTTTCATAATCCAGGTAAGAGATCCATCAATGGCTCTTCACTCTTTTGCCCAGTTTTTATAGAATTTCAGAAAATCATTTTGTTAAAATTTTAATTTTAAAATGAGAATGGAATGTGAGTTTCTGAAACGTGAGTTCATTGGGAAGCTGCAACTTGAAGCTTCTACGGCAAACCATAATCAATTGGACAAAACTTACGCTTTAGCCTAGGTGTACTTTTGTTGTTCCACTTATAAAGAGGTAATTTTTTGTATTTTTTAATTTTAAAAATTAAAAAATAATTGTTTTTTAATTAAAAAAACTATCTTTGTAAGAGGAAAAGTAAAAACTGCACCTAAATAATTGTTGCATGTAAGTTTTGTCCTAATCAATTTAGGATTTTTTCTGTGCTATGGGTTAAGTGAGACACTGATTTAGGCAATGAGATGAGAAGAAAGGTAATTTAATTAAAATTTATTTATTACTTATATATACAGCTAGAATCTCTATTATATATACTAGCCGCCAAATTGAGACACGAAACGTGTCCATTTATGTGATCAATATTGTGTAAGTTATTTTTCAACATATACAAATATTTAAATAGAGTGAAGGGAAAAAATGACAATAAAAAAAATTCATGCGAAAGAGGATATTATCTTTATATACTGGTATAAACCATAGTAATAGATAATAGATAACAAATCATCTCTATTAATTTGGTGATTTTATTCATCAATTGTGCTAATAATTTGGAATTGTGGTTACTTTTCTTTTTGTAGTTTTTTTAAGGATAAAATAGGAATAATGAAAAAGTCATCCCAAAAATTTGTATCATTTTTATATACAGTAATATACAGTATTACGAGATTTCCACAAAGCTTTCTCAAGCATCTCTATTATTATATATATTACGAAATTTCCACGGAGCTTTCTCGTACATTATCAATAGTAATTGCAATGCTTATGTGACATTCAATTAGAGCTTCTTTTGCTTATGTGTCATTCAGAGTTTTTAGCTTAATGTATGTTGTTCGAATCCCACCGGCAACAATAATTGAATTTTTATAATATTTTAAGGAAAACTACCTTTCTTTTTGTAGAGAAAATTACCTCATAATTACTAACAAATGTATGTTGTTCAAATCTCATTGACTACAATAATTGAATTTTTATAATATTTATTTTTTTTGTAAAAACGTTTTCAAATATTATATTTTTTTGTTTTCTTTTTGTAGAAACTTTTTCAAATATTTTATTTTTTTTAAAACTCTCAATTTGTTTTTTGTCTGAAAACTCTCTCAAATATTATATATTATCTTTTTTTAAAAACTCCTTTTTTTTAGAAACTCTCAGAAATATTATATTTTTTTAATAAAATCTATAAAATATGATATATATATATATTACATTTTTATTTTTATTTTTAAAACAAAGGTATCATCCGTGCGCAAATGCAGAGACTAATCCCCTCGATTTAACTGATATCTATTTAAGGGATTAACATCTCCTAAGAAATTATTCTCCATATGCACCGGTCAGGATCGATCTGAAGACCAAATTGTTAAGGGGACCAAGTATTTACCACTTGTGCGACACTATCTTGATACATTTTTAATATTTTAATTTTGCAAAATGACATTTATATTTAGATTACTTTGAAACAAATTGAAATAAAAAAGTACACTATTTTTTTCATGGATAAGATCATTCGAAGAATTGAAGTCGTGAACCTAAAAAATAGCTTATGATATATCTGCAAACTTTTTTTACGTAAAATCATTTTAGTTTATTTTGAAGAAAAAATTATGTTCATTAGAGACAAAAACAAAATAGAAGATTTTGAAAGAAAAGAGAGAGAGAGACAGAGAGAGAACTCTCAGTGTTGGAGAATGAGAAACTGTTAGTACTTCTCACCTAGGGTTGTCAATGGATATTAATGGATGCGGGTAGTGTGATATCCGTATCCGGTCTGTCATACATATATGATATCCGTGTCTGCTCCATATATGTGCGAATATCCGCTAAGCGGGTAATCCACGAATATTGAAGTATCCGCATATATTAACATCTATCCATAGATGGTATTTTTTTATTAAAAAAAAGAACTAATTATTGAAAAAAATTAATTTTTTTTAAAATACAAAACATTAACACATAATATTTCTAAATTTTGCTCTCTATTTTTAATGAAAACACCAAATCAACAAACAAAAATCACCTCACTGAACTGCAAAAGAGTTAAACAAAGCTATATTTTATATAAAATAGTCAAACTGCAAAAGATAAAATATAAAAATACTAGAATTTATATTCATATTTTAACATAGGGAAAATTTATTCAAAATTTTATCTATCACGAAGAAACGTGATCCTCATGATGAAAAGTGTATGTAGATCATAGTGAGAACTAAGCATTAAAAAAAATAGAATTAACAACTATTTTTTGTTGATGAAGCTTCTATAGAATCATATAATGGAGACGAAAGACAGATAGAAATAGAGAGACAGAGAGAGAGATCTTTTAGTGGTGTAGAATAGAAAACGCGGAGCACTTTCCATCCGACTATTAAAAAGACACATTGACTACTTTAAATTTGAATTTCGACTAAGGGGGTTTTTCCATATTATGTGTCCATCGCACTTTCATTAAATTACATATGGCTGGTGAAATCTATGGAAAATCTAAAATAAATTAATATAATTTTGATTGTTAGTAATGTATGCTATTTTAAACTTTTCATAACATTCGTTCGAACTTTTTTAAGAACCTTAATTTATTAATGTGAGTGCATAGATTCACCCATATGTTTTCCCATTTGACACTCACGCGTGAAGATTGCTTCTTTGTGGTACAATGAAAAGAAAAATTTTGAGAACAGAAATAAGGTCAAAGTATGTTACTATTCATTTAAAAATTTGTATAAAATTTACAATTATTTTTTGTTGATGAAGTCTTATCGAGTCTTGTGTTAAAGATATATCGTATTTTATTTTCATACTCAAATAAATTAAAAGAAATCAATCTCATAGACAATTGAAAAAACGTAGATAACCTTCTAAATAATATAAAATGAAAAAAAGACATAGACAACATTCAAAAGAAGAATAACATATTGAAATAAATATTATTGAAAAAAATAAAAATTATCCCGTGTTTGACAGTGAATCTAATGTAAATTTTCTTTAAAGAGTCGGCACGATATGAAAAAAAAATAAAAATCATGGTATATTTTAATTTTATGGGTATGGTCCCAAAAAATCTTAAGGCCATGAAAATCAAAACATATTTTTCTTTGAGAATGAAGTTTATATTTGTTTTATATTTATAGGATCACTATATAGTTTCGGAGATGAGATAAGATAAAGAATCTCGCTTTAATCTGTAACATCATTAAACCTATATCATGTAAAACCTATCTCAATTTTACCCTAAAATCTTAAACCAAAATAATCAAATAATATATCAAAATAAACATATAACTAATATTTAAAAAGAAAATAATCCCGTGTATGGCACGGGCTAACATACTATACTAGTTTAATTTATATACACCGCAATGTAAAATTATTTTACACAAGCATCTAATAATATATCGACACATCATTTATGGTAATTTAAAATACACGACGTGTCACATTCATTAAATGATGTGGCAACGCGTTATTGGATGCACGTGTAAAAAAACTTTACACCAACAGTGTACAATAATTAAACTCATACAATTAAGTGACTACTTCTCTACCCTTTTATAATTGAGAGTATTTACCATTATGAGAACAAGTCACCCACATAAGGACATCTTCAATGCCCTCATTGGAGATGCCCTAAGTAGATTTGTATGTGATCCCTACAACTAAATTGTAACATACTTGTAGAGACCACATACAAATCTACTTATGTGGCTTATTATCATTGGTTGAAGGGTAAATACCCTCAAATTATAAAAGGGTAAATTAGAAAAAAAACCTTTGGTAAGCCTCATAAACTTTTCAATGAGAGAGAAAGTAGAGAGAGGTGGGAGAAAGTATGGTGAGGAAAATAGGCCTGGAGTGCATCAACGAAGGGGTTTTGTCAACAAACTAGATAATGAAACCACTTCCTTCTTCATCACGAACTTCCCGGAGGAGACGAAAGCGATGGAATTATGGTCGAAATTTGCTCGTTTTGGACGAGTAGGGGAGGTTTACATTCCAAACAAGCTCAACAAGCAAGGAAGAAGGTTTAGCTTCGTAAAGTTTCGGGAGGTTCAAAACGCTAAGGAACTGCTAGATCGCCTATCTGATATATGGATAGGTGCATTCAAATTGCGTATCAATCTCCCCAGATTCAGCAGAGAGGACAAACGGGTCGAACAAAAAGGTGATACCCCGGAAACAAGTACGGCGGCAGAAGCAAGGGTGCAAAAAGGACGATCGTTTAAGGAGGTGGTAACTGCAGGTAAGGGTATTGACAAGGCTCAGAAAGTGGATGTGGTATTAACCATGGTGGAAGCAGGAACGCTCAAGAGGTAGTGTGGGAGGTAGAGGTTGAGAAAGAAGCGATGGATAAACTAAAAGGAGCTTTTGTCGGTTTTCTTGCTGATTCAAAGGATCCACATACGATTCAACAAAACTTTGTCATGGATGGATATCAAAACATCAAGGTCTCTCCGTTAGGTCATTTGAAAGTGCTATTATATAGTGCGGTGGAAGGTGAGGTGAAAGGGTTAGTGGGAAGCGTAGGGTGGTGGTGTACATGGTTTGATAGGTTCGAAGAATGGAAACCAGACTTGGTGTCCAATCACAGATCAGTTTGGTTAAGATGTTATGGTGTTCCCCTTCATGCATGGGGGGATGCTCTTTTTCGGCCCATTGCTTTCAAACATGGGATTTTTGTGGAGGCTGATTCTATTATGAAGAATATGCAGAGGCTTGACTTGGCGAGGATTAAGATAGTTACAAATAAGCTTGTCTTCATTGATGCAACTATGTCTGTGAAGGTTCTTGGTAAGGTGTTTGTGATTAGGGTGTTAGAAGAAGGAGGGTGGTTTGAGGATGTTGTTACAAAAAACAGATGTGGCTGCGATGTTTGGCGAGACGGATTGTCGTCGAGAGGGTCTGTAGACGGTGGTTCAGCCATGGCGGTAGTGGAGGGATCAGTGGAGGGAGGGAGTGATGGTGACTGGTCAGATGAAGGACAGGTGCTGCTTGGGGTGGGGAGACAAATGGAGAGAAATGGACATGAAGAGATTTTGAGTAGGAATGTTGAACATAGCAACAGAGTGTCAGTCTTGGAGCCCAACTCTTTTGGAAATCCCTTGGGACTTGATCAAATTTTAGTCAACTCCTCTGTGGGAGACGTGCTAGCTGTTGGTGAGGGGGGGAAGGGTGAGTGTGACATATCAAAAACGGTTGAAGGATGTCAGGAGGCTTTGGTGGAAGGATGTGTGGAGAAAGTGATGGCTTGTCATGTTACTAAGTGTCTCGTCCTAGGAAACCAGCAAAGAGAAGGGGAGAAAAGTGATGTGGGGCCCTCACAAAAAGTTAGTGGTGATACCATTGGGCCTGTGACATGCAGCCCGTTGGTTTTAAGAACAAAAAATAGGGATATTCAATTGGTGAAGACATTTAGTAGTAGTGCTGGAGTAATCATGGGGGGTGCAAATAGCAAGCACGTGCTGGATATTCAGCAAGGAGTTGGGCCAGTTAATCTGGGCTTTGTACACGTTATTCCAATTGATGTCGGTGGAGAAGAAAGGGAGGGGCATGCAGAAGATCCAAATAAGTCTCCAATTTTGAATCCTCTCAAAAAAAGGAAAACGAAGAAGAGTATCAATCATTTCCATCCTTACAACAAGTGTCTAAATTTTCAAGATTATATCCAGAGAAAAGGTGCAGCGATGAGGAAGAAATCAAAAAAGCGTGGAGGTAGGAGGGTGTGTGTGGAGTCATCTTTAGAATCTGATCCTATCCAAAGCTCGGTAGGGGAAGACGCTATTTCTACAACTAGGAATCTTCAGGAGCAGCGCAATTGTGCTTCAGAAGGTATCGACTTGTTGGTTATGTTACCCAGACATGGAGATGTTGATGAGGTGGCACCAGTGGTTCTGTCTGTCAGCTCGGTTGCACTTATCCCACGAAGGGGTCAGGACTCAGGGGTTTTAGATTTGTTGGATGAAGGTTTGGTTGACTGTGATGACTCTCCAGCCGCTAGTAGATTACTGGTGGACAGGGAGACTAGTAACGCTCATCATATAATTGACATACAAGAGGATTTGGGCTTGGTTTTCCCAGGCCCTGAAGAAAATAAAATTAGAAGGTTGGTAGAGTTGGAGAATAGAGATCGTCGGGAGAAGCAAGATTGGGAGCAAAATCAAAGTTATCAATGATTTGTTGCTCATTCAATGTTAGAGGGTTGGGTAGTAGAGTGAAGAGGAGGAAAATTCGCGAGTTAGTGGCGACCGAGAAGCTCGACTTTTTGGCAATCCAAGAGACTAAGGTGGAATCTATTCCGGATAGTCTCGTGTTTGCTATTTGGGGGAATCAAGATTGTGGCTGGATTTATCTTCCATCGGTGGGCAATAGTGGAGGTCTTCTTTCAATTTGGAACAAGGTAAAAGCTTCTCTTATTTACTCTTTCATTGGGGAAGGCTTTGTGGGGGTGTGTTTGAAGGTGGACGGGAACCTGACTAGTTGTTTTATTGTTAATGTTTACGCTAAATGTAATCTTAATGCTAAGCGTAAACTTTGGAGCGATATTTTAATGTCTAAGAGGGGATTTGGAGTTGGTCTTTGGTGTGTGTTGGGTGACTTTAATGCTATTAGAGAAAGACATGAAAGAAGGAGGATTGGGGTGTTAGTAGATGGAGGCCGAACAACGGAGATGAAGGAATTTGATGAGTTTATTATTGGTTTGGATATGGTTGATATGCCATTAATTGGTAGACGGTTCACATGGTTCCACCCCAATGGAGGTACTATGAGTAGATTGGATAGAATCCTTCTATCCCAATCATGGTGTGATGCTTCGGGGGTACCGAATGTTTGGGTTTTGACCCGAGATGTAGCGGATCATTGCCCGCTTGTTCTAAGGTATAGCTCCGATGATTGGGGGCCTAAACCTTACCGATTCAACAATTTTTTGTTACGTGACAAACACTTCAAAGAGGTTGTTACTCATGAGTGGGAATCTCAACATATTGAGGGGTGGATGGGCTTTGTTCTAAAGGAAAGATTAAACGATTAAAAGGTGAGATCAAGGATTGGAGTCGGCTTAACTACGGAGCGGCGGATGTTAAAAAGAAAAAACTCATTGATGATATTAGGCTCTTGGATCTTAAAAGTGAATCCTTGGGTCTTGATGATGGAGAGGTGGAGGAGAGAAAGAAGTTGTTTGGGGAGCTATGGAAGACTCTTAAAAGCATTGACGCTTTGACATATCAACGGTCTAAATCCAAATGGTTGAAGGAGGGGGATACAAATTCCCGGTATTTCCATAATTGTATTAAGCTTCGAAATAGAAGAAATAAAGTGGTGGCGTTGAGAACTCAAGGGGGATGGGTGGAAGGGCCGAGTCAAGTAAGAGAGGCGGTGGTGTCCTATTTTCGAAATCATTTCGCTAGCGAGGATTGGGATCGTCCTACTTTGGATGGTATAGAGTTTCCGATTTTGTCTCAAATGAGGGTGGAGGAGTTGACGGCTATTTTTACTTTAGAGGAAATAAAAGAGGCGGTTCTTGACAGTGATGGGTCGAAGAGTCCGGGGCCGGACGGATTTAAATTTGCGTTTATTAAGGAATTTTGGGATTTGATGAAGACCGACATCCGGATTTTGTTTGACCAATTTCATGGTAATGCAAGTCTCCCAAAAGGTTTAGTATCTTACTTTCTAACCCTTATCCCTAAGGTGAACTCCCCTCAAGCCTTGGGTGATTTTAGGCCGATATCCCTTTTAGGATGCTTGTACAAATTGATTGCAAAAGTGCTTGCGACCCGTCTAGCGAAGGTGGTGGGTGAGTTGATTCCCAAAACACAATCGGCCTTTTTAAAGGGTAGACAACTTGTCGATGGGGTTGTGGTTGCTAATGAGGTGATTGATTTCGCAAAAAAATCCCGGAAAAATTGCCTAATTTTTAAAGTGGATTTTGAGAAGGCTTATGATTCGGTAGAATGGAGCTTTTTGGATTATATGTTGAATCGGTTTGGTTTTGGTATAAAATGGAGGGAGTGGAAGGAGACTTAAATTCCTAACCCGCCATTTCGCAATTTACATTTAGTGAATTTAAGTCTCCTTGCGAAATGGCGGTGGAGGTTGCTTATGGAGGAGGATGACTTATGGAAAAATGTAATTAAGACAAAGTATGGTGATGGTGCTCTTGGTACTGCAAGTTTGGATGTGGGGAGTTTTGGCAATTCGGTCTCATCTTGGTGGAGGGACGTGCAATTTGGATAGGGGTGTAGGTTGGTTCATCCAATTTGCGAGAAAGAAGTTGAGGTGTGGTCGGTCTATCAAGTTTTGGAAAGAGGTTTGGGTGGGAGACCAATCTTTAGAACTCCAATTTCCTAGACTTTTTGGAATTTCCGAACAACAAGACGAGATGGTGAATGGGATGGGGAGTTGGATAAATGGGCAGTGGAATTGGAGACTGATTTGGCGTCGTGAGTTTTTTGTGTGGGAGGATAATTTGAGGCAGGAATTGGATGATATGTTACAAACTGTGACAATTTCGGAGGAGGAGGACCATTGGGAATGGAGGCCAAACGGGGACGAGGGCTTTTCGGTTAAGTCCCTGTATCATTCTTTGGATTCTTTGCTTTTACCTCATACTGTGTTAACCCCGTTGGAGTCATTTGCTTTTGATAACATATGGAGAAGTGCTGTCCCTTCAAAGATTAGCGCTTTCGCATGGCAATTGCTTCTTGATCGCATTCCTACTAAAGTGAATCTTCGCCGTAGAGGGATCTTGCGTGAAGACGAGGAAATTTGTGCTGTTTGTGGTGTCCGGCCTGAAACTTCTTGTCATTTAATTTTGCATTGCAATTTTGCTGCTATAATATGGTATAAAATTTGCAGTTGGCTGGGTGTTGTAGTTGTGCTTCCGCAAGATGTTTCAAACTCTTACGGTCAATTGGTAGGAAGTGGAATGAATAAGAGATTGAGAAAAGGCTTTTCTATTGTCTGGCTCACTTTTGTTTGGGTCCTATGGAAGAATCGTAACGATCAAATTTTTAATAACGATATCAGGTCAGTGGACGATGTTGTGGATAAATTCAACGGGTTTCGTGGCGTTGGTATTTGAATAAATCGGCAAAGGATTCGTGTTTATTATACGAGTGGGTTTGGGACCCGGGAGAATGTATGATTAGGGGCTGATGGGTGGATCGTTTGCTGCTGTTCCTACTTTTGGTGGCCTGCGTTTTTATGTTGTTTTTGCTTCTGGTGTGCTGCATTTGTTTGTTATTGTTTGTTGGTTTTTTTGGTTCTAGCTGCTTGCTTTTTGTCTTGGCCCAGGCGTGTTTGTTCTCAGCCCTTGTGTGTTGGGAGCTTGGGTCTTTTTCTATGTTCTGTTGTGTTCTGTATCCTCCTAGCACTCCTTGTGCTTTGTTGTGTTTTCTAATAAATTGATTTGCAGTTCAAAAAAAAAAAAAAAAAAACCTTTGGTAATTAGACATTCAAAAGAAATTTGTATTCAAACTATCCAAACTCCTAAGAATCACTTTTATGTTAAAGTATCCAAACATAAATCAATTTAAATTCAAAATCACTTTTAACTAAAATGAATTATGTTAAATTTAATTCTATCAAACTGGATTCTTGTTGCTGCAAAACTAAACACATACTGAATATAGTACCGTACTTTTCATACTTGAAGGGATAAAATTCCATTTTTTTTGTCTGTCAATTTTGATTTTTTATGGGAGTTTTTGGTTGGTTACACATGAGAGTAATGAAATTCAATATGCACAAATCAACATGTACTGTTGAATTTTGGCCGATCTTTGTATTTTGGTTGGTTACATTTATTTAGTTTTAAATTTTAATCAATGTGTACTTCTTTTTCATATTTGCAATTTTTCATTAAAGATGTGTTAAATGTCCTCACATTTGCAAATGTTTCCCTTGTTTCTTTTTCACTCATCCAAAAATAGTCTCTTTTACTTTTAATTTCAGATTGACTCAAGCACAAGGAAGAGGAGCAGAAAAGAGAACCAATGGAAATTCTAACTTCTCTTGTTGGAAAACTCGTAGATTATACTGTAGCGCCTATTGGACGTCAAGCAAGTTACTTGATATTCTACAAAGGCAATTTTAAGATGTTAGCGGATCATGTCAAAGACCTCCAGGCTGCAAAAGAAAGATTGCTTCATTCGGTTGAAGAAGAAAGTGGAAATGGTAAAGAAATCGAAAGAGATGTGGTGAACTGGTTGGAGAAAGTGGACGAGCTGATTGAAACAGCAAATCAGCTTCAACAAGATCCTCGTCGTGCCAATGTCAGGTGCTCAACATGGGGGTTCCCCAATTTGATTTTGCGTCATCAACTAAGTAGGAAAGCCAAAAAAATTGCAAATGATGTTGTCCAAGTTCAAGGCAAAGGGACGTTTGATCGAGTTGGTTACCTTCCAACCCTAGATGGAGTAGCTTCCTCTTCCTCAATAAGAGGTGGTGAAATGTATGAGACAAGGGAGTCACTTAAGGAGAAAATTGTGAAGGCTTTATCAAACCCCAATTCACGCAACATTGGGATTTATGGTTTGGGTGGTGTGGGTAAGACCACTTTGGTGGAAGAAGTTAAACAAATAGCAAAGCAACTTAAATTGTTCGATAAAGTGGTTATGACACATGTATCTCAAAATCCAGACTTTAAAACCATTCAAGGGGAGATTGCAGATTTGTTGAGTTTGCGTTTCGACGAGGAGACAATTTTTGGAAGAGCAAATCGCCTGAGACAAAGAATCAAGATGGAGAAAAGTATCCTTGTCATTCTAGACAATATATGGAGCATGCTTGATTTGAAGAAAGTGGGAATCCCAATTGGTAATGAACATAATGGTTGCAAATTATTGATGACAAGTAGAAATCAAGATGTATTGCTGCAAATGGATGTTCCAATGGATTTGACTTTCAAACTTGAACTTATGAGTGAAAACGAGACATGGAAGTTGTTTCAATTTATGGCTGGAGATGTGGTTAAAGATAGAAATTTGAATGATGTAGCAATTCAAGTTGCCCAAAAATGTGAAGGTTTGCCTCTTAGGGTAGTGACGGTGGCACGTGCAATGAGAAATAAGAGAGACATCCAATCCTGGAAAGATGCATTAAGGAAATTACAATGTAATGATCATACAGAGATGGACGCGTTAACTTATTCTGCTTTGGAATTGAGTTACAACTCGTTGGAAAGTGATGAAATGAGGGATCTATTCTTGCTTTTTGCATTAATGGAAGGTAACAATGCATACTACTTTCTGAAAGTTGCAATGGGTTTGAACATATTAAAGCATGTTAATACCATCGATGAGGCAAGAAACAAACTTTACACAATAATCAGATCCTTGGAGGTGACTTGTCTTCTGCTTGATGTTAAAAAAGTTGGGAATATCAGAATGCATGATTTTGTTCGTGATTTTGCTACCTCCATAGCACGTAGGGACAAACATGTATTGCTAAGAAAACAATCAGATGAGGAATGGCCATCCAATGATTTTTTAAATAGGTGCATGCAGATTGTTCTACCATTGGGTCATATCCACGATCTTCCTCAAACGATTGGTTGTCCAAACATTAAGTTGTTCTATTTGGCTTGTGTGAACCTATCTTTAAAGATCCCTGATACTTTTTTTGAGGGAATGGCCAGCCTTAGAGTGCTAGATTTAACACATCTGAACTTGTCTTCATTACCCACCTCATTTCAGTTCCTAACCGACCTTAAAGCATTGTGTTTGGATTTCTGCATTTTGGAAAATGTGGATGCAATAGAAGGTTTGAAAAATTTACAAATTCTTAGCCTCGCATATTCTTCAATGATCAAGTTCCCAAGTGAAATAGGGAAATTGACTCAATTGAGAATGCTTGATTTGAGCAACTCAGGAATTGAAGTACTCCCATCCAACATCATATCAAATTTGATTAACTTGGAGGAGTTGTACATGGGCAATACCTCTATTAATTGGGAAGATGTGAATTCAACTGTTCAAAATGGAAATGCTAGCATTGCCGAGCTTCAGAAACTACCCAAGTTGACTGCTCTAGAATTACAAATTCGAGAGACTTGGATGTTGCCAAGGGACATGCAATTGATGTTTGAGAAGCTGAATTTTTTTAAAATTGCTATCGGAGATGTATGGGAATGGGAAGACATTGAGGATGAAACCTTAAAAACATTGATGCTCAAACTTGGTACCAACATACATTTAGAGCACGGAATTAAAGCATTGATTAAAGGTGTTGAGAATTTGTACTTGGATGATGTTGATGGAATTCAAAATGTGCTTTATCAACTAAATGGGGAAGGATTTCCATTGCTGAAACATCTCCACGTACAAAATAATGCAAACTTGAAGCACATTGTTGACTCTAAAGAGCAGGTGTCCTTTCCCATCTTGGAAACACTAGTACTTCACAGTCTTAAAAACTTGGAGCATATATGTCATGGTCCACTTTCAATTACTTCTTTTGGAAGTCTTAGTGTTATCAAAGTCAAAAATTGTGTCCAATTAAAGTATCTTTTCTCCTATACATTGGTTAAAAAACTTTCCCACCTTTCAGAAATTGAAGTCTTCCACTGCAATTCTATGACGAAGATTGTGCTCAAAGACAACAATTCAAGTGCAAATAATGATATAGATAATGAAAAAATTGATTTTCTTCTATTGCGTTCTTTGACTTTAGAACATTTGGAGACAATGGATGATTTCTTCTCTTATCATTCTCCGAATTCCCGAAGCAAGCAAGAATATCATGGTTTAGAGCCTGATGTTTCTGCCCCATTTTTCAATGCTCAGGTATGTTATGTTTTTTAAGTTTCTTTAGATACAAATGTTATAAATTCAATTTTGTGATGTGTACAAACAGATTAATTAATGGATAAATTAGCATGTTACTCATTATTCAAGCTAGCAACAACAGGCTTTCTAAGAATTGTCATTTCTGCAAATCATCGAATACACGGTTCCTTGATGTTCCTCATTTCGAAAAAACTATTATTAGTAAAGAAGTTGAGTTCAATTTTATAACATAACACTAATTATTAATATTTTCTGTTGAAAAAACTATAATATTTTATTTATTTTTCTATATAATAGTTGTGATAATAAAAATGATTCTTTATAAATAACTAGAAAGATTGACATGAATTAATTTTCAGATTCAGTAAAAAATTGGAACCCTCAAATTATAAATAACTATTTGAACCCTGCAACTTTCTCTCTCTGGTTTTGTAATAAATGTATACAATTTGTTTTTACTTAGGTTGCATTTCCTAAATTGGATACCCTCAAATTGAGCTCATTCCTCAATTTGAATAAAATTTGGGATGACAATTATGATTCTATGGACAACTTGACTAGCTTGATTGTGGATAATTGTGGCGGGTTGAAGTACTTATTCTCATCTACTGTGGTTGAAAGTTTTAAGAACCTAAAACACCTTGAAATAAGTAATTGTGCTTTGATGGAGGAGATTATAGCTAAAGAAGAGGGAAGAGGTGCATCAGAGGAAGAGGTATGGCGATTCTACCATTAATTAATTTAAACTTCCATTTAAAAAATCATTTCTAATGCTACTGCATAATTTATGAATGTGTAGGTTCATTTTGGCAAATTAGAGAAAATCATATTGAAGGATATGGACAACTTGAAGACAATATGGCACCGCCAATTTGAAACATTGAAGAAGTTGCAAGTGAACAGTTGCAATAAAATTGTGGTGGTTTTGCCCTCTTCAATGCAAAAAACATATAATAAGCTAGAGATGTTGGAGGTTACAAATTGTGGTTTAGTGGAAGAAATATTTGAATTGAGCTTCAATGGAAGTAACAGTGTAGAAGATACAACACATTTGACAGAAGTTACTATAGATGGATTGCCAAAGCTGAAAAAGATATGGAGTAGGGATCCACATGGAATTCTTAGTTTTCAAAATCTAATAAATATAAAAGTAAAAAGTTGTGAGAGTTTGGAGTATCTATTACCACTTTCCGTAGCCACTCATTGCTCACATCTCAAGGAACTTGATATAAAACAATGTGGAAAGATGAAGGAAATTGTTGCAGAGGAGAAAGAATCTAGCAATGTGAATGCAGCTCCCATATTTGAGTTTAATCAACTGTGTTCTTTATTGCTTTGGAACTTACATAGACTCAAGGGTTTCTCTGCTAAAAAACATACCCTAGCATGTCCATATTTGAAGATAATTGATGTTGTCAATTGTCCAAACTTGAGTTTGTACAGAACTCTATCTACAAGAAGAAGATCCAATACTGAAGATGACAAACACTCTGTTTCAACGCAACAACCACTTTTCATTGTTGAACAGGTATGCATATCATATAAATTTACATTAAAACAACTTGTGTAGGAATTTGCGTTATTCCCTCCGCCAAAATTTAGTGTGTAGGTGTATCAAAAGTACTAAAATACATGAATGGTTCATGGACCAAAACGTCTTGGAAAACCACGAACCAGGTTCCTCCGAAGTCGGTTAATCTTGAATTCACGCATTTGAGAAATTCGTAGTTGTTAGATCAAGATTTGAAGGCTCAAATTCAAGTTCGGTTGTTAGATCAAGATTCGTAGTTGTTAGTTTAATAGAGTATATCAGGGACCTTTTTAAGATTATCATAATGTCATTGACCTATTTGATAGTATCATACAAAGTTAGGGACTAATTTTATGATTTACTCGATTTAAAATTAATAACCGTACATCAGCCAATTTTCACAAATGAATTGAACGGTGTAAAACATTATTATACCTAGAATTTTGTTGTTAAAACTTGAAATTCATATTTACTATTCGATACTTCAAAAAAATTAGTAATTTTAGAAAAATAAGTAAAATAAAAATAGGTACACACATGGTTTAAGAGTGAACCTTTACTCTCTTTTTTTTAGTAAAAAAATGTCAAATAGATATAATATTATATTAAAACTCATCGAAAATTATATGGTTTACCTTTCAAACAAGTCCATGTTAAATGTCCCCGGTGATGAATTGAGAGAAAAATATTTGCAACAATTTATGTCAACATTTATATCTTAAAATAGTTTACTTTATAGTCAGATATATACATTTGATATTTAATAGCAATATTTTTTTTTTTTTTTGGTTAAAGATATTTAATAGTAATATCTATATACGTATCTATGGGAGTTGAGACAAAATTGAAAAAAGTACGGAGGTAATTATGAGAAAAGTATAAAATACAATTTGGGTCAATAGTAGTTATTTTCTGAGTCAATATTAATTGTTTAATTTTTGTCAATTGCTCTTTAATGTGTTTTAGGTGATTCCAAATTTAGAGAAGTTGAGAATATGTCATAAGGAAGCTAACGTGATAATGCAAGCCCAAAACTCAAATGGCCTATTCACAAAAATGACAATTCTTGGTTTGTCTGGTTATAAGGATGAAGATACATTTCCTTATTGGTTTCTTCAAAATGTGTGTGGTCTTGAAAAACTAGTTATTGAACATAGTTGCTTCAAGAAGATATTTCAAGATGAAGGAAAGATGAGTGAGAAGACCCACACACAAATCAAATGGTTGACATTGAGTGATTTACCTAACCTTGAACATATATGTGAGGATGGATTTCGAATTGACCCAGTTCTTGAGTTCCTTGAACACTTATTGGTTGACAGTTGTCCTAGTCTGATAAATTTGCTGCCTTCCTCAGTCACCTTTACTCATTTGGTATATTTAGAGATAAAAGATTGCAATGGGCTAACAAAATTAATTACATCTTCTACCGCACAAAGTTTGATCAACCTCACAACACTAAAGATAGAAGCCTGTAATTCACTTGAAGAGATAATTCTTGGAGAGGAAAATGTTCACATTACATTTATTAGTTTAGAAATATTGATTTTGGTATCTTTGCCTAGCCTCAACCAATTTTGCTCTAGTAAGTGCTTCTTCAAATTTCCATTGTTAGAGGTAGTAATTGTAAGAGAATGTCCTCGCATGAAGGTTTTTTCTGAAGGATACACAAGTACACCAGATCTTCGGAAAGTTGAAATTGCAGAAAATGATGAAGAATGGTTTTGGAAAGGAAACCTAAATGATACAATAAACAACATGTTTGAAGATAAGGTATGCACTTTTGTTTTATATTTCGATACATGATATATACTAAATTTTTAAGGGTTTTGTTAATATGAACTTACAAAAACGGAAGAGTTAAAGGTAAATTTCTACCATTTTTAGTCAAAAGGGAGATTTTGTCTAAAATGGTGAAGGTCAACATTTAAGGGATAATAACTGAAAAATTAAATTAAATGTAAGAGACTAATAAGCAATTTAGTCAAAAATAAATAAATATACACGGTTTAAAAGATAATAATTTTAATTTGTCTCTTAACGTACAATTGATACATTGATTTGATTGATCAGGTTGCATTTGGTAAATTCAAATATTTGGCCTTATCAGACTACCCTGAGATGAAGGATTTGTGGTATGGTCAACTTGATCATCAAAATGTATTTTGCAATTTGAAACATCTAGTGGTGAACAAATGTGATTTTTTATCACATGTACTTTTTCCATCAAATGTAATGCAAGTGCTATATGGATTGGAAGAACTAGAAGTAAGAGATTGTGATTCATTAGAAGCAGTATTTGATGTGAAAGGTGTGAAGTCTGCAGAAGAAATATTGATAAAAAAAAGCACTCAACTGAAAAAATTGACTTTGTCTAGTTTACCAAATTTGAAGCACATATGGAATGAGGATCCTCATGATATTATAAACTTTGGAAACTTAAGCACGGTGAATGTTTCTGAGTGTCAAAGTTTGTTATATATATTTCCATTGTCATTGTGTGAAGATCTTGGACATCTTGAAATGCTTGATATAGAGTCTTGCGAAGTTGAGGAAATTGTTGCAATGGAAGAAGGACGAATAAAAACCAATTTTAATTTTCCCCAATTGAAAAGTATGCAACTGTATCGTTTGAAAAATCTTAAGAGTTTCTATCAAGGAAAGCATATTTTAGAGTGCCCTTCATTGAAGACTTTGAATGTATATCGTTGTGAAGCATTAAGAATGTTTTCCTTCTGCGAAGCTCTGTTTCAACAAGCTCTGTTTTCTATTGACAAGGTAAATTAATCTCGCAACATACCTTGATTTTCTTTATTTGTCCATCTTTGTCGTATTTATTTTCTTTTTGGATTTTCAGTTATGCTCTAACTTGGAGGAATTGGCAATAAATGGCACGGATGTGGTGGGGATATTGAATCAAGGGAAAAATATCTTTCATAAAGTTGAATGGCTTCGTTTGCAATGCTTCGCTGAAAATCCAACTATTTTTTTGAATGATTATTTTCACACAATTTTTCCTAATCTTAAAAAGGTTCAATTGCGTAATAGTTCTTTTGAAACATTGTTCCCCACTACTGGTTTTCTTAGTATGCAAATTTCAAAGCAAATAAAAACTTTGCAGCTTTTTGAATTGGAAATGCTCAAGTACATCTGGCAAGAAGACTTTCCATTGGACCATCCTTTGTTACAAGATCTTCATCAATTATATGTATGGGATTGTCCTAGTTTGATAAGCTTGGCACCAATGTCGACATCTTTCACAAATTTAACCCATTTGGTAGTAGTCAATTGCAAAGAGCTGAATTATTTGATAACATCTTCAACAGCTAAAAGCTTAATTCAACTCAAAACATTAAATATATCAAATTGTGAGAAGATGTTGCATGTTGTGAAGATTGATGATGAAAATGCAGAGGAAGAAATCATATTTGAAAACTTGGATTACATGGAATTCACTTCTATGTCAAGTTTGGGAAGCTTCTGCAATGGGAGTCAAACATTCATATTCCCATCTTTGCTAACTCTCATTGTTAAAGAATGCCCTCAAATGGAGATATTCTCATCAGGAGTCACAGTAGCACCATGTCTGTCAGAAATTGAAGTGGGAGAAGAAACAATTCGATGGAAAGGTGACATTAACACAACTATTCAACATTTATTCCAAGAAAAGGTACACAATTTCATCGTTAATTATGAAAGTTTATTTGCCTATTCTTATTATTACCGAGGCTCACAATATTAATTTAGTGCATGATTGGACATTGACTTTTAAATATGCTATTATTTGCATAGTTTATAAAAAAAAAAACAACTTATAAAATATAACTTTTGCTAATTAGAACTTATAAACTAATATAAAAACTTACAATTAGGAGGAGGAGGAGGAAGAAAGAAGAAGAAGAAGAATAAGAAGAAGAAGAAGAAGAAGAAGAAGAAGAAGAAGAAGAAGTGAGATCATCATATCCTCACATATGCAAGGTACACATCAAGAAATTCTTCTCTTTTAAACATTTGAATGTAAAATGTTTTGTTTATTTTAGTTCCTGTAAAATTAAGTTCTATTAAAATTATTTTAGTCCTATTGTGTACACTAACATCTTAAAACGAATATTAAAGTAGCAAGTAATACAATAGAAGGGCAAAACTATATTGATTTGATCTCATACTTAGCAATTTAGAGGTGCATAAATTTCTCTATAGTCACCCCATACTTTTGTGTTCTTTAAAATTGATTTGATCTCCTCATTTATAGCTTGTCTAAGCCTTTTATCTTTTATAAATTCATCATAAATTGATTATTCATAAATGTTATACCTACCATTCCTTTTATGCTTAGTGTTGTATGGTGAAACTAATAAAGTGGATCAAAATAGTCATCGTGATGAGACTCTTGCATTCGAAGTTATCTAAATCTGCATGATGTAATTGATTCGTGTTGTATAATTATATTTCCGTGCATTGTTTTATGCTTTTTTGTTGATGTTAATTGTGCGAGCAGATGATGAGCTAGGAGGTCAAGATGGTATTGACGTCGCAAACCATGAGGAGTGACCAGCACGCCATAGTAGCAATGATATAGTTTTCCTTAAGCATTTTATGTTGTTATTGTTTTTCTTGTTTGGTTGTTATTTTGGTTTTTAGGGTCCACACTGAGATTATAAGACTTTGGTGTTAGATTCTATTTTGGTTGATTTATTTTTATTTCAACAATTTGTTAGTGATTTTTTTTTTGGATTGTTATTATTGCTCTGCACTCTTTTTTCCTTCACTAGGTTTTATCCCATTGGGTTTTACTAGTAAGGTTTTTAATGAGGCGGAAACAATTCATGTTCATTATCTTAGATTTTGGTCTAATCCTCCCAAGTTTGTATCTTCTTTGTTTTTTGTATTATCCAATAAAATTTATAAGGTGCTGCAATTTATTTGTTATAGGCTTGGGATGTCTACATAATTGGAATCTCTTACCTATAATGTGATGAATTGACCGTGTAAAATAGTTTTACACAATTATTTAATAAAAAACTATCAATTTTTCATTTCATATCAAGAAAGTACACTTAATTTAAACATCTTACCTTTCAGTGCAAAAACCTCAAATTTCTCAACCATAATCTGTCATCTCACAAATATTAAAAATCACAGTCAAACCGTATTTCTAGAAATTTTTCTCCACATGTATATAACACAAGAATAATGTTCTTTTGTTTATATCTGTTTCTCATTTCTCTTTTCCATGTTCCAATTCCATTTGCATCCCAATTATACACATTTAACATCTTACAATCTAAAATCTCACTTGGTGAAATCATTCTCAATCATCTCCTGAACCTCATTTATTACGAAATATGATTTATTCCCACCAATGACTTCAGCTTGTTTCTTGCTGTCTTTCCATAGCTGCAAAGGAAACATTTAAATCACAGCGCGGCCAAAGAAGAATACATCAAACTTATCAAATAAAACACAATGGTGGTGCTTACTTGTATGATTGGCATTTTCTGCAATGATGATTGAGAGAGCCACAACATGCAATACATTGACGAAGAAATATAATAAGGGAAATGAAATGTCCGAGTACAACAATCAGAAATTCAGATTGATATGAAATTTGAGAAAAATGGTTTCACATAAACATCAAGTAGTTGAAGCCAAATAATTCAGATGTCTATTTCTTCAACTGGATAGAATTGACTATATTGATCAAATGATACCAGCATATGCTCGTCAAACACCGATTGTTTAGAAAGTTTATTTTTATTAATTTTCCTATGGTTATTCCTAATCTTCATCTACCTCTCTTTATTGAATTATGCTCCAGTCAATCAACTCTTCTTACTGCTGCGGCCTCTAATGGTTTTCTCCAATCATACAAAATTTAACAGATACCATAACAATTTTCAGCAGGCACAACAATTTTAAAAGATCCAGAACGAGCTTCAAAATCATGGGATGTGAAAATATAACAATTTATCGGTGCCACATATAATACCAACCTTCCGCGCGCCCCGCGCAAGCTAAAGGGTTTCAACCTCTTTTAACCACTTTTTGGCCATGCTTTCCCTCCTTTTTGACCTTGACTTGTGGATCAAGTAATCGCTTAAAACCTTCATTTTTCATTACTTGTAACTTACTTTTATTTGCAAAAACCACTAAAACTACTTGAAACAATCCTTGAATTAGAGGAATGATGAGATATCATCAAATGCAAAAAAACATATAATAAGCTAGAGATGTTAGAGGTTACAAATTGTGGTTTAGTGGAAGAAATATTTGAATTGAGCTTCAATGGAAGTAGCAGTGTAGAAGATACAACACATTTGAAAGAAGTTACTATAGATTGAGAGATAACTCTTTCAATTATGAGCGAAAAATACAAAAGTGAGAGAGAGAAAAAGTTGAACATGGACTTTTGCAGGCATTTGTCCGATTTGCTACTATCGACGTTTCCTGAGCCTAGCAGGACTGAGCATGATCGCTGCGGTAAGAAATCAGCAGTACCATTGCTGAAATATAAGCAAGGTTGTAAAATTCCTATCATCTTTATTTATCTCTTATTTTTCTAATGATCTTGTCTGACAACATGTTACTTGAGGACAAGCAACAGTTTAAGTTTGAGGTTGTGTTGACAGGAATTTCTATGATATTTTTAGTAGTATTATTAGTAGTAAAATGACCAAGACAGACCTAAATACGAAGGAAAACCTACAAAAGCATAAAAAAGCACTAAGACAAGGTCCAAAATGCAAAAAGGCAAGAAAAAACCCGAAAGTGAAGAAATTGAGCTTTTCATCGCACCATGATGTCTTCCATCGTGCCACGATGGAAGCTGCTTGTTCGCAAAGAAAACAGAAGAAATAAATCTGCAAAATATTTGTTTATCGCAGCACGATGGAGTAACTTGGCGCCCAAGCTGATGAAATACACAGGATCAGTTATAAAATTGAACTGAATCTTCATATCGTACTGCGATGGAGCCATCGCAGCACGATGCCTTGCTGAGGCCCATTACGAAAACTATAAATAGAGTCTCATATTCATTGTTTTATTCATTCATAAATAGTATAACACTCTCTACTCTAAGGAGAGGTTCAGAGGAGCTCTATTGGACATAGTTTTCTCCCCTTACGGGAAAACTAACTCAACAAGGTATGTTTTCTTTAGGCTTTTGTATTTAGGTTATAATTTCTTTATTGTAATTCAAATATGTAGTCTTTTGTTTAGATGCCTTAGGTTGTGGTGGAGAAGATGAACTCCCTATGAATATTTGGAGTCTGTGATTAAGTCTAAGTTATAATAAATGTTATTTAGTATTATGTCTGTTATTTAATTTCTTGCACTTTAATAACGTTTCTCGTAATCTGGCCGGATAAGCGGGAGCACCCATAGAATTGATATTAGGTCTTAACTTAATATGGTCCGGAATTAGTAGTAAATAATGCTAGGTGTATAGAGACGATAACATCCTGAACTAGTCGTGAATGAGCGGTTAGAGGAGGAATCATGAACTAGGTGTGAGTTGAGCACTTAGAAGATGAACAACCCGGTACTATGATCTAGAGGTTAATTGGTGAAGATTATAATGCATGTATATAAACAACTCACTTAGTAATTAGGGTATGTGACACATTGAAGTTAGACTTTCGTAGGTACCTTAGTTATTGACGTAGGGAAACTTTAATATACATAGTGTAATAGTAAGGTATTACTACAACAAAGAAAAGTCACCGCCGAATAATAATCTGAGTAGCTATGTTATAAACCGGTCATGCCAAATATGAAGAAGGGATGAAATCCAACCACCATACATATCCTCTATGTTTCTGAATCTATAATATTTATTATATTTATGTCTTTATTTATGCAAGCATATCACTGCTTTTATAAAACCTTTTTCCAAAACCCAAAGCGAATGCAAATACACAAACTTAAATAACGCTAGTGAAGCTGCGGCACGATCCCTGTGGATACGAACTCATTCTAGACACCTAGAGTGCAAATTATTACTCGATGAGAGACTGGTGCACTTGCCAGAATGCAGTCAGTATGTCAAGTGTTTGTTAACTTTCATTCTTATTATCTTTGTAAGTTTGAGAAGTCTTTTGTTTTTATAACTTGAGCATTTGTGAAGTCTCTTGTTCTTTGTAACTTGCGCATTTGTGAAGTCTCTGGCTAGTGTGTCTGAGCATTTGTAATCTGTAAGATTATAGTGAAATCTCTTGGAAGTGCAAGGGAACAGGACTACTCTCGGTTTGTGAGAGGAACCAATATAAAATTGCTTGTGTCTCTTCTCTCCCTTTCTCTCTTTATTTCTTGATTGTGTTTAATCCGTTGCAAATTCTCTTTTAGAACTCAGAAAAAGTTTTAATTCTAAACACACAATTCAATTCCTCTTTCTTGTGTTTTTCCACACCTTCAAAATTGATGTATAATAATTGATGTATAATGGCTAATAAATTAAATCAGTATATATTATCATAAATTTTCATTTAGTGTATCAATTAAATAAGTACGCGCTTCCCAACAATAAGAAATTAAACACCTTTCCTTTTTTTTTATCTTAGTTGAAGTGGTAATCCACTGTAAATTTAATTCACATAACTGTGAGATCACATGTCACGACGTCCAGCCTAACAATTTCGGCATATTTTGTCAGTTAAGCTAGAACTTATGGGACAAACACATTTCATTTTTCACATTACACTAAATAAATTTTCATTAGAACCTTCCACTATTTAATTCAATTTCAAATATTCGAAATATACAATTTCAAAATAAATTAAGAAGAAAAAAAAAATTAAAAAAAGATGTTTTACATATCTCAAAAACTTATTTTTCTTCCGCAAATCTCTTACATTCATACAACTTTTTTTCTTGCAAATTTTGATCATGTCTCACGATATATTTGAAATCAATCTTGCCCTTCATTGTTTGAGAGGTACAATTCTCTCATAGGTTTTTCTTTTATATTTTTGTATTATTTTTCATTTAGTAATTGTTTTCTTTATGACATAATATATAGGTCCTTTGGATCAAAATTCCATTACTGATCAAGACATGCTGGAACTGATAAAGTTTGTTGTGGTGTCATGTTGGGTCTCAATGAGCCAGGTGGATGGAAGGCTCTCTTGTTGTTTTGTCTTATCCGTGGTTGATCATTAATGTCTCTCTCTTTAGGGATTTTCTTCTTCTCGTGGTGGTGATTTTGAGATACTTTAGTTTTAGTGGTGGTGTGCCTCCTTTTTCTTTGTATTTTTATTTGCCTTTCAATTTTACCTTAGAGTTTGTTAGGTATCGGTGGAGTGTACTTTCGGTACCTCTTTTTTTCTTCTAAACTTTCTCTTTTACTTTGTTCGTTTTTATATTTATATATATATATATAATATATTTGAGTTCAAAAATAAAAAACTGATCAAGACAAGTACATCAATGATTTACGAAATAAACATCGAACTTATTATGTGGAGTATGATGTTCATGAGGTGAGTTTAATGTTTAGCTATTATCTCATTCGTTGTATAAAATATTTTTTGAATTTTATATTTGTGATTCTAATTTTTTTTCTTCCCGTTTTAGGGTGTTGTTAAGTTTCCTAAAATGTTTACTGCTGATTTTGGCAACTAAATCAATCGCTATGGGAACTTGATTGATCCAAAAGGAAACCAGTTTGAAGTTTTAGCGAAGAGGATAATAACAACACATTTTTAACACATGATTGGTTTGCAATATATGATTTCTATGGAATTCGAATTGGTGCATGAGTTTTACTATTATACATTGGAATCGGTCAATTTGAAATAATTTTGAACTATCAATTTGATCATTGGATAAGTCCTCTTAGGGTGACCCACCAATGAAATTTACTTTAGATAAAATAAGATTTTAATTTGGATTTGAATATCCCTAGTTTATTGTACACAGTCTAATTTGTTTATTACATATCGAGAGAAGATATTTATTTTATAACAATCAATAAGAAGAGATATTTTTTTATAAAAGAGATATAAATTTATCCTGGGTTGCCCACTAGGAAGTATTTTTGTCACAACAAACCTTTTGTTTATAGCGGCACATTGTTTATGTAAAAGGTTATGCATTGAATTTTATTAAAAAACAAGCAAGTGTTACTTCATTGAACAAGTTTATATTTTTCTTTAGTCAATGAACTAATTCTATGCTTGATTTATTATGGTTTGGTTTATGTTTATTCGGGTGAGCAAAAATATCGTAACCGACCGAACCCATTCTAATCGAGGTTAAGTTGGGTATATCGTGCGGGTTTATACGGGTTGTCGGGTCTACGGATGATAAATAATGTGTACAAATGGTTAAATACGGTCGAGTTCGGTTTTAAAAATTTAAATATGTCATTAACCGAACCCGACCGAGGTTGTAAAATCATGAGTCTTTTTCCGTCTTATCGTATGTATTGAAGTTGCATTTCTTTTATTAAAAAAATACATTACAAGTTATTTACACACAAAACTCAAGCCAGATTGTATTATTGCAAAGTTAAATTATATATTTGTCATATTGTTGATCTAATATTTAGATGGTATTCACTAACAAGTTATTTTATTACGGTATTCTATATGTGTATGTCTTTTTTTTTATCAATGTGCTAATCCGAATAAACCGAACCGACTAACCCGTAACCCATTTAAACCGACACCCGATCAAACCGAACTTAAAATGGTCGGTGATGGACCAAAATTTTATAATCTCGGTTTTTTCCGGATGAACCATTTTAGGCCCGAATTCAACCGAATCCGTCCGATGTTCATCCCTAGTTGGTATCATATTCATATGTGTATTTTGATTTCGTCAATTATAATGTGTATGATGATGCTATTGAAACCAATAATAGGGGAAAGAGAAACCTAAAAATATTATAAGAGGACACTAGTTGCGAATTATTTTAATTAAAAAACGTTTATTGCAATTAAAAAATTTGTGTAGACTTTTTATTTTGAATTAATTAGTAGAGTAGTCGTAGACTTGTTTAGGGAAGTAAATAAAATATGGGAAACTTGTTTCTATTTTTTTTTTTTCAATTTGGATAGACAATTGCATTATATATGTATTATATATTGATTTTTCATATTTATCCTTAGTAATGAGATCCACTCACAAAAAATAATTAAATTTATTAAAAAAAAATGTAAAAAAAATAAATGTAATTTTGGAAAAATAAAATAATCAATTTCATTGATAATTGCAAAAATGTCTTATAAAAAGGAACAAATTTTTGTCAAATTAGATTTTATACAAAGGAACGGAAGGAGTATTAATAATTAAGACTTGAGTGGGGAAGTAAATATACGAAGGAAAATGTTAACTAGTGCACTGGTTAAACAACTAAATATGATAACTAAATATTGAAACTTGTGTAATTTATTTTTTAAAAATATGAATAATTTTTTTTTCTTTTGAATCAGCAAAATTTTATTAATGGACAATTCCTTCAACAAGAAGTATAAGGAATTGTTGAATCATACAACAAAGATAAAGTGATGAAAACACTTTAACCAATCCAAAATACATCAAACATCACCCCAGTCCACTCCTCACAGTACATCAATAACCACCAAAGAAAACACTAACCCAACCCGTAAAAACACCACTATACACTAACTTTCAAAAAATATGAATAATTTTTATTTTAATGTAAAATTTGATGCTTTTGACTTCCTTAACTAGTGCATCCTAATGTATGCACTAGTTAACATCACCTATAAATTATTACTTTAGAGAGTCTTCTGGATTCCTAAAACGCATCTCAAAATTAGATAAAGAACCCATTCGGTTTCCTTCCTTGTATTTCACCTTAGCCTTTATTATTTTTGAATTGAAACAAAATATTATAAGAGTTTTGCTAATTGTCTTTCAGTTTTGTGTATTCAACCTTACGTATTTCTGTTCTTTTAGTTTATCTTCAGCATTTTTGTTATTTTTCCTTTTCAAACAGAAAAAAAAAAACAAAAAAAAACCAAAAGTCCAAAACCAGAAATTAATAGCGAAGTTCATTTCATCTTATAGTTTATTTCTTTTGAATTGTCACAAAATAAGTATAAAGGGCTTTACTGATTATCTTTCAAATAGGAGTCTTCAACCTTATTTCTATTTTATTAATTACTTTCAGATTCTACTTATTTTCCCATTCATACAAAAAAAAAAAGCATAGTGAAAGAAAGTTATCTCATATATTGTCTGTGAAATTTTAATCCGTAACATATGAAGAGATTTGCTTCAGCTTAATTTGGTACTCATTCTGCTCATAGTAAAAAAAAGGTACGCTTTAATTTGTTCTCTTTCACTAAAAGAGAGTAAACCCTTTATATAATTTTGCTATATGTGATTGCAGTTTGTTTATGGATTTTTAATTTATGTTGTTATTGTTTGCAGATCAATTAGTTTTTACTTTTGGAATTCAATTTGCATCAGTCTTGTAGGACGGACCATCAATAGCATCAGAGTTATTTCTGTTGATTCATATCATACACAGGTAGCTCTACATTGTTTTGGGATTTTTTTTCTTTCTTCTTTTTACATATGATAATAGGTGGGTTCTCCCTCCCAATTCAGCAGGAAAATTATTTTTGTTATCTTTTAATATTACTCGTGCACTATGTGAAATGACCAAAATACCCTTATGTAATTTAAGTGGTGAATAATATAAAAATAAAAAATTTTGAAAAATGTTTGGTAGAGTTATTTTGGGGATGTCCGCTACTTAAGTAGCGGAAAAATGTAATTTGATAAAACCATAGAGCATGCGGGAAAAATGTATAGGTCTTCAAAAGTACATACAAGTCGTAATGAAATTCATGACCACCCAATTAAGAAGCTTTAATTCTTACTATTTAAACCAATTCAGATTGTTTTAGACTTCTTTTACTAACTATGTAATTAACTTTTTTTTTGTCGAGTAGGCTAATAACTTAAAATTTCACTTTTAAGGTAAATAAGTGGGATGACCGATGTTTGAACTCTGATCCCCTGCATAATAATGCAAATGTCCATCAATTAAGCTAAGCCCATGGAACAACTATTTAATTAACTTTAATCAGATTTGTTTGGTACAAATTAATCAGATTTTTTAAAAAGTCAAATGTATCCACAAACCTTTAAATTTTTTAGATACCACATATATCTTTTAATTTTTAATCTATTGCACTGTTACCTTTCAAATTATTCTCAGTTGTAAAAATGCTAACATAACTTAGTGAGTGGTAATGAACTCCTTTTTGACTTCCAATTTACAAGAAGCAACGTTCAATGACTCTCACTAAATTAACAATTATGTTAGGTTTAAGGCAAAAAAAGTAATGGCACAATACTATTTAAGCTCTGTTTGGCAAAAATAGCTTATGGCTGATAAGCTAACTTATGGCTGATGGCTGATAGCTTATGGCTGATGGCTGATGGTTGATAGCTTATGGCTGATAAGCTGATTGAAGTGTTTGGTAATTAGCGGTTCAACTGACTGATAAGTGTAAAATGACAAAAAAGGACATATAAATCTCTTAAAAAATAATTATTATTAAACCTATATCTAATTAATATTTAAGATACTTCAAATTTAGTTATTCAAATTTATTAATTTAATATATCTTTATATATTATTAATTTTTTAAATAGAATTAAATTTTATTCTTTGAATTTTATTTTAAATTTATTTTCTTTATTACACTTTATATAAAATATTAAAATTAAATTTACGTCGTCAAACATAGCGTAAACTATACAAATTGAAAAATAAAAAGAGTATTTGTTTTATTTGATAAGCATTGGAAGCAAAATGTAAAAAAAAAACATTGAAAGCAAAGGAATGACGTTTTAATTTTATATTATAATAGTTCTAATAAGGGTAAAAATGGATTTTAGGTAAAATGATAAGGGTAAAAATGGAAGAAAAGATGATAAGCTATAAGCTATAAGCTCATAAGCTAATTGAAATAGCTTATGGAAAATAAGCTATAAGTCAGTAAAATAAGCTATAAGTCAGTGTTGAAAAGGTTGTTACCAAACAGGTCTTTTAGCTTATAAGCTATAAGACATAAGCTATAAGTCAGTTTGATGGTGTTGCCAAACAGACCCTTACTATCCGGAAAATATAATGTTATGAATTCGAATAAACAAACCACACCAATAATCTTCTTAACTTGTGTGTGAGGCAAAATAATTAAAGCAATCAAACAACAATAATGAACCAAGCAATAATAATAATAATAATAATAATAATAATAATAATAATAATAATAATAATAATAATAATAATAATAATAATAATAATAATAATCACAAAGCTAAAACTATGAAAGCAATAAACAACACAAATCGAGTTTGTTTACCCAGTCCGGTGTTAATGAACCTACATCTGGAGAAGAGAGAGTTCTCCAATCCATTATTAATCTTCCTTCTCCTTGTTTACAATGATATTATACAAGAGTTGCAAGAAATTAGAAAATCCTTAATTTTTACCTTTTTCACAAATCTCTTTCCGTGATCAAAAGATTTAATTAATAATGATTACAAGATTTTAGAAATGAATTACAAACACTAGAAATCACCCAAGAGAAACCTCTCTTGCTTTTAGACTTATATTACACTCAAAACCCTTCCTAAACCCTTATTTTCTCTCTCTCTAGCGGCTGGAAACGAAAACAGGGCATATAAAGCGCTCGTGGCGGCGCACAACGCCCACCGCCGGCGCAAGGCGCCACAATCTGACCACACGAGCCTTAACCAGGGACCAGGCGAGGCGCACAGCGCCAGAGACAGAGGGATCCATGCCAGGCGCCCTCACCAGGGCACACCAATTTTCTGCACTGTTGCATCTCAATTTCAAGGCAAAACTAGTAACAAACTATTGTTGGTTGTTTGTCTTTCTCTAGTCCCACTAGTAACAAACTGCACCTCAAATCGAGATTCTTCCACCAAAGTTTCAAACCGGTATATCCACTATGTTTCTCACCTTGTAACATGCAAAATTTATCAATTACTCTGAAACACACTTCAAGCCATTGTTAGTCTTCAACAATTCCATTTTAGTTCTACCGCCTAGTTAAACATTATTTCACTAGTCCAACTAAAACACAAGTCACTAACAAGTTCCACCCGAAGTTTCACAACTTAACCACATAATGAGAATCACCACTAGTAACCGATGCATGACCAATAATAGTAGTGCCATCTAACAAGTACCTACCTATTATCTATGCATCAAAACAGTCAAGAAAATACATCGCATCGTGTAAAAGAGACTCACCAATACCTTGAATCTTACAAGCTTTCCCGTCTTCAAGATGAACAACTTCACCTTCAACTAGCTTTAGGGCTTAAAAAATATTCCTTCTCTTAACACATGTGATAGGAGCATCAAAGTCCACAGCTTAAAACTCCACCAATTCTCAACTCACACCACTAGTGTCTCCGCATCCTCATAATAAAGTTGTTGTTCCATAAGTAACCCCGAGTATTATTCCACCGCCTTTCCAAGCCGATGTTGAGTATTATTTCACTGCCTCTCCAGGATGATGTTGAGTATTATTCTACCGCCTCTCCAGGCCGATGTTGAGTATTATTTCACCGCCTCTCCAGGCCGACCTTCATCGCAAACTCCTTTAGGTTTCTACCTTCGAGATACCGGATAACCACACTCCATGTTTTATCCATCATCCCGAATATTAAAATTGCTTCCATCTTCACATTCCACAATTCTTGTTTCCGGAAAGTCTCACACTTTGCTTTAATTTGTTTAAACCCTTGCCCCATGGTGGGCGCCAATTGTTGTGAATTCGAATAAACAAACCACACCAATACCCTTAACTAGTGTGTGGGGCAAAATAATTAAAGCAACCAAACAACAACAATGGACCAAACAATAATAATAATCACAAAGCTAAAACTATGAAAGCAATAAAGAACACAAATCGAGTTTGTTACACAGTTCGGTGTTAATGAACCTACATCTGGAGAAGAGAGTTCTCCAATCCACTATCAATCTTCCTTCTCCTTGGTTACAATGAGATTTTCCAAGAGTTGCAAGAAATTAGAAAATCCCTAATTTCTACCATTTTCTCAAACCTCTTCCCGTGACCAAGAGATTTAATTAATAATGATTACAAGGTATTAGAAATGAGTTACCAACACTAGAAATCATTCAAAAGAAACTCCTCTTGCTTCTAGACTTGATATTGCACACAAAACCCTTATTTTCTCTCTCTAGCGGCTGGAAACGAAAACAGGGCATATAAAGCCCTCGTGGCGGCGCACAGCGCCCACCACCGGCGCAAGGCGCCACAGTCTGACAGCACGAGCCTTCACCAGGGACCAGGCGCGGCGCACAGCGCCAGAGACAGAGGGATCCACGCCAGGCGCCCTTACCAGGGCACACCAATTTGCTGCATTGTTGCATATCAATATCAAGGCAAAACTCAACAGATAAGATCTCTTTATTACTTGAAAGCAAAATTTAAAAATTCATGAGGGGTGTATTGGATTGAGATTTCAAGAGATTATTTGGATAAAAGAAATCTGGAAGATTTTGAATGACTTTGTGAGAGAGATTGTATTGATTGATTTTATGAGATTTCGAGAGATTTTTTTCAAAAGATTTTTTGCAATCAAAATTTTTAATACAGGATTTGAATAGATATGTATCGCATTCTTTAGATTTCAAGATACTTTATATATTAGAAAAAATTTCAAAAGACTCAATATATATTAAGAAAATTTTAAAAGACTAAATAAATTTTAATAAAAAGAATTATAAGAAATATTACAATAAATCATAAAAAACACAAATAACAATAAACGTCGAAAAAATGGTTGAATTGAAGTTGCTAAAAAGAAATGGTTGAAGAATAACAAAACAGTAAATCATACAAAAGTTGCAGATCTATAAACTGGCAAAAATTGTTTTTCAAAAAGAAAACAAGTTGCATAATTTTCAATGTGGCATATATAAATGAGATTGAAACGTAACAAGTATATTGTATAGTTTTCTTTTATGGCTTAGACATGGCTTGACAATTTCAAATAGCATATGAATAATTAGTTGTCATTCAAAAATAAAATGTAAAATCGATTTACTTATGGGTTAATGCTACGGTGGACCACCTCACAAGTGGTACACCGGTGGTACACCGTGGTGAAGTGATCATTACTACTATAACGAATACAAATTTTACAAAATTCACCGTTGGATTGAAAGTTTGTATTATATAGATCATCCATACAAATTTTTAGAAAAATTGGAAATCGTTTGATGTGTTATTGAAATCTATCAAGTTTTACGGTATTTAACAAAAACTCATAAACCGTTAATTTTAATGGGTCTCAATAACCTATCAAATTATTTTCAATTTTTCTAAAAAATTGTATGAATAATCTATATGAAACAAACTTTCAATCTAACGGTCGATTTTGTAAAATTCGTATTCGTTATAGAATTATTCATAGGTGATCCACCGTGAACCACTTGATGAAGTGGTTCATTTTAGAATTTGCCTTACTTATGAACAACAATAGCAAGTTGTAAGACCGCCATTTTAAAATTCACGTTAAAATATTGAGAGGATGATGGTAGGAACTAGGAAATAGTCTATGAAGAGTATGACAATAAGAAAATAATCTGGTTTTTGTGTGAATATGACATAAAAAGAAAAGTCATGGTAGATTTGAAAAAATCTTAAGATTTTTGGTGAGATTGTTAAAATAATTTATTTAGTGTATTTTTAATTAGAAAGTCTCACAAACTCCATTCTACCAAAAAATCCATGAAAATATATGGATTTTTGAATGCGATAAGACTTTTATGAATCTTAAGAAATTTTAATTATAAACGGATTTTGTTGTATTGAAAAAAATAATCTTGATTGTCTTAATTGAATACCATATGATTTATTTAGATTCTTTTTTTTTGAATCGGCTAAATTTTATTAATGAACAATTCCTCCACAAGAAATGAAAGAAATTATTGAGAAACGTACAAATGTAAAGTGATAAAACACATATACCAAATAACAATACACTAAAGCATCACCCCAATCCTCCCCTACACAAAAAATGATTCACTAAACCGACCAGAGAAAACCCCTACCCGACCCTAGGAGACACCAATAGGCACTAACTTCCGAACTCGAATTAAAATTAATCGGCCCATCAGGAACTAGAAGGCAGCCTCAAAGGTCAAAGGTTGAGGGACACCGGAAGGCAGGGAACCGACAATCAACACCAATGCAGTAGAGTTCGACCAAGATACCAGAGACCTGCAAATCTCAACAGATTTGAACACCCATCAGCGACTCAGAGAGTCCTGCAAACCTCACCAGGTTTGAAAATGGACAGAGACTCTCGTATCATAGTGAATCCACTCACACTCGGCATTAACCATCCAACACCTCTCCCACACCAATACGTCCTGCAGGTACGATAAAACAACCACATCCGTCAACACGGAGTGTCTACGCACCTAGCCCTTTCGAGCTTACCAGCACGTCAGCATGTTAACACCACCATACACCAATAGCCCATCACCACATCAGCACCTCCAACCACCCCATCCAATAACACCACCGCAGCAGAACCAGGACTGCGCACAAAGCACCGGAACCGCCAAAAACACTCACACTACCGGACCATACACCAATAGCCCACCACCACATCAGCACCTCCATCCACCCCATCCAATATCACCACCGCAGCAGAACCAGGACCTCGCAAAAGCCACCGGAACCGCGCCAAAACACCCACACAGCCGGAAAACAACAACACCATGTGTTTTTCATATATCTTTAAATTATATATCTTTAAATTTTTTTGAATAATGTGTGTATTCGAGTTGCGCCAAGTTAACATTTCTCATGTTTCCCAAGTTAGCCTAAATTATATATCTTTTAATTTCAGTTTCAGACCGACTCAAGCCACATATACAAGGAGGAGAAAAGAGAATCAATGGATATTCTAGTTTCTGTTGTTGAAAAACTTGCTGATTATACTGTTGTGCCAATTGGACGTCAAGCAGGTTACTTGATATTCTACAAAGGCAATTTCAAGATTTTAGCGACTCATGTTGTAGACCTTGAGGCTGAACGAGAGAGACTCGTCCATTCAATTGAAGAAGAAAGGGGAAATGGTAAAGAAATCGAAAGAGATGTGATGATCTGGTTGGAGAGAGTGAACGAGGTAATTGAAAGGGCAAATCAGCTTGATAAAGATCCTCGTCGTGCCAATGTCAGGTGCTCAACATGGCGGTTCCCCAATTTGATTTTACGACATCAACTAAGTAGGAAAGCCACAAAAATTGCAATAGATGTCGTTGAAGTTAAAGGAAAAGGGACGTTTGATCGAGTTGGTTACCATCCAGCTCTTGATAGAGTAGCCTCCTCTTCCTCAATAAGAGGTGGTGAAATGTATGAGACAAGGGAGTCACTTAAGGAGGATATTTTGAAGGCTTTATCAAACCCCAATTCACGTAACATTGGGATCTATGGTTTGGGTGGTGTGGGTAAGACCACTCTGGTGGAAGACATTAAGCTAATAGCAGAGCAACATAAATTGTTCGATAAAGTGGTTATAACACATGTATCTCAAAATCCAGACATTAAAACCATTCAAGGGGAGATTTCAGATTTGTTGGGTTTGCATTTCAAGGAGGAGACAATTCTTGGAAGAGAAAATTGCCTGAGACAAAGAATCAAGATGGAGAAAAGTATCCTTGTCATTCTAGATAATATATGGAGCAGACTTGATTTGAAGAAAGTGGGAATTCCATTTGGTAATGAACATAATGGTTGCAAATTATTGATGACAAGTAGAAATCAAGATGTGTTGCTGCAAATGGATGTTCCAAATGATTGTACTTTCCAACTTGAACTTATGAGTGAAAATGAGACGTGGAACTTGTTTCAGTTTATGGCTGGGGATGTGGTTAAAGATAGAAATTTGAAAGATCTACCATTTCAAGTTGCCAAAAAATGTGGAGGTTTGCCTCTTAGGGTAGTGACGGTGGCACGTGCAATGAGAAATAAGAGGGATGTCGAATCTTGGAATTATGCATTACGGAAATTACAAAGGAATGATGGTACAGATATGGATGCACTAACTTATTCTGCTTTGGAATTAAGTTACGACTCATTGGAGAGTGATGAAGTGAGGGAACTATTCTTACTGTTTTCATTACTCTTAGGTAATAATGTAGAGTACTTTCTGAAAGTTGCAATGGGTTTGAAAATATTAAAGCATAATGATACCATGAATGATGCAAGAAACAGTCTTTACACAATTATCAAATCTTTGGAGGCGACTTGTCTTTTGCTTGAAGTTAAAAAAAGTGGAAAGATCCAAATGCATGATTTCATTCGTGATTTTGCTACCTCTGTAGCATGTAGGGACAAACATGTATTTCTCAGTAAACAATCAAATGAGGATTGGCCAACCAATGATTTTTTAAAAAGGTGCACGCAGATCGTCATAAATTACTTTCCTATCCTTAGGCTTCCTCAAACTTTTAATTGTCCAAACATCAAGTTTTTCTGTTTAGGAAGTGTGAACCGTTCTTTAGAAATTCCAGATACTTTTTTTGAGGGTATGGGAAGCCTGACAACACTAGATTTAAGTTGCTTGAACTTGTCTTCGTTACCTACCTCAGTTCGGTTCCTAACTGACCTTAAAATGATGTGTTTGTATTCATGTGTTTTGGAAAATATAGATGCAATAGAAGCTTTGCAAAACTTAGAAATTCTTCAATTGTGGAAATGTTCAATGATCAAGTTGCCAAGCGAAATAGGGAAATTGAATAAATTGAGAATGCTTGATTTGACTAATTCAGGAATAGAAGTATTCCCATCCAACATCATATCTAGTTTGACTAAATTGGAAGAGTTATATATGGGTGATACCTCTATTAATTGGGAAGATGTGAATTCAATAGTTAACAATGGGAATGCTGGCATTGTTGAACTTCAGGAACTACCCAAGTTGACTGCCCTTGAATTACAAATTCGTGAGATTTGCATGTTGCCAAGGGGCTTGCAATTGATGTTTGAGAAGTTGAAATATTTTAAAATAGCCATTGGGGATGTTTGGGAATGGGCTGACATTAAGGATGGAACCTTGAAAACATTGATGCTCAAACTTGGTACTAACATACATTTGGAGCACGGAATTAAAGCATTGATTAAAGTTGTTGAGAATTTGTACTTGGATGATGTTGATGGAATTCAAAATATGCTTTATAACCTAAGCGGGGAAGGTTTTCCTTTGCTGAAACACCTCCACATCCAAAATAATGCAAACTTGAAGCACATTGTTGACTCTAAAGAGAGGAATCAAATTCTTGCGTCCTTTCCCATCTTGGAAACACTAGTACTTCACAATCTTAAAAACTTGGAGCATATATGTCATGGTCCACTTTCAATTACTTCTTTTGGAAGTCTCAGTGTTATCAAAGTCAAAAATTGCATCCAATTAAAGTATCTTTTCTCCTATACATTGGTTAAAGAACTTTCCCACCTTTCAGAAATTGAAGTCTTCCACTGCAATTTTATGACGAAGATTGTGCTCAAAGACAACAATTCAAGTGCAAATAATGATATAGATAATGAAAAAATTGATTTTCTTCTGTTGCGTTCTTTGACTTTAGAACATTTGGAAACAATTGATGATTTCTTCTCTTATCATAAGGAAAAATATCATGGTTTAGAGCCTGATGTTTCTGCCCCATTTTTCAATGCTCAGGTATGTTATGTTTTTTAAATTTCTTTAGATACAAATGTTATAAATTCTATTTTGTGATTTGTACAAACAGATTAATTAATGGATAAATTGGCATGTTACTCATTATTAATGTACAAACAGATTAATTAATGCTAGCAACAGGCTTTCTAAGAATTGTCATTTCTGCAAATCATTGATACACGGTTTCTTGATGTTACTCATTTTGAAAAAACTATTATTAGTAAAGAAGTTGAGTTCAATTTTCCAACATAACACTAATTATTAATATTTTCTGTTGAAAAAACTATAATATTATATTTATTGATCTATATAATAACTGTGAATCATATTGCTCATTTCACCATCCCTATTTGAACTCTTTTTTCCTCATTGTGATTTTGTCAATTTGTTTTTACTTAGGTTGCATTTCCTAAATTGGATACCCTCAAATTGAGCTCACTCCTCAATTTGAATAAAATTTGGGATGACAAGTATGATTCAATGTACAACTTGACTAGCTTGATTGTGGATAATTGTGGCGGGTTGAAGTACTTATTCTCATCTACTGTGGTTGGAAGTTTTAAGAACCTCAAACACCTTGAAATAAGTAATTGTGCTATGATGGAGGAGATTATTAAAGCTAAAGAAGAGGGAAACAGTGCATCAGAAGAGGTATGGTGATTCTACCATTAGGAACATTCCAATTAATTTTAAACTTTTTTGTCAAAAAAATAAAATAAAATTTAAACTTCTATTTAAAAAATCATTTCTAATGATACTGCATAATTTATGAATGTATAGGTTCATTTTTGCAAATTAGAGAAAATCATATTGAAGGACATGGACAACTTGAAGACAATATGGCACCGCCAATTTGAAACATTGAAGATATTGCAAGTGAACAACTGCAATACAATTGTGGTGGTTTTTCCCTCTTCAATGCAAAAAACATATAATAAGCTAGAGATATTGGAGGTTACAAATTGTGGTTTAGTGGAAGAAATATTTGAATTGAGCTTCAATGGAAGTAACAGTGTAGAAGATACAACACATTTGACAGAAGTTACTATAGATGGATTGCCAAAGCTGAAAAAGATATGGAGTAGGGATCCATATGGAATTCTTAGTTTTCAAAATCTAATAAATATAAAAGTAAAAAGTTGTGAGAGTTTGGAGTATCTATTACCACTTTCCGTAGCCACTCATTGCTCACATCTCAAGGAACTTGATATAAAACAATGTGGAAAGATGAAGGAAATTGTTGCAGAGGAGAAAGAATCTAGCAACGTGAATGCAGCTCCCATATTTGAGTTTAATCAACTGTGTTCTTTATTGCTTTGGAACTTACATAGACTCAAGGGTTTCTCTGCTAAAAAACATACCCTAGCATGTCCATATTTGAAGATAATTGATGTTGTCAATTGTCCAAACTTGAGTTTGTACAGAACTCTATCTACAAGAAGAAGATCCAATACTGAAGATGACAAACACTCAGTTTCAACGCAACAACCACTTTTCATTGTCGAACAGGTATGCATATCATATAAATTTACATTAAAACAACTTGTGTAGGAATTTGCGTTATTCCCTCCGCCAAAATTTAGTGTGTAGGTGTATCAAAAGTACTAAAATATATGAATGGTTCAAGGACCAGAACGTCTTGGAAAACCGCGAACCAGGTTCCTCTGAAGCGGTTAATCTTGAATTAATGCATTTGAGACATTGTTGTTGTTAGATCAAGATTTGAAGGCTCAAATTCAAGTTCGGTTTTTTAATTTATAAACCAAAAGTTTTACTCTTGAAACTGGATGCTTAATAACTAATCCAATTTCAAAAAAGATATATAGTCTAGGTTTAAAGAGTAAACCACCATATATGTATTTAATGACACTCGCAAATAAGTCCATAACAGAACAGACCCCCGAACCAGATTCAACTGGTGTTGAAAACCAAAAAAAAAATAGGTAAACACATGGTTTATGAGTGAACCTTTACTTTTTTTCTTAGTAATAAAATGTCGAATATTAATTGGGTCAATGGTAGTTATTTTTTGAGTCAATATTAATTGTTTAATTTTTCTCAATTGCTCTTTAATGTGTTTAGGTGATTCCAAATTTAGAGAAGTTGAGAATGAATCATAAGGATGCTAACATGATAATGCAAGCCCAAAACTCAAGTGGCCTATTCACAAAAATGAAATTTATTGGTTTGTATGGTTATAAGGATGAATATACATTTCCTTATTGGTTTCTTCAAAATGTGCGTAGTCTTGAGACACTATTTGTTGAACAGAGTTGCTTCAAGAAGATATTCCAAGGTGAAGAAAGAATGAGTGAGAAGACTCACACACAAATCAAAAGATTGTCATTGAATGCATTACCTAACCTTGAACATATATGTGACGAAGGATTTCGAATTGACTCAGTTCTTGAGTTGCTTGAATACTTGTGGGTTTACAGTTGTCATAGTCTGATAAATTTGCTGCCTTCCTCAGCCACCTTTACTCATTTGGTACAGTTAGAGATAAAAGATTGCAATGGGCTAACAAAATTAATTACATCTTCTACCGCACAAAGTTTGATCAAGCTCACAACACTAAAGATAGAAGCCTGTAATTCACTTGAAGAGATAATTCTTGGAGAGGAAAATGTTCACATTACATTTATTAGTTTACAAATATTGATGTTGGTATGTTTGCCAAACCTCAACCAATTTTGCTCTACTAAGTGCTTCTTCAAATTTCCCTTGTTGGAAGTAGTAATTGTGAGAGAATGTCCTCGCATGAAGGTTTTTTCTGAAGGACACACAAGTACACCAAATCTTCGGAAAGTTAAAATTGCAAAAAATGATGAAAAATGGTTTTGGACGGGAAACCTAAATGATACAATAAAAACCATGTTTGAAGATAAGGTATGCGCTTTTGTTTTTTATTTGGATACATGATATATACTTCATTTTTAAGGGTGTTGTTAATATGAACCTAATAAAAACAAAATGTTAAAAGGTAAAATTCTACCATTTTTAGTCAAAAGTTGGATTTCGTCATCAACCGAAAATATATGGTATTATATTTATTTAAAATGGTGAAGGTACACATTTAAGAGACAAGACAATAACTTGAAACTTTGGGTGTGTTTGGTAAGTCCAATAAGCTAGCTTATAGTTTATTGGATTAGCTTATAAGCTTGTTTGAAAAAAATAGATGTGTTTGGTAAAAAGCTTTTCACATTAGCTTATAGCTTTTTTTGAGATGCTATTTCAAGTAGCTTTTGAACTTATAGCTTATAGTTTTTTATAGTTTTTTTCATTTTTAACCGTTAACTTTATGATTTTTTATAAAATAAAAATTATCCACTAAAGAAAATAACTACCCACTATATGTCCTTTTATGTAATTTTATATTTATTAACCACTTTAAAAGCTAATTTTACCAAACACTTTAATTTCAATCAGCTAGCTTTTCAGCTATCAGCTAGCTTATCAGCTATCAGCTAGCTTATAGCTTAATTTTACCAAACAGACCCTTTTTAAGCTTATAGGACGAACTTAAAAGCACTTTTGTCAAAAAATAAGTATACACAGTTTTGTCAAAAATAAGAGATTAACAAGCACTTTTGTCAAAAATAAGTATACACAGTTTAAAAGCACTTTTGATTCGTTTTTGAGCTTATACAAAGTATTTTAAAATTTTTACTTGGTTGGCAGGGTCGGGGCCTTTATCGCTGGGCGAGCGCATCCGATTAAATATAAACAAATAAACTTTTATTTTAATAGTTTATGTAAAAATAGTTGACTGATATATTAATTAATGTTAACAGGAAGTCCTAATTCGGTGAATGAGACCATCATATCTTCACATTTGCAAGGTATACAACATGAAATTGTTCTCTTTTATACATTTTATATTTTTATCTCTACGGAATTATTGTTCAATATCATTTAATTATCTATTGTTTTATTTATTCTAGACCAGTTAGTTTTGTGTGACATTTACTTTATTTGCCCTTGTGAATTTTTTTTTTTTTTTTGAATCATTAGCTGTTATGGATAAAAAAATAAATTAAGGTGATAATAAGAAATGAAGAAGCATTCCTCGGCGCCATAATTAACAAAAACATCAAAGTGTAGCATGTGATGAAAAATTCAATTGGATTTTTCGACCACGTGAATGAAACCAATTCTATTGTGTAGTATCAGAGGCTTATATGAAACTCATTCTCTATAGTCATCCTTATGCTTTTTGTTGATGTTAATTTATTGTTAATTGTGTGAGCAGATGATGAGTTAGGAGGTCAAGATGCTATTGACGCAAACCCCGAGGAGTGACATGCATGCCATAGTAGCAATGATATAGTTTTCCATAATTAGCTTATGTCGTCATTGTTTTTCTTGTTTGGTTGTGTTATTTTGGTTTTTAGGGTCCACGCTGAGATTATACGTAAGACTTTGGTGTGTTAGATTCTATTTTGCTTGATTTATTTTTAGTTCAATAATTTGTTAGTGATTTCTTTTGAATTGTTGTTATTACTCTGCACTCTTTTTTCCTTAACTAGGTTTTATCCCACTGAATTTTACTAGTAAGGTTTTTAATGAGGCAGAAACAATTCATGTTCTTTATCTAAGATTTTGGTCTAATCCTTCCAAGTTTGTATCTTCTTCTCTTTCTAAGGTGCTGCAATATAATTTATAACTTATAAGGTGCTGCAATTTAATTTATTTGTGATAGGCTTGAGATGTCTACATAATTAGAATGTCTTACCTATGATATGTGATACACTGACTGAATAAAATAGTTTTACACAATTTAATAAAAAACTATCAAGTTGCTGTTTCATATCAAGAAGTGAGATGACGTGGCAGGAAAAATGATTAATATTTAAAAAATATTAAAAAATCACGGTGAAATTGTTCAATTCCATTTCTATCATTTCTAGAAATTTTTCTCCATGTATAAATAATACAAGAATAATGTATTTTGTTAATATCTATATTTCTCATTTCTCTTTTCCATGGTCCAATTCCATTTGAATCCCAATTATACACAATTAACATCTTACAATCTAAAAGCTCAAATGGTGAAGTGATTCTCAATCATCTCTTGAACCTCATTTATTACGAAATATGATTTATTCCCACCAATGACTTCAGCTTGTTTCTTGCTGTCTTTCCATAGCTGCAAAGGAAACTTAAATCACCGCGCGGCTAAAGAAGAATACATCAAACTTATCAAATAAAACACAATGCTGGTGCTTACTTGTATGGTTGGCATTTTCTGCAATGATGATTGAGAGAGCCACAACATGCAATACATTGAAGAAGAAATATAATAAGGGAAATGAAATGTCTGAGTACAACAATCAGAAATTCAGATTAATATTCAATTTGAGAAAAATGGTTTCACATAACATCAAGTAGTTGAAGCCAAATAATTCAGATATCTATTTCTTCAACTGGATAGAATTGACTATATTGATCAAATGATACCAGCATATGCTCGTCAAACACTGATTGTTTAGAAAGTTTATTTTTATTAATTTTCCTATGGTTATTCCTAATCTTCATCTACCTCTCTTTATTGAATTATGCTCCAGTCAATCAACTCTTCTTACTGCCGCGGCCTCTAATGGTTTTCTCCAATCATACAAAATTTAACAGATACCATAACAATTTTCAGTAGGCACAACAATTTTAAAAGATCCAGAACGAGCTTCAAAATCATGGGATGTGAAAATATAACAATTTATCGGTGCCACATATAATACCAAATTAACACATTTTGCACATAAGAAAAGAACGAAAATAATGTGGAAGCTTAGAGGAACTTACAGTCACACCAGCACGAGCAATAAGTTTGTGTGAAACTGCATTAACATCCACACTGTAGAATTGCAATCTACACGAAATTAACAAATGCACCCTTCATTGAGTTGACCAATTCTTAACTATAATCTCATGACTTGACAGCAAAAAAGTGTCTTCACTATACTCTAAAATACAAGTATCTTAACAAATATAAATTTGTTGGAAGTATTAGAATATGATTCAAGATTCATTCGCATACTTGTAGTCAAAATATTAATCAACTATGATTAATAGCAGTTCATTAGCTCTGTAATCAACATTTTCTGAGCTAATTTCCTTAATGCAATCAAGAATTGATGGACTGTGCACACACACTCCGTCTGTTGTGAGTTACCATGGACAATGATTATTTGTACAAGACTCCAAAGGAGTTGAAGCAAATGCAGTGTTCTCCGATAAGAAGTTATCAAATTCCCTGTGAACAACACTGCAATAAAACTATTTTAACAGAAAAGTTGCAAATCCTCTCCCGCTATAACTTGGGAAAAGCTAAAGGTGCAAACCCTTTTCCCATTGAAGTAATGTTTGTATACTAGTATAGATTCATTTGCGTATTAGTGCATGTTAATATCAGCCAACCAGACGAAGTCCTTGACTAGCTCTTTTACTTAATGCCTTATCTCAGTATAAATAAATTGGATTGCATGTACACATGGCACAATTTCTCCCAAATACCATCTATTCAAACAGAAAAACCCCAAATAAGAGACTATGTGGCATTTCCCCAAGAATAAAGTACATTAACGATAGAGAAAATTTTCAATCACAATGGAGGTTATAAGGGGTTATTTGTAGTTCTGTGTGATGGTAAAAAAAATGAAATCTCACCTTGGATAATAGTCTACTGCCAACTTCTCCAATTTCGGCTTTAGATATATACACTTTCTGCACCAATTTGCGATCCTGCAAACCAATAATCTCACCTCAAATCCCATAAAAAGAGTTTATCATTAAACAGAAAAATGAAAGAATTATAAGTTTCTCATACAATTTAACAGACAAAATAAAGTGTTCATTCCAAACTCAAGTCCGCTACATCACTTTTCTAAGGTATTGTCCCTTTTGAGTCTTATGGAAGCCCTCACAGATTTGTACAGAGTTAAAAGGCGCCTCAGTGGGTTGAGGAGAGTAGGAGCCTCTTAGGGATTCTCAAGCAATGTGAGACTTCTTTTGGTTTACTAACACATAAGGCATCCTAAATACTCGAGGAATATTACAAAGCACAAATTAACATAACACACAAACCAGTATCCTAATCACAACAGGGCCTTCATCGCATGGAATCATGAATTAATTTTTAGAAGGTTAAAATTCTTAATATCTTCAGATTGCAATATGGGCGATTAGATTGTATGTGTAATAATTCCCCAAACTCAAGAGAATGTTTCCATCATTGAAAAATTCAATAATTTGACTGCACACATAAACTCATAATTAAGCGCAAACCCTGAAAACAATGTAAATATGTATTCAAGTTTTGATTAGCAAATTCACTTAAGCCAAAACAGAAAGAAAAAGAAAAGAATAACAGAGTTGTGCTCAATTAAGAGAAGATCTTTCTGTTGGGAAATACATCAGAATAGGTTACATTGAAAGGGTGTTTACTATCTAGTATATGCATAGATCTTGCCATGTTACCTTTTGATTAAATCTCTCCCGCTCTAGGTAATATATACGCATCCACAAAATGAACATGTTCCAATTCACCCTCAAGTACGCCACACCACATTCTGAGGCATTGTCAGCTTTGGGCTTTGTGTGAGCCCTCACAATTTTGTCCTTTGTAAAAGACGTCTCAGTGGATTGAGGAGTGTGGGTGTTGTATACAAACCACCCTTGACCTCGTTTCCCAAGCAATGTGGGACTTTTAGGTGTACTAGAACAAAACATATCGGTGAAAAACCTATTTTCATTAAAAGAATCAATCTTGACCGTATAAGCGACTGATAGAGAATAGTTTTAAATAAAATGAATTCTGATCGGTCATTAAACATTAATTTCTATAATATGTTTGGATCAATAGAAAAGGCGTGGAATGAAATGAAAGTAGATGAGGTTTCATTGTTTGAATTGTTTAAAATAGGATGAAATGGAATGCAATATGATATTGATAGATTTCATCCCATCCTATAAGAATTTGTACAGAATAGAATGAAGCAAATCCTTTTCCCCTTTTCATTGTTAAAATATCCTAATAATAAATATATTGCATTACTTTCAATTCCAGTCCTCTCCTCTAATCTTCATTTAGGGCCTGTTTGGATTGACTTCTTTGGAAGAACTTAATGAAAATAACTTATATCAATTTCATAAGTTTTTTTCAACTAAGTCCTTCAATTTAGCTTATGAAAATAGTTGATAGCATATATAAAAACAATTTATCTTTAATTTAATCTATTTCTATAAAAATAGCTTTATTGAAGCTTATATGTAAGCATTTGTGTTATAAGCTGGAAATAAGTTGTTTATCCAAAGTGACATGTTATTTGATTATGATAAATCTTAAAAACTGAACAACACAAAGGGTGGTATAAGAAATTTAGAAGAAAAAAGAATTATACCAAACAAGAAGGAGAGCGTGTTGTCGAAGTTGAGCCTCAGCAAGGACGCGATCGAAGTGGTCTTCACTACATATTGGTTGAAGATGAAGAGACGAAACATGGTCATCATTCTGTAACCGTCCTTCCTCGTGGTTCAACGGAATAGACGAGGGAGATGAACGTAAGATTGAAATCGACGGTGGAGATGAAAGAGAAGGGAATGCGGAGAAGGAAGGAGAGAAAGTAGTTATTCACTCGGTTGTTGGAGATGGGTGGGGGTGAAGGTGGTGGGACCCAAACACAACAACATGTTTTGCCATTGTTCAATTCAAGCTGTCTAGTAGAGTCAACTTCGCAGCAAAGCTACTTCTGTTATAGGCGAATGTTCTGCTACTACCGCACGTGACAATTTCTGATTGTACTATTTGATAATGGACAAGTTGGGCATAGAGATGGAAATTTTTTTTGACAATTTTTTTTTTTAATATAATATTGATGCTAAATTTCCACCACCATTGATAATAATTGGACTGGATTAAGGCCCAAAAATAAAATGCATAGGCCCAATAGCAAGATGACCCAACTTTTCAACCCATGTAATTCAAATAAAACATTTGGCGAAAAATGAAAGAAGAAGGCGCCACACCCAGAGGGCGTCGCCCTCGCCAGAAGGAGTAACCGTTCATATATGAAACCACCACCATGATTTATCGTGCAAGAGAAGTAACCACCCACCACCACCATAATAACACCATGGGCAATAGGTAACCACCCATCACCAACATGATGAGATAGTGGTGGAAGAAGAAAACCACCATGATAATAGAAAAATTCTCTATAAATATGAGAACATATTTCATTGTAAAGGATCCAATCTTCTTTTCTTGTATACTCAAGTTATTCATATTAACCATTGTAAAGGACACACAATTTTCTGATATATGCAAAAACGCTGTGCAATTTTCGACAGCCATTCGTATTCTATACACGATCCAATTAAATATCACCCACTTATTTGTTCACCAGAACATTTTGGCGCCCACCGTGGGACCTCGGTAAAACGATTCTCTGGCCTCAAGTTTCATTCAACGGAATAGAAATTCAACTTCATGGATCGGCATGGTTTCATCCTCATATGCTACAAATCAAAGAGAAAGGTTTGCATATATGTATGCTGAATGTGCTCAGAACTCACGGTATTTTTAAACCTTGGTATATTTGTATTTCTAAAATCTCTGAAGATTTGACACTAGAGCCTTTTGTGAACAAAGCTATTACGATATTACTCTTGCTATTATTCTTTTGATTTTTAACTACATTGGATTCATTGATCTTGCTATTATGTCAGAATATTATATGGTTGATGAAGAACATTAAGTAGTAATGGAGGTTATTAAGATGGCGTGACTGAGATGTGATTGATAGCTTTATACTTCTGAATTAATGCTTTTCAATTTTTAATCTAACAATCTAAGGGTTCAATTTGTTTGAGCCAAGGGTTAAAATATGAGATTCGATCACAAGAGCATCATCATATGAATTCCAGGGCCTTTTATTACTGCACTACAAACTATTTCAGGGCCTTGTATAGTATGAATTTTTGAAACAGTTTTCATTTTTGACAACATTTTCTATTTTACTCGGATTCACTAATGTTTGATTTTGTTTCAACAATAACGTCTGTCTGAATTCGCCATCCCGCCAAATTGATGTCACCGAGTAATGACGTTGTCTCGCCGCCAAATCGCCGGTGTTGCAACTCTCAATTCAGGTGTTAATATTTCTTTTTCTTTTATTCTGCCTTTTAATCATATAACCATTGATTCAAATGAAATGTAATTATATATTTATTTTGTATGTAAAATAATAGAATGAATTATCTTCTGCAAATTCTGGTCGGTTTGAAGTAACGAGAATTGGAAAGGAAGTTTTTTGAAAATTGTTCTTTTTTTTTTATACGGTTAAGATAATTAATTAGAGTGAGATTGTGTTAATTGGAAGTGGTCGCTTTCTTTTTGAATTATTTACAATAGCAACAACCACTAGACCAAGCATAGTTTATTTAATTGTTCTATTTCACTAACACGAAATCCATGAAGCCACTTTATCAGAACACGACTTCATGTCAGTTTGCAAAGTTTGGCTTTTAAATTGCTAATTAACAAGTTATATGTTAAATTTTGGAGTGAATAAAAAAGAGGAGTATGGATAGATTAGATGTATTCTTGGCCTACCATTCTTTATGATCCAATTTCCAATCTGCACATATTTTAACGTGTTGAGATTGCAAGTCAGACTAAATGAGTAAATTTCCTTGTGGAGCTATAAAGAAATATAGAGGTTTGTAGTGTAAAAACCTATTATTCTTCAACCTGACCAATTTTTGTGTATGAAGTTGTGGTATGTTCGTAAACCAGTATGACATGTTTTGATAATCTATACTTGAATTGTGCTTTTGATAGAAACACATTATATTTATCTTTACTGGTAGAAACAAGTTAATATATTATGACTTATGATGACTAACTCATTTTAATTTGATTCATTCATGTTTAATTTTGTCTGACCAATAATGTGGATCTAATTTTGTCGTCTCGCCGAGCTGATGCCGCCATGACATGGATCAAATTTCACCATCTCGCCGAGCTGATGTCGCCAATCTATTGCCCAAAATCATCGTCTCGCCGTTATTCAATTTTGTTGCTAGGCGACTTCTAATCCCGGTTAAAAAATGCAATTTTTCAAGCACAATTGTTTATTATATGCTTGCTTATAATAATTTTGATTTGTCACAAGTGCTATAATTCTATTTTAATTCTTAAATAATTTCATTTTCTTATGATGTTATATGTTTCATTTTTACATGTGCAAAATATTTGGAGCGCAACACTCTTTCAAGAGGCGATCACAAAAAACGAGGCGGACAAAGGGAATATATGAAATAATATCAGATCATTTGCCACTTGAATGCTCATAACCAGGCGATATCGTTCTAAATTTTTGGGCGAAGTTTACTAAAAAGACATTACACAATTAATTTCACATGTTAAAATTACATTATGCATCTCTTCATTTTTATTATAGGTACAAACTGACTGACTCACCACAAAAGCCTCATTTGATAAAGCGTCACTTGAGATAAGAAGTCAAAAGACAAAGCGCCATGTGATCGTCATAAAAAGAAATTAGTGTTGAAATGCCATGGCGTTATCCGTAAATCTTACGAGTTGGGGGCGTCAAGAATATTAAAGCGCAGTTGAAAGTCCAAAGCGTCACCCGTAAATCTTACGAGTTGGGGCGTCAAGAATATCAAAGCACGGTTGAAAGTCCAAGGCGTCACCCGTAAATCTTACGAGTTGGGGGCGTCAAGAATATTAAAGCGCGGTTGAAAGTCCAAGGCGTCACCCGTAAATCTTATGAGTTGGAAACGTCGGAAAAAGAAAATCAAGTTGAAATGCTTTGGCGATCACGAAAAAGGCGCAACAGTCCTTCGGGTCATAAAAAAAGACCAAACAATCAATAACAAACTCAAAGTTATGCAAACATATGGCGTACACAACTAAGCAGATATGAAAGAAATCAAAAGCAATGGCAAAGAAAACAGCCACAAAAGGGCGAGTAAAATCAAAAGGCGATCAAACGCCGTGATATTCAATAGTGACTGAGGTACCCCATGTATTCCTTTTAATTATACAAAATTTTTATCACAAATCAAAATAACAAATGCAGGTAAGCCGTCATTGGGAGAATGTTATTTCTTGCAAAATTATTTGAGCAACGTGATTATATACATCGCCTAGGGCGAGAAAAACAAAGAAGCTCTTGCAAAAGAAAAAATTTCATTGATTGAAGGAAATCAAGATACAACTACAAAGAAAACTACAATAAGTTCAAGATACAAAGTCAAAGGGGACGATTATTTCCCCACGTCCTACCACTATCACCACTTCGCCTCCTTGAGCCTCGTGCTTGGGGGGCTGTGGACTGGATTAATGTCCAAAAATAAAAGGCATAGGCCCAATAGCAAGATGACCCAACTTTCCAACTCATGTAATTCAAATAAAACATTTGGCGGAAAATGAAAGAAGAAGGCGCCACACCCAGAGGGCGTCGCCCTCGCCAGAAGGAGTAACCGTTCATATATGAAACCGCCACCATGATTTATCGTGCAAGAGAAGTAACCACCATGATAACACCATGGGCAATAGGTAACCACCCATCACCACCATGATGAGATAGTGGTGGAAGAAGAAAACCACCATGATGATAGAAAAATTCTCTATAAATATGAGAACATATTTCATTGTAAAGGATCCAATTTTCTTTTTTTGTATACTCAAGTTATTCATATTAACCATTGTAAAATACACAATTTTCTGATATATATGCAAAAACGATGTGCAATTTTCGACAGCCGTTCGTATTTGATATACGATCCAATTAAATATCACCTCCCTTATTTGTTCACCAGAACAATAATTAATATTTTTCAATTACAAAAAGTATTTTGAACTATTATAATCCATCCTAGTTAACTCTTTTTGTAATTGAAAAATAGTATTTTGAACTAGGTTAATTTCTATATGGCATGGAGTCGGCTAAAGGCGTATTAGAAGAGGGTATAATGACCAATACTAACACTTGGATCAAAGGTCTCAGACCATCTCTCTTTAGAATATTCAAGAGGAAAGCAGTCTAGTAGAAGTATTATTTATTCAAACACCCAAACTTCACATTTTTTATTTATCGTTGAAGTGTTTGCAGATACACCCACACCTTCAAACTAACACTACAAAAAATATGCCGTTTACCGGCGGTTTTCTTGGGGCGGTTTAATGAAACCCCCGAAGTTTGGCAAATATTTTCTTCAGTCTCACTACAGTTTTTCCTCTGGCGCCTTTTTTATTTCATTTTTTTTTTTAATATCTGCCGCTTTTTCTTTTGTTTTTCCTTGTCCTTTTCATTTTCTCAAATGAAGGAAACGTGAATAGAGACGTAATCACCGAATTCCTCTCTCCCTCCGCCGTGAGCTTCGTTCCTTCCACCATGAACTTCTCTCTCTCCGCTGCTTCATCCTCGCTCTCATCGTCGTGTCTATTCCTCCACTGTCAGGTAATACTTTGATTTCGTTTTCTCGATTTTGTTCAACAATTTCTCAATCTGCTTTCTCAATTTCTCGATTTTGTTCAATTTCTAGTTTTAATTAGGGTTTCTCTGTATATGGTTTGTTTGTATGTGATAGCAATTGGATCGATTTTGTTCAATTTCCAGTTTGAATTAGGGTTTTCTGTATATAATTTGTTTGAATGTTATGCCAATTAGAACTAGCTTTAAGCACTTGTTCAATTGCTGATTCTTTCACTTTTATCCATTTATATTTTGGAATTTCTGATTCTTTCACTTTTATCCTTTAGCTGATAATATATTTTTGTTTCTGGTGTAATTCAGTGTTTGTTCTATTACAATTTGTGTAGGTGTAATTGTAGAAACTGCTCTCTATCACTATCTGTGTAGGTATAATTGTAGAAACTTTGTTTTGATTGGAATTGGTTGATTGGAATTGCTCTCTTATCTTCTTCCTCACACTTGAGTGGCTTTTGGTTTAAGATTGTGAGTTTTTTAGTTTAGTGTCTTGCAAGTTTCTGTTGATTTTTTTAATGCATATTGTGGAGCAGACTTTGATCTTATTAATCTGTGTGTACTCTTTTTGTTTTTATAAGATCCTGTGTGTACTCTTTGATATCACTATGAAACTTCAATATATATAAATTAGATTATCTTTACTTTAGTTTGGAGCAGAGTTTTATAATTTAGTGTCATGCAATATTTTGTTTACTACTCAAAAGCCTTTAAAGCTTCTGTATAATTCTTGTGTGATAATACTAATAGGTTCTTTGTGGATGATAGGTTTAAATAAATAAAAAGGCTGATTCGGCAGATATAATAATTTCTATGGAGTTGGTCTGATGGTTGATTGCATTTGCTCTAATTGCTGAATCAACATTTTTGGATGCTAGAGGCTATGCTGCATTATATACTATATTATGTATTTATGTTTGATATTGAATCATTCATTGTGTTTCTTATCTACTTCATATTGATTCCAATATCATGCCTATATTTTAATAGTTGTTGCTTTTGAAACTTGTAATTTCCAGGCACTCCGAGAAGCTTCATACTTCAATAGCGCCACTACGAGAAACTTTGATCCAATGGTAGTGTTTGTCGAAATGTAATTGACTAGATTCTATGAGATGTTTGTGTAAATGTAATTGGCTAGAATTGAATATCATTATTAGCATTGATTTTTTAATTTATGTCTTTTGATTATGTAGATATGTGCTTAAGAAGATTAGACTTGCCCGCCAAACTGAGCGGTCTCGCAGATCTGCACATCATGAGGTTGGTGCTTCTAATAGTGACAATTTATGTTGACCCCATAGCATGATGTGAAATTATTTGTGGGATATGATTAAGGTAATTCTAACGTGTTTCTTGTGACATAAATCACACTCATCATCGTGATGTCAAGGTTTGTAACAGATTTCTCTTTGTACAAAGAAGAGGTATTTCTATTCCAACTAAATCTTATTAAGCAGTTAAGCTATATACTAATGAGAAAATCCTATTATTCCATCAGTGTTCAAATATCTTCTTGACGAAAGATCGTGACATATGTCTCGGCAAGTTATTCTATGGTTCTTTAAGTTAAGGTACAAATCATTGAAATTTTGCTTACAATTGATCAACGATGAAGCAGGTGATAGCCACAACAGAGGTGTTCTTGCAGTTACAGCTGGTCTGGAGTGTTGATATCAGAAGTTTATTTTCTAGTAGCATCTTGTGCTTGCGTCTCGGTTAGGCATTGGATTTAGTTATAGCAGTAGATTTCAGGTCTGCCACAGAATATCTGTTTAGTTAATTTTTTTAAGTTTTTGCTGTCACTTGATATATAAGCCTTATGATTCTAATGTGCAGTGAGCTCTTCCTCCGGAGCAGCTTCAATGTTCACAATTGGCAGTGCATCACCTGCAGCTTTGATGTATGATGCTTTAGATCATTTTGATAGGCGTAGTGCTAAGGTAGAGACTTCATTCCTGTTCTTTTCTGTTGCATGACTGACTTTATAGTTTTCTCTCTGTTTTATAAATTATTATTGTACGTAGAGTTTGTACGTCCAGAGCTTTGAGCTGTCAGCTAATGTATGCCATTGGTTATATGATTATAAAAAGATCTCTACTCATTGCCACACTACAAAAAATGCGCCAAACATAAATTCCCCAAATTTTTAACACATGGCCAAACATAATATCAAAGCTTCAACATGTGGTAGTGGAGTTTGTTTACTTTGAGTTTATTTTAAGGGATTATAAGGTTTGCTTGTTGTCCTTTTTTATTACTTACCTAGTCTTATATTCCTTCTGCAGAAGTACTTTCCATTGCATATCTATCTCAAGAGATTAAATAATACATACACCAAAAGCAAGGTAAGATTGTAGCAATTTAATTTTCACATTTTTCCTGCACACCATATATTTGTGCTATCTTATGACTAAAATAAAATTTTTCTTGAGTACATGTGATTTTGCATACAAAGGAGGTGAGACATTGAAGTTGGAATGCTGTTGGAAAGGTGAAGTTGGAATGAAAGGATGCACCTAAGTAGAACTCAGTTGTTTAATCATGGTGAGTTATTATAATGTTGTGTTAACATGATTAAATACTTTCTTGAATAGTTGTTCCATTGGTTTTTGATGTAAGCAGGTTTTATAATTTTGCTTTTTAGAGTTGGTGTATGGTGCTTATGTTGTTGTTTTGATTGATATGGTTATAGGGTGTGAAGGTTAATATGATAATGACTGATTATACCATGGCTGTGATGACAGGATATGAACTGCTTAAGAAGATTAAGGTGTGAATGAATTCTTCTTCTTGTGTTTATTGTTTGTTTTTAGAGATTAGATATGAATGTATGGATGAAAAAGGAATTTTGATGATTATGTCCTCTGAGAATATCTTGACCTGAATCGATATCTGAGATCTTGATCGGATTGGTTTATATCCTTTGAGAATGTCCTATGATCGGATTGGTGTTTTTTTATAGTAAAGAAATATGATTTTTGATAGTATTTGTGTTACCATGTATTCATGATTAAAGATTGAATTTATTGAGAATTTGATTAAGTTCCTTACTCTACCTGGTTGAGAGTTTAGTTGCATTGATAAGTTTTATGTTATTTATTTTGTTTATTTAGTATAAGTTTCAGATTTTTTATTTTATTTTTTTTTACTTAATTTTACGATTTCGCGGGGGTTTTGAACCTCCGCTAAACAACCACCGTAGATTTACGGGGGTTTATCACCAGATACCAGCGGTCCTTGAAAACCCCCGCAAATAATTTATGGGAATCCATTAGTCGGCAGTTTTTAAAACCCCCGCAAAACATACCGCGGAGGCTGAAAACCCCCGCAAAATGGCTTGAAAACCCCCGCAAAATAGCGTGTTTTTTGTAGTGTAATGGGCGTGATTCGATGATTTTAGTAAACGTACTATTAAGAATGAACACGGAAAGTAGGAAACAAAGTAAATCCAATGAAGGAATGCAAGTGTTGTATCTGCAATCTTGCGAGCCAAGGCAAGAATATATACCATTTCAAGACAATAACATGATCTTGAAGAAAAAAATCTGGTTCAAATGCACAAACGCATCTATCAATTCCGCATCCACAATTATGAAATATGGCCACTACCTTAATAAATAGCAAAAATTTCGATACTTAAAAATGGAGCAAAATTTGTCTGTGATAAGGTAATATAACCGCGATAATCACAAATAACAGTCACAAAATGAGGTAGGCACTAATAATGAAAAGTTGACTCAAAATTCGGGTTGAGAATTGAAATCATCTAAAACAGTTTAATGAACTGGATTTGGACTAGTTAATAGCAGACAAAAAAGTTTAAAGTTTAAATTATTAAAAAATTTCATAGATTATATAAAATAAAAAAGTGTATTAATTTATTTTAGAGTTTCCATGGATTTCATCAATTGGCGGTAATTACAATAATTAAAGCATGGTAAACACAAAATATGACTACTTTCACAGTCGGAATTCAAATTTTAATTAGTCAAAGTGTATTTTTAATAGTGGGTTGTAGGTATTTTCCATTTCTCATTTTACACCATTGAAAGATTTCATATTATCAATTTATATAATATTAGAGTTTTTACAAAAAAAAAAGTATTAGAGAAGCTCTAATTGAGTACTTCTTAAAAAAAATTGACATAAAAAAAACTTTTTTGATTAATAAATATATAATCTTTTAATTGTTGATTGAAGTAATAATAAGGTAGTTTTTATTATTAAAAAAAATTAAGGTTGTTTTCTCTACAAAAAACGATAGTAACTTTCCCTAAAATTAAAATATTATAAAAATTAGAATATTGTTGTCAATAAGATTCGAACAACATACCTTTTATGGAAATATTTTTTTTATGTTTATTTTTCTTTTCTATTTTTATTTTGTATTTTTTTTATAAGTTTAGAGTTAAAATTACATTGTGCAAAACTTGTAACATCGTTAAAAATGATAAGGACAAATTTGGATTTTTAACAATAGTTTCTTTTAATATATCGTAAATAAATATACTTTACTTTTAGTTTAATTTTATTTAGAATCAATTTTATACACTTTTTTTTTGCGAGAATCAATTTTATACACTAAACTCACGCAAAGGTAAAGGGTTTCAAAACTTTGTCACATTGCTGCACTTGTTTCTATGATTGGTACCTTTACCAAATAACTTTTTTTAATATATTTGCCTAAACAAATATATGTGGAAACGATGAAGAATAGTTCGGTTCAGCTCATTAGGTTCAATTCATTTTCAACTTGAAACTAAAATCAAGAATTCGATATGATTTTTTTTCATTATATTATTCTCCATTTTAAATTATATAAATTTTAAATTATTTTTGAAGTGTTATTTAAAAATATATTTTTAAGTGTTATATATATAATCAAGTCAGCTCGTGAACCAAACAAGTCGAATTATATATAGCTCAAATTCAATTCATCTAATTAATCAACTTAATATTTAGCTTAAGTTCGACTCATTTGGTTCATGTACCAAGTTCAAAAGCAAACAAGCCGAACTATATATAGTTCGAGTTCAACTCGTTTAATTAACAAATTTAATATTTAGCTTAAGTTCGACTCATTTGGTTCTTTAACCAAGTTCAAAACCAAATAAATCGAACTATATAGCTCAAGTTCAACTCGTTTAATTAACTAACCTAATATTTAGCTTAAGTCCGACTCATTTGGTTCATGAACCAAGTTCAAAATCAAACAAGCCGAACTATATATAGCTCAAGTTCAGTTCATTTAATTAACGAACTTAATATTTAGCATAAGTTTGACTCATTTAGTTCATGAACCAAGCAAGTTAAACGAATTAATTGTCAAATCGATCTCAAACTTTATTCGACTTGTTTAGATTCAATGTCAGGCCTAGTAAAGAAAGAATAAAATTTGAAAATAAACAAGTTAAAATTGTTTTGAGTTTAATTGGGTCAGTGGTTCAATATAGAAAAATGAGGGGGTTCAAAATATAAATTATATAAAATTATATATGTATTTATTTTAAGTCCAGGGAGTTCAGTTGAACCCTCTGGAGTCTATGTGGCGACGCCACTGGAAACAATTATCTACGATCGTATTTATAAGCGAAAACACACTTTAAATTATGGTCATTATTATAAGTATTATAAGTAAAAGTTAATTACTTTTAAACTAGTTAAAAACATTATTATTTAAAAGTTTAAATAGTAATCTTGGGACATTCTTTAGGATTTGCCAACTAATTAATTCTACTATCATTCATAATATACCTTTATTTAATTCTAAGGTTTTCTAAGGTATTTATTCAACTTTTACTTTTCAAAAGAAATATGCGATTTTCAAGAAGGCCAATATATCCCAAAATATTTAGTACCAGGGAGTATTGTAGAATTGATTGACGAAGTAAATCGTCCCTTAATCCAAATCAAACCCACTCATCCGTCCGAACCAACCAACCAACCAAAAGAGCTTTAATCAGTTCAACAAAGTTTGAGCTCAATTATTTCTCAAACTCATCCGAGTAAAGAAACCATAAGAGCTTTATTGCTTCAAAAACTATACAAAAGTTATTTGCACTTTGCCTTTCAGATCTCAGTTTTCATTTCAAAGGTTACGCGTTGATTCATTTGTTCTCATTCACTATAATTTGCAATTTGTGATTCAATTTTGTTTTAATATTGTTGTTTGTTTGCAGATCATTTTGCATTAGTCTTGTTGTAGAAAGCACCATCAATCAACACTCATCACTTGTCTTGTCGTTTCATAATCCAGGTAAGAGATCCATCAATGGCTCTTCACTCTTTTGCCCAGTTTTCATAGAATTTCAGAAAATCATTTTGTTAAAATTTTAATTTTAAAATGAGAATGGAATGTGAGTTTCTGAAACGTGAGTTCATTGGGAAGCTGCAACTTGAAGCTTCTACGGCAAACCATAATCAATTAGACAAAACTTACACTTTAGCCTAGGTGTAGTTTTGTTGTTCCACTTATAAAGAGGTAATTTTTTGTATTTTTTAATTTTAAAAATTAAAAAATAATTGTTTTTTAATTAAAAAAATTACCTTTGTAAGAGGAAAAATAAAAACTGCACCTAAATAATTGCATGTAAGTTTTGTCCTAATCAATTTGGAATTTTTTCTGTGCGATGGGTTAAGTGAGACACTGATTTAGGCAATGAGATGAGAAGAAAGGTAATTTAATTAAAATTTATTTATTACTTATATATACAATTAGAATCTTTATTATATATACTAGCCGCCAAACGGGCACGTTCCGTATCCGTTTGTGTGATCAATATTCTCTATTGTGTAAGTTATTTTTCAACATATACAAATATTTAAATAGAGTGAAGGGGAAAAATGACAATAAGAAAAGTCCATGCGAAAGAGGATATTCTCTTTATATATTGGTATAAACAATAGTAATAGATAATAGATAACAAATCATCTCTATTAATTTGGTGATTTTATTCATCAATTTTGTAGTTTTTTTAAGGGTAAAATAAGAATAATGAAAAAGCCATCAAAAAATTTGTATCCTTTTTATATATAGTAATAGATTACGAGATTTTCACAGAGATTTCTCGTGCATCTCTATTATTATATTATATATTATATATATTACGAAATTCCCACAGAGCTTTCTCGTGCATTATCAATAGTAATTGCTTATGTGACATTCAATTAGAGTATTATATTATATATATTACGAAATTCCCACAGAGCTTTCTCGTGCATTATCAATAGTAATTGTTTATGTGACATTCAATTAGAGCTTCTTTTGCTTATGTGTCATTCAGAGTTTTTAGCTTAAGGTATGTTGTTTGAATCCCACTGACAACAATAATTGAATTTTTATAATATTTTAAGGAAAACTACCTTTCTTTTTGTAGAGAAAATTACCTTATAATTACTAACAAATGTATGTTGTTCGAATCTCATTGACTACAATAATTGAATTTTTATAATATTTTTTTTTTGTAAAAACGTTTTCAAATATTATATTTTTTTGTTTTCTTTTTGTAGAAACTTTTTCAAATATTTTTTTTTTAAAACTCTCAATTTGTTTTTTGTGTGAAAACTCTCTCAAATATTATATATTATCTTTTTTTAAAAACTCATTTTTTTAGAAACTCTCAGAAATGTTATATTTTTTCAATAGAATCTCTAAAATATTATATATATATATATATATATATATATATATATATATATATATATATATATTACATTTTTTATTTTTATTTTTAAAACAAAGGTATCATCCGTGCGCAAATTTTTTTTACATAAAAAAATTTTAGTTTATTTTGAAGAAAAAATTATGTTCATTAGAGACAAAAACAAAATAGAAGATTTTGAAAGAAAAGAGAGAGAGACAGAGAGAGAGAACTCTCAGTGTTGGAGAATGAGAAACTGCTAGTACTTCTCACCTAGGGATGTCAATGGATATTCATGGACGCGGATAGTGTGATATCCGTATCCGGTCCTTCATACATATATGATATCCGTGTCTGCTCCATATCTGTGCGGATATCCGCTAAGCGGGTAATCCACGAATATTGAAGTATCCGCATATATTAACATATATCCATAGATGGTATTTTTTTATTAAAATAGAGAACTAGTTATTGAAAAAAATTAGTTTTTTTAAAATACAAAACATTAACACATAATATTTCTAAATTTTGCTCTCTATTTTTAATGAAAACACCAAATCAACAAACAAAAATCACCTCACAGAACTGCAAAAGAGCCAAACAAAGCTATAATTTATATAAAATAGTCAAACTGCAAAAGATAAAATATAAAAATACTAGAATTTATATGTAAGTAGAGATATTTAAGTAATTTTACTAATTATTTACCGGGTATTGATATCCGCAGACATGCATAGTATCCATTAAATGCGGATAATTGAAATATCCATTTATTTTTTCTGGGGATATCCATTAAGTTATCCGCTTCGTATCTATGACGGATTTTATCCGCAGATATTCGCGGGTATGGATATTGGTGTCATCCATATTTTCACCCCACTATTAAAAATACACATTGACGAATTAAAATTTGAATTCCAACTGCGAGAATATCTTTATTTTCATATTCATATTTTAACATAGGGAAAACTTATTCAAAATTTTATCTATCACGAAGAAATGTGATCCTCATGATGAAAAGTGTATGTAGATCATAGTGAGAACTAAGCATGAAAATTTAATTGATATTCATTAAAAAAAATAGAATTAACAACTATTTTTTGTTGATGAAGCCTTTATATAATCGTATAATGGAGACGGAAGACAGATTGAAAGAGAGAGAGAGAGAGAGAGAGAGAGAGAAATCTCTTAGTGGTGTAGAATAGAAAACGAGGAACACTTTCCACCTGACTATTAAAAATACACATTGACTAATTAAATTTTGAATTCCGACTACGGGAGTTATCCATATTTTCATATTTAATATTTTATCACGGGGATCATTTATTAAAAAAAATTTTTAGCACGATAAAAAATGATCCTCCATGATGACAGTGATAACTTAACACGAGAATTTTATTGATATTCGTTAAAAAAAATACTAGCATTAGCAACTATTTTATTGTTGATGGAACTCCTATAGAGTATTGCGATGGAGACGGGAGAAAGAGAGAGAGAATCTCTCAGTGGTATAATATAATTGGAAACTGGTAACATGTCTCACCCCACTATTAAAAATACACATTGACTAATTAAAATTTGAATTTCGACTAAGGGGATTTTTCCATATTATGTGTTCATCGCACTTTCATTAGATTACGTATGGCTGGTGAAATATATGAAAAATCTAAAATAAATTAATATAATTTTGATTGTTAGTAATGTATGCTATTTTAAACTTTTCATAACATTCGTTCAAACTTTTTTAAGAACCTTAATTTATTAATGTGAGTGCATAGATTCACGCATATGTTTTCCCATTTGACACTCACGCGTGAAGATTGCTTCTTTGCGCATAGATTCTCAAAAGAAAAATTTTGAGAATAGAAACAAAGTCAAAATATGTTACTATTCATTTAAAAATTTGTATAAATTTACAATTATTTTTTGTTGATGAAGTTTTACAGAGTCTCGTGTTAAAGATATATCGTATTTTATTTTCATACTCAAATAAATTAAAAGAAATCAATCTCATAGACAATTGAAAAAACGTAGATAATCTTCTAAATAATATAAAATGAAAAAAAGACATAGATAACATTCAAAAGAAGAATAACATATTGAAATAAATATTATTGAAAAAAATAAAAATTATCCCGTGTTTGACAGTGAATCTAATATAAATTTTCTTTAAAGAGTCGGCACGATATGAAAATAAAAAATAAAAATCATGGTATATTTTAATTTTATGGGTATGGTCCCAAAAAATCTTAAGGCCATGAAAATCAAAACATATTTTTCTTTGAGAATGAAGTTTATATTTGTTTTATATTTATAGTATCACTATATAGTTTTGGAGATGAGATAAGATAAAGAATCTATCTCATAATAGTGTAAAATGAAAAGCGAAGTAATACTCTTAATCTCGCTTTATTCTGTAACATCGTTAAACCTATATAATGCAAAACCTATCTCAATTTTACCCTAAAATCTTAAACCAAAAATAATCAAATAATATATCAAAATAAATATATAACTAATATTTAAAAAGAAAATAATCCCGTGTATGGCACGGGGTAACATACTATACTAGTTTAATTTATATACACCGCAATGTAAAGTTATTTTACACAAGCATCCAATAATATATCGACACATCATGTATGATAATTTAAAACACACGACATGTTACATTCATTAAATGATGTGGCAACGTGTTATTGGATGCACGTGTAAAAAAACTTTACACCGACAGTGTACAACAATTAAACTTATACAATTAAGTGACTACTTCTCTACCATTTTATAATTGAGAGTGTTTACCATTCAACCAATGAGAACAAGCGACCCACATAAGTAGATTTGTATGTGATCCCTACAACTAACTTGTAACATACTTGTGGAGACCACATACAAATCTACTTATGTGGCTTATTGTCATTGGTCGAAGGGTAAATACCCTCAAATTATGAAAGGGTAAATTAGAAAAAAACCTTTGGTAGACATTCAAAAGAAATTTGTATTCAAACTATCCAAGCTCCTAAGAATCACTTTTATGTTAAAGTATCCAAACATAAATCAATTTAAATTCAAATTCACTTTTAACTAAAATGAATTATGTTAAATTTACCAATCGTTAGTTGATTCAGTGATGATTGGCGCTGAACTTGGTAGGGAGGACCACGGTTCGATCCTCCGCAACTGCGATCGGGAGGGGACTGGAACGACTTGATGCCAGAATTGACCCCGACCGAGATTAAACTGGTGGTAAACCCCAAAAAAAAAATTTATGTTAAATTTAATTCTATCAAGCTCGACTCTTGTTGCTGCAAAACTAAACACATACTGAATATAGTACCGTACTTTTTTCATACTTGAAGGGATAAAGTCAAATTTTTTACCGAGACCGAAACTAAAATTCCATTTTTTTTGTCTGTCAATTTTGATTTTTTATGGGAGTTTTTGGTTGGTTACACATGAGAGTAATGAAATTCAATATGCACAAATCAACATGTACTGTTGAATTTTGGCCGATCTTTGCATTTTGGTTGGATACATTTATTTAGTTTTAAATTTTAATCAATGTGTACTTCTTTTTCATATTTGCAATTTTTCATTAAAGATGTGTTAAATGTCCTCACATTTGCAAATGTTTCCCTTGTTTCTTTTTCACTCATCCAAAAATAGTCTCTTTTACTTTTAATTTCAGATTGACTCAAGCACAAGGAAGAGGAGGAGAAAAGAGAACCAATGGAAATTCTAACTTCTCTTATTGGAAAAGTAGTAGATTATATTGTTGCGCCTATTGGACGTCAAGCAAGTTACTTGATATTCTACAAAGGCAATTTTAAGATGTTAGCGGATCATGTCAAAGACCTCCAGTCTGCAAAAGAAAGATTGCTTCATTCGGTTGAAGAAGAAAGGGGAAATGGTAAAGAAATCGAAAGAGATGTGGTGAACTGGTTGAAGAAAGTGGACGAGCTGATTGAAACAGCAAATCAGCTTGAACAAGATCCTCGTCGTGCCAATGTCAGGTGCTCAACATGGGGGTTCCCCAATTTGATTTTGCGTCATCAACTAAGTAGGAAAGCCAAAAAAAATTGCAAATGATGTCGTCCAAGTTCAAGGCAAAGGGACGTTTGATCGAGTTGGTTACCTTCCAGCCCTAGATAGAGTAGCCTCCTCTTCCTCAATAAGAGGTAGTGAAATGTATGAGACAAGGGAGTCACTTAAGGAGAAACTTGTGAAGGCTTTATCAAACCCCAATTCACGCAACATTGGGATCTATGGTTTGGGTGGTGTGGGTAAGACCACTTTGGTGGAAGAAGTTAAACAAATAGCAAACCAACTTAAATTGTTCGATAAAGTGGTTATAACACATGTATCACAAAATCCAGACTTTAAAACCATTCAAGGGGAGATTGCAGATTTGTTGGGTTTGCAATTCAATGAAGAGACAATTTTTGGAAGAGCAAATCGCCTAAGACAAAGAATCAAGATGGAGAAAAGTATCCTTGTCATTCTAGATAATATATGGAGCAGACTTGATTTGAAGAAAGTGGGAATTCCATTTGGTAATGAACATAATGGTTGCAAATTATTGATGACATGTAGAAATCAAGATGTGTTGCTACAAATGGATGTTCCAAAGGATTTGACTTTCAAACTTGAACTTATGACTGAAGAGGAGGCTTGGAACTTGTTTCAATTTATGGCTGGGGATGTGGTTAAACATAACAATTTGAAAGATGTAGCAATTCAAGTTGCCCAAAAATGTGAAGGTTTGCCTCTTAGGGTAGTGACGGTGGCACGTGCAATGAGAAATAAGAGAGACATCCAATCCTGGAAAGATGCATTAAGGAAATTACAATGTAATGATCATACAGAGATGGACACGTTAACTTATTCTGCTTTGGAATTGAGTTACAACTCGTTGGAGAGTGATGAAATGAGGGATATCTTCTTGCTTTTTGCAGTAATGGAAGGTAACAAAGTAGAGTACTTTCTGAAAGTTGCAATGGGTTTGAATATATTAAAGCATGTTAATACCATGGATGAGGCAAGAAACAAACTTTACACAATAATCAGATCCTTGGAGGTGACTTGTCTTCTGCTTGATGTTAAAAAAGTTGGGAATATCAGAATGCATGATTTTGTTCGTGATTTTGCTACCTCCATAGCACGTAGTGACAAACATGTATTGCTAAGAAAACAATCAGATGAGGAATGGCCATCCAATGATTTTTTAAATATGTGCATGCAGATTGTTCTACCATTGGGTCATATCCACGATCTTCCTCAAACGATTGGTTGTCCAAACATTAAGTTGTTCTATTTGGCTTGTGAGAACCTATCTTTAAAGATCCCTGATACTTTTTTTGAGGGAATGGCCAGCCTTAGAGTGCTAGATTTAACACATCTGAACTTGTCTTCATTACCCACCTCATTTTGGTTCCTAACCGACCTTAAAACGCTGTGTTTGAATTTTTGCATTTTGGAAAATATGGATGCAATAGAAGGTTTGAAAAATTTACAAATTCTTAGCCTCGCATATTCTTCAATGATCAAGTTTCCAAGTGAAATAGGGAAATTGACTCAATTGAGAATGCTTGATTTGAGCAACTCAGGAATTGAAGTACTCCCATCCAACATCATATCAAATTTGATTAACTTGGAGGAGTTGTACATGGGCAATACCTCTATTAATTGGGAAGATGTGAATTCAACGGTTCAAAATGAAAATGCTAGTATTGCTGAGCTTCAGAATCTACCCAAGTTGACTGCTCTAGAATTACAAATTCGAGAGACTTGGATGTTGCCAAGGGACATGCAATTGATGTTTGAGAAGCTGAATTTTTTTAAAATTGCTATCGGAGATGTATGGGAATGGGAAGACATTGAGGATGAAACCTTAAAAACATTGATGCTCAAACTTGGTACCAACATACATTTAGAGCACGGAATTAAAGCATTGATTAAAGGTGTTGAGAATTTGTACTTGGATGATGTTGATGGAATTCAAAATGTGCTTTATCAACTAAATGGGGAAGGATTTCCATTGCTGAAACATCTTCACGTCCAAAATAATGCAAACTTGAAGCACATTGTTGACTCTAAAGAGAGAATTCAGGTGTCCTTTCCCATCTTGGAAACACTAGTACTTCACAATCTTAAAAACTTGGAGCATATATGTCATGGTCCACTTTCAATGACTTCTTTTGAAAGTCTTAGTGTTATCAAAGTAAAAAATTGTGTCCAATTAAAGTATCTTTTCTCCTATACATTGGTTAAAGAACTTTCCCACCTTTCAGAAATTGAAGTCTGCCACTGCGATTATATGAAGAAGATTGTGCTCAAAGACAACAATTCAAGTGCAAATAATGATATAGATAATGAAAAAATTGATTTTCTTCTATTGCGTTCTTTAACTCTAGAACATTTGGAGACAATTGATGATTTCTTCTCTTCTCATTCGATGAATTCCAGAAGTGAGCAAAAATATCATGATTTAGAGCCTGATGTTTCTGCCCCATTTTTCAATGCTCAGGTATGTTATGTTTTTTAAGTTTCTTTAGATACAAATGTTATAAATTCTATTTTGAAATGTGTACAAACAGATTAATTAATGGATAAATTGGCATGTTACTCATTATTCAAGCTAGCAACAACCGCCTTTCTAAGAATTGTCATTTCTGCAAATCATCGATACACGGTTTCTTGATGTTACTCATTTTGAAAAAACTATTATTACTAAAGAATTTGAGGTCAATTTTATAACATAACACTAATTATTAATATTTTCTCTTGAAAAAACTATAATATTTTATTTATTTTTCTATATAATAGTTGTGATAATAAAAATGATTCTTTATATATAACTAGAAAGATTGACATGAATTAATTTTCAGATTCAGTAAAAAATTGGAACCCTCAAATTATAAATAACTATTTGAACCCTGCAAATCCTCTTTCAACTTCTCTCTCTGGTTTTGTAATAAATGTATACAATTTGTTTTTACTTAGGTTGCATTTCCTAAATTGGATACCCTCAAATTGAGCTCATTCCTCAATTTGAATAAAATTTGGGATGACAATTATGATTCTATGGACAACTTGACTAGCTTGATTGTGGATAATTGTGGCGGGTTGAAGTACTTATTCTCATCTACTGTGGTTGAAAGTTTTAAGAACCTAAAACACCTTGAAATAAGTAATTGTGCTTTGATGGAGGAGATTATAGCTAAAGAAGAGGGAAGAGGTGCATCAGAGGAAGAGGTATGGCGATTCTACCATTAATTAATTTAAACTTCCATTTAAAAAATTATTTATAATGATACCACTTTATTTATGAATACATAGGTTCAGTTTTGAAAATTAGAGAAAATCATATTGAAGGACATGGACAACTTGAAGACAATATGGCATCCCCAATTTGAAACATTGAAGAAGTTGCAAGTGAACAGCTGTAATAACATTGTGGTGGTTTTTCCCTCTTCAATGCAAAAAACATATAATAAGCTAGAGATGTTGGAGATTACAAATTGTGCTTTAGTGGAAGAAATATTTGAATTGAGCTTCAATGGAAGTAACAGTGTAGAAGATACAACACATTTGAAAGAAGTTACTATAGATGGATTGCCAAAGCTGAAAAAGATATGGAGTGGGGATCCTCAAGGAATTCTTAGTTTTCACAATCTAATAAATGTAAAAATAAAAAATTGTGCAAGCTTGGAGTATCTATTACCACTTTCCGTAGCCACTCATTGCTCACATCTCAAGGAACTTGATATAAAACAATGTGTAAACATGAAGGAAATTGTTGCAGAGGAGAAAGAATCTAGCAACGTGAATGCAGCTCCCATATTTGAGTTTAATCAACTGTGTTCTTTATTGCTTTGGAACTTACGCAGACTCAAGGGTTTCTCTGCTAAAAAACATACCTTAGCATGTCCATATTTGAAGATAATTGATGTTGTCAATTGTCCAAACTTGAGTTTGTACAGAACTCTATCTACAAGAAGAAGATCCAATACTGAAGATGACAAACACTCTGTTTCAACGCAACAACCACTTTTCATTGTCGAAGAGGTATGCATATCATATAAATTTACATTAAAACAACTTGTGTACGAATTTGCGTTATTTCCTCCGCCAAAATTTAGTGTGTAGGTGTATCAAAAGTACTAAAATATATGAATGGTTCAAGGGCCAGAACGTCTTGGAAAACCACGAACCAGGTTCCTCCGAAGTCGGTTAATCTTGAATTCACGCATTTGAGACATTATTATACCTAGAATTTTGTTGTTAAAACTTGAAATTCATATTTATTATTCGATACTTCAAAAAAATTAGTAATTTTAGAAAAATAAGTAAAATAAAAATAGGTAAACACATGGTTTAAGAGTGAACCTTTACTCTCTTTTTTTTTTAGTAAAAAAATGTCAAATAGATATAATATTATATTAAAATTCATCGAAAATTATATGGTTTACCTTTCAAACAAGTCCATGTTAAATGTCCCCGGTGATGAATTGAGAGAAAAATATTTGCAACAATTTATGTCAACATTTATATCTTAAAATAGTTTACTTTATAGTCAGATATATACATTTGATATTTAATAGTAATATCTATATACGTATGTATGGGAGTTGAGACAAAATTGAAAAAAGTACGGAGGTAATTATGAGAAAAGTATAAAATCCAATTTGGGTCAATAGTAGTTATTTTCTGAGTCAATATTAATTGTTTAATTTTTGTCAATTGCTCTTTAATGTGTTTTAGGTGATTCCAAATTTAGAGAAGTTGAGAATATGTCATAAGGAAGCTAACATGATACTGCAAGCCCAAAACTCAAGTGGCCTATTCACAAAAATGACATATCTTGGTTTGGCTGGTTATAAGAATGAAGATACATTTCCTTATTGGTTTCTTCAAAATGTGCGTGGTCTTGAAAAACTAGTTATTGAACATAGTTGCTTCAAGAAGATATTTCAAGATGAAGGAAGGATGAGTGAGAAGACTCATACACAAATCAAACACTTGACATTGAATTCATTACCTAACCTTGAACATATATGTGAGGAAGGATTTCGAATTGACCCAGTTCTTGAGTTCCTTGAATACTTATGGGTTTCGCATTGTTCCAGTCTAACAAATTTGCTACCTTGCTCAGCCACCTTTACTCATTTGGTACAGTTAGAGATAAAAGATTGCAATGGGCTAACAAAATTAATTACATCTTCTACCGCACAAAGTTTGATCAACCTCACAACACTAAAGATAGAAGCCTGTAATTCACTTGAAGAGATAATTCTTGGAGAGGAAAATGTTCACATTACATTTATTAGTTTAGAAATATTGATTTTGGTATCTTTGCCTAGCCTCAACCGATTTTGCTCTAGTAAGTGCTTCTTCAAATTTCCATTGTTAGAGGTAGTAATTTTAAGAGAATGTCCTCGCATGAAGGTTTTTTCTGAAGGATACACAAGTACACCAGGTCTTCGGAAAGTTGAAATTGCAGAAACCCATGAAGAATGGTTTTGGAAAGGAAACCTAAATGATACAATAAACAACATGTTTGAAGATAAGGTATGCACTTTTGTTTTTATATTTCGATACATGATATATACTAAATTTTTAAGGGTTTTGTTAATATGAACTTACAAAAACGAAAGAGTTAAAGGTAAATTTCTACCATTTTTAGTCAAAAGGGAGATTTTGTCAACAACAAAAAATATGTCGTATTTTATTTAAAATGGTGAAGGTCAACATTTAAGGGATAATAACTGAAAAATTAAATTAAATGTAAGAGACTAATAAGCAATTTAGTCAAAAATAAATAAATATACACGGTTTAAAAGATAATAATTTTAATTTGTCTCTTAAAATAAATGTAAGTTGATATATTGATTTGATTGATCAGGTTGCATTTGGTAAATTCAAATATTTGGCCTTATCCGACTACCCTGAGATGAAGGATTTGTGGTATGGTCAACTTGATCATCAAAATGTATTTTGCAATTTGAAACATCTAGTGGTGCACAGATGTGATTTTTTATCACATGTACTTTTTCCATCAAATGTAATGCAAGTGCTATATGGATTGGAAGAACTAGAAGTAAAAGATTGTGATTCATTAGAAGCAGTATTTGATGTGAAAGGTGTGAAGTCTGCAGAAGAAATGTTGATAAAAAAAAGCACTCAACTGAAAAAATTGACTTTGTCTAGTTTACCAAATTTGAAGCACATATGGAATGAGGATCCTCATGATATTATAAACTTTGGAAACTTAAGCACGGTGAATGTTTCTGAGTGTCAAAGTTTGTTATATATATTTCCATTGTCATTGTGTGAAGATCTTGAACATCTTGAAATGCTTGAGATAGAGTCTTGCGAAATTGAGGAAATTGTTGCAATGGAAGAAGGACCAATAAAAACCAATTTTAATTTTCCCCAATTAAAAAGTATGCAACTGCATCGTTTGACAAATCTTAAGAGTTTCTATCAAGGAAAGCATATTTTAGAGTGCCCTTCATTGAAGACTTTGAATGTAAATCGTTGTGATGCATTAAGAATGTTTTCCTTCGGCGAAGCTCTGTTTCAACAAGCTCTATTTTCTATTGACAAGGTAAATTAATCTCGCAACATACCTTGATTTTCTTTATTTGTCCATCTTTGTCGTATTTATTTTCTTTTTGGATTTTCAGTTGAGCTCTAACTTGGAGGAATTGGCAATAAATGGCACAGATGTGGTGGGGATATTGAATCAAGGAAAAAATATCTTTCACAAAGTTGAATTTCTTCATTTACAATACTTGGATGAAACTCCAACTATTTTTCTGAATGAATATTTTCACACAATTTTTCCTAATCTTGAAACGATTCAAGTGCGTAATAGTTATTTTGAAACATTGTTCCCTACTATGCAAATTTCAAAGCAAATAAAATTTTTGATGCTTTTTGAATTGGAAATGCTCAAGCACATATGGGAAGAAGACTTTCCATTGGGCCATCCTTTGTTACAAGATCTTCATGAATTATATGTATGGGATTGTCCAAGTTTGATAAGCTTGGTACCATCGTCGACATCTTTAACAAATTTAACCATTTTGGAAGTGGACAATTGCAAAGAGCTGAATTATTTGATAACATCTTCAACAGCTAAAAGCTTAATTCAACTCAGAACATTAAGAATAAGCAATTGTGAGAAGATGTTGGATGTTGTGAAGATTGATGATGAAAATGCAGAGGAAGACATCATATTTGAAAACTTAGAACAGATGGTATTCATTTCTTTGTCATGTTTGGGAAGCTTCTGCAATGGGAATCAAACATTCATATTCCCATCTTTGCTATTGCTCATTGTTCTAGAATGCCCTCAAATGAATATCTTCTCATCAGGTGTCACAGTAGCACCATGTGTGGAAGAAATTTATGTTACAGAAGAAGGAACTACTAGATGGGAAGGTGACATTAACACAACTATTCAACATTTATTCCTAGAAAAGGTACACAATTATTTCATTGTTATTATTACCAAGGCTCACAATATTAACTCAGTACGTGATTGGACATTAACTTTGAAATTAACTATGGAATAAGTTTTCATAGTGTAGTCAACATAACTAAAAAATAAGCTGCAATTTAGCCAACTCTAAACCCACACCCGTAGCCTCTACCTAGCCAATGGTAGCAAAGTGGCTCATTTTTTTTGATAAAAAAAGGAAAATTGGCTCATTATTAGAGCACATTTCTAATAATGATTGGACATTGACTTTGAAATTAACTATAGAAAGTAGTCATAGTGTAGTCAATTAGAGGCTGCTAATTTACAAGTTCGTAAAATCAAAATTTAAATAGCTAAATTAACTATTAGTTTTGATTTTTTCTACTTAATTTTCCTTATTTATGAAAGGTAAGCCCTGTTACTTTGAGTCTGTTTGGATTGATTTATTTTTGAACTTATGCAAATTATCTTATACAAATAAACATGTTATTATTTGCATAATTTATGAAAAAACAACTTATAAAGATACAACTTTTGCTAATTAGAACTTATGAACCAATATAAAAACTTGCATAAGCTATTTTTACATTCTAGAAGAAGAACAAATAAATATGCTATTATTTGCATAGTTTATAAAAAAAAACAACTTATAAAGATATAATTTTTGCTAATTAGAACTTATGAACTAATATAAAAACTTACAATTAGGAGGAGGAGGAAGAAGAAGAAGAAGAAGAAGAAGAAGAAGAAGAAGAAGAAGAAGAAGATGAGAAGGAGGAGGAAGTCCTACGTTCTAGAAGTGAGACCATCTTATCCTCACATTTGCAAGGTACACATCAAGAAATTCTTCTCTTTTATACATGTTGTGAATTCGACGATAAACTCACACCAATGAATTTGATGTGTGGAGCAAATTAACCAAGTAACCAAATTAAAGTTGATAGAGATGATGAAAGTAAATAATTCAAGAACAAAAGAGAAGAACACAAGATATTGTTTACCCAGTTCGGTGTTAATGAACCTACGTCTGGGGGAGAGAGCAACTCTCCGTTCCACTAGATCAAAGAAGTCACTTTACAACAAGAGTTCCCAATTGGGTTACAAGAATTAATCCTAATTCTACCCAAAATCCCGAATCTCTTCCCGTGGCCAAGAGACTCAATTTTACCTAGTCTACCCAAGGTGATCCCACAAGATGATCCCAAGAATAGTTTGCCCAAATCCCTAGGATCCTAAGACCCTAGTCTGTGTGGTGGCAAACCCTAATTCCCTACATCTTGTCACTCTATTTTGCTCTTTTTTTTTCTATGAATAAACAACCTCTATTTATAGAAAAATATATGCCTATTATTTTAAAACAAATCTTTTAAAATAAAACCAAATCTCCTATTATTTTTAAATATATCTAATATTTAAAAACAAACACAATCCAAGTCAGATATTCTTCAAAACATATTTTCCACAAAAATCTCCAAACCAACCCGAGCGCGCGCCCCGCGCCAGCCCGCCCGCGCCCCGCGCCAGTCGACAGAAGCCACAGGCCAAACGAGGCCTCTTCTGGCGCCAGGCGCCAACTGGCGGATGTTCTTCAGAATTTCCAATTTCTTGTAACTGAGATTTCAAGGCATATCCAACAATTCTCCACCTTGCCTTTAAATCGATGGTGATCCAATCAACCACCGTGTTACTCTCTCCATCTTGAATCTTCTATCCAAGATCACCGGTCAACTTCAAGTCACACTTGAACCTCGACTTCTTCCACTTGCTTCTAACAGCCCTTGCTAGAACCACAAGTATTACCTCTTCTTCATTCCTCGGAATGCCTTCCGCCCTCATGAAGATCTTGCATCCCACTACCATAGGATTTTTGGTAGCACCCACAAGATTCACCGCACCCTCTTCAGCCTTCGAACTGGTCAAGTTCGTACCTCCTGAAGAAACGATTGCTCCCAACTATCATCGGATTTTAGATAGCTAACAAGCTTCACCACCCTCTTCAGCCCCCGGATTGTGCCTTTTCCGTCCTCCTGAAGAATCGCTTGCCTCCGATTGTCCATGGAATTTTAAGACAACCCTACAAGCCTCCACCACCCTTCGACCCCCGGAGTGCCCTCCGTCCTCTCGAAGTGTTGCTTGGCTCCGAACCAACCTTGGAATTTTAGGCGGTTCCACAAGCTGCAACATCAAACTCTCCTTGTATCCAACTACCTCCAACAGTCTCACAAGTTACCAAGTCTGATCACTGTTGCTTTCAATTGCCTCCCTGAAGATCTTCCAAGTTTTGCACTTCTTCAGCCACAATTGAAACATAACACACAAGGTCTTCATAGTTATACCACTTTGGTGCAACAATTCCACTCTTCTCCCTACCTCTCATTAGATAGCCAAGAGTCATTGTTGAATGTTTGTCTTCCTCTAGTCCAACTAGTAACAAACTCCACCTCAATCTGAGATTCCTCCACCAAAGCCACAAACCGGTATTTCCACTATGTTTCCACCTTGTAACCTGCAAAACTGTCAAACTGCTCTGAAACAAACTTCAGGCCATTGTTAGTATCCAACAATTTCAGTTTAGTTCCAACACTTAGTAAACCTCGTTTCACTAGTCCAACTAAACCTATGTCACTAACAAGAATCGACCGAAGTTTCACAATTCAACCATATGAGAATCACCACTAGTAACACATGCATAACCAATAGTACACCAACTATTCATGCATCAAAGTTTAGGAACATACCTCACATCATGTAAAAGAAAACACATGATTTGTCAAACATCGTAAGACAAACCAAAACTATACCTCAAACCTTTCAAGCTTTCCCGTCTTCAAGATGAAAAAACTCCACCTTCAACTAGCTCTCGGATTTTTCACGGTATTCCTTCTTCAAACACATGTGATAAGAGCCTCCAAAGTCCATGACTTGATACTCCACCGCTTCCCAACTTTCACTAGCATCTTCGAATTCTTATAACAAAGTTGTTGTTTCAACAGTCACCCGAGTATTGTTCCACCGCCTCTCCAGGCCGAGCTTCTCCCTTCAACGCCTCAACACGTTTTGAATTAACACTGCCCTCATCTTTACCTTCCACAACCCGAAGTCGTTATTACCGGTAAACTTCTCAATATCAAACTTAGAACCCATGGTACCTGATTATCGATTTGATCCTTGCCCCACGGTGGGCGCCAATTGTTGTGAATTCGACGATAAACTCACACCAATGAATTTGATGTGTGGAGCAAATTAACCAAGTAACCAAATTAAAGTTGATAGAGATGATGAAAGTAAATAATTCAAGAACAAAAGAGAAGAACACAAGATATTGTTTACCCAGTTCGGTGTTAATGAACCTACGTCTGGGGGAGAGAGCAACTCTCCGTTCCACTAGATCAAAGAAGTCACTTTACAACAAGAGTTCCCAATTGGGTTACAAGAATTAATCCTAATTCTACCCAAAATCCCGAATCTCTTCCCGTGGCCAAGAGACTCAATTTTACCTAGTCTACCCAAGGTGATCCCACAAGATGATCCCAAGAATAGTTTGCCCAAATCCCTAGGATCCTAAGACCCTAGTATGTGTGGTGGCAAACCCTAATTCCCTACATCTTGTCACTCTATTTTGCTCTCTTTTTTTTCTATGAATAAACAACCTCTATTTATAGAAAAATATATGCCTATTATTTTAAAACAAATCTTTTAAAATAAAACCAAATCTCCTATTATTTTTAAATATATCTAATATTTAAAAACAAACACAATCCAAGTCAGATATTCTTCAAAACATATTTTCCACAAAAATCTCCAAACCAACCCGAGCGCGCGCCCCGCGCCAGCCCGCCCGCGCCCCGCGCCAGTCGACAGAAGCCACAGGCCAAACGAGGCCTCTTCTGGCGCCAGGCACCAACTGGCGGATGTTCTTCAGAATTTCCAATTTCTTGTAACTGAGATTTCAAGGCATATCCAACAATACATTTGAATGTAAAATGTTTTGTTTATTCTCGACTAGAGTTTTGTCTTACATTTCGTATTGGACCTTGTGTTTTGAATCACTAGTTATTTTTTAGAAAAGACTAAAATACCCAAATATATGTCATTTTAATTTTAGTTTTTGTAAAAAAAAAAATTGGTTTTGATCCTTGTAAATATATAATATTTTGTGTTTGATCAACGTTGTTTTATTTTAGTCCCTGTAAAATTAAGTTCTATTGAAACTTGAAATTGATCCTTCTTATTAATTTCTATTGAAGTTGATACTTTTGAAGTTGATCGGTGTTGTTTTATTTTAATCCCTATAAAATTAATTTCTATTGAAGTTGATCCATATAATACGTAAAAACAATAAAACAAATGCACAAGAACTGAATAAAAATACAATATATTTGCAGGAACAAACAACATATTTAACATGCTTATAATGTGGAAAAAAATTGGCATCAGATACAAGTAGAATGTGTCTGTTTATATCACTGTGATACATAACCTTAACCTTTCTTTTTCTTCCCCTCAAAACTCCCAAACATAGCCTAAGAGTCTTAAAACGAATATTAAAGTAGCAAAGTACAATAGAAGGGCAAACCTATTTTTGTTAGAGGTGCATAAATTTCTCTATAGTCACCCTATACTTTTGTGTTCTTTACAATTGATTTGATCTCCTCATTTATAGATACCATTCCTTTTATGCTTAGTGTTGTATGGTGAAACTAAAGTGGATCAAAATAGTCATCGTGATGAGACTCTTACATTCGAAGTTATCTAAATTTGCATGATGTAATTGATTAGTGTTGTATAATTATATTTCCGTGCATTGTTTTATGCTTTTTTGTTGATGTTAATTGTGCGAGCAGATGATGAGCTAGGAGGTCAAGATGGTATTGACGCAAACCCCGAGGAGTGACCAGCACGCCATAGTAGCAATGATATAGTTTTCCTTAAGCATTTTATGCTGTTATTGTTTTTCTTGTTTGGTTGTTATTTTGGTTTTTAGGTCCACATTGAGATTATAAGACTTTGGTGTTAGATTCTATTTGGTTGATTTATTTTTATTTCAACAATTTGTTAGTGATTTTTTTTTTGGATTGTTATTATTGCTCTGCACTCTTTTTTCCTTCACTAGGTTTTATCCCACTGGGTTTTACTAGTAAGGTTTTTAATGAGGCGGAAACAATTCATGTTCTTTATCTTAGATTTTGGTCTAATCCTCCCAAGTTTGTATCTTCTTTGTTTTTTGTATTATTCAATAAAATTTATAAGGTGCTGCAATTTATTTGTGATAGGCTTGAGATGTCTACATAATTGGAATCTCTTACCTATAATGTGATGAATTGACAGTTTTACACAATTATTTAATAAAAACTAGAAAATTTTCTCCACATGTATATAACACAAGAATAATGTTCTTTTGTTTATATCTGTTTCTCATTTCTCTTTTCCATGTTCCAATTCCATTTGCATCCCAATTATACACATTTAACATCTTACAATCTAAAATCTCACTTGGTGAAATCATTCTCAATCATCTCCTGAACCTCATTTATTACGAAATGTGATTTATTCCCACCAATGACTTCAGCTTGTTTCTTGCTGTCTTTCCATAGCTGCAAAGGAAACATTTAAATCACAGCGCGGCCAAAGAAGAATACATCAAACTTATCAAATAAAACACAATGGTGCTGCTTACTTGTATTGTATGGTTGGCATTTTCTGTAATGATGATTGAGAGAGCCACAACATGCAATACATGGAAGAAGAAATATAATAAGGGAAATGAAATGTCCGAGTACAACAATCAGAATTCAGAATGACATTCAATTTGAGTTAAGCTATCTTTATTAAGTTAAGCTCCGCTCGATCAACTCTTCTTACTGCTGTGGCCTCTAATGGTTTTCTCTAATCATGCATAATTTAACAGATACCATAACAATTTTCAGCAGGCACAACAATTTTAAAAAATCCAGAAAGAACTTCAAAATCATGGGATGTGAAAATATAACAATTTGTCGGTGCCGCATATAATACCAAATTAACACATTTTGCACATAAGGAAAGAACAAAAATAACATGGAAGCTTAGAGCAACTTACAGTCACACCAGCACGAGCAATAAGTTTGTGTGAAACTGCATTAACATCCACACTGTAGAATTGCAATCTACACGAAATTAACAAATGTATCCTTCATTCAGTTGATCAATTTTTAACTAAATTCTCCTGACAAGACAGCAAAAAGTGTCTTCACTATACTCTCAAATACAAGTATGAATATAAGTAAGTTGGAGGTATTAGAATATGATTCAAGATTCATTAGCATACTTGTAGCCCAGAATCATTAGCATCGTTGGCACAAGTCAAAATATTAATCAACTATGATTGATTAATAGCAGTTCATTAGCTCTGTAATCAACATTTTCTGAGCTAATTTCCTTAAAATGCAATCAAGAATTGATGGATGGTGCATACACACTCCGTCTGTTGTGAGTTACCATGGACTATCTTTTTTGTACACAACTCCAAAGGAGTTGAAGCAAATGCAGTGTTCTCCGACGACAAATGAGTTTGGGATTAAAAAGAAAAAACAAAATGAAATCTGACCTTGGATAATAGTCTACTGCCAACTTTTCCAATTTCGGTTTCAGATATATACACTTTATGCACCAATTCGCGATCCTACAAACCAATAATATCAACTCAAATCCCATAAAAAGAGTTAATCATTCAATAGATAAATGAAAGAAATTTAAGTTTCACAAACAACTTAACAGACAAAATAAAGTGTTCATTCCAAACTCAAGTCCGCTGCACTACTTTTCTAAGGTATTGTCCCTTTTGAGTCTTATGTAAGCCCTCACAGTTTTTATACTTAGTTAAAAGGCGCCTCAGTGGGTTGACGAGACGAGAGGAGGCGCCTCTTAGGCTTGATTCTCGAGCAATGTGAATTTTTTTTGGTTTACTAGCATATAAGGCATCCTAAATACTTGAGGAATATTACAAAGCACAAATTACCATAACACACAAACCAGTATTCTGATCATAATAGGGCCTTCATCGCATGGAATCATGAATTAATTTTTAGAAGGTTAAAATTCTTAATAGCTTCAAATTGCAATATGGGGGATAAGATTGTATGTGTACAATAATTCCCCAACCTCAAAATAATGTTTCCATCATTGAAAAATTCATTAATTTGTCTGCACACATAACCTCATAATTAAGCGCAAACCCTGAAAACATTGTATATATGTATTGAAGTTTTGATTAGCAAATTCACTTAAGCCAAAACAGAAAAATAAATAAATAAATAAAAAAAGAATAACAGAGTTGTGCTCAATTAAGAGATCTTTCTGTTGAGAAGTACATCAGAATAGGTTACATTGAAAGGGTGTTTACTATCTATAGTATATGCATAAATCTTGCCATGTTACTTTTTGATTAAATCTCTCCCACTCTAGGTAATATATGCGCATCCACTAAATGAACATGTTCCAATCCACCCTCAAGTACGCCACTGTTAGCCTGTATTTTCGACAGGCAGTAATGAGTTGTAGTGAGATGTTGAAATCTCATTTATTGTATATCATTACGTTTTAATATTCTCTTGGAAATTGATTCTGGAAATAAATCAAGAGAAAATCAAGGCATTTGACATCAAAGACTTTTAATGTGCAAAGTTAATTGTCAAAGCCTAGAGTTCTGTCGAATTCGACAGAACGATTGTTGTCTGAATAAGCTTGTCGAGTTCGACAGAACCATGTTTATCTAAATAAACATGCTGGTTCGACATTACTCTAATTGTCGAAAATATTATATATATATATGTGAATATATGTATTTGTTTGGTTGTCTAACGTACTATGCAGAACGAAAGAAGCGTACTCTGGACTTAGCAAAATATTCAAAAGTGAATAACGTTGAAGGGTTCGCCAGGTGTCAAAGGGAATTCAAATTGTCAAGACACGTGGAGCATAGTTAGACGTATTGTAGGTTTATAGCAGTTATGTTAGTTTGTCTATAAATACAAGTTTCTGATAGAAGAAACGGGTCCACAATTCAATACACATGCAAATTCCTAAAATATTCAGAGTACCCATGTCAACGAGCGAAATGAATGACAGGAACATGTACGAATCTGTGTACCATCCTTTGTAAACATTTTACATTTGTTAAATGCAATTTACATTCTGCAAGTCTTGATTACTTGTTTGTCATTTAAGTTTTATGCAATTTAAAGCTTTCTGCAACTTTATCATTCTGCAATTTATTTTCATTGCATTGTCTTTACTGTTTTAAAAGTCTTTCTTTAAACTTTATTTGCAATTCATTTACAAGTTTTCTGTAAATTTAACTTTGAAGCATTTTACCTTTAAAACAAACCATTTGACTGCGTCAAATGCTTTTACTTTTATTCAAATTGTCCGATTTAACCCAAAGATATGAATATGTTTTCATCATCTTCCACACAATCCATATGTCCCGAGATTTACTAGTTGATCTCTCTTGTAATAATTAAACTAGCGGTTGTTTACTAAAAATCGGGGTAAACAAATTGGCACGCCCAGTGGGACCTCTGGATTGTGTAATTTTTACTTAGTGAATTTTTGAAAATTTTTCATACAAAATTTGTTGTTTGGTGTTTGTGCTTTGATTGTGTCTATATTTGTATATGCATTTGAGAAGTGGTAAATCTCTTCCAGTATTTTCAAACATACCAAAGCGTCCTCGTTCCAGAATGGTGAGACCACCAAACAATCCTAATCCTAATAATATTAATAATAATAATAATAATGGGGCAGAAACCAATCCTGTTCTGAATCCGACAGGACCACCAAATCAACCAGTAACTGGCAATCCTGGCGCCAATCCTACTGGCGGATCAACAAATCCTGCCCTAAACTTTACAACTTCTGAAAGTATCCCAAGCAATAATCCTAATGGTGGGGGTACAAATCCTGTGATAAGTTCTGGAACCATTGGCGCAAGTGCCAGTGGATCAACAGTGTCTGCCACTACGTCAAGTATGGCAGGAGGGTTTGTTCCTCCAAATATGAGTGGTGCAATAATGACACAAATGAATGCATCATCCATGCCAACGAATGTATCACACATGCATGGGTACACAGACGGTAGTCAAGTTGGTGGAACACCGTCAAGACCCCCATGGTTGCCCAGAAACCCACAATTTGGAATGCCAACAACGACGATGGCAAGCCTGTATAATTGGCCTTCGATAGAAAGTTCTCCCTCCTCTTCTGCGATGGGAAATAGGGGAAATTCTCTGAACTTGACAAATAATTCTATGAATGTACTTAGGCAACAAATGGACGAAAGTAACCATGACATGGTGAACGCGTTGACCCAACAGATTGGCACAATTTTCAATCCTGTGTTACAAACAGCCAATGACAATTATTTATTGTTAGCCAATCAAATGGGAAGGATGGCAGACTTTTTTGGTGCCCCTGATGCTCCAAATAACCAAAGAGTTCCTCGTGCAAACCCGGAGACTCAAACAGAAGTCCAAGCCCAACCCGTGCGCATTGAGAGAGAACAGCCAGAGCCAGAAGTAGTTTTGGTTAATAGAAACCAAGATGCTGATAATGTTCTTAGGCAAGTTCGACAAGAAAATGTTGCAGGGCAAAATAACTTGGCCAATTTAGTAGAAAATATTTTGGCCCAAAATGGTTTGAATACAGGGTTGCATAGACCAAATTTTGTGTCACCCTTGTCTGAATATGTATTACAGGCAGAATTGCCAAGGGGATGGAAGATTCCCAAATTCACAAAATTTGCTGGTGATACTAATGAATCTACTGTCGAACATATTGCCAGATATTTGGCAGAAGCAGGGAATTTGGCAAATAATGAAGATTTAAAAATGAAATTTTTTCCCAATTCCCTCACTAAAAATGCCTTTACGTGGTTTACCACACTTCCCCCTCATTCAATTCATACTTGGACTCAATTGGAAAGGCTATTTCATGAACAATTCTACATGGGACAATCTAGGATTAGTCTCAAAGAATTAGCCAGTATGAAGCGCAAAACCTCAGAAGCCATTGATGACTATCTAAACAGGTTTCGCCTCCTTAAGGCAAGGTGCTTTACCCAAGTGCCTGAACATGAATTGGTTGAGATGGCTGCTGGTGGCCTCGACTATTCCATTAGGAAAAAGTTAGATACTCAACATTTGAGAGACATGGCCCAATTAGCAGATCGTGTTCGACAGGTTGAACGCCTCAGGGCTGAAAAAGTCAGAAATTCTAAGTTTCACAAAAAAGAAAAAGTGGCATACATAGAAACTTATGAAAGTGAAAATGAGTTCGACGATGGTCAGGATTACATAGAAAATAATGAGGTTAACGTGGCTGAGTTAAAACCAGGCCCTCCTTATACTTGTAAAATGTTGAAACCATCAAATGGGAATAATTCTGTCGAACCAAAAAATGATAGATTTGTTTCTAAGACATACACTTTCGACATTACTAAATGTGATGAAATTTTTGACTTATTGGTCGCTGATGGCCAAATAATTGTGCCAAAGGGTTTAAAATTACCACCTTTGGACCAACGGAAGAAAAGAGGGTTTTGTAAATACCATAATTTCTTGGGTCATAGAACCTCACAATGTGTTCTTTTCAGGGATCTGGTCCAGAAAGCCCTACAGGAGGGAAGACTCAAATTTGGCGAAAAGCCAAAATCCAAACAACAGGTGGATGAAGATCCATTGCAGATTGCTGATGCTGCATACACGGAGCCATTCGAATGCCTGATGTTGGAAGCATTGAACCTCACTGAAGGGGGGCAATTAATTTCCATTCCTGAGGAGGAGTACGAAAACAAAGTGGAAGAGGTGTATCCACAAGCAGGGGAGACTTTATTGGATTTCCTTCAACGCTGCAAAGAAAATGATGGCGAAGCTACATTATGTCCTCATTGTAGTGCCATGTTCGACAAGAAGGCTGCTGCAGGCCTCAACAAGTTTCTGCCTCATAGTCAAAACAGAAACAATTGGCCAAATCAAAAGCCAACTTATTCCAATATTCTGAATAGCCAGCAGGCACCTGTACACCAGAGGTTGGGACCACAAAAATCATTTGTCCCCTCAAACAGGACACCTGTCAACCAATGGGTTCATGGAAGAAGCATGGACTATGGCCAAAGGAATATAGAGAGAGGGAACTCCAGTAACAACAATCCCAAAAAGGATCCTGAGTCAAGGAAATATGATTACAGGAATAATTACAAAGGGAAAAATCCCATGACAAGGTCCCAATGGCGTAGATATCAACGCCAGAAAAAAGTGGCTGCTCAACAATCCCCATTAACTACTGATGGTAATGGAAGAAGGCCTTTGGAATTGGCAAAGAAGCCAATGAAAGAAAGGTTAGGCGAATCGAAAATAGAGTCTTCAGTTGCTGATAATGTCGAAGATGACCACATGGAAGCAGATGACTTTTTGGATTCTGAGCCTGATCTCGACATAATCGTCAATGTTGTGTCAATCTTACCAAGGGAATTCGACGTTTGCTCTGAAGTGACAGATGACGAAGAGGAATCTGGAATGCAAATGGCCCTTCATAGGCCAGTATGTTACTATGTGACGAGCAATGGTGCTCTAGAAGATCAAATGGCTACATTTGAAAGGCCAGATGAAGGCATGAAGAGTCACTTGAAGCCTCTCTTCATACAGGCTAAAGTGAACAATGTGGGGATCAACAAAGTGCTAATTGATGGTGGTGCTGCTGTTAATCTCATGCCAGAATTTTTGCTCAGAAAGATTGGCAAATCTTTGGTGGATCTTCATCCTCACAACATAGTTCTTTCAAACTATGAGGGTGAAACTGGTTTCTCTTTGGGAGCAATCCAGTTAGAAGTGGTTGTTGGAAGCACTGTAAGGCCAACCTTGTTCTTGGTTGTGGCCTCTAAGGCAAATTACAATCTACTTCTAGGTCGAGAGTGGATTCATGGAGTAGGGGCAGTTCCTTCTACCCTGCACCAACGCCTCATTATCTGGCGAGAGGATGGAATAGTGGAAAATATTGAAGCAGATCAAAGCTACTTCAAAACTGAAGTCCATCATTTGACAAAGCACTCCTTCGACAAGAAATTGGCAACAATTTCACCATGCACTGAGAAGGACTTTGCATATCGACTAGCAAGAAATGGTCACCATGCAATCAAACTGGATCCCACACATGGTTTCTTGTGGGAGAGAGAGGATGGAAACAGCGAGGATGGCGAGTATGAAAGCCACAAATGCCCAACTGGTTGGGATGTCAAAGAAAACTACTATGTCTGAGTCCCAAACTTGGGCAAGGATTACGGCCTACATGGCTGAAAACAGAATCAAGATGGCTTTGGAAGCCAATTCATTTTCAGAAAATATGGCTGATATAGCCAATGGTGAAAAGATTGGCAAACAAGAGCCAGAATTGCAAAAACTGGACTGCATCTATGACGACGAACCCTTAGGATTTGAAAAAGATCCAATTAGTCAAAGTCATAAGATGCAAGCACAGGATCCTTTGCAAGAAATTGACCTTGGAGATGGTCTGATGAAAAGACCAACATATATTAGTGCAAACATTCCTCCAGATCTGAAGGCGAAAGTGGTGCAACTTCTAGTGGAATACAAAGATTGTTTTGCTTGGGATTACAATGAAATGCCAGGTTTGAGCAGAAAATTGGTGGAACATGAACTTCCAGTTCGACCAGACAAAAAACCAGTAAAACAATTGCCTAGAAGGTTTGCACCAGAAATTATGTCAAAGATCAAGGAAGAAATTGAGAGGCTGCTGAGGAGCAAATTCATCAGAACAGCAAGGTATGTCGAATGGTTAGCAAATATAGTGCCTGTGATTAAGAAAAATGGTTCTCTTAGAGTATGTATAGACTTTAGAGATTTGAATAATGCTACACCAAAAGACGAATATCCTATGCCTGTAGCAGAAATGCTAATTGATTCAGCAGCAGGATTTGAATATTTAAGTATGCTAGATGGTTATTCTGGCTACAACCAAATTTTCATTGCTGAAAATGATGTACCCAAAACTGCTTTTAGATGCCCAGGGGCATTAGGCACGTATGAATGGGTAGTGATGCCCTTCGGTTTGAAAAATGCTGGGGCCACTTATCAAAGAGCAATGAATCTAATTTTCCATGAGTACATAGACACTTTTATGCAAGTGTATATTGACGATATAGTTGTCAAATCCTCGTCAAAGGTTGATCATTTAGATCATTTGAAAAAGTCTTTTGAAAAGATGAGGAAATATGGATTAAAAATGAATCCATTAAAGTGTGCATTTTGTGTTAATGCAGGAGATTTCCTTGGGTTTGTTGTGCACAAAAAGGGCATTGAAATAAATCAAAACAAAACGAAGGCTATCATGGAGACAAAATCTCCAACTACTAAAAAGCAACTTCAGTCCCTACTTGGGAAGATCAATTTCTTGAGGAGATTCATCTCAAATTTAAGTGGTAAAGCTCAGCCTTTCTCGCCACTACTTCGTCTCAAGAAAGAAGATATTTTCACTTGGGGGCAAGATCAACAACGAGCTTTTGACGAAATCAAGAATTATTTGTCGAAGCCACCAATGTTGATGCCTCCAATAAGGAACAAGTTCATGAAGTTGTATATATCAGCATCAGATTCGACACTGGGTAGTATGCTTGCCCAGGAAGATGAAAATGGTGAAGAAAAAGCCATCTATTACTTAAGTAGGGTATTAAATGATGCTGAAACTAGATATAGTAGTATTGAAAAACTATGCTTATGTTTGTATTTCTCTTGTATAAAACTCAAGCATTATATAAAGCCTGTTGATGTTTTTGTTTATTCTCACTGTGATATCATTAAGCATATGTTGTCTAAACCAATTTTGCATAGTCGAATTGGAAAATGGGCCTTAGCCTTAACAGAGTATTCATTAACATATAAACCTCTAAAGGCAGTCAAAGGCCAAATTGTAGCTGATTTTATAGCAGATCATTCTGTAATAGAAACTCCACAAAATTATGTAGAATCACGACCCTGGAAATTGTATTTTGATGGTTCTAAACATAAACATGGAGTTGGAATTGGGATTCTAATTATTTCCCCTTCCAAAATACCCACTAAGTTCAAATATAAAATTAATGGATTCTGCTCAAATAATGAAGCAGAGTATGAAGCTTTAATAGCAGGCTTAGAAATTTTATTGGACTTGGGGGCAAAAAATATCCTGATCAGAGGTGATTCAGAACTGGTTTTGAAACAATTGACAAAAGAATACAAGTGTATAAAAGAACACTTGATGAAATATTTTGTCATAGCAATTTCTTTGTTAAAACGTTTCGACCAAGTCACCATTGAACATGTGCCTCGTATAGAAAATCAAGAAGCCAATGATTTGGCTCAAATAGCTTCTGGTTACAAAATTTCCAATGAGAAATTGGAAGAGTTGATTGAAATTAAAGATAAACTCATTATTGATCAACCTACTCCTATGGAATTGTCAATGCCAAAACTTGTGGGGGCAGATGTACCACAAGATAATGGTCAAGATACCATTTATGATGGTGATGAAAATTCAGAAATTGGCAAAGGTGACAATCTTCAAAACTGCCATTTCTCCCTTGCATATTCGACATGCAGTCGAAACTGGCATTTTTGAGGGGGCAATTTGTTAGCCTGTATTTTCGACAGGCAGTAATGAGTTGTAGTGAGATGTTGAAATCTCATTTATTGTATATCATTACGTTTTAATATTCTCTTGGAAATTGATTCTGGAAATAAATCAAGAGAAAATCAAGGCATTTGACATCAAAGACTTTTAATGTGCAAAGTTAATTGTCAAAGCCTAGAGTTCTGTCGAATTCGACAGAACGATTGTTGTCTGAATAAGCTTGTCGAGTTCGACAGAACCATGTTTATCTAAATAAACATGCTGGTTCGACATTACTCTAATTGTCGAAAATATTATATATATATATGTGAATATATGTATTTGTTTGGTTGTCTAACGTACTATGCAGAACGAAAGAAGCGTACTCTGGACTTAGCAAAATATTCAAAAGTGAATAACGTTGAAGGGTTCGCCAGGTGTCAAAGGGAATTCAAATTGTCAAGACACGTGGAGCATAGTTAGACGTATTGTAGGTTTATAGCAGTTATGTTAGTTTGTCTATAAATACAAGTTTCTGATAGAAGAAACGGGTCCACAATTCAATACACATGCAAATTCCTAAAATATTCAGAGTACCCATGTCAACGAGCGAAATGAATGACAGGAACATGTACGAATCTGTGTACCATCCTTTGTAAACATTTTACATTTGTTAAATGCAATTTACATTCTGCAAGTCTTGATTACTTGTTTGTCATTTAAGTTTTATGCAATTTAAAGCTTTCTGCAACTTTATCATTCTGCAATTTATTTTCATTGCATTGTCTTTACTGTTTTAAAAGTCTTTCTTTAAACTTTATTTGCAATTCATTTACAAGTTTTCTGTAAATTTAACTTTGAAGCATTTTACCTTTAAAACAAACCATTTGACTGCGTCAAATGCTTTTACTTTTATTCAAATTGTCCGATTTAACCCAAAGATATGAATATGTTTTCATCATCTTCCACACAATCCATATGTCCCGAGATTTACTAGTTGATCTCTCTTGTAATAATTAAACTAGCGGTTGTTTACTAAAAATCGGGGTAAACAGCCACACCACATTTTGAGGCATTGTCCGCTTTGGATTTTGTGTGAGCCCTCACAATTTTGTCCTTTGTAAAAGACGTCTCAGTGGATTGAGGAGTGTGGGTGTTGTATACAAACCACCCTTGACCTCGTTTCCCAAGCAATGTGGGACTTTTAGGTGTACTAGAACAAAACATATCGGTGAAAAACATATTTTCATTAAAAGAATCAATCTTGACCGTATAAGCGACTGATAGAGAATAGTTTTAAATAAAATGAATTCTGATCGGTCATTAAACATGAATTTCTATAATATGTTTGGATCAATAGAAAAGGCGTGGAATGAAATGAAAGTAGATGAGGTTTCATTGTTTGAATTGTTTAAAGAGTTTTTCTAACATGTGCAAATTTGCACAGGATAAAGAGCAATAAATTCCTTATTTTTTGCATTTTTTTCTCTTTCCTTTGTTAATTAATTAATGTCTTTTTTTCTCTCTCCTATTTACGGTAGTTTTTTATTTTTATTAGAAAATTGATTTTTTTTCTCTCCTTTGTCAACTACTCAGTTCTGGTACACTGCACATGAAAACTATTCAGAAAGGCAAGAGTCACTTTCTTCTTCAACTTTTTTCTCTCATGTCACTTTCTACTTCAACCATGAAAATACACTTAAACAAAACATTTTATTGTTACTTTCTCCTTCAAGAATATGGCAAGTGAAAAAGTGTCACTCATTTGTACTCATATGATTGCTATACTAGAGTAAGTTTTTCTACTTTTTTTTTTGGTACAAAAGTTTTTCTACTTTCTATTCGTGCTTTTTTAGACACAAATAAACTCTTGATTTAAGATTGTTTTGCAAATGTACTCCAACTTCTAAATAATGAATTACTATTACTATATGGAGTTTTGTGATTTTTTGTTTCATGGTGTTTTGTTGTTTTATGCATGGAGTTTTGTTTCATGATACAATTCTGATTGTTCAACGTGAATAAGAGTTTCAATAAGAGAGAGAAAGAGAGAAATAATATGCATTAAGTTATTCTTTAATAAATTAGGAGAGAAAAAATAGGAGAGAGAAAAAAAGGCATTAATTAACAAAGGAAAGAAAAAAATACAAAAAATAAGGAATTTATTGCTTTTTATCCTGTGCAAGTTTGCACATGTTAGAAAAACCCTAAAACAAAAAACAAAAGAGTGGACCTTTGGTTCTGCTGTAACACCCCAAATCTTGCATTTTATTATATTTAATTAATTGGTATTATTTAATTAATTGTGCATGTTAATTGATATGTTTTTGAATGTATTAATTAGTTGTTATATTTATGTTTGTTAAATATGAGTTTTTATGAGTGTTGGGCCTAATTAGAATGAATAAGAGTTTGTGGTAGAATTAAAGGTAGTATAGTAATCTAGTGAGAGTTAGTGGATTTTGTAGAAATAAGAGTGGCAATTTGGTTATTATCTTAAGAGATAGAGTGTCTTGGGGAGGAAGTAGTGGTAGTGTTGTAATTAGTACAAGAATTTGTGGTAATAGTAAAGTTGAGATTGTGAGTGGAAATTGTAGAGTAATTAAGGGTAGAATGGGAATTTAGTAAAACCTAATAAGTGAGTTATATAAATGAGTGGTTTTTATGAGAGTTAGTGTTGTTGTTGTTTATCATAAGAAAACTTGAGAAAAAGAGAGGTTGAGAGAAAGAGAGAAAGAAAGAAGAGAAAAGAAGAGAGAAAGGGTTTGAGAAGAGAAAGAGATGAAGGAGAAGATCAAATAAAGAATAAGTCATGGTAGATTAAAGGAAATCAAGTGGTGGAGTAGAGATTCCAACTTTATGAGGTAAGAGGCTTAGATAATATAATTTTGAGTGATCAAAGAGAGGGAAGTTTGTCTAAGACTCCACACCCAAACTCTCTTCACTCTTTTTGGGTTTTGGTAATAAATGGGTTTTGGGAATGTGTTTATAGTTGAAGCTTGGTAATGATTCATGTATAATATGTTTCTATTGATGATTGTTGTGTAAAAATTCATGATAAAGTTGATTACTTGAACCTTGATTTTGGTTGATTATGTGATAAATGAATTTTTGTTAAAATGGGTATAGATTCTCAAATTTGAATTATGATGAGTGATTTTGAGTGTTCAAATAAGTGATTTTATCCATAAACATGTTTGGTAATTGTTTATAAGTATTATTGGGTTCAAATAAGTGATTTTGGGTGAAGAAAAGTGATTTTTGGGTCAAAAACGCGTAAAAACGATTTTTCCATCAGGTCTCTGCGCCTGGCGCAGCTTTCCTGCGCAGCCTCCTCTGGTCTCTGCGCCTGGCGCAGAATTCCTGCACAGTGGCGCAGCTCTGGTCAACAGCGTTGACTGTTGATTTTTGTTGACTTTTGACTTTTTGACGGTTTATGCACCCGGAACCCATTTTCAATAATTTTTCGCTTAGAATCCGATTCCGGAGTTCGTTTTATGAGATTATGTTTAGTTAATGATGTTTACCCAATTTTGATGTTACTTAATGTGTTAAGTGAAGTTGATATATCTAAATTAAATGAGTCTATGTTTATGATGATAATAGATAATGGTTGATGTAACACCCCAAAATTTAGAAATTGTTATTTATTTAGAACATGGTTTATTTAGGTGTTTATGTGCTAAGTAATTTATTTAATAAGTTAGAATTTATTTAATTTAGTGAGAACCGGAGAATTATTTGAAAAATAGAATAATTAAGATATATTTTAGAATCATATTTTAGAGATATAATTTAGAGATATATTTTAAGAATATATCATGAAAATAAAAGATATGAATTTTCTTGGGGAATAAGATGAGAGTTTTTAGGGAATTAAAATTGAAACAAATCTGTTTTGAATCTTGCTTGCTTTTAGGAAAAGAAAAACACAATTTGCCTCTATAAATAGATCTAAATAACTTAGAATTAGGATTACCACAATTTACAAACAAAAATTCGTGTAGCCTTTATGATCAAATAGTGGAATTTGAGAGCAATATCAAAATACTCATAACTTTCTCATCCGAAGTCGGAATTCGATTCCGTTTGTTGCTGAACGACCGTAGGAGCAAGGGCACAGTAGATATCCCACTTTAGATGGAGCACGTTTCTTCAAATTCGAGGTAAGTGGGGAGATTGTTCATGCATAGGGGTAGTGTTGACCATAAGAGTAGTCGAGGGGACCTTGCCCTCCATCCCTTTTCCCTTTTCTCTTTTATTTTGATGTTCTTGGGTCTTCTATATTTCTCCCGTATATGTTAATTGTCTAACTTATTTATATAATGGTGCTTTCATGATTATATGCATTTATTTGATTAAATTATTTAATTGCATTATTGATTCAATCCTTGATTTCATTATACGCCGTTATGTGACTCATCTGTCTTGCCTAATGTTGTTACTCAATTAGGGAATTCAAGAAAATATAGATTACTATCAATTACATGAGTTTTGTTAATATGCTTATTTTGCAAGTCGATGCACTTATTAATTATGAACACATGTGTGACATGCATATCTTGATTCTTTAAATGAATGGTTAAATGATTTAATCATATATACTTGGTGGACTTGCTGTTCTGCGTTTTGGTATAATACACCTCTCATAATTAACTATTTCAAAATAAACTCATATTAATTGAATTGATTCAAAGGTAAAACGTGTGCCTGTTTAGTTTGGTTTACTTACTTTAATTATGAAGTCTAGGCCGAATTATATGTTGTTGTTTGGTCATTGTGATTATTTAAATAATTTTATAATTGGAACAGCAGCTAGCCCACTAAAGTTTAAAGTTAAATATGATTTGATTCCTTTTTGAATATTAATAGGACCTGATATATGACTATATTATAGAATGATAGTATGTGAGACTTGTAACTATAAATACATTATTATAAGTTAATTTTACGTGATGAGGTTAATTGGTGTTTTGGTGTTAGTTTGATTAGTGTCGAATTTAATTGGTGTTTTAGTGTCGAGTTTATTTCGGTGTTGTTTAACGGTGTTGTTATTAATTGATGTTAATGGTGTTGATATAAAGGTGTAATTGACGATGTTGCTTTTGAGTTTTCAACTCTAATTGTTATTCATTTTGGTGTTGTTCGATTCATTGTTTGAGCATTTAATTGGTGTCGAAATATATGTTCATGCACCCATTCATGTGTCAGTCCTCGGTGTTGATAAATCGGTGTTGATAATTCGGTGTTGATAAATCGGTGTTGATTCGGTGTTGAGGAGTGTTTTCAGGAATATAATTCTGACCTCCGACCTTGGTACCACATGCATTTAGAGAGTCTAGATCGCATTGCATCCATTGTCTAATTGAGTTGAATTTAAATTGATTGAGTTGCTATGTTTATGATGTTGTGTTTGCTTATGTGTTCGATCGTCCCAAAGGACGATATTTTGTATTTTATGTTTTCCCTTTCCTTTCCCTTTTTCTTTTCACTTTTGCATGTTCTTAATCTTTCTTAAAATTCCTATTAGTTTATATCGATTTTAAATCCTTGTGATTGATAGCTTGCTTATGTGAAAGAAATTTTATTTGATCTGGCATGATAAATTTGTACTAATATTGTTTGATTATTAAAAGTGTTTTGGTTCGGATTTATTTGAGTATGTTTAAGACCTTATTTTAATAATATAAGATAAGATGTGTATACTGCCCTCACATGAAACTCATTCAATCAAATTATCTAGTGCATGTTTTGTTAATTAAAATTAGTGGCAAAAAAATTAGTAAGTGAGTTTTAACCAACTCATTTAAATATTCTGAATGTAGATAGTGTTATGATTATCGTAGTTGATTGTTTGTTTTCCATGTATTTTTTTTTAATTAATCTGGTTTGATTCTCAATATTTTGCTAACTGTTTGTTTGACTTGATCGATATATATATATATATATATATATATATTATTTGTTGGTTTTGCAATGTCCTGCATCGTGTTAATATCATGATCATCGTGTTAATATAATCCACTGTGTTTTGGAGATATTATGTGACAACCATCGTCAGCCTTTAGCTTAGCTAAAACTTTTAGGAAGGAATCATGATATTGACTTATTAAATTATATCATTCATAAATGAAAGAGGTTATAACTTTTTAGAGATTTAGTGGTACTGGAGTGTGAAAGCAAGATTGAATTAACCCATAGACTAATACTACTAATTGTGAATTGTTAGTAGTACCTCTCATAGGAAATTTTATCATAAATAGTAATCTAATGTGGTAGGTTAGCGTGTCAGTAAGAGAAGATTGAAGTTTGGTTTATTATTTTAATTGTGACACGAAGCCTAGGCAGATGTAATTATTTTATAGTTAAATAACAGGGTAGTATGTGATATATAGTAACTATGTACAAATATTAAAGTGAGTCAGTTTTGTTTGATAAATTTAATTGGTGTCGGATTGATTAGTGTGTGAGTTATTTGGTGTTGAGTTTAATTGGTGTCGAGCTTATTTGGTGTTGAGTTTAATGAGTGTCGAGTTTATTTGGTGTTGCGTTTAATTGGTATTGAGTTTCCTTAAGACCTAAATATTGTGGTTGCGTTGATTAATGATGTTGAGTTATAATATTATAATATAGCCATTATGGCGACGATGAAGTAATAGCCTTAATGGCGACGATGAAGTAATGATATAGCCAGTGATGGCGACGATGAAGTAATAGCCTTAATGGCGACGATGAAGTAACGGTGTAGTTAACAACGATGTAGCGATGAAGTAGTGCTATTAAATTTTTAATAAACTTGTAAATAATGTTGTGATAGTGGTTACATTTATGAGTTGTGTTTGTTTATATGTTTGATCGTCCCACATGATGATATTTTTGTGTTTATGTTTTTCCCTATTCTTATGTGTTAATACACCGATGCTTGTGTGAATGTATTCTCACCCCTTTCTTTTGCCTTGTCTGACTTGGCCCTGCGATTGTGAAATTGCAGTATTTACAGGTTGTTGAGTTTTGAGTTCGAGTCAAGGGAAGCCCGCTCTGATTGTGACACTTGGGAAAGAGTCTTAAAGTCTATGATGTTTTGTTACTTCATTTTTAGAACTAATGTATTTTATTAGAAAAGAAATTACTATGTTTCATCTTTATAATAATTTTTAAATAATTTTGATATTGGTTCCAATTTTTAGTTCTTTTACCCGCTGCATGATGTCTCTTAAAAGGAATTTTCGAAAAAAGCATATTGAAAATTAAATTATTATTAGTCTCGGGTTCGGGGCGTCACAGTTGATGATTAGAGATGATAATAATATGAGTTTGAATATGTTTGAATGAAGAGTATATGTATATATGACTTGATTACATGATGATTGATTATGGTGAAGGTTATTATTTAGTGATTGATAATAATAATTGTATATCTAATTGAGTTGAGATAAATGAATTGCTATGTAATGTGTGTGCTTGTACATGTAACCATAAGTGATGATATATATTGTGATGATTGTGATGAAGATTGAGAAGGAATATTAGGTGGAGATATCCTAGTATTCATGAGTTGATGTGAAGAGTATCATCATAGGTGGTAAATGTACATTCATGCATAGCACTCGTGATGTAGAGTCCTTGCATGACTATAAACTTTTTTTGATGAGGAAGTCCTTGCATGACTATAAACTGTTTTTGATGATGAATTGGATATAATTCTATCCTAAAATTGTGATGAGGGTACCACATGCATATAGATGTGTCTAGGATGACATATCATTGATGATGACATTAGTTGCATTAGGAATATGTGATTAAATGTGATACTTGGTACTTGGCATTGATTGATAATCCTTAATAAAATGATTAAGTGTATTATGAGATGTGTAACATTGATTGATAATTGATGATGATGTGTATACTTGTCAATTGATTGAGAATGTGATATTATTAGGTGTATTGTATTTTATGATTATGAAATATGAATGATATGAGATTGGTAATTGTTTATGAAATGAGTTGTTAGACATGACCATGCGATGTCCTAAGTATTAAGTGTGTTCTTATACTTAGTTTCTTTTATGGTTATATTATCTAACCCTCTGTTTTGTGTTTGTGCTGGACTTGGGTTCCAGATCTTCAGGTTATGTTTGTGATCGATTTGTCAGTGAAGTTCTGCTCTGATGTGACACGGGGATGGGATTATTTCTATAATGTATATTTAGAGTCCTGTTTCTTATTTCCAATGTATTTAAAGATGTATTTTTTTTATAAACTTACTTTGTACAATAATTGTTTTACTAATTAAGTTATTGGTAAGCTTTTATGTGTACGATGTAATACTCGAACCATTCCTTTTATAAATCAAATTTTATTTCCGTTGCGTATTTTGGAGAATATTTAATTAAGGTAGTATTTTATTAAATACGGGTTTGGGTGTTACATCTGCTAGAATTTTATTCTAGACATATAGAATTTTACTCTTTTTTAAGTTAGAAATCATAATTTTTATTATTAGAATTGATTTTTATAATCAAGTTTATTGTTCAACTCACTTTTATATAAATTTATACAAACATACTAGTTTTGAGACCCCTGCTGATGCACCGGTCTATTGACTTTTATTTATAAAATATTGTTAAAATATAAATGACGTTATTCTGGTATTAATTCTTGTAAAACTTATTAAGTTAAGTAATTGTTTTTATTAATGCAATTGTCTCGGGTATGATTTTTGTGTAATAAATTATAATTAATAATAACAAATATTTATTACTCAATTTTTTTTTTATTAAAACAATTGTTCGTATATGATTTTTTTTTATTAAAGCAATTGTCCCGTATATAATTTTTGGTTAGTGTGAAAATCAAACTTTTAATGTGTTTATCTCTACTTCCTAACACATGCATCTCAATCATCGAATCATCCTTATAACTTTCTAATAAAGTGTGCCATTTTTATTATTAAAACAAAAAACTAAAGAGTGGACCTTTGGTTCTGCTAGAATTTTATTCAAGACATATAGAATTTTACTCTTTTTTAAGTTCGAAATCATAATTTTTATTATTAGAATTGATTTTTATAATCAAGTTTATTGTTTAACTCACTTTTATATAAATTTATACAAACATACTAGTTTTGAGACCCCTGCTGATGCACCGGTCTATTGACTTTTATTTATAAAATATTGTTAAAATATAAGTGACGTATTCTGGTATTTCTTGTAAAACTTATTAAGTTAATTAATTTTTTTTATTAATGCAACTATCCCGTGTATGATTTTTGTATAATAAATTATAATTAATAATAACAAATATTTATTATTGTAAGACCCAAGATTTCATTGTATAGTTGGTTTAAGGAATATTAGGGGTTCGATGTGTTCGTGTGATGAAACATCGTGTAAATTATTAGCTTTTGCTGTAATTGAGCCTGTTTAGTGCTCGTGCACTGTAATTGTACAGACTTTGGTCTTGTGATCCTGTTGCTTGAATAAGAAGTTACTTGTGGTTTCAGAATAATAAGTTTTGGATTATTCTTGTTTTTGGAAAAACGAGTAGGATTTTACCCGTCGTTGTAAAATCTTACTGCGTCTGTTTTAAGTGAGGTTTCGGATGGGAGTTTTATATATCTGCGCGAGTTAAGATATATTCTGAGTTTAATTTTCTGAGGTATGGAAGAAAATTGCAGTCGCGGAAAAAGATTCGGCGATAAGTTTTGGAAATGTTAGACAATAGACGTTCTGTCTTTAGGTTTTCTTTTTGGTGAGTTTCGTTCGTCGCGGCGCGCGAGAGCTGAACGTGTGAGTGTTTTTACGAGGTTTTAAGTGTTATCTCAAGTGGGTTTGTTTTGGTTTGATCCAATGGCTAGGGTTTAAGCTTGGCATTGTGTTTTTGATCCAATGGTGGATTGGCTATCAAGAGCTTTTTAAATAGTAAGGAGGTTTATGACTTGTGGACTTAGAAAACATCACATATTTCACTCCTTTCTTTCTCTCTTTCACGTGAACTTCATTACCCACTTCCAACCTTCACTAAATTTTCCATTCCTCACCATTTGTGTCCATTTCAAGCTTGGAAGCTTTGAGGAAAGTTGTTGAGAATCACTTTCTTAAGGTAACCCTCTCTTCTCATCTCTTAGGTTGGTAGACTTGTAGAGTTTAAGAGTTTTTGGGTTTATGTTCTTAAGAGGGTTTGGTGAGAAGTGTTGTTCTTGCTAGTTTTTGTTTCATGAATGTTGTTCATGAGGTCTTTAGAAGCATGTGTAGGCTTTGTTATCTTTGTTTTCCATGAGTTGGTGAAAATCTCATGAGAAAAGTTAGGGTTTTGAAAGTTTAGAGTATTGATCAATAGCATGAGGCTATGTTGTAAGGTTTTGAAAAGAAAAGTTGTCTTTGAACCTTTGGACGAAAGGGAAATGCGTTGTACGGTTTTGTTTTAGAAAATCCGATGAAAAATATTTTGAGGTTTATGAAAATATTTTCTAAGAGTTTTTGGGTAGTATTTTGGGGTCAAAGTGGTTTAAAACTATTGTGACATGTGGTGTCGCTTTTTACCTTGAAAACATGTTTGAAAATGATTACCGGACGGTTAAGGCCCGTAATAAAACTTGTGCTTGGATTTGGTTTTGATTTTGGAAATGAAAATCAAATAACTTGCACTCGAAGCAACCAACAAGCTTTCGGAAGATGTGTTGCTTGCTTATGAAAATGGTTTGCTTTTATGCTTTGAAAAAGTGTTGGGAACTAATAGAATCAAACTAGGCTTGGGTGGAAAAAGGTGGGGTGAGTTGCTGTCTTTTGCTGTCATGACAGTAGAAACTCGCCAGGCGAGTGGTTACTCGCCAGGGCGAGTGTCACAGGTCTTGACAACTCGCCAGGGCGAGCTCCAGGGCGAGTAAGACCAGAACTCTCTGCCTTCACTCGCCATCAACTCGCCAGGGCGAGCTCTGGGAGTTGAAATTTTGGATTCTGATTTCTAAACTTGGTTTTTAACTTTCTAATCCCTTTTTATTAATTTATGGAAGTGGTTGGGATTGGAAACGAGTTTTTCGGGTACTCGGAAAGTACGTAACTTGTAACGCAAGAAAACGGCCATTTTGCATTTCAAATTATTTAAGACTTTTGGCAATTGTTTTGGGTCCTAAAAATAGTACATATAACTCATGAGTGTTGATCAATACGATAGTTTTGGGTATGGTATCCGAAAGAAGGATTTTTCCTTAGAAAACCTTTGGTTGTTGGGGTTTTAGAGTCCAATTCATTAAGGATTGATTGGATATGGTTTTGATTGAATACTTTGCTTGTTTTAGGAAGCAAGTAAGTGTTGTGCGATCGTGTGATAGTTGAGTGCTTGACGAGGTAAGGGCTCCACTTTATTTCCGTCTTTCGAAATGGTTACGACATGCTTGTTTTTGCTGTTTATGCATTTGCTGTGTGCTTGGCATGTTTGTACTTATGTATTCTCGTTGATGAGAACGTGGTTATAAATACATGTGCAATTTACATATGATTGAGAAAATGTATGTATGTTGTGATGCTTGTGCATAGGCTTTAGGCTATGTGAATGTTTGCATGAGCATATATGAATGCGTGCGTCAGATAGGACTACGCGAGGATTTTGTCTTGTGTGACTATCCTGTATATGCCGAAGAGAATATATGCCATGCATTTCATAGTTGCGTGCCTAGGTGTATGTCTGTGTGACTTTGCCTACGTACCGGGCGTTTGACTGTGTGGCTTCGCCAAATCCCTCTGGATTTATATTGAGTTGGTGTTTGTCTGTGTGACTTCGCCTGGTGTTTGTCTGTGTGACTTCACCTGCCTTGTGTGGCAATTTTAGTGCGGGTACGTATATTTCTGTGTGGCTTTGCCTACCCCACGACTCTTCGAGGAGAGGTTAAATTCCGGAATTCATTTGCATGTGGTAGCTCTGGTAGTACCACACTCATTGTAGAAGTCTGCATTAGGCTTGGTGTGCATTTATTTATATCAGCCCGTTGGTGGGAACTACTTTTGAGATTATGAGCTTTCTCTTGTGTATGTGGAAATTTGTTATGTGTACATCTTTCGCACCGGTTATATATATATACCTTGTATTTTGTGGTGACCCTTTCTTTCATTTGCGGGCTCATCCCACCCAGATGATGGGTTAGGTCGTGGTGACGACGGTGGCTGTTCCAGGCCCCAGTGAGCGGTTGGAGCTGTAGCCTAGGATAGTTAGACTATGCGCCGGTGTGTTTTGTGCACCGTGCTTTTTGGTTAGCATAGGATTTCTAACTTTGTTTTGGTACTTAGACTCGGATTGTAACTATTCAGGAAATACACTTTGCTTGTCGAAGCACCTTTTGGTAAATGAGTTCTTTGTATATTTGAATGCCGGTTCATCTATAAAACTATTATGCGCACTTTGAGTGTTAGTTGAAAAAGAAAAAAAAAAAATAATGCCCTTTTTGCGTTATGAAAAACGGGGTGTTACAATTTGGTATCAGAGCTCGGCTTTAAATCTTCAAAGGGAAAGTGTATACTTGAGTCGTTAGTCCAGAGTCGGTTAGAACGTAACTAGTGTTGTGTTAGTTCTAGTGTTTGTCCTGTGTCGGGTTTCGAGTTAGTAATCCGTGGGGTGTGATATTCTGTTTGGATTCAGAATTGTTTGACTAAGGATCTAATCAGAATTGGTATTGTGCAGAAATCGAATGCCTCCAAGAAGGGCACCTACTGTACCTATGGCAGACAACGTGGATGTGAATCAGATGGCTTATGCCATGCATACAATGGCAGCGGCTGTGACTGCTCAGAGCCATGCTAAGGCGCAGAGAGATCTGGAAAAGCGCGAAAGAGAAATACTTGCGGCTGGATCTAGACTTCTTTCGAATTTCAACCACCAAACTCCTCCTAAGTTTAACGGGGAGGGAGGTCCGGAAACTGCTGATTTGTGGCTCCAATCTGTGGAGAGGATATTCGGGGCAATTCATTGTCCAGAAGGAGAGAAGGTAGTCTTAGCTACCTATCAGTTGCTAGGGGGTTCAGAGTATTGGTGGAGGAACACCCGTATTATCATGGAGAATGGCCATGAAGATTTGAATTGGGAGAACTTCAAGAGGAGGTTCTTGGCCAAGTATTTCCCTGAGACAGCTAGGGAAAGATATGGTGAAGAGTTCCTGAGGCTGAGGCAGGCGGGCATGAATGTTGAGGCTTATGCCAAGAAGTTTGAATCACTATCCCGTTTCTTCCGCTTCTTTAGGGATGGGATAGATGAGGATTATATGTGCCGTAGATTCCAAGATGGGCTGAAGTACGAACTGCAGGATGCGGTTGTACCATTGGGTATTCGACAATTCCAGGTCTTGGTTGAAAAGTGCCAAGAGGTGGAAGACATGAAGAATAAGCGGGTGAACCGTCAAGGGAATTCTAATGCCGGAGGACCAAGTCGCACCAATGATCGTGGTTCGACTCAGAATAGTGGGAGGCAAGGGAGTAAGCCGTATAACCGTCCTCAGCACAGTAAAGGACCGGGCCGATCGGTGAATCAGGGGACTCGGGGAAAATCTGATGGTGGCAAGGGGGCTTGCTACAACTGTGGAGAAGCGGGGCATTTTTCTAATGAGTGCACGCAACCGAAGGTGGGAAACACCTGCTACAATTGCAAGAAGCCGGGACACTTTGCTAGAGATTGCAGAGCCCCGAAGACTGGGCCGTCGGCAAATGTGGCACAAGGCTCACAGGGTGCCAGACCTGCGGCAAAGGCACGTGCTTACTGTATGGGCACTGAACTGAGTGGGCAGGCTAGCAATGCCATCCACGAGAGCTGTCACATTGCAGGTAATTCTTTAACTGCTTTGATTGACACGGGAGCAACCCACTCATTCATATCTTTGGCATGTGCAAATCGTTTGAGTTTGAATGTATCTGTTCTTCCGTTTGATTTGAATGTTTTGACTCCTGCTAAGGATTTGGTAGTAAATACTGCATGCTTGCATTGTTTGGTAGTAATTCAGAATAGGGATTTTCTGGTCAATTTGGTGTGTTTACCGCTTACATCTCTCGAGATCATCCTCGGGATGGACTGGTTGTCTTATCACTATGTGATTCTAGACTGTGCTCGGAAATTGGTTTTCTTTCCCGAGCCAGGTGTGCGAAGGTACTTGTCTGCGAATCGACTTTCTGTGGTTATGTGTAATGGAGAACCGGAGATTGTTTCACTTGCTAGCTTAGGAGTGATGTCGGAGATCCGAATTGAGGAAATTCGAGTGGTTCAGGATTTCCAAGATATGTTCCCATCAGAGATTCCAGCTTTTCCGCCGTGTAGAGAGGTGGAATTCTTTATTGATTTGCAACCGGGTACGGGTCCGATTTCAGAATCAGCTTATCGGATGGCTCCAGCTGAGTTAGTAGAGTTGAAGAGTCAGATTGAGGACTTGTTGGAGAAGGGTTTCATAAGGCCTAGTGTGTCGCCTTGGGGAGCACCGGTCTTATTGGTTAAGAAGAAGGATGGGAAATCTCGTCTATGTGTGGATTATCGGAAGCTTAATAAGGTGACTATCAAGAACCGATATCCATTGCCGCGTATTGATGATTTGATGGATCAGTTGAGGGGAGCCTCAGTGTTTTCCAAGATTGACTTGAAATCTGGATATCACCAGATAAGAGTACGAGATGAGGATATTCAGAAAACGGCGTTTAGGACGCGGTATGGGCATTATGAGTACTTGGTGATGCCGTTTGGAGTGACGAATGCACCTGCTATCTTCATGGCCTACATGAATCGGATATTCAATTCATTTTTGGACAAGTTTGTGGTGGTGTTCATTGATGACATTTTGGTGTATTCGAAGAATGAAGAGGAACATCTAGAGCATCTTCGCTTGGTTTTGCAAGTTTTGCGGGAGAAAAGGTTGTATGCAAACCCGTCAAAGTGTGACTTTTGGTTGGAAGAGGTGAATTTCCTTGGCCATGTTATATCAAAAGAGGGAATAGCCGTGGATCCAGCCAAGATTGATACGGTACTTTCATGGAAGCAGCCTCAAACAGTGACTGATGTGAGGAGTTTTGTTGGTTTGGCCGGTTATTACCGGAGGTTCATAGAAGGATTCGCTAAGATTGTGGCACCAATGACACAACTTACGCGAAAAGATCAGCCGTTTGCGTGGACTGAGCAGTGTGAACTTAGTTTTCAATTGTTGAAGGAGCGTTTGACGACTTCACCGGTGTTGGTGTTACCTCAGTCAGATGAACCTTATGAGGTTTATTGTGATGCGTCTCATCAGGGTTTAGGTTGTGTGTTGATGCAGCACAAGAGAGCAGTGGCTTATGCATCACGGCAGTTGAAGGTGCATGAGAAGAATTATCCGACGCACGATTTGGAGCTTGCGGCCGTGGTTTTTGCATTGAAGATTTGGAGACATCATCTTTATGGTTGCACTTTTGTCGTGTTTAGTGACCATAAAAGTCTTAAGTATCTGTTTGATCAGAAAGAGCTTAACATGAGGCAACGGAGGTGGATGGAAACTTTGAAAGACTTCGACTTTACGTTGGAATACCATCCGGGAAAGGCTAATGTGGTAGCCGATGCTTTGAGTAGGAAGAGTGTGTCGGTTTGTTCGGCACAAATGGCTAGTCAACAAGAGTTGTTGAGAGAGTTTCGTGACTTGCACCTAGAGGTAGAGTTTGCTTTAGGGAATATGAGACTGGGTATGATTACCATCTCGAACGGTTTGTTGGAGGATATTGCTAATTGTCAAGATGACAAGTTCCTTATGGAGAAAAGGGCTTTGATTGTTCGAGGAACCAACCGAGATTTCAAGGTGGGATCGGACAATATCTTGAGGTGTCAAGGGAGAGTGTGCGTACCCGAAGCTATGGATTTGAGAAACACCATTCTAGGGGAGGCACACAAGAGTAAGCTTAGTATGCATCCCGGGGCAACAAAAATGTATCAGGACCTGAGGCAAGATTTCTGGTGGCCGGGTATGAAGAGGGATGTGGCTGAGTATGTGGCGTCGTGTCTGACTTGTCAGAAGGCGAAGATTGAGCATCAGAGACCGGCAGGGATGCTGCAGTCGTTAGATATCCCCGAGTGGAAGTGGGATAACATTTCTATGGATTTCATCACTGGTTTACCCAAGACCAGGAGGAAGCATGATTCCATTTGGGTGATAGTGGATCGTTTGACAAAGTCCGCTCATTTTCTACCGGTAAGGATTACGGATACGGCGGCAAGGTTGACCGATGTGTATATTGCTGAGATTGTGAGGTTACATGGGATTCCGTCAAGTATAGTGTCGGATAGAGATCCAAAGTTCACTTCACATTTTTGGAAGACTTTGCATGAGGCGTTGGGGACGAAATTGAGATTGAGTTCTGCCTATCATCCCCAGACCGATGGGCAAACCGAGAGAACAAATCAATCTTTAGAAGATTTGTTGAGAGCATGTGTGCTGGATGATCGTGGGAGTTGGGACGACGTGTTGCCATTGATAGAGTTCACGTACAACAATAGTTACCATTCGACTATCGGAATGGCACCATATGAGGCTTTGTATGGGAGGAGATGTCAGACTCCTTTGTGTTGGTACCAAGATGGGGAAAGTATGATAGTAGGACCGGAAATGGTACAACAGACGACGGACAAGGTCCGAAAGATAAGGGCAATGATGAAAGTTGCTCAAGATCGTCAAAAGAGTTATGCGGATAGGCGTCGGAGGCCTTTAGAGTTTGAGGAGGGAGACCATGTATTTCTCCGTGTTACTCCAACAACGGGTGTTGGAAGGGCTTTGAAAGCGAAAAAGTTGACTCCAAAGTTTATAGGGCCTTATCAGATTTTGGAACGGATTGGGAAGGTAGCATACCGGATCGCGTTGCCACCGGTACTATCTTTGATTCATGACGTGTTCCATGTGTCGCAATTGCGGAAATATACACCGGATCCTTCACATGTGATCACACCAGATGACATCCAGTTGAGGGATAACTTGTCATTTGAGGTTCCGCCAATCAAGATTGCGGATAAGAAGATGAAGCGTTTGAGAACGAAAGAGATACCTTTGGTAAAGGTAATATGGAACGAGGCTACAGGAGATACCACCTGGGAGCTCGAGAGTAAGATGAAGGAATTATACCCCAGTTTGTTTGACGATGTCTAAGTTTCGAGGACGAAACTTCTTTTAGGGGGGTAGTATTGTAAGACCCAAGATTTCATTGTATAGTTGGTTTAAGGAATATTAGGGGTTCGATGTGTTCGTGTGATGAAACATCGTGTAAATTATTAGCTTTTGCTGTAATTGAGCCTGTTTAGTGCTCGTGCACTGTAATTGTACAGACTTTGGTCTTGTGATCCTGTTGCTTGAATAAGAAGTTACTTGTGGTTTCAGAATAATAAGTTTTGGATTATTCTTGTTTTTGGAAAAACGAGTAGGATTTTACCCGTCGTTGTAAAATCTTACTGCGTCTGTTTTAAGTGAGGTTTCGGATGGGAGTTTTATATATCTGCGCGAGTTAAGATATATTCTGAGTTTAATTTTCTGAGGTATGGAAGAAAATTGCAGTCGCGGAAAAAGATTCGGCGATAAGTTTTGGAAATGTTAGACAATAGACGTTCTGTCTTTAGGTTTTCTTTTTGGTGAGTTTCGTTCGTCGCGGCGCGCGAGAGCTGAACGTGTGAGTGTTTTTACGAGGTTTTAAGTGTTATCTCAAGTGGGTTTGTTTTGGTTTGATCCAATGGCTAGGGTTTAAGCTTGGCATTGTGTTTTTGATCCAATGGTGGATTGGCTATCAAGAGCTTTTTAAATAGTAAGGAGGTTTATGACTTGTGGACTTAGAAAACATCACATATTTCACTCCTTTCTTTCTCTCTTTCACGTGAACTTCATTACCCACTTCCAACCTTCACTAAATTTTCCATTCCTCACCATTTGTGTCCATTTCAAGCTTGGAAGCTTTGAGGAAAGTTGTTGAGAATCACTTTCTTAAGGTAACCCTCTCTTCTCATCTCTTAGGTTGGTAGACTTGTAGAGTTTAAGAGTTTTTGGGTTTATGTTCTTAAGAGGGTTTGGTGAGAAGTGTTGTTCTTGCTAGTTTTTGTTTCATGAATGTTGTTCATGAGGTCTTTAGAAGCATGTGTAGGCTTTGTTATCTTTGTTTTCCATGAGTTGGTGAAAATCTCATGAGAAAAGTTAGGGTTTTGAAAGTTTAGAGTATTGATCAATAGCATGAGGCTATGTTGTAAGGTTTTGAAAAGAAAAGTTGTCTTTGAACCTTTGGACGAAAGGGAAATGCGTTGTACGGTTTTGTTTTAGAAAATCCGATGAAAAATATTTTGAGGTTTATGAAAATATTTTCTAAGAGTTTTTGGGTAGTATTTTGGGGTCAAAGTGGTTTAAAACTATTGTGACATGTGGTGTCGCTTTTTACCTTGAAAACATGTTTGAAAATGATTACCGGACGGTTAAGGCCCGTAATAAAACTTGTGCTTGGATTTGGTTTTGATTTTGGAAATGAAAATCAAATAACTTGCACTCGAAGCAACCAACAAGCTTTCGGAAGATGTGTTGCTTGCTTATGAAAATGGTTTGCTTTTATGCTTTGAAAAAGTGTTGGGAACTAATAGAATCAAACTAGGCTTGGGTGGAAAAAGGTGGGGTGAGTTGCTGTCTTTTGCTGTCATGACAGTAGAAACTCGCCAGGCGAGTGGTTACTCGCCAGGGCGAGTGTCACAGGTCTTGACAACTCGCCAGGGCGAGCTCCAGGGCGAGTAAGACCAGAACTCTCTGCCTTCACTCGCCATCAACTCGCCAGGGCGAGCTCTGGGAGTTGAAATTTTGGATTCTGATTTCTAAACTTGGTTTTTAACTTTCTAATCCCTTTTTATTAATTTATGGAAGTGGTTGGGATTGGAAACGAGTTTTTCGGGTACTCGGAAAGTACGTAACTTGTAACGCAAGAAAACGGCCATTTTGCATTTCAAATTATTTAAGACTTTTGGCAATTGTTTTGGGTCCTAAAAATAGTACATATAACTCATGAGTGTTGATCAATACGATAGTTTTGGGTATGGTATCCGAAAGAAGGATTTTTCCTTAGAAAACCTTTGGTTGTTGGGGTTTTAGAGTCCAATTCATTAAGGATTGATTGGATATGGTTTTGATTGAATACTTTGCTTGTTTTAGGAAGCAAGTAAGTGTTGTGCGATCGTGTGATAGTTGAGTGCTTGACGAGGTAAGGGCTCCACTTTATTTCCGTCTTTCGAAATGGTTACGACATGCTTGTTTTTGCTGTTTATGCATTTGCTGTGTGCTTGGCATGTTTGTACTTATGTATTCTCGTTGATGAGAACGTGGTTATAAATACATGTGCAATTTACATATGATTGAGAAAATGTATGTATGTTGTGATGCTTGTGCATAGGCTTTAGGCTATGTGAATGTTTGCATGAGCATATATGAATGCGTGCGTCAGATAGGACTACGCGAGGATTTTGTCTTGTGTGACTATCCTGTATATGCCGAAGAGAATATATGCCATGCATTTCATAGTTGCGTGCCTAGGTGTATGTCTGTGTGACTTTGCCTACGTACCGGGCGTTTGACTGTGTGGCTTCGCCAAATCCCTCTGGATTTATATTGAGTTGGTGTTTGTCTGTGTGACTTCGCCTGGTGTTTGTCTGTGTGACTTCACCTGCCTTGTGTGGCAATTTTAGTGCGGGTACGTATATTTCTGTGTGGCTTTGCCTACCCCACGACTCTTCGAGGAGAGGTTAAATTCCGGAATTCATTTGCATGTGGTAGCTCTGGTAGTACCACACTCATTGTAGAAGTCTGCATTAGGCTTGGTGTGCATTTATTTATATCAGCCCGTTGGTGGGAACTACTTTTGAGATTATGAGCTTTCTCTTGTGTATGTGGAAATTTGTTATGTGTACATCTTTCGCACCGGTTATATATATATACCTTGTATTTTGTGGTGACCCTTTCTTTCATTTGCGGGCTCATCCCACCCAGATGATGGGTTAGGTCGTGGTGACGACGGTGGCTGTTCCAGGCCCCAGTGAGCGGTTGGAGCTGTAGCCTAGGATAGTTAGACTATGCGCCGGTGTGTTTTGTGCACCGTGCTTTTTGGTTAGCATAGGATTTCTAACTTTGTTTTGGTACTTAGACTCGGATTGTAACTATTCAGGAAATACACTTTGCTTGTCGAAGCACCTTTTGGTAAATGAGTTCTTTGTATATTTGAATGCCGGTTCATCTATAAAACTATTATGCGCACTTTGAGTGTTAGTTGAAAAAGAAAAAAAAAAAATAATGCCCTTTTTGCGTTATGAAAAACGGGGTGTTACAATTATTCAATTCCTTTTTTTATTAAAGCAATTGTCCCGTATATGATTATTTTTTTTATTAAAGCAATTGTCCCGTCTATGATTATTGTGTAATAAATTATAATTAATAATATCAAATAGTTATTATTCAATTCCTTTTTTTATCAAAAGAAATTGTCCTGTGTATGATTTTTGTGTAATAAATTATAATTAATAATAACAAATACGTATTATTCAATTCCTTTTTTTATTAAAGCAATTGTCTCGTGTATGGTTAGTTTTATTTTTATTAAAACAAATGTCCCGTGTATGATATTTTATTCAATTCCTTTTATGTATAAGTAATAAATATTTTGTCTTGTATTTTTTTTATATTTATTATTGATGAGAGTTCATTTTTCAGTTGTTTAAGAAAATTTGTGAAAGCTCATACTCATATTTTTTTTATACTTAAGATTGATATGATACTTAAGTATAAAATATATTTAGAATAAAATATTTATTAATATGTTATAAAATATTTTTAAAATATAAATTGTGCAATCTTATATAAATTTGTTAAATGAATAAAAAAATTACTCCGTATTCAAGTTATTGTCCCGTGTATATATATTATTAATAAATTATAATTATCAATGATAAATATCATCCAATTTTTTTATGTATGAGTGAAAAATATTTGCCTGTGTTTTTTTTTATATTTATCGATAAGATATTTAGTTAAAAAAATATGCACGGGACAATTTCTTTAATAAAAAAATTACTTAATTTAATAAGTTTTACAAGAAATGGCAGCATGACATCACTTATATTTTAACAATATATTATAAATAAAAGTCAATAGACCTGGGCGAATGCACGGGTCTCAAAACTAGTTTTTTATATTAGAGTAAACAAAAGTAGAGTTGATTATTTTATAATAAAAATAGAGTACGTAGAGTTTAACTATTAAATAAAAAATTGTAAAATGATTTTTTATTTTTTTTATGAAATAGATGATTTGAAATATTTTTAAGAATTGATGAGGATAAATTAGAATTTTTTATAGTAATACCTTTTAATATATTGGTCCCGTTTGAAATTGGCTTATTTTTAAGCATATGAAAATAGTTTATGGTTGTAATTTATAAATTAATTTTTATGTTAATTCATAAGTTTTTTTTACGCATGTTAATTCATAATTTTTCACCAACAAAAATTATATCTTTATAAATTGTTTTCATAAACTATTTTAAAAAACTTAGAATAATACATAAAAGTTTATTTATTTGCATAAGTTATTTCGCATAAGCTCATAAAGAAATCAATCCAAACTGGCTCATTGTGTTTTTGTTTCTATTTTTATGTTCTTTTATTTTTAAGCTCATGATATTAGGTTCTTCTATTTTAATTTTTTGTTTATAAGTATTTATAGGTTAGATTTAGTTACTATTTTTTCATTAAAAAATTACTATTTTTGGCGTGTATCTTTTATCGTGATTTTTGTTCCTATTTTTATGTGTAATCTCTATTATATACATTACGAGATTCCCACGGAGCTCTCTCGTGCATTCTTAAGAAAAAAATCCTATGTGGCATTATTATAGAGATTCTACTTATGCGGAGCTTTTAACACGAGGTATGTGGTTCGAGTCCCACTGACAACAGTAATTCAATTTTTATAATATTATATGGAATTTTACTTCTTTTTTTGTGTTTTTAGAGAAAACAACTTTATTATTAGTATAAGGTCGGTTGTTCGAATCTCATTGACAACAATAATTAATTTTTATAATATTTTGATGTTATGGAAAGCTACTATCCCTTTTTTTTTAAATTAAAAAAAATCATATTGTTTAAAAAAAATGGTTGGATATATACAACTAAACTAGAGCTTCTCTCTTTTTATGTCTCTTGACTCAAACTTCTTCTTTTTTTATCTTTTTTTTTTTTATCGAGTATGAAGGTGGAAAAACACAAGAAGGGGGGGTTGAATTGTGTTTTAAAAAATAAAACTTTTTGCCTAATAGCGACTAAGTATGCAGCGGATAAAAACACAAATTAACGAGAGGGTGCTGAGAGAGAGAAAGAAAGACACAGAATTTATCCTGGTTCCCCTCACAAATCGAGAGTACTCCAGTCCCCTTGTTACTAACAAGAGATTTTCACTATAATCTACTAAAGATTACAAATTGCTCAAGCACACTTGCAAGAGACTTCTCAGGTGCTCAAGTTTCACTAAACAAGAGACTTCTCAAATGCTCAAGTTAAACTTAACAAGAGACTTCTCAAACAAACTTAAGAATAAGAATGAATGTTAAGGAACACTTGATATACTATCAGAGGTGTTTACAAAATACAACTCAATTTGTTCTAAGACTTAGAATGACAGATTTAAAATATGATGTCAGAATGCTTCTTAGTCTTTGAACGCAGTAATAGAACAGTAGTAGGAACAGTTGTCATTTCTTCCATTTGAGTCTTCTATTTATACTTGGAGGAAGATGATGACCGTTGCAGAGAGAGAGGTGCCAGCTGGAATTTACTCGTACAATTGATAGCTGTATATTGCCTTCTTTGGTAAGGAATTCCAATTCCACTACCTAGCTATTCAATTTATCACTCCTCCATTTTGAGTAATAATAGTACGATAGTACAATCCTCAAATGCGCTCCACTTATGGATAAGGTTAACGTTGTACCAACGAATATTCCTTCCTGTGGATGAGACAGAGCCTTGAAGTAGATTGTTCTTCAATCATTGGTTCTATATAGGTCAGCTCTTGAGTGACGTAAATTCCTTTTGCTTCTGATGCTGTTGCCATAGCTTCTTGAGGTCTTTTAGCTTCTGAGACCTTCAGAACCTTGTTTTATCCTCAGAGTCACTTTCTTCAGCATTCAAAATTTAAGCTTCTGACGAACAGTGTCGTGCTTTCAGAGCTTGTTTTGACTGGCTTCTCTGCTACTATTCATAGTGCTTCTGAATGAATTTTGACTTATAATTCTGCACACTAGAATAATCATTAGTAATACCAATTGCAATTTTAATACCTTGTTATCATCAAAACTACTTAAAACATTAGAGGTTCAAGTCAGACCCACTTTGTTCCAACAATCTCCCCCTTTTTGATGATGACAAACCAAAGCATTAAAATTCAATTGTTGTTGATTTAATTTAATTATGATGACTTCAGGTTTCAAAGGTTTGCAATCTCCCCCTGAGTCTGATAATCCATAAGGGTAGGTTTGTAAGCTCCCCCTAAGTTTTATCCATAATTAATTAAAACAGTTTAAGAGTTGATTTATTAACTTAAAATAAATTTTCATATTTAACTCTCAGAAGCATAGTTTTGCAAGCTTTGCTTCTTAGAGTTTGATAATGCTCAGAAGCGGTTTGCAAGCTCTTCTGACATTGTCTATGAATTTTATTTTATGTTCTTAAATTTTCTCCCCTTTCAATAATCGTACAGAATGAGAAAGAATCATAAGAGATAAATATTGATTCATAATGTATTTAACATAACAGTTTCAGATTGAGCAGTATATGAATGAATCAACATTAATTTTAACGCTACTCTTACTCCCCCTTTTGGCATCAGTCAAAAAGACACAGAAAACCAAGCAGTCAAATGCGTCATAACAAGGCAGTCAAGTCAAAAAGTGATGACAACTGAATTCATTTAATGAATTGTGTTGAAAACCGTCCTGACAAGAGAGCTTGATGACACTATAAAAAGGGATGATTCCTCTCATTTTACTCATCCAGAGTAATCAAGTAACATCAAAAGAAAAACATACAATGGAAAGGCAGGTTACCAAGGATGCTTCAGGCTCAAAAAAAGAGAGCAAGAAGGGAGCAGAGCCCTGGCGCTGCGAAGAAAACAGGCTACGATATGAGAGAAACAAGAAAGAACTTATTTTAACAGAGTCAGAGGAGGAAGAATTGGGCTCTGATCTGGAAGAGTTCTTATGGACATATGAAGATAATCTAGCAGATTATCCAGCTGAGGTTCAGAAGCTTGCTGATGAAGCACTATCTCTTCTCAAAGAGAAGCTGAAGAGTATAGAATCAGAGGCTTCTAAATCTAAGCCTTAGGCTAGATGCAATCATATGTAATAAAGAATCTTTCTATTAATAATAAAAGTTGTTCCTCTACCTATCTCTCTCTCTTTTAAGCTTGCTTTCTTTTTATATACCACATAAGTATTGTCAGAACACCAGTTACCAGACACGCCGCATTCGGTATTGGTGCCCCGTTGTTAAACAGGCTTTAATACTAAGAAGCTATTTCATGAGTAAACAGGAGTACTGATGAGAGGGACTCTTAGGTTTTGAAAATCCTAGGCTTATTAGTTTAAATACTAAGATGCTCTTCAGCATCTTTCACTAGAGTCAGAAATCTCAAGAGTACCAGACAATATTATGGTATATAGAAAAGTTAAATTTTGAAAAACAAAGATAAAACAAACGTATAAGCAAATAACAAACACACAAATATGGATAATATAGATATGAATTAAAAGAAAATTATCCAAAAATTACACAAGAACTAATAACAAATAAGTGCTCAGACATAAGGGTTAAGGTTTGGGTTGCTGTTGAGTGAGCTTCAGAAGAAGTTCCATCATTGCATCTATCTTCTTGTTTGTAGCTTCACCAGATCTGTTCATGTCTTCTCTTATATCGGCCCTGAACTCATCCATTTCATTTCTTAGTTCCTCTCTTATGTCATGCTTGATTACATCCAGAGCTTCTTGCATAACAGAGGGTATAGCAGATGAAGAAGAGCCTTGGACAAGTACTGGTGGAGATCTAGGAGGAGATGAAGCAACAATGGGAGTTTTTCCTTTATCAGAATCTGGTTTACTAAGGTTCTGATCATTCATAATAGTATCTTCTGCAGCTCTTTGATTCTCAAAAATCTTATTAGTCTCAATGGTAGCAATGTGAACAGCTCTATCAACCAATAAGTTTAAGGCTTCTTGTTCAGCAAGCCTCTGACGTTCCATTTCAGCGGCTATCCTAGCCTGCTCTTCATCAAAAGATCTTATCATACTTTCATCAACAGCAGCTAAAAAGGCTAACCTCTGACATTCTTCTTCATGGTTGAAGAATGTGAGCCTTGGAGCACATGTCCTCTCAGCAATCTCAAATAGTTCACGTACAGTGTTTGCTCCTCTACCCTTAATCTTATCCTTCAGATGAGTACTGAGAATTCTTAAGGATTTACCAAACAAGTACTCTAATTCCCTGACCTCAGCATCCATATCAGAGGGGAAGATAAGAGCTTCTTCCTCTCTTTGTTTGAACCTCTTAAGTCTAATACCTATAGCATTATTTAGCAGCTCAAGGTTTGGTTCAGAGTCAGAATTGAAAAAGGATAAGGATGGGTCAAAGGGAATGGTTGGTTCAGGTTCCTTTCTTTTGAGTTCAATAATTTTGATTTTGCTGAGATTTGGAGGTATGATATCATCATCAAGATTGATGGAATCCTTGAATATTTGATGTTCAGCTTTAGTTAGGTGTTGGTAAAGCTCAAGAACCTCTTCTAAAACTAGAGGTCTGTTGAGTGGATCAGGGACAGGTTGTGGTGATAGATGTTGTTGTTCAGTCATGACATTGATTGGTGATGAGTGAGGTGATTTTTGTTGTTCAATTGGCTCATTCTGAACAGGGGTGAATGTAGGTGGATTTACTCGTGAGATGTGATCAAGTGAGGGAGGGGGTGTGTGAATGACCTGTGTGTTTTGTGTTTTATGGACGGGTGGATCATTTGTGAGATTCATGGATGGAAATTGATTTGGTGAATTTGGATTTGAGTTGGTAAAAGCAACACCACACATGTGCTGTTCAAGATGTTCTATGACAGAACCTTGATTTGTGGATTGATGGAGAATGGTGGTGTCTACATTAATAGTAGGTTCTTCATCAGAAGAAAGATGAATGGGCTTTATGGTGATCTTCTTTGTGGTTTTCTTGAAAGAGGTTCTCTTTGGTGTAAGAGTTTTCTTTTGTTTTGGGTTGGATTCTCTGATGAGTGTAGCAATTAACTCATCCGAGGCAGTGCTGGTGTCTGATGAAGATGATGATGATGGTTTGTGATCAGGTAAGACTACACTAATAGGAACAGTGAAGTCTATGGGTTGAGGTTGATTGGTAGATGATGGAGGTTGAGAAATAGATGGTTTAGCAATAGAGGGTTGAGGTTCAGAACCAATAACCTGAGCTACAGGAATGCTAGAAGTATTAGATTCAGAGATCTTACCTTTTGGTTTAGAAGCTCTGGTCTTTAGTCTCTTTGCAGGTTTAGCAGGGTTCTGATCTTCCTCAGAAGCTGAAGGCCTATCATGCCTTTTCTTTGTCCGCTTTTCCTTCTGAACAGCTTCAGTCATCATATTTTCAGCACCTTCCTCAATCTCATCAGCACTAGCATGTCCTTGATCATCAGAGCCTTCATCAATCATTTCTTGCTCAGTAGTTCTTGGCTTTCTTCTGCTCCTTGTAATATCTCTTGGTCCCTTGAAGATATCCCAATTAGGAACACTTACAACCATTTTCCTGGGCACACTGACCCCAGTTTCTCTTCTTACTGATTCAAGAAAGTTTTTGATGACCTCATCATTATCATGTTCTGATATGGTGGGAAACCCATCACACCAGAAGTACTTTTCGTACACTTGCTGCAGAGGTGTTTTCACTTGAATGATTTCTTCCTTGGTTTTTCTCTTCATGTTGACCAGAACTGATGCATCATACTTAGCAGTTTGGAAAACTCTAAGTTTTTCTTTGGCACTCACAATGTCTGTGAGTTTGGTTTGCCTTATCAGTTCTGAGATTAACCTAGGGTGATGAATGACTGATGGTATTTTGGTTCTACCCTCATTGATGGTAAGACACATGTGATCAAAAAGAATCTTAGCCAAATTAACTTTTACCCTCTTGTATAAGAACCAGATGAGATGTTTGTGTGGAATGGAGATGGTATCCAATCCACCTTTTCTGGTGAAGATAGTGGACAAACACATTCTGAAGGCAAATTCAAATGTGTTCTTCATGTGCATTACTTTTCCAAAATCCTTTTGTGTGCAACCAGATTTAAAGAGGTCCTGATGAATTGAATCCAAATGCTTGCTTCTCTTATCATACACTTCTATATCTTCTCCTTTGTTGTCTAATCCCAGAATCTTAGCAATGTGTGCCTGAGTTATCACAACATTGATTCCCAAAATATTTGACCTAATTTCCCTTTCTCTATAAGGTTTAAGACCAAGTTCCTTTCTTGTTTTCCCTCGTAATTCCTGGTTCTTCTCAACCATATCCTTGTATTCTTTATCAGCACTTGCTCTATCGTACACTTTAGCCTTCTGCCAGAAATACTTCACTATGTCGTAGTATACGAAGCCATTAAGCATCTCAAAGTAATTTTGCCATTGTTGGTTGTAGAACAAGTATTGAATGTCAATCCCATTCGCTTTCAAACTTTCAAAATCCACGAACTTCTCAGTGAAGAAATCATAAGCATCTGGTCCAGCATCAGTTTGATGATGTTCGTAGACTAGGTTATCTTTTGAATTGAGATCGATGATGGGTGATAACGTAGGGTTAAAGGGTTCTTGAACGATTTCGTTTGATGAACGAGCAGCCATTGTTTCAACGTAGAGTAGTTTGGGAATTTCTGAGTTTTAGGTTTTGTGTGGGAAGTGATTATGTGTAAAAGTTGTGCAAAGTGAGTGAAGTGACTTATAAATAGTAACTAGCACACATACACAGAGAAAGTAAACATTGGGAGGGAGCACGAGCAGTTTAAAATTAATTTTAAATTGTATAACTGCATTTTCATCATTAACTGCTCTCTACCCGTCAGGATCTGGACACGTGTTGAAAAAGTTTAAACAGAGCTGACGCGTGTATAGACAACTGTTGTACACTTACACGTACTGAACGTTTCATTTCTAAAAGGTTCAGAGCCTCACTCATTTGTATCTGACACCTCATCAGAACCTATTACTCTTCAGAGCCTAAATTATTCAGAGCTTCCCACGGGATACTCTAAATTATAAGAGGTTCTGATAGAGCTTCAGATGCTAATTCTATTTTACTTCTCAGAGCTAATTTTCTTCAGAGATATAGTGCATGTTCAAATTCTTTTTGATAAAATCAAATCTTTCAATAGCTAAAGGTTTAGTAAATATGTCAGCCCATTGATGTTCAGTATCAATGAATTGAATATCTATTGTACCTTTTTGAACATGATCCCTTATAAAATGATGTTTTATTTCAATATGTTTAGCTCTTGAGTGTAGAATAGGGTTCTTAGACAAATGAATAGCAGCAGTATTGTCACAATATAGTGGAATACTGCTTTCAGCTATGTTATAATCTTCCAACTGATATTTCATCCAGAGAAGCTGTGTGCAGCATTTAGCAGCTGAAATGTATTCTGCTTCTGCTGTAGACAAAGCAATAGTTGTTTGTCTTTTGCTGGCCCAAGATATGAGATTCTCACCAATGAATTGGCAATTTCCACTAGTGGATTTCCTCTCAATCTTATCACCAGCATAGTCAGCATCACAGAATCCAACTAGCTTACTATCTAGGGATTTTTTATAAAGAAGTCCTAGATTAGTAGTTCCTTTCAGATATCTAAAGATCCTCTTAACTGCAGTTAAGTGAGGTTCTCTAGGATCTGACTGGAATCTTGCACACAAGCATACACTATATAGAATATCAGGTCTAGATGCTGTAAGGTAGAGTAAAGAACCAATCATACCTCGATACAGCTTCTGATCTACTTTGCTTCCTATCTCTTCTTTGCTTAAGCTGCTGGAAGGATGCATGGGTGTAGACATTATCTTGCAGTCATCAAGGTTGAACTTCTTCAGAAGCTCTTTTGTATACTTGCTTTGATGAATGTAAGTGCCATCTTTTCCTTGATTAATTTGGATTCCAAGGAAGAACTTCAATTCACCCATCATACTCATCTCGAATTCATCCTGCATCAGCTTTGAAAAACTCTTGCACAAGGAAGCATTAGTAGAACCAAAAATTATATCATCTACATAAATTTGAATGATTAAGATATCTTTCTTAGATGTCTTTCTGAATAATGTATTGTCAATTTGACCTTTTTGAAAACCATTTTCTAAAAGGAAATTACTCAGTCTTTCATACCAAGCTCTTGGAGCTTGTTTGAGACCATAGAGTGATTTCTTAAGTTTATAAACATAATTAGGATTTTTCAAATCCTCAAAACCTGGGGGTTGTTTGACATATACTTCTTCAGAAATAACACCATTAAGAAAGGCGCTCTTAACATCCATTTGGTACAATGTGATTCCATTGTTAACAGCATATGAAAGAAGTAACCTGATTGCTTCCAGTCTTGCTACTGGAGCAAATGTTTCAGTGAAGTCTATACCTTCTTGCTGACTGTAGCCTTGTGCTACCAGTCTAGCTTTATTTCTTACCACTTCACCTTGTTCATTCATCTTGTTTCTAAATACCCACTTAGTTCCAATGATGTTCTTATGTGCTGGTCTTGGCACTAAGTCCCATACATCATTTCTTTGAAACTGATTGAGCTCATCCTGCATAGCTACAATCCATCCATCGTCAGTAAGTGCTTCATCAACATTCTTTGGTTCTATCATTGAGATTAGCCCCAGAAGTGAATCAAGTTGTTGATAGTCTGATCTTGTCTTTCTTGGACTTTCTTTGTTTCCAAGGATTAAGTCTTCTGGATGTGATGATTTATATTTGAACTTCCTTCTTGGAGCTTCATCAACATCAGCACTTGGTTGAGTGTCTTCTTCTGAAGTGTCATCATGTTCTTGTGATGCTTCTAATTGAGATGCTTCTTCAGCATCTTCTTCCAATACAGGTTCTGAAGCTTCAACAGCTTCTGATGCTTTTTCAGGTTCTGAATCGATGTATTGGTATGGAACACCTGCATAACTATTATCTTGCTCTGACATTTTACTGTCAGGCTCTTTATCATCAAATCTAACATGTATAGATTCTTCCACTGTGTTAGTTTCAGAATTATACACTCTGTATGCCTTTGAGCGTTCAGAGTAACCTATAAAGATTCCCTTACAAGCTTTGGCATCAAATTTTCTTTTGTAGGCCTTGTTGTTTAGAATGTAACATGTACATCCAAACTGATGAAAGTAAGAGATGTTGGGCTTTCTTCCTTTGAAGAGTTCATATGTTGTTAGATTCAATAGAGGTCTTATATAGATCCTATTTTGAATATAACAAGCTGTGTTTACAGCTTCTGCCCAGAAGTGCTTAGCAAGTTTTGTTTCGTGCATCATGGTTCTTGCCATTTCTTGTAAAGACCTGTTCTTTCTCTCTACAACACCATTTTGTTGTGGTGTTCTAGGAGCAGAGAACTCATGGACAATGCCATGATCTTCACAAAAAGTTGCAAATGGTTCATTTTCAAATTCACCACCATGATCACTTCTAACCTTTAAGATTTTGAGACTTTTCTCATTTTGCACTTGAGTGCAGAAGATGCTGAACACATCATATGCATCATCTTTCACTCTTAGAAACTTTACCCAAGTCCATCTACTGTAATCATCAACAATGACTAATCCATATTTCTTCCCATTGATTGAGGCAGTACTTACTGGACCAAATAAATCAATGTGAAGTAGTTCTAAGGGTCTTGAGGTAGAGACAATGTTTTTAGGTTTAAAAGAAGTTTTTGAAATTTTGCCAATCTGACAAGGACCACACAGAGCATCTGAATGATATTTAAGATTTGGCAGGCCTTTAACCAACTTTAGTTTGCTAAGCTTAGAGATTAATCTCCAGTTAGCATGACCTAAGCGTTGGTGCCAGACCCACTTTTCATCATTCAGAGATAGAAGACAAACTATCTTCTGCTCAGTGAGTTCTGACAGATTCACTTTATAAACATTACCTCTTCTTAATCCTTTAAACAATATGGACTTGTCAGAATCATTGATTACTGTACATGCCTCTTTATCAAATTTAACAATAAATCCGCTATCACAAAATTGACTAATGCTAAGCAGATTATGTTTGAGGCCATCAACTAACCAAACATTATTAATTGAAAGAGAAGAGTTACCAACTATACCTGTACCAATGATCTTCCCTTTTTGGTTTCCTCCAAACCCCACAGTACCTCCCTCTTTCAGAGTCAGGGTTTGGAACATATGCCTTTCTCCCGTCATATGTCGTGAGCAGCCACTGTCCAGGTACCAGCATTGCTGCTTTGGCCTTCTTAGTGTGCAAACCTGAAGCAAATATTATTTGAGATTTTGGTACCCATATCTTTATGGGTCCTTTTGTGTTAGTCTTTACAGGTCCAGGTGGTCTTTGTTTGAAAGACCTATCAGAGCCTCTAGAGTTAATCACCCTTGTTGAAAAGTTTTTGGGTTTAGTATAGCTCTTGAGCTTTGTTCTTGAATGTGTCAGAGCTTCTTTAGTTTTAACATTAGCTTGAGGCTTAAAAATCTTAGGTTCTGAGGTTTTATCCTTCAGAGTCTTTGACTTTTGAGCCTCTGGCTTTGATATTCTATTAGAAGCTGACTCATTTAGAACCTCTGATTGACTCTTTACAAAGACAACCTTGGGTTTTGATTTATCTATATTAGAGGACTTTGAAGATAATGGATTATCTTTAAAACGAGAGAATCCAAGACCTTCTCCTCTATTTCTACTTACATGATAAATCAAAGAGGCTATTTTACTTCTTTTCATTCCATTGATAAGGAATTCCTGAAGAGCAAATTCATGTTCTGGAGGAACCTTATCATCAAGAACATAATGAGTTTCCATAAATTCATTTCTTGATTTTAGAGACTCATTTTGTTCAATTATTTCATTTGCCTTTTCGGTCAGGTTGTTATAAGCCTTTTTAAGGACCTTACACTCACCTGCCTTTTTGGTTAAGAGTTTTAAGGCATCTTTTAATGAATCTATTAATTCAGAACGAGAAAGTTTAGCAAGTACCTCATCTTCATCTTCTGAATCTGAGTCATCTTCGTGCTCAGAGTCTTCTTGGTCAGAAGCGGTTGCCATCAAGGCTAGGTTTGCTTCTTCTTCCCCATCAGAATCTGATTCCTGATCCAAATCATCCCAAGTGGCAAGGAACCCCTTTTTGAGCTTACTTTTGTATCTTTCTTTGTTAGAGGTTCTCTTGGATGATTTACTCAGGTTCTCTGGGCAGTCAGCAATGAAGTGTCCTGGTTTGTTGCACTTAAAACATTTGTTTTGTTCTTCCTTTTTATCCTTAGAAGTACCAGCCTTCTTGGAAGAACCTCCAAACTTACCAGCATACTTCTTGCTTCTCTTAGCCCATTGCGATACTCTTGCAGCCATCAGAACCATTTCTTCTTCTTCATCAGAGTCCATCTCGTGACCTTCTTCAGAAGCTTCTTCATCAGATACTATAACCTTCGCCTTCAGAGCCTTAGAGGAACTCTTGGTGCTTAGTGCTATCCCTTTTAGCTTCTTAGTCGATTCATCAGTCATGAGTTCCATCTCATGACTCTTTAGAGAACTAACCAAGCTTTCAAGAGACACAGTATCTAAGTCCTTAGATTCCTGAAACGCTGTCACTTTTGGTCTCCACTTTGGCGGCAAGCTTCTGAGTACTTTCCTTACATGATCAGCCTCAGTATAGCTCTTATCTAAAACTTGAAGTCCAGAAACAAGAATTTGAAACCTAGAGAACATTGTCTCAATGTCCTCTCCGTCCTTCATTTTAAATAATTCATACTGATGTACTAACAAGTTGGCCTTAGCCTCCTTAACTTGTTTATTTCCTTCATACTTGGATTTAAGAGAATCCCAGATAGACTTAGCCGTTCTCTTATCTCCAATTTTCAAGTACTCATCATGAGAGATGGCATTTGTCATCATCCCTTTTACACTGTGGTGCTTCTTATATTCCAGCTTTTGAGTGGGTGTAAAAGCCTTCCTGTCTTTAGAGCTAACAACGCCTTCTAAGTCCATATTTTCAAAGTTCACTCCATCTTCTACCAAATCCCACAGATCACAATCAATCGCCATGATGTGACTGTACATCTTGGTTTTCCAGAATGGATAACCAGTCTCAGTTCCATTGAAAAAGGGAATTTTGTCAGAAGACCTTCTGTCTTTAGAATTAGAATCATAGTCAAATGGAACTTCATTGAGATTCTTCTCAGCAGACATGTTTTTCCTCCCTGAATCTTAACTGTTTCACTGATAGGTGAGAGTTAGGCAACAGCCCAGCTCCTGATACCAATTGAAGGTGGAAAAACACAAGAAGGGGGGGTTGAATTGTGTTTTAAAAAATAAAACTTTTTGCCTAATAGCGACTAAGTATGCAGCGGATAAAAACACAAATTAACGAGAGGGTGCTGAGAGAGAGAAAGAAAGACACAGAATTTATCCTGGTTCCCCTCACAAATCGAGAGTACTCCAGTCCCCTTGTTACTAACAAGAGATTTTCACTATAATCTACTAAAGATTACAAATTGCTCAAGCACACTTGCAAGAGACTTCTCAGGTGCTCAAGTTTCACTAAACAAGAGACTTCTCAAATGCTCAAGTTAAACTTAACAAGAGACTTCTCAAACAAACTTAAGAATAAGAATGAATGTTAAGGAACACTTGATATACTATCAGAGGTGTTTACAAAATACAACTCAATTTGTTCTAAGACTTAGAATGACAGATTTAAAATATGATGTCAGAATGCTTCTTAGTCTTTGAACGCAGTAATAGAACAGTAGTAGGAACAGTTGTCATTTCTTCCATTTGAGTCTTCTATTTATACTTGGAGGAAGATGATGACCGTTGCAGAGAGAGAGGTGCCAGCTGGAATTTACTCGTACAATTGATAGCTGTATATTGCCTTCTTTGGTAAGGAATTCCAATTCCACTACCTAGCTATTCAATTTATCACTCCTCCATTTTGAGTAATAATAGTACGATAGTACAATCCTCAAATGCGCTCCACTTATGGATAAGGTTAACGTTGTACCAACGAATATTCCTTCCTGTGGATGAGACAGAGCCTTGAAGTAGATTGTTCTTCAATCATTGGTTCTATATAGGTCAGCTCTTGAGTGACGTAAATTCCTTTTGCTTCTGATGCTGTTGCCATAGCTTCTTGAGGTCTTTTAGCTTCTGAGACCTTCAGAACCTTGTTTTATCCTCAGAGTCACTTTCTTCAGCATTCAAAATTTAAGCTTCTGACGAACAGTGTCGTGCTTTCAGAGCTTGTTTTGACTGGCTTCTCTGCTACTATTCATAGTGCTTCTGAATGAATTTTGACTTATAATTCTGCACACTAGAATAATCATTAGTAATACCAATTGCAATTTTAATACCTTGTTATCATCAAAACTACTTAAAACATTAGAGGTTCAAGTCAGACCCACTTTGTTCCAACAGAGTATAAGGTCGTAGATAATAGTGAGAACTAATTACGAAAATTTTATTTATATTCATTAAAAGATAATGAAGAATTAACAACTATTTTTTGTTCATGGAACGGCTAGAGTCATGTAACGGACACAGAAGACAGGTAGAATGAGAGAGAGAGAGAGGGAGAGAAAGAAAGATAAAGAGTCTTAGTGGTGTACAATAAAAAACGGGAAGCATTCCGCACCCCACTATTAAAAAAAAACATTGAATAATGAAAATTTGAATCCCAACTGTGGATCCATATTTTTATATTTTATCATATGAATTACTTATTCAAAATTTTATTTAGCACGATGAAACACGATTCTCATGATGAAAAGTAAATGTATACGATAGTGAGAACTGAGCATGAGAATTTTATTGATATCTATTAAAAAATAATATAGAGTTAATAACTTTTTTTGCTGATAGGGTCCTATAGATCTGTAATAGAGGCGATAAAGAGATATAAATAGAGAGAGAAAGGGAGGATCTCTCAGTTGTGTAGAATGGAATACGGGAAACACTTCCCACCCGACTATTAAAAATACACATTGACTAAAATTCTGACTGCGGGGCATATCCATATTTGCATATTTCATATTTTATCACGAGAATCCCTTATTCAAAATTTTATTTAGCATTATGAAAATTAGTTCGACATGAAGAAAAGTGTATGTAGAAGATAGTGATAAATTAATGAAAATAGTGATATTCATTATAAAAATAATATAGAATTAGTTGTAGATGAAGCCCCAATAGAGTCGTGTAACGGAGATGAGAGAGAGATAGAAATAAACAACGGGAAACACTTCGCATTCTACTATTGAAAATATATATTGACTAATTAAAATTTAAATTTCGACTACGGGAGTATTTTTTTTATATTTTGTGTTTATCAGACTTTCACTATATTACATCTAACTGAAAAAATCTATGGGAATTAAAACAAAAAATAAATTAATATGATTTTACTTTCTTTTTTTTATAATCAATAGATTTTTTTTATAACTCCAATTTTAAGCTTTCCATAAATCTTCGTTCAAATTTTTTTCGCGATGCTAATTTAACAATGTGAGTGGAGATTCATATATAGATTTTTCCATTTTACGCTCGAACGTGAAAATTGCTTCTTTGTGGACAATGATAAAAAAAAAGTTTGAGAATGGGAAAATGGTCAAAATATGTTAATATTCATTTGAAAAATAATGTAAAATTTATAATTATTTTTTGTATACGGAGTCGCTATAGAGATGTTAGAGAGGGAGGAAGAGAGAATCCCATAATGTTGTTGAATGGGGAATGAGGAAGTATTTTTCACGCCACTATGCCCATATAACATCTTTAAATTAAACATATAGGCAACATTCAAAATAATATAAATTGAAAAATAACAAAGATAACATGCAAAAGAAAAGAAAAAAAAAAACATAAGCAAATAAATATTTTTAAAAAATGAAAAATTATCCTACGAGAGAGATGTAGCAATAGTGAGAGAGAGAGATAGAACTTTTACTGGTGTAGAATGAGAAACATGGAACACTTTCGACCCTACTATTAAAAATATACCTAGAGTAATTAAATTTTCATTTGAGAACAAAATTTATAATTATTTTATATTTAAAGGGTCACTATATAGTCCCGTGGATGAAAATGAGAGAAAGAATTTATCTATCAACAGTGTAGAATGAAAAGCATAATAATATTCTTCATCTCACTATATTTTATAACATTCTTAAACCTATATAATTCAAAAAGTATCTCAATTATTATCGTATAATTTTAAACCAAATTATTCAAATAATATTACAAAAATAAATATATACATAATATTAAAAAAGAAAATTATCCCGTGCACGGCACGGGCTATCATACTAGTTTTTTTAAATTAAATGTTTTTTTTGTTCCTATTTTTGAAGTTACAATAGATTGATTAATATTTTTTTTAGTGGTAGTTTCTGTTTCTGTAACACCCCAAATCTTTTATTTTATTGTATTTAATTAATTGATGTTATTTAATTAATTGTGCATGTTAATTGATATGTTTTTGAATGTATTAATTAGTTGTTATATTTATGTTTGTTAATATTGGGCTTTTATGAGTGTGGGGCCTAATTAGAATGAATAAGAGTTTGTGGTAGAATTAAGGGTAGTATAGTAATCTAGTGGGAGTTAGTGGATTTTGTAGAAATAAGAGTGACAATTTGGTTATTATCTTAAGAGATAGAGTGTCTTGGGGAGGAAGTAGTGGTAGTGTTGTAAATAGTACAAGAATTTGTGGTAATAATAAAGTTGAGAATGTGAGTGGAAATTGTAGAGTAATTAAGGGTAGAATGGGAATTTAGCAAAACCTAATAAGTGGGCTATATAAAGGAGTGGTTTTTATGAGAGTTAGTGTTGTTGTTGTTTATCAAAAGAAAACTTGAGAGAAAAAGAGGTTGAGAGAAAAAGAGAAAGAAAGAAGAGAAAAGAGGCTTGGAGAAAAGAAGAGGGAAAGAAGAAAAGAAAAGCCATAGGTAGAATTGAAGGTGGAGGACTAGAGAATCCAACTAACCTAAGGTAAGAGGCTTAGATAATATAATTGTGAGTGATTAAAGAGAGGGGAGTTTGTCTATGACTCCACACCCAAACTCTCTTCACTCTTTTTGGGTTTTGGTAATACATGGGTTTTGGGAATGTGTTTTAATTGAAGTTTGATAATGATTCATGTATAATATGCTTATACTTATGATTGTTGTGTAAAATTCATGATAAAGTTGATTACTTGAACTTTGATTTGATTGATTATGTAATAAATGGATTTTATGAGTTAATACATGAAAATTATTACTTTTGGATGAAATGATGTTTGATGATGTTATAAGTTGTACTTCTATGCTTAGTATGATTATACATGATTAAAGTTGCTTCCTTTATGTGTTTCTATGCATTGGATAATGATCTAAGAACATTTGAGTTAATGGGTTTCAACTTATATTTTGGAAAATCAAGAAATTGTGTAAGAAAAACTGTATTTTAGAAACTCTGAAGAAAGATCGTCATTTTTGACCCATTTAGACTTCGAATTGGAATTTTGTTAAACATGAAAGTTGTAGGTCTCGTTCTTAGCTTTCCAACGCATATTCACTCATCGCATTTGGATCGACGTAGCCCGAGTTATGGCCGATTTGGTAAAACAGACCTGTCAAGCTCGCCCCGGCGAGTTGGTGGCGAGTGCAGAGCGAGTTCCCCTGTTACTCCCTGCCTTAGCTCGCCCTGAGCTCGCTCTGGGCTCGCCGGGCGAGTTCAGAAACCCTGAAACTTATCTTTTCTTGAAAAATATGATGTTTATGCTTATACTATGATTGTATTATGATCATATGATGATTATTTGATATATATATGACTTTAAATTGAGTCTGGGATGATAAATTGAGTTGTGATATCATACATGTTGATTAACTATGATTAATTATGTTTATGATGATGATAGATAATTGTTGATGATTAGTGATGATGATAATATGATTATGAATATGTTTGAATGAAGAGTATATGTATATGCATATATGATTTGATTATATGATGATTGATTATGGTGAAGGTTATTATTTAGTGATTGATAACAATATGTATACCTAATTGAGTTGAGATAAATGAATTACTTTATGATATGTGTGCTTGAATGTATACCTTAATGATGATATGATGATGTGAATTTGATGCGAATTGAGAAGGAATAATAGGAATGAGTTGCCTATTATTCATGAGTAGATGTATAATGTTATCATCATTATGTGGTATGTGTACATTCATGCATTCATGAGTCAACTTGAGACGAGTCCCACATGACTTAAAACTGACTTGAGACGAGTCCCCCATGACTTAAAACTGACTTGAGACGAATGGATATAATTCTATCCTAAAATTGTGATGAGGGTACCACATGCATATAGATGTGTCTAGGTGGACATATCATTGATGATGACATTAGTTTGCATTAGGGTAATTGTGCACTCTAATTGATATTTGGTAATTGTCATTGTTTTCCATTATAATTGTGAATGAATGAATAATGTGCTACTTATGATTGAGCATATTATGAGATGTGTAATATTGATTGATAATTTATGATGATGTGTATGATTGTCAATTGATTGAGAATGTGATATTGTTATGATGCATTATATTCTAAGATTATGAAATATGAATGATATTAGATTGATATTTGTTTATGAAATGAGTTGTTAGACATGACCATGCTATGTCATAAGTATTAAGTGTGTTCTTATACTTAGTTTCTTTTTATGGTTATATTATCTAACCCTCTGTTTTGTGTATGTGCTGGATTTGGGTTCCAGATCTTCAGGTTATGTTTGTGATCGAGTTGTCAGTGAAGCTCCGCTCTGATATGACACGGGGATGAGATTATTTCTATAATGTATATTTAGAGTCTTGCTTCTTATTTCCAATGTATTTAAAGATGTATTTTCTTTATAACTTATTTTGTACAATAATCGTTTTACTAATTAAGTTATTGGTAAACTTTTATGTGTACGATGTAATACTCGAACCATTCCTTTTATAAATTTGATTTTATTTATTTTGCGTATTTTGGAGAATATTTTATTAAGTGATATTTTATTAAATACGGGTTTGGGTGTTACAATTTGGTATCAGAGCTCCGGTTGTCCTCGGACTGAATGAGCTATGTGTCGTGTGTCAGTCAGAGCAAGTCTGTGCGTTCAGACTAAGTGGGCATAATGTCAGTTGTGTTTGTGTATCAGTTGTGTCATCTTGTGATGTAATGTTATATTTACACTTGCACATTAGTCGCTATTAATCATTTTGCGGATGTATGATGAGTTTATTGAATCTTGTTTTTATTGCTTATTGGCATGTGTTTTACTTGATCCTTAAAACTTGTGTTTTAATTGGTGTTGACTTATGAATCTATTGTTTCATAAATATTGATAAGTTGTTATGTGTTTATTCATGAACCATGAGTAATATGAAGTAGATTATGTTGTCTATTCATTTGGTAAGTACTTGATAGGATTGATAATTATCTTAGTCATAAGTTATGAAGTCAAGTAATGATTATGTGTTCCTTGATGTTGATTCATGACGAATGTTATGCTTTTATGATTATAATAGTTGTATGTGCTTAATAGTATAATCTTTGTGTAGTTTTGACATGATTTTATTTATTTATGATTTCATGATAAATGAGTGATTATAACATGATATAATTGTGCATAATTGACGATGAATATGCATCTATGATTGTTATTTTTATTTCAAGATAATGACTTAAATGATAATGTGTTCTTGTTATTGTTATATTTGAAATGATTATGTTCGCATATTAGTATAGATTCATTGGTTGATGAAAATCTATGTTATATGAAATTAAGTATGATTGGTTATGCATGTATAACGCCTCAACTAAAATATCTAGAATATTTAGTCAAGACATAAATAAATGGATCTGAGTACAATAAATTAAACGAGATAAACAAAAAATAATTCTTTACATCAGTTAATGAATTTAAGAAATACAGCGGAAAAGAATAGAATTCCAAGATATACAAATAAACTAAAACAAGGAAAGACTAAAATCGTCTAATGTGATGATCCAAGCCTCGCTCCAATCATCAGCTCCATCCTGGTCCTTGCTCCAGTTAACCTGTCTACCTAAAAAAAATTGGTTTGGAGTGGGGTGAGACTACTAAGCCTCAGTGGGTCCTACTACCCTCCTATTGGTGACTACACCGGGGTACCTAATCAGTCGTATCATACTAACATTTACATAATCATAACATAATAGCATAAATATAGGTGTAACACAGAAATTAACTCTTATTCATTTTAACCGCAAGGATTCTCCGAGGTGAGCATATCTCGGAGGCCTGCCTTGTCCGTCGATCGGACCGATCACGGCATACAGCTCACAATACATAACCTGATGAATAATCCCATTGGGAAAATCCATATGCGACAATTCAGAATCGCTCCTAAGTGACTGATACTAATTTAGTTATTACTACCATAATTTCCCAAGACCCGGGGAGCATACAATCCTAATAATATTCTAAGTTATGCCCTAACAATTATCTGTGATTAACATTCTGTTCGACATTATATTAATTATAGTACTGCAAACTATCTGGCTCTTATGAGGATATAAAATGAGTGTGTGTGCAGTTCGTTAGAAAAATAGAAAATATAAACAAGTTCTGTACAAGCTCGCTGTGGCGAGTCACCAGCTCGCCATGGCGAGATTATAGGTCCTGACCTAAATCAACTTGCTGTGGCGAGCAGAAACTCGCTACGGCAAGTATCATCAGCCCAGAACCCAGCTCGCCATGAATACTCGCTGACTACTCGCTACGGCGAGTTCAAGCAGAAATTACCCTGTTTTGTCAGAAATCATAGTTTTCAAAGAAACACCTACAAACCTCATTTAAAACCAGTGCAGCAATATAAATTGTATAACATAAAACAGAATGGAGGTGAATTTGGGGATTAATTCTCCTCACACAACATTTCCCTAAATTCCTATGTTAACATGCAATTTCATGATTTTGGGAAGCTAACTAAACTATCCTAAAGAACCCACCTGGAAAACGAAGCTTAATTCTGACTCTGCGTGTTCCCTACGACTTTGAGATCAATCCCGGTTGCTTCAAGGAGTCCCCAATAATGCCTCCAACACCCTAGCATCAAATTTTCACACTTATGGAGCATTTCAGCCCTGAGAAACTCGCCGGGCGAGCTCTTACTCGCTACAGCGAGTACACCAGAAATTCAGCACAACTCAGCATCAGATCTCCAACTTCAAAATGCTCTACAGACTTCGATTTTAAGCCAAAACCTACGAAGTTTGTACTCAAAACGAAGGGAATTTTGTTATCTATCCATAGAAAAAGGAATCGTTCCAAACGGAGTTAAGAGGAGAGAGTAATTACCGTTTTATTGAGACCCTGTCCAAGAATACGGGTTTAACCAACATCCTCCAATTTCTTAAATTTGCCTCTGATACTTCTGATTTAATACTCTCATCCTTACCCATGAGTTTATACGCATCTTAAGGCTCGTATTGGGGGTGATAATCACACATGCAATGATCAATTTCAAGTATGGGGTTAGTATTGAGTGATTGGACCAAAAGGGGTAAAAGTTCATGAAGAGTGGATTTCCTTACCTTGTTTTCTTGAGTAACAAAGGCTTAATCCACCATGGCAGCATCCTGCAGAAGGAGTTGATTACCATGTTTCCAAATCCTCTTGTTGATAATGAAAGTTTTGTAGTAAGAAGAATAGTTGCAAGGAAAGGTTTTTCGGCCAAAAGGATTAGAAATGATAGAGCTTACTTGGTTCCATTCTTTATGAGGAATTCAGAATTGTTCTTGCATGTGAATTTGAACAAGGATTGCTGTTTGCATGTAGAAATGAGTCATGGAGCTCCTATTTGTGGTTTTGTAGGCGTGAGAGAGAAAGAAAGTGGAGGAATGAGTTACTGAGTTTTGTTTTTTTTTTTTTTTTCCTCTCTTCTTGTCTTGAGAGTGGGTTATTATAGAAAAGTCAAGGCAAAGGGGGTGTTGGAGATAAAGAGGGAGGCGTGAGAGAATCAAGAGTGAGGGGGTTGATCCAACTTTCTCACTTAAGTCTTGATAGTATAATAGTGAAGTAGATTATGTTAGGTTTGATCACTTGGAAGTAAATCCTTTAATTCTAAATACTCCACTTAATTCCCAATTAAGCTCCAAAAATTATCTCTAATTAATATTCTTTTATTAATTAAAGTTTGGGATGTTACAATCTACCCCCCTTAAAGAAATTTCGTCCTCGAAATTCAAACTTCTCTATTCCACAACAGGGTAGGTTGTTTAGGTCTGCATCTGAAGCTACACTTCGTTTACTCTTCAGTTTAACGCATTCAATCCCTTGGAATAAAACTTTCCTCTATTAAGGTTACTGGTTAAAGGTTATCCTCACACTCTCAAAAGTTGCAGTGCTGCGCACTCTGATTCAACTTTTTGCTACCATAACACTTCTTCCGTTCCCAAAGGAATCAGTTCCAGTTCTAACTGGCTTAGAGGGTCGGTATCTGGCCTGGTATTGATATTGCCATATCCACACTCTCTCAGTCATTTGTCGTTCTCATTTCTGAACACCACCATGCTTAACATGTTATATGTACTTCTGTATCACGTGTTGTACAATTACTCCGGAATCGATCGAAATATAAAACGAGTGGAAAATTGTCTAAACACTACGGGTTCTTCTACCAACGAATTGGACTCATCCGTAGACGAACTTATAGTTATCCGATAAAATCCCACCTACAATCTCTATCTAGCCCGACACGACACGTTGATCAAGTTGCACTTTTAACACGCTGACGCACTTAGGTTCAGATCATTTCTCAGGGTTACATGTCAAACTTGTTTGAAGCCCTTCACTGGTAACTAAGGTATGAAACTTGGTTAGCTGGAAACATAAGGTCCGATTTGGTAACGCTAAGGCTGATTTGAATGACTTGGCTTAGAACGGTTGACTGAATTATCTTAACAGATTACTAATGATGGGAAAAGGGTTTCCAAAAAGGAATTGATAAATTACTTCAAACGAGTGGTTAACTCTTACACTTATACTAACTAATTACTGGCACTCGACTTGGAATTGGAGTATTCTGGTTCAGGTGTTCAGACTTCAGTACTTGATCTCTCGGGATTTCCAGGAATCGAATCTTTGAGGGTTGAAATGTTCGGCAGAGACACTCAAGGTTAACACACTGATCTTACATGGTTAGGCGCACGGAGTTGGTAGGTTGTATCCTCAATACATGCTTTCACTGGTATAACTTAATTCCACTGAACTTGGAATTGATTCAAACTAAATTTTGAATTTGACAGATAAGGCTACGAAGGATAGATAACTAACTTTATTGAAGAGCAGATTACTGGATTCGAGTGCACGAAGTTTAACCGATTTGTGGATACTGGGCTAGATAAGTTTTACCGAGGTGGTTTGAAGTACGTTGATTGACAGATCAACCGAGCGAGTAAGAAATGGAACTGAAATTATTCTTGACCTTCTCAAGAATAATTAACTTCTATAGATAGATCCTTGTTAATAAAACACAACTGGAAAATTGGTAAACACTTAATGCGGTTACTTAAGTGTGACAATAATCCCTATTAATGTAACTAACTGGCTTCAAGGAATTTGAAAAGTTTGAATCCTACTTGAATTTAGGCATAACATGTGATTGACTAGTCAGTTAAGGCACGAGGAGAATTTTCTCATCTGACACGTAATCAGACAAGTTATAGAGTACACACGTACATAGTGTCCCAGGACTTATGAACGCGGATTAGAACACGGTTTGGTTCAATGAGCTGGCTGAAAGAGGTTTTCAGAACGAATGAAATGTAATTGAAGATTGGTTTCCTATTGGATTCAGGCTAATGTTCTACATCTCCATCCCTGCTGCCAGAGCTCTCAGGTTAGGACTACTGGATTTCGCTCAATTTCCTACTGACGATTTTTCACCGGTATGTCTAACTGATTTCTAACAGTCTCCTAGCGGAAAGGTCCGAATATACTGAGGAATGTCGGTGGCTAGACCTAAGGTCAAACTTAGTTACTTAAGTTTGGATAATTAACACATATACCTAAAGGAATGTTCCAAGAATTGGTGATATTGGCACAGTCTCTTATTTTGTCAACCTTAACTAGTTGTGTCCTCTATTGTCTGGTATTAATATTTGTTTTGTACTAAACTATTGTCTCTACATCTTTGGTGTTTGATGTAAATCTCTAAAATGGTATTCTAACTGACTGGTATTTAGGTAGTGATCAAATACGGTTGGTCAATTCTAACCTTCAAACCGGGTTGCTAATTGGTCCTTATTACTAAGTTTCTAGTCTGATAATGACAGAACGGTAACTCTCAACGGATGGTTGACTAATCCTAAGGATTCCTTAACTAAATGGTTCAGATGTATGTATTCGTACTTTGAATGGTCAACCTAATCAGGGAACTGAGTTTCCGGTCTCTAAGCCATCTATCGGCAAGGCCACTACGGATTGACTTTAACGTCTGACTGTGCTAACGGTAATCCTTAACTGTTACACTAGTTAAAACTTAATCTACAAGGGTCTGGCGCGACTACTGGTATACTCTGATAGGTCGGTCCTTTTTACTGACATCTAAAGGTAGTTATCTTAGGCATTCACCCAATAGGTTTTGCGATAAGGAAGCATTAAGGCATAGGTGCTAGAATTCCACTATTCTTATCGAGGTAATTAACTGGTCAGAAGTGCTGAGTTTCAAGCTCTCGGATACTTAATTTAACGGTCTTAAACAATCCTATTTGAGTGACGGTGTCGCTAAGGAAGAATTTAGTTTTGATGTGAGACAAGGTCATGTTATGGGTTTGGTTGCTAAACTACCCGATGGTAACGTTCCAGGAATTTTGACCGAAGGGTTCCCATGAGGTTATAAGGATTCCTAACTATTGATCTAGTTTATGTGTCATGGTATTACTATTGGCTTCCAATCTATTATGTGCTACTGTTCCCCAACTGCCTTAGATGATTAATGGTGTCATAATGTTTCCTAATTGTTAATCTAGTCCTTATTGGGTCCCTAAAAGCTTGTCGGATTTATTGATAAAGGCTGGTGTGGTTGGAAAGGAATTTCCTAATTGTTGTACTAAATGAAGTTCAGCTCTTACTGGTGAATTAGGAACACTAACGCGAGGTGAAAGGTCGAAGTAACTTAGGGAAGGCATTCTAAACGGGTGCTTAATAAGGTAGCTTGAGGGAATATAGGAATGTGATTTGTCTCTAATTTGGTTTCTCTAATACGAACGGTTCCGTTGAATTTCGATTATATCCATCAGGTTCACTATGTTGGTTTACTGGTTCGGAGTCCTATAGGTGATTGGACTTAAATATGCTTTCTCAGGTACGGCTCACAAGGATTCTAATTGTCGATTGGTTATGGTTAAGTTCCTGATAATTCAACAGAGTCATTGGCTTCTAATAGGAAAGATATACGTAATCTAATTTCTGGTTGCATCCAACTTCCAATATCATCTCCACTGCATCTCCTCAACAATTCTTATGCACACTGGGTAGTTTAGAATCTCCTACACTAAAACTAGAAAGGTAGAATGGTGAGATTATGGAAGAGGGCTGGAAGCTACTCACCATGATCAAAACAACTGAACAGGGAGTAAGGCAACAACAAGCAGTAGCAGCAGCCTGCTAAGCTCGCTGCAGCGTGCGTTTACTCGCTAAGCGAGTTTGACAGAGTGTAGAGGAATAACTTTGTGGTTCGCCCAATTCTCTACTTTGCACAACACTCGTAACTCCCAGTCAAATACTAACTTGAATTTAGGATGAGTTTTGGTTTACTGCCTACTGTCATTGGGTGTTGATTTGATCCACGAACTTAGCTGAATTTAGACTCTCACTAGGATAAAGTTACTTATAGGTTCAGGAAGTTTACCTGACATACAGTGTCAGTTGTATACTGTTGTGTACCACACACTTCAGTATAAGGATTCACTGACATATCTCCAACTACAGTTCTACTCCTGACTTGTTACTTCACAAAATTAGTATACCCATCAGACTGCGCTTACTCTGGTGGCACCATTTGCCATCGCTCCAAAAATTCACTTATAAGGACCTTCTTCGGCGACTGTTCTTCGATTGCAGCTTCGCTACGGATTTACCGCTGGAATTCCAGAGTTCACTTCAGTTCTAAACCATAATACCCTGCCTATCATATACAATACTGAGTTGATCAGGCTCAGCATGCGATGGTTTCAGCGTAAACAGTCCAGATCCAAAGGGTCTGTATTATTAGGAAGGATTGGAATGACTCATGGCAAGGTCCGATACTGGATCGACCTGCTCTGATACCAATTATAACGCCTCAACTAAAATATCTAGAATATTTAGTCAAGACATAAATAAATGGATCTGAGTACAATAAATTAAACGAGATAAACAAAAAATAATTCTTTACATCAGTTAATGAATTTAAGAAATACAGCGGAAAAGAATAGAATTCCAAGATATACAAATAAACTAAAACAAGGAAAGACTAAAATCGTCTAATGTGATGATCCAAGCCTCGCTCCAATCATCAGCTCCATCCTGGTCCTTGCTCCAGTTAACCTGTCTACCTAAAAAAAATTGGTTTGGAGTGGGGTGAGACTACTAAGCCTCAGTGGGTCCTACTACCCTCCTATTGGTGACTACACCGGGGTACCTAATCAGTCGTATCATACTAACATTTACATAATCATAACATAATAGCATAAATATAGGTGTAACACAGAAATTAACTCTTATTCATTTTAACCGCAAGGATTCTCCGAGGTGAGCATATCTCGGAGGCCTGCCTTGTCCGTCGATCGGACCGATCACGGCATACAGCTCACAATACATAACCTGATGAATAATCCCATTGGGAAAATCCATATGCGACAATTCAGAATCGCTCCTAAGTGACTGATACTAATTTAGTTATTACTACCATAATTTCCCAAGACCCGGGGAGCATACAATCCTAATAATATTCTAAGTTATGCCCTAACAATTATCTGTGATTAACATTCTGTTCGACATTATATTAATTATAGTACTGCAAACTATCTGGCTCTTATGAGGATATAAAATGAGTGTGTGTGCAGTTCGTTAGAAAAATAGAAAATATAAACAAGTTCTGTACAAGCTCGCTGTGGCGAGTCACCAGCTCGCCATGGCGAGATTATAGGTCCTGACCTAAATCAACTTGCTGTGGCGAGCAGAAACTCGCTACGGCAAGTATCATCAGCCCAGAACCCAGCTCGCCATGAATACTCGCTGACTACTCGCTACGGCGAGTTCAAGCAGAAATTACCCTGTTTTGTCAGAAATCATAGTTTTCAAAGAAACACCTACAAACCTCATTTAAAACCAGTGCAGCAATATAAATTGTATAACATAAAACAGAATGGAGGTGAATTTGGGGATTAATTCTCCTCACACAACATTTCCCTAAATTCCTATGTTAACATGCAATTTCATGATTTTGGGAAGCTAACTAAACTATCCTAAAGAACCCACCTGGAAAACGAAGCTTAATTCTGACTCTGCGTGTTCCCTACGACTTTGAGATCAATCCCGGTTGCTTCAAGGAGTCCCCAATAATGCCTCCAACACCCTAGCATCAAATTTTCACACTTATGGAGCATTTCAGCCCTGAGAAACTCGCCGGGCGAGCTCTTACTCGCTACAGCGAGTACACCAGAAATTCAGCACAACTCAGCATCAGATCTCCAACTTCAAAATGCTCTACAGACTTCGATTTTAAGCCAAAACCTACGAAGTTTGTACTCAAAACGAAGGGAATTTTGTTATCTATCCATAGAAAAAGGAATCGTTCCAAACGGAGTTAAGAGGAGAGAGTAATTACCGTTTTATTGAGACCCTGTCCAAGAATACGGGTTTAACCAACATCCTCCAATTTCTTAAATTTGCCTCTGATACTTCTGATTTAATACTCTCATCCTTACCCATGAGTTTATACGCATCTTAAGGCTCGTATTGGGGGTGATAATCACACATGCAATGATCAATTTCAAGTATGGGGTTAGTATTGAGTGATTGGACCAAAAGGGGTAAAAGTTCATGAAGAGTGGATTTCCTTACCTTGTTTTCTTGAGTAACAAAGGCTTAATCCACCATGGCAGCATCCTGCAGAAGGAGTTGATTACCATGTTTCCAAATCCTCTTGTTGATAATGAAAGTTTTGTAGTAAGAAGAATAGTTGCAAGGAAAGGTTTTTCGGCCAAAAGGATTAGAAATGATAGAGCTTACTTGGTTCCATTCTTTATGAGGAATTCAGAATTGTTCTTGCATGTGAATTTGAACAAGGATTGCTGTTTGCATGTAGAAATGAGTCATGGAGCTCCTATTTGTGGTTTTGTAGGCGTGAGAGAGAAAGAAAGTGGAGGAATGAGTTACTGAGTTTTTTTTTTTTTTTTTTTTCCTCTCTTCTTGTCTTGAGAGTGGGTTATTATAGAAAAGTCAAGGCAAAGGGGGTGTTGGAGATAAAGAGGGAGGCGTGAGAGAATCAAGAGTGAGGGGGTTGATCCAACTTTCTCACTTAAGTCTTGATAGTATAATAGTGAAGTAGATTATGTTAGGTTTGATCACTTGGAAGTAAATCCTTTAATTCTAAATACTCCACTTAATTCCCAATTAAGCTCCAAAAATTATCTCTAATTAATATTCTTTTATTAATTAAAGTTTGGGATGTTACAACATGTGTCTTAAATGAATGTTGTGATGATTTATTTATGATAATCACTTGTGTAGTATGATTGAAATAATTAAATGATGATATGTATATATGTATGTATGTATGTATGTATGTATGTATGTATGTATGTATGTATGTATGTATGTATGTATGTATGTATGTATGTATCCGTGGAATTATTTGAACACTTATGAATATGAATGCAATAGTGAAATTACTTGAATGCTTTAGCATGACGATTATTGTGAATATTCATGAAGAGATTGTGATCTATTAAGTTGAACATGTATTGGTGAATCCTATGTATTCGAATAACTTGTTGATTATGTGTGAAGTTGATTTCATGAATTTTATTGTTAGTTCCCCGTTGGTATGTTGTTTTACTTGATTCTTGAAACTTGTGTTTTACTTTGACAATAACTATAGCATCTATGATTTTTACTTCATGTATGGAAGTTAATTCATGATTATTACTATGCTTCTATGTTAGTTTGTAACTTCATATGCTTAAATTAGTACATGATGTGATTGTATCCTTGTTGATTGATGATAAATGATATTTTGTTCTAGTTGCTTGAATATGAGGTTTGTTGTTTTCTTTGTATTTTAGCATGAGTAGATTAAATGCAAATATAGTAATGATTTTGTTATTTGAGCTTGTATATGATAATGAAATTTATATATATAGACTCAAATGAGACTTGAATATGTTAGTTGAATTGATAGTTTAATGTTACTATTTAGATTTTATGTGTATTATTATGCATGTCCTCGTATATATCTTTGTGTAATTCTTTTTACATGAGTTAATTTTGGGAAGTAGCATTAATTTTTGATTATGTGGACCTTGTCGAAAAAGTTATTGTTCTTTTGATTAAGTGGATCCTTGAACGTGTTTGATTTATGTTTTATCTTCATATGAGGATTCTATAACTAGTAATTATTCCTTATGATGTGAATGACGTTGAAAATCTATATTATTTTCTTTTGAGTATGTTAAACCAATTTTTGTGAAAGTTATAGAGTAAGAATTGGTAATAAAGTTATATGGATTCTAGGATATGTTAGTTGTAACATGCACTAGATTATGACCATGAGAATGACTTGATTTGTTCTTTTCATTATTTGTAAGTTATATGACTATGCTAATTTGCCTAAGATATATTTGGTAAATGCATTGTGTATGTTTTTACTAGTTTATTCTATCATGTTAATTACCATGTTAAGCTAGATTATTTTTCTTGCATAAATATACTTAAATGAATATGATTTGTTGAGTTTTGGAATTTGTTGCTATGAAATATTTATCTTTTCTTGTTTTGATGAGATTTTAACTTTCAAAGATTTGGAGAAGATATGTATGTCCCTTAAATGCTTTCATGATTTTGTGTAGATGATTGAGCGTCGTGTTAAGTTGATTATTTATCTTGTATGACATGCTTATGTGAAATATCGTGTCATGTTCTTGTGCAATGTAGAATAGGCACTTGTGCGTTTGATTTGTCTCACAAATATTTGTGGACAATCATTGTTGAAGTATTTTGAAATTATTTAAGTGATAATTATGCTTAGAATGATCTGTGTTTGATGGATAATGTTATGCACTATATTCGTAAATTGTTACAATGCTTTTAGGGAGTTGTTAATTGTATCATTCTTTCTTTTGTGAAATTTTGAGAATGGATGAATTCAATGTGATGCGAAATTTGATGATCTTATTTGATTAGGTTGATTACCATGCTAAGTTAATTGTTTCCTTGCATGATTTAAGTATATGAATGTGAATTCTTGAGTTACTTGGAATTCGATGTTATGAAACGTTTGTTCTTTTACCATGACCAAACTCTTAGATTAATGATTTAATAATGAGAGATTTCATGTAGGTATTTATTTGTGTGCCCTTGTGTAGATTATGCATATGTTGGAAATGTGTTATTTTTCTTCGATTATTGAGATTTTAGATGAATACAACATGATAGATTAATTATAGATTATTTGAATATCTTTTACCATGATTCCTATGTGGGTAACTATATGAATTGTGCGTTGTGAATGAATCTTTCAAATGTGCTATTTTCATAAACATGTTTTCATGACTTTACGGATTTGTCAAATTGTGATTTCTTCTTTTGATGAATTTTGAAATGTATGAATCTATGTGTGAATGATCTATATCTCCATAATTGTTTCTCTTATTAGTCGTTATATGATTTTAAATATGATGTTTTAGTGAGAATGTCCTTGTATGGTAAGAATGGTTGAATTCTTAAGATTTATTGTTGTGGAATATCTATCTTTATTGTTTTAAGTTGATTCTTGACTTTTAAGTTTAGAGGCAATGTATGCTAATTAAATGTTCATGTGAGACGATGTGATATGCTTTTGTATGTTTATGTGTTTGGTGCTTAAGAAAACACTATTGTAGCTTGGTAAGGATGGTTTGAACCACCATCATGATTGTTGTCCATTTATTAACAAATTAAGGAACTGGCCGTCCTTGATCTCTTGTTAATGGGTAGACATGATTGTGTTGATTGGATGATACTAATCTTGTCAAACTTCGGTAGTGTCTAGAGTTTGCTAAGAGATGAGAAAAATGATTCATATAGAATGTATTGACCGTGTTTTATGAACTTGAAATTTTGTGATGGATATGTATATGTAATGATTATAAATGATCTTATGAGATTGAGTTATTTGGTACTCCATGATATGTTTGGGGTTATGCTAATTTCATAATTGTGTATGACTTTATTATGTGCGCATCAATGACATGTGAATTTGTATTATGTGGAGTTAATCTTAGTTTTAAATCATGTTAAAGCTATAACTTGGAGTGTGAGGCATGTTATTTTGTTGATTGAAATATCATATCATTATGTGTATATAATTTGTAACAATATGAGGTAATGCCATGTTTAGGTTTTGTCCATTTTGGTATTGTATGCAATTGGTGATGAATGTTACATTTATTTGGTATGGTTATAACCGTTGATTATTATTGATTGACCTTGATTCTTGAACTTGAAAGTTGTACTTTGTAAGACCCAAGATTTCTGTGTATAGTTGGTTTAAGGAATATTAGGGTTTCGATGTGTTCGTGTGACGAAACATCGTGTAATTCTGAGGTTTTGCTGTAATCGAGTCTGTTTCGTGCTCGTGCACTGTAATTGTACAGACTTTTGTCTTGTGATCCTGTTTCTTGTATAAGAAGTTACTTGTGGTTTTAGAATAATAAGTTTTGGATTATTCTTGTGTTTGGAAAAACGAGTAGGATTTTACCCGTCGTTGTAAAATCTTATTGCGTCTGTTTTGAGTGAGGTTTCGGATGGAAGTTTTATATATCTGCGCGAGTTAGGATATATCCTGAGATTAATTTTCTGAGGTATGGAAGAAAATTACAGTCGCGGAAAAAGATTCGGCGATAAGTTTTGGAAATGTGAAACGTTAGACGTTCTTTCCGTAGGTCTTACGTTTTTGTGATTTACGTTCGTCGCGGCGCGCGAGAGCTGAACGTGTGAGTGTTTCTATGAGGTATTGAGTTTAATCTCAAGTGGATTTGGTTTGGTTTGATCCAATGGCTAGGGTTTTGTCTTGGCAATGTGTTTTTGATCCAATGGTCATGAGCTAGCAAGAGCTTTAGCATAGTAAGGAGGTTTGCTCATTGTGGACTTAGAAACATCACCAAATTATCTCATTCTTTCTCTCTTTCACGTGGAACTCCATTTCTTAACCTTAACCTTCACTAAATTTTCCATTCTTCACCATTTCACTCCAATTCAAGCTTGGAAGCTTTGAGGAAAAGTGTAGAGAATCACTTTTTAAAGGTAACCCTCTCTTCTTATCTCCTAGGTTGGTAGATTTTTAGAGTTGTGAGGTTTTTAGGTTTATGTTCTTAAGAGGGTTTAGTGAGAAAGGTTGTTCTTGCTAGTTCTTGTTTCATGAAAGTTGTTCATGAGAGTTTAGTAAGCATGCTAGGCTTTGTTGTTTCAATTTTTCCATGAGTTTGTGAGAATCTCATGAGAAAAGTTAGGGTTTTGAGTTGGTTATGTATTGATCAATTACATGAGGTTATGTTGTAAGGTTTTGAAAAGAAAAGTTGTCTTAGAACCTTTGAGCAAAAGGGAAATGCGTTGTATGGTTTTGTTTTAGTAAAATCCGATGAAAAATATTTGGTGGTTTATGAAAATATTCCTAAGAGTTTTTGGGTAGTATTTTGGGGTCAAAATGGTTTAAAACTATTGGGACATGTGGTGTTACTTTTACCTTGAAAACATGTTTGAAAATGATTACCGGACGGTTAAGGCCCGTAATAAAATTTGTGCTTGGATTTGGTTTTGATTTTGGGAATGAAAAATCAAATAACTTGCACTCGAAGCAACCAACATGCTTTCGGAAAATGAATTGCTTGCTTATGAAAATGGTTTGTTTTTATACCTTGAAAAGATGTTGGGAACTAATAGAATCAAACTAGGCTTGGGTGGAAAAAGGTGGTGTGAGTTGCTGTCTTTTGCTGTCATGACAGTTGAAACTCGCCAGGCGAGTGGTTACTCGCCAGGGCGAGTGTCACAGGTCCTGACAACTCGCCAGGGCGAGCTCCAGGGCGAGTAAGACCAGTACTCCCTGCCTTCACTCGCCACCAACTCGCCAGAGCGAGCTCTGGGAGTTGAGATTTTGGATTTTGATTTCTAAACTTGGTTTTTAACATTCTAATCCCTTTTTATTAATTTATGGAAGTGGTTGGGATTGGAAACGAGTTTTTCGGGTACTCGGAAAGTGCGTAGCTTGTAACGCAAGAAAACGGCCATTTTGCATTTCAAATTATTTAAGACTTTTGACTATTGTTTTGGGTCCTAAAAATAGTACAAATAACTCATGGTGGTCGATCAATACGATAGATTTTGGTATGGTATCCGAAAGAGTGGTTTTTCCTTAGAGAACCTTTGGGTTTTGGGGTTTTAGAGTCCAAATCATTAAGGATTGATTGGTTATGGTTTTGATTGAATACTTTGCTTGTTTTAGGAAGCAAGTAAGTGTTGTGCGATCGTGTGATAGTTGAGTGCTTGACGAGGTAAGGGCTCCACTTTATTTCTGTCTTTAAATGGTTACGACATGCTTTGTTTTGCTGTGTGTGCAATTGCTGTGTGCTTGGGCATGTTTGTATTTATGTATTCTCGATGATGAGATCGTGGTTATAATATGTGTGCAATTTACATATGATTGGAAAATGTATGTATAGTGTGATGCTTTGTACATAGGCTTTAGGCTATGTGAATGTTTGCATGAGCATATATGAATGCGTGCGTCTGATGGGACTACGCGAGGATTTTGTCTTGTGTGACTATCCTGTATATGCCAAAGAGAATATATGCCATGCATTTCATAGTTGCGTGCCTAGGTGTATGTCTGTGTGACTTTGCCTACGTACCGGGCGTTTGACTGTGTGGCTTCGCCAAATCCCTCTGGATTTATATTGAGTTGGTGTTTGTCTGTGTGACTTCGCCTGGTGTTTGTCTGTGTGACTTCACCTGCCTTGTGTGGCATTTTTAGTGCGGGTACGTATATTTCTGTGTGGCTTTGCCTACCCCACGACTCTTCGAGGAGAGGTTAATTTTCCGGAAAATCATGCATGTGACGAACCAGTAATCGGTTGTCACACCCATTGTAGAAGTCTGCATTAGGATTGGTGATTTATTTATATAAACCCGTTGGTGGGAATTACTCTTGAGTTTAAGAGTTTTCTCTTGTGTTTCGTGGAATTATTGTTATGTGTACAATCTTTCGCACCGGTTATATATATATACCCTATATTTTGTGGTGACCCTTTCTTTCATTTGCGGGCTCATCCCACCCAGATGATGGGTTAGGTCGTGGTGACGACGGTGGCTGTTCCAGGCCCCAGTGAGCGGTTGGAGCTGTAGCCTAGGATAGTTAGACTATGCGCCGGTGTGTTTTGTGCACCGTGCTTTTTGGTTAGCATAGGATTTCTAACTTGTTTTGGTACTTAGACTTGGATTGTAATTATTCAGGAAATACACTTTGCTTGTCGAAGCACCTTTTGGTAATGAGTTCTTTTGCATATTTGAATGCCGGTTCATTTAAAAACTATTATGCGCACTTGAGTGTTAGTTGGAAAAGAAAAAAAAAATAATGCCCTTTTTGGCTTTTGAAAAACGGGGCGTTACAATTTGGTATCAGAGCCCGGCTTTAAATCTTCAAAGGGAAAGTGTATACTTGAGTCGTTAGTCCAGAGTCGGTTAGAATGTAACTAGTGTGGAGTTGGTTCTAGTGTTTGTTCTGTGTCGGGTTTCGAGTTAGTAATCCGTGGAGTGAGGTATTCTGTTAGGACTCAGAATTGTTTGACTAAGGATCTAATCAGAATTGGTAATGTGCAGAAATCGAATGCCTCCAAGAAGGGCACCTACTGTACCTATGGCGGACAATGTGGATGTGAATCAGATGGCTTATGCCATGCATACAATGGCAGCGGCAGTGACTGCTCAGAGCCATGCTAAGGCGCAAAGGGATCTGGAAAAGCGCGAAAGGGAAATACTTGCTGCTGGTTCTAGACTTCTTTCAAATTTCAACCACCAAACTCCTCCTAAGTTTAATGGGGAGGGAGGTCCGGAAACTGCTGACTTATGGCTCCAATCTGTGGAGAGGATATTCGGGGCAATTCATTGTCCAGAAGGAGAGAAGGTAGTCTTAGCTACCTATCAGTTGCTAGGGGGTTCAGAGTATTGGTGGAGGAACACCCGTATCATCATGGCGAATGGCCATGAAGATTTGAATTGGGAGAACTTCAAGAGGAGGTTCTTGGCCAAATACTTCCCTGAGACAGCTAGGGAAAGGTATGGTGAAGAGTTCCTGAGGCTGAGGCAAGCGGGCATGAATGTTGAGGCATATGCCAAGAAGTTCGAATCACTATCCCGTTTCTTTCGCTTCTTTAGGGATGGGATAGATGAGGATTATATGTGCCGTAGATTCCAAGATGGGCTGAGGTACGAGTTGCAGGATGCGGTTGTGCCGTTGGGTATTCGGCAATTTCAGGTCTTGGTTGAAAAGTGCCAAGAGGTTGAGGATATGAGAAACAAAAGGGTGAACCGGCAGGGTGGTTTTAGTGCTGGGGGACCAAGTCGTTCTGGTGGTCCGAATCAAAGTCAGAACCGTGGGAGGCACGGGAGTAAGCCGTATAACCGTCCTCAGAATAGTAAAGGACCGGGCCGATCGGTGAATCAGGGAACCCGGGGAAAATCGGAGGGTAGTAAGGGGACTTGCTACAACTGTGGAGAAGCGGGGCATTTTTCTAATGAGTGCACGCAACCTAAGGTGGGAAACACCTGCTACAACTGCAAGAAGCCGGGACACTTTGCTAGAGATTGCAGAGCCCCGAAGACTGGGCCGTCGGCAAATGTGGCACAAGGCTCACAGGGTGCCAGACCTGCGGCAAAGGCACGTGCTTACTGTATGGGCACTGAACTGAGTGGGCAGGCTAGCAATGCCATCCACGAGAGCTGTCACATCGCAGGTAATTCTTTAACTGCTTTGATTGACACGGGGGCAACCCACTCATTCATATCTTTGGCATGTGCAAATCGTTTGAGTTTGAATGTATCTGTGCTTCCGTTTGATTTGAATGTTTTGACTCCTGCTAAGGATTTGGTAGTGAATACTGCATGTTTGCATTGTTTGGTAGTAATTCAGAATAGGGATTTTCTGGTAAATTTGGTTTGTCTACCGCTTACATCCCTCGAGATCATTCTCAGGATGGATTGGCTATCTTATCATTATGTTATACTAGACTGCGCTCGGAAATTGGTTTTCTTTCCCGAGCCAGGTGTGCGAAGGTACTTGTCTGCGAATCGGCTTTCTGTGGTTATGTGTAACGGAGAACCGGAGATAGTTTCACTTGCTAGCTTAGGAGTGAAGTCAGAGATCCGAATTGAGGAAATTCGTGTGGTTCAGGATTTCCAAGATGTGTTTCCATCGGAGATTCCAGCTTTTCCTCCGTGTAGAGAGGTGGAATTCTTCATTGATTTGCAACCGGGCACGGGTCCGATTTCGGAATCTGCTTATCGGATGGCTCCAGCTGAGTTGGTAGAGTTGAAAAGTCAGATTGAGGATTTGTTAGATAAAGGTTTCATAAGGCCTAGTGTGTCGCCTTGGGGAGCACCGGTCTTATTGGTTAAAAAGAAGGATGGGAAATCTCGTCTGTGTGTGGATTATCGGAAGCTTAATAAGGTAACTATCAAGAACCGATATCCATTGCCACGAATTGATGATTTGATGGATCAGTTGAGGGGAGCCTCAGTGTTTTCCAAGATTGACTTGAAATCTGGTTATCACCAGATAAGAGTACGAGATGAGGATATTCAGAAAACGGCGTTTAGGACGCGTTATGGGCATTATGAGTTCTTAGTGATGCCGTTTGGAGTGACGAATGCACCGGCTATCTTTATGGCTTACATGAATCGGATATTCAATTCATTTTTGGACAAGTTTGTGGTGGTGTTCATTGATGACATTTTGGTGTATTCGAAGAGTGAAGAGGAGCATGAAGAGCATCTTCGCTTGGTTTTGCAAGTTTTGCGGGAGAAAAGGTTGTATGATAACCCGTCAAAGTGTATTTTTGGTTGGAAGAGGTGAATTTCCTTGGCCATGTTATATCAAAAGAGGGAATAGCCGTGGATCCAGCCAAGATTGATACGGTACTTTCATGGAAGCAGCCTCAAACCGTGACTGATGTGAGGAGTTTTGTGGGCTTGGCCGGTTATTACCGGAGATTCATTGAAGGTTTCGCTAAGATTGTGGCGCCAATGACGCAACTTACGCGAAAAGACCAACCGTTTGCGTGGACGGAGAAGTGTGAGTTGAGTTTTCAGTTGTTGAAGGAGCGACTGACGACTTCACCAGTTTTGATGTTACCACAGTCGGAGGAACCGTATGAGGTTTATTGTGATGCTTCTCATCAAGGGTTGGGTTGTGTGTTGATGCAACACAAGAGAGCAGTGGCTTATGCGTCAAGGCAACTAAAAGTGCATGAGAAGAATTACCCTACGCACGATTTAGAGCTTGCGGCCGTTGTTTTTGCATTGAAGATTTGGAGACATCATCTTTATGGTTGCACTTTTGTCGTGTTTAGTGACCATAAGAGTCTTAAGTATCTGTTCGATCAGAAAGAGCTTAATATGAGGCAGAGGAGGTGGATGGAAACTTTGAAAGATTTTGATTTCACGTTAGAATACCATCCGGGGAAGGCTAATGTGGTAGCCGATGCTTTGAGTAGAAAGAGTGTGTCGGTTTGTTCGGCACAAATGGCTAGTCAACAAGAGTTGTTGAGAGAGTTTCGTGACTTGCACCTAGAGGTAGAGTTTGCCTTAGGGAATATGAGACTGGGTATGATTACCATCTCAAACGGTTTGTTGGAGGATATTGCTAATTGTCAAGATGACAAGTTCCTTATGGAGAAAAAGGCTTTGATTGTTCGAGAAACCAACCGAGATTTCAAGGTGGGATCGGACAATATCTTGAGGTGTCAAGGGAGAGTGTGTGTACCCGAAGTTACGGATTTGAGAAACACCATTCTAGGGGAGGCACACAAGAGTAAACTTAGTATACATCCCGGGGCAACAAAGATGTATCAAGACCTGAGGCAAGATTTCTGGTGGCCGGGTATGAAGAGGGATGTGGCTGAGTATGTGGCGTCGTGTCTGACTTGTCAGAAGGCGAAGATTGAACATCAAAGACCAGCAGGGATGCTGCAGTCATTAGATATCCCTGAGTGGAAGTGGGATAGCATTTCTATGGATTTCATCACTGGTTTACCTAAGACCAGGAGGAAGCATGATTCCATTTGGGTGATAGTGGATCGTTTGACAAAGTCCGCTCATTTTCTACCGGTAAGAACTACGGATACAGCGGCGAAGTTGACCGATGTTTACATTGCTGAGATTGTGAGGTTACATGGGATTCCGTCAAGTATAGTGTCGGATCGAGACCCGAAGTTTACTTCACACTTTTGGAGGACTTTGCATGAGGCGTTGGGGACGAAACTGAGATTGAGTTCCGCCTATCATCCTCAGACAGATGGGCAGACCGAGAGAACAAATCAATCTTTGGAAGATTTGTTGAGAGCATGTGTTTTGGATGATCGTGGGAGTTGGGACGACGTGTTGCCTTTGATAGAATTCACATACAACAACAGTTTCCACGCGAGTATTGGAATGGCACCATATGAGGCTTTATATGGGAGGAGATGCCAGACTCCTTTGTGTTGGTACCAAGATGGGGAAAGTGTGATAGTAGGACCGGAAATGGTACAACAGACGACGGACAAGGTCCGAAAGATAAGGGCAATGATGAAGGTTGCTCAAGATCGACAGAAAAGTTATGCGGATAGGCGTCGGAGGCCTTTAGAGTTTGAGGAGGGAGATCACGTATTTCTCCGTGTTACTCCAACAACGGGTGTTGGAAGGGCTTTGAAAGCGAAAAAGTTGACTCCGAAGTTTATAGGGCCTTATCAGATTACGGAGCGGATTGGGAAGGTAGCATATCGGATCGCGTTGCCACCGGTACTATCTTTGATTCATGACGTATTCCATGTGTCGCAATTGCGGAAATATACACCGGATCCATCACATGTGATCACACCAGATGATATCCAGTTGAGGGATAACTTGTCATTTGAGGTTCCGCCGATCAAGATTGCGGATAGGAAGATGAAACGTCTGAGGACGAAAGAGATACCTTTGGTGAAGGTAATATGGAACGAAGCTACAGGAGATACCACCTGGGAGCTTGAGAGTAAGATGAAAGAATTATACCCCGGTTTGTTTGACGACGTCTAAGTTTCGAGGACGAAACTTCTTTAAGGGGGGTAGTATTGTAAGACCCAAGATTTCTGTGTATAGTTGGTTTAAGGAATATTAGGGTTTCGATGTGTTCGTGTGACGAAACATCGTGTAATTCTGAGGTTTTGCTGTAATCGAGTCTGTTTCGTGCTCGTGCACTGTAATTGTACAGACTTTTGTCTTGTGATCCTGTTTCTTGTATAAGAAGTTACTTGTGGTTTTAGAATAATAAGTTTTGGATTATTCTTGTGTTTGGAAAAACGAGTAGGATTTTACCCGTCGTTGTAAAATCTTATTGCGTCTGTTTTGAGTGAGGTTTCGGATGGAAGTTTTATATATCTGCGCGAGTTAGGATATATCCTGAGATTAATTTTCTGAGGTATGGAAGAAAATTACAGTCGCGGAAAAAGATTCGGCGATAAGTTTTGGAAATGTGAAACGTTAGACGTTCTTTCCGTAGGTCTTACGTTTTTGTGATTTACGTTCGTCGCGGCGCGCGAGAGCTGAACGTGTGAGTGTTTCTATGAGGTATTGAGTTTAATCTCAAGTGGATTTGGTTTGGTTTGATCCAATGGCTAGGGTTTTGTCTTGGCAATGTGTTTTTGATCCAATGGTCATGAGCTAGCAAGAGCTTTAGCATAGTAAGGAGGTTTGCTCATTGTGGACTTAGAAACATCACCAAATTATCTCATTCTTTCTCTCTTTCACGTGGAACTCCATTTCTTAACCTTAACCTTCACTAAATTTTCCATTCTTCACCATTTCACTCCAATTCAAGCTTGGAAGCTTTGAGGAAAAGTGTAGAGAATCACTTTTTAAAGGTAACCCTCTCTTCTTATCTCCTAGGTTGGTAGATTTTTAGAGTTGTGAGGTTTTTAGGTTTATGTTCTTAAGAGGGTTTAGTGAGAAAGGTTGTTCTTGCTAGTTCTTGTTTCATGAAAGTTGTTCATGAGAGTTTAGTAAGCATGCTAGGCTTTGTTGTTTCAATTTTTCCATGAGTTTGTGAGAATCTCATGAGAAAAGTTAGGGTTTTGAGTTGGTTATGTATTGATCAATTACATGAGGTTATGTTGTAAGGTTTTGAAAAGAAAAGTTGTCTTAGAACCTTTGAGCAAAAGGGAAATGCGTTGTATGGTTTTGTTTTAGTAAAATCCGATGAAAAATATTTGGTGGTTTATGAAAATATTCCTAAGAGTTTTTGGGTAGTATTTTGGGGTCAAAATGGTTTAAAACTATTGGGACATGTGGTGTTACTTTTACCTTGAAAACATGTTTGAAAATGATTACCGGACGGTTAAGGCCCGTAATAAAATTTGTGCTTGGATTTGGTTTTGATTTTGGGAATGAAAAATCAAATAACTTGCACTCGAAGCAACCAACATGCTTTCGGAAAATGAATTGCTTGCTTATGAAAATGGTTTGTTTTTATACCTTGAAAAGATGTTGGGAACTAATAGAATCAAACTAGGCTTGGGTGGAAAAAGGTGGTGTGAGTTGCTGTCTTTTGCTGTCATGACAGTTGAAACTCGCCAGGCGAGTGGTTACTCGCCAGGGCGAGTGTCACAGGTCCTGACAACTCGCCAGGGCGAGCTCCAGGGCGAGTAAGACCAGTACTCCCTGCCTTCACTCGCCACCAACTCGCCAGAGCGAGCTCTGGGAGTTGAGATTTTGGATTTTGATTTCTAAACTTGGTTTTTAACATTCTAATCCCTTTTTATTAATTTATGGAAGTGGTTGGGATTGGAAACGAGTTTTTCGGGTACTCGGAAAGTGCGTAGCTTGTAACGCAAGAAAACGGCCATTTTGCATTTCAAATTATTTAAGACTTTTGACTATTGTTTTGGGTCCTAAAAATAGTACAAATAACTCATGGTGGTCGATCAATACGATAGATTTTGGTATGGTATCCGAAAGAGTGGTTTTTCCTTAGAGAACCTTTGGGTTTTGGGGTTTTAGAGTCCAAATCATTAAGGATTGATTGGTTATGGTTTTGATTGAATACTTTGCTTGTTTTAGGAAGCAAGTAAGTGTTGTGCGATCGTGTGATAGTTGAGTGCTTGACGAGGTAAGGGCTCCACTTTATTTCTGTCTTTAAATGGTTACGACATGCTTTGTTTTGCTGTGTGTGCAATTGCTGTGTGCTTGGGCATGTTTGTATTTATGTATTCTCGATGATGAGATCGTGGTTATAATATGTGTGCAATTTACATATGATTGGAAAATGTATGTATAGTGTGATGCTTTGTACATAGGCTTTAGGCTATGTGAATGTTTGCATGAGCATATATGAATGCGTGCGTCTGATGGGACTACGCGAGGATTTTGTCTTGTGTGACTATCCTGTATATGCCAAAGAGAATATATGCCATGCATTTCATAGTTGCGTGCCTAGGTGTATGTCTGTGTGACTTTGCCTACGTACCGGGCGTTTGACTGTGTGGCTTCGCCAAATCCCTCTGGATTTATATTGAGTTGGTGTTTGTCTGTGTGACTTCGCCTGGTGTTTGTCTGTGTGACTTCACCTGCCTTGTGTGGCATTTTTAGTGCGGGTACGTATATTTCTGTGTGGCTTTGCCTACCCCACGACTCTTCGAGGAGAGGTTAATTTTCCGGAAAATCATGCATGTGACGAACCAGTAATCGGTTGTCACACCCATTGTAGAAGTCTGCATTAGGATTGGTGATTTATTTATATAAACCCGTTGGTGGGAATTACTCTTGAGTTTAAGAGCTTTCTCTTGTGTTTCGTGGAATTATTGTTATGTGTACAATCTTTCGCACCGGTTATATATATATACCCTATATTTTGTGGTGACCCTTTCTTTCATTTGCGGGCTCATCCCACCCAGATGATGGGTTAGGTCGTGGTGACGACGGTGGCTGTTCCAGGCCCCAGTGAGCGGTTGGAGCTGTAGCCTAGGATAGTTAGACTATGCGCCGGTGTGTTTTGTGCACCGTGCTTTTTGCTTAGCATAGGATTTCTAACTTGTTTTGGTACTTAGACTTGGATTGTAATTATTCAGGAAATACACTTTGCTTGTCGAAGCACCTTTTGGTAATGAGTTCTTTTGCATATTTGAATGCCGGTTCATTTAAAAACTATTATGCGCACTTGAGTGTTAGTTGGAAAAGAAAAAAAAAATAATGCCCTTTTTGGCTTTTGAAAAACGGGGCGTTACAATTTGGTATCAGAGCCCGGCTTTAAATCTTCAAAGGGAAAGTGTATACTTGAGTCGTTAGTCCAGAGTCGGTTAGAACGTAACTAGTGTGGAGTTGGTTCTAGTGTTTGTTCTGTGTCGGGTTTCGAGTTAGTAATCCGTGGAGTGAGGTATTCTGTTAGGACTCAGAATTGTTTGACTAAGGATCTAATCAGAATTGGTAATGTGCAGAAATCGAATGCCTCCAAGAAGGGCACCTACTGTACCTATGGCGGACAATGTGGATGTGAATCAGATGGCTTATGCCATGCATACAATGGCAGCGGCAGTGACTGCTCAGAGCCATGCTAAGGCGCAAAGGGATCTGGAAAAGCGCGAAAGGGAAATACTTGCTGCTGGTTCTAGACTTCTTTCAAATTTCAACCACCAAACTCCTCCTAAGTTTAATGGGGAGGGAGGTCCGGAAACTGCTGACTTATGGCTCCAATCTGTGGAGAGGATATTCGGGGCAATTCATTGTCCAGAAGGAGAGAAGGTAGTCTTAGCTACCTATCAGTTGCTAGGGGGTTCAGAGTATTGGTGGAGGAACACCCGTATCATCATGGCGAATGGCCATGAAGATTTGAATTGGGAGAACTTCAAGAGGAGGTTCTTGGCCAAATACTTCCCTGAGACAGCTAGGGAAAGGTATGGTGAAGAGTTCCTGAGGCTGAGGCAAGCGGGCATGAATGTTGAGGCATATGCCAAGAAGTTCGAATCACTATCCCGTTTCTTTCGCTTCTTTAGGGATGGGATAGATGAGGATTATATGTGCCGTAGATTCCAAGATGGGCTGAGGTACGAGTTGCAGGATGCGGTTGTGCCGTTGGGTATTCGGCAATTTCAGGTCTTGGTTGAAAAGTGCCAAGAGGTTGAGGATATGAGAAACAAAAGGGTGAACCGGCAGGGTGGTTTTAGTGCTGGGGGACCAAGTCGTTCTGGTGGTCCGAATCAAAGTCAGAACCGTGGGAGGCACGGGAGTAAGCCGTATAACCGTCCTCAGAATAGTAAAGGACCGGGCCGATCGGTGAATCAGGGAACCCGGGGAAAATCGGAGGGTAGTAAGGGGACTTGCTACAACTGTGGAGAAGCGGGGCATTTTTCTAATGAGTGCACGCAACCTAAGGTGGGAAACACCTGCTACAACTGCAAGAAGCCGGGACACTTTGCTAGAGATTGCAGAGCCCCGAAGACTGGGCCGTCGGCAAATGTGGCACAAGGCTCACAGGGTGCCAGACCTGCGGCAAAGGCACGTGCTTACTGTATGGGCACTGAACTGAGTGGGCAGGCTAGCAATGCCATCCACGAGAGCTGTCACATCGCAGGTAATTCTTTAACTGCTTTGATTGACACGGGGGCAACCCACTCATTCATATCTTTGGCATGTGCAAATCGTTTGAGTTTGAATGTATCTGTGCTTCCGTTTGATTTGAATGTTTTGACTCCTGCTAAGGATTTGGTAGTGAATACTGCATGTTTGCATTGTTTGGTAGTAATTCAGAATAGGGATTTTCTGGTAAATTTGGTTTGTCTACCGCTTACATCCCTCGAGATCATTCTCGGGATGGATTGGCTATCTTATCATTATGTTATACTAGACTGCGCTCGGAAATTGGTTTTCTTTCCCGAGCCAGGTGTGCGAAGGTACTTGTCTGCGAATCGGCTTTCTGTGGTTATGTGTAACGGAGAACCGGAGATAGTTTCACTTGCTAGCTTAGGAGTGAAGTCAGAGATCCGAATTGAGGAAATTCGTGTGGTTCAGGATTTCCAAGATGTGTTTCCATCGGAGATTCCAGCTTTTCCTCCGTGTAGAGAGGTGGAATTCTTCATTGATTTGCAACCGGGCACGGGTCCGATTTCGGAATCTGCTTATCGGATGGCTCCAGCTGAGTTGGTAGAGTTGAAAAGTCAGATTGAGGATTTGTTAGATAAAGGTTTCATAAGGCCTAGTGTGTCGCCTTGGGGAGCACCGGTCTTATTGGTTAAAAAGAAGGATGGGAAATCTCGTCTGTGTGTGGATTATCGGAAGCTTAATAAGGTAACTATCAAGAACCGATATCCATTGCCACGAATTGATGATTTGATGGATCAGTTGAGGGGAGCCTCAGTGTTTTCCAAGATTGACTTGAAATCTGGTTATCACCAGATAAGAGTACGAGATGAGGATATTCAGAAAACGGCGTTTAGGACGCGTTATGGGCATTATGAGTTCTTAGTGATGCCGTTTGGAGTGACGAATGCACCGGCTATCTTTATGGCTTACATGAATCGGATATTCAATTCATTTTTGGACAAGTTTGTGGTGGTGTTCATTGATGACATTTTGGTGTATTCGAAGAGTGAAGAGGAGCATGAAGAGCATCTTCGCTTGGTTTTGCAAGTTTTGCGGGAGAAAAGGTTGTATGCTAACCCGTCAAAGTGTATTTTTGGTTGGAAGAGGTGAATTTCCTTGGCCATGTTATATCAAAAGAGGGAATAGCCGTGGATCCAGCCAAGATTGATACGGTACTTTCATGGAAGCAGCCTCAAACCGTGACTGATGTGAGGAGTTTTGTGGGCTTGGCCGGTTATTACCGGAGATTCATTGAAGGTTTCGCTAAGATTGTGGCGCCAATGACGCAACTTACGCGAAAAGACCAACCGTTTGCGTGGACGGAGAAGTGTGAGTTGAGTTTTCAGTTGTTGAAGGAGCGACTGACGACTTCACCAGTTTTGATGTTACCACAGTCGGAGGAACCGTATGAGGTTTATTGTGATGCTTCTCATCAAGGGTTGGGTTGTGTGTTGATGCAACACAAGAGAGCAGTGGCTTATGCGTCAAGGCAACTAAAAGTGCATGAGAAGAATTACCCTACGCACGATTTAGAGCTTGCGGCCGTTGTTTTTGCATTGAAGATTTGGAGACATCATCTTTATGGTTTCACTTTTGTCGTGTTTAGTGACCATAAGAGTCTTAAGTATCTGTTCGATCAGAAAGAGCTTAATATGAGGCAGAGGAGGTGGATGGAAACTTTGAAAGATTTTGATTTCACGTTAGAATACCATCCGGGGAAGGCTAATGTGGTAGCCGATGCTTTGAGTAGAAAGAGTGTGTCGGTTTGTTCGGCACAAATGGCTAGTCAACAAGAGTTGTTGAGAGAGTTTCGTGACTTGCACCTAGAGGTAGAGTTTGCCTTAGGGAATATGAGACTGGGTATGATTACCATCTCAAACGGTTTGTTGGAGGATATTGCTAATTGTCAAGATGACAAGTTCCTTATGGAGAAAAAGGCTTTGATTGTTCGAGAAACCAACCGAGATTTCAAGGTGGGATCGGACAATATCTTGAGGTGTCAAGGGAGAGTGTGTGTACCCGAAGTTACGGATTTGAGAAACACCATTCTAGGGGAGGCACACAAGAGTAAACTTAGTATACATCCCGGGGCAACAAAGATGTATCAAGACCTGAGGCAAGATTTCTGGTGGCCGGGTATGAAGAGGGATGTGGCTGAGTATGTGGCGTCGTGTCTGACTTGTCAGAAGGCGAAGATTGAACATCAAAGACCAGCAGGGATGCTGCAGTCATTAGATATCCCTGAGTGGAAGTGGGATAGCATTTCTATGGATTTCATCACTGGTTTACCTAAGACCAGGAGGAAGCATGATTCCATTTGGGTGATAGTGGATCGTTTGACAAAGTCCGCTCATTTTCTACCGGTAAGAACTACGGATACAGCGGCGAAGTTGACCGATGTTTACATTGCTGAGATTGTGAGGTTACATGGGATTCCGTCAAGTATAGTGTCGGATCGAGACCCGAAGTTTACTTCACACTTTTGGAGGACTTTGCATGAGGCGTTGGGGACGAAACTGAGATTGAGTTCCGCCTATCATCCTCAGACAGATGGGCAGACCGAGAGAACAAATCAATCTTTGGAAGATTTGTTGAGAGCATGTGTTTTGGATGATCGTGGGAGTTGGGACGACGTGTTGCCTTTGATAGAATTCACATACAACAACAGTTTCCACGCGAGTATTGGAATGGCACCATATGAGGCTTTATATGGGAGGAGATGCCAGACTCCTTTGTGTTGGTACCAAGATGGGGAAAGTGTGATAGTAGGACCGGAAATGGTACAACAGACGACGGACAAGGTCCGAAAGATAAGGGCAATGATGAAGGTTGCTCAAGATCGACAGAAAAGTTATGCGGATAGGCGTCGGAGGCCTTTAGAGTTTGAGGAGGGAGATCACGTATTTCTCCGTGTTACTCCAACAACGGGTGTTGGAAGGGCTTTGAAAGCGAAAAAGTTGACTCCGAAGTTTATAGGGCCTTATCAGATTACGGAGCGGATTGGGAAGGTAGCATATCGGATCGCGTTGCCACCGGTACTATCTTTGATTCATGACGTATTCCATGTGTCGCAATTGCGGAAATATACACCGGATCCATCACATGTGATCACACCAGATGATATCCAGTTGAGGGATAACTTGTCATTTGAGGTTCCGCCGATCAAGATTGCGGATAGGAAGATGAAACGTCTGAGGACGAAAGAGATACCTTTGGTGAAGGTAATATGGAACGAAGCTACAGGAGATACCACCTGGGAGCTTGAGAGTAAGATGAAAGAATTATACCCCGGTTTGTTTGACGACGTCTAAGTTTCGAGGACGAAACTTCTTTAAGGGGGGTAGTATTGTAAGACCCAAGATTTCTGTGTATAGTTGGTTTAAGGAATATTAGGGTTTCGATGTGTTCGTGTGACGAAACATCGTGTAATTCTGAGGTTTTGCTGTAATCGAGTCTGTTTCGTGCTCGTGCACTGTAATTGTACAGACTTTTGTCTTGTGATCCTGTTTCTTGTGGTTTTAGAATAATAAGTTTTGGATTATTCTTGTGTTTGGAAAAACGAGTAGGATTTTACCCGTCGTTGTAAAATCTTATTGCGTCTGTTTTGAGTGAGGTTTCGGATGGAAGTTTTATATATCTGCGCGAGTTAGGATATATCCTGAGATTAATTTTCTGAGGTATGGAAGAAAATTACAGTCGCGGAAAAAGATTCGGCGATAAGTTTTGGAAATGTGAAACGTTAGACGTTCTTTCCGTAGGTCTTACGTTTTTGTGATTTACGTTCGTCGCGGCGCGCGAGAGCTGAACGTGTGAGTGTTTCTATGAGGTATTGAGTTTAATCTCAAGTGGATTTGGTTTGGTTTGATCCAATGGCTAGGGTTTTGTCTTGGCAATGTGTTTTTGATCCAATGGTCATGAGCTAGCAAGAGCTTTAGCATAGTAAGGAGGTTTGCTCATTGTGGACTTAGAAACATCACCAAATTATCTCATTCTTTCTCTCTTTCACGTGGAACTCCATTTCTTAACCTTAACCTTCACTAAATTTTCCATTCTTCACCATTTCACTCCAATTCAAGCTTGGAAGCTTTGAGGAAAAGTGTAGAGAATCACTTTTTAAAGGTAACCCTCTCTTCTTATCTCCTAGGTTGGTAGATTTTTAGAGTTGTGAGGTTTTTAGGTTTATGTTCTTAAGAGGGTTTAGTGAGAAAGGTTGTTCTTGCTAGTTCTTGTTTCATGAAAGTTGTTCATGAGAGTTTAGTAAGCATGCTAGGCTTTGTTGTTTCAATTTTTCCATGAGTTTGTGAGAATCTCATGAGAAAAGTTAGGGTTTTGAGTTGGTTATGTATTGATCAATTACATGAGGTTATGTTGTAAGGTTTTGAAAAGAAAAGTTGTCTTAGAACCTTTGAGCAAAAGGGAAATGCGTTGTATGGTTTTGTTTTAGTAAAATCCGATGAAAAATATTTGGTGGTTTATGAAAATATTCCTAAGAGTTTTTGGGTAGTATTTTGGGGTCAAAATGGTTTAAAACTATTGGGACATGTGGTGTTACTTTTACCTTGAAAACATGTTTGAAAATGATTACCGGACGGTTAAGGCCCGTAATAAAATTTGTGCTTGGATTTGGTTTTGATTTTGGGAATGAAAAATCAAATAACTTGCACTCGAAGCAACCAACATGCTTTCGGAAAATGAATTGCTTGCTTATGAAAATGGTTTGTTTTTATACCTTGAAAAGATGTTGGGAACTAATAGAATCAAACTAGGCTTGGGTGGAAAAAGGTGGTGTGAGTTGCTGTCTTTTGCTGTCATGACAGTTGAAACTCGCCAGGCGAGTGGTTACTCGCCAGGGCGAGTGTCACAGGTCCTGACAACTCGCCAGGGCGAGCTCCAGGGCGAGTAAGACCAGTACTCCCTGCCTTCACTCGCCACCAACTCGCCAGAGCGAGCTCTGGGAGTTGAGATTTTGGATTTTGATTTCTAAACTTGGTTTTTAACATTCTAATCCCTTTTTATTAATTTATGGAAGTGGTTGGGATTGGAAACGAGTTTTTCGGGTACTCGGAAAGTGCGTAGCTTGTAACGCAAGAAAACGGCCATTTTGCATTTCAAATTATTTAAGACTTTTGACTATTGTTTTGGGTCCTAAAAATAGTACAAATAACTCATGGTGGTCGATCAATACGATAGATTTTGGTATGGTATCCGAAAGAGTGGTTTTTCCTTAGAGAACCTTTGGGTTTTGGGGTTTTAGAGTCCAAATCATTAAGGATTGATTGGTTATGGTTTTGATTGAATACTTTGCTTGTTTTAGGAAGCAAGTAAGTGTTGTGCGATCGTGTGATAGTTGAGTGCTTGACGAGGTAAGGGCTCCACTTTATTTCTGTCTTTAAATGGTTACGACATGCTTTGTTTTGCTGTGTGTGCAATTGCTGTGTGCTTGGGCATGTTTGTATTTATGTATTCTCGATGATGAGATCGTGGTTATAATATGTGTGCAATTTACATATGATTGGAAAATGTATGTATAGTGTGATGCTTTGTACATAGGCTTTAGGCTATGTGAATGTTTGCATGAGCATATATGAATGCGTGCGTCTGATGGGACTACGCGAGGATTTTGTCTTGTGTGACTATCCTGTATATGCCAAAGAGAATATATGCCATGCATTTCATAGTTGCGTGCCTAGGTGTATGTCTGTGTGACTTTGCCTACGTACCGGGCGTTTGACTGTGTGGCTTCGCCAAATCCCTCTGGATTTATATTGAGTTGGTGTTTGTCTGTGTGACTTCGCCTGGTGTTTGTCTGTGTGACTTCACCTGCCTTGTGTGGCATTTTTAGTGCGGGTACGTATATTTCTGTGTGGCTTTGCCTACCCCACGACTCTTCGAGGAGAGGTTAATTTTCCGGAAAATCATGCATGTGACGAACCAGTAATCGGTTGTCACACCCATTGTAGAAGTCTGCATTAGGATTGGTGATTTATTTATATAAACCCGTTGGTGGGAATTACTCTTGAGTTTAAGAGCTTTCTCTTGTGTTTCGTGGAATTATTGTTATGTGTACAATCTTTCGCACCGGTTATATATATATACCCTATATTTTGTGGTGACCCTTTCTTTCATTTGCGGGCTCATCCCACCCAGATGATGGGTTAGGTCGTGGTGACGACGGTGGCTGTTCCAGGCCCCAGTGAGCGGTTGGAGCTGTAGCCTAGGATAGTTAGACTATGCGCCGGTGTGTTTTGTGCACCGTGCTTTTTGCTTAGCATAGGATTTCTAACTTGTTTTGGTACTTAGACTTGGATTGTAATTATTCAGGAAATACACTTTGCTTGTCGAAGCACCTTTTGGTAATGAGTTCTTTTGCATATTTGAATGCCGGTTCATTTAAAAACTATTATGCGCACTTGAGTGTTAGTTGGAAAAGAAAAAAAAAATAATGCCCTTTTTGGCTTTTGAAAAACGGGGTGTTACATACTTTTGCGTGAAATTTTCGAGGACGAAAATTCTTTAAGGGGGTAGAGTTGTAACACCCCAAATCTTTTATTTTATTGTATTTAATTAATTGATGTTATTTAATTAATTGTGCATGTTAATTGATATGTTTTTGAATGTATTAATTAGTTGTTATATTTATGTTTGTTAATATTGGGCTTTTATGAGTGTGGGGCCTAATTAGAATGAATAAGAGTTTGTGGTAGAATTAAGGGTAGTATAGTAATCTAGTGGGAGTTAGTGGATTTTGTAGAAATAAGAGTGGCAATTTGGTTATTATCTTAAGAGATAGAGTGTCTTGGGGAGGAAGTAGTGGTAGTGTTGTAAATAGTACAAGAATTTGTGGTAATAATAAAGTTGAGAATGTGAGTGGAAATTGTAGAGTAATTAAGGGTAGAATGGGAATTTAGCAAAACCTAATAAGTGGGCTATATAAAGGAGTGGTTTTTATGAGAGTTAGTGTTGTTGTTGTTTATCATAAGAAAACTTGAGAGAAAAAGAGAAAGAAAGAAGAGAAAAGAGGCTTGGAGAAAAGAAGAGGGAAAGAAGAAAAGAAAAGCCATAGGTAGAATTGAAGGTGGAGGACTAGAGAATCCAACTAACCTAAGGTAAGAGGCTTAGATAATATAATTGTGAGTGATTAAAGAGAGGGGAGTTTGTCTATGACTCCACACCCAAACTCTCTTCACTCTTTTTGGGTTTTGGTAATACATGGGTTTTGGGAATGTGTTTTAATTGAAGTTTGATAATGATTCATGTATAATATGCTTATACTTATGATTGTTGTGTAAAATTCATGATAAAGTTGATTACTTGAACTTTGATTTGATTGATTATGTAATAAATGGATTTTATGAGTTAATACTTGAAAATTATTACTTTTGGATGAAATGATGTTTGATGATGTTATAAGTTGTACTTCTATACTTAGTATGATTATACATGATTAAAGTTGCTTTCTTTATGTGTTTCTATGCATTGGATAATGATCTAAGAACATTTGAGTTAATGGGTTTCAACTTATATTTTGGAAAATCAAGAAATTGTGTAAGAAAAACTGTATTTTAGAAACTCTGAAGAAAGATCGTCATTTTTGACCCATTTAGACTTTGAATTGGAATTTTTGTTAAACATGAAAGTTGTAGGTCTCGTTCTTAGCTTTCCAACGCATATTCACTCATCGCATTTGGATCGACGTAGCCCGAGTTATCGCCGATTTGGTAAAACAGACATGTCAAGCTCGCCCCGGCGAGTTGGTGGCGAGTGCAGAGCGAGTTCCCCTGTTACTCCCTGCCTTAGCTCGCCCTGAGCTCGCTCTGGGCTCGCCGGGCGAGTTCAGAAACCCTGAAACTTATCTTTTCTTGAAAAATATGATGTTTATGCTTATACTATGATTGTATTATGATCATATGATGATTATTTGATATATATATGACTTTAAATTGAGTCTGGGATGATAAATTGAGTTGTGATATCATACATGTTGATTAACTATGATTAATTATGTTTATGATGATGATAGATAATTGTTGATGATTAGTGATGATGATAATATGATTATGAATATGTTTGAATGAAGAGTATATGTATATGCATATATGATTTGATTATATGATGATTGATTATGGTGAAGGTTATTATTTAGTGATTGATAACAATATGTATACCTAATTGAGTTGAGATAAATGAATTACTTTATGATATGTGTGCTTGAATGTATACCTTAATGATGATATGATGATGTGAATTTGATGCGAATTGAGAAGGAATAATAGGAATGAGTTGCCTATTATTCATGAGTAGATGTATAATGTTATCATCATTATGTGGTATGTGTACATTCATGCATTCATGAGTCAACTTGAGACGAGTCCCACATGACTTAAAACTGACTTGAGACGAGTCCCCCATGACTTAAAACTGACTTGAGACGAATGGATATAATTCTATCCTAAAATTGTGATGAGGGTACCACATGCATATAGATGTGTCTAGGTGGACATATCATTGATGATGACATTAGTTTGCATTAGGGTAATTGTGCACTCTAATTGATATTTGGTAATTGTCATTGTTTTCCATTATAATTGTGAATGAATGAATAATGTGCTACTTATGATTGAGCATATTATGAGATGTGTAATATTGATTGATAATTTATGATGATGTGTATGATTGTCAATTGATTGAGAATGTGATATTGTTATGATGCATTATATTCTAAGATTATGAAATATGAATGATATTAGATTGATATTTGTTTATGAAATGAGTTGTTAGACATGACCATGTTATGTCCTAAGTATTAAGTGTGTTCTTATACTTAGTTTCTTTTTATGGTTATATTATCTAACCCTCTGTTTTGTGTATGTGCTGGATTTGGGTTCCAGATCTTCAGGTTATGTTTGTGATCGAGTTGTCAGTGAAGCTCCGCTCTGATGTGACACGAGGATGGGATTATTTCTATAATGTATATTTAGAGTCTTGCTTCTTATTTCCAATGTATTTAAAGATGTATTTTCTTTATAACTTATTTTGTACAATAATCGTTTTACTAATTAAGTTATTGGTAAACTTTTATGTGTACGATGTAATACTCGAACCATTCCTTTTATAAATTTGATTTTATTTATTTTGCGTATTTTGGAGAATATTTTATTAAGTGATATTTTATTAAATACGGGTTTGGGTGTTACAGTTTCTATTTTTATGGTTTCATGCTTATCTTTTTTGTTCTTCTATTTTTATTTTTTTAGTGATGTGGTTTTCTATGCTATTTTTATGGGAAGATTTCTTTTATGTTTATTTTCTATTTTTGTTTTGTATTTTTTTATAAGTTTAGAATTAAAATTACATTGCGCAAAACTTGTAACATCATTAAAAATAATTAGGACAAATTTGGATTTTTAACATTAGTTTCTTTTAATATATTGTAAGTAAATATACTTTACTTTTAGTTTAATTTTATTTAGAATCAGTTTTATACACTTTGTTTTGCGAGAATCAATTTTATACACTTATACTATGTTTGGTTCAAGAGAAAGTAGAAGGAAAGTAGTGAAGGGATGGAAAGTGGGTGGAAGACCAATCTTTCCACCGTTTGGAAGGTCTAAAAATGTTGATGGAAAGAAACTTTAGGATGGGTCCCACCTCAAAAACCTTTCCAGTTTCCTCCCAAAAGTTGACGGAAAGTGGATAGCTTGCTTCATCATCATGAAAAAGACAATAAAACCCTTACTTTGATTTTTGTGCTCCAAATACTAGTGATTGTTTATTTTTATTTTTTCATATGGCCATTATCTTTCTTCTTATGGATTTTCATGTTGTACTACTAAAAATAATAGTATATTTATAACTTTTTAAATTCTACCACATGCCTATACGTCGCTAATATTCTAGATTTTTTTTATAAATATATCTATTATATTATTATTATTATATCTATAATAGTAATCTATATGCATCACAAATTTATTAGGGGTAATTTTGTAACTTTAATAGATATATATATCTTTCTTTCCTTTCACTTTCTCTTAGCCAAACAACTAAGATATCCTTTCACTTTCTACTCATTTTCTATTCACTATCATTCCATTTACTTTCTTTCCTTTTAGTTTCTTTCCTTCTACTTTCTCTTATGATCCAAACACAGCATTAACTCACGCAAAGGTAAAGGGTTTCAAAAATTTGTCACATTGCTGCACTTGTTTCTATGATTGGTAAACAAATATACGTGGACACAATTGTCGGTTACTCCTCCGGTTGTATTTAACCGAAAAGACACTTTAAATCATGGTCATTATTATAAGTATTATAAGTAAAAGTTAATTACTTTTAAACTAATTAAAAACATTATTATTTAAAGGTTTAAAGAGTGTTCTAAGGGCACTCTTTAGCATTTGCCAACTAATTAATACTACTATTATTCATAATATACCTTTATTTAATTCTAAGGTTTTCTAAGGCATTTATTCAACTTTTACTTTTCAAAAGAAACTAATATCTTAGCCCGTGCCGTGCACGGGATAATTTTCTTTTTAAATATTATTTATGTGTTTGTTTTGAAATATTATTTGAGTAATTTGGTTTAAAATCCTATAATAAAATGGAGATATATAGTTTTTGAGTTATATAGGTCTTACAGAAAAGAGTGAGATGAAGAGTATTCATTTCTCTCATCTTATCCCCGGGACTATATATAAGCTCTATAAATATAAAAGGTTTAATCATCATTTTCGTCCCTGTAAGTTCACAATTTTTTTGTTTTAGTCCATGTATCATTTTTTGTTGCAAATTAGTCCATGTATGTTCAATTTTTTTTGGTTTTAGTCTCTTAAAACTAAAATCCGCAGGAAAATCTGCAGGAAACCAACAAATTTTCCTACAGATTTTCCTGCGAATTTTAGCTTTAGGGACTAAAATAAAAAAAATTTGCACATGCAGGGACTAATTTGCAACAAAAATAAATACAGGGACTAAAACAAAAAATTTATGAACTTACAAGGATGAAAATGATGTTTAAACCAATATAAAATAATTATAAACTTTACGACCTTAAGATTTTTTGACAGCATAATTTTCTATAAAATTAAAATATACCTTGATTCTTTGATTGCGATAAATTCCCTCAAGGATTGATGTCTGCTAAATCATCTCCAACCGAATTTTTTTTTTTAATTTTAAAGGTTGTCTATATCCTTTTTTATTTTATATTATTTAGAAGGTTGTCTATATTTTTTTTGCAAATGTCTATGAGATTAATTTTATTTAGTTTATTTGAGTATAAAAATACAATATATGTTTCAGAATGTTAGATGAGCATAGTGGGATGTGAAGTACTCATTTGTTCCCCGTTCAACAATGTTGATAGATTCTCTCTCTTCATCTCCCAAGACTTTGTAAGAACTTTATCAACATAAAATAATTATAAATTATATATTATTTTTCAAATGAATATTAACATATTTTGACCCCCGATCCTATTCTTAGACTTTTCTTGTAACCGTAACACAAAGAATTAATCTTCACGTGTGAGAATCAAATGAGAAAAAATCTATATGTAAATCTCCACTCACATTGATAAATTAACATCTCTGAAAAGACTTGAACGAAAGTTTATGAAAAGTTTAAAATTTCAATTATAAAGAAATTCCAAAAATTATAAAAAACAAAAATTATATTAAATTATTTTAGGTTTTCCATAGATTAAAGCTAATTCTAATGAAAGTGTGACAGACACAAAATATGAATAACTCCCACAATCAGAATACAAATTTAATTATTTAAGGTGCATTTTTAATAGTGGAGGTGAAAAGTGCTACACGTTTTACATTATACACAAATGATAAATTTTCCCCCCTCTCTCTCTCTCTCTCTCTCTCTCTCTCTCTCTCTCTCTATATATATATATATATATATATATATATATATATATATTTCTATATCCCTCTGACACGATAATTTTCATGTTTTAATGATATTTATTTACTTATTTTTTTTAAGGTTGCCTATGTCATTTTTTTACTATTTTGAATGTTGTCTTTGTTTTTCTTTCAATTGTTCATGAGATTGATTTTATTTAATTTACTTGAGTATAAAAATACGATATATGTTTAAGGATATTACAGGGACATAATGGGGTGAGAAGTACACCTTCATTCCTTGTTTCTCGTTAAAAAACACTAAGCGATTCTCTCTCTCCCCCTGTCTCTCAAGACTTTGGAGCGATTCCATCAACAACAAAAAAATTGTAAATTCTATATTATTTTTCAAATAAATATTAACATATTTGAACGAAGGTTTATATAAAGTTTAAAGTTTAAATTATTAAAATATTCCATAGATTATATAAAATAAAAAAAATGTATTAATTTATTTTAGGGTTTCTATAGATTTCATCAATTGGCGGTAATTACAATAATTAAAGCATGATGAACACAAAATATGACTACTTTCACAACCGAAATTCAAATTTTAATTAGTCAAAGTGTATTTTTAATAGTGGATTGTAGGTATTTTCCATTTCTTATTTTACACCATTGAAAAATTTCATATTATCAATTTATATAATATTAGAGTTTTTACAAAAAAAAGTATTAGAGGAGCTCTAATTGAGTGCTTCTTCAAAAAAAAATTGACTTAAAAAAAACTCTTTTGATTAATAAAAATAATCTTTTAATTGTTGATTGAAGTAATAATAAGGTAGTTTTTATTATTAAAAAAAAATTAAGGTTGTTTTCTCTACAAAAAACGATAGTAACTTTTCCTAAAATTAAAATATTATAAAAATTAGAATATTGTTGTCAATAAGATTCGAAAAACAGACCTTTTATGGGAAGATTTCTTTTATGTTTATTTTTCTTTTCTATTTTTGTTTTGTATTTTTTTTATAAGTTTAGAGTTAAAATTACATAGCGCAAAACTTGTAACGTCGTTAAAAATGATAAGGACAAATTTGGATTTTTAACAATAGTTTCTTTTAATATATGAGAAGTAAATATACTTTACTTTTAGTTTAATTTTATTTAGAATCAATTTTATACACTTTTTTTTGCGAGAATCAAATTTATACACTTAACTCACGCAAAGGTAAAGGGTTTCAAAAATTTGTCACATTGCTGCACTTGTTTATCTGATTGGTACCTTTACCAAATAACTTTTTTTTAATATATTTGCGTTATGACTATGTTTGGTAAACTAAATAAACTAGCTTTTAGCTTATAAGCTAAAAACTCTGTTTGGTAACAGTTTTAAAAAAAGAGATTATAGCTCATTTTACTAGCTTATAGCTTATTTTTTAAATGTTATTTCAAATAGCTTATGAGCTTATAGCTTATAGTTTATCATATTTTCTTCCAATTTTACCCCTATCATCTTACTTGAAAAAACTTAAATATTAATTAAACATATCTTTTTAATGTCATTTCATACTTATAAGCTAGTCCAACCGTTAATTTTACCAAACACTACAAATTCAATCAGCTAGCTTATTCGCTATAAGCTAACTTATCGGCTATCCGCTATTTTTTACCAAATAGAACATATGTGGACACAATTGTCTGCTACTCCTCCGGTCGTATTTATAATCGAAAAGACACTTTAAATTATGGTCATTATTATAGTAAGTATTATAAGTAAAAATTAATTACTTTTAAACTAATTAAAAATATTATTATTTAAAGGTTTAAAAAGTGCTAAAAGAAACTCTTTAGCATTTGCCAAATAATTAATAATACTATTATTCATAATATACTTTTATTTAATTCTAAGGTTTTCTAAAGCATTTATTCAACTTTTACTTTTCAAAAGAAATATGCGATTTTCAAGAAGGCCAATATATCCCAAAATATTTAGTACCAGGGAGTATTGTAGAATTGATTGACGAAGTAAATCGTCCCTTTATCCAAATCAAACCCACTCATCCGTCCGAACAACCAACCAAAAGAGCTTTAATCACTTCAACAAAGTTTCAGCTCAATTATTTCTCAAACTCATCTCAGTAAAGAAACCATAAGAGCTTTATTGCTTCAAAAACTATACAAAAGTTATTTGCACTTTGCCTTTCAGATCTCAGTTTTCATTTCAAAGGTTACGCGTTGATTCATTTGTTCTCATTCACTATAATTTGCAATTTGTGATTCAATTTTGTTTTAATATTGTTGTTTGTTTGCAGATCATTTTGCATTAGTCTTGTTGTAGAAAGCACCATCAATCAACACTCATCACTTGTCTTGTCGTTTCATAATCCAGGTAAGAGATCCATCAATGGCTCTTCACTCTTTTGCCCAGTTTTTATAGAATTTCAGAAAATCATTTTGTTAAAATTTTAATTTTAAAATGAGAATGGAATGTGAGTTTCTGAAACGTGAGTTCATTGGGAAGCTGCAACTTGAAGCTTCTACGGCAAACCATAATCAATTGGACAAAACTTACGCTTTAGCCTAGGTGTACTTTTGTTGTTCCACTTATAAAGAGGTAATTTTTTGTATTTTTTAATTTTAAAAATTAAAAAATAATTGTTTTTTAATTAAAAAAACTATCTTTGTAAGAGGAAAAGTAAAAACTGCACCTAAATAATTGTTGCATGTAAGTTTTGTCCTAATCAATTTAGGATTTTTTCTGTGCTATGGGTTAAGTGAGACACTGATTTAGGCAATGAGATGAGAAGAAAGGTAATTTAATTAAAATTTATTTATTACTTATATATACAGCTAGAATCTCTATTATATATACTAGCCGCCAAATTGAGACACGAAACGTGTCCATTTATGTGATCAATATTGTGTAAGTTATTTTTCAACATATACAAATATTTAAATAGAGTGAAGGGAAAAAATGACAATAAAAAAAATTCATGCGAAAGAGGATATTATCTTTATATACTGGTATAAACCATAGTAATAGATAATAGATAACAAATCATCTCTATTAATTTGGTGATTTTATTCATCAATTGTGCTAATAATTTGGAATTGTGGTTACTTTTCTTTTTGTAGTTTTTTTAAGGATAAAATAGGAATAATGAAAAAGTCATCCCAAAAATTTGTATCATTTTTATATACAGTAATATACAGTATTACGAGATTTCCACAAAGCTTTCTCAAGCATCTCTATTATTATATATATTACGAAATTTCCACGGAGCTTTCTCGTACATTATCAATAGTAATTGCAATGCTTATGTGACATTCAATTAGAGCTTCTTTTGCTTATGTGTCATTCAGAGTTTTTAGCTTAATGTATGTTGTTCGAATCCCACCGGCAACAATAATTGAATTTTTATAATATTTTAAGGAAAACTACCTTTCTTTTTGTAGAGAAAATTACCTCATAATTACTAACAAATGTATGTTGTTCAAATCTCATTGACTACAATAATTGAATTTTTATAATATTTATTTTTTTTGTAAAAACGTTTTCAAATATTATATTTTTTTGTTTTCTTTTTGTAGAAACTTTTTCAAATATTTTATTTTTTTTAAAACTCTCAATTTGTTTTTTGTCTGAAAACTCTCTCAAATATTATATATTATCTTTTTTTAAAAACTCCTTTTTTTTAGAAACTCTCAGAAATATTATATTTTTTTAATAAAATCTATAAAATATGATATATATATATTACATTTTTATTTTTATTTTTAAAACAAAGGTATCATCCGTGCGCAAATGCAGAGACTAATCCCCTCGATTTAACTGATATCTATTTAAGGGATTAACATCTCCTAAGAAATTATTCTCCATATGCACCGGTCAGGATCGATCTGAAGACCAAATTGTTAAGGGGACCAAGTATTTACCACTTGTGCGACACTATCTTGATACATTTTTAATATTTTAATTTTGCAAAATGACATTTATATTTAGATTACTTTGAAACAAATTGAAATAAAAAAGTACACTATTTTTTTCATGGATAAGATCATTCGAAGAATTGAAGTCGTGAACCTAAAAAATAGCTTATGATATATCTGCAAACTTTTTTTACGTAAAATCATTTTAGTTTATTTTGAAGAAAAAATTATGTTCATTAGAGACAAAAACAAAATAGAAGATTTTGAAAGAAAAGAGAGAGAGAGAGACAGAGAGAGAACTCTCAGTGTTGGAGAATGAGAAACTGTTAGTACTTCTCACCTAGGGTTGTCAATGGATATTAATGGATGCGGGTAGTGTGATATCCGTATCCGGTCTGTCATACATATATGATATCCGTGTCTGCTCCATATATGTGCGAATATCCGCTAAGCGGGTAATCCACGAATATTGAAGTATCCGCATATATTAACATCTATCCATAGATGGTATTTTTTTATTAAAAAAAAGAACTAATTATTGAAAAAAATTAATTTTTTTTAAAATACAAAACATTAACACATAATATTTCTAAATTTTGCTCTCTATTTTTAATGAAAACACCAAATCAACAAACAAAAATCACCTCACTGAACTGCAAAAGAGCCAAACAAAGCTATATTTTATATAAAATAGTCAAACTGCAAAAGATAAAATATAAAAATACTAGAATTTATATTCATATTTTAACATAGGGAAAATTTATTCAAAATTTTATCTATCACGAAGAAACGTGATCCTCATGATGAAAAGTGTATGTAGATCATAGTGAGAACTAAGCATTAAAAAAAATAGAATTAACAACTATTTTTTGTTGATGAAGCTTCTATAGAATCATATAATGGAGACGAAAGACAGATAGAAATAGAGAGACAGAGAGAGAGATCTTTTAGTGGTGTAGAATAGAAAACGCGGAGCACTTTCCATCCGACTATTAAAAAGACACATTGACTACTTTAAATTTGAATTTCGACTAAGGGGGTTTTTCCATATTATGTGTCCATCGCACTTTCATTAAATTACATATGGCTGGTGAAATCTATGGAAAATCTAAAATAAATTAATATAATTTTGATTGTTAGTAATGTATGCTATTTTAAACTTTTCATAACATTCGTTCGAACTTTTTTAAGAACCTTAATTTATTAATGTGAGTGCATAGATTCACCCATATGTTTTCCCATTTGACACTCACGCGTGAAGATTGCTTCTTTGTGGTACAATGAAAAGAAAAATTTTGAGAACAGAAATAAGGTCAAAGTATGTTACTATTCATTTAAAAATTTGTATAAAATTTACAATTATTTTTTGTTGATGAAGTCTTATCGAGTCTTGTGTTAAAGATATATCGTATTTTATTTTCATACTCAAATAAATTAAAAGAAATCAATCTCATAGACAATTGAAAAAACGTAGATAACCTTCTAAATAATATAAAATGAAAAAAAGACATAGACAACATTCAAAAGAAGAATAACATATTGAAATAAATATTATTGAAAAAAATAAAAATTATCCCGTGTTTGACAGTGAATCTAATGTAAATTTTCTTTAAAGAGTCGGCACGATATGAAAAAAAAATAAAAATCATGGTATATTTTAATTTTATGGGTATGGTCCCAAAAAATCTTAAGGCCATGAAAATCAAAACATATTTTTCTTTGAGAATGAAGTTTATATTTGTTTTATATTTATAGGATCACTATATAGTTTCGGAGATGAGATAAGATAAAGAATCTCGCTTTAATCTGTAACATCATTAAACCTATATCATGTAAAACCTATCTCAATTTTACCCTAAAATCTTAAACCAAAATAATCAAATAATATATCAAAATAAACATATAACTAATATTTAAAAAGAAAATAATCCCGTGTATGGCACGGGCTAACATACTATACTAGTTTAATTTATATACACCGCAATGTAAAATTATTTTACACAAGCATCTAATAATATATCGACACATCATTTATGGTAATTTAAAATACACGACGTGTCACATTCATTAAATGATGTGGCAACGCGTTATTGGATGCACGTGTAAAAAAACTTTACACCAACAGTGTACAATAATTAAACTCATACAATTAAGTGACTACTTCTCTACCCTTTTATAATTGAGAGTATTTACCATTATGAGAACAAGTCACCCACATAAGGACATCTTCAATGCCCTCATTGGAGATGCCCTAAGTAGATTTGTATGTGATCCCTACAACTAAATTGTAACATACTTGTAGAGACCACATACAAATCTACTTATGTGGCTTATTATCATTGGTTGAAGGGTAAATACCCTCAAATTATAAAAGGGTAAATTAGAAAAAAAACCTTTGGTAAGCCTCATAAACTTTTCAATGAGAGAGAAAGTAGAGAGAGGTGGGAGAAAGTATGGTGAGGAAAATAGGCCTGGAGTGCATCAACGAAGGGGTTTTGTCAACAAACTAGATAATGAAACCACTTCCTTCTTCATCACGAACTTCCCGGAGGAGACGAAAGCGATGGAATTATGGTTGAAATTTGCTCGTTTTGGACGAGTAGGGGAGGTTTACATTCCAAACAAGCTCAACAAGCAAGGAAGAAGGTTTAGCTTCGTAAAGTTTCGGGAGGTTCAAAACGCTAAGGAACTGCTAGATCGCCTATCTGATATATGGATAGGTGCATTCAAATTGCGTATCAATCTCCCCAGATTCAGCAGAGAGGACAAACGGGTCGAACAAAAAGGTGATACCCCGGAAACAAGTACGGCGGCAGAAGCAAGGGTGCAAAAAGGACGATCGTTTAAGGAGGTGGTAACTGCAGGTAAGGGTATTGACAAGGCTCAGAAAGTGGATGGTATTAACCATGGTGGAAGCAGGAACGCTCAAGAGGTAGTGTGGGAGGTAGAGGTTGAGAAAGAAGCGATGGATAAACTAAAAGGAGCTTTTGTCAGTTTTCTTGCTGATTCAAAGGATCCACATACGATTCAACAAAACTTTGTCATGGATGGATATCAAAACATCAAGGTCTCTCCGTTAGGTCATTTGAAAGTGCTATTATATAGTGCGGTGGAAGGTGAGGTGAAAGGGTTAGTGGGAAGCGTAGGGTGGTGGTGTACATGGTTTGATAGGTTCGAAGAATGGAAACCAGACTTGGTGTCCAATCACAGATCAGTTTGGTTAAGATGTTATGGTGTTCCCCTTCATGCATGGGGGGATGCTCTTTTTCGGCCCATTGCTTTCAAACATGGGATTTTTGTGGAGGCTGATTCTATTATGAAGAATATGCAGAGGCTTGACTTGGCGAGGATTAAGATAGTTACAAATAAGCTTGTCTTCATTGATGCAACTATGTCTGTGAAGGTTCTTGGTAAGGTGTTTGTGATTAGGGTGTTAGAAGAAGGAGGGTGGTTTGAGGATGTTGTTACAAAAAACAGATGTGGCTGCGATGTTTGGCGAGACGGATTGTCGTCGAGAGGGTCTGTAGACGGTGGTTCAGCCATGGCGGTAGTGGAGGGATCAGTGGAGGGAGGGAGTGATGGTGACTGGTCAGATGAAGGACAGGTGCTGCTTGGGGTGGGGAGACAAATGGAGAGAAAAGGACATGAAGAGATTTTGAGTAGGAATGTTGAACATAGCAACAGAGTGTCAGTCTTGGAGCCCAACTCTTTTGGAAATCCCTTGGGACTTGATCAAATTTTAGTCAACTCCTCTGTGGGAGACGTGCTAGCTGTTGGTGAGGGGGGGAAGGGTGAGTGTGACATATCAAAAACGGTTGAAGGATGTCAGGAGGCTTTGGTGGAAGGATGTGTGGAGAAAGTGATGGCTTGTCATGTTACTAAGTGTCTCGTCCTAGGAAACCAGCAAAGAGAAGGGGAGAAAAGTGATGTGGGGCCCTCACAAAAAGTTAGTGGTGATACCATTGGGCCTGTGACATGCAGCCCGTTGGTTTTAAGAACAAAAAATAGGGATATTCAATTGGTGAAGACATTTAGTAGTAGTGCTGGAGTAATCATGGGGGGTGCAAATAGCAAGCACGTGCTGGATATTCAGCAAGGAGTTGGGCCAGTTAATCTGGGCTTTGTACACGTTATTCCAATTGATGTCGGTGGAGAAGAAAGGGAGGGGCATGCAGAAGATCCAAATAAGTCTCCAATTTTGAATCCTCTCAAAAAAAGGAAAACGAAGAAGAGTATCAATCATTTCCATCCTTACAACAAGTGTCTAAATTTTCAAGATTATATCCAGAGAAAAGGTGCAGCGATGAGGAAGAAATCAAAAAAGCGTGGAGGTAGGAGGGTGTGTGTGGAGTCATCTTTAGAATCTGATCCTATCCAAAGCTCGGTAGGGGAAGACGCTATTTCTACAACTAGGAATCTTCAGGAGCAGCGCAATTGTGCTTCAGAAGGTATCGACTTGTTGGTTATGTTACCCAGACATGGAGATGTTGATGAGGTGGCACCAGTGGTTCTGTCTGTCAGCTCGGTTGCACTTATCCCACGAAGGGGTCAGGACTCAGGGGTTTTAGATTTGTTGGATGAAGGTTTGGTTGACTGTGATGACTCTCCAGCCGCTAGTAGATTACTGGTGGACAGGGAGACTAGTAACGCTCATCATATAATTGACATACAAGAGGATTTGGGCTTGGTTTTCCCAGGCCCTGAAGAAAATAAAATTAGAAGGTTGGTAGAGTTGGAGAATAGAGATCGTCGGGAGAAGCAAGATTGGGAGCAAAATCAAAGTTATCAATGATTTGTTGCTCATTCAATGTTAGAGGGTTGGGTAGTAGAGTGAAGAGGAGGAAAATTCGCGAGTTAGTGGCGACCGAGAAGCTCGACTTTTTGGCAATCCAAGAGACTAAGGTGGAATCTATTCCGGATAGTCTCGTGTTTGCTATTTGGGGGAATCAAGATTGTGGCTGGATTTATCTTCCATCGGTGGGCAATAGTGGAGGTCTTCTTTCAATTTGGAACAAGGTAAAAGCTTCTCTTATTTACTCTTTCATTGGGGAAGGCTTTGTGGGGGTGTGTTTGAAGGTGGACGGGAACCTGACTAGTTGTTTTATTGTTAATGTTTACGCTAAATGTAATCTTAATGCTAAGCGTAAACTTTGGAGCGATATTTTAATGTCTAAGAGGGGATTTGGAGTTGGTCTTTGGTGTGTGTTGGGTGACTTTAATGCTATTAGAGAAAGACATGAAAGAAGGAGGATTGGGGTGTTAGTAGATGGAGGCCGAACAACGGAGATGAAGGAATTTGATGAGTTTATTATTGGTTTGGATATGGTTGATATGCCATTAATTGGTAGACGGTTCACATGGTTCCACCCCAATGGAGGTACTATGAGTAGATTGGATAGAATCCTTCTATCCCAATCATGGTGTGATGCTTCGGGGGTACCGAATGTTTGGGTTTTGACCCGAGATGTAGCGGATCATTGCCCGCTTGTTCTAAGGTATAGCTCCGATGATTGGGGGCCTAAACCTTACCGATTCAACAATTTTTTGTTACGTGACAAACACTTCAAAGAGGTTGTTACTCATGAGTGGGAATCTCAACATATTGAGGGGTGGATGGGCTTTGTTCTAAAGGAAAGATTAAACGATTAAAAGGTGTGATCAAGGATTGGAGTCGGCTTAACTACGGAGCGGCGGATGTTAAAAAGAAAAAACTCATTGATGATATTAGGCTCTTGGATCTTAAAAGTGAATCCTTGGGTCTTGATGATGGAGAGGTGGAGGAGAGAAAGAAGTTGTTTGGGGAGCTATGGAAGACTCTTAAAAGCATTGACGCTTTGACATATCAACGGTCTAAATCCAAATGGTTGAAGGAGGGGGATACAAATTCTCGGTATTTCCATAATTGTATTAAGCTTCGAAATAGAAGAAATAAAGTGGTGGCGTTGAGAACTCAAGGGGGATGGGTGGAAGGGCCGAGTCAAGTAAGAGAGGCGGTGGTGTCCTATTTTCGAAATCATTTCGCTAGCGAGGATTGGGATCGTCCTACTTTGGATGGTATAGAGTTTCCGATTTTGTCTCAAATGAGGGTGGAGGAGTTGACGGCTATTTTTACTTTAGAGGAAATAAAAGAGGCGGTTCTTGACAGTGATGGGTCGAAGAGTCCGGGGCCGGACGGATTTAAATTTGCGTTTATTAAGGAATTTTGGGATTTGATGAAGACCGACATCCGGATTTTGTTTGACCAATTTCATGGTAATGCAAGTCTCCCAAAAGGTTTAGTATCTTACTTTCTAACCCTTATCCCTAAGGTGAACTCCCCTCAAGCCTTGGGTGATTTTAGGCCGATATCCCTTTTAGGATGCTTGTACAAATTGATTGCAAAAGTGCTTGCGACCCGTCTAGCGAAGGTGGTGGGTGAGTTGATTCCCAAAACACAATCGGCCTTTTTAAAGGGTAGACAACTTGTCGATGGGGTTGTGGTTGCTAATGAGGTGATTGATTTCGCAAAAAAATCCCGGAAAAATTGCCTAATTTTTAAAGTGGATTTTGAGAAGGCTTATGATTCGGTAGAATGGAGCTTTTTGGATTATATGTTGAATCGGTTTGGTTTTGGTATAAAATGGAGGGAGTGGAAGGAGACTTAAATTCCTAACCCGCCATTTCGTAATTTACATTTAGTGAATTTAAGTCTCCTTGCGAAATGGCGGTGGAGGTTGCTTATGGAGGAGGATGACTTATGGAAAAATGTAATTAAGACAAAGTATGGTGATGGTGCTCTTGGTACTGCAAGTTTGGATGTGGGGAGTTTTGGCAATTCGGTCTCATCTTGGTGGAGGGACGTGCAATTTGGATAGGGGTGTAGGTTGGTTCATCCAATTTGCGAGAAAGAAGTTGAGGTGTGGTCGGTCTATCAAGTTTTGGAAAGAGGTTTGGGTGGGAGACCAATCTTTAGAACTCCAATTTCCTAGACTTTTTGGAATTTCCGAACAACAAGACGAGATGGTGAATGGGATGGGGAGTTGGATAAATGGGCAGTGGAATTGGAGACTGATTTGGCGTCGTGAGTTTTTTGTGTGGGAGGATAATTTGAGGCAGGAATTGGATGATATGTTACAAACTGTGACAATTTCGGAGGAGGAGGACCATTGGGAATGGAGGCCAAACGGGGACGAGGGCTTTTCGGTTAAGTCCCTGTATCATTCTTTGGATTCTTTGCTTTTACCTCATACTGTGTTAACCCCGTTGGAGTCATTTGCTTTTGATAACATATGGAGAAGTGCTGTCCCTTCAAAGATTAGCGCTTTCGCATGGCAATTGCTTCTTGATCGCATTCCTACTAAAGTGAATCTTCGCCGTAGAGGGATCTTGCGTGAAGACGAGGAAATTTGTGCTGTTTGTGGTGTTCGGCCTGAAACTTCTTGTCATTTAATTTTGCATTGCAATTTTGCTGCTATAATATGGTATAAAATTTGCAGTTGGCTGGGTGTTGTAGTTGTGCTTCCGCAAGATGTTTCAAACTCTTACGGTCAATTGGTAGGAAGTGGAATGAATAAGAGATTGAGAAAAGGCTTTTCTATTGTCTGGCTCACTTTTGTTTGGGTCCTATGGAAGAATCGTAACGATCAAATTTTTAATAACGATATCAGGTCAGTGGACGATGTTGTGGATGAAATTCAACGGGTTTCGTGGCGTTGGTATTTGAATAAATCGGCAAAGGATTCGTGTTTATTATACGAGTGGGTTTGGGACCCGGGAGAATGTATGATTAGGGGCTGATGGGTGGATCGTTTGCTGCTGTTCCTACTTTTGGTGGCCTGCGTTTTTATGTTGTTTTTGCTTCTGGTGTGCTGCATTTGTTTGTTATTGTTTGTTGGTTTTTTTGGTTCTAGCTGCTTGCTTTTTGTCTTGGCCCAGGCGTGTTTGTTCTCAGCCCTTGTGTGTTGGGAGCTTGGGTCTTTTTCTATGTTCTGTTGTGTTCTGTATCCTCCTAGCACTCCTTGTGCTTTGTTGTGTTTTCTAATAAATTGATTTGCAGTTCAAAAAAAAAAAAAAAAACCTTTGGTAATTAGACATTCAAAAGAAATTTGTATTCAAACTATCCAAACTCCTAAGAATCACTTTTATGTTAAAGTATCCAAACATAAATCAATTTAAATTCAAAATCACTTTTAACTAAAATGAATTATGTTAAATTTAATTCTATCAAACTGGATTCTTGTTGCTGCAAAACTAAACACATACTGAATATAGTACCGTACTTTTCATACTTGAAGGGATAAAATTCCATTTTTTTTGTCTGTCAATTTTGATTTTTTATGGGAGTTTTTGGTTGGTTACACATGAGAGTAATGAAATTCAATATGCACAAATCAACATGTACTGTTGAATTTTGGCCGATCTTTGTATTTTGGTTGGTTACATTTATTTAGTTTTAAATTTTAATCAATGTGTACTTCTTTTTCATATTTGCAATTTTTCATTAAAGATGTGTTAAATGTCCTCACATTTGCAAATGTTTCCCTTGTTTCTTTTTCACTCATCCAAAAATAGTCTCTTTTACTTTTAATTTCAGATTGACTCAAGCACAAGGAAGAGGAGCAGAAAAGAGAACCAATGGAAATTCTAACTTCTCTTGTTGGAAAACTCGTAGATTATACTGTAGCGCCTATTGGACGTCAAGCAAGTTACTTGATATTCTACAAAGGCAATTTTAAGATGTTAGCGGATCATGTCAAAGACCTCCAGGCTGCAAAAGAAAGATTGCTTCATTCGGTTGAAGAAGAAAGTGGAAATGGTAAAGAAATCGAAAGAGATGTGGTGAACTGGTTGGAGAAAGTGGACGAGCTGATTGAAACAGCAAATCAGCTTCAACAAGATCCTCGTCGTGCCAATGTCAGGTGCTCAACATGGGGGTTCCCCAATTTGATTTTGCGTCATCAACTAAGTAGGAAAGCCAAAAAAATTGCAAATGATGTTGTCCAAGTTCAAGGCAAAGGGACGTTTGCGAGTTGGTTACCTTCCAACCCTAGATGGAGTAGCTTCCTCTTCCTCAATAAGAGGTGGTGAAATGTATGAGACAAGGGAGTCACTTAAGGAGAAAATTGTGAAGGCTTTATCAAACCCCAATTCACGCAACATTGGGATTTATGGTTTGGGTGGTGTGGGTAAGACCACTTTGGTGGAAGAAGTTAAACAAATAGCAAAGCAACTTAAATTGTTCGATAAAGTGGTTATGACACATGTATCTCAAAATCCAGACTTTAAAACCATTCAAGGGGAGATTGCATATTTGTTGGGTTTGCGTTTCGACGAGGAGACAATTTTTGGAAGAGCAAATCGCCTGAGACAAAGAATCAAGATGGAGAAAAGTATCCTTGTCATTCTAGACAATATATGGAGCATGCTTGATTTGAAGAAAGTGGGAATCCCAATTGGTAATGAACATAATGGTTGCAAATTATTGATGACAAGTAGAAATCAAGATGTATTGCTGCAAATGGATGTTCCAATGGATTTGACTTTCAAACTTGAACTTATGAGTGAAAACGAGACATGGAAGTTGTTTCAATTTATGGCTGGAGATGTGGTTAAAGATAGAAATTTGAATGATGTAGCAATTCAAGTTGCCCAAAAATGTGAAGGTTTGCCTCTTAGGGTAGTGACGGTGGCACGTGCAATGAGAAATAAGAGAGACATCCAATCCTGGAAAGATGCATTAAGGAAATTACAATGTAATGATCATACAGAGATGGACGCGTTAACTTATTCTGCTTTGGAATTGAGTTACAACTCGTTGGAAAGTGATGAAATGAGGGATCTCTTCTTGCTTTTTGCATTAATGGAAGGTAACAATGCATACTACTTTCTGAAAGTTGCAATGGGTTTGAACATATTAAAGCATGTTAATACCATCGATGAGGCAAGAAACAAACTTTACACAATAATCAGATCCTTGGAGGTGACTTGTCTTCTGCTTGATGTTAAAAAAGTTGGGAATATCAGAATGCATGATTTTGTTCGTGATTTTGCTACCTCCATAGCACGTAGGGACAAACATGTATTGCTAAGAAAACAATCAGATGAGGAATGGCCATCCAATGATTTTTTAAATAGGTGCATGCAGATTGTTCTACCATTGGGTCATATCCACGATCTTCCTCAAACGATTGGTTGTCCAAACATTAAGTTGTTCTATTTGGCTTGTGTGAACCTATCTTTAAAGATCCCTGATACTTTTTTTGAGGGAATGGCCAGCCTTAGAGTGCTAGATTTAACACATCTGAACTTGTCTTCATTACCCACCTCATTTCAGTTCCTAACCGACCTTAAAGCATTGTGTTTGGATTTCTGCATTTTGGAAAATGTGGATGCAATAGAAGGTTTGAAAAATTTACAAATTCTTAGCCTCGCATATTCTTCAATGATCAAGTTCCCAAGTGAAATAGGGAAATTGACTCAATTGAGAATGCTTGATTTGAGCAACTCAGGAATTGAAGTACTCCCATCCAACATCATATCAAATTTGATTAACTTGGAGGAGTTGTACATGGGCAATACCTCTATTAATTGGGAAGATGTGAATTCAACTGTTCAAAATGGAAATGCTAGCATTGCCGAGCTTCAGAAACTACCCAAGTTGACTGCTCTAGAATTACAAATTCGAGAGACTTGGATGTTGCCAAGGGACATGCAATTGATGTTTGAGAAGCTGAATTTTTTTAAAATTGCTATCGGAGATGTATGGGAATGGGAAGACATTGAGGATGAAACCTTAAAAACATTGATGCTCAAACTTGGTACCAACATACATTTAGAGCACGGAATTAAAGCATTGATTAAAGGTGTTGAGAATTTGTACTTGGATGATGTTGATGGAATTCAAAATGTGCTTTATCAACTAAATGGGGAAGGATTTCCATTGCTGAAACATCTCCACGTCCAAAATAATGCAAACTTGAAGCACATTGTTGACTCTAAAGAGCAGGTGTCCTTTCCCATCTTGGAAACACTAGTACTTCACAGTCTTAAAAACTTGGAGCATATATGTCATGGTCCACTTTCAATTACTTCTTTTGGAAGTCTTAGTGTTATCAAAGTCAAAAATTGTGTCCAATTAAAGTATATTTTCTCCTATACATTGGTTAAAAAACTTTCCCACCTTTCAGAAATTGAAGTCTTCCACTGCAATTCTATGACGAAGATTGTGCTCAAAGACAACAATTCAAGTGCAAATAATGATATAGATAATGAAAAAATTGATTTTCTTCTATTGCGTTCTTTGACTTTAGAACATTTGGAGACAATGGATGATTTCTTCTCTTATCATTCTCCGAATTCCCGAAGCAAGCAAGAATATCATGGTTTAGAGCCTGATGTTTCTGCCCCATTTTTCAATGCTCAGGTATGTTATGTTTTTTAAGTTTCTTTAGATACAAATGTTATAAATTCAATTTTGTGATGTGTACAAACAGATTAATTAATGGATAAATTAGCATGTTACTCATTATTCAAGCTAGCAACAACAGGCTTTCTAAGAATTGTCATTTCTGCAAATCATCGAATACACGGTTCCTTGATGTTCCTCATTTCGAAAAAACTATTATTAGTAAAGAAGTTGAGTTCAATTTTATAACATAACACTAATTATTAATATTTTCTGTTGAAAAAACTATAATATTTTATTTATTTTTCTATATAATAGTTGTGATAATAAAAATGATTCTTTATAAATAACTAGAAAGATTGACATGAATTAATTTTCAGATTCAGTAAAAAATTGGAACCCTCAAATTATAAATAACTATTTGAACCCTGCAACTTTCTCTCTCTGGTTTTGTAATAAATGTATACAATTTGTTTTTACTTAGGTTGCATTTCCTAAATTGGATACCCTCAAATTGAGCTCATTCCTCAATTTGAATAAAATTTGGGATGACAATTATGATTCTATGGACAACTTGACTAGCTTGATTGTGGATAATTGTGGCGGGTTGAAGTACTTATTCTCATCTACTGTGGTTGAAAGTTTTAAGAACCTAAAACACCTTGAAATAAGTAATTGTGCTTTGATGGAGGAGATTATAGCTAAAGAAGAGGGAAGAGGTGCATCAGAGGAAGAGGTATGGCGATTCTACCATTAATTAATTTAAACTTCCATTTAAAAAATCATTTCTAATGCTACTGCATAATTTATGAATGTGTAGGTTCATTTTGGCAAATTAGAGAAAATCATATTGAAGGATATGGACAACTTGAAGACAATATGGCACCGCCAATTTGAAACATTGAAGAAGTTGCAAGTGAACAGTTGCAATAAAATTGTGGTGGTTTTGCCCTCTTCAATGCAAAAAACATATAATAAGCTAGAGATGTTGGAGGTTACAAATTGTGGTTTAGTGGAAGAAATATTTGAATTGAGCTTCAATGGAAGTAACAGTGTAGAAGATACAACACATTTGACAGAAGTTACTATAGATGGATTGCCAAAGCTGAAAAAGATATGGAGTAGGGATCCACATGGAATTCTTAGTTTTCAAAATCTAATAAATATAAAAGTAAAAAGTTGTGAGAGTTTGGAGTATCTATTACCACTTTCCGTAGCCACTCATTGCTCACATCTCAAGGAACTTGATATAAAACAATGTGGAAAGATGAAGGAAATTGTTGCAGAGGAGAAAGAATCTAGCAATGTGAATGCAGCTCCCATATTTGAGTTTAATCAACTGTGTTCTTTATTGCTTTGGAACTTACATAGACTCAAGGGTTTCTCTGCTAAAAAACATACCCTAGCATGTCCATATTTGAAGATAATTGATGTTGTCAATTGTCCAAACTTGAGTTTGTACAGAACTCTATCTACAAGAAGAAGATCCAATACTGAAGATGACAAACACTCTGTTTCAACGCAACAACCACTTTTCATTGTTGAACAGGTATGCATATCATATAAATTTACATTAAAACAACTTGTGTAGGAATTTGCGTTATTCCCTCCGCCAAAATTTAGTGTGTAGGTGTATCAAAAGTACTAAAATACATGAATGGTTCATGGACCAAAACGTCTTGGAAAACCACGAACCAGGTTCCTCCGAAGTCGGTTAATCTTGAATTCACGCATTTGAGAAATTCGTAGTTGTTAGATCAAGATTTGAAGGCTCAAATTCAAGTTCGGTTGTTAGATCAAGATTTGTAGTTGTTAGTTTAATAGAGTATATCAGGGACCTTTTTAAGATTATCATAATGTCATTGACCTATTTGATAGTATCATACAAAGTTAGGGACTAATTTTATGATTTACTCGATTTAAAATTAATAACCGTACATCAGCCAATTTTCACAAATGAATTGAACGGTGTAAAACATTATTATACCTAGAATTTTGTTGTTAAAACTTGAAATTCATATTTACTATTCGATACTTCAAAAAAATTAGTAATTTTAGAAAAATAAGTAAAATAAAAATAGGTACACACATGGTTTAAGAGTGAACCTTTACTCTCTTTTTTTTAGTAAAAAAATGTCAAATAGATATAATATTATATTAAAACTCATCGAAAATTATATGGTTTACCTTTCAAACAAGTCCATGTTAAATGTCCCCGGTGATGAATTGAGAGAAAAATATTTGCAACAATTTATGTCAACATTTATATCTTAAAATAGTTTACTTTATAGTCAGATATATACATTTGATATTTAATAGCAATATTTTTTTATTTTTTTTGGTTAAAGATATTTAATAGTAATATCTATATACGTATCTATGGGAGTTGAGACAAAATTGAAAAAAGTACGGAGGTAATTATGAGAAAAGTATAAAATACAATTTGGGTCAATAGTAGTTATTTTCTGAGTCAATATTAATTGTTTAATTTTTGTCAATTGCTCTTTAATGTGTTTTAGGTGATTCCAAATTTAGAGAAGTTGAGAATATGTCATAAGGAAGCTAACGTGATAATGCAAGCCCAAAACTCAAATGGCCTATTCACAAAAATGACAATTCTTGGTTTGTCTGGTTATAAGGATGAAGATACATTTCCTTATTGGTTTCTTCAAAATGTGTGTGGTCTTGAAAAACTAGTTATTGAACATAGTTGCTTCAAGAAGATATTTCAAGATGAAGGAAAGATGAGTGAGAAGACCCACACACAAATCAAATGGTTGACATTGAGTGATTTACCTAACCTTGAACATATATGTGAGGATGGATTTCGAATTGACCCAGTTCTTGAGTTCCTTGAACACTTATTGGTTGACAGTTGTCCTAGTCTGATAAATTTGCTGCCTTCCTCAGTCACCTTTACTCATTTGGTATATTTAGAGATAAAAGATTGCAATGGGCTAACAAAATTAATTACATCTTCTACCGCACAAAGTTTGATCAACCTCACAACACTAAAGATAGAAGCCTGTAATTCACTTGAAGAGATAATTCTTGGAGAGGAAAATGTTCACATTACATTTATTAGTTTAGAAATATTGATTTTGGTATCTTTGCCTAGCCTCAACCAATTTTGCTCTAGTAAGTGCTTCTTCAAATTTCCATTGTTAGAGGTAGTAATTGTAAGAGAATGTCCTCGCATGAAGGTTTTTTCTGAAGGATACACAAGTACACCAGATCTTCGGAAAGTTGAAATTGCAGAAAATGATGAAGAATGGTTTTGGAAAGGAAACCTAAATGATACAATAAACAACATGTTTGAAGATAAGGTATGCACTTTTGTTTTATATTTCGATACATGATATATACTAAATTTTTAAGGGTTTTGTTAATATGAACTTACAAAAACGGAAGAGTTAAAGGTAAATTTCTACCATTTTTAGTCAAAAGGGAGATTTTGTCTAAAATGGTGAAGGTCAACATTTAAGGGATAATAACTGAAAAATTAAATTAAATGTAAGAGACTAATAAGCAATTTAGTCAAAAATAAATAAATATACACGGTTTAAAAGATAATAATTTTAATTTGTCTCTTAACGTACAATTGATACATTGATTTGATTGATCAGGTTGCATTTGGTAAATTCAAATATTTGGCCTTATCAGACTACCCTGAGATGAAGGATTTGTGGTATGGTCAACTTGATCATCAAAATGTATTTTGCAATTTGAAACATCTAGTGGTGAACAAATGTGATTTTTTATCACATGTACTTTTTCCATCAAATGTAATGCAAGTGCTATATGGATTGGAAGAACTAGAAGTAAGAGATTGTGATTCATTAGAAGCAGTATTTGATGTGAAAGGTGTGAAGTCTGCAGAAGAAATATTGATAAAAAAAAGCACTCAACTGAAAAAATTGACTTTGTCTAGTTTACCAAATTTGAAGCACATATGGAATGAGGATCCTCATGATATTATAAACTTTGGAAACTTAAGCACGGTGAATGTTTCTGAGTGTCAAAGTTTGTTATATATATTTCCATTGTCATTGTGTGAAGATCTTGGACATCTTGAAATGCTTGATATAGAGTCTTGCGAAGTTGAGGAAATTGTTGCAATGGAAGAAGGACGAATAAAAACCAATTTTAATTTTCCCCAATTGAAAAGTATGCAACTGTATCGTTTGAAAAATCTTAAGAGTTTCTATCAAGGAAAGCATATTTTAGAGTGCCCTTCATTGAAGACTTTGAATGTATATCGTTGTGAAGCATTAAGAATGTTTTCCTTCTGCGAAGCTCTGTTTCAACAAGCTCTGTTTTCTATTGACAAGGTAAATTAATCTCGCAACATACCTTGATTTTCTTTATTTGTCCATCTTTGTCGTATTTATTTTCTTTTTGGATTTTCAGTTATGCTCTAACTTGGAGGAATTGGAAATAAATGGCACGGATGTGGTGGGGATATTGAATCAAGGGAAAAATATCTTTCATAAAGTTGAATGGCTTCGTTTGCAATGCTTCGCTGAAAATCCAACTATTTTTTTGAATGATTATTTTCACACAATTTTTCCTAATCTTAAAAAGGTTCAATTGCGTAATAGTTCTTTTGAAACATTGTTCCCCACTACTGGTTTTCTTAGTATGCAAATTTCAAAGCAAATAAAAACTTTGCAGCTTTTTGAATTGGAAATGCTCAAGTACATCTGGCAAGAAGACTTTCCATTGGACCATCCTTTGTTACAAGATCTTCATCAATTATATGTATGGGATTGTCCTAGTTTGATAAGCTTGGCACCAATGTCGACATCTTTCACAAATTTAACCCATTTGGTAGTAGTCAATTGCAAAGAGCTGAATTATTTGATAACATCTTCAACAGCTAAAAGCTTAATTCAACTCAAAACATTAAATATATCAAATTGTGAGAAGATGTTGGATGTTGTGAAGATTGATGATGAAAATGCAGAGGAAGAAATCATATTTGAAAACTTGGATTACATGGAATTCACTTCTATGTCAAGTTTGGGAAGCTTCTGCAATGGGAGTCAAACATTCATATTCCCATCTTTGCTAACTCTCATTGTTAAAGAATGCCCTCAAATGGAGATATTCTCATCAGGAGTCACAGTAGCACCATGTCTGTCAGAAATTGAAGTGGGAGAAGAAACAATTCGATGGAAAGGTGACATTAACACAACTATTCAACATTTATTCCAAGAAAAGGTACACAATTTCATCGTTAATTATGAAAGTTTATTTGCCTATTCTTATTATTACCGAGGCTCACAATATTAATTTAGTGCATGATTGGACATTGACTTTTAAATATGCTATTATTTGCATAGTTTATAAAAAAAAAACAACTTATAAAATATAACTTTTGCTAATTAGAACTTATAAACTAATATAAAAACTTACAATTAGGAGGAGGAGGAGGAAGAAAGAAGAAGAAGAAGAAGAAGAAGAAGAAGAAGAAGAAGAAGAAGAAGAAGAAGAAGAAGAAGAAGAAGAAGAAGAAGAAGAAGAAGAAGAAGAAGAAGAAGAAGAAGAAGAAGAAGAAGAAGAAGAAGAAGAAGAAGAAGAAGAAGAAGAAGAAGAAGAAGAAGAAGAAGAAGAAGAAGAAGAAGAAGAAGAAGAAGAAGAAGAAGAAGAAGAAGAAGAAGAAGAAGAAGAAGAAGAAGAAGAAGAAGAAGAAGAAGAAGAAGAAGAAGAAGAAGAAGAAGAAGAAGAAGAAGAAGAAGAAGTGAGATCATCATATCCTCACATATGCAAGGTACACATCAAGAAATTCTTCTCTTTTAAACATTTGAATGTAAAATGTTTTGTTTATTTTAGTTCCTGTAAAATTAAGTTCTATTAAAATTATTTTAGTCCTATTGTGTACACTAACATCTTAAAACGAATATTAAAGTAGCAAGTAATACAATAGAAGGGCAAAACTATATTGATTTGATCTCATACTTAGCAATTTAGAGGTGCATAAATTTCTCTATAGTCACCCCATACTTTTGTGTTCTTTAAAATTGATTTGATCTCCTCATTTATAGCTTGTCTAAGCCTTTTATCTTTTATAAATTCATCATAAATTGATTATTCATAAATGTTATACATACCATTCCTTTTATGCTTAGTGTTGTATGGTGAAACTAATAAAGTGGATCAAAATAGTCATCGTGATGAGACTCTTGCATTCGAAGTTATCTAAATCTGCATGATGTAATTGATTCGTGTTGTATAATTATATTTCCGTGCATTGTTTTATGCTTTTTTGTTGATGTTAATTGTGCGAGCAGATGATGAGCTAGGAGGTCAAGATGGTATTGACGTCGCAAACCATGAGGAGTGACCAGCACGCCATAGTAGCAATGATATAGTTTTCCTTAAGCATTTTATGTTGTTATTGTTTTTCTTGTTTGGTTGTTATTTTGGTTTTTAGGGTCCACACTGAGATTATAAGACTTTGGTGTTAGATTCTATTTTGGTTGATTTATTTTTATTTCAACAATTTGTTAGTGATTTTTTTTTTGGATTGTTATTATTGCTCTGCACTCTTTTTTCCTTCACTAGGTTTTATCCCATTGGGTTTTACTAGTAAGGTTTTTAATGAGGCGGAAACAATTCATGTTCATTATCTTAGATTTTGGTCTAATCCTCCCAAGTTTGTATCTTCTTTGTTTTTTGTATTATCCAATAAAATTTATAAGGTGCTGCAATTTATTTGTTATAGGCTTGGGATGTCTACATAATTGGAATCTCTTACCTATAATGTGATGAATTGACCATGTAAAATAGTTTTACACAATTATTTAATAAAAAACTATCAATTTTTCATTTCATATCAAGAAAGTACACTTAATTTAAACATCTTACCTTTCAGTGCAAAAACCTCAAATTTCTCAACCATAATCTGTCATCTCACAAATATTAAAAATCACAGTCAAACCGTATTTCTAGAAATTTTTCTCCACATGTATATAACACAAGAATAATGTTCTTTTGTTTATATCTGTTTCTCATTTCTCTTTTCCATGTTCCAATTCCATTTGCATCCCAATTATACACATTTAACATCTTACAATCTAAAATCTCACTTGGTGAAATCATTCTCAATCATCTCCTGAACCTCATTTATTACGAAATATGATTTATTCCCACCAATGACTTCAGCTTGTTTCTTGCTGTCTTTCCATAGCTGCAAAGGAAACATTTAAATCACAGCGCGGCCAAAGAAGAATACATCAAACTTATCAAATAAAACACAATGGTGGTGCTTACTTGTATGATTGGCATTTTCTGCAATGATGATTGAGAGAGCCACAACATGCAATACATTGACGAAGAAATATAATAAGGGAAATGAAATGTCCGAGTACAACAATCAGAAATTCAGATTGATATGAAATTTGAGAAAAATGGTTTCACATAAACATCAAGTAGTTGAAGCCAAATAATTCAGATGTCTATTTCTTCAACTGGATAGAATTGACAATATTGATCAAATGATACCAGCATATGCTCGTCAAACACCGATTGTTTAGAAAGTTTATTTTTATTAATTTTCCTATGGTTATTCCTAATCTTCATCTACCTCTCTTTATTGAATTATGCTCCAGTCAATCAACTCTTCTTACTGCTGCGGCCTCTAATGGTTTTCTCCAATCATACAAAATTTAACAGATACCATAACAATTTTCAGCAGGCACAACAATTTTAAAAGATCCAGAACGAGCTTCAAAATCATGGGATGTGAAAATATAACAATTTATCGGTGCCACATATAATACCAACCTTCCGCGCGCCCCGCGCAAGCTAAAGGGTTTCAACCTCTTTTAACCACTTTTTGGCCATGCTTTCCCTCCTTTTTGACCTTGACTTGTGGATCAAGTAATCTCTTAAAACCTTCATTTTTCATTACTTGTAACTTACTTTTATTTGCAAAAACCACTAAAACTACTTGAAACAATCCTTGAATTAGAGGAATGATGAGATATCATCAAATGCAAAAAAACATATAATAAGCTAGAGATGTTAGAGGTTACAAATTGTGGTTTAGTGGAAGAAATATTTGAATTGAGCTTCAATGGAAGTAGCAGTGTAGAAGATACAACACATTTGAAAGAAGTTACTATAGATTGAGAGATAACTCTTTCAATTATGAGCGAAAAATACAAAAGTGAGAGAGAGAAAAAGTTGAACATGGACTTTTGCAGGCATTTGTCCGATTTGCTACTATCGACGTTTCCTGAGCCTAGCAGGACTGAGCATGATCGCTGCGGTAAGAAATCAGCAGTACCATTGCTGAAATATAAGCAAGGTTGTAAAATTCCTATCATCTTTATTTATCTCTTATTTTTCTAATGATCTTGTCTGACAACATGTTACTTGAGGACAAGCAACAGTTTAAGTTTGAGGTTGTGTTGACAGGAATTTCTATGATATTTTTAGTAGTATTATTAGTAGTAAAATGACCAAGACAGACCTAAATACGAAGGAAAACCTACAAAAGCATAAAAAAGCACTAAGACAAGGTCCAAAATGCAAAAAGGCAAGAAAAAACCCGAAAGTGAAGAAATTGAGCTTTTCATCGCACCATGATGTCTTCCATCGTGCCACGATGGAAGCTGCTTGTTCGCAAAGAAAACAGAAGAAATAAATCTGCAAAATATTTGTTTATCGCAGCACGATGGAGTAACTTGGCGCCCAAGCTGATGAAATACACAGGATCAGTTATAAAATTGAACTGAATCTTCATATCGTACTGCGATGGAGCCATCGCAGCACGATGCCTTGCTGAGGCCCATTACGAAAACTATAAATAGAGTCTCATATTCATTGTTTTATTCATTCATAAATAGTATAACACTCTCTACTCTAAGGAGAGGTTCAGAGGAGCTCTATTGGACATAGTTTTCTCCCCTTACGGGAAAACTAACTCAACAAGGTATGTTTTCTTTAGGCTTTTGTATTTAGGTTATAATTTCTTTATTGTAATTCAAATATGTAGTCTTTTGTTTAGATGCCTTAGGTTGTGGTGGAGAAGATGAACTCCCTATGAATATTTGGAGTCTGTGATTAAGTCTAAGTTATAATAAATGTTATTTAGTATTATGTCTGTTATTTAATTTCTTGCACTTTAATAACGTTTCTCGTAATCTGGCCGGATAAGCGGGAGCACCCATAGAATTGATATTAGGTCTTAACTTAATATAGTCCGGAATTAGTAGTAAATAATGCTAGGTGTATAGAGACGATAACATCCTGAACTAGTCGTGAATGAGCGGTTAGAGGAGGAATCATGAACTAGGTGTGAGTTGAGCACTTAGAAGATGAACAACCCGGTACTATGATCTAGAGGTTAATTGGTGAAGATTATAATGCATGTATATAAACAACTCACTTAGTAATTAGGGTATGTGACACATTGAAGTTAGACTTTCGTAGGTACCTTAGTTATTGACGTAGGGAAACTTTAATATACATAGTGTAATAGTAAGGTATTACTACAACAAAGAAAAGTCACCGCCGAATAATAATCTGAGTAGCTATGTTATAAACCGGTCATGCCAAATATGAAGAAGGGATGAAGTCCAACCACCATACATATCCTCTATGTTTCTGAATCTATAATATTTATTATATTTATGTCTTTATTTATGCAAGCATATCACTGCTTTTATAAAACCTTTTTCCAAAACCCAAAGCGAATGCAAATACACAAACTTAAATAACGCTAGTGAAGCTGCGGCACGATCCCTGTGGATACGAACTCATTCTAGACACCTAGAATGCAAATTATTACTCGATGAGAGACTGGTGCACTTGCCAGAATGCAGTCAGTATGTCAAGTGTTTGTTAACTTTCATTCTTATTATATTTGTAAGTTTGAGAAGTCTTTTGTTTTTATAACTTGAGCATTTGTGAAGTCTCTTGTTCTTTGTAACTTGCGCATTTGTGAAGTCTCTGGCTAGTGTGTCTGAGCATTTGTAATCTGTAAGATTATAGTGAAATCTCTTGGAAGTGCAAGGGAACAGGACTACTCTCGGTTTGTAAGAGGAACCAATATAAAATTGCTTGTGTCTCTTCTCTCCCTTTCTCTCTTTATTTCTTGATTGTGTTTAATCCGTTGCAAATTCTCTTTTAGAACTCAGAAAAAGTTTTAATTCTAAACACACAATTCAATTCCTCTTTCTTGTGTTTTTCCACACCTTCAAAATTGATGTATAATAATTGATGTATAATGGCTAATAAATTAAATCAGTATATATTATCATAAATTTTCATTTAGTGTATCAATTAAATAAGTACGCGCTTCCCAACAATAAGAAATTAAACACCTTTCCTTTTTTTTTTATCTTAGTTGAAGTGGTAATCCACTGTAAATTTAATTCACATAACTGTGAGATCACATGTCACGACGTCCAGCCTAACAATTTCGGCATATTTTGTCAGTTAAGCTAGAACTTATGGGACAAACACATTTCATTTTTCACATTACACTAAATAAATTTTCATTAGAACCTTCCACTATTTAATTCAATTTCAAATATTCGAAATATACAATTTCAAAATAAATTAAGAAGAAAAAAAAAATTAAAAAAAGATGTTTTACATATCTCAAAAACTTATTTTTCTTCCGCAAATCTCTTACATTCATACAACTTTTTTTCTTGCAAATTTTGATCATGTCTCACGATATATTTGAAATCAATCTTGCCCTTCATTGTTTGAGAGGTACAATTCTCTCATAGGTTTTTCTTTTATATTTTTGTATTATTTTTCATTTAGTAATTGTTTTCTTTATGACATAATATATAGGTCCTTTGGATCAAAATTCCATTACTGATCAAGACATGCTGGAACTGATAAAGTTTGTTGTGGTGTCATGTTGGGTCTCAATGAGCCAGGTGGATGGAAGGCTCTCTTGTTGTTTTGTCTTATCCGTGGTTGATCATTAATGTCTCTCTCTTTAGGGATTTTCTTCTTCTCGTGGTGGTGATTTTGAGATACTTTAGTTTTAGTGGTGGTGTGCCTCCTTTTTCTTTGTATTTTTATTTGCCTTTCAATTTTACCTTAGAGTTTGTTAGGTATCGGTGGAGTGTACTTTCGGTACCTCTTTTTTTCTTCTAAACTTTCTCTTTTACTTTGTTCGTTTTTATATTTATATATATATATATATAATATATTTGAGTTCAAAAATAAAAAACTGATCAAGACAAGTACATCAATGATTTACGAAATAAACATCGAACTTATTATGTGGAGTATGATGTTCATGAGGTGAGTTTAATGTTTAGCTATTATCTCATTCGTTGTATAAAATATTTTTTGAATTTTATATTTGTGATTCTAATTTTTTTCTTCCCGTTTTAGGGTGTTGTTAAGTTTCCTAAAATGTTTACTGCTGATTTTGGCAACTAAATCAATCGCTATGGGAACTTGATTGATCCAAAAGGAAACCAGTTTGAAGTTTTAGCGAAGAGGATAATAACAACACATTTTTAACACATGATTGGTTTGCAATATATGATTTCTATGGAATTCGAATTGGTGCATGAGTTTTACTATTATACATTGGAATCGGTCAATTTGAAATAATTTTGAACTATCAATTTGATCATTGGATAAGTCCTCTTAGGGTGACCCACCAATGAAATTTACTTTAGATAAAATAAGATTTTAATTTGGATTTGAATATCCCTAGTTTATTGTACACAGTCTAATTTGTTTATTACATATCGAGAGAAGATATTTATTTTATAACAATCAATAAGAAGAGATATTTTTTTATAAAAGAGATATAAATTTATCCTGGGTTGCCCACTAGGAAGTATTTTTGTCACAACAAACCTTTTGTTTATAGCGGCACATTGTTTATGTAAAAGGTTATGCATTGAATTTTATTAAAAAACAAGCAAGTGTTACTTCATTGAACAAGTTTATATTTTTCTTTAGTCAATGAACTAATTCTATGCTTGATTTATTATGGTTTGGTTTATGTTTATTCGGGTGAGCAAAAATATCGTAACCGACCGAACTCATTCTAATCGAGGTTAAGTTGGGTATATCGTGCGGGTTTATACGGGTTGTCGGGTCTACGGATGATAAATAATGTGTACAAATGGTTAAATACGGTCGAGTTCGGTTTTAAAAATTTAAATATGTCATTAACCGAACCCGACCGAGGTTGTAAAATCATGAGTCTTTTTCCGTCTTATCGTATGTATTGAAGTTGCATTTCTTTTATTAAAAAAATACATTACAAGTTATTTACACACAAAACTCAAGCCAGATTGTATTATTGCAAAGTTAAATTATATATTTGTCATATTGTTGATCTAATATTTAGATGGTATTCACTAACAAGTTATTTTATTACGGTATTCTATATGTGTATGTCTTTTTTTTTATCAATGTGCTAATCCGAATAAACCGAACCGACTAACCCGTAACCCATTTAAACCGACACCCGATCAAACCGAACTTAAAATGGTCGGTGATGGACCAAAATTTTATAATCTCGGTTTTTTCCGGATGAACCATTTTAGGCCCGAATTCAACCGAATCCGTCCGATGTTCATCCCTAGTTGGTATCATATTCATATGTGTATTTTGATTTCGTCAATTATAATGTGTATGATGATGCTATTGAAACCAATAATAGGGGAAAGAGAAACCTAAAAATATTATAAGAGGACACTAGTTGCGAATTATTTTAATTAAAAAACGTTTATTGCAATTAAAAAATTTGTGTAGACTTTTTATTTTGAATTAATTAGTAGAGTAGTCGTAGACTTGTTTAGGGAAGTAAATAAAATATGGGAAACTTGTTTCTATTTTTTTTTTTCAATTTGGATAGACAATTGCATTATATATGTATTATATATTGATTTTTCATATTTATCCTTAGTAATGAGATCCACTCACAAAAAATAATTAAATTTATTAAAAAAAATGTAAAAAAAATAAATGTAATTTTGGAAAAATAAAATAATCAATTTCATTGATAATTGCAAAAATGTCTTATAAAAAGGAACAAATTTTTGTCAAATTAGATTTTATACAAAGGAACGGAAGGAGTATTAATAATTAAGACTTGAGTGGGGAAGTAAATATACGAAGGAAAATGTTAACTAGTGCACTGGTTAAACAACTAAATATGATAACTAAATATTGAAACTTGTGTAATTTATTTTTTAAAAATATGAATAATTTTTTTTTCTTTTGAATCAGCAAAATTTTATTAATGGACAATTCCTTCAACAAGAAGTATAAGGAATTGTTGAATCATACAACAAAGATAAAGTGATGAAAACACTTTAACCAATCCAAAATACATCAAACATCACCCCAGTCCACTCCTCACAGTACATCAATAACCACCAAAGAAAACACTAACCCAACCCGTAAAAACACCACTATACACTAACTTTCAAAAAATATGAATAATGTTTATTTTAATGTAAAATTTGATGCTTTTGACTTCCTTAACTAGTGCATCCTAATGTATGCACTAGTTAACATCACCTATAAATTATTACTTTAGAGAGTCTTCTGGATTCCTAAAACGCATCTCAAAATTAGATAAAGAACCCATTCGGTTTCCTTCCTTGTATTTCACCTTAGCCTTTATTATTTTTGAATTGAAACAAAATATTATAAGAGTTTTGCTAATTGTCTTTCAGTTTTGTGTATTCAACCTTACGTATTTCTGTTCTTTTAGTTTATCTTCAGCATTTTTGTTATTTTTCCTTTTCAAACAGAAAAAAAAAAACAAAAAAAACCAAAAGTCCAAAACCAGAAATTAATAGCGAAGTTCATTTCATCTTATAGTTTATTTCTTTTGAATTGTCACAAAATAAGTATAAAGGGCTTTACTGATTATCTTTCAAATAGGAGTCTTCAACCTTATTTCTATTTTATTAATTACTTTCAGATTCTACTTATTTTCCCATTCATACAAAAAAAAAAAGCATAGTGAAAGAAAGTTATCTCATATATTGTCTGTGAAATTTTAATCCGTAACATATGAAGAGATTTGCTTCAGCTTAATTTGGTACTCATTCTGCTCATAGTAAAAAAAAGGTACGCTTTAATTTGTTCTCTTTCACTAAAAGAGAGTAAACCCTTTATATAATTTTGCTATATGTGATTGCAGTTTGTTTATGGATTTTTAATTTATGTTGTTATTGTTTGCAGATCAATTAGTTTTTACTTTTGGAATTCAATTTGCATCAGTCTTGTAGGACGGACCATCAATAGCATCAGAGTTATTTCTGTTGATTCATATCATACACAGGTAGCTCTACATTGTTTTGGGATTTTTTTTCTTTCTTCTTTTTACATATGATAATAGGTGGGTTCTCCCTCCCAATTCAGCAGGAAAATTATTTTTGTTATCTTTTAATATTACTCGTGCACTATGTGAAATGACCAAAATACCCTTATGTAATTTAAGTGGTGAATAATATAAAAATAAAAAATTTTGAAAAATGTTTGGTAGAGTTATTTTGGGGATGTCCGCTACTTAAGTAGCGGAAAAATGTAATTTGATAAAACCATAGAGCATGCGGGAAAAATGTATAGGTCTTCAAAAGTACATACAAGTCGTAATGAAATTCATGACCACCCAATTAAGAAGCTTTAATTCTTACTATTTAAACCAATTCAGATTGTTTTAGACTTCTTTTACTAACTATGTAATTAACTTTTTTTTTGTCGAGTAGGCTAATAACTTAAAATTTCACTTTTAAGGTAAATAAGTGGGATGACCGATGTTTGAACTCTGATCCCCTGCATAATAATGCAAATGTCCATCAATTAAGCTAAGCCCATGGAACAACTATTTAATTAACTTTAATCAGATTTGTTTGGTACAAATTAATCAGATTTTTTAAAAAGTCAAATGTATCCACAAACCTTTAAATTTTTTAGATACCACATATATCTTTTAATTTTTAATCTATTGCACTGTTACCTTTCAAATTATTCTCAGTTGTAAAAATGCTAACATAACTTAGTGAGTGGTAATGAACTCCTTTTTGACTTCCAATTTACAAGAAGCAACGTTCAATGACTCTCACTAAATTAACAATTATGTTAGGTTTAAGGCAAAAAAAGTAATGGCACAATACTATTTAAGCTCTGTTTGGCAAAAATAGCTTATGGTTGATAAGCTAACTTATGGCTGATGGCTGATAGCTTATGGCTGATGGCTGATGGTTGATAGCTTATGGCTGATAAGCTGATTGAAGTGTTTGGTAATTAGCGGTTCAACTGACTGATAAGTGTAAAATGACAAAAAAGGACATATAAATCTCTTAAAAAATAATTATTATTAAACCTATATCTAATTAATATTTAAGATACTTCAAATTTAGTTATTCAAATTTATTAATTTAATATATCTTTATATATTATTAATTTTTTAAATAGAATTAAATTTTATTCTTTGAATTTTATTTTAAATTTATTTTCTTTATTACACTTTATATAAAATATTAAAATTAAATTTACGTCGTCAAACATAGCGTAAACTATACAAATTGAAAAATAAAAAGAGTATTTGTTTTATTTGATAAGCATTGGAAGCAAAATGTAAAAAAAAAAACATTGAAAGCAAAGGAATGACGTTTTAATTTTATATTATAATAGTTCTAATAAGGGTAAAAATGGATTTTAGGTAAAATGATAAGGGTAAAAATGGAAGAAAAGATGATAAGCTATAAGCTATAAGCTCATAAGCTAATTGAAATAGCTTATGGAAAATAAGCTATAAGTCAGTAAAATAAGCTATAAGTCAGTGTTGAAAAGGTTGTTACCAAACAGGTCTTTTAGCTTATAAGTTATAAGACATAAGCTATAAGTCAGTTTGATGGTGTTGCCAAACAGACCCTTACTATCCGGAAAATATAATGTTATGAATTCGAATAAACAAACCACACCAATAATCTTCTTAACTTGTGTGTGAGGCAAAATAATTAAAGCAATCAAACAACAATAATGAACCAAGCAATAATAATAATAATAATAATAATAATAATAATAATAATAATAATAATAATAATAATAATAATAATAATAATAATCACAAAGCTAAAACTATGAAAGCAATAAACAACACAAATCGAGTTTGTTTACCCAGTCCGGTGTTAATGAACCTACATCTGGAGAAGAGAGAGTTCTCCAATCCATTATTAATCTTCCTTCTCCTTGTTTACAATGATATTATACAAGAGTTGCAAGAAATTAGAAAATCCTTAATTTTTACCTTTTTCACAAATCTCTTTCCGTGATCAAAAGATTTAATTAATAATGATTACAAGATTTTAGAAATGAATTACAAACACTAGAAATCACCCAAGAGAAACCTCTCTTGCTTTTAGACTTATATTACACTCAAAACCCTTCCTAAACCCTTATTTTCTCTCTCTCTAGCGGCTGGAAACGAAAACAGGGCATATAAAGCGCTCGTGGCGGCGCACAACGCCCACCGCCGGCGCAAGGCGCCACAATCTGACCACACGAGCCTTAACCAGGGACCAGGCGAGGCGCACAGCGCCAGAGACAGAGGGATCCATGCCAGGCGCCCTCACCAGGGCACACCAATTTTCTGCACTGTTGCATCTCAATTTCAAGGCAAAACTAGTAACAAACTATTGTTGGTTGTTTGTCTTTCTCTAGTCCCACTAGTAACAAACTGCACCTCAAATCGAGATTCTTCCACCAAAGTTTCAAACCGGTATATCCACTATGTTTCTCACCTTGTAACATGCAAAATTTATCAATTACTCTGAAACACACTTCAAGCCATTGTTAGTCTTCAACAATTCCATTTTAGTTCTACCGCCTAGTTAAACATTATTTCACTAGTCCAACTAAAACACAAGTCACTAACAAGTTCCACCCGAAGTTTCACAACTTAACCACATAATGAGAATCACCACTAGTAACCGATGCATGACCAATAATAGTAGTGCCATCTAACAAGTACCTACCTATTATCTATGCATCAAAACAGTCAAGAAAATACATCGCATCGTGTAAAAGAGACTCACCAATACCTTGAATCTTACAAGCTTTCCCGTCTTCAAGATGAACAACTTCACCTTCAACTAGCTTTAGGGCTTAAAAAATATTCCTTCTCTTAACACATGTGATAGGAGCATCAAAGTCCACAGCTTAAAACTCCACCAATTCTCAACTCACACCACTAGTGTCTCCGCATCCTCATAATAAAGTTGTTGTTCCATAAGTAACCCCGAGTATTATTCCACCGCCTTTCCAAGCCGATGTTGAGTATTATTTCACTGCCTCTCCAGGATGATGTTGAGTATTATTCTACCGCCTCTCCAGGCCGATGTTGAGTATTATTTCACCGCCTCTCCAGGCCGACCTTCATCGCAAACTCCTTTAGGTTTCTACCTTCGAGATACCGGATAACCACACTCCATGTTTTATCCATCATCCCGAATATTAAAATTGCTTCCATCTTCACATTCCACAATTCTTGTTTCCGGAAAGTCTCACACTTTGCTTTAATTTGTTTAAACCCTTGCCCCATGGTGGGCGCCAATTGTTGTGAATTCGAATAAACAAACCACACCAATACCCTTAACTAGTGTGTGGGGCAAAATAATTAAAGCAACCAAACAACAACAATGGACCAAACAATAATAATAATCACAAAGCTAAAACTATGAAAGCAATAAAGAACACAAATCGAGTTTGTTACACAGTTCGGTGTTAATGAACCTACATCTGGAGAAGAGAGTTCTCCAATCCACTATCAATCTTCCTTCTCCTTGGTTACAATGAGATTTTCCAAGAGTTGCAAGAAATTAGAAAATCCCTAATTTCTACCATTTTCTCAAATCTCTTCCCGTGACCAAGAGATTTAATTAATAATGATTACAAGGTATTAGAAATGAGTTACCAACACTAGAAATCATTCAAAAGAAACTCCTCTTGCTTCTAGACTTGATATTGCACACAAAACCCTTATTTTCTCTCTCTAGCGGCTGGAAACGAAAACAGGGCATATAAAGCCCTCGTGGCGGCGCACAGCGCCCACCACCGGCGCAAGGCGCCACAGTCTGACAGCACGAGCCTTCACCAGGGACCAGGCGCGGCGCACAGCGCCAGAGACAGAGGGATCCACGCCAGGCGCCCTTACCAGGGCACACCAATTTGCTGCATTGTTGCATATCAATATCAAGGCAAAACTCAACAGATAAGATCTCTTTATTACTTGAAAGCAAAATTTAAAAATTCATGAGGGGTGTATTGGATTGAGATTTCAAGAGATTATTTGGATAAAAGAAATCTGGAAGATTTTGAATGACTTTGTGAGAGAGATTGTATTGATTGATTTTATGAGATTTCGAGAGATTTTTTTCAAAAGATTTTTGCAATCAAAATTTTTAATACAGGATTTGAATAGATATGTATCGCATTCTTTAGATTTCAAGATACTTTATATATTAGAAAAAATTTCAAAAGACTCAATATATATTAAGAAAATTTTAAAAGACTAAATAAATTTTAATAAAAAGAATTATAAGAAATATTACAATAAATCATAAAAAACACAAATAACAATAAACGTCGAAAAAATGGTTGAATTGAAGTTGCTAAAAAGAAATGGTTGAAGAATAACAAAACAGTAAATCATACAAAAGTTGCAGATCTATAAACTGGCAAAAATTGTTTTTCAAAAAGAAAACAAGTTGCATAATTTTCAATGTGGCATATATAAATGAGATTGAAACGTAACAAGTATATTGTATAGTTTTCTTTTATGGCTTAGACATGGCTTGACAATTTCAAATAGCATATGAATAATTAGTTGTCATTCAGAAATAAAATGTAAAATCGATTTACTTATGGGTTAATGCTACGGTGGACCACCTCACAAGTGGTACACCGGTGGTACACCGTGGTGAAGTGATCATTACTACTATAACGAATACAAATTTTACAAAATTCACCGTTGGATTGAAAGTTTGTATTATATAGATCATCCATACAAATTTTTAGAAAAATTGGAAATCGTTTGATGTGTTATTGAAATCTATCAAGTTTTACGGTATTTAACAAAAACTCATAAACCGTTAATTTTAATGGGTCTCAATAACCTATCAAATTATTTTCAATTTTTCTAAAAAATTGTATGAATAATCTATATGAAACAAACTTTCAATCTAACGGTCGATTTTGTAAAATTCGTATTCGTTATAGAATTATTCATAGGTGATCCACCGTGAACCACTTGATGAAGTGGTTCATTTTAGAATTTGCCTTACTTATGAACAACAATAGCAAGTTGTAAGACCGCCATTTTAAAATTCACGTTAAAATATTGAGAGGATGATGGTAGGAACTAGGAAATAGTCTATGAAGAGTATGACAATAAGAAAATAATCTGGTTTTTGTGTGAATATGACATAAAAAGAAAAGTCATGGTAGATTTGAAAAAATCTTAAGATTTTTGGTGAGATTGTTAAAATAATTTATTTAGTGTATTTTTAATTAGAAAGTCTCACAAACTCCATTCTACCAAAAAATCCATGAAAATATATGGATTTTTGAATGCGATAAGACTTTTATGAATCTTAAGAAATTTTAATTATAAACGGATTTTGTTGTATTGAAAAAAATAATCTTGATTGTCTTAATTGAATACCATATGATTTATTTAGATTCTTTTTTTTTGAATCGGCTAAATTTTATTAATGAACAATTCCTCCACAAGAAATGAAAGAAATTATTGAGAAACGTACAAATGTAAAGTGATAAAACACATATACCAAATAACAATACACTAAAGCATCACCCCAATCCTCCCCTACACAAAAAATGATTCACTAAACCGACCAGAGAAAACCCCTACCCGACCCTAGGAGACACCAATAGGCACTAACTTCCGAACTCGAATTAAAATTAATCGGCCCGTCAGGAACTAGAAGGCAGCCTCAAAGGTCAAAGGTTGAGGGACACCGGAAGGCAGGGAACCGACAATCAACACCAATGCAGTAGAGTTCGACCAAGATACCAGAGACCTGCAAATCTCAACAGATTTGAACACCCATCAGCGACTCAGAGAGTCCTGCAAACCTCACCAGGTTTGAAAATGGACAGAGACTCTCGTATCATAGTGAATCCACTCACACTCGGCATTAACCATCCAACACCTCTCCCACACCAATACGTCCTGCAGGTACGATAAAACAACCACATCCGTCAACACGGAGTGTCTACGCACCTAGCCCTTTCGAGCTTACCAGCACGTCAGCATGTTAACACCACCATACACCAATAGCCCATCACCACATCAGCACCTCCAACCACCCCATCCAATAACACCACCGCGGCAGAACCAGGACTGCGCACAAAGCACCGGAACCGCCAAAAACACTCACACTACCGGACCATACACCAATAGCCCACCACCACATCAGCACCTCCATCCAATATCACCACCGCAGCAGAACCAGGACCTCGCAAAAGCCACCGGAACCGCGCCAAAACACCCACACAGCCGGAAAACAACAACACCATGTGTTTTTCATATATCTTTAAATTATATATCTTTAAATTTTTTTGAATAATGTGTGTATTCGAGTTGCGCCAAGTTAACATTTCTCATGTTTCCCAAGTTAGCCTAAATTATATATCTTTTAATTTCAGTTTCAGACCGACTCAAGCCACATATACAAGGAGGAGAAAAGAGAATCAATGGATATTCTAGTTTCTGTTGTTGAAAAACTTGCTGATTATACTGTTGTGCCAATTGGACGTCAAGCAGGTTACTTGATATTCTACAAAGGCAATTTCAAGATTTTAGCGACTCATGTTGTAGACCTTGAGGCTGAACGAGAGAGACTCGTCCATTCAATTGAAGAAGAAAGGGGAAATGGTAAAGAAATCGAAAGAGATGTGATGATCTGGTTGGAGAGAGTGAACGAGGTAATTGAAAGGGCAAATCAGCTTGATAAAGATCCTCGTCGTGCCAATGTCAGGTGCTCAACATGGCGGTTCCTCAATTTGATTTTACGACATCAACTAAGTAGGAAAGCCACAAAAATTGCAATAGATGTCGTTGAAGTTAAAGGAAAAGGGACGTTTGATCGAGTTGGTTACCATCCAGCTCTTGATAGAGTAGCCTCCTCTTCCTCAATAAGAGGTGGTGAAATGTATGAGACAAGGGAGTCACTTAAGGAGGATATTTTGAAGGCTTTATCAAACCCCAATTCACGCAACATTGGGATCTATGGTTTGGGTGGTGTGGGTAAGACCACTCTGGTGGAAGACATTAAGCTAATAGCAGAGCAACATAAATTGTTCGATAAAGTGGTTATAACACATGTATCTCAAAATCCAGACATTAAAACCATTCAAGGGGAGATTTCAGATTTGTTGGGTTTGCATTTCAAGGAGGAGACAATTCTTGGAAGAGAAAATTGCCTGAGACAAAGAATCAAGATGGAGAAAAGTATCCTTGTCATTCTAGATAATATATGGAGCAGACTTGATTTGAAGAAAGTGGGAATTCCATTTGGTAATGAACATAATGGTTGCAAATTATTGATGACAAGTAGAAATCAAGATGTGTTGCTGCAAATGGATGTTCCAAATGATTGTACTTTCCAACTTGAACTTATGAGTGAAAATGAGACGTGGAACTTGTTTCAGTTTATGGCTGGGGATGTGGTTAAAGATAGAAATTTGAAAGATCTACCATTTCAAGTTGCCAAAAAATGTGGAGGTTTGCCTCTTAGGGTAGTGACGGTGGCACGTGCAATGAGAAATAAGAGGGATGTCGAATCTTGGAATTATGCATTACGGAAATTACAAAGGAATGATGGTACAGATATGGATGCACTAACTTATTCTGCTTTGGAATTAAGTTACGACTCATTGGAGAGTGATGAAGTGAGGGAACTATTCTTACTGTTTTCATTACTCTTAGGTAATAATGTAGAGTACTTTCTGAAAGTTGCAATGGGTTTGAAAATATTAAAGCATAATGATACCATGAATGATGCAAGAAACAGTCTTTACACAATTATCAAATCTTTGGAGGCGACTTGTCTTTTGCTTGAAGTTAAAAAAAGTGGAAAGATCCAAATGCATGATTTCATTCGTGATTTTGCTACCTCTGTAGCATGTAGGGACAAACATGTATTTCTCAGTAAACAATCAAATGAGGATTGGCCAACCAATGATTTTTTAAAAAGGTGCACGCAGATCGTCATAAATTACTTTCCTATCCTTAGGCTTCCTCAAACTTTTAATTGTCCAAACATCAAGTTTTTCTGTTTAGGAAGTGTGAACCGCTCTTTAGAAATTCCAGATACTTTTTTTGAGGGTATGGGAAGCCTGACAACACTAGATTTAAGTTGCTTGAACTTGTCTTCGTTACCTACCTCAGTTCGGTTCCTAACTGACCTTAAAATGATGTGTTTGTATTCATGTGTTTTGGAAAATATAGATGCAATAGAAGCTTTGCAAAACTTAGAAATTCTTCAATTGTGGAAATGTTCAATGATCAAGTTGCCAAGCGAAATAGGGAAATTGAATAAATTGAGAATGCTTGATTTGACTAATTCAGGAATAGAAGTATTCCCATCCAACATCATATCTAGTTTGACTAAATTGGAAGAGTTATATATGGGTGATACCTCTATTAATTGGGAAGATGTGAATTCAATAGTTAACAATGGGAATGCTGGCATTGTTGAACTTCAGGAACTACCCAAGTTGACTGCCCTTGAATTACAAATTCGTGAGATTTGCATGTTGCCAAGGGGCTTGCAATTGATGTTTGAGAAGTTGAAATATTTTAAAATAGCCATTGGGGATGTTTGGGAATGGGCTGACATTAAGGATGGAACCTTGAAAACATTGATGCTCAAACTTGGTACTAACATACATTTGGAGCACGGAATTAAAGCATTGATTAAAGTTGTTGAGAATTTGTACTTGGATGATGTTGATGGAATTCAAAATATGCTTTATAACCTAAGCGGGGAAGGTTTTCCTTTGCTGAAACACCTCCACATCCAAAATAATGCAAACTTGAAGCACATTGTTGACTCTAAAGAGAGGAATCAAATTCTTGCGTCCTTTCCCATCTTGGAAACACTAGTACTTCACAATCTTAAAAACTTGGAGCATATATGTCATGGTCCACTTTCAATTACTTCTTTTGGAAGTCTCAGTGTTATCAAAGTCAAAAATTGCATCCAATTAAAGTATCTTTTCTCCTATACATTGGTTAAAGAACTTTCCCACCTTTCAGAAATTGAAGTCTTCCACTGCAATTTTATGACGAAGATTGTGCTCAAAGACAACAATTCAAGTGCAAATAATGATATAGATAATGAAAAAATTGATTTTCTTCTGTTGCGTTCTTTGACTTTAGAACATTTGGAAACAATTGATGATTTCTTCTCTTATCATAAGGAAAAATATCATGGTTTAGAGCCTGATGTTTCTGCCCCATTTTTCAATGCTCAGGTATGTTATGTTTTTTAAATTTCTTTAGATACAAATGTTATAAATTCTATTTTGTGATTTGTACAAACAGATTAATTAATGGATAAATTGGCATGTTACTCATTATTAATGTACAAACAGATTAATTAATGCTAGCAACAGGCTTTCTAAGAATTGTCATTTCTGCAAATCATTGATACACGGTTTCTTGATGTTACTCATTTTGAAAAAACTATTATTAGTAAAGAAGTTGAGTTCAATTTTCCAACATAACACTAATTATTAATATTTTCTGTTGAAAAAACTATAATATTATATTTATTGATCTATATAATAACTGTGAATCATATTGCTCATTTCACCATCCCTATTTGAACTCTTTTTTCCTCATTGTGATTTTGTCAATTTGTTTTTACTTAGGTTGCATTTCCTAAATTGGATACCCTCAAATTGAGCTCACTCCTCAATTTGAATAAAATTTGGGATGACAAGTATGATTCAATGTACAACTTGACTAGCTTGATTGTGGATAATTGTGGCGGGTTGAAGTACTTATTCTCATCTACTGTGGTTGGAAGTTTTAAGAACCTCAAACACCTTGAAATAAGTAATTGTGCTATGATGGAGGAGATTATTAAAGCTAAAGAAGAGGGAAACAGTGCATCAGAAGAGGTATGGTGATTCTACCATTAGGAACATTCCAATTAATTTTAAACTTTTTTGTCAAAAAAATAAAATAAAATTTAAACTTCTATTTAAAAAATCATTTCTAATGATACTGCATAATTTATGAATGTATAGGTTCATTTTTGCAAATTAGAGAAAATCATATTGAAGGACATGGACAACTTGAAGACAATATGGCACCGCCAATTTGAAACATTGAAGATATTGCAAGTGAACAACTGCAATACAATTGTGGTGGTTTTTCCCTCTTCAATGCAAAAAACATATAATAAGCTAGAGATATTGGAGGTTACAAATTGTGGTTTAGTGGAAGAAATATTTGAATTGAGCTTCAATGGAAGTAACAGTGTAGAAGATACAACACATTTGACAGAAGTTACTATAGATGGATTGCCAAAGCTGAAAAAGATATGGAGTAGGGATCCATATGGAATTCTTAGTTTTCAAAATCTAATAAATATAAAAGTAAAAAGTTGTGAGAGTTTGGAGTATCTATTACCACTTTCCGTAGCCACTCATTGCTCACATCTCAAGGAACTTGATATAAAACAATGTGGAAAGATGAAGGAAATTGTTGCAGAGGAGAAAGAATCTAGCAACGTGAATGCAGCTCCCATATTTGAGTTTAATCAACTGTGTTCTTTATTGCTTTGGAACTTACATAGACTCAAGGGTTTCTCTGCTAAAAAACATACCCTAGCATGTCCATATTTGAAGATAATTGATGTTGTCAATTGTCCAAACTTGAGTTTGTACAGAACTCTATCTACAAGAAGAAGATCCAATACTGAAGATGACAAACACTCTGTTTCAACGCAACAACCACTTTTCATTGTCGAACAGGTATGCATATCATATAAATTTACATTAAAACAACTTGTGTAGGAATTTGCGTTATTCCCTCCGCCAAAATTTAGTGTGTAGGTGTATCAAAAGTACTAAAATATATGAATGGTTCAAGGACCAGAACGTCTTGGAAAACCGCGAACCAGGTTCCTCTGAAGCGGTTAATCTTGAATTAATGCATTTGAGACATTGTTGTTGTTAGATCAAGATTTGAAGGCTCAAATTCAAGTTCGGTTTTTTAATTTATAAACCAAAAGTTTTACTCTTGAAACTGGATGCTTAATAACTAATCCAATTTCAAAAAAGATATATAGTCTAGGTTTAAAGAGTAAACCACCATATATGTATTTAATGACACTCGCAAATAAGTCCATAACAGAACAGACCCCCGAACCAGATTCAACTGGTGTTGAAAACCAAAAAAAAAATAGGTAAACACATGGTTTATGAGTGAACCTTTACTTTTTTTCTTAGTAATAAAATGTCGAATATTAATTGGGTCAATGGTAGTTATTTTTTGAGTCAATATTAATTGTTTAATTTTTCTCAATTGCTCTTTAATGTGTTTAGGTGATTCCAAATTTAGAGAAGTTGAGAATGAATCATAAGGATGCTAACATGATAATGCAAGCCCAAAACTCAAGTGGCCTATTCACAAAAATGAAATTTATTGGTTTGTATGGTTATAAGGATGAATATACATTTCCTTATTGGTTTCTTCAAAATGTGCGTAGTCTTGAGACACTATTTGTTGAACAGAGTTGCTTCAAGAAGATATTCCAAGGTGAAGAAAGAATGAGTGAGAAGACTCACACACAAATCAAAAGATTGTCATTGAATGCATTACCTAACCTTGAACATATATGTGACGAAGGATTTCGAATTGACTCAGTTCTTGAGTTGCTTGAATACTTGTGGGTTTACAGTTGTCATAGTCTGATAAATTTGCTGCCTTCCTCAGCCACCTTTACTCATTTGGTACAGTTAGAGATAAAAGATTGCAATGGGCTAACAAAATTAATTACATCTTCTACCGCACAAAGTTTGATCAAGCTCACAACACTAAAGATAGAAGCCTGTAATTCACTTGAAGAGATAATTCTTGGAGAGGAAAATGTTCACATTACATTTATTAGTTTACAAATATTGATGTTGGTATGTTTGCCAAACCTCAACCAATTTTGCTCTACTAAGTGCTTCTTCAAATTTCCCTTGTTGGAAGTAGTAATTGTGAGAGAATGTCCTCGCATGAAGGTTTTTTCTGAAGGACACACAAGTACACCAAATCTTCGGAAAGTTAAAATTGCAAAAAATGATGAAAAATGGTTTTGGACGGGAAACCTAAATGATACAATAAAAACCATGTTTGAAGATAAGGTATGCGCTTTTGTTTTTTATTTGGATACATGATATATACTTCATTTTTAAGGGTGTTGTTAATATGAACCTAATAAAAACAAAATGTTAAAAGGTAAAATTCTACCATTTTTAGTCAAAAGTTGGATTTCGTCATCAACCGAAAATATATGGTATTATATTTATTTAAAATGGTGAAGGTACACATTTAAGAGACAAGACAATAACTTGAAACTTTGGGTGTGTTTGGTAAGTCCAATAAGCTAGCTTATAGTTTATTGGATTAGCTTATAAGCTTGTTTGAAAAAAATAGATGTGTTTGGTAAAAAGCTTTTCACATTAGCTTATAGCTTTTTTTGAGATGCTATTTCAAGTAGCTTTTGAGCTTATAGCTTATAGTTTTTTATAGTTTTTTTCATTTTTAACCGTTAACTTTATGATTTTTTATAAAATAAAAATTATCCACTAAAGAAAATAACTACCCACTATATGTCCTTTTATGTAATTTTATATTTATTAACCACTTTAAAAGCTAATTTTACCAAACACTTTAATTTCAATCAGCTAGCTTTTCAGCTATCAGCTATAAGCTAGCTTTTCAGCTATCAGCTAGCTTATCAGCTATCAGCTAGCTTATAGCTTAATTTTACCAAACAGACCCTTTTTAAGCTTATAGGACGAACTTAAAAGCACTTTTGTCAAAAAATAAGTATACACAGTTTTGTCAAAAATAAGAGATTAACAAGCACTTTTGTCAAAAATAAGTATACACAGTTTAAAAGCACTTTTGATTCGTTTTTGAGCTTATACAAAGTATTTTAAAATTTTTACTTGGTTGGCAGGGTCGGGGCCTTTATCGCTGGGCGAGCGCATCCGATTAAATATAAACAAATAAACTTTTAGTTTAATAGTTTATGTAAAAATAGTTGACTGATATATTAATTAATGTTAACAGGAAGTCCTAATTCGGTGAATGAGACCATCATATCTTCACATTTGCAAGGTATACAACATGAAATTGTTCTCTTTTATACATTTTATATTTTTATCTCTACGGAATTACTGTTCAATATCATTTAATTATCTATTGTTTTATTTATTCTAGACCAGTTAGTTTTGTGTGACATTTACTTTATTTGCCCTTGTGAATTTTTATTTTTTTTTGAATCATTAGCTGTTATGGATAAAAAAATAAATTAAGGTGATAATAAGAAATGAAGAAGCATTCCTCGGCGCCATAATTAACAAAAACATCAAAGTGTAGCATGTGATGAAAAATTCAATTGGATTTTTCGACCACGTGAATGAAACCAATTCTATTGTGTAGTATCAGAGGCTTATATGAAACTCATTCTCTATAGTCATCCTTATGCTTTTTGTTGATGTTAATTTATTGTTAATTGTGTGAGCAGATGATGAGTTAGGAGGTCAAGATGCTATTGACGCAAACCCCGAGGAGTGACATGCATGCCATAGTAGCAATGATATAGTTTTCCATAATTAGCTTATGTCGTCATTGTTTTTCTTGTTTGGTTGTGTTATTTTGGTTTTTAGGGTCCACGCTGAGATTATACGTAAGACTTTGGTGTGTTAGATTCTATTTTGCTTGATTTATTTTTAGTTCAATAATTTGTTAGTGATTTCTTTTGAATTGTTGTTATTACTCTGCACTCTTTTTTCCTTCACTAGATTTTATCCCACTGAATTTTACTAGTAAGGTTTTTAATGAGGCAGAAACAATTCATGTTCTTTATCTAAGATTTTGGTCTAATCCTTCCAAGTTTGTATCTTCTTCTCTTTCTAAGGTGCTGCAATATAATTTATAACTTATAAGGTGCTGCAATTTAATTTATTTGTGATAGGCTTGAGATGTCTACATAATTAGAATGTCTTACCTATGATATGTGAAACACTGACTGAATAAAATAGTTTTACACAATTTAATAAAAAACTATCAAGTTGCTGTTTCATATCAAGAAGTGAGATGACGTGGCAGGAAAAATGATTAATATTTAAAAAATATTAAAAAATCACGGTGAAATTGTTCAATTCCATTTCTATCATTTCTAGAAATTTTTCTCCATGTATAAATAATACAAGAATAATGTATTTTGTTAATATCTATATTTCTCATTTCTCTTTTCCATGGTCCAATTCCATTTGAATCCCAATTATACACAATTAACATCTTACAATCTAAAAGCTCAAATGGTGAAGTGATTCTCAATCATCTCTTGAACCTCATTTATTACGAAATATGATTTATTCCCACCAATGACTTCAGCTTGTTTCTTGCTGTCTTTCCATAGCTGCAAAGGAAACTTAAATCACCGCGCGGCTAAAGAAGAATACATCAAACTTATCAAATAAAACACAATGCTGGTGCTTACTTGTATGGTTGGCATTTTCTGCAATGATGATTGAGAGAGCCACAACATGCAATACATTGAAGAAGAAATATAATAAGGGAAATGAAATGTCTGAGTACAACAATCAGAAATTCAGATTAATATTCAATTTGAGAAAAATGGTTTCACATAACATCAAGTAGTTGAAGCCAAATAATTCAGATATCTATTTCTTCAACTGGATAGAATTGACTATATTGATCAAATGATACCAGCATATGCTCGTCAAACACTGATTGTTTAGAAAGTTTATTTTTATTAATTTTCCTATGGTTATTCCTAATCTTCATCTACCTCTCTTTATTGAATTATGCTCCAGTCAATCAACTCTTCTTACTGCCGCGGCCTCTAATGGTTTTCTCCAATCATACAAAATTTAACAGATACCATAACAATTTTCAGTAGGCACAACAATTTTAAAAGATCCAGAACGAGCTTCAAAATCATGGGATGTGAAAATATAACAATTTATCGGTGCCACATATAATACCAAATTAACACATTTTGCACATAAGAAAAGAACGAAAATAATGTGGAAGCTTAGAGGAACTTACAGTCACACCAGCACGAGCAATAAGTTTGTGTGAAACTGCATTAACATCCACACTGTAGAATTGCAATCTACACGAAATTAACAAATGCACCCTTCATTGAGTTGACCAATTCTTAACTATAATCTCATGACTTGACAGCAAAAAAGTGTCTTCACTATACTCTAAAATACAAGTATCTTAACAAATATAAATTTGTTGGAAGTATTAGAATATGATTCAAGATTCATTCGCATACTTGTAGTCAAAATATTAATCAACTATGATTAATAGCAGTTCATTAGCTCTGTAATCAACATTTTCTGAGCTAATTTCCTTAATGCAATCAAGAATTGATGGACTGTGCACACACACTCCGTCTGTTGTGAGTTACCATGGACAATGATTATTTGTACAAGACTCCAAAGGAGTTGAAGCAAATGCAGTGTTCTCCGATAAGAAGTTATCAAATTCCCTGTGAACAACACTGCAATAAAACTATTTTAACAGAAAAGTTGCAAATCCTCTCCCGCTATAACTTGGGAAAAGCTAAAGGTGCAAACCCTTTTCCCATTGAAGTAATGTTTGTATACTAGTATAGATTCATTTGCGTATTAGTGCATGTTAATATCAGCCAACCAGACGAAGTCCTTGACTAGCTCTTTTACTTAATGCCTTATCTCAGTATAAATAAATTGGATTGCATGTACACATGGCACAATTTCTCCCAAATACCATCTATTCAAACAGAAAAACCCCAAATAAGAGACTATGTGGCATTTCCCCAAGAATAAAGTACATTAACGATAGAGAAAATTTTCAATCACAATGGAGGTTATAAGGGGTTATTTGTAGTTCTGTGTGATGGTAAAAAAAATGAAATCTCACCTTGGATAATAGTCTACTGCCAACTTCTCCAATTTCGGCTTTAGATATATACACTTTCTGCACCAATTTGCGATCCTGCAAACCAATAATCTCACCTCAAATCCCATAAAAAGAGTTTATCATTAAACAGAAAAATGAAAGAATTATAAGTTTCTCATACAATTTAACAGACAAAATAAAGTGTTCATTCCAAACTCAAGTCCGCTACATCACTTTTCTAAGGTATTGTCCCTTTTGAGTCTTATGGAAGCCCTCACAGATTTGTACAGAGTTAAAAGGCGCCTCAGTGGGTTGAGGAGAGTAGGAGCCTCTTAGGGATTCTCAAGCAATGTGAGACTTCTTTTGGTTTACTAACACATAAGGCATCCTAAATACTCGAGGAATATTACAAAGCACAAATTAACATAACACACAAACCAGTATCCTAATCACAACAGGGCCTTCATCGCATGGAATCATGAATTAATTTTTAGAAGGTTAAAATTCTTAATATCTTCAGATTGCAATATGGGCGATTAGATTGTATGTGTAATAATTCCCCAAACTCAAGAGAATGTTTCCATCATTGAAAAATTCAATAATTTGACTGCACACATAAACTCATAATTAAGCGCAAACCCTGAAAACAATGTAAATATGTATTCAAGTTTTGATTAGCAAATTCACTTAAGCCAAAACAGAAAGAAAAAGAAAAGAATAACAGAGTTGTGCTCAATTAAGAGAAGATCTTTCTGTTGGGAAATACATCAGAATAGGTTACATTGAAAGGGTGTTTACTATCTAGTATATGCATAGATCTTGCCATGTTACCTTTTGATTAAATCTCTCCCGCTCTAGGTAATATATACGCATCCACAAAATGAACATGTTCCAATTCACCCTCAAGTACGCCACACCACATTCTGAGGCATTGTCAGCTTTGGGCTTTGTGTGAGCCCTCACAATTTTGTCCTTTGTAAAAGACGTCTCAGTGGATTGAGGAGTGTGGGTGTTGTATACAAACCACCCTTGACCTCGTTTCCCAAGCAATGTGGGACTTTTAGGTGTACTAGAACAAAACATATCGGTGAAAAACCTATTTTCATTAAAAGAATCAATCTTGACCGTATAAGCGACTGATAGAGAATAGTTTTAAATAAAATGAATTCTGATCGGTCATTAAACATTAATTTCTATAATATGTTTGGATCAATAGAAAAGGCGTGGAATGAAATGAAAGTAGATGAGGTTTCATTGTTTGAATTGTTTAAAATAGGATGAAATGGAATGCAATATGATATTGATAGATTTCATCCCATCCTATAAGAATTTGTACAGAATAGAATGAAGCAAATCCTTTTCCCCTTTTCATTGTTAAAATATCCTAATAATAAATATATTGCATTACTTTCAATTCCAGTCCTCTCCTCTAATCTTCATTTAGGGCCTGTTTGGATTGACTTCTTTGGAAGAACTTAATGAAAATAACTTATATCAATTTCATAAGTTTTTTTCAACTAAGTCCTTCAATTTAGCTTATGAAAATAGTTGATAGCATATATAAAAACAATTTATCTTTAATTTAATCTATTTCTATAAAAATAGCTTTATTGAAGCTTATATGTAAGCATTTGTGTTATAAGCTGGAAATAAGTTGTTTATCCAAAGTGACATGTTATTTGATTATGATAAATCTTAAAAACTGAACAACACAAAGGGTGGTATAAGAAATTTAGAAGAAAAAAGAATTATACCAAACAAGAAGGAGAGCGTGTTGTCGAAGTTGAGCCTCAGCAAGGACGCGATCGAAGTGGTCTTCACTACATATTGGTTGAAGATGAAGAGACGAAACATGGTCATCATTCTGTAACCGTCCTTCCTCGTGGTTCAACGGAATAGACGAGGGAGATGAACGTAAGATTGAAATCGACGGTGGAGATGAAAGAGAAGGGAATGCGGAGAAGGAAGGAGAGAAAGTAGTTATTCACTCGGTTGTTGGAGATGGGTGGGGGTGAAGGTGGTGGGACCCAAACACAACAACATGTTTTGCCATTGTTCAATTCAAGCTGTCTAGTAGAGTCAACTTCGCAGCAAAGCTCCTTCTGTTATAGGCGAATGTTCTGCTACTACCGCACGTGACAATTTCTGATTGTACTATTTGATAATGGACAAGTTGGGCATAGAGATGGAAAATTTTTTTGACAATTTTTTTTTTTAATATAATATTGATGCTAAATTTCCACCACCATTGATAATAATTGGACTGGATTAAGGCCCAAAAATAAAATGCATAGGCCCAATAGCAAGATGACCCAACTTTTCAACCCAGTAATTCAAATAAAATATTTGGCGAAAAATGAAAGAAGAAGGCGCCACACCCAGAGGGCGTCGCCCTCGCCAGAAGGAGTAACCGTTCATATATGAAACCACCACCATGATTTATCGTGCAAGAGAAGTAACCACCCACCACCACCATAATAACACCATGGGCAATAGGTAACCACCCATCACCAACATGATGAGATAGTGGTGGAAGAAGAAAACCACCATGATAATAGAAAAATTCTCTATAAATATGAGAACATATTTCATTGTAAAGGATCCAATCTTCTTTTCTTGTATACTCAAGTTATTCATATTAACCATTGTAAAGGACACACAATTTTCTGATATATGCAAAAACGCTGTGCAATTTTCGACAGCCATTCGTATTCTATACACGATCCAATTAAATATCACCCACTTATTTGTTCACCAGAACATTTTGGCGCCCACCGTGGGACCCCGGTAAAACGATTCTCTGGCCTCAAGTTTCATTCAACGGAATAGAAATTCAACTTCATGGATCGGCATGGTTTCATCCTCATATGCTACAAATCAAAGAGAAAGGTTTGCATATATGTATGCTGAATGTGCTCAGAACTCACGGTATTTTTAAACCTTGGTATATAAGCCAATTAAGTTAATGGATTTGACCTAGATTAGATATCAATCGACAAAAAGGGATTTTTCTATTCGAAACCCAAAAGAAGGGACTTGTATTTCTAAAATCTCTGAAGATTTGACACTAGAGCCTTTTGTGAACAAAGCTATTACGATATTACTCTTGCTATTATTCTTTTGATTTTTAACTACATTGGATTCATTGATCTTGCTATTATGTCAGAATATTATATGGTTGATGAAGAACATTAAGTAGTAATGGAGGTTATTAAGATGGCGTGACTGAGATGTGATTGATAGCTTTATACTTCTGAATTAATGCTTTTCAATTTTTAATCTAACAATCTAAGGGTTCAATTTGTTTGAGCCAAGGGTTAAAATATGAGATTCGATCACAAGAGCATCATCATATGAATTCCAGGGCCTTTTATTACTGCACTACAAACTATTTCAGGGCCTTGTATAGTATGAATTTTTGAAACAGTTTTCATTTTTGACAACATTTTCTATTTTACTCGGATTCACTAATGTTTGATTTTGTTTCAACAATAACGTCTGTCTGAATTCGCCATCCCGCCAAATTGATGTCACCGAGTAATGACGTTGTCTCGCCGCCAAATCGCCGGTGTTGCAACTCTCAATTCAGGTGTTAATATTTCTTTTTCTTTTATTCTGCCTTTTAATCATATAACCATTGATTCAAATGAAATGTAATTATATATTTATTTTGTATGTAAAATAATAGAATGAATTATCTTCTGCAAATTCTGGTCGGTTTGAAGTAACGAGAATTGGAAAGGAAGTTTTTTGAAAATTGTTCTTTTTTTTTTATACGGTTAAGATAATTAATTAGAGTGAGATTGTGTTAATTGGAAGTGGTCGCTTTCTTTTTGAATTATTTACAATAGCAACAACCACTAGACCAAGCATAGTTTATTTAATTGTTCTATTTCACTAACACGAAATCCATGAAGCCACTTTATCAGAACACGACTTCATGTCAGTTTGCAAAGTTTGGCTTTTAAATTGCTAATTAACAAGTTATATGTTAAATTTTGGAGTGAATAAAAAAGAGGAGTATGGATAGATTAGATGTATTCTTGGCCTACCATTCTTTATGATCCAATTTCCAATCTGCACATATTTTAACGTGTTGAGATTGCAAGTCAGACTAAATGAGTAAATTTCCTTGTGGAGCTATAAAGAAATATAGAGGTTTGTAGTGTAAAAACCTATTATTCTTCAACCTGACCAATTTTTGTGTATGAAGTTGTGGTATGTTCGTAAACCAGTATGACATGTTTTGATAATCTATACTTGAATTGTGCTTTTGATAGAAACACATTATATTTATCTTTACTGGTAGAAACAAGTTAATATATTATGACTTATGATGACTAACTCATTTTAATTTGATTCATTCATGTTTAATTTTGTCTGACCAATAATGTGGATCTAATTTTGTCGTCTCGCCGAGCTGATGCCGCCATGACATGGATCAAATTTCACCATCTCGCCGAGCTGATGTCGCCAATCTATTGCCCAAAATCATCGTCTCGCCGTTATTCAATTTTGTTGCTAGGCGACTTCTAATCCCGGTTAAAAAATGCAATTTTTCAAGCACAATTGTTTATTATATGCTTGCTTATAATAATTTTGATTTGTCACAAGTGCTATAATTCTATTTTAATTCTTAAATAATTTCATTTTCTTATGATGTTATATGTTTCATTTTTACATGTGCAAAATATTTGGAGCGCAACACTCTTTCAAGAGGCGATCACAAAAAACGAGGCGGACAAAGGGAATATATGAAATAATATCAGATCATTTGCCACTTGAATGCTCATAACCAGGCGATATCGTTCTAAATTTTTGGGCGAAGTTTACTAAAAAGACATTACACAATTAATTTCACATGTTAAAATTACATTATGCATCTCTTCATTTTTATTATAGGTACAAACTGACTGACTCACCACAAAAGCCTCATTTGATAAAGCGTCACTTGAGATAAGAAGTCAAAAGACAAAGCGCCATGTGATCGTCATAAAAAGAAATTAGTGTTGAAATGCCATGGCGTTATCCGTAAATCTTACGAGTTGGGGGCGTCAAGAATATTAAAGCGCAGTTGAAAGTCCAAAGCGTCACCCGTAAATCTTACGAGTTGGGGCGTCAAGAATATCAAAGCACGGTTGAAAGTCCAAGGCGTCACCCGTAAATCTTACGAGTTGGGGGCGTCAAGAATATTAAAGCGCGGTTGAAAGTCCAAGGCGTCACCCGTAAATCTTATGAGTTGGAAACGTCGGAAAAAGAAAATCAAGTTGAAATGCTTTGGCGATCACGAAAAAGGCGCAACAGTCCTTCGGGTCATAAAAAAAGACCAAACAATCAATAACAAACTCAAAGTTATGCAAACATATGGCGTACACAACTAAGCAGATATGAAAGAAATCAAAAGCAATGGCAAAGAAAACAGCCACAAAAGGGCGAGTAAAATCAAAAGGCGATCAAACGCCGTGATATTCAATAGTGACTGAGGTACCCCATGTATTCCTTTTAATTATACAAAATTTTTATCACAAATCAAAATAACAAATGCAGGTAAGCCGTCATTGGGAGAATGTTATTTCTTGCAAAATTATTTGAGCAACGTGATTATATACATCGCCTAGGGCGAGAAAAACAAAGAAGCTCTTGCAAAAGAAAAAATTTCATTGATTGAAGGAAATCAAGATACAACTACAAAGAAAACTACAATAAGTTCAAGATACAAAGTCAAAGGGGACGATTATTTCCCCACGTCCTACCACTATCACCACTTCGCCTCCTTGAGCCTCGTGCTTGGGGGGCTGTGGACTGGATTAATGTCCAAAAATAAAAGGCATAGGCCCAATAGCAAGATGACCCAACTTTCCAACTCATGTAATTCAAATAAAACATTTGGCGGAAAATGAAAGAAGAAGGCGCCACACCCAGAGGGCGTCGCCCTCGCCAGAAGGAGTAACCGTTCATATATGAAACCGCCACCATGATTTATCGTGCAAGAGAAGTAACCACCATGATAACACCATGGGCAATAGGTAACCACCCATCACCACCATGATGAGATAGTGGTGGAAGAAGAAAACCACCATGATGATAGAAAAATTCTCTATAAATATGAGAACATATTTCATTGTAAAGGATCCAATTTTCTTTTTTTGTATACTCAAGTTATTCATATTAACCATTGTAAAATACACAATTTTCTGATATATATGCAAAAACGATGTGCAATTTTCGACAGCCGTTCGTATTTGATATACGATCCAATTAAATATCACCTCCCTTATTTGTTCACCAGAACAATAATTAATATTTTTCAATTACAAAAAGTATTTTGAACTATTATAATCCATCCTAGTTAACTCTTTTTGTAATTGAAAAATAGTATTTTGAACTAGGTTAATTTCTATATGGCATGGAGTCGGCTAAAGGCGTATTAGAAGAGGGTATAATGACCAATACTAACACTTGGATCAAAGGTCTCAGACCATCTCTCTTTAGAATATTCAAGAGGAAAGCAGTCTAGTAGAAGTATTATTTATTCAAACACCCAAACTTCACATTTTTTATTTATCGTTGAAGTGTTTGCAGATACACCCACACCTTCAAACTAACACTACAAAAAATATGCCGTTTACCGGCGGTTTTCTTGGGGCGGTTTAATGAAACCCCCGAAGTTTGGCAAATATTTTCTTCAGTCTCACTACAGTTTTTCCTCTGGCGCCTTTTTTATTTCATTTTTTTTTTTAATATCTGCCGCTTTTTCTTTTGTTTTTCCTTGTCCTTTTCATTTTCTCAAATGAAGGAAACGTGAATAGAGACGTAATCACCGAATTCCTCTCTCCCTCCGCCGTGAGCTTCGTTCCTTCCACCATGAACTTCTCTCTCTCCGCTGCTTCATCCTCGCTCTCATCGTCGTGTCTATTCCTCCACTGTCAGGTAATACTTTGATTTCGTTTTCTCGATTTTGTTCAACAATTTCTCAATCTGCTTTCTCAATTTCTCGATTTTGTTCAATTTCTAGTTTTAATTAGGGTTTCTCTGTATATGGTTTGTTTGTATGTGATAGCAATTGGATCGATTTTGTTCAATTTCCAGTTTGAATTAGGGTTTTCTGTATATAATTTGTTTGAATGTTATGCCAATTAGAACTAGCTTTAAGCACTTGTTCAATTGCTGATTCTTTCACTTTTATCCATTTATATTTTGGAATTTCTGATTCTTTCACTTTTATCCTTTAGCTGATAATATATTTTTGTTTCTGGTGTAATTCAGTGTTTGTTCTATTACAATTTGTGTAGGTGTAATTGTAGAAACTGCTCTCTATCACTATCTGTGTAGGTATAATTGTAGAAACTTTGTTTTGATTGGAATTGGTTGATTGGAATTGCTCTCTTATCTTCTTCCTCACACTTGAGTGGCTTTTGGTTTAAGATTGTGAGTTTTTTAGTTTAGTGTCTTGCAAGTTTCTGTTGATTTTTTTAATGCATATTGTGGAGCAGACTTTGATCTTATTAATCTGTGTGTACTCTTTTTGTTTTTATAAGATCCTGTGTGTACTCTTTGATATCACTATGAAACTTCAATATATATAAATTAGATTATCTTTACTTTAGTTTGGAGCAGAGTTTTATAATTTAGTGTCATGCAATATTTTGTTTACTACTCAAAAGCCTTTAAAGCTTCTGTATAATTCTTGTGTGATAATACTAATAGGTTCTTTGTGGATGATAGGTTTAAATAAATAAAAAGGCTGATTCGGCAGATATAATAATTTCTATGGAGTTGGTCTGATGGTTGATTGCATTTGCTCTAATTGCTGAATCAACATTTTTGGATGCTAGAGGCTATGCTGCATTATATACTATATTATGTATTTATGTTTGATATTGAATCATTCATTGTGTTTCTTATCTACTTCATATTGATTCCAATATCATGCCTATATTTTAATAGTTGTTGCTTTTGAAACTTGTAATTTCCAGGCACTCCGAGAAGCTTCATACTTCAATAGCGCCACTACGAGAAACTTTGATCCAATGGTAGTGTTTGTCGAAATGTAATTGACTAGATTCTATGAGATGTTTGTGTAAATGTAATTGGCTAGAATTGAATATCATTATTAGCATTGATTTTTTAATTTATGTCTTTTGATTATGTAGATATGTGCTTAAGAAGATTAGACTTGCCCGCCAAACTGAGCGGTCTCGCAGATCTGCACATCATGAGGTTGGTGCTTCTAATAGTGACAATTTATGTTGACCCCATAGCATGATGTGAAATTATTTGTGGGATATGATTAAGGTAATTCTAACGTGTTTCTTGTGACATAAATCACACTCATCATCGTGATGTCAAGGTTTGTAACAGATTTCTCTTTGTACAAAGAAGAGGTATTTCTATTCCAACTAAATCTTATTAAGCAGTTAAGCTATATACTAATGAGAAAATCCTATTATTCCATCAGTGTTCAAATATCTTCTTGACGAAAGATCGTGACATATGTCTCGGCAAGTTATTCTATGGTTCTTTAAGTTAAGGTACAAATCATTGAAATTTTGCTTACAATTGATCAACGATGAAGCAGGTGATAGCCACAACAGAGGTGTTCTTGCAGTTACAGCTGGTCTGGAGTGTTGATATCAGAAGTTTATTTTCTAGTAGCATCTTGTGCTTGCGTCTCGGTTAGGCATTGGATTTAGTTATAGCAGTAGATTTCAGGTCTGCCACAGAATATCTGTTTAGTTAATTTTTTTAAGTTTTTGCTGTCACTTGATATATAAGCCTTATGATTCTAATGTGCAGTGAGCTCTTCCTCCGGAGCAGCTTCAATGTTCACAATTGGCAGTGCATCACCTGCAGCTTTGATGTATGATGCTTTAGATCATTTTGATAGGCGTAGTGCTAAGGTAGAGACTTCATTCCTGTTCTTTTCTGTTGCATGACTGACTTTATAGTTTTCTCTCTGTTTTATAAATTATTATTGTACGTAGAGTTTGTACGTCCAGAGCTTTGAGCTGTCAGCTAATGTATGCCATTGGTTATATGATTATAAAAAGATCTCTACTCATTGCCACACTACAAAAAATGCGCCAAACATAAATTCCCCAAATTTTTAACACATGGCCAAACATAATATCAAAGCTTCAACATGTGGTAGTGGAGTTTGTTTACTTTGAGTTTATTTTAAGGGATTATAAGGTTTGCTTGTTGTCCTTTTTTATTACTTACCTAGTCTTATATTCCTTCTGCAGAAGTACTTTCCATTGCATATCTATCTCAAGAGATTAAATAATACATACACCAAAAGCAAGGTAAGATTGTAGCAATTTAATTTTCACATTTTTCCTGCACACCATATATTTGTGCTATCTTATGACTAAAATAAAATTTTTCTTGAGTACATGTGATTTTGCATACAAAGGAGGTGAGACATTGAAGTTGGAATGCTGTTGGAAAGGTGAAGTTGGAATGAAAGGATGCACCTAAGTAGAACTCAGTTGTTTAATCATGGTGAGTTATTATAATGTTGTGTTAACATGATTAAATACTTTCTTGAATAGTTGTTCCATTGGTTTTTGATGTAAGCAGGTTTTATAATTTTGCTTTTTAGAGTTGGTGTATGGTGCTTATGTTGTTGTTTTGATTGATATGGTTATAGGGTGTGAAGGTTAATATGATAATGACTGATTATACCATGGCTGTGATGACAGGATATGAACTGCTTAAGAAGATTAAGGTGTGAATGAATTCTTCTTCTTGTGTTTATTGTTTGTTTTTAGAGATTAGATATGAATGTATGGATGAAAAAGGAATTTTGATGATTATGTCCTCTGAGAATATCTTGACCTGAATCGATATCTGAGATCTTGATCGGATTGGTTTATATCCTTTGAGAATGTCCTATGATCGGATTGGTGTTTTTTTATAGTAAAGAAATATGATTTTTGATAGTATTTGTGTTACCATGTATTCATGATTAAAGATTGAATTTATTGAGAATTTGATTAAGTTCCTTACTCTACCTGGTTGAGAGTTTAGTTGCATTGATAAGTTTTATGTTATTTATTTTGTTTATTTAGTATAAGTTTCAGATTTTTTATTTTATTTTTTTTTACTTAATTTTACGATTTCGCGGGGGTTTTGAACCTCCGCTAAACAACCACCGTAGATTTACGGGGGTTTATCACCAGATACCAGCGGTCCTTGAAAACCCCCGCAAATAATTTATGGGAATCCATTAGTCGGCAGTTTTTAAAACCCCCGCAAAACATACCGCGGAGGCTGAAAACCCCCGCAAAATGGCTTGAAAACCCCCGCAAAATAGCGTGTTTTTTGTAGTGTAATGGGCGTGATTCGATGATTTTAGTAAACGTACTATTAAGAATGAACACGGAAAGTAGGAAACAAAGTAAATCCAATGAAGGAATGCAAGTGTTGTATCTGCAATCTTGCGAGCCAAGGCAAGAATATATACCATTTCAAGACAATAACATGATCTTGAAGAAAAAAATCTGGTTCAAATGCACAAACGCATCTATCAATTCCGCATCCACAATTATGAAATATGGCCACTACCTTAATAAATAGCAAAAATTTCGATACTTAAAAATGGAGCAAAATTTGTCTGTGATAAGGTAATATAACCGCGATAATCACAAATAACAGTCACAAAATGAGGTAGGCACTAATAATGAAAAGTTGACTCAAAATTCGGGTTGAGAATTGAAATCATCTAAAACAGTTTAATGAACTGGATTTGGACTAGTTAATAGCAGACAAAAAAGTTTAAAGTTTAAATTATTAAAAAATTTCATAGATTATATAAAATAAAAAAGTGTATTAATTTATTTTAGAGTTTCCATGGATTTCATCAATTGGCGGTAATTACAATAATTAAAGCATGGTAAACACAAAATATGACTACTTTCACAGTCGGAATTCAAATTTTAATTAGTCAAAGTGTATTTTTAATAGTGGGTTGTAGGTATTTTCCATTTCTCATTTTACACCATTGAAAGATTTCATATTATCAATTTATATAATATTAGAGTTTTTACAAAAAAAAAAGTATTAGAGAAGCTCTAATTGAGTACTTCTTAAAAAAAATTGACATAAAAAAAACTTTTTTGATTAATAAATATATAATCTTTTAATTGTTGATTGAAGTAATAATAAGGTAGTTTTTATTATTAAAAAAAATTAAGGTTGTTTTCTCTACAAAAAACGATAGTAACTTTCCCTAAAATTAAAATATTATAAAAATTAGAATATTGTTGTCAATAAGATTCGAACAACATACCTTTTATGGAAATATTTTTTTTATGTTTATTTTTCTTTTCTATTTTTATTTTGTATTTTTTTTATAAGTTTAGAGTTAAAATTACATTGTGCAAAACTTGTAACATCGTTAAAAATGATAAGGACAAATTTGGATTTTTAACAATAGTTTCTTTTAATATATCGTAAATAAATATACTTTACTTTTAGTTTAATTTTATTTAGAATCAATTTTATACACTTTTTTTTGCGAGAATCAATTTTATACACTAAACTCGCGCAAAGGTAAAGGGTTTCAAAACTTTGTCACATTGCTGCACTTGTTTCTATGATTGGTACCTTTACCAAATAACTTTTTTTAATATATTTGCCTAAACAAATATATGTGGAAACGATGAAGAATAGTTCGGTTCAGCTCATTAGGTTCAATTCATTTTCAACTTGAAACTAAAATCAAGAATTCGATATGATTTTTTTTCATTATATTATTCTCCATTTTAAATTATATAAATTTTAAATTATTTTTGAAGTGTTATTTAAAAATATATTTTTAAGTGTTATATATATAATCAAGTCAGCTCGTGAACCAAACAAGTCGAATTATATATAGCTCAAATTCAATTCATCTAATTAATCAACTTAATATTTAGCTTAAGTTCGACTCATTTGGTTCATGTACCAAGTTCAAAAGCAAACAAGCCGAACTATATATAGTTCGAGTTCAACTCGTTTAATTAACAAATTTAATATTTAGCTTAAGTTCGACTCATTTGGTTCTTTAACCAAGTTCAAAACCAAATAAATCGAACTATATAGCTCAAGTTCAACTCGTTTAATTAACTAACCTAATATTTAGCTTAAGTCCGACTCATTTGGTTCATGAACCAAGTTCAAAATCAAACAAGCCGAACTATATATAGCTCAAGTTCAGTTCATTTAATTAACGAACTTAATATTTAGCATAAGTTTGACTCATTTAGTTCATGAACCAAGCAAGTTAAACGAATTAATTGTCAAATCGATCTCAAACTTTATTCGACTTGTTTAGATTCAATGTCAGGCCTAGTAAAGAAAGAATAAAATTTGAAAATAAACAAGTTAAAATTGTTTTGAGTTTAATTGGGTCAGTGGTTCAATATAGAAAAATGAGGGGGTTCAAAATATAAATTATATAAAATTATATATGTATTTATTTTAAGTCCAGGGAGTTCAGTTGAACCCTCTGGAGTCTATGTGGCGACGCCACTGGAAACAATTATCTACGATCGTATTTATAAGCGAAAACACACTTTAAATTATGGTTATAATAATAAGTATTATAAGTAAAAGTTAATTACTTTTAAACTAGTTAAAAACATTATTATTTAAAAGTTTAAATAGTAATCTTGGGACATTCTTTAGGATTTGCCAACTAATTAATTCTACTATCATTCATAATATACCTTTATTTAATTCTAAGGTTTTCTAAGGTATTTATTCAACTTTTACTTTTCAAAAGAAATATGCGATTTTCAAGAAGGCCAATATATCCCAAAATATTTAGTACCAGGGAGTATTGTAGAATTGATTGACGAAGTAAATCGTCCCTTAATCCAAATCAAACCCACTCATCCGTCCGAACCAACCAACCAACCAAAAGAGCTTTAATCAGTTCAACAAAGTTTGAGCTCAATTATTTCTCAAACTCATCCGAGTAAAGAAACCATAAGAGCTTTATTGCTTCAAAAACTATACAAAAGTTATTTGCACTTTGCCTTTCAGATCTCAGTTTTCATTTCAAAGGTTACGCGTTGATTCATTTGTTCTCATTCACTATAATTTGCAATTTGTGATTCAATTTTGTTTTAATATTGTTGTTTGTTTGCAGATCATTTTGCATTAGTCTTGTTGTAGAAAGCACCATCAATCAACACTCATCACTTGTCTTGTCGTTTCATAATCCAGGTAAGAGATCCATCAATGGCTCTTCACTCTTTTGCCCAGTTTTCATAGAATTTCAGAAAATCATTTTGTTAAAATTTTAATTTTAAAATGAGAATGGAATGTGAGTTTCTGAAACGTGAGTTCATTGGGAAGCTGCAACTTGAAGCTTCTACGGCAAACCATAATCAATTAGACAAAACTTACACTTTAGCCTAGGTGTAGTTTTGTTGTTCCACTTATAAAGAGGTAATTTTTTGTATTTTTTAATTTTAAAAATTAAAAAATAATTGTTTTTTAATTAAAAAAATTACCTTTGTAAGAGGAAAAATAAAAACTGCACCTAAATAATTGCATGTAAGTTTTGTCCTAATCAATTTGGAATTTTTTCTGTGCGATGGGTTAAGTGAGACACTGATTTAGGCAATGAGATGAGAAGAAAGGTAATTTAATTAAAATTTATTTATTACTTATATATACAATTAGAATCTTTATTATATATACTAGCCGCCAAACGGGCACGTTCCGTATCCGTTTGTGTGATCAATATTCTCTATTGTGTAAGTTATTTTTCAACATATACAAATATTTAAATAGAGTGAAGGGGAAAAATGACAATAAGAAAAGTCCATGCGAAAGAGGATATTCTCTTTATATATTGGTATAAACAATAGTAATAGATAATAGATAACAAATCATCTCTATTAATTTGGTGATTTTATTCATCAATTTTGTAGTTTTTTTAAGGGTAAAATAAGAATAATGAAAAAGCCATCAAAAAATTTGTATCCTTTTTATATATAGTAATAGATTACGAGATTTTCACAGAGATTTCTCGTGCATCTCTATTATTATATTATATATTATATATATTACGAAATTTCCACAGAGCTTTCTCGTGCATTATCAATAGTAATTGCTTATGTGACATTCAATTAGAGTATTATATTATATATATTACGAAATTCCCACAGAGCTTTCTCGTGCATTATCAATAGTAATTGTTTATGTGACATTCAATTAGAGCTTCTTTTGCTTATGTGTCATTCAGAGTTTTTAGCTTAAGATATGTTGTTTGAATCCCACTGACAACAATAATTGAATTTTTATAATATTTTAAGGAAAACTACCTTTCTTTTTGTAGAGAAAATTACCTTATAATTACTAACAAATGTATGTTGTTCGAATCTCATTGACTACAATAATTGAATTTTTATAATATTTTTTTTTTGTAAAAACGTTTTCAAATATTATATTTTTTTGTTTTCTTTTTGTAGAAACTTTTTCAAATATTTTTTTTTTAAAACTCTCAATTTGTTTTTTGTGTGAAAACTCTCTCAAATATTATATATTATCTTTTTTTAAAAACTCATTTTTTTAGAAACTATCAGAAATGTTATATTTTTTCAATAGAATCTCTAAAATATTATATATATATATATATATATATATATATATATATATATATATATATTACATTTTTTTTTTATTTTTAAAACAAAGGTATCATCCGTGCGCAAATTTTTTTTACGTAAAAAAATTTTAGTTTATTTTGAAGAAAAAATTATGTTCATTAGAGACAAAAACAAAATAGAAGATTTTGAAAGAAAAGAGAGAGAGACAGAGAGAGAGAACTCTCAGTGTTGGAGAATGAGAAACTGCTAGTACTTCTCACCTAGGGATGTCAATGGATATTCATGGACGCGGATAGTGTGATATCCGTATCCGGTCCTTCATACATATATGATATCCGTGTCTGCTCCATATCTGTGCGGATATCCGCTAAGCGGGTAATCCACGAATATTGAAGTATCCGCATATATTAACATATATCCATAGATGGTATTTTTTTATTAAAATAGAGAACTAGTTATTGAAAAAAATTAGTTTTTTTAAAATACAAAACATTAACACATAATATTTCTAAATTTTGCTCTCTATTTTTAATGAAAACACCAAATCAACAAACAAAAATCACCTCACAGAACTGCAAAAGAGCCAAACAAAGCTATAATTTATATAAAATAGTCAAACTGCAAAAGATAAAATATAAAAATACTAGAATTTATATGTAAGTAGAGATATTTAAGTAATTTTACTAATTATTTACCGGGTATTGATATCCGCAGACATGCATAGTATCCATTAAATGCGGATAATTGAAATATCCATTTATTTTTTCTGGGGATATCCATTAAGTTATCCGCTTCGTATCTATGACGGATTTTATCCGCAGATATTCGCGGGTATGGATATTGGTGTCATCCATATTTTCACCCCACTATTAAAAATACACATTGACGAATTAAAATTTGAATTCCAACTGCGAGAATATCTTTATTTTCATATTCATATTTTAACATAGGGAAAACTTATTCAAAATTTTATCTATCACGAAGAAACGTGATCCTCATGATGAAAAGTGTATGTAGATCATAGTGAGAACTAAGCATGAAAATTTAATTGATATTCATTAAAAAAAATAGAATTAACAACTATTTTTTGTTGATGAAGCCTTTATATAATCGTATAATGGAGACGGAAGACAGATTGAAAGAGAGAGAGAGAGAGAGAGAAATCTCTTAGTGGTGTAGAATAGAAAACGAGGAACACTTTCCACCTGACTATTAAAAATACACATTGACTAATTAAATTTTGAATTCCGACTACGGGAGTTATCCATATTTTCATATTTAATATTTTATCACGGGGATCATTTATTAAAAAAATTTTTTAGCACGATAAAAAATGATCCTCCATGATGACAGTGATAACTTAACACGAGAATTTTATTGATATTCGTTAAAAAAAATACTAGCATTAGCAACTATTTTATTGTTGATGGAACTCCTATAGAGTATTGCGATGGAGACGGGAGAAAGAGAGAGAGAATCTCTCAGTGGTATAATATAATTGGAAACTGGTAACATGTCTCACCCCACTATTAAAAATACACATTGACTAATTAAAATTTGAATTTCGACTAAGGGGATTTTTCCATATTATGTGTTCATCGCACTTTCATTAGATTACGTATGGCTGGTGAAATATATGAAAAATCTAAAATAAATTAATATAATTTTGATTGTTAGTAATGTATGCTATTTTAAACTTTTCATAACATTCGTTCAAACTTTTTTAAGAACCTTAATTTATTAATGTGAGTGCATAGATTCACGCATATGTTTTCCCATTTGACACTCACGCGTGAAGATTGCTTCTTTGCGCATAGATTCTCAAAAGAAAAATTTTGAGAATAGAAACAAAGTCAAAATATGTTACTATTCATTTAAAAATTTGTATAAATTTACAATTATTTTTTGTTGATGAAGTTTTACAGAGTCTCGTGTTAAAGATATATCGTATTTTATTTTCATACTCAAATAAATTAAAAGAAATCAATCTCATAGACAATTGAAAAAACGTAGATAATCTTCTAAATAATATAAAATGAAAAAAAGACATAGATAACATTCAAAAGAAGAATAACATATTGAAATAAATATTATTGAAAAAAATAAAAATTATCCCGTGTTTGACAGTGAATCTAATATAAATTTTCTTTAAAGAGTCGGCACGATATGAAAATAAAAAATAAAAATCATGGTATATTTTAATTTTATGGGTATGGTCCCAAAAAATCTTAAGGCCATGAAAATCAAAACATATTTTTCTTTGAGAATGAAGTTTATATTTGTTTTATATTTATAGTATCACTATATAGTTTTGGAGATGAGATAAGATAAAGAATCTATCTCATAATAGTGTAAAATGAAAAGCGAAGTAATACTCTTAATCTCGCTTTATTCTGTAACATCGTTAAACCTATATAATGCAAAACCTATCTCAATTTTACCCTAAAATCTTAAACCAAAAATAATCAAATAATATATCAAAATAAATATATAACTAATATTTAAAAAGAAAATAATCCCGTGTATGGCACGGGGTAACATACTATACTAGTTTAATTTATATACACCGCAATGTAAAGTTATTTTACACAAGCATCCAATAATATATCGACACATCATGTATGATAATTTAAAACACACGACATGTTACATTCATTAAATGATGTGGCAACGTGTTATTGGATGCACGTGTAAAAAAACTTTACACCGACAGTGTAAGACCCAAGATTTCATTGTATAGTTGGTTTAAGGAATATTAGGGTTTCGATGTGTTCGTGTGACGAAACATCGTGTAATTATTAGCTTTTGCTGTAATTGAGCCTGTTTTGTGCTCATGCACTGTAATGGTACAGACTTTTGTCTTGTGATCCTGTTGCTTGAATAAGAAGTTATTTGTGGTTTCAGAATAATAAGTTTTGGATTATTCTTGTTTTTGGAAAAACGAGTAGGATTTTACCCGTCGTTGTAAAATCTTATTTCGTCTGTTTTGAGTGAGGTTTCGGATGGAAGTTTTATATATCTGCGCGAGTTAGGATATATCCTGAGATTAATTTTCTGAGGTATGGAAGAAAATTACAGTCGCGGAAAAAGATTCGGCGATAAGTTTTGGAATGGAAAAACGTTAGACGTTCTTTCCGTAAGTTTTACGTTTTTGTGATTTACGTTCGTCGCGTCGTGCGAGAGCTGACCGTGTGAGTGTTTCTATGAGATATTGAGTTTATCTCAAGTGGCTTTGGTTTGGTTTGATCCAATGGCTAGGGTTTTGTCTTGGCAATGTGTTTTTGATCCAATGGTCATGAGCTAGCAAGAGCTTTAGCATAGTAAGGAGGTTTGCTCATTGTGGACTTAGAAACATCACCAAACATATCCATTCTTTCTCTCTTTCACGTGGAACTCCATTTCTTAACCTTAACCTTCACTAAATTTTCCATTCTTCACCATTTCACTCCATTTCAAGCTTGGAAGCTTTGAGGAAAAGTGTAGAGAATCACTTTCTAAAGGTAACCCTCTCTTCTCATCTCTTAGGTTGGTAGACTTATAGAGTTTAAGAGTTTTTGAGTTTATGTTCTCATGAGGGTTTGTTAGAAAATGTTGTTCTTGCTGGTTTTTGTTTCATGAATGTTGTTCATGAGAGTTTAGTAAGCATGCTAGGCTTTGTTGTTTCAATTTTTCCATGAGTTTGTGAGAATCTCATGAGAAAAGTTAGGGTTTTGAGTTGGTTATGTATTGATCAATTACATGAAGTTATGTTGTAAGGTTTTGAAAAGAAAAGTTGTCTTAGAACCTTTGAGAAAAAGGGAAATGCGTTGTATGGTTTTGTTTTAGTAAAATCCGATGAAAAATATTTGGTGGTTTATGAAAATATTCCTAAGAGTTTTTGGGTAGTATTTTGGGGTCAAAATGGTTTAAAACTATTGGGACATGTGGTGTTACTTTTACCTTGAAAACATGTTTGAAAATGATTACCGGACGGTTAAGGCCCGTAATAAAATTTGTGCTTGGATTTGGTTTTGATTTTGGGAATGAAAAATCAAATAACTTGCACTCGAAGCAACCAACATGCTTTCGGAAAATGAATTGCTTGCTTATGAAAATGGTTTGTTTTTATACCTTGAAAAGATGTTGGGAACTAATAGAATCAAACTAGGCTTGGGTGGAAAAAGGTGGTGTGAGTTGCTGTCTTTTGCTGTCATGACAGTTGAAACTCGCCAGGCGAGTGGTTACTCGCCAGGGCGAGTGTCACAGGTCCTGACAACTCGCCAGGGCGAGCTCCAGGGCGAGTAAGACCAGTACTCCCTGCCTTCACTCGCCACCAACTCGCCAGGGCGAGCTCTGGGAGTTGAGATTTTGGATTTTGATTTCTAAACTTGGTTTTTAACATTCTAATCCCTTTTTATTAATTTATGGAAGTGGTTGGGATTGGAAACGAGTTTTTCGGGTACTCGGAAAGTGCGTAGCTTGTAACGCAAGAAAACGGCCATTTTGCATTTCAAATTATTTAAGACTTTTGACTATTGTTTTGGGTCCTAAAAATAGTACAAATAACTCATGGTGGTCGATCAATACGATAGATTTTGGTATGGTATCCGAAAGAGTGGTTTTTCCTTAGAGAACCTTTGGGTTTTGGGGTTTTAGAGTCCAAATCATTAAGGATTGATTGGTTATGGTTTTGATTGAATACTTTGCTTGTTTTAGGAAGCAAGTAAGTGTTGTGCGATCGTGTGATAGTTGAGTGCTTGACGAGGTAAGGGCTCCACTTTATTTCTGTCTTTAAATGGTTACGACATGCTTTGTTTTGCTGTGTGTGCAATTGCTGTGTGCTTGGGCATGTTTGTATTTATGTATTCTCGATGATGAGATCGTGGTTATAATATGTGTGCAATTTACATATGATTGGAAAATGTATGTATAGTGTGATGCTTTGTACATAGGCTTTAGGCTATGTGAATGTTTGCATGAGCATATATGAATGCGTGCGTCTGATGGGACTACGCGAGGATTTTGTCTTGTGTGACTATCCTGTATATGCCAAAGAGAATATATGCCATGCATTTCATAGTTGCGTGCCTAGGTGTATGTCTGTGTGACTTTGCCTACGTACCGGGCGTTTGACTGTGTGGCTTCGCCAAATCCCTCTGGATTTATATTGAGTTGGTGTTTGTCTGTGTGACTTCGCCTGGTGTTTGTCTGTGTGACTTCACCTGCCTTGTGTGGCATTTTAGTGCGGGTACGTATATTTCTGTGTGGCTTTGCCTACCCCACGACTCTTCGAGGAGAGGTTAATTTTCCGGAAAATCATGCATGTGGCAGCCAGTGATTGGTGTCACACTCATTGTAGAAGTCTGCATTAGGCTTGGTGTGCATTTATTTATATAAGCCCGTTGGTGGGAACTACTTTTGAGATTAAGAGCTTTCTCTTGTGTTTGTGGAAATATTTGTTATGTGTACAATTTTTCGCACCGGTTATATATATATATACTTGTATTTTGTGGTGACCCTTTCTTTCATTTGCGGGCTCATCCCACCCAGATGATGGGTTAGGTCGTGGCGACGACGGTGGCTGTTCCAGACCCCAGTGAGCGGTTGGAGTTTTAGCTAGAATAGTTAGACTATGCGTCGGTGTGTTTTGTGCACCGTGCTTTTTGGGTTAGCATAGGATTTCTAACTTGTTTTGGTACTTAGACTTGGATTGTAATTATTCAGGAAATACACTTTGCTTGTCGAAGCACCTTTTAGTAATGAATTCTTTGTATATTTGAATGCCGGTTCATTTATAAAACTATTATGCGCACTTTGAGTGTTAGTTGGAAAAAGAAAAAAAAAATAAATAAAAAAATAATGCCCTTTTTGGCTTTTGAAAAACGGGGTGTTACAGACAGTGTACAACAATTAAACTTATACAATTAAGTGACTACTTCTCTACCATTTTATAATTGAGAGTGTTTACCATTCAACCAATGAGAACAAGCGACCCACATAAGTAGATTTGTATGTGATCCCTACAACTAACTTGTAACATACTTGTGGAGACCACATACAAATCTACTTATGTGGCTTATTGTCATTGGTCGAAGGGTAAATACCCTCAAATTATGAAAGGGTAAATTAGAAAAAAACCTTTGGTAGACATTCAAAAGAAATTTGTATTCAAACTATCCAAGCTCCTAAGAATCACTTTTATGTTAAAGTATCCAAACATAAATCAATTTAAATTCAAATTCACTTTTAACTAAAATGAATTATGTTAAATTTACCAATCGTTAGTTGATTCAGTGATGATTGGCGCTGAACTTGGTAGGGAGGACCACGGTTCGATCCTCCGCAACTGCGATCGGGAGGGGACTGGAACGACTTGATGCCAGAATTGACCCCGACCGAGATTAAACTGGTGGTAAACCCCAAAAAAAAAAATTATGTTAAATTTAATTCTATCAAGCTCGACTCTTGTTGCTGCAAAACTAAACACATACTGAATATAGTACCGTACTTTTTTCATACTTGAAGGGATAAAGTCAAATTTTTTACCGAGACCGAAACTAAAATTCCATTTTTTTTGTCTGTCAATTTTGATTTTTTATGGGAGTTTTTGGTTGGTTACACATGAGAGTAATGAAATTCAATATGCACAAATCAACATGTACTGTTGAATTTTGGCCGATCTTTGCATTTTGGTTGGATACATTTATTTAGTTTTAAATTTTAATCAATGTGTACTTCTTTTTCATATTTGCAATTTTTCATTAAAGATGTGTTAAATGTCCTCACATTTGCAAATGTTTCCCTTGTTTCTTTTTCACTCATCCAAAAATAGTCTCTTTTACTTTTAATTTCAGATTGACTCAAGCACAAGGAAGAGGAGGAGAAAAGAGAACCAATGGAAATTCTAACTTCTCTTATTGGAAAAGTAGTAGATTATATTGTTGCGCCTATTGGACGTCAAGCAAGTTACTTGATATTCTACAAAGGCAATTTTAAGATGTTAGCGGATCATGTCAAAGACCTCCAGTCTGCAAAAGAAAGATTGCTTCATTCGGTTGAAGAAGAAAGGGGAAATGGTAAAGAAATCGAAAGAGATGTGGTGAACTGGTTGAAGAAAGTGGACGAGCTGATTGAAACAGCAAATCAGCTTGAACAAGATCCTCGTCGTGCCAATGTCAGGTGCTCAACATGGGGGTTCCCCAATTTGATTTTGCGTCATCAACTAAGTAGGAAAGCCAAAAAAATTGCAAATGATGTCGTCCAAGTTCAAGGCAAAGGGACGTTTGATCGAGTTGGTTACCTTCCAGCCCTAGATAGAGTAGCCTCCTCTTCCTCAATAAGAGGTAGTGAAATGTATGAGACAAGGGAGTCACTTAAGGAGAAACTTGTGAAGGCTTTATCAAACCCCAATTCACGCAACATTGGGATCTATGGTTTGGGTGGTGTGGGTAAGACCACTTTGGTGGAAGAAGTTAAACAAATAGCAAACCAACTTAAATTGTTCGATAAAGTGGTTATAACACATGTATCACAAAATCCAGACTTTAAAACCATTCAAGGGGAGATTGCAGATTTGTTGGGTTTGCAATTCAATGAAGAGACAATTTTTGGAAGAGCAAATCGCCTAAGACAAAGAATCAAGATGGAGAAAAGTATCCTTGTCATTCTAGATAATATATGGAGCAGACTTGATTTGAAGAAAGTGGGAATTCCATTTGGTAATGAACATAATGGTTGCAAATTATTGATGACATGTAGAAATCAAGATGTGTTGCTACAAATGGATGTTCCAAAGGATTTGACTTTCAAACTTGAACTTATGACTGAAGAGGAGGCTTGGAACTTGTTTCAATTTATGGCTGGGGATGTGGTTAAACATAACAATTTGAAAGATGTAGCAATTCAAGTTGCCCAAAAATGTGAAGGTTTGCCTCTTAGGGTAGTGACGGTGGCACGTGCAATGAGAAATAAGAGAGACATCCAATCCTGGAAAGATGCATTAAGGAAATTACAATGTAATGATCATACAGAGATGGACACGTTAACTTATTCTGCTTTGGAATTGAGTTACAACTCGTTGGAGAGTGATGAAATGAGGGATATCTTCTTGCTTTTTGCAGTAATGGAAGGTAACAAAGTAGAGTACTTTCTGAAAGTTGCAATGGGTTTGAATATATTAAAACATGTTAATACCATGGATGAGGCAAGAAACAAACTTTACACAATAATCAGATCCTTGGAGGTGACTTGTCTTCTGCTTGATGTTAAAAAAGTTGGGAATATCAGAATGCATGATTTTGTTCGTGATTTTGCTACCTCCATAGCACGTAGTGACAAACATGTATTGCTAAGAAAACAATCAGATGAGGAATGGCCATCCAATGATTTTTTAAATATGTGCATGCAGATTGTTCTACCATTGGGTCATATCCACGATCTTCCTCAAACGATTGGTTGTCCAAACATTAAGTTGTTCTATTTGGCTTGTGAGAACCTATCTTTAAAGATCCCTGATACTTTTTTTGAGGGAATGGCCAGCCTTAGAGTGCTAGATTTAACACATCTGAACTTGTCTTCATTACCCACCTCATTTTGGTTCCTAACCGACCTTAAAACGCTGTGTTTGAATTTTTGCATTTTGGAAAATATGGATGCAATAGAAGGTTTGAAAAATTTACAAATTCTTAGCCTCGCATATTTTTCAATGATCAAGTTTCCAAGTGAAATAGGGAAATTGACTCAATTGAGAATGCTTGATTTGAGCAACTCAGGAATTGAAGTACTCCCATCCAACATCATATCAAATTTGATTAACTTGGAGGAGTTGTACATGGGCAATACCTCTATTAATTGGGAAGATGTGAATTCAACGGTTCAAAATGAAAATGCTAGTATTGCTGAGCTTCAGAATCTACCCAAGTTGACTGCTCTAGAATTACAAATTCGAGAGACTTGGATGTTGCCAAGGGACATGCAATTGATGTTTGAGAAGCTGAATTTTTTTAAAATTGCTATCGGAGATGTATGGGAATGGGAAGACATTGAGGATGAAACCTTAAAAACATTGATGCTCAAACTTGGTACCAACATACATTTAGAGCACGGAATTAAAGCATTGATTAAAGGTGTTGAGAATTTGTACTTGGATGATGTTGATGGAATTCAAAATGTGCTTTATCAACTAAATGGGGAAGGATTTCCATTGCTGAAACATCTTCACGTCCAAAATAATGCAAACTTGAAGCACATTGTTGACTCTAAAGAGAGAATTCAGGTGTCCTTTCCCATCTTGGAAACACTAGTACTTCACAATCTTAAAAACTTGGAGCATATATGTCATGGTCCACTTTCAATGACTTCTTTTGAAAGTCTTAGTGTTATCAAAGTAAAAAATTGTGTCCAATTAAAGTATCTTTTCTCCTATACATTGGTTAAAGAACTTTCCCACCTTTCAGAAATTGAAGTCTGCCACTGCGATTATATGAAGAAGATTGTGCTCAAAGACAACAATTCAAGTGCAAATAATGATATAGATAATGAAAAAATTGATTTTCTTCTATTGCGTTCTTTAACTCTAGAACATTTGGAGACAATTGATGATTTCTTCTCTTCTCATTCGATGAATTCCAGAAGTGAGCAAAAATATCATGATTTAGAGCCTGATGTTTCTGCCCCATTTTTCAATGCTCAGGTATGTTATGTTTTTTAAGTTTCTTTAGATACAAATGTTATAAATTCTATTTTGAAATGTGTACAAACAGATTAATTAATGGATAAATTGGCATGTTACTCATTATTCAAGCTAGCAACAACCGCCTTTCTAAGAATTGTCATTTCTGCAAATCATCGATACACGGTTTCTTGATGTTACTCATTTTGAAAAAACTATTATTACTAAAGAATTTGAGGTCAATTTTATAACATAACACTAATTATTAATATTTTCTCTTGAAAAAACTATAATATTTTATTTATTTTTCTATATAATAGTTGTGATAATAAAAATGATTCTTTATATATAACTAGAAAGATTGACATGAATTAATTTTCAGATTCAGTAAAAAATTGGAACCCTCAAATTATAAATAACTATTTGAACCCTGCAAATCCTCTTTCAACTTCTCTCTCTGGTTTTGTAATAAATGTATACAATTTGTTTTTACTTAGGTTGCATTTCCTAAATTGGATACCCTCAAATTGAGCTCATTCCTCAATTTGAATAAAATTTGGGATGACAATTATGATTCTATGGACAACTTGACTAGCTTGATTGTGGATAATTGTGGCGGGTTGAAGTACTTATTCTCATCTACTGTGGTTGAAAGTTTTAAGAACCTAAAACACCTTGAAATAAGTAATTGTGCTTTGATGGAGGAGATTATAGCTAAAGAAGAGGGAAGAGGTGCATCAGAGGAAGAGGTATGGCGATTCTACCATTAATTAATTTAAACTTCCATTTAAAAAATTATTTATAATGATACCACTTTATTTATGAATACATAGGTTCAGTTTTGCAAATTAGAGAAAATCATATTGAAGGACATGGACAACTTGAAGACAATATGGCATCCCCAATTTGAAACATTGAAGAAGTTGCAAGTGAACAGCTGTAATAACATTGTGGTGGTTTTTCCCTCTTCAATGCAAAAAACATATAATAAGCTAGAGATGTTGGAGATTACAAATTGTGCTTTAGTGGAAGAAATATTTGAATTGAGCTTCAATGGAAGTAACAGTGTAGAAGATACAACACATTTGAAAGAAGTTACTATAGATGGATTGCCAAAGCTGAAAAAGATATGGAGTGGGGATCCTCAAGGAATTCTTAGTTTTCACAATCTAATAAATGTAAAAATAAAAAATTGTGCAAGCTTGGAGTATCTATTACCACTTTTCGTAGCCACTCATTGCTCACATCTCAAGGAACTTGATATAAAACAATGTGTAAACATGAAGGAAATTGTTGCAGAGGAGAAAGAATCTAGCAACGTGAATGCAGCTCCCATATTTGAGTTTAATCAACTGTGTTCTTTATTGCTTTGGAACTTACGCAGACTCAAGGGTTTCTCTGCTAAAAAACATACCTTAGCATGTCCATATTTGAAGATAATTGATGTTGTCAATTGTCCAAACTTGAGTTTGTACAGAACTCTATCTACAAGAAGAAGATCCAATACTGAAGATGACAAACACTCTGTTTCAACGCAACAACCACTTTTCATTGTCGAAGAGGTATGCATATCATATAAATTTACATTAAAACAACTTGTGTACGAATTTGCGTTATTTCCTCCGCCAAAATTTAGTGTGTAGGTGTATCAAAAGTACTAAAATATATGAATGGTTCAAGGGCCAGAACGTCTTGGAAAACCACGAACCAGGTTCCTCCGAAGTCGGTTAATCTTGAATTCACGCATTTGAGACATTATTATACCTAGAATTTTGTTGTTAAAACTTGAAATTCATATTTATTATTCGATACTTCAAAAAAATTAGTAATTTTAGAAAAATAAGTAAAATAAAAATAGGTAAACACATGGTTTAAGAGTGAACCTTTACTCTCTTTTTTTTTCAGTAAAAAAATGTCAAATAGATATAATATTATATTAAAATTCATCGAAAATTATATGGTTTACCTTTCAAACAAGTCCATGTTAAATGTCCCCGGTGATGAATTGAGAGAAAAATATTTGCAACAATTTATGTCAACATTTATATCTTAAAATAGTTTACTTTATAGTCAGATATATACATTTGATATTTAATAGTAATATCTATATACGTATGTATGGGAGTTGAGACAAAATTGAAAAAATTACGGAGGTAATTATGAGAAAAGTATAAAATCCAATTTGGGTCAATAGTAGTTATTTTCTGAGTCAATATTAATTGTTTAATTTTTGTCAATTGCTCTTTAATGTGTTTTAGGTGATTCCAAATTTAGAGAAGTTGAGAATATGTCATAAGGAAGCTAACATGATACTGCAAGCCCAAAACTCAAGTGGCCTATTCACAAAAATGACATATCTTGGTTTGGCTGGTTATAAGAATGAAGATACATTTCCTTATTGGTTTCTTCAAAATGTGCGTGGTCTTGAAAAACTAGTTATTGAACATAGTTGCTTCAAGAAGATATTTCAAGATGAAGGAAGGATGAGTGAGAAGACTCATACACAAATCAAACACTTGACATTGAATTCATTACCTAACCTTGAACATATATGTGAGGAAGGATTTCGAATTGACCCAGTTCTTGAGTTCCTTGAATACTTATGGGTTTCGCATTGTTCCAGTCTAACAAATTTGCTACCTTGCTCAGCCACCTTTACTCATTTGGTACAGTTAGAGATAAAAGATTGCAATGGGCTAACAAAATTAATTACATCTTCTACCGCACAAAGTTTGATCAACCTCACAACACTAAAGATAGAAGCCTGTAATTCACTTGAAGAGATAATTCTTGGAGAGGAAAATGTTCACATTACATTTATTAGTTTAGAAATATTGATTTTGGTATCTTTGCCTAGCCTCAACCGATTTTGCTCTAGTAAGTGCTTCTTCAAATTTCCATTGTTAGAGGTAGTAATTTTAAGAGAATGTCCTCGCATGAAGGTTTTTTCTGAAGGATACACAAGTACACCAGGTCTTCGGAAAGTTGAAATTGCAGAAACCCATGAAGAATGGTTTTGGAAAGGAAACCTAAATGATACAATAAACAACATGTTTGAAGATAAGGTATGCACTTTTGTTTTTATATTTCGATACATGATATATACTAAATTTTTAAGGGTTTTGTTAATATGAACTTACAAAAACGAAAGAGTTAAAGGTAAATTTCTACCATTTTTAGTCAAAAGGGAGATTTTGTCAACAACAAAAAATATGTCATATTTTATTTAAAATGGTGAAGGTCAACATTTAAGGGATAATAACTGAAAAATTAAATTAAATGTAAGAGACTAATAAGCAATTTAGTCAAAAATAAATAAATATACACGGTTTAAAAGATAATAATTTTAATTTGTCTCTTAAAATAAATGTAAGTTGATATATTGATTTGATTGATCAGGTTGCATTTGGTAAATTCAAATATTTGGCCTTATCCGACTACCCTGAGATGAAGGATTTGTGGTATGGTCAACTTGATCATCAAAATGTATTTTGCAATTTGAAACATCTAGTGGTGCACAGATGTGATTTTTTATCACATGTACTTTTTCCATCAAATGTAATGCAAGTGCTATATGGATTGGAAGAACTAGAAGTAAAAGATTGTGATTCATTAGAAGCAGTATTTGATGTGAAAGGTGTGAAGTCTGCAGAAGAAATGTTGATAAAAAAAAGCACTCAACTGAAAAAATTGACTTTGTCTAGTTTACCAAATTTGAAGCACATATGGAATGAGGATCCTCATGATATTATAAACTTTGGAAACTTAAGCACGGTGAATGTTTCTGAGTGTCAAAGTTTGTTATATATATTTCCATTGTCATTGTGTGAAGATCTTGAACATCTTGAAATGCTTGAGATAGAGTCTTGCGAAATTGAGGAAATTGTTGCAATGGAAGAAGGACCAATAAAAACCAATTTTAATTTTCCCCAATTAAAAAGTATGCAACTGCATCGTTTGACAAATCTTAAGAGTTTCTATCAAGGAAAGCATATTTTAGAGTGCCCTTCATTGAAGACTTTGAATGTAAATCGTTGTGATGCATTAAGAATGTTTTCCTTCGGCGAAGCTCTGTTTCAACAAGCTCTGTTTTCTATTGACAAGGTAAATTAATCTCGCAACATACCTTGATTTTCTTTATTTATCCATCTTTGTCGTATTTATTTTCTTTTTGGATTTTCAGTTGAGCTCTAACTTGGAGGAATTGGCAATAAATGGCACAGATGTGGTGGGGATATTGAATCAAGGAAAAAATATCTTTCACAAAGTTGAATTTCTTCATTTACAATACTTGGATGAAACTCCAACTATTTTTCTGAATGAATATTTTCACACAATTTTTCCTAATCTTGAAACGATTCAAGTGCGTAATAGTTATTTTGAAACATTGTTCCCTACTATGCAAATTTCAAAGCAAATAAAATTTTTGATGCTTTTTGAATTGGAAATGCTCAAGCACATATGGGAAGAAGACTTTCCATTGGGCCATCCTTTGTTACAAGATCTTCATGAATTATATGTATGGGATTGTCCAAGTTTGATAAGCTTGGTACCATCGTCGACATCTTTAACAAATTTAACCATTTTGGAAGTGGACAATTGCAAAGAGCTGAATTATTTGATAACATCTTCAACAGCTAAAAGCTTAATTCAACTCAGAACATTAAGAATAAGCAATTGTGAGAAGATGTTGGATGTTGTGAAGATTGATGATGAAAATGCAGAGGAAGACATCATATTTGAAAACTTAGAACAGATGGTATTCATTTCTTTGTCATGTTTGGGAAGCTTCTGCAATGGGAATCAAACATTCATATTCCCATCTTTGCTATTGCTCATTGTTCTAGAATGCCCTCAAATGAATATCTTCTCATCAGGTGTCACAGTAGCACCATGTGTGGAAGAAATTTATGTTACAGAAGAAGGAACTACTAGATGGGAAGGTGACATTAACACAACTATTCAACATTTATTCCTAGAAAAGGTACACAATTATTTCATTGTTATTATTACCAAGGCTCACAATATTAACTCAGTACGTGATTGGACATTAACTTTGAAATTAACTATGGAATAAGTTTTCATAGTGTAGTCAACATAACTAAAAAATAAGCTGCAATTTAGCCAACTCTAAACCCACACCCGTAGCCTCTACCTAGCCAATGGTAGCAAAGTGGCTCATTTTTTTTGATAAAAAAAGGAAAATTGGCTCATTATTAGAGCACATTTCTAATAATGATTGGACATTGACTTTGAAATTAACTATAGAAAGTAGTCATAGTGTAGTCAATTAGAGGCTGCTAATTTACAAGTTCGTAAAATCAAAATTTAAATAGCTAAATTAACTATTAGTTTTGATTTTTTCTACTTAATTTTCCTTATTTATGAAAGGTAAGCCCTGTTACTTTGAGTCTGTTTGGATTGATTTATTTTTGAACTTATGCAAATTATCTTATACAAATAAACATGTTATTATTTGCATAATTTATGAAAAAACAACTTATAAAGATACAACTTTTGCTAATTAGAACTTATGAACCAATATAAAAACTTGCATAAGCTATTTTTACATTCTAGAAGAAGAACAAATAAATATGCTATTATTTGCATAGTTTATAAAAAAAAACAACTTATAAAGATATAATTTTTGCTAATTAGAACTTATGAACTAATATAAAAACTTACAATTAGGAGGAGGAGGAAGAAGAAGAAGAAGAAGAAGATGAGAAGGAGGAGGAAGTCCTACGTTCTAGAAGTGAGACCATCTTATCCTCACATTTGCAAGGTACACATCAAGAAATTCTTCTCTTTTATACATGTTGTGAATTCGACGATAAACTCACACCAATGAATTTGATGTGTGGAGCAAATTAACCAAGTAACCAAATTAAAGTTGATAGAGATGATGAAAGTAAATAATTCAAGAACAAAAGAGAAGAACACAAGATATTGTTTACCCAGTTCGGTGTTAATGAACCTACGTCTGGGGGAGAGAGCAACTCTCCGTTCCACTAGATCAAAGAAGTCACTTTACAACAAGAGTTCCCAATTGGGTTACAAGAATTAATCCTAATTCTACCCAAAATCCCGAATCTCTTCCCGTGGCCAAGAGACTCAATTTTACCTAGTCTACCCAAGGTGATCCCACAAGATGATCCCAAGAATAGTTTGCCCAAATCCCTAGGATCCTAAGACCCTAGTCTGTGTGGTGGCAAACCCTAATTTCCTACATCTTGTCACTCTATTTTGCTCTTTTTTTTTCTATGAATAAACAACCTCTATTTATAGAAAAATATATGCCTATTATTTTAAAACAAATCTTTTAAAATAAAACCAAATCTCCTATTATTTTTAAATATATCTAATATTTAAAAACAAACACAATCCAAGTCAGATATTCTTCAAAACATATTTTCCACAAAAATCTCCAAACCAACCCGAGCGCGCGCCCCGCGCCAGCCCGCCCGCGCCCCGCGCCAGTCGACAGAAGCCACAGGCCAAACGAGGCCTCTTCTGGCGCCAGGCGCCAACTGGCGGATGTTCTTCAGAATTTCCAATTTCTTGTAACTGAGATTTCAAGGCATATCCAACAATTCTCCACCTTGCCTTTAAATCGATGGTGATCCAATCAACCACCGTGTTACTCTCTCCATCTTGAATCTTCTATCCAAGATCACCGGTCAACTTCAAGTCACACTTGAACCTCGACTTCTTCCACTTGCTTCTAACAGCCCTTGCTAGAACCACAAGTATTACCTCTTCTTCATCCCTCGGAATGCCTTCCGCCCTCATGAAGATCTTGCATCCCACTACCATAGGATTTTTGGTAGCACCCACAAGATTCACCGCACCCTCTTCAGCCTTCGAACTGGTCAAGTTCGTACCTCCTGAAGAAACGATTGCTCCCAACTATCATCGGATTTTAGATAGCTAACAAGCTTCACCACCCTCTTCAGCCCCCGGATTGTGCCTTTTCCGTCCTCCTGAAGAATCGCTTGCCTCCGATTGTCCATGGAATTTTAAGACAACCCTACAAGCCTCCACCACCCTTCGACCCCCGGAGTGCCCTCCGTCCTCTCGAAGTGTTGCTTGGCTCCGAACCAACCTTGGAATTTTAGGCGGTTCCACAAGCTGCAACATCAAACTCTCCTTGTATCCAACTACCTCCAACAGTCTCACAAGTTACCAAGTCTAATCACTGTTGCTTTCAATTGCCTCCCTGAAGATCTTCCAAGTTTTGCACTTCTTCAGCCACAATTGAAACATAACACACAAGGTCTTCATAGTTATACCACTTTGGTGCAACAATTCCACTCTTCTCCCTACCTCTCATTAGATAGCCAAGAGTCATTGTTGAATGTTTGTCTTCCTCTAGTCCAACTAGTAACAAACTCCACCTCAATCTGAGATTCCTCCACCAAAGCCACAAACCGGTATTTCCACTATGTTTCCACCTTGTAACCTGCAAAACTGTCAAACTGCTCTGAAACAAACTTCAGGCCATTGTTAGTATCCAACAATTTCAGTTTAGTTCCAACACTTAGTAAACCTCGTTTCACTAGTCCAATTAAACCTATGTCACTAACAAGAATCGACCGAAGTTTCACAATTCAACCATATGAGAATCACCACTAGTAACACATGCATAACCAATAGTACACCAACTATTCATGCATCAAAGTTTAGGAACATACCTCACATCATGTAAAAGAAAACACATGATTTGTCAAACATCGTAAGACAAACCAAAACTATACCTCAAACCTTTCAAGCTTTCCCGTCTTCAAGATGAAAAAACTCCACCTTCAACTAGCTCTCGGATTTTTCACGGTATTCCTTCTTCAAACACATGTGATAAGAGCCTCCAAAGTCCATGACTTGATACTCCACCGCTTCCCAACTTTCACTAGCATCTTCGAATTCTTATAACAAAGTTGTTGTTTCAACAGTCACCCGAGTATTGTTCCACCGCCTCTCCAGGCCGAGCTTCTCCCTTCAACGCCTCAACACGTTTTGAATTAACACTGCCCTCATCTTTACCTTCCACAACCCGAAGTCGTTATTAACGGTAAACTTCTCAATATCAAACTTAGAACCCATGGTACCTGATTATCGATTTGATCCTTGCCCCACGGTGGGCGCCAATTGTTGTGAATTCGACGATAAACTCACACCAATGAATTTGATGTGTGGAGCAAATTAACCAAGTAACCAAATTAAAGTTGATAGAGATGATGAAAGTAAATAATTCAAGAACAAAAGAGAAGAACACAAGATATTGTTTACCCAGTTCGGTGTTAATGAACCTACGTCTGGGGGAGAGAGCAACTCTCCGTTCCACTAGATCAAAGAAGTCACTTTACAACAAGAGTTCCCAATTGGGTTACAAGAATTAATACTAATTCTACCCAAAATCCCGAATCTCTTCCCGTGGCCAAGAGACTCAATTTTACCTAGTCTACCCAAGGTGATCCCACAAGATGATCCCAAGAATAGTTTGCCCAAATCCCTAGGATCCTAAGACCCTAGTATGTGTGGTGGCAAACCCTAATTCCCTACATCTTGTCACTCTATTTTGCTCTCTTTTTTTTCTATGAATAAACAACCTCTATTTATAGAAAAATATATGCCTATTATTTTAAAACAAATCTTTTAAAATAAAACCAAATCTCCTATTATTTTTAAATATATCTAATATTTAAAAACAAACACAATCCAAGTCAGATATTCTTCAAAACATATTTTCCACAAAAATCTCCAAACCAACCCGAGCGCGCGCCCCGCGCCAGCCCGCCCGCGCCCCGCGCCAGTCGACAGAAGCCACAGGCCAAACGAGGCCTCTTCTGGCGCCAGGCGCCAATTGGCGGATGTTCTTCAGAATTTCCAATTTCTTGTAACTGAGATTTCAAGGCATATCCAACAATACATTTGAATGTAAAATGTTTTGTTTATTCTCGACTAGAGTTTTGTCTTACATTTCGTATTGGACCTTGTGTTTTTGAATCACTAGTTATTTTTTAGAAAAGACTAAAATACCCAAATATATGTCATTTTAATTTTAGTTTTTGTAAAAAAAAAAATTGGTTTTGATCCTTGTAAATATATAATATTTTGTGTTTGATCAACGTTGTTTTATTTTAGTCCCTGTAAAATTAAGTTCTATTGAAACTTGAAATTGATCCTTCTTATTAATTTCTATTGAAGTTGATACTTTTGAAGTTGATCGGTGTTGTTTTATTTTAATCCCTATAAAATTAATTTCTATTGAAGTTGATCCATATAATACGTAAAAACAATAAAACAAATGCACAAGAACTGAATAAAAATACAATATATTTGCAGGAACAAACAACATATTTAACATGCTTATAATGTGGAAAAAAATTGGCATCAGATACAAGTAGAATGTGTCTGTTTATATCACTGTGATACATAACCTTAACCTTTCTTTTTCTTCCCCTCAAAACTCCCAAACATAGCCTAAGAGTCTTAAAACGAATATTAAAGTAGCAAAGTACAATAGAAGGGCAAACCTATTTTTGTTAGAGGTGCATAAATTTCTCTATAGTCACCCTATACTTTTGTGTTCTTTACAATTGATTTGATCTCCTCATTTATAGATACCATTCCTTTTATGCTTAGTGTTGTATGGTGAAACTAAAGTGGATCAAAATAGTCATCGTGATGAGACTCTTACATTCGAAGTTATCTAAATTTGCATGATGTAATTGATTAGTGTTGTATAATTATATTTCCGTGCATTGTTTTATGCTTTTTTGTTGATGTTAATTGTGCGAGCAGATGATGAGCTAGGAGGTCAAGATGGTATTGACGCAAACCCCGAGGAGTGACCAGCACGCCATAGTAGCAATGATATAGTTTTCCTTAAGCATTTTATGCTGTTATTGTTTTTCTTGTTTGGTTGTTATTTTGGTTTTTAGGTCCACATTGAGATTATAAGACTTTGGTGTTAGATTCTATTTGGTTGATTTATTTTTATTTCAACAATTTGTTAGTGATTTTTTTTTTGGATTGTTATTATTGCTCTGCACTCTTTTTTCCTTCACTAGGTTTTATCCCACTGGGTTTTACTAGTAAGGTTTTTAATGAGGCGGAAACAATTCATGTTCTTTATCTTAGATTTTGGTCTAATCCTCCCAAGTTTGTATCTTCTTTGTTTTTTGTATTATTCAATAAAATTTATAAGGTGCTGCAATTTATTTGTGATAGGCTTGAGATGTCTACATAATTGGAATCTCTTACCTATAATGTGATGAATTGACAGTTTTACACAATTATTTAATAAAAACTAGAAAATTTTCTCCACATGTATATAACACAAGAATAATGTTCTTTTGTTTATATCTGTTTCTCATTTCTCTTTTCCATGTTCCAATTCCATTTGCATCCCAATTATACACATTTAACATCTTACAATCTAAAATCTCACTTGGTGAAATCATTCTCAATCATCTCCTGAACCTCATTTATTACGAAATGTGATTTATTCCCACCAATGACTTCAGCTTGTTTCTTGCTGTCTTTCCATAGCTGCAAAGGAAACATTTAAATCACAGCGCGGCCAAAGAAGAATACATCAAACTTATCAAATAAAACACAATGGTGCTGCTTACTTGTATTGTATGGTTGGCATTTTCTGTAATGATGATTGAGAGAGCCACAACATGCAATACATGGAAGAAGAAATATAATAAGGGAAATGAAATGTCCGAGTACAACAATCAGAATTCAGAATGACATTCAATTTGAGTTAAGCTATCTTTATTAAGTTAAGCTCCGCTCGATCAACTCTTCTTACTGCTGTGGCCTCTAATGGTTTTCTCTAATCATGCATAATTTAACAGATACCATAACAATTTTCAGCAGGCACAACAATTTTAAAAAATCCAGAAAGAACTTCAAAATCATGGGATGTGAAAATATAACAATTTGTCGGTGCCGCATATAATACCAAATTAACACATTTTGCACATAAGGAAAGAACAAAAATAACATGGAAGCTTAGAGCAACTTACAGTCACACCAGCACGAGCAATAAGTTTGTGTGAAACTGCATTAACATCCACACTGTAGAATTGCAATCTACACGAAATTAACAAATGTATCCTTCATTCAGTTGATCAATTTTTAACTAAATTCTCCTGACAAGACAGCAAAAAGTGTCTTCACTATACTCTCAAATACAAGTATGAATATAAGTAAGTTGGAGGTATTAGAATATGATTCAAGATTCATTAGCATACTTGTAGCCCAGAATCATTAGCATCGTTGGCACAAGTCAAAATATTAATCAACTATGATTGATTAATAGCAGTTCATTAGCTCTGTAATCAACATTTTCTGAGCTAATTTCCTTAAAATGCAATCAAGAATTGATGGATGGTGCATACACACTCCGTCTGTTGTGAGTTACCATGGACTATCTTTTTTGTACACAACTCCAAAGGAGTTGAAGCAAATGCAGTGTTCTCCGACGACAAATGAGTTTGGGATTAAAAAGAAAAAACAAAATGAAATCTGACCTTGGATAATAGTCTACTGCCAACTTTTCCAATTTCGGTTTCAGATATATACACTTTATGCACCAATTCGCGATCCTACAAACCAATAATATCAACTCAAATCCCATAAAAAGAGTTAATCATTCAATAGAAAAATGAAAGAAATTTAAGTTTCACAAACAACTTAACAGACAAAATAAAGTGTTCATTCCAAACTCAAGTCCGCTGCACTACTTTTCTAAGGTATTGTCCCTTTTGAGTCTTATGTAAGCCCTCACAGTTTTTATACTTAGTTAAAAGGCGCCTCAATGGGTTGACGAGACGAGAGGAGGCGCCTCTTAGGCTTGATTCTCGAGCAATGTGAATTTTTTTTGGTTTACTAGCATATAAGGCATCCTAAATACTTGAGGAATATTACAAAGCACAAATTACCATAACACACAAACCAGTATTCTGATCATAATAGGGCCTTCATCGCATGGAATCATGAATTAATTTTTAGAAGGTTAAAATTCTTAATAGCTTCAAATTGCAATATGGGGGATAAGATTGTATGTGTACAATAATTCCCCAACCTCAAAATAATGTTTCCATCATTGAAAAATTCATTAATTTGTCTGCACACATAACCTCATAATTAAGCGCAAACCCTGAAAACATTGTATATATGTATTGAAGTTTTGATTAGCAAATTCACTTAAGCCAAAACAGAAAAATAAATAAATAAATAAAAAAAGAATAACAGAGTTGTGCTCAATTAAGAGATCTTTCTGTTGAGAAGTACATCAGAATAGGTTACATTGAAAGGGTGTTTACTATCTATAGTATATGCATAAATCTTGCCATGTTACTTTTTGATTAAATCTCTCCCACTCTAGGTAATATATGCGCATCCACTAAATGAACATGTTCCAATCCACCCTCAAGTACGCCACACCACATTTTGAGGCATTGTCCGCTTTGGGTTTTGTGTGAGCCCTCACAATTTTGTCCTTTGTAAAAGACGTCTCAGTGGATTGAGGAGTGTGGGTGTTGTATACAAACCACCCTTGACCTCGTTTCCCAAGCAATGTGGGACTTTTAGGTGTACTAGAACAAAACATATCGGTGAAAAACATATTTTCATTAAAAGAATCAATCTTGACCGTATAAGCGACTGATAGAGAATAGTTTTAAATAAAATGAATTATGATCGGTCATTAAACATGAATTTCTATAATATGTTTGGATCAATAGAAAAGGCGTGGAATGAAATGAAAGTAGATGAGGTTTCATTGTTTGAATTGTTTAAAGGGTTTTTCTAACATGTGCAAATTTGCACAGGATAAAGAGCAATAAATTCCTTATTTTTTGCATTTTTTTCTCTTTCCTTTGTTAATTAATTAATGTCTTTTTTTCTCTCTCCTATTTACGGTAGTTTTTTATTTTTATTAGAAAATTGATTTTTTTTCTCTCCTTTGTCAACTACTCAGTTCTGGTACACTGCACATGAAAACTATTCAGAAAGGCAAGAGTCACTTTCTTCTTCAACTTTTTTCTCTCATGTCACTTTCTACTTCAACCATGAAAATACACTTAAACAAAACATTTTATTGTTACTTTCTCCTTCAAGAATATGGCAAGTGAAAAAGTGTCACTCATTTGTACTCATATGATTGCTATACTAGAGTAAGTTTTTCTACTTTTTTTTTTGGTACAAAAGTTTTTCTACTTTCTCTTCGTGCTTTTTTAGACACAAATAAACTCTTGATTTAAGATTGTTTTGCAAATGTACTCCAACTTCTAAATAATGAATTACTATTACTATATGGAGTTTTGTGATTTTTTGTTTCATGGTGTTTTGTTGTTTTATGCATGGAGTTTTGTTTCATGATACAATTCTGATTGTTCAACGTGAATAAGAGTTTCAATAAGAGAGAGAAAGAGAGAAATAATATGCATTAAGTTATTCTTTAATAAATTAGGAGAGAAAAAATAGGAGAGAGAAAAAAAGGCATTAATTAACAAAGGAAAGAAAAAAATACAAAAAATAAGGAATTTATTGCTTTTTATCCTGTGCAAGTTTGCACATGTTAGAAAAACCCTAAAACAAAAAACAAAAGAGTGGACCTTTGGTTCTGCTGTAACACCCCAAATCTTGCATTTTATTATATTTAATTAATTGGTATTATTTAATTAATTGTGCATGTTAATTGATATGTTTTTGAATGTATTAATTAGTTGTTATATTTATGTTTGTTAAATATGAGTTTTTATGAGTGTTGGGCCTAATTATAATGAATAAGAGTTTGTGGTAGAATTAAGGGTAGTATAGTAATCTAGTGAGAGTTAGTGGATTTTGTAGAAATAAGAGTGGCAATTTGGTTATTATCTTAAGAGATAGAGTGTCTTGGGGAGGAAGTAGTGGTAGTGTTGTAATTAGTACAAGAATTTGTGGTAATAGTAAAGTTGAGATTGTGAGTGGAAATTGTAGAGTAATTAAGGGTAGAATGGGAATTTAGTAAAACCTAATAAGTGAGTTATATAAATGAGTGGTTTTTATGAGAGTTAGTGTTGTTGTTGTTTATCATAAGAAAACTTGAGAAAAAGAGAGGTTGAGAGAAAGAGAGAAAGAAAGAAGAGAAAAGAAGAGAGAAAGGGTTTGAGAAGAGAAAGAGATGAAGGAGAAGATCAAATAAAGAATAAGCCATGGTAGATTAAAGGAAATCAAGTGGTGGAGTAGAGATTCCAACTTTATGAGGTAAGAGGCTTAGATAATATAATTTTGAGTGATCAAAGAGAGGGGAGTTTGTCTAAGACTCCACACCCAAACTCTCTTCACTCTTTTTGGGTTTTGGTAATAAATGGGTTTTGGGAATGTGTTTATAGTTGAAGCTTGGTAATGATTCATGTATAATATGTTTCTATTGATGATTGTTGTGTAAAAATTCATGATAAAGTTGATTACTTGAACCTTGATTTTGGTTGATTATGTGATAAATGAATTTTTGTTAAAATGGGTATAGATTCTCAAATTTGAATTATGATGAGTGATTTTGAGTGTTCAAATAAGTGATTTTATCCATAAACATGTTTGGTAATTGTTTATAAGTATTATTGGGTTCAAATAAGTGATTTTGGGTGAAGAAAAGTGATTTTTGGGTCAAAAACGCGTAAAAACGATTTTTCCATCAGGTCTCTGCGCCTGGCGCAGCTTTCCTGCGCAATGGCGCAGCCTCCTCTGGTCTCTGCGCCTGGCGCAGAATTCCTGCACAGTGGCGCAGCTCTGGTCAACAGCGTTGACTGTTGATTTTTGTTGACTTTTGACTTTTTGACGGTTTATGCACCCGGAACCCATTTTCAATAATTTTTCGCGTAGAATCCGATTCCGGAGTTCGTTTTATGAGATTATGTTTAGTTAATGATGTTTACCCAATTTTGATGTTACTTAATGTGTTAAGTGAAGTTGATATATCTAAATTAAATGAGTCTATGTTTATGATGATAATAGATAATGGTTGATGTAACACCCCAAAATTTAGAAATTGTTATTTATTTAGAACATGGTTTATTTAGGTGTTTATGTGCTAAGTAATTTATTTAATAAGTTAGAATTTATTTAATTTAGTGAGAACCGGAGAATTATTTGAAAAATAGAATAATTAAGATATATTTTAGAATCATATTTTAGAGATATAATTTAGAGATATATTTTAAGAATATATCATGAAAATAAAAGATATGAATTTTCTTGGGGAATAAGATGAGAGTTTTTAGGGAATTAAAATTGAAACAAATCTGTTTTGAATCTTGCTTGCTTTTAGGAAAAGAAAAACACAATTTGCCTCTATAAATAGATCTAAATAACTTAGAATTAGGATTACCACAATTTACAAACAAAAATTCGTGTAGCCTTTATGATCAAATAGTGGAATTTGAGAGCAATATCAAAATACTCATAACTTTCTCATCCGAAGTCGGAATTCGATTCCGTTTGTTGCTGAACGACCGTAGGAGCAAGGGCACAGTAGATATCCCACTTTAGATGGAGCACGTTTCTGCAAATTCGAGGTAAGTGGGGAGATTGTTCATGCATAGGGGTAGTGTTGACCATAAGAGTAGTCGAGGGGACCTTGCCCTCCATCCCTTTTCCCTTTTCTCTTTTATTTTGATGTTCTTGGGTCTTCTATATTTCTCCCGTATATGTTAATTGTCTAACTTATTTATATAATGGTGCTTTCATGATTATATGCATTTATTTGATTAAATTATTTAATTGCATTATTGATTCAATCCTTGATTTCATTATACGCCGTTATGTGACTCATCTGTCTTGCCTAATGTTGTTACTCAATTAGGGAATTCAAGAAAATATAGATTACTATCAATTACATGAGTTTTGTTAATATGCTTATTTTGCAAGTCGATGCACTTATTAATTATGAACACATGTGTGACATGCATATCTTGATTCTTTAAATGAATGGTTAAATGATTTAATCATATATACTTGGTGGACTTGCTGTTCTGCGTTTTGGTATAATACACCTCTCATAATTAACTATTTCAAAATAAACTCATATTAATTGAATTGATTCAAAGGTAAAACGTGTGCCTGTTTAGTTTGGTTTACTTACTTTAATTATGAAGTCTAGGCCGAATTATATGTTGTTGTTTGGTCATTGTGATTATTTAAATAATTTTATAATTGGAACAGCAGCTAGCCCACTAAAGTTTAAAGTTAAATATGATTTGATTCCTTTTTGAATATTAATAGGACCTGATATATGACTATATTATAGAATGATAGTATGTGAGACTTGTAACTATAAATACATTATTATAAGTTAATTTTACGTGATGAGGTTAATTGGTGTTTTGGTGTTAGTTTGATTAGTGTCGAATTTAATTGGTGTTTTAGTGTCGAGTTTATTTCGGTGTTGTTTAACGGTGTTGTTATTAATTGATGTTAATGGTGTTGATATAAAGGTGTAATTGACGATGTTGCTTTTGAGTTTTCAACTCTAATTGTTATTCATTTTGGTGTTATTCGATTCATTGTTTGAGCATTTAATTGGTGTCGAAATATATGTTCATGCACCCATTCATGTGTCAGTCCTCGGTGTTGATAAATCGGTGTTGATAATTCGGTGTTGATAAATCGGTGTTGATTCGGTGTTGAGGAGTGTTTTCAGGAATATAATTCTGACCTCCGACCTTGGTACCACATGCATTTAGAGAGTCTAGATCGCATTGCATCCATTGTCTAATTGAGTTGAATTTAAATTGATTGAGTTGCTATGTTTATGATGTTGTGTTTGCTTATGTGTTCGATCGTCCCAAAGGACGATATTTTGTATTTTATGTTTTCCCTTTCCTTTCCCTTTTTCTTTTCACTTTTGCATGTTCTTAATCTTTCTTAAAATTCCTATTAGTTTATATCGATTTTAAATCCTTGTGATTGATAGCTTGCTTATGTGAAAGAAATTTTATTTGATCTGGCATGATAAATTTGTACTAATATTGTTTGATTATTAAAAGTGTTTTGGTTCGGATTTATTTGAGTATGTTTAAGACCTTATTTTAATAATATAAGATAAGATGTGTATACTGCCCTCACATGAAACTCATTCAATCAAATTATCTAGTGCATGTTTTGTTAATTAAAATTAGTGGCAAAAAAATTAGTAAGTGAGTTTTAACCAACTCATTTAAATATTCTGAATGTAGATAGTGTTATGATTATCGTAGTTGATTGTTTGTTTTCCATGTATTTTTTTTTAATTAATCTGGTTTGATTCTCAATATTTTGCTAACTGTTTGTTTGACTTGATCGATATATATATATATTATTTGTTGGTTTTGCAATGTCCTGCATCGTGTTAATATCATGATCATCGTGTTAATATAATCCACTGTGTTTTGGAGATATTATGTGACAACCATCATCAGCCTTTAGCTTAGCTAAAACTTTTAGGAAGGAATCATGATATTGACTTATTAAATTATATCATTCATAAATGAAAGAGGTTATAACTTTTTAGAGATTTAGTGGTACTGGAGTGTGAAAGCAAGATTGAATTAACCCATAGACTAATACTACTAATTGTGAATTGTTAGTAGTACCTCTCATAGGAAATTTTATCATAAATAGTAATCTAATGTGGTAGGTTAGCGTGTCAGTAAGAGAAGATTGAAGTTTGGTTTATTATTTTAATTGTGACACGAAGCCTAGGCAGATGTAATTATTTTATAGTTAAATAACAGGGTAGTATGTGATATATAGTAACTATGTACAAATATTAAAGTGAGTCAGTTTTGTTTGATAAATTTAATTGGTGTCGGATTGATTAGTGTGTGAGTTATTTGGTGTTGAGTTTAATTGGTGTCGAGCTTATTTGGTGTTGAGTTTAATGAGTGTCGAGTTTATTTGGTGTTGCGTTTAATTGGTATTGAGTTTCCTTAAGACCTAAATATTGTGGTTGCGTTGATTAATGATGTTGAGTTATAATATTATAATATAGCCATTATGGCGACGATGAAGTAATAGTCTTAATGGCGACGATGAAGTAATGATATAGCCAGTGATGGCGACGATGAAGTAATAGCCTTAATGGCGACGATGAAGTAACGGTGTAGTTAACAACGATGTAGCGATGAAGTAGTGCTATTAAATTTTTAATAAACTTGTAAATAATGTTGTGATAGTGGTTACATTTATGAGTTGTGTTTGTTTATATGTTTGATCGTCCCACATGATGATATTTTTGTGTTTATGTTTTTCCCTATTCTTATGTGTTAATACACCGATGCTTGTGTGAATGTATTCTCACCCCTTTCTTTTGCCTTGTCTGGCTTGGCCCTGCGATTGTGAAATTGCAGTATTTACAGGTTGTTGAGTTTTGAGTTCGAGTCAAGGGAAGCCCGCTCTGATTGTGACACTTGGGAAAGAGTCTTAAAGTCTATGATGTTTTGTTACTTCATTTTTAGAACTAATGTATTTTATTAGAAAAGAAATTACTATGTTTTATCTTTATAATAATTTTTAAATAATTTTGATATTGGTTCCAATTTTTAGTTCTTTTACCCGCTGCATGATGTCTCTTAAAAGGAATTTTCGAAAAAAGCATATTGAAAATTAAATTATTATTAGTCTCGGGTTCGGGGCGTCACAGTTGATGATTAGAGATGATAATAATATGAGTTTGAATATGTTTGAATGAAGAGTATATGTATATATGACTTGATTACATGATGATTGATTATGGTGAAGGTTATTATTTAGTGATTGATAATAATAATTGTATATCTAATTGAGTTGAGATAAATGAATTGCTATGTAATGAGTGTGCTTGTACATGTAACCATAAGTGATGATATATATTGTGATGATTGTGATGAAGATTGAGATGGAATATTAGGTGGAGATATCCTAGTATTCATGAGTTGATGTGAAGAGTATCATCATAGGTGGTAAATGTACATTCATGCATAGCACTCGTGATGTAGAGTCCTTGCATGACTATAAACTGTTTTTGATGAGGAAGTCCTTGCATGACTATAAACTGTTTTTGATGATGAATTGGATATAATTCTATCCTAAAATTGTGATGAGGGTACCACATGCATATAGATGTGTCTAGGATGACATATCATTGATGATGACATTAGTTGCATTAGGAATATGTGATTAAATGTGATACTTGGTACTTGGCATTGATTGATAATCCTTAATAAAATGATTAAGTGTATTATGAGATGTGTAACATTGATTGATAATTGATGATGATGTGTATACTTGTCAATTGATTGAGAATGTGATATTATTAGGTGTATTGTATTTTATGATTATGAAATATGAATGATATGAGATTGGTAATTGTTTATGAAATGAGTTGTTAGACATGACCATGCGATGTCCTAAGTATTAAGTGTGTTCTTATACTTAGTTTCTTTTATGGTTATATTATCTAACCCTCTGTTTTGTGTTTGTGCTGGACTTGGGTTCCAGATCTTCAGGTTATGTTTGTGATCGATTTGTCAGTGAAGTTCTGCTCTGATGTGACACGGGGATGGGATTATTTCTATAATGTATATTTAGAGTCCTGTTTCTTATTTCCAATGTATTTAAAGATGTATTTTTTTTATAAACTTACTTTGTACAATAATTGTTTTACTAATTAAGTTATTGGTAAGCTTTTATGTGTACGATGTAATACTCGAACCATTCCTTTTATAAATCAAATTTTATTTCCGTTGCGTATTTTGGAGAATATTTAATTAAGGTAGTATTTTATTAAATACGGGTTTGGGTGTTACATCTGCTAGAATTTTATTCTAGACATATAGAATTTTACTCTTTTTTAAGTTAGAAATCATAATTTTTATTATTAGAATTGATTTTTATAATCAAGTTTATTGTTCAACTCACTTTTATATAAATTTATACAAACATACTAGTTTTGAGACCCCTGCTGATGCACCGGTCTATTGACTTTTATTTATAAAATATTGTTAAAATATAAATGACGTTATTCTGGTATTAATTCTTGTAATACTTATTAAGTTAAGTAATTGTTTTTATTAATGCAATTGTCTCGTGTATGATTTTTGTGTAATAAATTATAATTAATAATAACAAATATTTATTACTCAATTTTTTTTTTATTAAAACAATTGTTCGTATATGATTTTTTTTTATTAAAGCAATTGTCCCGTATATAATTTTTGGTTAGTGTGAAAATCAAACTTTTAATGTGTTTATCTCTACTTCCTAACACATGCATCTCAATCATCGAATCATCCTTATAACTTTCTAATAAAGTGTGCCATTTTTATTATTAAAACAAAAAACTAAAGAGTGGACCTTTGGTTCTGCTAGAATTTTATTCAAGACATATAGAATTTTACTCTTTTTTAAGTTCGAAATCATTATTTTTATTATTAGAATTGATTTTTATAATCAAGTTTATTGTTTAACTCACTTTTATATAAATTTATACAAACATACTAGTTTTGAGACCCCTGCTGATGCACCGGTCTATTGACTTTTATTTATAAAATATTGTTAAAATATAAGTGACGTATTCTGGTATTTCTTGTAAAACTTATTAAGTTAATTAATTTTTTTTATTAATGCAACTATCCCGTGTATGATTTTTGTATAATAAATTATAATTAATAATAACAAATATTTATTATTCAATTCCTTTTTTTATTAAAGCAATTGTCCCGTATATGATTATTTTTTTTATTAAAGCAATTGTCCCGTCTATGATTTTTGTGTAATAAATTATAATTAATAATAACAAATAGTTATTATTCAATTCCTTTTTTTATCAAAAGAAATTGTCCTGTGTATGATTTTTGTGTAATAAATTATAATTAATAATAACAAATACTTATTATTCAATTCCTTTTTTTATTAAAGCAATTGTCTCGTGTATGGTTAGTTTTATTTTTATTAAAACAAATGTCCCGTGTATGATATTTTATTCAATTCCTTTTATGTATAAGTAATAAATATTTTGTCTTGTATTTTTTTTATATTTATTATTGATGAGAGTTCATTTTTCAGTTGTTTAAGAAAATTTGTGAAAGCTCATACTCATATTTTTTTTATACTTAAGATTGATATGATACTTAAGTATAAAATATATTTAGAATAAAATATTTATTAATATGTTATAAAATATTTTTAAAATATAAATTGTGCAATCTTATATAAATTTGTTAAATGAATAAAAAAATTACTCCGTATTCAAGTTATTGTCCCGTGTATATATATTATTAATAAATTATAATTATCAATGATAAATATCATCCAATTTTTTTATGTATGAGTGAAAAATATTTGCCTGTGTTTTTTTTTATATTTATCGATAAGATATTTAGTTAAAAAAATATGCACGGGACAATTTCTTTAATAAAAAAATTACTTAATTTAATAAGTTTTACAAGAAATGGCAGCATGACATCACTTATATTTTAACAATATATTATAAATAAAAGTCAATAGACCTGGGCGAATGCACGGGTCTCAAAACTAGTTTTTTATATTAGAGTAAACAAAAGTAGAGTTGATTATTTTATAATAAAAATAGAGTACGTAGAGTTTAACTATTAAATAAAAAATTGTAAAATGATTTTTTATTTTTTTTATGAAATAGATGATTTGAAATATTTTTAAGAATTGATGAGGATAAATTAGAATTTTTTATAGTAATACCTTTTAATATATTGGTCCCGTTTGAAATTGGCTTATTTTTAAGCATATGAAAATAGTTTATGGTTGTAATTTATAAATTAATTTTTATGTTAATTCATAAGTTTTTTTTACGCATGTTAATTCATAATTTTTCACCAACAAAAATTATATCTTTATAAATTGTTTTCATAAACTATTTTAAAAAACTTAGAATAATACATAAAAGTTTATTTATTTGCATAAGTTATTTCGCATAAGCTCATAAAGAAATCAATCCAAACTGGCTCATTGTGTTTTTGTTTCTATTTTTATGTTCTTTTATTTTTAAGCTCATGATATTAGGTTCTTCTATTTTAATTTTTTGTTTATAAGTATTTATAGGTTAGATTTAGTTACTATTTTTTCATTAAAAAATTACTATTTTTGGCGTGTATCTTTTATCGTGATTTTTGTTCCTATTTTTATGTGTAATCTCTATTATATACATTACGAGATTCCCACGGAGCTCTCTCGTGCATTCTTAAGAAAAAAATCCTATGTGGCATTATTATAGAGATTCTACTTATGCGGAGCTTTTAACACGAGGTATGTGGTTCGAGTCCCACTGACAACAGTAATTCAATTTTTATAATATTATATGGAATTTTACTTCTTTTTTTGTGTTTTTAGAGAAAACAACTTTATTATTAGTATAAGGTCGGTTGTTCGAATCTCATTGACAACAATAATTAATTTTTATAATATTTTGATGTTATGGAAAGCTACTATCCCTTTTTTTTTAAATTAAAAAAAATCATATTGTTTAAAAAAAATGGTTGGATATATACAACTAAACTAGAGCTTCTCTCTTTTTATGTCTCTTGACTCAAACTTCTTCTTTTTTTATCTTTTTTTTTTTTATCGAGTATAAGGTCGTAGATAATAGTCAGAACTAATTACGAAAATTTTATTTATATTCATTAAAAGATAATGAAGAATTAACAACTATTTTTTGTTCATGGAACGGCTAGAGTCATGTAACGGACACAGAAGACACGTAGAATGAGAGAGAGAGAGGGAGAGAAAGAAAGATAAAGAGTCTTAGTGGTGTACAATAAAAAACGGGAAGCATTCCGCACCCCACTATTAAAAAAAAACATTGAATAATGAAAATTTGAATCCCAACTGTGGATCCATATTTTTATATTTTATCATATGAATTACTTATTCAAAATTTTATTTAGCACGATGAAACACGATTCTCATGATGAAAAGTAAATGTATACGATAGTGAGAACTGAGCATGAGAATTTTATTGATATCTATTAAAAAATAATATAGAGTTAATAACTTTTTTTGCTGATAGGGTCCTATAGATCTGTAATAGAGGCGATAAAGAGATATAAATAGAGAGAGAAAGAGAGGATCTCTCAGTTGTGTAGAATGGAATACGGGAAACACTTCCCACCCGACTATTAAAAATACACATTGACTAAAATTCTGACTGCGGAGCATATCCATATTTGCATATTTCATATTTTATCACGAGAATCCCTTATTCAAAATTTTATTTAGCATTATGAAAATTAGTTCGACATGAAGAAAAGTGTATGTAGAAGATAGTGATAAATTAATGAAAATAGTGATATTCATTATAAAAATAATATAGAATTAGTTGTAGATGAAGCCCCTATAGAGTCGTGTAACGGAGATGAGAGAGAGATAGAAATAAACAACGGGAAACACTTCGCATTCTACTATTGAAAATATATATTGACTAATTAAAATTTAAATTTCGACTACGGGAGTATTTTTTTTATATTTTGTGTTTATCAGACTTTCCCTATATTACATCTAACTGAAAAAATCTATGGGAATTAAAACAAAAAATAAATTAATATGATTTTACTTTCTTTTTTTTATAATCAATAGATTTTTTTTATAACTCCAATTTTAAGCTTTCCATAAATCTTCGTTCAAATTTTTTTCGCGATGCTAATTTAACAATGTGAGTGGAGATTCATATATAGATTTTTCCATTTTACGCTCGAACATGAAAATTGCTTCTTTGTGGACAATGATAAAAAAAAAGTTTGAGAATGGGAAAATGGTCAAAATATGTTAATATTCATTTGAAAAATAATGTAAAATTTATAATTATTTTTTGTATACGGAGTCGCTATAGAGATGTTAGAGAGGGAGGAAGAGAGAATCCCATAATGTTGTTGAATGGGGAATGAGGAAGTATTTTTCACGCCACTATGCCCATATAACATCTTTAAATTAAACATATAGGCAACATTCAAAATAATATAAATTGAAAAATAACAAAGATAACATGCAAAAGAAAAGAAAAAAAAAAACATAAGCAAATAAATATTTTTAAAAAATGAAAAATTATCCTACGAGAGAGATGTAGCAATAGTGAGAGAGAGAGATAGAACTTTTACTGGTGTAGAATGAGAAACATGGAACACTTTCGACCCTACTATTAAAAATATACCTAGAGTAATTAAATTTTCATTTGAGAACAAAATTTATAATTATTTTATATTTAAAGGGTCACTATATAGTCCCGTGGATGAAAATGAGAGAAAGAATTTATCTATCAACAGTGTAGAATGAAAAGCATAATAATATTCTTCATCTCACTATATTTTATAACATTCTTAAACCTATATAATTCAAAAAGTATCTCAATTATTATCGTATAATTTTAAACCAAATTATTCAAATAATATTACAAAAATAAATATATACATAATATTAAAAAAGAAAATTATCCCGTGCACGGCACGGGCTATCATACTAGTTTTTTTAAATTAAATGTTTTTTTTGTTCCTATTTTTGAAGTTACAATAGATTGATTAATATTTTTTTTAGTGGTAGTTTCTGTTTCTGTAACACCCCAAATCTTTTATTTTATTGTATTTAATTAATTGATGTTATTTAATTAATTGTGCATGTTAATTGATATGTTTTTGAATGTATTAATTAGTTGTTATATTTATGTTTGTTAATATTGGGCTTTTATGAGTGTGGGGCCTAATTAGAATGAATAAGAGTTTGTGGTAGAATTAAGGGTAGTATAGTAATCTAGTGGGAGTTAGTGGATTTTGTAGAAATAAGAGTGACAATTTGGTTATTATTATCTTAAGAGATAGAGTGTCTTGGGGAGGAAGTAGTGGTAGTGTTGTAAATAGTACAAGAATTTGTGGTAATAATAAAGTTGAGAATGTGAGTGGAAATTGTAGAGTAATTAAGGGTAGAATGGGAATTTAGCAAAACCTAATAAGTGGGCTATATAAAGGAGTGGTTTTTATGAGAGTTAGTGTTGTTGTTGTTTATCATAAGAAAACTTGAGAGAAAAAGAGGTTGAGAGAAAAAGAGAAAGAAAGAAGAGAAAAGAGGCTTGGAGAAAAGAAGAGGGAAAGAAGAAAAGAAAAGCCATAGGTAGAATTGAAGGTGGAGGACTAGAGAATCCAACTAACCTAAGGTAAGAGGCTTAGATAATATAATTGTGAGTGATTAAAGAGAGGGGAGTTTGTCTATGACTCCACACCCAAACTCTCTTCACTCTTTTTGGGTTTTGGTAATACATGGGTTTTGGGAATGTGTTTTAATTGAAGTTTGATAATGATTCATGTATAATATGCTTATACTTATGATTGTTGTGTAAAATTCATGATAAAGTTGATTACTTGAACTTTGATTTGATTGATTATGTAATAAATGGATTTTATGAGTTAATACATGAAAATTATTACTTTTGGATGAAATGATGTTTGATGATGTTATAAGTTGTACTTCTATACTTAGTATGATTATACATGATTAAAGTTGCTTCCTTTATGTGTTTCTATGCATTGGATAATGATCTAAGAACATTTGAGTTAATGGGTTTCAACTTATATTTTGGAAAATCAAGAAATTGTGTAAGAAAAACTGTATTTTAGAAACTCTGAAGAAAGATCGTCATTTTTGACCCATTTAGACTTTGAATTGGAATTTTTGTTAAACATGAAAGTTGTAGGTCTCGTTCTTAGCTTTCCAACGCATATTCACTCATCGCATTTGGATCGACGTAGCCCGAGTTATGGCCGATTTGGTAAAACAGACCTGTCAAGCTCGCCCCGGCGAGTTGGTGGCGAGTGCAGAGCGAGTTCCCCTGTTACTCCCTGCCTTAGCTCGCCCTGAGCTCGCTCTGGGCTCGCCGGGCGAGTTCAGAAACCCTGAAACTTATCTTTTCTTGAAAAATATGATGTTTATGCTTATACTATGATTGTATTATGATCATATGATGATTATTTGATATATATATGACTTTAAATTGAGTCTGGGATGATAAATTGAGTTGTGATATCATACATGTTGATTAACTATGATTAATTATGTTTATGATGATGATAGATAATTGTTGATGATTAGTGATGATGATAATATGATTATGAATATGTTTGAATGAAGAGTATATGTATATGCATATATGATTTGATTATATGATGATTGATTATGGTGAAGGTTATTATTTAGTGATTGATAACAATATGTATACCTAATTGAGTTGAGATAAATGAATTACTTTATGATATGTGTGCTTGAATGTATACCTTAATGATGATATGATGATGTGAATTTGATGCGAATTGAGAAGGAATAATAGGAATGAGTTGCCTATTATTCATGAGTAGATGTATAATGTTATCATCATTATGTGGTATGTGTACATTCATGCATTCATGAGTCAACTTGAGACGAGTCCCACATGACTTAAAACTGACTTGAGACGAGTCCCCCATGACTTAAAACTGACTTGAGACGAATGGATATAATTCTATCTTAAAATTGTGATGAGGGTACCACATGCATATAGATGTGTCTAGGTGGACATATCATTGATGATGACATTAGTTTGCATTAGGGTAATTGTGCACTCTAATTGATATTTGGTAATTGTCATTGTTTTCCATTATAATTGTGAATGAATGAATAATGTGCTACTTATGATTGAGCATATTATGAGATGTGTAATATTGATTGATAATTTATGATGATGTGTATGATTGTCAATTGATTGAGAATGTGATATTGTTATGATGCATTATATTCTAAGATTATGAAATATGAATGATATTAGATTGATATTTGTTTATGAAATGAGTTGTTAGACATGACCATGCTATGTCATAAGTATTAAGTGTGTTCTTATACTTAGTTTCTTTTTATGGTTATATTATTTAACCCTCTGTTTTGTGTATGTGCTGGATTTGGATTCCAGATCTTCAGGTTATGTTTGTGATCGAGTTGTCAGTGAAGCTCCGCTCTGATGTGACACGGGGATGAGATTATTTCTATAATGTATATTTAGAGTCTTGCTTCTTATTTCCAATGTATTTAAAGATGTATTTTCTTTATAACTTATTTTGTACAATAATCGTTTTACTAATTAAGTTATTGGTAAACTTTTATGTGTACGATGTAATACTCGAACCATTCCTTTTATAAATTTGATTTTATTTATTTTGCGTATTTTGGAGAATATTTTATTAAGTGATATTTTATTAAATACGGGTTTGGGTGTTACAATTTGGTATCAGAGCTCCGGTTGTCCTCGGACTGAATGAGCTATGTGTCGTGTGTCAGTCAGAGCAAGTCTGTGCGTTCAGACTAAGTGGGCATAATGTCAGTTGTGTTTGTGTATCAGTTGTGTCATCTTGTGATGTAATGTTATATTTACACTTGCACATTAGTCGCTATTAATCATTTTGCGGATGTATGATGAGTTTATTGAATCTTGTTTTTATTGCTTATTGGCATGTGTTTTACTTGATCCCTAAAACTTGTGTTTTAATTGGTGTTGACTTATGAATCTATTGTTTCATAAATATTGATAAGTTGTGATGTGTTTATTCATGAACCATGAGTAATATGAAGTAGATTATGTTGTCTATTCATTTGGTAAGTACTTGATAGGATTGATAATTATCTTAGTCATAAGTTATGAAGTCAAGTAATGATTATGTGTTCCTTGATGTTGATTCATGACGAATGTTATGCTTTTATGATTATAATAGTTGTATGTGCTTAATAGTATAATCTTTGTGTAGTTTTGACATGATTTTATTTATTTATGATTTCATGATAAATGAGTGATTATAACATGATATAATTGTGCATAATTGACGATGAATATGCATCTATGATTGTTATTTTTATTTCAAGATAATGACTTAAATGATAATGTGTTCTTGTTATTGTTATATTTGAAATGATTATGTTCGCATATTAGTATAGATTCATTGGTTGATGAAAATCTATGTTATATGAAATTAAGTATGATTGGTTATGCATGTGTCTTAAATGAATGTTGTGATGATTTATTTATGATAATCACTTGTGTAGTATGATTGAAATAATTAAATGATGATATGTATGTATGTATGTATGTATGTATGTATGTATCCGTGGAATTATTTGAACACTTATGAATATGAATGCAATAGTGAAATTACTTGAATGCTTTAGCATGACGATTATTGTGAATATTCATGAAGAGATTGTGATCTATTAAGTTGAACATGTATTGGTGAATCCTATGTATTCGAATAACTTGTTGATTATGTGTGAAGTTGATTTCATGAATTTTATTGTTAGTTCCCCGTTGGTATGTTGTTTTACTTGATTCTTGAAACTTGTGTTTTACTTTGACAATAACTATAGCATCTATGATTTTTACTTCATGTTTGGAAGTTAATTCATGATTATTACTATGCTTCTATGTTAGTTTGTAACTTCATATGCTTAAATTAGTACATGATGTGATTGTATCCTTGTTGATTGATGATAAATGATATTTTGTTCTAGTTGCTTGAATATGAGGTTTGTTGTTTTCTTTGTATTTTAGCATGAGTAGATTAAATGCAAATATAGTAATGATTTTGTTATTTGAGCTTGTATATGATAATGAAATTTATATATATAGACTCAAATGAGACTTGAATATGTTAGTTGAATTGATAGTTTAATGTTACTATTTAGATTTTATGTGTATTATTATGCATGTCCTCGTATATATCTTTGTGTAATTCTTTTTACATGAGTTAATTTTGGGAAGTAGCATTAATTTTTGATTATGTGGACCTTGTCGAAAAAGTTATTGTTCTTTTGATTAAGTGGATCCTTGAACGTGTTTGATTTATGTTTTATCTTCATATGAGGATTCTATAACTAGTAATTATTCCTTATGATGTGAATGACGTTGAAAATCTATATTATTTTCTTTTGAGTATGTTAAACCAATTTTTGTGAAAGTTATAGAGTAAGAATTGGTAATAAAGTTATATGGATTCTAGGATATGTTAGTTGTAACATGCACTAGATTATGACCATGAGAATGACTTGATTTGTTCTTTTCATTATTTGTAAGTTATATGACTATGCTAATTTGCCTAAGATATATTTGGTAAATGCATTGTGTATGTTTTTACTAGTTTATTCTATCATGTTAATTACCATGTTAAGCTAGATTATTTTTCTTGCATAAATATACTTAAATGAATATGATTTGTTGAGTTTTGGAATTTGTTGCTATGAAATATTTATCTTTTCTTGTTTTGATGAGATTTTAACTTTCAAAGATTTGGAGAAGATATGTATGTCCCTTAAATGCTTTCATGATTTTGTGTAGATGATTGAGCGTCGTGTTAAGTTGATTATTTATCTTGTATGACATGCTTATGTGAAATATCGTGTCATGTTCTTGTGCAATGTAGAATAGGCACTTGTGCGTTTGATTTGTCTCACAAATATTTGTGGACAATCATTGTTGAAGTATTTTGAAATTATTTAAGTGATAATTATGCTTAGAATGATCTGTGTTTGATGGATAATGTTATGCACTATATTCGTAAATTGTTACAATGCTTTTAGGGAGTTGTTAATTGTATCATTCTTTCTTTTGTGAAATTTTGAGAATGGATGAATTCAATGTGATGCGAAATTTGATGATCTTATTTGATTAGGTTGATTACCATGCTAAGTTAATTGTTTCCTTGCATGATTTAAGTATATGAATGTGAATTCTTGAGTTACTTGGAATTCGATGTTATGAAACGTTTGTTCTTTTACCATGACCAAACTCTTAGATTAATGATTTAATAATGAGAGATTTCATGTAGGTATTTATTTGTGTGCCCTTGTGTAGATTATGCATATGTTGGAAATGTGTTATTTTTCTTCGATTATTGAGATTTTAGATGAATACAACATGATAGATTAATTATAGATTATTTGAATATCTTTTACCATGATTCCTATGTGGGTAACTATATGAATTGTGCGTTGTGAATGAATCTTTCAAATGTGCTATTTTCATAAACATGTTTTCATGACTTTACGGATTTGTCAAATTGTGATTTCTTCTTTTGATGAATTTTGAAATGTATGAATCTATGTGTGAATGATCTATATCTCCATAATTGTTTCTCTTATTAGTCGTTATATGATTTTAAATATGATGTTTTAGTGAGAATGTCCTTGTATGGTAAGAATGGTTGAATTCTTAAGATTTATTGTTGTGGAATATCTATCTTTATTGTTTTAAGTTGATTCTTGACTTTTAAGTTTAGAGGCAATGTATGCTAATTAAATGTTCATGTGAGACGATGTGATATGCTTTTGTATGTTTATGTGTTTGGTGCTTAAGAAAACACTATTGTAGCTTGGTAAGGATGGTTTGAACCACCATCATGATTGTTGTCCATTTATTAACAAATTAAGGAACTGGCCGTCCTTGATCTCTTGTTAATGGGTAGACATGATTGTGTTGATTGGATGATACTAATCTTGTCAAACTTCGGTAGTGTCTAGAGTTTGCTAAGAGATGAGAAAAATGATTCATATAGAATGTATTGACCGTGTTTTATGAACTTGAAATTTTGTGATGGATATGTATATGTAATGATTATAAATGATCTTATGAGATTGAGTTATTTGGTACTCCATGATATGTTTGGGGTTATGCTAATTTCATAATTGTGTATGACTTTATTATGTGCGCATCAATGACATGTGAATTTGTATTATGTGGAGTTAATCTTAGTTTTAAATCATGTTAAAGCTATAACTTGGAGTGTGAGGCATGTTATTTTGTTGATTGAAATATCATATCATTATGTGTATATAATTTGTAACAATATGAGGTAATGCCATGTTTAGGTTTTGTCCATTTTGGTATTGTATGCAATTGGTGATGAATGTTACATTTATTTGGTATGGTTATAACCGTTGATTATTATTGATTGACCTTGATTCTTGAACTTGAAAGTTGTACTTTTGCGTGAAATTTTCGAGGACGAAAATTCTTTAAGGGGGTAGAGTTGTAACACCCCAAATCTTTTATTTTATTGTATTTAATTAATTGATGTTATTTAATTAATTGTGCATGTTAATTGATATGTTTTTTAATGTATTAATTAGTTGTTATATTTATGTTTGTTAATATTGGGCTTTTATGAGTGTGGGGCCTAATTAGAATGAATAAGAGTTTGTGGTAGAATTAAGGGTAGTATAGTAATCTAGTGGGAGTTAGTGGATTTTGTAGAAATAAGAGTGGCAATTTGGTTATTATCTTAAGAGATAGAGTGTCTTGGGGAGGAAGTAGTGGTAGTGTTGTAAATAGTACAAGAATTTGTGGTAATAATAAAGTTGAGAATGTGAGTGGAAATTGTAGAGTAATTAAGGGTAGAATGGGAATTTAGCAAAACCTAATAAGTGGGCTATATAAAGGAGTGGTTTTTATGAGAGTTAGTGTTGTTGTTGTTTATCATAAGAAAACTTGAGAGAAAAAGAGAAAGAAAGAAGAGAAAAGAGGCTTGGAGAAAAGAAGAGGGAAAGAAGAAAAGAAAAGCCATAGGTAGAATTGAAGGTGGAGGACTAGAGAATCCAACTAACCTAAGGTAAGAGGCTTAGATAATATAATTGTGAGTGATTAAAGAGAGGGGAGTTTGTCTATGACTCCACACCCAAACTCTCTTCACTCTTTTTGGGTTTTCGTAATACATGGGTTTTGGGAATGTGTTTTAATTGAAGTTTGATAATGATTCATGTATAATATGCTTATACTTATGATTGTTGTGTAAAATTCATGATAAAGTTGATTACTTGAACTTTGATTTGATTGATTATGTAATAAATGGATTTTATGAGTTAATACATGAAAATTATTACTTTTGGATGAAATGATGTTTGATGATGTTATAAGTTGTACTTCTATGCTTAGTATGATTATACATGATTAAAGTTGCTTTCTTTATGTGTTTCTATGCATTGGATAATGATCTAAGAACATTTGAGTTAATGGGTTTCAACTTATATTTTGGAAAATCAAGAAATTGTGTAAGAAAAACTGTATTTTAGAAACTCTGAAGAAAGATCGTCATTTTTGACCCATTTAGACTTTGAATTGGAATTTTTGTTAAACATGAAAGTTGTAGGTCTCGTTCTTAGCTTTCCAACGCATATTCACTCATCGCATTTGGATCGACGTAGCCCGAGTTATGGCCGATTTGGTAAAACAGACCTGTCAAGCTCGCCCCGGCGAGTTGGTGGCGAGTGCAGAGCGAGTTCCCCTGTTACTCCCTGCCTTAGCTCGCCCTGAGCTCGCTCTGGGCTCGCCGGACGAGTTCAGAAACCCTGAAACTTATCTTTTCTTGAAAAATATGATGTTTATGCTTATACTATGATTGTATTATGATCATATGATGATTATTTGATATATATATGACTTTAAATTGAGTCTGGGATGATAAATTGAGTTGTGATATCATACATGTTGATTAACTATGATTAATTATGTTTATGATGATGATAGATAATTGTTGATGATTAGTGATGATGATAATATGATTATGAATATGTTTGAATGAAGAGTATATGTATATGCATATATGATTTGATTATATGATGATTGATTATGGTGAAGGTTATTATTTAGTGATTGATAACAATATGTATACCTAATTGAGTTGAGATAAATGAATTACTTTATGATATGTGCGCTTAAATGTATACCTTAATGATGATATGATGATGTGAATTTGATGCGAATTGAGAAGGAATAATAGGAATGAGTTGCCTATTATTCATGAGTAGATGTATAATGTTATCATCATTATGTGGTATGTGTACATTCATGCATTCATGAGTCAACTTGAGACGAGTCCCACATGACTTAAAACTGACTTGAGACGAGTCCCCCATGACTTAAAACTGACTTGAGACGAATGGATATAATTCTATCCTAAAATTGTGATGAGGGTACCACATGCATATAGATGTGTCTAGGTGGACATATCATTGATGATGACATTAGTTTGCATTAGGGTAATTGTGCACTCTAATTGATATTTGGTAATTGTCATTGTTTTCCATTATAATTGTGAATGAATGAATAATGTGCTACTTATGATTGAGCATATTATGAGATGTGTAATATTGATTGATAATTTATGATGATGTGTATGATTGTCAATTGATTGAGAATGTGATATTGTTATGATGCATTATATTCTAAGATTATGAAATATGAATGATATTAGATTGATATTTGTTTATGAAATGAGTTGTTAGACATGACCATGCTATGTCCTAAGTATTAAGTGTGTTCTTATACTTAGTTTCTTTTTATGGTTATATTATCTAACCCTCTGTTTTGTGTATGTGCTGGATTTGGGTTCCAGATCTTCAGGTTATGTTTGTGATCGAGTTGTCAGTGAAGCTCCGCTCTGATGTGACACGAGGATGGGATTATTTCTATAATGTATATTTAGAGTCTTGCTTCTTATTTCCAATGTATTTAAAGATGTATTTTCTTTATAACTTATTTTGTACAATAATCGTTTTACTAATTAAGTTATTGGTAAACTTTTATGTGTACGATGTAATACTCGAACCATTCCTTTTATAAATTTGATTTTATTTATTTTGCGTATTTTGGAGAATATTTTATTAAGTGATATTTTATTAAATACGGGTTTGGGTGTTACAGTTTCTATTTTTATGGTTTCATGCTTATCTTTTTTGTTCTTCTATTTTTATTTTTTTAGTGATGTGGTTTCCTATGCTATTTTTATGGGAAGATTTCTTTTATGTTTATTTTCTATTTTTGTTTTGTATTTTTTTATAAGTTTAGAATTAAAATTACATTGCGCAAAACTTGTAACATCATTAAAAATAATTAGGACAAATTTGGATTTTTAACATTAGTTTCTTTTAATATATTGTAAGTAAATATACTTTACTTTTAGTTTAATTTTATTTAGAATCAGTTTTATACACTTTGTTTTGCGAGAATCAATTTTATACACTTATACTATGTTTGGTTCAAGAGAAAGTAGAAGGAAAGTAGTGAAGGGATGGAAAGTGGGTGGAAGACCAATCTTTCCACCGTTTGGAAGGTCTAAAAATGTTGATGGAAAGAAACTTTAGGATGGGTCCCACCTCAAAAACCTTTCCAGTTTCCTCCCAAAAGTTGACGGAAAGTGGATAGCTTGCTTCATCATCATGAAAAAGACAATAAAACCCTTACTTTGATTTTTGTGCTCCAAATACTAGTGATTGTTTATTTTTATTTTTTCATATGGCCATTATCTTTCTTCTTATGGATTTTCATGTTGTACTACTAAAAATAATAGTATATTTATAACTTTTTAAATTCTACCACATGCCTATACGTCGCTAATATTCTAGATTTTTTTTATAAATATATCTATTATATTATTATTATTATATCTATAATAGTAATCTATATGCATCACAAATTTATTAGGGGTAATTTTGTAACTTTAATAGATATATATATATCTTTCTTTCCTTTCACTTTCTCTTAGCCAAACAACTAAGATATCCTTTCACTTTCTACTCATTTTCTATTCACTATCATTCCATTTACTTTCTTTCCTTTTAGTTTCTTTCCTTCTACTTTCTCTTATGATCCAAACACAGCATTAACTCACGCAAAGGTAAAGGGTTTCAAAAATTTGTCACATTGCTGCACTTGTTTCTATGATTGGTAAACAAATATACGTGGACACAATTGTCGGTTACTCCTCCGGTTGTATTTAACCGAAAAGACACTTTAAATCATGGTCATTATTATAAGTATTATAAGTAAAAGTTAATTACTTTTAAACTAATTAAAAACATTATTATTTAAAGGTTTAAAGAGTGTTCTGAGGGCACTCTTTAGCATTTGCCAACTAATTAATACTACTATTATTCATAATATACCTTTATTTAATTCTAAGGTTTTCTAAGGCATTTATTCAACTTTTACTTTTCAAAAGAAACTAATATCTTAGCCCGTGCCGTGCACGGGATAATTTTCTTTTTAAATATTATTTATGTGTTTGTTTTGAAATATTATTTGAGTAATTTGGTTTAAAATTCTATAATAAAATGGAGATATATAGTTTTTGAGTTATATAGGTCTTACAGAAAAGAGTGAGATGAAGAGTATTCATTTCTCTCATCTTATCCCCGGGACTATATATAAGCTCTATAAATATAAAAGGTTTAATCATCATTTTCGTCCCTGTAAGTTCACAATTTTTTTGTTTTAGTCCATGTATCATTTTTTGTTGCAAATTAGTCCATGTATGTTCAATTTTTTTTGGTTTTAGTCTCTTAAAACTAAAATCCGCAGGAAAATCTGCAGGAAACCAACAAATTTTCCTACAGATTTTCCTGCGAATTTTAGCTTTAGGGACTAAAATAAAAAAAATTTGCACATGCAGGGACTAATTTGCAACAAAAATAAATACAGGGACTAAAAAAAAAATTTATGAACTTACAAGGATGAAAATGATGTTTAAACCAATATAAAATAATTATAAACTTTACGACCTTAAGATTTTTTGACAGCATAATTTTCTATAAAATTAAAATATACCTTGATTCTTTGATTGCGATAAATTCCCTCAAGGATTGATGTCTGCTAAATCATCTCCAACCGATTTTTTTTTTTTAATTTTAAAGGTTGTCTATATCCTTTTTTATTTTATATTATTTAGAAGGTTGTCTATATTTTTTTTGCAAATGTCTATGAGATTAATTTTATTTAGTTTATTTGAGTATAAAAATACAATATATGTTTCAGAATGTTAGATGAGCATAGTGGGATGTGAAGTACTCATTTGTTCCCCGTTCAACAATGTTGATAGATTCTCTCTCTTCATCTCCCAAGACTTTGTAAGAACTTTATCAACATAAAATAATTATAAATTATATATTATTTTTCAAATGAATATTAACATATTTTGACCCCCGATCCTATTCTTAGACTTTTCTTGTAACCGTAACACAAAGAATTAATCTTCACGTGTGAGAATCAAATGAGAAAAAATCTATATGTAAATCTCCACTCACATTGATAAATTAACATCTCTGAAAAGACTTGAACGAAAGTTTATGAAAAGTTTAAAATTTCAATTATAAAGAAATTCCAAAAATTATAAAAAACAAAAATTATATTAAATTATTTTAGGTTTTCCATAGATTAAAGCTAATTCTAATGAAAGTGTGACAGACACAAAATATGAATAACTCCCACAATCAGAATACAAATTTAATTATTTAAGGTGCATTTTTAATAGTGGAGGTGAAAAGTGCTACACGTTTTACATTATACACAAATGATAAATTTTCCCCCCTCTCTCTCTCTCTCTCTCTCTCTCTCTCTCTATATATATATATATATATATATATATATTTCTATATCCCTCTGACACGATAATTTTCATGTTTTAATGATATTTATTTACTTATTTTTTTTAAGGTTGTCTATGTCATTTTTTTACTATTTTGAATGTTGTCTTTGTTTTTCTTTCAATTGTTCATGAGATTGATTTTATTTAATTTACTTGAGTATAAAAATACGATATATGTTTAAGGATATTACAGGGACATAATGGGGTGAGAAGTACACCTTCATTCCTTGTTTCTCGTTCAAAAATACTAAGCGATTCTCTCTCTCCCCCTGTCTCTCAAGACTTTGGAGCGATTCCATCAACAACAAAAAAATTGTAAATTCTATATTATTTTTCAAATAAATATTAACATATTTGAACGAAGGTTTATATAAAGTTTAAAGTTTAAATTATTAAAATATTCCATAGATTATATAAAATAAAAAAAATGTATTAATTTATTTTAGGGTTTCTATAGATTTCATCAATTGGCGGTAATTACAATAATTAAAGCATGATGAACACAAAATATGACTACTTTCACAACCGAAATTCAAATTTTAATTAGTCAAAGTGTATTTTTAATAGTGGATTGTAGGTATTTTCCATTTCTTATTTTACACCATTGAAAAATTTCATATTATCAATTTATATAATATTAGAGTTTTTACAAAAAAAAGTATTAGAGGAGCTCTAATTGAGTGCTTCTTCAAAAAAAAATTGACTTAAAAAAAACTCTTTTGATTAATAAAAATAATCTTTTAATTGTTGATTGAAGTAATAATAAGGTAGTTTTTATTATTAAAAAAAAATTAAGGTTGTTTTCTCTACAAAAAACGATAGTAACTTTTCCTAAAATTAAAATATTATAAAAATTAGAATATTGTTGTCAATAAGATTCGAAAAACAGACCTTTTATGGGAAGATTTCTTTTATGTTTATTTTTCTTTTCTATTTTTGTTTTGTATTTTTTTTATAAGTTTAGAGTTAAAATTACATAGCGCAAAACTTGTAACGTCGTTAAAAATGATAAGGACAAATTTGGATTTTTAACAATAGTTTCTTTTAATATATGAGAAGTAAATATACTTTACTTTTAGTTTAATTTTATTTAGAATCAATTTTATACACTTTTTTTTGCGAGAATCAAATTTATACACTTAACTCACGCAAAGGTAAAGGGTTTCAAAAATTTGTCACATTGCTGCACTTGTTTATCTGATTGGTACCTTTACCAAATAACTTTTTTTTAATATATTTGCGTTATGACTATGTTTGGTAAACTAAATAAACTAGCTTTTAGCTTATAAGCTAAAAACTCTGTTTGGTAACAGTTTAAAAAAAAGAGATTATAGCTCATTTTACTAGCTTATAGCTTATTTTTTAAATGTTATTTCAAATAGCTTATGAGCTTATAGCTTATAGCTTATCATATTTTCTTCCAATTTTACCCCTATCATCTTACTTGAAAAAACTTAAATATTAATTAAACATATCTTTTTAATGTCATTTCATACTTATAAGCTAGTTCAACCGTTAATTTTACCAAACACTACAAATTCAATCAGCTAGCTTATTCGCTATAAGCTAACTTATCGGCTATCCGCTATTTTTTACCAAATAGAACATATGTGGACACAATTGTCTGCTACTCCTCCGGTCGTATTTATAATCGAAAAGACACTTTAAATTATGGTCATTATTATAGTAAGTATTATAAGTAAAAATTAATTACTTTTAAACTAATTAAAAATATTATTATTTAAAGGTTTAAAAAGTGCTAAAAGAAACTCTTTAGCATTTGCCAAATAATTAATAATACTATTATTCATAATATACTTTTATTTAATTCTAAGGTTTTCTAAAGCATTTATTCAACTTTTACTTTTCAAAAGAAATATGCGATTTTCAAAAAGGCCAATATATCCCAAAATATTTAGTACCAGGGAGTATTGTAGAATTGATTGACGAAGTAAATCGTCCCTTTATCCAAATCAAACCCACTCATCCGTCCGAACAACCAACCAAAAGAGCTTTAATCACTTCAACAAAGTTTCAGCTCAATTATTTCTCAAACTCATCTCAGTAAAGAAACCATAAGAGCTTTATTGCTTCAAAAACTATACAAAAGTTATTTGCACTTTGCCTTTCAGATCTCAGTTTTCATTTCAAAGGTTACGCGTTGATTCATTTGTTCTCATTCACTATAATTTGCAATTTGTGATTCAATTTTGTTTTAATATTGTTGTTTGTTTGCAGATCATTTTGCATTAGTCTTGTTGTAGAAAGCACCATCAATCAACACTCATCACTTGTCTTGTCGTTTCATAATCCAGGTAAGAGATCCATCAATGGCTCTTCACTCTTTTGCCCAGTTTTTATAGAATTTCAGAAAATCATTTTGTTAAAATTTTAATTTTAAAATGAGAATGGAATGTGAGTTTCTGAAACGTGAGTTCATTGGGAAGCTGCAACTTGAAGCTTCTACGGCAAACCATAATCAATTGGACAAAACTTACGCTTTAGCCTAGGTGTACTTTTGTTGTTCCACTTATAAAGAGGTAATTTTTTGTATTTTTTAATTTTAAAAATTAAAAAATAATTGTTTTTTAATTAGAAAAACTATCTTTGTAAGAGGAAAAGTAAAAACTGCACCTAAATAATTGTTGCATGTAAGTTTTGTCCTAATCAATTTAGGATTTTTTCTGTGCTATGGGTTAAGTGAGACACTGATTTAGGCAATGAGATGAGAAGAAAGGTAATTTAATTAAAATTTATTTATTACTTATATATACAGCTAGAATCTCTATTATATATACTAGCCGCCAAATTGAGACACGAAACGTGTCCATTTATGTGATCAATATTGTGTAAGTTATTTTTCAACATATACAAATATTTAAATAGAGTGAAGGGAAAAAATGACAATAAAAAAAATTCATGCGAAAGAGGATATTATCTTTATATACTGGTATAAACCATAGTAATAGATAATAGATAACAAATCATCTCTATTAATTTGGTGATTTTATTCATCAATTGTGCTAATAATTTGGAATTGTGGTTACTTTTCTTTTTGTAGTTTTTTTAAGGATAAAATAGGAATAATGAAAAAGTCATCCCAAAAATTTGTATCATTTTTATATACAGTAATATACAGTATTACGAGATTTCCACAAAGCTTTCTCAAGCATCTCTATTATTATATATATTACGAAATTTCCACGGAGCTTTCTCGTACATTATCAATAGTAATTGCAATGCTTATGTGACATTCAATTAGAGCTTCTTTTGCTTATGTGTCATTCAGAGTTTTTAGCTTAATGTATGTTGTTCGAATCCCACCGGCAACAATAATTGAATTTTTATAATATTTTAAGGAAAACTATCTTTCTTTTTGTAGAGAAAATTACCTCATAATTACTAACAAATGTATGTTGTTCAAATCTCATTGACTACAATAATTGAATTTTTATAATATTTATTTTTTTTGTAAAAACGTTTTCAAATATTATATTTTTTTGTTTTCTTTTTGTAGAAACTTTTTCAAATATTTTATTTTTTTTAAAACTCTCAATTTGTTTTTTGTCTGAAAACTCTCTCAAATATTATATATTATCTTTTTTTAAAAACTCCTTTTTTTTAGAAACTCTCAGAAATATTATATTTTTTTAATAAAATCTATAAAATATGATATATATATATTACATTTTTATTTTTATTTTTAAAACAAAGGTATCATCCGTGCGCAAATGCAGAGACTAATCCCCTCAATTTAACTGATATCTATTTAAGGGATTAACATCTCCTAAGAAATTATTCTCCATATGCACCGGTCAGGATCGATCTGAAGACCAAATTGTTAAGGGGACCAAGTATTTACCACTTGTGCGACACTATCTTGATACATTTTTAATATTTTAATTTTGCAAAATGACATTTATATTTAGATTACTTTGAAACAAATTGAAATAAAAAAGTACACTATTTTTTTCATGGATAAGATCATTCGAAGAATTGAAGTCGTGAACCTAAAAAATAGCTTATGATATATCTGCAAACTTTTTTTACGTAAAATCATTTTAGTTTATTTTGAAGAAAAAATTATGTTCATTAGAGACAAAAACAAAATAGAAGATTTTGAAAGAAAAGAGAGAGAGAGACAGAGAGAGAACTCTCAGTGTTGGAGAATGAGAAACTGTTAGTACTTCTCACCTAGGGTTGTCAATGGATATTAATGGATGCGGGTAGTGTGATATCCGTATCCGGTCTGTCATACATATATGATATCCGTGTCTGCTCCATATATGTGCGAATATCCGCTAAGCGGGTAATCCACGAATATTGAAGTATCCGCATATATTAACATCTATCCATAGATGGTATTTTTTTATTAAAAAAAGAACTAATTATTGAAAAAAATTAATTTTTTTTTAAAATACAAAACATTAACACATAATATTTCTAAATTTTGCTCTCTATTTTTAATGAAAACACCAAATCAACAAACAAAAATCACCTCACTGAACTGCAAAAGAGCCAAACAAAGCTATATTTTATATAAAATAGTCAAACTGCAAAAGATAAAATATAAAAATACTAGAATTTATATTCATATTTTAACATAGGGAAAATTTATTCAAAATTTTATCTATCACGAAGAAACGTGATCCTCATGATGAAAAGTGTATGTAGATCATAGTGAGAACTAAGCATTAAAAAAAATAGAATTAACAACTATTTTTTGTTGATGAAGCTTCTATAGAATCATATAATGGAGACGAAAGACAGATAGAAATAGAGAGACAGAGAGAGAGATCTTTTAGTGGTGTAGAATAGAAAACGCGGAGCACTTTCCATCCGACTATTAAAAAGACACATTGACTACTTTAAATTTGAATTTCGACTAAGGGGGTTTTTCCATATTATGTGTCCATCGCACTTTCATTAAATTACATATGGCTGGTGAAATCTATGGAAAATCTAAAATAAATTAATATAATTTTGATTGTTAGTAATGTATGCTATTTTAAACTTTTCATAACATTCGTTCGAACTTTTTTAAGAACCTTAATTTATTAATGTGAGTGCATAGATTCACCCATATGTTTTCCCATTTGACACTCACGCGTGAAGATTGCTTCTTTGTGGTACAATGAAAAGAAAAATTTTGAGAACAGAAATAAGGTCAAAGTATGTTACTATTCATTTAAAAATTTGTATAAAATTTACAATTATTTTTTGTTGATGAAGTCTTATCGAGTCTTGTGTTAAAGATATATCGTATTTTATTTTCATACTCAAATAAATTAAAAGAAATCAATCTCATAGACAATTGAAAAAACGTAGATAACCTTCTAAATAATATAAAATGAAAAAAAGACATAGACAACATTCAAAAGAAGAATAACATATTGAAATAAATATTATTGAAAAAAATAAAAATTATCCCGTGTTTGACAGTGAATCTAATGTAAATTTTCTTTAAAGAGTCGGCACGATATGAAAAAAAAATAAAAATCATGGTATATTTTAATTTTATGGGTATGGTCCCAAAAAATCTTAAGGCCATGAAAATCAAAACATATTTTTCTTTGAGAATGAAGTTTATATTTGTTTTATATTTATAGGATCACTATATAGTTTCGGAGATGAGATAAGATAAAGAATCTCGCTTTAATCTGTAACATCATTAAACCTATATCATGTAAAACCTATCTCAATTTTACCCTAAAATCTTAAACCAAAATAATCAAATAATATATCAAAATAAACATATAGCTAATATTTAAAAAGAAAATAATCCCGTGTATGGCACGGGCTAACATACTATACTAGTTTAATTTATATACACCGCAATGTAAAATTATTTTACACAAGCATCTAATAATATATCGACACATCATTTATGGTAATTTAAAATACACGACGTGTCACATTCATTAAATGATGTGGCAACGCGTTATTGGATGCACGTGTAAAAAAACTTTACACCAACAGTGTACAATAATTAAACTCATACAATTAAGTGACTACTTCTCTACCCTTTTATAATTGAGAGTATTTACCATTATGAGAACAAGTCACCCACATAAGGACATCTTCAATGCCCTCATTGGAGATGCCCTAAGTAGATTTGTATGTGATCCCTACAACTAAATTGTAACATACTTGTAGAGACCACATACAAATCTACTTATGTGGCTTATTATCATTGGTTGAAGGGTAAATACCCTCAAATTATAAAAGGGTAAATTAGAAAAAAAACCTTTGGTAAGCCTCATAAACTTTTCAATGAGAGAGAAAGTAGAGAGAGGTGGGAGAAAGTATGGTGAGGAAAATAGGCCTGGAGTGCATCAACGAAGGGGTTTTGTCAACAAACTAGATAATGAAACCACTTCCTTCTTCATCACGAACTTCCCGGAGGAGACGAAAGCGATGGAATTATGGTTGAAATTTGCTCGTTTTGGACGAGTAGGGGAGGTTTACATTCCAAACAAGCTCAACAAGCAAGGAAGAAGGTTTAGCTTCGTAAAGTTTCGGGAGGTTCAAAACGCTAAGGAACTGCTAGATCGCCTATCTGATATATGGATAGGTGCATTCAAATTGCGTATCAATCTCCCCAGATTCAGCAGAGAGGACAAACGGGTCGAACAAAAAGGTGATACCCCGGAAACAAGTACGGCGGCAGAAGCAAGGGTGCAAAAAGGACGATCGTTTAAGGAGGTGGTAACTGCAGGTAAGGGTATTGACAAGGCTCAGAAAGTGGATGGTATTAACCATGGTGGAAGCAGGAACGCTCAAGAGGTAGTGTGGGAGGTAGAGGTTGAGAAAGAAGCGATGGATAAACTAAAAGGAGCTTTTGTCGGTTTTCTTGCTGATTCAAAGGATCCACATACGATTCAACAAAACTTTGTCATGGATGGATATCAAAACATCAAGGTCTCTCCGTTAGGTCATTTGAAAGTGCTATTATATAGTGCGGTGGAAGGTGAGGTGAAAGGGTTAGTGGGAAGCGTAGGGTGGTGGTGTACATGGTTTGATAGGTTCGAAGAATGGAAACCAGACTTGGTGTCCAATCACAGATCAGTTTGGTTAAGATGTTATGGTGTTCCCCTTCATGCATGGGGGGATGCTCTTTTTCGGCCCATTGCTTTCAAACATGGGATTTTTGTGGAGGCTGATTCTATTATGAAGAATATGCAGAGGCTTGACTTGGCGAGGATTAAGATAGTTACAAATAAGCTTGTCTTCATTGATGCAACTATGTCTGTGAAGGTTCTTGGTAAGGTGTTTGTGATTAGGGTGTTAGAAGAAGGAGGGTGGTTTGAGGATGTTGTTACAAAAAACAGATGTGGCTGCGATGTTTGGCGAGACGGATTGTCGTCGAGAGGGTCTGTAGACGGTGGTTCAGCCATGGCGGTAGTGGAGGGATCAGTGGAGGGAGGGAGTGATGGTGACTGGTCAGATGAAGGACAGGTGCTGCTTGGGGTGGGGAGACAAATGGAGAGAAAAGGACATGAAGAGATTTTGAGTAGGAATGTTGAACATAGCAACAGAGTGTCAGTCTTGGAGCCCAACTCTTTTGGAAATCCCTTGGGACTTGATCAAATTTTAGTCAACTCCTCTGTGGGAGACGTGCTAGCTGTTGGTGAGGGGGGGGAAGGGTGAGTGTGACATATCAAAAACGGTTGAAGGATGTCAGGAGGCTTTGGTGGAAGGATGTGTGGAGAAAGTGATGGCTTGTCATGTTACTAAGTGTCTCGTCCTAGGAAACCAGCAAAGAGAAGGGGAGAAAAGTGATGTGGGGCCCTCACAAAAAGTTAGTGGTGATACCATTGGGCCTGTGACATGCAGCCCGTTGGTTTTAAGAACAAAAAATAGGGATATTCAATTGGTGAAGACATTTAGTAGTAGTGCTGGAGTAATCATGGGGGGTGCAAATAGCAAGCACGTGCTGGATATTCAGCAAGGAGTTGGGCCAGTTAATCTGGGCTTTGTACACGTTATTCCAATTGATGTCGGTGGAGAAGAAAGGGAGGGGCATGCAGAAGATCCAAATAAGTCTCCAATTTTGAATCCTCTCAAAAAAAGGAAAACGAAGAAGAGTATCAATCATTTCCATCCTTACAACAAGTGTCTAAATTTTCAAGATTATATCCAGAGAAAAGGTGCAGCGATGAGGAAGAAATCAAAAAAGCGTGGAGGTAGGAGGGTGTGTGTGGAGTCATCTTTAGAATCTGATCCTATCCAAAGCTCGGTAGGGGAAGACGCTATTTCTACAACTAGGAATCTTCAGGAGCAGCGCAATTGTGCTTCAGAAGGTATCGACTTGTTGGTTATGTTACCCAGACATGGAGATGTTGATGAGGTGGCACCAGTGGTTCTGTCTGTCAGCTCGGTTGCACTTATCCCACGAAGGGGTCAGGACTCAGGGGTTTTAGATTTGTTGGATGAAGGTTTGGTTGACTGTGATGACTCTCCAGCCGCTAGTAGATTACTGGTGGACAGGGAGACTAGTAACGCTCATCATATAATTGACATACAAGAGGATTTGGGCTTGGTTTTCCCAGGCCCTGAAGAAAATAAAATTAGAAGGTTGGTAGAGTTGGAGAATAGAGATCGTCGGGAGAAGCAAGATTGGGAGCAAAATCAAAGTTATCAATGATTTGTTGCTCATTCAATGTTAGAGGGTTGGGTAGTAGAGTGAAGAGGAGGAAAATTCGCGAGTTAGTGGCGACCGAGAAGCTCGACTTTTTGGCAATCCAAGAGACTAAGGTGGAATCTATTCCGGATAGTCTCGTGTTTGCTATTTGGGGGAATCAAGATTGTGGCTGGATTTATCTTCCATCGGTGGGCAATAGTGGAGGTCTTCTTTCAATTTGGAACAAGGTAAAAGCTTCTCTTATTTACTCTTTCATTGGGGAAGGCTTTGTGGGGGTGTGTTTGAAGGTGGACGGGAACCTGACTAGTTGTTTTATTGTTAATGTTTACGCTAAATGTAATCTTAATGCTAAGCGTAAACTTTGGAGCGATATTTTAATGTCTAAGAGGGGATTTGGAGTTGGTCTTTGGTGTGTGTTGGGTGACTTTAATGCTATTAGAGAAAGACATGAAAGAAGGAGGATTGGGGTGTTAGTAGATGGAGGCCGAACAACGGAGATGAAGGAATTTGATGAGTTTATTATTGGTTTGGATATGGTTGATATGCCATTAATTGGTAGACGGTTCACATGGTTCCACCCCAATGGAGGTACTATGAGTAGATTGGATAGAATCCTTCTATCCCAATCATGGTGTGATGCTTCGGGGGTACCGAATGTTTGGGTTTTGACCCGAGATGTAGCGGATCATTGCCCGCTTGTTCTAAGGTATAGCTCCGATGATTGGGGGCCTAAACCTTACCGATTCAACAATTTTTTGTTACGTGACAAACACTTCAAAGAGGTTGTTACTCATGAGTGGGAATCTCAACATATTGAGGGGTGGATGGGCTTTGTTCTAAAGGAAAGATTAAACGATTAAAAGGTGTGATCAAGGATTGGAGTCGGCTTAACTACGGAGCGGCGGATGTTAAAAAGAAAAAACTCATTGATGATATTAGGCTCTTGGATCTTAAAAGTGAATCCTTGGGTCTTGATGATGGAGAGGTGGAGGAGAGAAAGAAGTTGTTTGGGGAGCTATGGAAGACTCTTAAAAGCATTGACGCTTTGACATATCAACGGTCTAAATCCAAATGGTTGAAGGAGGGGGATACAAATTCTCGGTATTTCCATAATTGTATTAAGCTTCGAAATAGAAGAAATAAAGTGGTGGCGTTGAGAACTCAAGGGGGATGGGTGGAAGGGCCGAGTCAAGTAAGAGAGGCGGTGGTGTCCTATTTTCGAAATCATTTCGCTAGCGAGGATTGGGATCGTCCTACTTTGGATGGTATAGAGTTTCCGATTTTGTCTCAAATGAGGGTGGAGGAGTTGACGGCTATTTTTACTTTAGAGGAAATAAAAGAGGCGGTTCTTGACAGTGATGGGTCGAAGAGTCCGGGGCCGGACGGATTTAAATTTGCGTTTATTAAGGAATTTTGGGATTTGATGAAGACCGACATCCGGATTTTGTTTGACCAATTTCATGGTAATGCAAGTCTCCCAAAAGGTTTAGTATCTTACTTTCTAACCCTTATCCCTAAGGTGAACTCCCCTCAAGCCTTGGGTGATTTTAGGCCGATATCCCTTTTAGGATGCTTGTACAAATTGATTGCAAAAGTGCTTGCGACCCGTCTAGCGAAGGTGGTGGGTGAGTTGATTCCCAAAACACAATCGGCCTTTTTAAAGGGTAGACAACTTGTCGATGGGGTTGTGGTTGCTAATGAGGTGATTGATTTCGCAAAAAAATCCCGGAAAAATTGCCTAATTTTTAAAGTGGATTTTGAGAAGGCTTATGATTCGGTAGAATGGAGCTTTTTGGATTATATGTTGAATCGGTTTGGTTTTGGTATAAAATGGAGGGAGTGGAAGGAGACTTAAATTCCTAACCCGCCATTTCGCAATTTACATTTAGTGAATTTAAGTCTCCTTGCGAAATGGCGGTGGAGGTTGCTTATGGAGGAGGATGACTTATGGAAAAATGTAATTAAGACAAAGTATGGTGATGGTGCTCTTGGTACTGCAAGTTTGGATGTGGGGAGTTTTGGCAATTCGGTCTCATCTTGGTGGAGGGACGTGCAATTTGGATAGGGGTGTAGGTTGGTTCATCCAATTTGCGAGAAAGAAGTTGAGGTGTGGTCGGTCTATCAAGTTTTGGAAAGAGGTTTGGGTGGGAGACCAATCTTTAGAACTCCAATTTCCTAGACTTTTTGGAATTTCCGAACAACAAGACGAGATGGTGAATGGGATGGGGAGTTGGATAAATGGGCAGTGGAATTGGAGACTGATTTGGCGTCGTGAGTTTTTTGTGTGGGAGGATAATTTGAGGCAGGAATTGGATGATATGTTACAAACTGTGACAATTTCGGAGGAGGAGGACCATTGGGAATGGAGGCCAAACGGGGACGAGGGCTTTTCGGTTAAGTCCCTGTATCATTCTTTGGATTCTTTGCTTTTACCTCATACTGTGTTAACCCCGTTGGAGTCATTTGCTTTTGATAACATATGGAGAAGTGCTGTCCCTTCAAAGATTAGCGCTTTCGCATGGCAATTGCTTCTTGATCGCATTCCTACTAAAGTGAATCTTCGCCGTAGAGGGATCTTGCGTGAAGACGAGGAAATTTGTGCTGTTTGTGGTGTCCGGCCTGAAACTTCTTGTCATTTAATTTTGCATTGCAATTTTGCTGCTATAATATGGTATAAAATTTGCAGTTGGCTGGGTGTTGTAGTTGTGCTTCCGCAAGATGTTTCAAACTCTTACGGTCAATTGGTAGGAAGTGGAATGAATAAGAGATTGAGAAAAGGCTTTTCTATTGTCTGGCTCACTTTTGTTTGGGTCCTATGGAAGAATCGTAACGATCAAATTTTTAATAACGATATCAGGTCAGTGGACGATGTTGTGGATGAAATTCAACGGGTTTCGTGGCGTTGGTATTTGAATAAATCGGCAAAGGATTCGTGTTTATTATACGAGTGGGTTTGGGACCCGGGAGAATGTATGATTAGGGGCTGATGGGTGGATCGTTTGCTGCTGTTCCTACTTTTGGTGGCCTGCGTTTTTATGTTGTTTTTGCTTCTGGTGTGCTGCATTTGTTTGTTATTGTTTGTTGGTTTTTTTGGTTCTAGCTGCTTGCTTTTTGTCTTGGCCCAGGCGTGTTTGTTCTCAGCCCTTGTGTGTTGGGAGCTTGGGTCTTTTTCTATGTTCTGTTGTGTTCTGTATCCTCCTAGCACTCCTTGTGCTTTGTTGTGTTTTCTAATAAATTGATTTGCAGTTCAAAAAAAAAAAAAAAAAAACCTTTGGTAATTAGACATTCAAAAGAAATTTGTATTCAAACTATCCAAACTCCTAAGAATCACTTTTATGTTAAAGTATCCAAACATAAATCAATTTAAATTCAAAATCACTTTTAACTAAAATGAATTATGTTAAATTTAATTCTATCAAACTGGATTCTTGTTGCTGCAAAACTAAACACATACTGAATATAGTACCGTACTTTTCATACTTGAAGGGATAAAATTCCATTTTTTTTGTCTGTCAATTTTGATTTTTTATGGGAGTTTTTGGTTGGTTACACATGAGAGTAATGAAATTCAATATGCACAAATCAACATGTACTGTTGAATTTTGGCCGATCTTTGTATTTTGGTTGGTTACATTTATTTAGTTTTAAATTTTAATCAATGTGTACTTCTTTTTCATATTTGCAATTTTTCATTAAAGATGTGTTAAATGTCCTCACATTTGCAAATGTTTCCCTTGTTTCTTTTTCACTCATCCAAAAATAGTCTCTTTTACTTTTAATTTCAGATTGACTCAAGCACAAGGAAGAGGAGCAGAAAAGAGAACCAATGGAAATTCTAACTTCTCTTGTTGGAAAACTCGTAGATTATACTGTAGCGCCTATTGGACGTCAAGCAAGTTACTTGATATTCTACAAAGGCAATTTTAAGATGTTAGCGGATCATGTCAAAGACCTCCAGGCTGCAAAAGAAAGATTGCTTCATTCGGTTGAAGAAGAAAGTGGAAATGGTAAAGAAATCGAAAGAGATGTGGTGAACTGGTTGGAGAAAGTGGACGAGCTGATTGAAACAGCAAATCAGCTTCAACAAGATCCTCGTCGTGCCAATGTCAGGTGCTCAACATGGGGGTTCCCCAATTTGATTTTGCGTCATCAACTAAGTAGGAAAGCCAAAAAAATTGCAAATGATGTTGTCCAAGTTCAAGGCAAAGGGACGTTTGATCGAGTTGGTTACCTTCCAACCCTAGATGGAGTAGCTTCCTCTTCCTCAATAAGAGGTGGTGAAATGTATGAGACAAGGGAGTCACTTAAGGAGAAAATTGTGAAGGCTTTATCAAACCCCAATTCACGCAACATTGGGATTTATGGTTTGGGTGGTGTGGGTAAGACCACTTTGGTGGAAGAAGTTAAACAAATAGCAAAGCAACTTAAATTGTTCGATAAAGTGGTTATGACACATGTATCTCAAAATCCAGACTTTAAAACCATTCAAGGGGAGATTGCAGATTTGTTGGGTTTGCGTTTCGACGAGGAGACAATTTTTGGAAGAGCAAATCGCCTGAGACAAAGAATCAAGATGGAGAAAAGTATCCTTGTCATTCTAGACAATATATGGAGCATGCTTGATTTGAAGAAAGTGGGAATCCCAATTGGTAATGAACATAATGGTTGCAAATTATTGATGACAAGTAGAAATCAAGATGTATTGCTGCAAATGGATGTTCCAATGGATTTGACTTTCAAACTTGAACTTATGAGTGAAAACGAGACATGGAAGTTGTTTCAATTTATGGCTGGAGATGTGGTTAAAGATAGAAATTTGAATGATGTAGCAATTCAAGTTGCCCAAAAATGTGAAGGTTTGCCTCTTAGGGTAGTGACGGTGGCACGTGCAATGAGAAATAAGAGAGACATCCAATCCTGGAAAGATGCATTAAGGAAATTACAATGTAATGATCATACAGAGATGGACGCGTTAACTTATTCTGCTTTGGAATTGAGTTACAACTCGTTGGAAAGTGATGAAATGAGGGATCTCTTCTTGCTTTTTGCATTAATGGAAGGTAACAATGCATACTACTTTCTGAAAGTTGCAATGGGTTTGAACATATTAAAGCATGTTAATACCATCGATGAGGCAAGAAACAAACTTTACACAATAATCAGATCCTTGGAGGTGACTTGTCTTCTGCTTGATGTTAAAAAAGTTGGGAATATCAGAATGCATGATTTTGTTCGTGATTTTGCTACCTCCATAGCACGTAGGGACAAACATGTATTGCTAAGAAAACAATCAGATGAGGAATGGCCATCCAATGATTTTTTAAATAGGTGCATGCAGATTGTTCTACCATTGGGTCATATCCACGATCTTCCTCAAACGATTGGTTGTCCAAACATTAAGTTGTTCTATTTGGCTTGTGTGAACCTATCTTTAAAGATCCCTGATACTTTTTTTGAGGGAATGGCCAGCCTTAGAGTGCTAGATTTAACACATCTGAAACTTGTCTTCATTACCCACCTCATTTCAGTTCCTAACCGACCTTAAAGCATTGTGTTTGGATTTCTGCATTTTGGAAAATGTGGATGCAATAGAAGGTTTGAAAAATTTACAAATTCTTAGCCTCGCATATTCTTCAATGATCAAGTTCCCAAGTGAAATAGGGAAATTGACTCAATTGAGAATGCTTGATTTGAGCAACTCAGGAATTGAAGTACTCCCATCCAACATCATATCAAATTTGATTAACTTGGAGGAGTTGTACATGGGCAATACCTCTATTAATTGGGAAGATGTGAATTCAACTGTTCAAAATGGAAATGCTAGCATTGCCGAGCTTCAGAAACTACCCAAGTTGACTGCTCTAGAATTACAAATTCGAGAGACTTGGATGTTGCCAAGGGACATGCAATTGATGTTTGAGAAGCTGAATTTTTTTAAAATTGCTATCGGAGATGTATGGGAATGGGAAGACATTGAGGATGAAACCTTAAAAACATTGATGCTCAAACTTGGTACCAACATACATTTAGAGCACGGAATTAAAGCATTGATTAAAGGTGTTGAGAATTTGTACTTGGATGATGTTGATGGAATTCAAAATGTGCTTTATCAACTAAATGGGGAAGGATTTCCATTGCTGAAACATCTCCACGTCCAAAATAATGCAAACTTGAAGCACATTGTTGACTCTAAAGAGCAGGTGTCCTTTCCCATCTTGGAAACACTAGTACTTCACAGTCTTAAAAACTTGGAGCATATATGTCATGGTCCACTTTCAATTACTTCTTTTGGAAGTCTTAGTGTTATCAAAGTCAAAAATTGTGTCCAATTAAAGTATCTTTTCTCCTATACATTGGTTAAAAAACTTTCCCACCTTTCAGAAATTGAAGTCTTCCACTGCAATTCTATGACGAAGATTGTGCTCAAAGACAACAATTCAAGTGCAAATAATGATATAGATAATGAAAAAATTGATTTTCTTCTATTGCGTTCTTTGACTTTAGAACATTTGGAGACAATGGATGATTTCTTCTCTTATCATTCTCCGAATTCCCGAAGCAAGCAAGAATATCATGGTTTAGAGCCTGATGTTTCTGCCCCATTTTTCAATGCTCATGTATGTTATGTTTTTTAAGTTTCTTTAGATACAAATGTTATAAATTCAATTTTGTGATGTGTACAAACAGATTAATTAATGGATAAATTAGCATGTTACTCATTATTCAAGCTAGCAACAACAGGCTTTCTAAGAATTGTCATTTCTGCAAATCATCGAATACACGGTTCCTTGATGTTCCTCATTTCGAAAAAACTATTATTAGTAAAGAAGTTGAGTTCAATTTTATAACATAACACTAATTATTAATATTTTCTGTTGAAAAAACTATAATATTTTATTTATTTTTCTATATAATAGTTGTGATAATAAAAATGATTCTTTATAAATAACTAGAAAGATTGACATGAATTAATTTTCAGATTCAGTAAAAAATTGGAACCCTCAAATTATAAATAACTATTTGAACCCTGCAACTTTCTCTCTCTGGTTTTGTAATAAATGTATACAATTTGTTTTTACTTAGGTTGCATTTCCTAAATTGGATACCCTCAAATTGAGCTCATTCCTCAATTTGAATAAAATTTGGGATGACAATTATGATTCTATGGACAACTTGACTAGCTTGATTGTGGATAATTGTGGCGGGTTGAAGTACTTATTCTCATCTACTGTGGTTGAAAGTTTTAAGAACCTAAAACACCTTGAAATAAGTAATTGTGCTTTGATGGAGGAGATTATAGCTAAAGAAGAGGGAAGAGGTGCATCAGAGGAAGAGGTATGGCGATTCTACCATTAATTAATTTAAACTTCCATTTAAAAAATCATTTCTAATGATACTGCATAATTTATGAATGTGTAGGTTCATTTTGGCAAATTAGAGAAAATCATATTGAAGGATATGGACAACTTGAAGACAATATGGCACCGCCAATTTGAAACATTGAAGAAGTTGCAAGTGAACAGTTGCAATAAAATTGTGGTGGTTTTGCCCTCTTCAATGCAAAAAACATATAATAAGCTAGAGATGTTGGAGGTTACAAATTGTGGTTTAGTGGAAGAAATATTTGAATTGAGCTTCAATGGAAGTAACAGTGTAGAAGATACAACACATTTGACAGAAGTTACTATAGATGGATTGCCAAAGCTGAAAAAGATATGGAGTAGGGATCCACATGGAATTCTTAGTTTTCAAAATCTAATAAATATAAAAGTAAAAAGTTGTGAGAGTTTGGAGTATCTATTACCACTTTCCGTAGCCACTCATTGCTCACATCTCAAGGAACTTGATATAAAACAATGTGGAAAGATGAAGGAAATTGTTGCAGAGGAGAAAGAATCTAGCAATGTGAATGCAGCTCCCATATTTGAGTTTAATCAACTGTGTTCTTTATTGCTTTGGAACTTACATAGACTCAAGGGTTTCTCTGCTAAAAAACATACCCTAGCATGTCCATATTTGAAGATAATTGATGTTGTCAATTGTCCAAACTTGAGTTTGTACAGAACTCTATCTACAAGAAGAAGATCCAATACTGAAGATGACAAACACTCTGTTTCAACGCAACAACCACTTTTCATTGTTGAACAGGTATGCATATCATATAAATTTACATTAAAACAACTTGTGTAGGAATTTGCGTTATTCCCTCCGCCAAAATTTAGTGTGTAGGTGTATCAAAAGTACTAAAATACATGAATGGTTCATGGACCAAAACGTCTTGGAAAACCACGAACCAGGTTCCTCCGAAGTCGGTTAATCTTGAATTCACGCATTTGAGAAATTCGTAGTTGTTAGATCAAGATTTGAAGGCTCAAATTCAAGTTCGGTTGTTAGATCAAGATTCGTAGTTGTTAGTTTAATAGAGTATATCAGGGACCTTTTTAAGATTATCATAATGTCATTGACCTATTTGATAGTATCATACAAAGTTAGGGACTAATTTTATGATTTACTCGATTTAAAATTAATAACCGTACATCAGCCAATTTTCACAAATGAATTGAACGGTGTAAAACATTATTATACCTAGAATTTTGTTGTTAAAACTTGAAATTCATATTTACTATTCGATACTTCAAAAAAATTAGTAATTTTAGAAAAATAAGTAAAATAAAAATAGGTACACACATGGTTTAAGAGTGAACCTTTACTCTCTTTTTTTTAGTAAAAAAATGTCAAATAGATATAATATTATATTAAAACTCATCGAAAATTATATGGTTTACCTTTCAAACAAGTCCATGTTAAATGTCCCCGGTGATGAATTGAGAGAAAAATATTTGCAACAATTTATGTCAACATTTATATCTTAAAATAGTTTACTTTATAGTCAGATATATACATTTGATATTTAATAGCAATATTTTTTTTTTTTTTTGGTTAAAGATATTTAATAGTAATATCTATATACGTATCTATGGGAGTTGAGACAAAATTGAAAAAAGTACGGAGGTAATTATGAGAAAAGTATAAAATACAATTTGGGTCAATAGTAGTTATTTTCTGAGTCAATATTAATTGTTTAATTTTTGTCAATTGCTCTTTAATGTGTTTTAGGTGATTCCAAATTTAGAGAAGTTGAGAATATGTCATAAGGAAGCTAACGTGATAATGCAAGCCCAAAACTCAAATGGCCTATTCACAAAAATGACAATTCTTGGTTTGTCTGGTTATAAGGATGAAGATACATTTCCTTATTGGTTTCTTCAAAATGTGTGTGGTCTTGAAAAACTAGTTATTGAACATAGTTGCTTCAAGAAGATATTTCAAGATGAAGGAAAGATGAGTGAGAAGACCCACACACAAATCAAATGGTTGACATTGAGTGATTTACCTAACCTTGAACATATATGTGAGGATGGATTTCGAATTGACCCAGTTCTTGAGTTCCTTGAACACTTATTGGTTGACAGTTGTCCTAGTCTGATAAATTTGCTGCCTTCCTCAGTCACCTTTACTCATTTGGTATATTTAGAGATAAAAGATTGCAATGGGCTAACAAAATTAATTACATCTTCTACCGCACAAAGTTTGATCAACCTCACAACACTAAAGATAGAAGCCTGTAATTCACTTGAAGAGATAATTCTTGGAGAGGAAAATGTTCACATTACATTTATTAGTTTAGAAATATTGATTTTGGTATCTTTGCCTAGCCTCAACCAATTTTGCTCTAGTAAGTGCTTCTTCAAATTTCCATTGTTAGAGGTAGTAATTGTAAGAGAATGTCCTCGCATGAAGGTTTTTTCTGAAGGATACACAAGTACACCAGATCTTCGGAAAGTTGAAATTGCAGAAAATGATGAAGAATGGTTTTGGAAAGGAAACCTAAATGATACAATAAACAACATGTTTGAAGATAAGGTATGCACTTTTGTTTTATATTTCGATACATGATATATACTAAATTTTTAAGGGTTTTGTTAATATGAACTTACAAAAACGGAAGAGTTAAAGGTAAATTTCTACCATTTTTAGTCAAAAGGGAGATTTTGTCTAAAATGGTGAAGGTCAACATTTAAGGGATAATAACTGAAAAATTAAATTAAATGTAAGAGACTAATAAGCAATTTAGTCAAAAATAAATAAATATACACGGTTTAAAAGATAATAATTTTAATTTGTCTCTTAACGTACAATTGATACATTGATTTGATTGATCAGGTTGCATTTGGTAAATTCAAATATTTGGCCTTATCAGACTACCCTGAGATGAAGGATTTGTGGTATGGTCAACTTGATCATCAAAATGTATTTTGCAATTTGAAACATCTAGTGGTGAACAAATGTGATTTTTTATCACATGTACTTTTTCCATCAAATGTAATGCAAGTGCTATATGGATTGGAAGAACTAGAAGTAAGAGATTGTGATTCATTAGAAGCAGTATTTGATGTGAAAGGTGTGAAGTCTGCAGAAGAAATATTGATAAAAAAAAGCACTCAACTGAAAAAATTGACTTTGTCTAGTTTACCAAATTTGAAGCACATATGGAATGAGGATCCTCATGATATTATAAACTTTGGAAACTTAAGCACGGTGAATGTTTCTGAGTGTCAAAGTTTGTTATATATATTTCCATTGTCATTGTGTGAAGATCTTGGACATCTTGAAATGCTTGATATAGAGTCTTGCGAAGTTGAGGAAATTGTTGCAATGGAAGAAGGACGAATAAAAACCAATTTTAATTTTCCCCAATTGAAAAGTATGCAACTGTATCGTTTGAAAAATCTTAAGAGTTTCTATCAAGGAAAGCATATTTTAGAGTGCCCTTCATTGAAGACTTTGAATGTATATCGTTGTGAAGCATTAAGAATGTTTTCCTTCTGCGAAGCTCTGTTTCAACAAGCTCTGTTTTCTATTGACAAGGTAAATTAATCTCGCAACATACCTTGATTTTCTTTATTTGTCCATCTTTGTCGTATTTATTTTCTTTTTGGATTTTCAGTTATGCTCTAACTTGGAGGAATTGGCAATAAATGGCACGGATGTGGTGGGGATATTGAATCAAGGGAAAAATATCTTTCATAAAGTTGAATGGCTTCGTTTGCAATGCTTCGCTGAAAATCCAACTATTTTTTTGAATGATTATTTTCACACAATTTTTCCTAATCTTAAAAAGGTTCAATTGCGTAATAGTTCTTTTGAAACATTGTTCCCCACTACTGGTTTTCTTAGTATGCAAATTTCAAAGCAAATAAAAACTTTGCAGCTTTTTGAATTGGAAATGCTCAAGTACATCTGGCAAGAAGACTTTCCATTGGACCATCCTTTGTTACAAGATCTTCATCAATTATATGTATGGGATTGTCCTAGTTTGATAAGCTTGGCACCAATGTCGACATCTTTCACAAATTTAACCCATTTGGTAGTAGTCAATTGCAAAGAGCTGAATTATTTGATAACATCTTCAACCGCTAAAAGCTTAATTCAACTCAAAAGATTAGAAATATCAAATTGTGAGAAGATGTTGGATGTTGTGAAGATTAATGATGAAAATGCAGATGAAGAAATCATATTTGAAAACTTGGATTACATGGAATTCACTTCTATGTCAAGTTTGGGAAGCTTCTGCAATGGGAGTCAAACATTCATATTCCCATCTTTGCTAACTCTCATTGTTAAAGAATGCCCTCAAATGGAGATATTCTCATCAGGAGTCACAGTAGCACCATGTCTGTCAGAAATTGAAGTGGGAGAAGAAACAATTCGATGGAAAGGTGACATTAACACAACTATTCAACATTTATTCCAGGAAAAGGTACACAATTATATCATTGTTAATTATCAAAATTTATTTGCATATTATTCTTATTGTTATCAAGGCTCACAATATTAATTTAGTGGATAATTGGACAATGAGTTATAAATTAACTATAGAAAGTCTAGTAGAGTCTGCTAATTCACAAGTTCCTAAAATCAAAATTTAAATAGATAAAAACATCGTAATATTTATATTCATGAATTAGTTTTTGCTTTTTTCTACTTAATTTTCCTTATGTATGAAAGTTAAGCACTATTACTTAGAGTCTGGTTGGATTGATTCGTTTTTGAGCTTATACAAAGTATTTTAAAATTTTTACTTGGTTGGCAGGGTCGGGGCCTTTATCGCTGGGCGAGCGCATCCGATTAAATATAAACAAATAAACTTTTATTTTAATAGTTTATGTAAAAATAGTTGACTGATATATTAATTAATGTTAACAAGAAAAATAGTTAGGACTAATATATATTTGTTAATTAATGTTAAGAGGAAGTTCTACGTTCTAATGCGGTGAATGAGACCATCATATCTTCACATTTGCAAGGTATACAACATGAAATTGTTCTCTTTTATACATTTTATATTTTTATCTCTACGGAATTATTGTTCAATATCATTTAATTATCTATTGTTTTATTTATTCTTGACCAGTTAGTTTTGTGTGACATTTACTTTATTTGCCCTTGTGAATATTATTTTTTTGAATCATTAGCTGTTATGGATTAAAAAATAAATTAAGGTGATAATAAGAAATGAAGAAGCATTCCTCGGCGCCATAATTAACAAAAACATCAAAGTGTAGCATGTGATGAAAAATTCAATTGGATTTTTCGACCACGTGAATGAAACCAATTCTATTGTGTAGTATCAGAGGCTTATATGAAACTCATTCTCTATAGTCATCCTTATGCTTTTTGTTGATGTTAATTTATTGTTAATTGTGTGAGCAGATGATGAGTTAGGAGGTCAAGATGCTATTGACGCAAACCCCGAGGAGTGACATGCATGCCATAGTAGCAATGATATAGTTTTCCATAATTAGCTTATGTCGTCATTGTTTTTCTTGTTTGGTTGTGTTATTTTGGTTTTTAGGGTCCACGCTGAGATTATACGTAAGACTTTGGTGTGTTAGATTCTATTTTGCTTGATTTATTTTTAGTTCAATAATTTGTTAGTGATTTCTTTTGAATTGTTGTTATTGTTCTGCACTCTTTTTTCCTTCACTAGATTTTATCCCACTGGATTTTACTAGTAAGGTCTTTAATGAGGCAGAAACAATTCATGTTCTTTATCTAAGATTTTGGTCTAATCCTTCCAAGTTTGTATCTTCTTCTCTTTCTAAGGTGCTGCAATATAATTTATAACTTATAAGGTGCTGCAATTTAATTTATTTATGATAGGCTTGAGATGTCTACATAATTAGAATGTCTTACCTATGATATGTGATACACCGACCGAATAAAATAGTTTTACACAATTTAATAAAAAACTATCAAGTTGCTGTTTCATATCAAGAAGTGAGATGACGTGGCAGGAAAAATGATTGATATTTAAAAAATATTAAAAAATCACGGTGAAATTGTTCAATTCCATTTCTATCATTTCTAGAAATTTTTCTCCATGTATAAATAATACAAGAATAATGTATTTTGTTAATATCTATATTTCTCATTTCTCTTTTCCATGGTCCAATTCCATTTGAATCCCAATTATACACAATTAACATCTTACAATCTAAAAGCTCAAATGGTGAAGTGATTCTCAATCATCTCTTGAACCTCATTTATTACGAAATATGATTTATTCCCACCAATGACTTCAGCTTGTTTCTTGCTGTCTTTCCATAGCTGCAAAGGAAACATTTAAATCACCGTGCGGCTAAAGAAGAATACATCAAACTTATCAAATAAAACACAATGCTGCTGCTTACTTGTATGGTTGGCATTTTCTGCAATGATGATTGAGAGAGCCACAACATGCAATACATGGAAGAAGAAATATAATAAGGGAAATGAAATGTCTGAGTACAACAATCAGAAATTCAGATTAATATTCAATTTGAGAAAAATGGTTTCATATAAACATCAAGTAGTTGAAGCCAAAAATTCAGATGTCTATTTCTTCAACAATATTGATCAAATGTCTATTTCTTCAACTATATTGATCAAATGATACCAGCATATGCTCCTCAAACACCGATTGTTTAGAAAGTTTATTTTTATTAATTTTCCTATGGTTATTCCTAATCTTCATCTACCTCTCTTTGTTGAATTATGCTCCAGTCAATCAACTCTTCTTACTGCTGCGGCCTCTAATGGTTTTCTCCAATCATACAAAATTTAACAGATACCATAACAATTTTCAGCAGGCACAACAATTTTAAAAGATCCAGAACGAGCTTCAAAATCATGGGATGTGAAAATATAACAATTTATCGGTGCCACATATAATACCAAATTAACACATTTTGCACATAAGAAAAGAACAAAAATAATGTGGAAGCTTAGAGGAACTTACAGTCACACCAGCACGAGCAATAAGTTTGTGTGAAACTGCATTAACATCCACACTGTAGAATTGCAATCTACACGAAATTAACAAATGCACCCTTCATTGAGTTGACCAATTCTTAACTATAATCTCATGACTTGACAGGAAAAAAGTGTCTTCACTATACTCTAAAATACAAGTATCTTCACAAATATAAATTTGTTGGAAGTATTAGAATATGATTCAAGATTCATTCGCATACTTGTAGTCAAAATATTAATCAACTATGATTAATAGCAGTTCATTAGCTCTGTAATCAACATTTTCTGAGCTAATTTCCTTAATGCAATCAAGAATTGATGGACTGTGCACACACACTCCGTCTGTTGTGAGTTACCATGGACAATGATTATTTGTACAAGACTCCAAAGGAGTTGAAGCAAATGCAGTGTTCTCCGATAAGAAGTTATCAAATTCCCTGTGAACAACACTGCAATAAAACTATTTTAACAGAAAAGTTGCAAATCCTCTCCCGCTATAACTTGGGAAAAGCTAAAGGTGCAAACCCTTTTCCCATTGAAGTAATGTTTGTATACTAGTATAGATTCATTTGCGTATTAGTGCATGTTAATATCAGCCAACCAGACGAAGTCCTTGACTAGCTCTTTTACTTAATGCCTTATCTCAGTATAAATAAATTGGATTGCATGTACACATGGCATAATTTCTCCCAAATACCATCTATTCAAACAGAAAAAACCCCAAATAAGAGACTATGTGGCATTTCCCCAAGAATAAAGTACATTAACGATAGAGAAAATTTTCAATCACAATGGAGGTTATAAGGGGTTATTTGTAGTTCTGTGTGATGGTAAAAAAAATGAAATCTCACCTTGGATAATAGTCTACTGCCAACTTCTCCAATTTCGGCTTTAGATATATACACTTTCTGCACCAATTTGCGATCCTGCAAACCAATAATCTCACCTCAAATCCCATAAAAAGAGTTTATCATTAAACAGAAAAATGAAAGAATTATAAGTTTCTCATACAATTTAACAGACAAAATAAAGTGTTCATTCCAAACTCAAGTCCGCTACATCACTTTTCTAAGGTATTGTCCCTTTTGAGTCTTATGGAAGCCCTCACAGATTTGTACCGAGTTAAAAGGCGCCTCAGTGGGTTGAGGAGAGTAGGAGCCTCTTAGGGATTCTCGAGCAATGTGAGACTTCTTTTGGTTTACTAGCACATAAGGCATCCTAAATACTCGAGGAATATTACAAAGCACAAATTAACATAACACACAAACCAGTATCCTAATCACAACAGGGCCTTCGTCGCATGGAATCATGAATTAATTTTTAGAAGGATAAAATTCTTAATATCTTCAGATTGCAATATGGGCGATTAGATTGTATGTGTAATAATTCCCCAACCTCAAGAGAATGTTTCCATCATTGAAAAATTCAATAATTTGACTGCACACATAAACTCATAATTAAGCGCAAACCCTGAAAACAATGTAAATATGTATTCAAGTTTTGATTAGCAAATTCACTTAAGCCAAAACAGAAAGAAAAAGAAAAGAATAACAGAGTTGTGCTCAATTAAGAGAAGATCTTTCTGTTGGGAAATACATCAGAATAGGTTACATTGAAAGGGTGTTTACTATCTAGTATATGCATAGATCTTGCCATGTTACCTTTTGATTAAATCTCTCCCACTCTAGGTAATATATACGCATCCACAAAATGAACATGTTCCAATTCACCCTCAAGTACGCCACACCACATTCCGAGGCATTGTCAGCTTTGGGCTTTGTGTGAGCCCTCACAATTTTGTCCTTTGTAAAAGACGTCTCAGTGGATTGAGGAGTGTGGGTGTTGTATACAAACCACCCTTGACCTCGTTTCCCAAGCAATGTGGGACTTTTAGGTGTACTAGAACAAAACATATCGGTGAAAAACCTATTTTCATTAAAAGAATCAATCTTGACCGTATAAGCGACTGATAGAGAATAGTTTTAAATAAAATGAATTCTGATCGGTCATTAAACATTAATTTCTATAATATGTTTGGATCAATAGAAAAGGCGTGGAATGAAATGAAAGTAGATGAGGTTTCATTGTTTGAATTGTTTAAAATAGGATGAAATGGAATGCAATATGATATTGATAGATTTCATCCCATCCTATAAGAATTTGTACAGAATAGAATGAAGCAAATCCTTTTCCCCTTTTCATTGTTAAAATATCCTAATAATAAATATATTGCATTACTTTCAATTCCAGTCCTCTCCTCTAATCTTCATTTAGGGCCTGTTTGGATTGACTTCTTTGGAAGAACTTAATGAAAATAACTTATATCAATTTCATAAGTTTTTTTCAACTAAGTCCTTCAATTTAGCTTATGAAAATAGTTGATAGCATATATAAAAACAATTTATCTTTAATTTAATCTATTTCTATAAAAATAGCTTTATTGAAGCTTATATGTAAGCATTTGTGTTATAAGCTGGAAATAAGTTGTTTATCCAAAGTGACATGTTATTTGATTATGATAAATCTTAAAAACTGAACAACACAAAGGGTGGTATAAGAAATTTAGAAGAAAAAAGAATTATACCAAACAAGAAGGAGAGCGTGTTGTCGAAGTTGAGCCTCAGCAAGGACGCGATCGAAGTGGTCTTCACTACATATTGGTTGAAGATGAAGAGACGAAACATGGTCATCATTCTGTAACCGTCCTTCCTCGTGGTTCAACGGAATAGACGAGGGAGATGAACGTAAGATTGAAATCGACGGTGGAGATGAAAGAGAAGGGAATGCGGAGAAGGAAGGAGAGAAAGTAGTTATTCACTCGGTTGTTGGAGATGGGTGGGGGTGAAGGTGGTGGGACCCAAACACAACAACATGTTTTGCCATTGTTCAATTCAAGCTGTCTAGTAGAGTCAACTTCGCAGCAAAGCTCCTTCTGTTATAGGCGAATGTTCTGCTACTACCGCACGTGACAATTTCAGATTGTACTATTTGATAATGGACAAGTTGGGCATAGAGATGGAAATTTTTTTTGACAATTTTTTTTTTTTAATATAATATTGATGCTAAATTTCCACCACCATTGATAAATGATAATAATTGGACTGGATTAAGGCCCAAAAATAAAAGGCATATGCCCAATAGCAAGATGATCCAACTTTCCAACCCATGTAATTCAAATAAAATATTTGGCGAAAAATGAAAGAAGAAGGCGCCACACCAGAGGGTGTCGCCCTCGCCAGAAGAAGTAATCGTTCATATATGAAACCGCCACCATGATTTATCGTGCAAGAGAAGTAACCACCCACCACCACCATGATAACACCATAGGCAATAGGTAACCACCCATCACCACCATGATGAGATAGTGGTGGAAGAAGAAAACCACCATTATGATAGAAAAATTTTCTATAAATATGAGAACATATTTCATTGTAAAGGATCCAATTTTCTTTTCTTGTATACTCAAGTTATTCATATTAACCATTGTAAAGGACACACAATTTTCTGATATATGCAAAAATGCTGTGCAATTTTCGACAGCCGTTCATATTCTATACACAATCCAATTCTCAAGTTTCATTCAACGGAATAGAAATTCAACTTCATGGATCGGCATGGTTTCATCCTGTTGAGAATAATAAGTGTAAATAGGCTAATTAGTATCTCAAACCTACTTACAAAATGTAATCAGTAATAGTAGTTAGAACACAATTAGCAGTAGATACTACAGGTTGTATATAAACTTGTAAACTCTTCATTCATCATCATAATGGAATCATTTCATTCTTTCTCATTCTAGATTCAGTTTTCTTTCTCTGTAACCGTTTCCTAACTACCTCAATATGGTATCAACCGCCTAAACCGATCCATTCCTTTTGCTTCCGCCACGATGCCGCCGCAGGTTGCTCATCCTCCGCCGCCGCCGGATCCTTCTACTGATCCAACTAGCCCGTATTTTGTTCACTCCAACGACGGCCCCTCTTCCGTCAAGGTAACGCCACTTCTCATCGGCTCCAATTATCACTCTTGGGCGAGATCTATGCGCCGTGCCCTTGGAGCAAAGCTCAAGTTCGAATTTCTTGACGGTTCTATTCCGATGCCGGTCGATTCCTTTGATCCGTCCTTCCGTGCTTGGAATCGGTGCAACATGTTGATTCACAACTGGATTATGAACTCCGTCGATCCTTCAATTGCACAATCCATCGTTTTCATGGAAAACGCCTCTGATGTTTGGCTCGATTTGAAAGAACGTTTCTCGCGCGGGGATTTCGTTCGTGTTTCCGAGCTCCAACAAGAAATCTATGCCCTCACTCAAGATTCTGAATCGGTAACTTCTTTCTATTCAAAATTGAAAACTCTCTAGGAAGAATTAGAAATTTATATGCCTGTACCTGTTTGCACTTGTCCTGTTCGTTGTTCTTGTGATGCTATGCGTATTGCTAGGTCTAATCATCATCTTCTTCAGGCTATGAGATTCTTGACTGGACTGAATGATAGTTTTAGCATTGTTAAGTCTCAAATTCTTTTGCTTGATCCATTACCCCCTATGACAAAGATTTTTTCTATGGTTTTGCAATTTGAACGCCAAAACTCTGTTGTTAATCTTGATGATTTTAAGGCTTTGGTTAATGCTGCTGATGGTAAACCTCATGGTGCTAATCGTTCTAATTCTTCTACTGGTACTAAGCGTTACTGTACCTACTGTCACAAATCCAATCATTTTGTGGAGAATTGTTTCCAGAAAAATGGAGTTCCCCCTCACATGAGAAAACTTTACCCTAGCTCTAACAATGTTGCTGCTGAAGGGGGTGATAATGTTACTGATTCATCATCTGCAGTTCATGATTCAAAAGGAGTCCCTGCAACTCCTTCATTCACCCAAGAACAATATGATAAACTCATGAATCTAATTCAACTCTCTTCTATTGCTCAATGTTCTGTACCTATGGCTTCCAATCAGGTTAGCTCTTTCAAATCTGTTGGTCCTTCATCAGCAGGTAAACAAGGTAATGACAACACTCAATTTTGTTTTTCCTTTTCATGTCACAATATAGCTCTTGACACTTGGATCATAGATTCTGGTGCTAGCCATCACATTTGTGTCTCATTGCACTGGTTTCACTCTTATAGTGAAATCAATCCCATGGTCATTAAGTTGCCTAATGGTGACCATGTTACTACAAAGTATGCAGGCACAATAATTTTTTCCCCTTTATTTAGGCTAACTGGTGTCTTGTTTGTGCCAAATTTCAACATCAATTTGATTTATGTTTCTCTCTTATGTCACAATGCACTTTGTTCTGTTGTTTTCACTGACACTTCTTGCCTAATTCAGGAACAGAAATCCCTGAAGATGATTGGTTTGGCTGAGAGGAAAGATGGATTATATTACTTAGCTCAGACTCACCAAGCTGCTTCTTTTCCTCTTAACATCAGCACTCATTCCATTTCTGCTAATAATGTACATCTTCCTAATAGTGCACTTTGGCACTTTAGGTTAGGCCACTTATCCAATTCTAGACTAGCTTTGTTAAAGTCAAAATTTCCTTTTGTTTCTCATGATTCTGATGCTGTATGTGATGTTTGCCATTTCGCAAAACACAGAAAATTACCTTTTGTACATAGTCAAAGTAAAGCAATAAAACCCTTTGATTTGATTCATTTTGATATATGGGGTCCCATTTCTGTTAAATCTGTTCATCATCATTCTTATTTCCTTACTGCTGTTGATGATTATTCAAGATATACTTGGTTAATCCTAATGAAATCTAAATCTGAAGCTAGAACACATGTTCAAAATTTTATCAAATTTGTTGAAACACAACATAGTCAAACTGTTAAATCCATTAGAACTGACAATGGACCTGAGTTCCTCATGCCTTTATTTTATGCTGACAAGGGAATATTTCATCAAACAAGTTGTGTTGAATCCCCACAACAAAATGGGAGAGTGGAGAGGAAACATCAACACATCCTAAACATAGGGAGAGCTCTCCTAATACAGTCTAATTTACCAAAGACTTTCTGGTCCTATGCAGTGTCACATGCTGTTTATATCATGAATAGAATACCTACCCCTTTATTACAAAATCAGTCCCCTTACTATATGTTGTATAATTCTGAACCTGACCTTCACACCTTAAAAATTTTTGGGTCCTTAGTTTTTGCTTCCACCCTACAAATCCACAGGTCCAAGCTTGACCCTAGAGCTAAGAAGTGTCTATTCTTAGGGTACAAAGCAGGGGTTAAAGGTGTGGTCCTTCTTGATCTACACTAAATGAGATTGCAACCTGACCAATTTTTGTGTATGAAGTTGTGGTATGTTCGTAAACCAGTATGACATGTTTTGATAATCTATACTTGAATTGTGCTTTTGATAGAAACACATTATATTTATCTTTACTGGTAGAAACAAGTTAATATATTATGACTTATGATGACTAACTCATTTTAATTTGATTCATTCATGTTTAATTTTGTCTGACCAATAATGTGGATCTAATTTTGTCGTCTCGCCGAGCTGATGCCGCCATGACATGGATCAAATTTCACCATCTCGCCGAGCTGATGTCGCCAATCTATTGCCCAAAATCATCGTCTCGCCGTTATTCAATTTTGTTGTTAGGCGACTTCTAATCCCGGTTAAAAAATGCAATTTTTCAAGCACAATTGTTTATTATATGCTTGCTTATAATAATTTTGATTTGTCACAAGTGCTATAATTCTATTTTAATTCTTAAATAATTTCATTTTCTTATGATGTTATCTGTTTCATTCTTACATGTGCAAAATATTTGGAGCGCAACACTTTTTCAAGAGGCGATCACAAAAAACAAGGCGGACAAAGGGAATATATGAAACAATATCAGATCATTTGCCACTTGAATGCTCATAACCAGGCGATATCGTTCTAAATTTTTGGGCGAAGTTTACTAAAAAGGCATTACACAATTAATTTCACATGTTAAAATTACATTATGCATATCTTCATTTTTATTATAGGTACAAACTGACTGACTCACCACAAAAGCCTCATTTGATAAAGCGTCACTTGAGATAAGAAGCCAAAAGACAAAGCGCCATGTGATCGTCATAAAAAGAAATTAGTGTTGAAATGTCATGGCGTTATCCGTAAATCTTACGAGTTGGGGGCGTCAAGAATATTAAAGCGCAGTTGAAAGTCCAAAGCGTCACCCGTAAATCTTACGAGTTGGGGCGTCAAGAATATCAAAGCACGGTTGAAAGTCCAAGGCGTCACCCGTAAATCTTACGAGTTAGGGGCGTCAAGAATATTAAAGCGCGGTTGAAAGTCCAAGGCGTCACCCGTAAATCTTATGAGTTGGAAACGTCGGAAAAAGAAAATCAAGTTGAAATGCTTTGGCGATCACGAAAAAGGCGCAACAGTCCTTTGGGTCATAAAAAAGACCAAACAATCAATAACAAACTCAAAGTTATGCAGACATATGGCGTACACAACAAAGCAGATATGAAAGAAATCAAAAGCAATGGCAAAGAAAACAGCCACAAAAGGGCGAGTAAAATCAAAAGGCGATCAAACACCGTGATATTCAAGAGTGACTTCGGTACCCCATGTATTCCTTTTAATTATACAAAATTTTTATCGCAAATCAAAATAACAAATGCAGGTAAGCCGTCATTGGGAGAATGTTATTTCTTGCAAAATTATTTGAGCAACGTGATTATATACATCGCCTAGGGCGAGAAAAACAAAGAAGCACTTGCAAAAGAAGAAATTTCATTGATTGGAGGAAATAAAGATACAACTACAAAGAAAACTACGACAAGTTCAAGATACAAAGTCAAAGGGGACGATTATTTCCCCACGTCCTACCACTATCACCACTTCGCCTCCTTGAGCCTCGTGCTTGGGGGGCTGTGGACTGGATTAAGGCCCAAAAATAAAAGGCATAGGCCCAATAACAAGATGACCCAACTTTCCAACCCATGTAATTCAAATAAAACATTTGGCGGAAAATGAAAGAAGAAGGCGCCACACCCAGAGGGCGTCACCCTCGCCAGAAGGAGTAACCGTTCATATATGAAACCGCCACCATGATTTATCGTGCAAGAGAAGTAACCACCCACCACCACCATGATAACACCATGGGCAATAGGTAACCACCCATCACCACCATGATGAGATAGTGGTGGAAGAAGAAAACCACCATGATGATAGAAAAATTCTCTATAAATATGAGAACATATTTCATTGTAAATTATCCAATTTTCTTTTCTTGTATACTCAAGTTATTCATATTAACCATTGTAAAATACACAATTTTCTGATATATGCAAAAACGCTGTGCAATTTTCGACAGCCGTTCGTATTTGATATACGATTCAATTAAGTATCACCCCCTTTATTTGTTCACCAGAACAATAATTAATATTTTTCAATTACAAAAAGTATTTTGAACTATTATAATCCATCCAAGTTAACTCTTTTTGTAATTGAAAAATAGTATTTTGAACTAGGTTAATTTCTATATGGCATGGAGTCGGCTAAAGGCGTATTAGAAGAGGGTATAATGTGTTGGAATATTTTATTATATTCCAATAATATTAGGTGGACAAATATCTTTATTAATTATATTAGCTATTTATCAATTCAGAGCCTTAATTGATTAGTGATCAAATTAAGTAAAAAGGCTAATTAGATTTCTATTTAAGTAATTATTTAATTAAGTGATATGGACTCAATATGAGTGGATGTCAGGATGACCCATTTGGGAATAATGGGAACCCTAATGAGTCATCACACTATATATAGGCTATGGTCCCCAATATACCGGACATAAGGTATATCACCTCTTCTCCCCATCTGAAGAGTGCTTAAGGCATACGGAGTTCCGGTTGAGGAAGAACCACAAGCCAACGGATGTTAGTCATCCGTCTCTTTTATGTTTCAGGATTACTATCGGAGAGACCTACGGTTTGTTCATATTATCCATCCAGGTATTCCTCGAAGTCAATCTTGATAAATCAACATGATGTAGATCCAGTTTATATATACATGCTCATATACTATAGTTTTGGCTTCCGCACTAAAGTATGATTATAGATTTAATCTTTATTATTGAGAGCATGTTTATGATTAAGTTTAAGTTAATTCCAACATAATGACCAATACTAACACTTGGATCAAAGGTCTCAGACCATCTCTCTTTAGAATATTCAAGAGGAAAGCTGTCTAGTAGAAGTATTATTTATTCAAACACCCAAACTTCACACTTTTTATTTATCGTTGAAGTGTTTGCAGATACACCCACACCTTCAAACTAATGGGCGTGATTCGATGATTTTAGTAAACGTACTATTAAGAATGAACACGGAAAGTAGGAAACAAAGTAAATCCAATGAAGGAATGCAAGTGTTGTATCTGCAATCTTGCGAGCCAAGGCAAGAATATATACCATTTCAAGACAATAACATGATCTTGAAGAAAAAAATCTCGTTCAAATGCACAAACGCATCTATCAATTCCGCATCCACAATTATGAAATATGGCCACTACCTTAATAAATAGCAAAAATTTCGATACTTAAAAATGGAGCAAAATTTGTCTGTGATAAGGTAATATAACCGCGATAATCACAAATAACAGTCACAAAATGAGGTAGGCACTAATAATGAAAAGTTGACTCAAAATTCGGGTTGAGAATTGAAATCATCTAAAACAGTTTAATGAACTGGATTTGGACTAGTTAATAGCAGACAAAAAAGTTTAAAGTTTAAATTATTAAAAAATTCCATAGATTATATAAAATAAAAAAATGTATTAATTTATTTTAGAGTTTCCATGAATTTCATCAATGATCAATTGACGGTAATTACAATAATTAAAGCATGATGAACACAAAATATGACTACTTTCACAGTTGAAATTCAAATTTTAATTAGTCAAAGCGTATTTTTAATAGTGGGTTGTAGGTATTTTCCATTTCTTATTTTACACCATTGAAAGATTTCATATTATCAATTTCTACAAAAAAAAAAAGTATTAGAGAAACTCTAATTGAGTGCTTCTTAAAAAAATTTGACATAAAAAAAATTCTTTTGATTAATAAATATATAATCTTTTAATTGTTGATTGAAGTAATAATAAGGTAGTTTTTATTATTAAAAAAAATTAAGGTTGTTTTCTCTACAAAAAACGATAGTAAATTTCCCTAAAATTAAAATATTATAAAAATTAGAATATTGTTGTCAATAAGATTCGAACAACAGACCTTTTATGGAAAGATTTTTTTTATGTTTATTTTTCTTTTCTATTTTTGTTTTGTGTTTTTTTATAAGTTTAGAGTTAAAATTACATTGTGCAAAACTTGTAACATCGTTAAAAATGATAAGGACAAATTTAGATTTTTAACAATAGTTTCTTTTAATATATTGTAAGTAAATATATTTTACTTTTAGTTTAATTTTATTTAGAATCAATTTTATACACTTTTTCTTTGCGAGAATCAATTTTATACACTTAACTCACGCAAAGGTAAAGGGTTTCAAAACTTTGTCACATTGCTGCACTTGTTTCTATGATTGGTACCTTTACCAAATAACTTTTTTTAATATATTTGCGTAAACAAATATATGTGGAAACAATGAAAAATAGTTTGGTTCAGCTCATTAGGTTTAATTTATTTTCAACTTGAAACTAAAATTAAGAATTCGATATAATTTTTTTCATTATATTATTCTTCATTTTAAATTATATAAATTTTAAATTATTTTTGAAGTGTTATTTAAAAATATATTTTTAAGTGTTATATATATAATCAAGTCAGCTCGTGAACCAAACAAGTCGAATTATATATAGCTCAAATTCAATTCATCTAATTAATCAACTTAATATTTAGCTTAAGTTCGACTCATTTGGTTCATGTACCAAGTTCAAAACCAAACAAGCCGAACTATATATAGTTCGAGTTCAACTCGTTTAATTAACAAATTTAATATTTAGCTTAAGTTCGACTCATTTGGTTCTTTAACCAAGTTCAAAACCAAACAAATCGAACTATATAGCTCAAGTTCAACTCGTTTAATTAACTAACTTAATATTTAGCTTAAGTCCGACTCATTTGATTCATGAACCAAGTTCAAAATCAAACAAGCCGAACTATATATAGCTCAAGTTCAGTTCATTTAATTAACGAACTTAATATTTAGCATAAGTTTGACTCATTTAGTTCATGAACCAAGCAAGTTAAACGAATTAATTGTCAAATCGATCTCAAACTTTATTCGACTTGTTTAGATTCAATGTCAGGCCTAGTAAAGAGAGAATAAAATTTGAAAATAAACAAGTTAAAATTGTTTTGAGTTTAATTGGGTCAGTGGTTCAATATAGAAAAATGAGGGGTTCAAAATATAAATTATATAAAATTATATGTGTATTTATTTTAAGTCCAGGGAATTCAGTTGAACCCTCTGGAGTCTATGTGGCGACGCCACTGGAAACAATTATCTACGATCGTATTTATAAGCGAAAACACACTTTAAATTATGGTCATTATTATAAGTATTATAAGTAAAAGTTAATTACTTTTAAACTAGTTAAAAACATTATTATTTAAAAGTTTAAATAGTAATCTTGGGACATTCTTTAGCATTTGCCAATTAATTAATTCTACTATCATTCATAATATGTTGAGTTCATTAGAATAATTCATGTTCAAAATAGATGGTTTGATATCAGTTACTTGATTAGCAAGTAACTGACTTATGCATTAGTTTTGTAACTTGTTTCATAAGTAACAATAAGTGGTTACTTGTCTCTTGTAGTTACAAGTTAGTTAGTGATGGAAAATAGGTTGTTAGGGTAGTTAGTAAGTTAGTTAGTAACTAACTTTGGTTACTTGTGTGAAGTAACCAATTGTGCTTAAGGCTATAAATTGTAAACTACTATTTTGTGGCCCATAAGTGGATGAATAAAATTCCTATTTTCCTAATTCAATTCTTCTATCTTCTCCTCTATTCCTAAGTGATATTCTTTCTGTGTTAATTCATTCAATCATTCATCCACATTTTCATTGATCTTCTTCTTCATCTTGATAGTGCAGAAACACATTGTTTCTGCAACTGTGTGTGTGTCCATATAGAACTGTGTGGATCTGTTCTGTGTTAGTATAGAACCGTGTGGATCTGCTCTGAGTGCTTATAAATCTGTGTGTGCATAGGTTGCTAAATGATTGATTAATCTTCTGCTGCACCAACATCTGGCATCAAGAGCCTGGTTCTTGATCAATCATGGCAACATTTAGCAATGGTCAATTCCCTGCAAATCTACCAATTCTAGATGGAAAGAATTATGATAGATGGAGCAAGCAAATGAAGGTTGTGTTTGGGTATCAAGATGTGATGGAGCAAGTGTCCAATGGTGTTGTACCCATAACTAATTCTTCAACAGATGCAGAGAAAGCAACTCATAAAGAACTAAAGAAGAAGGATTTCAAAGCATTATTCATAATTCATCAATGTGTTAGCCTAGACATTTTTGAGAAAGTCAGTGATGCACAATCTTCAAAGGAGGCCTGGGATATCTTGAATGCTGCATATGGAGGTGATGAGAAAGTCAAGAAGGTGAGGTTACAAACTCACAAGAGGCAGTATGAATTGATTCAAATGGAGGACAAGGAAACAGTAAGTGACTTCTTTACTAGAATCTCAAAAATTGTGAATGCTATGAAAAGCTGTGGTGAAACCATATCTGCTCAGAATACAGTGGAGAAAATCTTGAGATCTTTATCTCCAAGATTTGATCATATTGTGGTAGCCATAGAAGAATCCAAGGATCTTGCTAGTATGAAGCTTGATGAGTTACAATGATCTTTAGAAGCACATGAACAAAGAATGGATGAGAGAAATTCTGACAAATCCAAGAAAGAAGTAGCATTGCAGGCTCAGCAGAGCAATAAAGACAAAAAGGGAAAGGGAAAATGGAATAACAATAAGAACAAGGGTGGAAACAGTCAAGAATCTAACAGTTCAAATCCAAAGAGTAACAGTAACAATGGTGGAAAGGGTGGTTACTATGCAAGTCAAAAACCTGGTGGTTACAATGGAGGCAAGGGTGGCAAGAAGAAATTTGATAAGAAGAATGTGCAGTGCTATAATTGCCAAAAGTTTGGTCATTTTGCAGATGAGTGTAGGGCTAAAGATGATTCAAACAACACTGAGGCAAAACTAGCTAGAGGAAATGATGATGATGATTCTGTCATGCTGCTTGTAACCACTAAAGATGAAAATGACAACAAAGATAAGTGGTATCTTGACACTGGCTGTTCTACTCACATGACAGGTAGGAAGGATTGGTTTGTTAATCTCGCAAGCACCAAGAATAACAATGTGAGATTTGCTGATGACAGTACTGTAGCAGTTAAGGGTGTTGGTGATGTTTCCATCAAAAGAAAGGATGGTAAGCTCTCTTTGATTTCCAATGTACTGTATATACCTGGCATGAAGTGCAATCTTCTAAGCATAGGACAATTGCTTGAGAAAGATTATAAGATAGTAATGGAGAAAAGGTTACTGAATGTGTTTGACACAAGAGGTAACTTGTTGCTGAAGGCACCTATGTCAAAGAACAGAACTTTCAAGGTAGAGTTGAAGGTATTGAATCACAAGTGCTTAATGACTGCATCAAACAGAGAAGAGTGGATATGGCACTACAGAATGGGGCATTTGAATTTTAAAGATTTGAGTTCAATGCACCAGAAGAACATGGTAACAGGCTTGCCTAGAATTCACATACCAGAAGAAATTTGTGAAGAATGTGTGAAATCTAAGCAACATAGAGGAAGTTTCAGTAAAGATGCAGTGAGTAAGACAAAATCAACACTTGAAGTTGTCTACTCTGATGTATGTGGCCCAATGCAAGTAGATTCTTATGGAGGTAACAAGTACTTTGTCAGTTTTGTAGATGATTATAGTAGAAAAATGTGGACTTACTTGTTACATAAGAAAAGTGAAGTGTTGGGGACATTCAAAAGGTTCAAATTGCTTGCAGAAAGACAAAGTGGTAACAAACTCAAAACCTTAAGAACTGATGGAGGTGGAGAGTATGTATCACATGATTTTGCTGATTTTTGTGAAAGTGAAGGAATAATCCATGAAGTAATTCCACCTTATACCCCTCAACAGAATGGGAGTGCAGAAAGGAGGAATAGAACTGTCATGAATATGGTAAGGTGTATGCTGAAGGGTAAGAACCTACCTAAGGAGCTATGGGGTGAAGCTGTGTCTACAGCTACATACACTTTGAACATGTGCCCAACCAAGAGGCTAAATGAAGTCACACCAGAAGAAGTTTGGTCTGGAAACAAGCCAAATGTAAATCATATGAGGGTGTTTGGTTCACTAGCCTATAAACATGTGCCAGATCAACTAAGGAAGAAGCTTGATGATAAATCAACAATGATGATCTTAGTTGGTTATCACCCAACTGGAGGGTATAAACTCTATGATCCTGTGAACAAGTGCATAGTGATAAGTAGAGATGTTGTAATAGATGAACTTAGAGAGTGGGATTGGCACAAGAATGATAAGAAAAACTCTGCTAGTGTGATGATTGAGGAAGTTGAAGAGCTACAACCTACACCACCTGCTACTGAGTTAAGAAGATCTACAAGACACAGAGAGGTGCCTGCAAGACTACTTGACTGTGAACTGAATGCAGACAATGAAGTGACAAATGATGGTGACTTAGTTCATTTAGCTTTCATGGCTGAATCTGAACCAATAAATGTTGACACTGCACTAAAGAGTGAGAAATGGAGAAATGCTATGATAGAAGAGCTGGATTCAATAGAAAGTAATCAAACATGGGAATTAGTTGATCTTCCTCACAAGAAGAAATCTATTGATGTGAAGTGGGTATTCAAAGTGAAAGTTAATTCAAAGGGAGATGTGACAAGGCACAAAGCTAGACTGGTGGCAAAGGGGTTTCTTCAGAAGCAAGGCATTGATTTTGATGAAGTGTTTGCACCAGTAACTAGGATGGAAACTATAAGGTTAGTGACTGCTATAGCTAACAAAAAAGACTGGTCTATGTATCAAATGGATGTGAAGTCAGCATTTTTGAATGGGCCTATAGAAGAAGAGGTTTATGTAACACAACCACCTGGTTTCATTGTGGAGAATCAGGAATCTAAAGTGTATAGATTGAATAAAGCTCTATATGGCTTGAAACAAGCCCCTAGAGCCTGGAACAAGAGGATTGACAAGTTTCTATGTGATATAGGATTTGTCAAATGTGTCACTGAACATGGAGTGTATGTCAAGAAAGATGTGGATAAAGGTATCATTGTGTTGTGTCTATATGTTGATGATCTCTTAATCACAGGGAATGATGAAGCTTACATTAATGAGTTTAAAATGGACTTAAATAAGGAATTTGAGATGACTGATTTGGGGCATATATCCTACTTCTTAGGCATTGAATTTCTTAAGACAGACAAAGGAATTCTAATGTACCAGTCAAGATATGCTAGTGAGATCTTGAAGAAGTTTGAAATGGATCAATGCAATAGTGCATTGTCACCTGCAGAGCCTAGACAACAGCTATCAAGTTGCTCAGAAGAGAAAAATGTGGATTCTACTTACTATAGAAAAATAATTGGATCACTGAGATACTTGTGCAACACAAGGCCTGATCTTGCCTACAGTGTGGGCATAGTAAGCAGATTTATGGAAGCACCAAAATCCTCACACTTGATAGCAGCTAAAAGAATATTGAGATATGTTAGAGGTACTATTGATCATGGTATACTGTTCCCAGCATCTGATAGAAGCAAGGAGTGCAAGTTGTTGGGATACACAGACTCAAACTGGTGTGGAGATGTGGAGGATAGACAATCTACTGCAGGGTATATGTTCTACTATGGTGAAGCACCAATTTCATGGTGTTCTAAGAAGGAGCCTGTTGTTGCACTCTCATCATGTGAGGCAGAGTATATAGCTGCATCCCTCAGCACATGTCAGGCCATATGGTTAAAGAATCTAGTTGAAGAAATCAGTCAAGAAAAATGTGACAGCATTACTTTGAAGGTTGATAATGTGTCTGCTATCAACCTTGCAAAGAATCCTATTGCTCATGGGAGGAGTAAACACATAGAGCTAAGGTTTCATTACTTGAGAGAGCAAGTTGATAATGGAAATATGTCCCTAGTACACTGCAGGAGTGAAGAGCAAGTTGCAGACTTGTTGACCAAAGCAGTAGCAGTGCAAGTATTTCAAAGGCTAAGGGATCTAATGGGAGTAGAATGTGTTAAGAACATGAATTAAGGAAGGGTGTTGAGTTCATTAGAATAATTCATGTTCAAAATAGATGGTTTGATATTAGTTACTTGATTAGCAAGTAACTGACTTATGCATTAGTTTTGTAACTTGTTTCATAAGTAACAATAAGTGGTTACTTGTCTCTTGTAGTTACAAGTTAGTTAGTGATGGAAAATAGGTTGTTAGGGTAGTTAGTAAGTTAGTAACTAACTTTGGTTACTTGTGTGAAGTAACCAATTGTGCTTAAGGCTATAAATTGTAAACTACTATTTTGTGGCCCATAAGTGGATGAATAAAATTCCTATTTTCCTAATTCAATTCTTCTATCTTCTCCTCTATTCCTAAGTGATATTCTTTCTGTGTTAATTCATTCAATCATTCATCCACATTTTCATTGATCTTCTTCTTCATCTTGATAGTGCAGAAACACATTGTTTCTGCAACTGTGTGTGTGTCCATATAGAACCGTGTGGATCTGTTCTGTGTGAGTATAGAACCGTGTGGATCTGTTCTGTGTGAGTATAGAACCGTGTGGATATGCTCTGAGTGCTTATAAATCTGTGTGTGCATAGGTTGCTAAATGATTGATTAATCTTCTGCTGCACCAACATAATATACCTTTATTTAATTCTAAGGTTTTCTAAGGTATTTATTCAACTTTTACTTTTCAAAAGAAATATGCGATTTTCAAGAAGGCCAATATATCCCAAAATATTTAGTACCAGGGAGTATTGTAGAATTGATTGACGAAGTAAATCGTCCCTTTATCACTTCAAAAGAGCTTTAATCAGTTCAACAAAGTTTCAGCTCAATTATTTCTCAAACTCATCCGAGTAAAGAAACCATAAGAGCTTTATTGCTTCAAAAACTATACAAAAGTTATTTGCACTTTGCCTTTCAGATCTCAGTTTTCATTTCAAAGGTTACGCGTTGATTAATTTTGTTCTCATTCACTATAATTTGCAATTTGTGATTCAATTTTGTTTTAATATAGTTGTTTGTTTGCAGATCATTTTGCATTAGTCTTGTTGTAGAAAGCACCATCAATCAACACTCATCAAATCAATAGCATCACTTGTCTTGTCGTTTCATAATCCAGGTAAGAGATCCATCCATGGCTCTTCACTCTTTTGCCCAGTTTTTATAGAATTTCAGAAAATCATTTTGTTAAAATTTTAATTTTAAAATGAGAATGGAATGTGAGTTTCTGAAACGTGAGTTCATTGGGAAGCTGCAACTTGAAGCTTCTACGGCAAACCATAATCAATTGGACAAAACTTACGCTTTAGCCTAGGTGTAGTTTTGTTGTTCCACTTATAAACAGGTAATTTTTTGTATTTTTTAATTTTAAAAATTAAAAAATAATTGTTTTTTAATTAAAAAAATTACCTTTGTAAGAGGAAAAGTAAAAACTGCACCTAAACAATTGCATGTAAGTTTTGTCCTAATTAATTTGGGATTTTTTCTGTGCGATGGGTTAAGTGAGACACTGATTTAGGCAATGAGATGAGAAGAAAGGTAATTTAATTAAAATTTATTTATTACTTATATATACAATTAGAATCTCTATTATATATACTAGCCGCCAAACGGGCACGTTCTGTGTCCGTTTGTGTGATCAATATTCTCTATTGTGTAAGTTATTTTTCATTATATACAAATATTTAAATAGAGTGAAGGGAAAAAATGACAATAAGAAAAAGTCCATGCGAAAGGAGATATTCTTTTTATATATTGGTATAAACAATAGTAATAGATAATAGATAACAAATCATCTCTATTAATTTGGTGATTTTATTCATCAATTTTGTAGTTTTTTTAAGGGTAAAATAAGAATAATGAAAAAGCCATCAAAAAATTTGTATCCTTTTTATATATAGTAATAGATTACGAGATTTTCACAGAGATTTCTCGTGCAACTCTATTATTATATTATATATTATATATATTACGAAATTCCCACAGAGCTTTCTCGTGCATTATCAATAGTAATTGCTTATGTGACATTCAATTAGAGTATTATATTATATATATTACGAAATTCCCACAGAGCTTTCTCGTGCATTATCAATAGTAATTGTTTATGTGACATTCAATTAGAGCTTCTTTTGCTTATGTGTCATTCAGAGTTTTTAGCTTAAGGTATGTTGTTTGAATCCCACTGACAACAATAATTGAATTTTTATAATATTTTAAGCAAAACTACCTTTCTTTTTGTAGAGAAAATTACCTTATAATTACTAACAAATGTATGTTGTTGAATCTCATTGACTACAATAATTGAATTTTTATAATATTTTTTTTTTGTAAAAACGTTTTCAAATATTATATTTTTTTGTTTTCTTTTTGTAGAAACTTTTTCAAATATTTTTTTTTTAAAACTCTCAATTTGTTTTTTGTGTGAAAACTCTCTCAAATATTATATATTATCTTTTTTTAAAAACTCATTTTTTTTAGAAACTCTCAGAAATGTTATATTTTTTCAATAGAATCTCTAAAATATTATATTTATATATATATATATATATATATATATATATATATATATATATATATATATATATTACATTTTTTATTTTTATTTTTAAAACAAAGGTATCATCCGTGCGCAAATACATAGACTAATCCCCTCGATTTAACTGATATCTATTTAAGGGATTGACCTCTCCTAAGAAATTATTCTCCATATGCACCGGTCAGGATCGATCTCAAGACCAAATTGTTAAGGGGACCAAGTATCTACATTTTAATTTTGTAAAATGACATTTATATTTAGATTACTTTGAAACAAATTGAAATAAGAAAGTACACTATTTTTTTCATGGATAAGATCACTCGAAGAATTGAAGTCGTGAACCTAAAAAATAGCTTATGACATATCTGCAAACTTTTTTTACGTAAAAATTTTTTAGTTTATTTTGAAGAAAAAATTATGTTCATTAGAGACAAAAACAAAATAGAAGATTTTGAAAGAAAAGAGAGAGAGACAGAGAGAGAGAACTCTCAGTGTTGGAGAATGAGAAACTGCTAGTACTTCTCACCTAGGGATGTCAATGGATATTCATGGACGCGGATAGTGTGATATCCGTATCCGGTCCTTCATACATATATGATATCCGTGTCTGCTCCATATCTGTGCGGATATCCGCTAAGTGGGTAATCCACGAATATTGAAGTATCCGCATATATTAACATATATCCATAGATGGTATTTTTTTATTAAAATAGAGAACTAGTTATTGAAAAAAATTAGTTTTTTTAAAATACAAAACATTAACACATAATATTTCTAAATTTTGCTCTCTATTTTTAATGAAAACACCAAATCAACAAACAAAAATCACCTCACAGAACTGCAAAAGAGCCAAACAAAGCTATAATTTATATAAAATAGCCAAACTGCAAAAGATAAAATATAAAAATACTAGAATTTATATGTAAGTAGAGATATTTAAGTAATTTTACTAATTATTTAGCGGGTATTGATATCCGCAGACATGCATAGTATCCATTAAATGCGGATAATTGAAATATCCATTTATTTTTTCTGAGGATATCCATTAAGTTATCCGCTTCGTATCTATGACGGATTTTATCCGCAGATATTCGCGGGTATGGATATTGGTGTCATCCATATTTTCACCCCACTATTAAAAATACACATTGACGAATTAAAATTTGAATTCCAACTGCGAGAATATCTTTATTTTCATATTCATATTTTAACATAGGGAAAACTTATTCAAAATTTTATCTATCACGAAGAAACGTGATCCTCATGATGAAAAGTGTATGTAGATCATAGTGAGAACTAAGCATGAAAATTTAATTGATATTCATTAAAAAAAATAGAATTAACAACTATTTTTTGTTGATGAAGCCTTTATATAATCGTATAATGGAGACGGAAGACAGATTGAAAGAGAGAGAGAGAGAGAGAGAAATCTCTTAGTGGTGTAGAATAGAAAACGAGGAACACTTTCCACCTGACTATTAAAAATACACATTGACTAATTAAATTTTGAATTCCGACTACGGGAGTTATCCATATTTTCATATTTAATATTTTATCACGGGGATCATTTATTTAAAAAAAATTTTTAGCACGATAAAAAATGATCCTCCATGATGATAGTGATAACTTAACACGAGAATTTTATTGATATTCGTTAAAAAAAAAATACTAGCATTAGCAACTATTTTATTGTTGATGGAACTCCTATAGAGTATTGCGATGGAGACGGGAGAAAGAGAGAGAGAATCTCTCAGTGGTATAATATAATTGGAAACTGGTAACATGTCTCACCCCACTATTAAAAATACACATTGACTAATTAAAATTTGAATTTCGACTAAAGGGGTTTTTCCATATTATGTGTTCATCGCACTTTCATTAGATTACGTATGGCTGGTGAAATATATGAAAAATCTAAAATAAATTAATATAATTTTGATTGTTAGTAATGTATGCTATTTTAAACTTTTCATAACATTCGTTCAAACTTTTTTAAGAACCTTAATTTATTAATGTGAGTGCATAGATTCACGCATATGTTTTCCCATTTGACACTCACGCGTGAAGATTGCTTCTTTGCGCATAGACTCTCAAAAGAAAAATTTTGAGAATAGAAACAAAGTCAAAATATGTTACTATTCATTTAAAAATTTGTATAAAATTTACAATTATTTTTTGTTGATGAAGTTTTACAGAGTCTCGTGTTAAAGATATATCGTATTTTATTTTCATACTCAAATAAATTAAAAGAAATCAATCTCATAGACAATTGAAAAAACGTAGATAACCTTCTAAATAATATAAAATGAAAAAAAGACATAGAAAACATTCAAAAGAAGAATAACATATTGAAATAAATATTATTGAAAAAAATAAAAATTATCCCGTGTTTGACAGTGAATCTAATATAAATTTTCTTTAAAGAGTCGGCACGATATGAAAATAAAAAATAAAAATCATGGTATATTTTAATTTTATGGGTATGGTCCCAAAAAATCTTAAGGCCATGAAAATCAAAACATATTTTTCTTTGAGAATGAAGTTTATATTTGTTTTATATTTATAGTATCACTATATAGTTTTGGAGATGAGATAAGATAAAGAATCTATCTCATAATAGTGTAAAATGAAAAGCGAAGTAATACTCTTAATCTCGCTTTATTCTGTAACATCGTTAAACCTATATAATGCAAAACCTATCTCAATTTTACCCTAAAATCTTAAACCAAAAATAATCAAATAATATATCAAAATAAATATATAACTAATATTTAAAAAGAAAATAATCTCGTGTATGGCACGGGGTAACATACTATACTAGTTTAATTTATATACACCGCAATGTAAAGTTATTTTACACAAGCATCCAATAATATATCGACACATCATGTATGATAATTTAAAACACACGACATGTTACATTCATTAAATGATGTGGCAACGTGTTATTGGATGCACGTGTAAAAAAACTTTACACCGACAGTGTACAACAATTAAACTTATACAATTAAGTGACTACTTCTCTACCATTTTATAATTGAGAGTGTTTACCATTCAACCAATGAGAACAAGCGACCCACATAAGTAGATTTGTATGTGATCCCTACAACTAACTTGTAACATACTTGTGGAGACCACATACAAATCTACTTATGTGGCTTATTGTCATTGGTCGAAGGGTAAATACCCTCAAATTATGAAAGGGTAAATTAGAAAAAAACCTTTGGTAGACATTCAAAAGAAATTTGTATTCAAACTATCCAAGCTCCTAAGAATCACTTTTATGTTAAAGTATCCAAACATAAATCAATTTAAATTCAAATTCACTTTTAACTAAAATGAATTATGTTAAATTTACCAATCGTTAGTTGATTCAGTGATGATTGGCGCTGAACTTGGTAGGGAGGACCACGGTTCGATCCTCCGCAACTGCGATCGGGAGGGGACTGGAACGACTTGATGCCAGAATTGACCCCGACCGAGATTAAACTGGTGGTAAACCCCACAAAAAAAAATTATGTTAAATTTAATTCTATCAAACTCGATTCTTGTTGCTGCAAAACTAAACACATACTGAATATAGTACCATACTTTTTTCATACTTGAAGGGATAAAGTCAAATTTTTTACCGAGACCGAAACTAAAATTCCATTTTTTTTGTCTGTCAATTTTGATTTTTTATGGGAGTTTTTGGTTGGTTACACATGAGAGTAATGAAATTCAATATGCACAAATCAACATGTACTGTTGAATTTTGGCCGATCTTTGTATTTTGGTTGGATACATTTATTTAGTTTTAAATTTTAATCAATGTGTACTTCTTTTTCATATTTGCAATTTTTCATTAAAGATGTGTTAAATGTCCTCACATTTGCAAATGTTTCCCTTGTTTCTTTTTCACTCATCCAAAAATAGTCTCTTTAACTTTTAATTTCAGATTGACTCAAGCACAAGGAAGAGGAGGAGAAAAGAGAACCAATGGAAATTCTAACTTTTGTTGTTGGAAAAGTAGTAGATTATACTGTTGCGCCTATTGGACGTCAAGCAAGTTACTTGATATTCTACAAAGGCAATTTTAAGATGTTAGCGGATCATGTCAAAGACCTCCAGTCTGCAAAAGAAAGATTGCTTCATTCGGTTGAAGAAGAAAGGGGAAATGGTAAAGAAATCGAAAGAGATGTGGTGAACTGGTTGAAGAAAGTGGACGAGCTGATTGAAACAGCAAATCAGCTTGAACAAGATCCTCGTCGTGCCAATGTCAGGTGCTCAACATGGGGGTTCCCCAATTTGATTTTGCGTCATCAACTAAGTAGGAAAGCCAAAAAAATTGCAAATGATGTTGTCCAAGTTCAAGGCAAAGGGACGTTTGATCGAGTTGGTTACCTTCCAGCCCTAGATAGAGTAGCCTCCTCTTCCTCAATAAGAGGTGGTGAAATGTATGAGACAAGGGAGTCACTTAAGGAGAAACTTGTGAAGGCTTTATCAAACCCCAATTCACGCAACATTGGGATCTATGGTTTGGGTGGTGTGGGTAAGACCACTTTGGTGGAAGAAGTTAAACAAATAGCAAACCAACTTAAATTGTTCGATAAAGTGGTTATAACACATGTATCACAAAATCCAGACTTTAAAACCATTCAAGGGGAGATTGCAGATTTGTTGGGTTTGCAATTCAATGAAGAGACAATTTTTGGAAGAGCAAATCGCCTAAGACAAAGAATCAAGATGGAGAAAAGTATCCTTGTCATTCTAGATAATATATGGAGCAGACTTGATTTGAAGAAAGTGGGAATTCCATTTGGTAATGAACATAATGGTTGCAAATTATTGATGACATGTAGAAATCAAGATGTGTTGCTACAAATGGATGTTCCAAAGGATTTGACTTTCAAACTTGAACTTATGACTGAAGAGGAGGCTTGGAACTTGTTTCAATTTATGGCTGGGGATGTGGTTAAACATAACAATTTGAAAGATGTAGCAATTCAAGTTGCCCAAAAATGTGAAGGTTTGCCTCTTAGGGTAGTGACGGTGGCACGTGCAATGAGAAATAAGAGAGACATCCAATCCTGGAAAGATGCATTAAGGAAATTACAATGTAATGATCATACAGAGATGGACGCGTTAACTTATTCTGCTTTGGAATTGAGTTACAACTCATTGGAGAGTGATGAAATGAGGGATCTCTTCTTGCTTTTTGCATTAATGGAAGGTAACAATGCATACTACTTTCTGAAAGTTGCAATGGGTTTGAACATATTAAAGCATGTTAATACCATTGATGAGGCAAGAAACAAACTGTAATATCCCGTATAATAATTAATTAATAAGTTCTTTTAATTTTAATAAGTAGTATTATTACATAATAGATTAAGCTAGTTAGCTCTAACATCTTAGCTAAGTAGATAGTAACTAGTGATTTTTACCTTTTTACTACCGAAAAGAAAACGAAAATTTAGTTACACAAGATTTATACTAGTAATTATTTAACAAAGAAGAGAGTAATTTTAATTTAAACTAGTAGAAAATGATGTGAGTGTGTGAAGCCTTATAAAAGAAGTGTGTAGAAGTGAGACCAAGACACGTCACCTCTTTGACATCACACATGTAGTATTTTATAAATACACACACTTAGGAACTAGCCAGAACATTCTACAAGAGAGGGAATGTAATTTCAACAAATACCCTTCTTTTCTTTCTTCATGCGCAGAACAGCCACCATAGCCAAAGCTTCCCCATTTTTTTTTCAAATCCTTACCCTAGTACCATTGTATGTAAATCCTTCACTTTAAGTTGGCCTTCATTTCCCTAATTACAAGGCTTATCGGTAATGATTGGGGTTAAAGAACAAGGCAGGATAGAAGATTTCAAGCTGTCTCAAGAATGTGGATATCATCATCATCTTCAAGTTTCTTCATTATTTTTGTGATATCTTTAAGATGGCTAAGGTGAGTTTTATTTAGGCTGTGATCTTTGGTTAGAGCTCACATCTTAGAGAATAGAAAATTGGAGAAGTAATTGCATGTGTGAAGTTGTAATTGCATGACTAGTTTTCCCTTAAATTGTATGTTGTTGTGTTAGTATGGTTGGAATGGACATGGTAAGAGTTTTGGAGTAAGATTTTTTTTCTGCCGAATACTATGCAGATTGTACTGTTAGGGGTAGTTTTAAGAGTTTTTATTTCAGTAGCAAGGGCATAGTATAACATAAATATTTGTTGCTTTATTAAGCATTAGATATTATATCATTAGAACTATTAGCAATGGAAATCAATTTGAATAATAGAAAATTGTTAGTAGGCTAGAGAATTAGAAAGAAAAATGTAGTTATTCGAAATTGTCCGTTCGCCACAACGAAGAGATAATGTGGTATATCCGTTGGCCACAACGAAGAGATAATGTGGTATATCCGTTGGCCACAACGAAGAGATAATGTGGTATATCCGTTGGCCACAACGAAGAGATAATGTGGTATATCCGTTGGCCACAACGAAGAGATAATGTGGTATATCCGTTGGCCACAACGAAGAGATAATGTGGTATCCGTTCGCCACAACGAAGAGATAATGTGGTATATGTGAACACAGTGGGAAACGATAAGCAATATGAAATATGACAAGTTTATTATTAGTTCAGTCGTAGATATGCGTGTAGAACTTCGTGTAGAACTAGTAATCAGTTTAGGTTAAAGATTTTATCAGACATTGGTCCATTGGAGGTGGTGAAGATTATTTTTGGTATTAATTTTCAAAGTACTATCGTTTTAGTTTAAAAGTTTGTTGGATTTATAGTGAATAAATTGGTTGTCGTCTGTTGCTAGAAGTAGTGTGTTTTTATTTACGGTTTGAATTTTTCCCTTTGCGTAATTCATTATTATGCAACCCGGTTGTTTTATTTAGAGCAGTTTGGTTGAATTCCATTTGATTCGATTTTGGGTATGTTTCGTTTGATTCTACTTCCTTTAATTTAGATCGTTGCAGTTTGGTTTGAATGTGATTTATGTGCACCTAATAAATGAGATAGCTTTTATATACCTTGTTGGTATTTAACCAACACTTAGAGAACTACGTGGCTCTGATTCCCTAATCGTTTAGGGATACGTAGGACCAGGGAGTCTCCTGTCGAGCTATAAATTTCAGTAACTTTATATTTTAACTAAGTATTTTTGTTATAGTGTATTAGGTTTGCCAGACTAAATATAGAGTTAGTTAGCGATGGTCTGTGCGCCGGTCATGACCAGAAATTGGGTCGTGACAAAGTTGGTATCAGAGCCTGGTTGCATAGTCAAATAATTTTGAATAATATGTGAGAGTGAGCATCGAAATTTGGGAGAATAAGTCACTCTCAATTGTGGATAGAGATTAGGGAGGAAGTTGTTTACACTTAAAATGGCAAGTAGAACTATTAGTTAATCAGAGTACGCAGCGGAAGGTTAGAGTGTTAAGTAGTGCAAATTTCGAGGACGAAATTTTTATAAGGGGGATAGAATGTAATATCCCGTATAATAATTAATTAATAAGTTCTTTTAATTTTAATAAGTAGTATTATTACATAATAGATTAAGCTAGTTAGCTCTAACATCTTAGCTAAGTAGATAGTAACTAGTGATTTTTACCTTTTTACTACCGAAAAGAAAACGAAAATTTAGTTACACAAGATTTATACTAGTAATTATTTAACAAAGAAGAGAGTAATTTTAATTTAAACTAGTAGAAAATGATGTGAGTGTGTGAAGCCTTATAAAAGAAGTGTGTAGAAGTGAGACCAAGACACGTCACCTCTTTGACATCACACATGTAGTATTTTATAAATACACACACTTAGGAACTAGCCAGAACATTCTACAAGAGAGGGAATGTAATTTCAACAAATACCCTTCTTTTCTTTCTTCATGCGCAGAACAGCCACCATAGCCAAAGCTTACCCATTTTTTTTTCAAATCCTTACCCTAGTACCATTGTATGTAAATCCTTCACTTTAAGTTGGCCTTCATTTCCCTAATTACAAGGCTTATCGGTAATGATTGGGGTTAAAGAACAAGGCAGGATAGAAGATTTCAAGCTGTCTCAAGAATGTGGATATCATCATCATCTTCAAGTTTCTTCATTATTTTTGTGATATCTTTAAGATGGCTAAGGTGAGTTTTATTTAGGCTGTGATCTTTGGTTAGAGCTCACATCTTAGAGAATAGAAAATTGGAGAAGTAATTGCATGTGTGAAGTTGTAATTGCATGACTAGTTTTCCCTTAAATTGTATGTTGTTGTGTTAGTATGGTTGGAATGGACATGGTAAGAGTTTTGGAGTAAGTAAGATTTTTTTTCTGCCGAATACTATGCAGATTGTACTGTTAGGGGTAGTTTTAAGAGTTTTTATTTCAGTAGCAAGGGCATAGTATAACATAAATATTTGTTGCTTTATTAAGCATTAGATATTATATCATTAGAACTATTAGCAATGGAAATCAATTTGAATAATAGAAAATTGTTAGTAGGCTAGAGAATTAGAAAGAAAAATGTAGTTATTCGAAATTGTCCGTTCGCCACAACGAAGAGATAATGTGGTATATCCGTTGGCCACAACGAAGAGATAATGTGGTATATCCGTTGGCCACAACGAAGAGATAATGTGGTATATCCGTTGGCCACAACGAAGAGATAATGTGGTATATCCGTTGGCCACAACGAAGAGATAATGTGGTATCCGTTCGCCACAACGAAGAGATAATGTGGTATATGTGAACACAGTGGGAAACGATAAGCAATATGAAATATGACAAGTTTATTATTAGTTCAGTCGTAGATATGCGTGTAGAACTTCGTGTAGAACTAGTAATCAGTTTAGGTTAAAGATTTTATCAGACATTGGTCCATTGGAGGTGGTGAAGATTATTTTTGGTATTAATTTTCAAAGTACTATCGTTTTAGTTTAAAAGTTTGTTGGATTTATAGTGAATAAATTGGTTGTCGTCTGTTGCTAGAAGTAGTGTGTTTTTATTTACGGTTTGAATTTTTCCCTTTGCGTAATTCATTATTATGCAACCCGGTTGTTTTATTTAGAGCAGTTTGGTTGAATTCCATTTGATTTGATTTTGGGTATGTTTCGTTTGATTCTACTTCCTTTAATTTAGATCGTTGCAGTTTGGTTTGAATGTGATTTATGTGCACCTAATAAATGAGATAGCTTTTATATACCTTGTTGGTATTTAACCAACACTTAGAGAACTACGTGGCTCTGATTCCCTAATCGTTTAGGGATACGTAGGACCAGGGAGTCTCCTGTCGAGCTATAAATTTCAGTAACTTTATATTTTAACTAAGTATTTTTGTTATAGTGTATTAGGTTTGCCAGACTAAATATAGAGTTAGTTAGCGATGGTCTGTGCGCCGGTCATGACCAGAAATTGGGTCGTGACACAAACTTTACACAATAATCAGATCCTTGGAGGTGACTTGTCTTCTGCTTGATGTTAAAAAAGTTGGGAATATCAGAATGCATGATTTTGTTCGTGATTTTGCTACCTCCATAGCACGTAGGGACAAACATGTATTGCTAAGAAAACAATCAGATGAGGAATGGCCATCCAATGATTTTTTAAATAGGTGCATGCAGATTGTTCTACCATTGGGTCATATCCACGATCTTCCTCAAACGATTGGTTGTCCAAACATTAAGTTATTCTATTTGGCTTGTGAGAACCTATCTTTAAAGATCCCTGATACTTTTTTTGAGGGAATGGCCAGCCTTAGAGTGCTAGATTTAACACATCTGAACTTGTCTTCATTACCCACCTCATTTTGGTTCCTAACCGACCTTAAAACGCTGTGTTTGAATTTTTGCATTTTGGAAAATATGGATGCAATAGAAGGTTTGAAAAATTTACAAATTCTTAGCCTCGCATATTCTTCAATGATCAAGTTCCCAAGTGAAATAGGGAAATTGACTCAATTGAGAATGCTTGATTTGAGCAACTCAGGAATTGAAGTACTCCCATCCAACATCATATCAAATTTGATTAACTTGGAGGAGTTGTACATGGGCAATACCTCTATTAATTGGGAAGATGTGAATTCAACGGTTCAAAATGAAAATGCTAGTATTGCTGAGCTTCAGAATCTACCCAAGTTGACTGCTCTAGAATTACAAATTCGAGAGACTTGGATGTTGCCAAGGGACATGCAATTGATGTTTGAGAAGCTGAATTTTTTTAAAATTGCTATCGGAGATGTATGGGAATGGGAAGACATTGAGGATGAAACCTTAAAAACATTGATGCTCAAACTTGGTACCAACATACATTTAGAGCACGGAATTAAAGCATTGATTAAAGGTGTTGAGAATTTGTACTTGGATGATGTTGATGGAATTCAAAATGTGCTTTATCAACTAAATGGGGGAGGATTTCCATTGCTGAAACATCTTCACGTCCAAAATAATGCAAACTTGAAGCACATTGTTGACTCTAAAGAGCAGGTGTCCTTTCCCATCTTGGAAACACTAGTACTTCACAATCTTAAAAACTTGGAGCATATATGTCATGGTCCACTTTCAATGACTTCTTTTGAAAGTCTTAGTGTTATCAAAGTAAAAAATTGTGTCCAATTAAAGTATCTTTTCTCCTATACATTGGTTAAAGAACTTTCCCACCTTTCAGAAATTGAAGTCTGCCACTGCGATTATATGAAGAAGATTGTGCTCAAAGACAACAATTCAAGTGCAAATAATGATATAGATAATGAAAAAATTGATTTTCTTCTATTGCGTTCTTTAACTCTAGAACATTTGGAGACAATTGATGATTTCTTCTCTTCTCATTCGATGAATTCCAGAAGTGAGCAAAAATATCATGATTTAGAGCCTGATGTTTCTGCCCCATTTTTCAATGCTCAGGTATGTTATGTTTTTTAAGTTTCTTTAGATACAAATGTTATAAATTCAATTTTTAAGTGTACAAACAGATTAATTAATGGATAAATTGGCATGTTACTCATTATTCAAGCTAGCAACAACCGCCTTTCTAAGAATTGTCATTTCTGCAAATCATCGATACACGGTTTCTTGATGTTACTCATTTTGAAAAAACTATTATTACTAAAGAATTTGAGGTCAATTTTATAACATAACACTAATTATTAATATTTTCTCTTGAAAAAACTATAATATTTTATTTATTTTTCTATATAATAGTTGTGATAATAAAAATGATTCTTTATATATAACTAGAAAGATTGACATGAATTAATTTTCAGATTCAGTAAAAAATTGGAACCCTCAAATTATAAATAACTATTTGAACCCTGCAAATCCTCTTTCAACTTCTCTCTCTGGTTTTGTAATAAATGTATACAATTTGTTTTTACTTAGGTTGCATTTCCTAAATTGGATACCCTCAAATTGAGCTCATTCCTAAATTTAAATAAAATTTGGGATGACAATTATGATTCTATGGACAACTTGACTAGTTTGATTGTGGATAATTGTGGCGGGTTGAAGTACTTATTCTCATCTACTGTGGTTGAAAGTTTTAAGAACCTAAAACACCTTGAAATAAGTAATTGTGCTTTGATGGAGGAGATTATAGCTAAAGAAGAGGGAAGAGGTGCATCAGAGGAAGAGGTATGGCGATTCTACCATTAATTAATTTAAACTTCCAATTAAAAAATTATTTATAATGATACCACGTTATTTATGAATACATAGGTTCAGTTTTGTAAATTAGAGAAAATCATATTGAAGGACATGGACAACTTGAAGACAATATGGCACCACCAATTTGAAACATTGAAGAAGTTGCAAGTGAACAACTGTAATAAAATTGTGGTGGTTTTGCCCTCTTCAATGCAAAAAACATATAATAAGCTAGAGATGTTGGAGGTTACAAATTGTGGTTTAGTGGAAGAAATATTTGAATTGAGCTTCAATGGAAGTAGCAGTGTAGAAGATACCACACATTTGACAGAAGTTACTATAGATGGATTGCCAAAGCTGAAAAAGATATGGAGTAGGGATCCACATGGAATTCTTAGTTTTCAAAATCTAATAAATATAAAAGTAAAAAGTTGTGAGAGTTTGGAGTATCTATTACCACTTTCCGTAGCCACTCATTGCTCACATCTCAAGGAACTTGATATAAAACAATGTGGAAAGATGAAGGAAATTGTTGCAGAGGAGAAAGAATCTTGCAACGTGAATGCAGCTCCCATATTTGAGTTTAATCAACTGTGTTCTTTATTGCTTTGGAACTTACGCAGACTCAAGGGTTTCTCTGCTAAAAAACATACCCTAGCATGTCCATATTTGAAGATAATTGATGTTGTCAATTGTCCAAACTTGAGTTTGTACAGAACTCTATCTACAAGAAGAAGATCCAATACTGAAGATGACAAACACTTTGTTTCAACGCAACAACCACTTTTCATTGTCGAACAGGTATGCATATCATATAAATTTACATTAAAACAACTTGTGTAGGAATTTGCGTTATTCCCTCCGCCAAAATTTAGTGTGTAGGTGTATCAAAAGTACTAAAATATATGAATGGTTACCACGAACCAGGTTCCTCCGAAGTCGGTTAATCTTGAATTCACGCATTTGAGACATTTGTAGTTGTTAGATCAAGATTTGAAGGCTCAAATTCAAGTTCGGTTTTTTGAATGGTTCATCGAAAATTATATGGTTTACCTTTCAAACAAGTCCATGTTAAATGTCCCCGGTGATGAATTGAGGGAAAAATATTTGCAACAATTTATGTCAACATTTATATCTTAAAATAGTTTACTTTATAGTCAGATATATACATTTGATATTTAATAGTAATATCTATATACGTATGTATGGGAGTTGATACAAAATTGAAAAAAGTACGGAGGTAATTATGAGAAAAGTATAAAATACAATTTGGGTCAATAATAGTTATTTTCTGAGTCAATATTAATTGTTTAATTTTTGTCAATTGCTCTTTAACGTGTTTTAGGTGATTCCAAATTTAGAGAAGTTGAGAATAAATCATAAGGAAGCTAACATACTGCAAGCCCAAAACTCAAGTGGCCTATTCAAAAAAATGAAATTTCTTGGTTTGTCTGGTTATAAGGATGAAGATACATTTCCTTATTGGTTTCTTCAAAATGTGCGTGGTCTTGAGTCATTACTTATTGAACATAGTTGCTTCAAGAAGATATTCCAAGATGAAGGAAGGATGAGTGAGAAGACTCACACACAAATCAAAGAGTTGACATTGGGTGAATTACCTAACCTTGAACATATATGTGAGGATGGATTTCGAATTGACCCAGTTCTTGAGTTGCTTGAATACTTATGGGTTCATAGTTGTCCCAGTCTGATAAATTTGCTGCCTTCCTCAGCCGCCTTTACTCATTTGGTATATTTAGAGATAAAATATTGCAATGGGCTAACAAAATTAATTACATCTTCTACCGCACAAAGTTTGATCAACCTCACAACACTAAAGATAGAAGCCTGTAATTCACTTGAAGAGATAATTCTTGGAGAGGAAAATGTTCACATTACATTTATTAGTTTAGAAATATTGATTTTGGTATCTTTGCCTAGCCTCAACCAATTTTGCTCTAGTAAGTGCTTCTTCAAATTTCCATTGTTAGAGGTAGTAATTGTAAGAGAATGTCCTCGCATGAAGGTTTTTTCTGAAGGATACACAAGTACACCAGGTCTTCGGAAAGTTGAAATTGCAGAAACCCATGAAGAATGGTTTTGGAAAGGAAACCTAAATGATACAATAAACAACATGTTTGAAGATAAGGTATGCACTTTTGTTTTTATATCTCGATAGATGATATATACTAAATTTTTAAGGGTTTTGTTAATATGAACTTACAAAAACGAAAGAGTTAAAGGTAAATTTCGACCATTTTTAGTCAAAAGGGAGATTTTGTCAACAACAAAAAATATGATGTATTTTATTTAAAATAGTGAAGGTCAACATTTAAGGGATAATAACTGAAAAATTAAATTAAATGTAAGAGACTAATAAGCAATTTAGTCAAAAATAAATAAATATACACGGTTTAAAAGATAATAATATAAATTTGTCTCTTAAAATAAATGTAAAGTTGATATATTGATTTGATTGATCAGGTTGCATTTGGTAAATTCAAATATTTGGCCTTATCCGACTACCCTGAGATGAAGGATTTGTGGTATGGTCAACTTGATCATCAAAATGTATTTTGCAATTTGAAACATCTAGTGGTGAACAAATGTGATTTTTTATCACATGTACTTTTTCCATCAAATGTAATGCAAGTGCTATATGGATTGGAAGAACTAGAAGTAAGAGATTGTGATTCATTAGAAGCAGTATTTGATGTGAAAGGTGTGAAGTCTGCAGAAGAAATATTGATAAAAAAAAGCACTCAACTGAAAAAATTGACTTTGTCTAGTTTACCAAATTTGAAGCACATATGGAATGAGGATCCTCATGATATTATAAACTTTGGAAACTTAAGCACGGTGAATGTTTCTGAGTGTCAAAGTTTGTTATATATATTTCCATTGTCATTGTGTGAAGATCTTGGACATCTTGAAATGCTTGAGATAGAGTCTTGCGAAATTGAGGAAATTGTTGCAATGGAAGAAGGACGAATAAAAACCAATTTTAATTTTCCCCAATTGAAAAGTATGCAACTGTATCGTTTGACAAATCTTAAGAGTTTCTATCAAGGAAAGCATATTTTAGAGTGCCCTTCATTGAAGACTTTGAATGTATATCGTTGTGAAGCATTAAGAATGTTTTCCTTCGGCGAAGCTCTGTTTCAACAAGCTCTGTTTTCTATTGACAAGGTAAATTAATCTCGCAACATACCTTGATTTTCTTTATTTGTCCATCTTTGTCGTATTTATTTTCTTTTTGGATTTTCAGTTGAGCTCTAACTTGGAGGAATTGGCAATAAATGGCACGGATGTGGTGGGGATATTGAATCAAGAAAAAAATATCTTTCATAAAGTTGAATTGCTTCGTTTGCAATGCTTCGCTGAAAATCCAACTATTTTTTTGAATGATTATTTTCACACAATTTTTCCTAATCTTAAAATGGTTCAATTGCGTAATAGTTCTTTTGAAACATTGTTCCCCACTACTGGTTTTCTTAGTATGCAAATTTCAAAGCAAATAAAAACTTTGATGCTTTTTGAATTGGAGATGCTCAAGCACATCTGGCAAGAAGACTTTCCATTGGACCATCCTTTGTTACAAGATCTTCATGGATTATATGTATGGGAATGTCCAAGTTTGATAAGCTTGGTACCATCGTCGGCATCTTTCACAAATTTAACCTATTTGGAAGTGGACAATTGCAAAGAGCTGAATTATTTGATAACATCTTCAACAGCTAAAAGCTTAATTCAACTCAAAACATTAAAAATAAGCAATTGTGAGAAGATGTTGGATGTTGGATGTTGTGAAGATTGATGATGAAAAAGCAGAGGAAGACATCATATTTGAAAACTTGGAAAAGATGGTATTCATTTCTTTGTCATGTTTGGGAAGCTTCTGCAATGGGAATCAAACATTCATATTCCCATCTTTGCTAACTTTCTTTGTTAAAGAATGCCCTCAGATGGAGATCTTCTCACCACGAGTCACATTAATTGACTATTCAAAAAGCAGATGTCTGTCAAAAATTGAAGTGGGAGAAGAAATAATTCGATGGAAAGGTGACATTAACAAAACTATTCAACATTTATTCTTAGAAAAGGTACACAATTATATCATTATTAATTATCAAAATTTATTTGACTATTCTTATTATTACCAAGGCTCACAATATTCACTTAGAGTCTGCTAATTTACAAGTTCGTAAAATCAAAATTTAAATAGCTAAAAACATCCTAATATTTATATTCATGAATTAGTTTTTGCTTTTTTCTACTTAATTTTTCTTATGCATGAAAGTTAAGCCCTATAACTTAGAGTCTCTTTGGATTGATTTATTTTTGAACTTATGCAAAATATCTTATACAAATAAATATGCTATTATTTGCATAGTTTATGAAAAAACAATTTATAAAGATACAATTTTTGTTAATTTGAACTTATGAACTAACAAAGGTGTGATCATACCAGCACCTTACCGGATCCCATTTGAACTCCATATAATCAAGAGAACTTACGAACTAACAAAAAAAACTTATTTATTTGCATAAGCTATTTTTCATAAGCTCAAAAATAAGTTAATCCGAATTAATGTCTTTATAGATGATTTTTTTTATTCCATTTATGGTTGCAATTATTTTAAGTATTTTTGAAATTAAAAATTGAATTGTGAATTACTTGAGTAATCATTACCAAATATATAGGACTGATATATTTGTTAATTAATTTTCACAGGAAGTCCTACGTTCTAATCCGCTGAATGACACTATCATATCCTCACATTTGCAAGGTACATAAGATGAAACTCTTCTCTTTTATATTTTTATTTCTACGGAATTATTTTTCAATATCATTTAATTGTCAAGTGTTTTATATATTCTTGGCCAGAGTGAGTTTTGTGTTACATTTCCTTTATTTGTCCTTGTGGTTTGAATCACTAGATATTAATAAAAAATAATGTTAAAAATAAATTAATCCTTTAGTGACTAGTTAATAATTTAGATTTTAATTTTTTGAAAAGGCTAAAATTAAGTACTGTAATATATATATATGGGGTTTTCAATAACAAAAATCCCACTATTAACAAATAAAGGTGTATTACTTTAATTAGATTAGATCCTATTGTGTACTAACAGAGAGGCTTGATTTAAAGAAGATCAATTATAAACAAATTATTAATGATTTCACAACAAAAATGTAAAGAGGATGAAATTTTAAAAAGGTTAAAAGGCTTTGCCATATTTTTAAAAGTTTAAAAAAGTTTACATGAGCTAAAAACATATTTAAATCATAAAAATGTTTATATTGTGGGAAAAAACTAGCATCAGAAGCTAGTAGAATGTGTTATGTGTGATACATAATTTTACATACATTACATATTACATATACCCTTCATACATAAAAAAATTTAACAAAAATTCATCTTTCATAAAAAAAGAAGAAGAAACTCCACGCGTATTACTTTAAGTGTATTAGAATTAGAACTCCATGTGAAATGTCATACATGTATATCATTCATTTTATGCTTAGTGTTGTATGGTGAAACTAAAGTTGATCAAAATAGTCACATAGATGAGACTCTTACGTTACGTTCGAAGTTATTTAGATTTGCTTGATGTAATTGATTAGTGTTAAGTATAATTAGAGTTCCGTGCATTGTTTTATGCTTTTTGTTGATGTTAAGTTAATTGGTTGTTAATTGTGCGAGCAGATGATGAGCTAGGAGGTCAAGATGGTATTGACACAAACCCTGAGGAGTGACCACCATGCCATTGTAGCAATGATATAGTTTTCCATAATTAGTTTATGTCGTCATTGTTTTTCTTGTTTGGTTGTGTTACTTTGGTTTTTAGGGTCGACGCTGAGATTATAAGACTTTGGTGTTAGATTCTATTTTGCTTGATTTATTTTTAGTTCAACAATTTGTTAGTGATTTCTTTTGAATTGTTGTTATTGCGTTGCACTCTTTTTTCCTTAATTAGATTTTATCCCACTGGGTTTTACTAGTAAGGTTTTTAATGAGGCAGAAACAATTCATGTTCTTTATTTTAGATTTTGGTCTAATCCTCCCAAAAGTTTGTATCTTCTCTCTGTATTATTCAATAACAGTTGTAAGGTGCTGCAATTTATTTGTGATAAAATTGGGATGTCTACAATAATCGTTGATAGGTTTGGTCTAGTGGTGAGGGGTTTGGGTAGTATGCAAGAGGTCCCGGGTTCGAACCTCTGCTCCATTGTAAACCAAATAAAAAAAAATTGCACTCTGCTTCTTTTGTTCAAAAAAAGTTTTGTTTTTGCATTAAATTATCTGTTTTAAAACTGTCTTAAATCTTACTCTTGGAAAAATTTCCCTGGAGAAATACAATGCATACACAAAACTCAAATGGTTAAGTCATTCTCAAATCTCAATCATCTCCTGAACCTCATTAATTATGTGCAATGATGATTGATTGAGAGGGCCACAACATGCATTACTTGATGTGCAATGATGACTCAATAGCTCATTTAGTTGAAGTAAATACAACAATCAAAATGGTTTCACATAACATGTAGTAGACACATCAAGTACAGTTGTTGAAGCCATTTAATTTAATAACAGACAAATATATCAACACATTTTGCACATAAAATTGAGATAGCAAAAGAAAAGAATGAAAAGAGTGTGGAAGCTTAGAGAAAATTACAGTCACACCAGCAGCACGAGCAATAAGTTTGTGTGAAACTGCATTAACATCCACACTGTAGAATTGCAATCTACACAAAATTAACAAATGTATCCTTCATTGAGTTGTTCAATTCTTAACTAAAATCTCATGAAACATGCCCTCTCATTGAGTTGATCAATCACAATTCACAATGGACAGTAAGGGGTTATAAGGAAAGATTTTCTCATATGTAAATTTTTGTGACTTGAATTTTTTTAGTTCTGTGTGATATTAAAAAGAAAAAACAAATTGAAATATGACCTTGGATAATAGTCTACTGCCAACTTTTCCAATTTCGGTTTTAGATATATACACTTTCTGCACCAATTTGCAATTCTGCAAACCAATAATCTCACCTCAAATCCCATAAAAAGAGTTTATCATTAAACAGAAAAATTAAAGAAATAAGGTATTCATTCCAACCTCAAGTCTGCTACTCCATTTTTCTAAGACATTTATGTAAACTCTCACAGTTTTGTTCTTAGTTAGAAGACGCCTCGGTGGGTTGACAAGAGTAAAGTTTGACTCCCAAGCAACGTGATACTTTTTGTGGTTTACTAGAACATAAGACATCCTAAATATTTATAAGTTTAATTTCTTCCACCACTAGCCCCATTATTAAAGATCGCATCATTTCTTGCTTTCCATATTAACCACATGGTGACATGCCAAATCAAAGTAAAACCCTTCAAAATCACTCCAACCATCGAAAAATATCATACAAAATACTCTATGCATGGGACAATATTTTATATTAATTAGATACATTACTTTTATAATGAATTTAAAAAGTTAATTTTCAGTTGAATATAAAACCAAGGCAGGATTATTATGTGAAAATGTGTAGCAACATATGGTCTACCGATGATGTGTATAAGTAAGAGTATGTACTCCCTCCGTCCCATATTATAAGAAAAAAATATCTTTTTATTTTGTCCCAAATTATAAGCAAAAAAACTCACTTTCACCATTTTTAAGATTTACATTTACTTATTCTCATAAAATTTAATACAAATTGCATATAATTACTCTCTTTTTTCTTTTTCTCATAATCAATAACCAATAAAAAAGTTTCTTACATTTTTCCATTTTTTAAAAAAAATACAAAAAATTATACTTCAAATTATCAAATTTTACTTTTTTTTCTAATAAGTGTGATTTTTTTTCTTCTTACAATACATACGGGGTGGAGAAGAGAGGTGATCGTATCTGAACCAATCCAAAAGTTAAACCGCAAACCGATCTAATTCAAACAAAAAACTGCAAAAAACTGGTTTTAGTGTAAACCGCACGAATCATTTTTCTTCTAAACCGCACGGTTTGGTTTGGTTGGCGGTTATAATTTCAAAAAATCGAACCAACCCGAACCAAACCGCAATACTTAATTTAACTCTATCAACTAGTAGCAATCAACTTATTACCTAGTTCAACTTAGCAAGCCTAGCCAAAATTGAATCTATAAAACACTAGATTGTCAAAACATATCATTTCACGCGATATATCTAGAACTATATTGCTGATATTAAAAATAAGTTCTTATGTAATATATGCATATTATATCATGTAAATAATAAAAGAAATTAAAATTTCATATGTTAATTTTGTAACAAGTTGGTAATATTATCATATTTTTTATATCGTGATAAACCGCACAAATCGAACCAATCCTAACCACAGTTGTTTGATTTGGTTTGAATGACTTTTAAAAATTAACCGAACCAAACCGAACCGCATACATTTTTATCTCACAATTAGGATGACTTTTATACTTACCTAGAGAAGAAAGTACTTGTTTTTCCATTGAATTATAGAGTAGTAGTATACTATCATCGAAAATTGTGCATCACATGCAGACGAACAACTGTACACAACGACTTTTGCATTTTCCAAATATATTTTAGTAATATGCGTCAGAAATAATTTATTTTAGTAAATTTATATGTAGAGACTTGATGGAAGAGCTTTATCAGTTGAACAGCTCAATTTCTCAAACTCATCGGATTTTCATTGCTTCAAAATTGGAGTACAAAAGAGCTTTACACTTTGTCTTTCAGATCTGAATTTTCAACCTCTTCTTATTTTTATTTTATTAAATCTGTCTTTCATATTTTTTGTTATTTTTCCATTCATATAATTTATTTATTTTTAAAAAAAAAAACCCGAAAAGCCAGAAAAAGATGGAAAGTTTTCTCACATATTGTCTGCATTTTTAATTTACTCTGTTCATTTCATTTCAAAGGTTGGAAAGTTATCTCATATATTGTGCGCATTTTTTCATTCATATATATAAAAAAAAAAAAACCAAAAACTAGAAAAAAGTGAAGCAAAATTATTTCACATATTGTCAATTGGTACATTAGGAAAGTTTTAATTCGATCTGTTCATTTCAAAGGTTAGAAAGTTATTTCATACAGTATATTGTCCGCATTTTTTCATTCATATAAAAAAAAAGAAAAAAAAAACACCAAAAACTAGAAAAAAAAAGTGAAGTACTGTATAATTATCTCATATATTGTCAATTGGTACATTAGGAAGTTTTAATTCGTACTCGTTCTGTTCATTTCAAAGGTTGGAGTGTTTGTTGAACAAGTAGTTGGATTGGAGGTACGCACTAATTAATTTGTTCTCAATATTCACTATTATTTGCAATTTGTGATTCAAGTTTGTTTTAATATTGTTGTTTGTTTGCAGTTCATTTTGAAGTCAATTTGCATCAATCAACAGTACTCATCAATATCATATCACCACTTGTCTTGTCTTGTTGAATCATAATCCAGGTAAGAGATCCATCATCCATGGCTCTTCATTGTTTTTCCCATGTTCTTAATATATTATAATTTTTCTTAAATAAAATATTAAAAATGATCAATTTTTCACAAAACATAACTAACATTATTACATTAAGAATAAAAAAAGTTATTATTATTAATGAGTTTGAATCTCAAACGTAGTTAAGTTTATCTTAATTTTATATTAAAATTATCTTTTTTTAAGCCAGCATAGTTAAGTTTATCTTAATTTTTATTACAAAATTTACTTAATTGCGTCAAATATATTTTATTATTATGTCATTTTACATAATTGATATAAATTAAGAAACTTTTTCACATTATTCAATGTGCGCAATTTCACATTGCTAGAACATGGAGTCTATTTTCAAATATCACAAGTTGGCTAGTGTACATGTACATTTCGACATAAAATATATATTACATTAAAATAAAAATATATTTAAAATTAAATTTTAGCATATAAAAATTAATTTAATAATAATATATAAAAGATGTATCACATTAGTAAACTTAAATTACTATCTTAAATATAAATTTGATTACTAATTAAGAATATCATTTTACGTTTATCAACTAGTTGAACCGCTAATTTTATCAAATACTTTAATTACCTCATAGATAAGCTATAATAGGCTATCGGCTAACCTATCAATCATCCATTATTTTTACCAAAAAGAGCCATAGACTCTGTTTGGTAAGGCAAATAAGCTAGCTTATAGCTTTTAGCTGTTTGGTAACAGTTTTTAAAAACGAGCTTATAATTTATTTTACTAGCTTATAGCTTATTTTTCAAATGTTATTTCAAGTAGCTTATGAGTTTATAACTTATTATTTTTTCTTCCAATTTTACCTCTATCATCTTACTTGAAAAAATGAAATATTAATTAATCATTTTTTTACGTCATTTCATACTTATAAGTTAGTTCAACCGCTAATTTTACCAAACACTACAAATTCAATCAGCTAGCTTATTCGCTATAAGCTAAAAGCTAGCTTATAAGCTATCCGCTATAAGCTCATTCGCTATGAGTTAGCTTATCAGCTATCCGCTATTTTTTACCAAACAAAGCCTTACTCTTATTCTATACAAGTAAAAAGTTGCTACAACATAATCAAACAAAAAGCACCTCAAACACCAAAACCACATATTACATCACAGTGGGTTAAGTAACCACATATTTAAGTTGTAGTCAAAACTCGACACTCTTAGAAATGATACTATTGGGCTAGGTGCATGGATATAAATGGTGGGTGGTCCAATAACGGGTGGCCCAAAAGATCGTGGAGAGGCTCTGATACCACCTTAGAAATGATATTGGGCTTAACTCATCTTTATAAAACCGGCTTGTAAGGTGAGAATTGCCACTTACTTATAAACACTTGTTCAGACCAACTCACATCTGATGTGAGACTTCTTAATAGACACTTAACCTTAAGCCAATACCAAACCTGAGTTTTGACCTGCAAAGACACGTTAATTATGCTGCAACAAGTAACATTCCAAATATACTAAACAGTCTTCCACATAGAAGTGGAACAAGTTTTTTATTTTTCTCACCATACTGACGCAAATTATGCTGCAAAATATGTGCCACCGAATCATTGTGCACTGCCACCGACACGCCAAACCAATGATATATTTTTTACCACTACTCTGCACTAACCGAACATTGTAAAAAAAAATGCTCTTCTAACTCCTCGGAGTTGAAGCAGAAAACACAACTTAAACTAATAGCCGCAGGCAATATATTTCTTGCAACACGATTTCTACTCGTCGGTAACCATTGTGGAAGAAGTTTCCAAGCGAAAACATGCACCTTAAACGGTAGAATGCTCCACCACACCAGTCTAAAAGCTGCTGCTTGACAACATAGTGCAACTGTTCTTGCAGCTAAAACTGCGTGTGGCATCCGGCTTCCAGATCCACACGTACACATCAGACTGATTAAAAGAACATTCAGTTAACGCACCAAGTCGGCTTGCCAAGCGAATAGATTCTGCCTCCACGCCGGATTCCACATCCATTCGTTAACATTCCATACCCCAAATTACTTATAACATCATGTTTCTGCGTTGAAGCATAAATAAATTTTGAAACAAATCTTTCAATGCATCAATTACTATCTAAGATTCATGCGAGAAATGGACATTATTGCCAACACCCAATCTCTTCGTTATAGCATTTGAGAACCAGTCTGCTATGAGGCCAGTACTTGACCCCAAATTTGACACATTCCTCCACCAAATCGATGAGTAATGAGCTGAGTTCACTTGCAAATTGTTGAGCAAACTGAGCTCCTTAGCTTTCTCATTGCACGATGAAAGGCCTTTTATAGGCAAAGTACATAACTGTCATAACAGACTAGCAGACACAAACACAAAACAAACTTCGCTTAGCAAATAAATGCTCGCTAAGCCAAACTAAGCTGCTAATCTACAAACAATACAAGCATAACCAAAAGGCTAATACATGTTTCCTAACACATCCTCCCCTAAACTGAACAATCACAATTGATCAGTTTACTAACTCCAACTTGCAAAGGCCAAATTATCAAGGCTTAAAGTCTTTACTTTTTGATTGGTTACACATGATTGCATGAAATACAATTTGCACAATCTACATTTACTGTTCAATTTTATTTTTAGTACATATTACATTTTTTTAATTTTAATCATAGCATACTTCTTTTTCATATTTGCAAATTTTCATCAAAGATAAGAGCAATGTGTAAATGTCCTCACATTTCCAAATGTTTCCCTTGTTTCTTTTGCACTCATCCAAAAATAGTATCTTTTACTTTCACTTTCAGATTTACTCAAGCACAAGGAAGAGGAGAAGAAAAGAGAACCAATGGAAATTCTAGCTTCTGTTGTTGGAAAAGCAGTAGATTATGCTGTTGCGCCTATTGGACGTCAAGCAAGTTACTTGATATTCTACAAAGGCAATTTTAAGATGTTAGCGGATCATGTCAAAGACATCCAGGCTGTGAGAGAAAGGATGCTTCATTTGGTTGAAGAAGCAAGAGGAAATGGTAAAGAAATCGAAAAAGATGTGCTGAGTTGGTTGGAGAAAGTGAACGAGGTCACTGAAACAGCAAATCATCTTCAAAATGATCCTCGTCGTGCCAATGTTAGGTGCTCAGCTTGGCTGTTTCCCGGTCTGATTTTGCGTCATCAACTAAGTAGGAAAGCCTCAAAAATTGCAAACAACGACCTTGAAGTTCAAGGAAAAGCGATCTTGGATCAAGGTCAAGTTGGTTACCCTCCAACCCTAGATGGAATAGCCTCCCCCTCCTATATAAGAGTTGGTGAAAATCATGATACTAGGGAGTCATTTAAGGAGGACATTTTGAAGGCTTTAGCAGCCCTCAATTCATGCAGCATTGGGATCTATGGGGTGGGTGGGGTGGGGAAGACCACTCTAGTAGAGGAAGTTGCTAAAATAGCAAAACAAGACAAATTGTTTGAAAAAGTGGTTATAACAGATGTATCCAGAAAACCGGACCTTAAAACTATTCAAGGGGAGATTGCAGATTCGTTGGGTCTGAGATTTGACGAGGAGACTATTCTTGGCAGAGCACGTCGCCTAAGACAAAGAATCAAGATGGAGAAAAATATCCTTATCATTCTAGATAATATGTGGACTATGCTTGATTTGAAGAAAGTTGGAATTCTATTTGATAATGAACATAATGGTTGCAAATTATTGATGACATGTAGAAATCAAGATGTGTTGTTGCAAATGGATGTTCCAAAGGATTTGACTTTCAAACTTGAACTTATGAGTGAAAATGAGACGTGGAAATTGTTTCGATTTATGGCTGGGAATGTGGTTAAAGATAGAAATTTGAAAGATCTAGCATTTCAAGTTGCCCAAAAATGTGAAGGTTTGCCTCTTAGGGTAGTGACGATAGCGCGTGCAATGAAAAATAAGAACGATGTCCAATCTTGGAAACATGCATTACGGAAATTACAACGTAATGATGGTATAGAGATGGAGGCACTAACTTATTCTGCTTTGGAATTAAGTTACGACTCATTGGAGAGTGATGAAATGAGGGATCTCTTCTTACTTCTTGCATTACTCTTAGGTAATGATGTTCAGTACTTTCTGAAACTTGCAATGGGTTTGAACATATTAAAGCATATTAGTACCATGGATGATGCAAGAATCAGACTTTACACAATAATCAAATCTTTGGAGGCGACTTGTCTGCTTGAAGTTAAAACAGGCGGACATATCCAAATGCATGACTTTGTTCGTGATTTTGCTACCTCTTTAGCACGTAGGGACAAACATGTATTTTTTAGAAAACAACCAGATGAAGATTGGCCAAGCAAGGATTTTTTAAAAAGGTGCACGCAGATTGTCCTAGATATTCCTATCCACATGCTTCCTCAAACATTGGATTGTCCAAACATCAAGTTTTTCTGTTTGGTAAGTGCGAACCGTTCTTTAGAAATCCCTTATAATTTTTTTGAGGGTATGGGAAGCCTTACAACGCTAGATTTAACGTCCTTGAACTTGTCTTCATTACCCACTTCGTTTCAATTCCTAACAGATCTTCAAACGCTGTGTTTCGAGTCTTGCATTTTGGAAAATATGGATGCTATAGAAAGTTTGAAAAATTTAAAAATTCTTAGCCTCCGGAAATCTTCAGTGATCAAGCTGCCAAGAGTAATAGGACAATTGACTCGATTAAGAATGCTTGATTTGAGCAATTCTGGGATAGAAGTAGTCCCATCCAACATCATCTCCAAATTGACTAAATTGGAGGAGTTGTACATGGGCAATACCTCTATTAATTGGGAAGATGTGAATTCAACGGTTCAAAATGGAAATGCTAGCATTGCTGAGCTTCAGAATCTACCCAATTTGACTGCTCTAGAATTACAAATTCGCGAGACTTGGATGTTGCCAAGAGACTTGCAATTGATGTTTGAGAAGCTGGAAATATATAAAATAGCTATTGGAAATGTATGGGAATGGTCTGACATAATGGATGGAACTTCAAAAACATTGATGCTCAAACTTGGCACTAACATACATTTGGAGCATGCAATTAAAGCATTGATTAAAGGTGTTGAGAAGTTGTACTTGGATGATGTTGATGGAATTCAAAATGTGCTTTATCAGCTAAACGGGGAAGGATTTCCATTACTGAAATATCTCCATGTCCAAAATTATGCAAACTTGAAGCACATTGTTGATTCGAAAGAGAGAAATCAAATCCACGTTTCCTTTCCCATATTGGAAACACTAGTACTTCACAATCTTAAAAGCTTGGAGCATATATGCCATGGTTCACTTTCAATTACTTCTTTTGGAAGTCTTAGTGTTATCAAAGTCAAAAATTGCATCCAGTTAAAATATATTTTTTCCTCAACAATGGTTAAAGGACTTTCTTGCCTTTCTGAGATTGACGTTTGTCGGTGCGATTCTATGAAGGAGATAGTTCTCGAAGACTACAAATTAAGTTCAAATAATGAAAAGATTGAGTTTCTTCAATTGCGTTCTTTGACTTTAGAACATTTGGAGATGCTTGATAATTTCTTCTCTTATTATTCAACAAATTCCAGAAGCAAGCAAAAGTATCAAGGTTTAGAGTCTGTTTCTTCACCATTTTTCAATGCTCAGGTGTGTTATTTTTTTTAGGCTTCTTTAATTGTTTTGTGATATGCACAAACAAATTAATTATAGATAAATTGGTTCGTTTAGTAAATAAACAATTGTCTAAAGAGAGTAGATGAAAATTTATTTTCTTAGATGTTTAAGCTAGAAAAATGTAAATGTGTATCTCAAAAGGTATCAAGTAATTATAGGAGTTGGTAAAATCTAAAACTCAAAATAATTAAATTAAAACGAATTAGGAGTTGAAAAACAAAAAAGGACAGTACATACAGAATCGTTAATTAATTAATATTAATTACTTAATGGTATCGTTATTTATATCAATCATTATGACTGTGTTGCAATATAGTTAACTGTCACTCAATTTGGGACGGAGGGAGTAATTAAGATGAAATTTTTTAGATTGTTTCTCTAATTTCACTGTATTTAATACAACTATTTGAACTCTTTTTTACTATAGTTGTCATTAACTATGGACCCAAATTTAATAACGTGCGTTTATGTAGGTTGCATTTCCCAATTTAGATAACCTTAAATTGAGCTCACTCAATTTGAACAATATTTGGGATGACAATCTTCATTCTATGTACAACTTGACTAGCTTGATTGTGAATAATTGTGATGGGTTGAAGTACTTATTTTCATCTACTGTGGTTGGAAGCTTTAAGAACCTCAAACACCTTGCAATAAGTAATTGTGCTATGATGGAGGAGATTATAGCTAAAGAAGAGGGAAACAATGCATCAAAAGAGGTACGGTAATTCTACCATTAGGAACATTTCAATTCATTTTGAACTTCCATTTAAAAAATTATGTATAATGATACTGCCTTATTTATGAATGCATATAGGTTCATTTTTGCAAATTAGAGAAAATCATATTGAAGGACATGCACAACTTGAAGACAATATGGCACCGCCAATTTGAAACATTGAAGATGTTGCAAGTGAACAATTGTAATAACATTGTGGTGGTTTTTCCCTCTTCAATGCAAAAAACATATAATAAGCTAGAGATGTTGGAGATTACAAATTGTGGTTTAGTGGAAGAAATATTTGAATTGACTTTCAATGGAAGTAGCAGCATAGAAGATACAACACATTTGAAAGAAGTTACTATAGATGGCTTGTACAAGCTGAAAAAGATATGGAGTGGGGATCCTCAAGGAATTCTTAGTTTTCAAAATCTAATAATTGTGCAACTAAAAAATTGTGCAAGCTTGGAGTATCTATTACCACTTTCCATAGCCACTCGTTGCTCACATCTCAAGGAACTTCATATAAAACAATGTGGAAACATGAAGGAAATTGTTGCTGCGGAGAAAGAATCTAGCGTGAATGCAGCTCCCGTATTTGAGTTTAATCAACTAAGTACTTTATTGCTTTGGTACTTAGGTAAACTCAAGGGTTTCTATGCTAAAAATCATACCCTAGCATGTCCATCTTTGAAAATAATTGATGTCATTGATTGTGCAAAGTTGAATTTGTACAGACCCCTATCTACAAGAAGCTCCAATCTTCAAGATGACAAACTCTCTGTATTAACGCAAGAACCACCTTTCATTGTCGAAGAGGTATGCATATCATGTAAATTGATGCTTACATATAATAATGAGTTAAATAAGTTTTTAGTCTCTATAAATATTTTAAATTTCATTTTTAGTCCTATAAAATTTCAGCATGATTTGGTCCTCCAAATATTTTTTGTCACTTCTTTTGGTCTTTGAAGATGTTGCTATATTTCTTGAATGATTGAAACAGAAAACCATCCTTAAATGTGCATTTGGTTAATAATTTTATGGACTAAACTAACAAAGACACATTCGATGATCAAACTAACCAACTAAAGACCTATTCAAAGACAAAATCATAGGAAGGACCCTATTATTTTAAATGTATCTATCTATAACGTTTAATATTAAATGCTTAATTATTTTCAATTTCTCTTTAAATGTCTTTTAGGTGATTCCGAATTTGGAGAAGTTGAGAATAGATTGTAAGGAAGCTAACATGATATTGCAAGCCCAAATCTCAAGTGGCCTATTCACAAAAGTGACATATCTTTGTTTGGCTTCTTATAAGTATGAAGATACATTTCCTTATTGGTTTCTTCAAAATGTGCGTGGTCTTGAAAAACTAGTTATTGAACAAAGTTGCTTCAAGAAGATATTTCAAGATGAAGGAAGAAAGAGTGAGAAGACTCGCACACAAATCAAAATGCTGTTATTGTGTAAATTACCTAAGCTTGAACTTATATGTGAGGAAGGATTTCGAATTGACCCAGTTCTTGAGTTTCTTGAATACTTATTGGTTGATAGTTGTTCTAGTCTGATATATTTGCTGCCTTCCTCAGTCACCTTTACTCATTTGATATATTTAGAGATAAAAGGTTGCAATGGGCTTAAAAAATTAATTGCATCTCCTACGGCACAAAGTTTGGTCAAACTCTCAACACTTAAGGTAGAAGACTGTAATTCACTTGAAGAAATAATTACTGGAGAGGAAAACATTCACATTACATTTATTAGTTTACAAATATTGATGTTGGAATGTTTGCCCAACCTCAACAAATTTTGCTCTAGTAAGTGCTTCTTAAAGTTTCCATTGTTGGAATTAGTAATTGTGAGAGAATGTTCTCGCATGAAGGTTTTTTCTGAGGGATACATTAGTACACCAAATCTTCGAAAAGTTAAAATTGCAGAAAATGATGAAGAATGGTTTTGGAAGGGAAACATAAATGATACAATAACCAGCATGTTTGAAGATAAGGTATGCTTGATTCCCAATTAATTTGATGGTTTGTGCTTCTTTTATTTTTTGTTTTTGTTTTCCTAATGTGGCCTAATGGCTATACTCACACACACACTTTCAACCACCAATTGAGCTACACTTACTAGACAAACTTTTTTTTTATTTGAACTAATTCGTGATACAATTATTTTAACAGGTAACATTTAGTAGTTTCAAACATTTAAAACTATCTGAATATCCCGAGTTCAAAGAATTATGGTATGATCAACTTCAGTTGCATAATGTATTTAGGAGTTTGAAGTCTCTTGTGGTTCATAAATGTGATTTTTTATCTGAGGCGCTCTTTCAACCAAATTTACTAGAATTGCTAAGGAACTTGGAAGAATTAGATGTCAAAGATTGTAATTCATTACAAGCAGTTTTTGATTTCAAAGGTGAATTGCTAAACAAAACTGCTCTTGTTAAGATTTCTACTCTATTGAAGAAATTAAAAATATCTAATCTTCCAAACCTGAAACATGTATGGAAGGAGAATCCACATAATACTATGAGGTTTCAAAATTTATGTGAAGTATATGTTGAGAAATGCGAAAGCTTGATAAACATATTTCCGCTCTCAGTAGCTAGAGATATGACCCGACTTCAAAGTCTTCATGTACTGCAATGCGGGATTGAAGAAATTGTTGGCAAGGAAGAAATAACAAAGGTGGAGATAGTTAAATTTGTGTATCCTCATTTAACATCCGTTGTACTTGCTCATATGACCGAACTTAAGGCATTCTTTTCCGGAGTCCATTCTCTTCAATGTAAATCATTGAAACAGATCACCTTGTTTGGATGTCCAAAAATAGGTCTATTTAAGATAGAGCCTCTGAGACACCAAGAAAGTGCCAGAAATGATGAGCTCATTATCTTAACACATCAACCTCTTTTTGTGATTGAAGAGGTAAGGGTAACATAAATATATCATCCTTGCTTTGAATATAGCTTTCTTAATTGCTTGAGGCTAATTATTTAGTATTAATGTGTTATTAATTGGTTGAAAAGCTGAGAAGGAAAATATAGATTTCTTGAAGTTCTAATTTAGGTTTTGCAACAGGTATTCAATGTGGAGAGTTTGACCATGAATAGTAAATATTTTGATATGATATTGAATAGCCAATATTCAGAGGTTCAATTCAACAAAGTCAACCACATTGGTGTGAGCCAATTCAACAATGAAGAAGCTACTTTTCCATATTTGTTCATGAAAAATGTTCCTAATTTAGAAAGCATAGTAGTCCAATGGTGTACCTTCAAAGAGATATTTTAAGGTGAACAAATCTTAAGTACGGAAAAAAAAACTATTCCGCGACTCAAAGAGTTGAAATTATGGTACTTGAACAAGCTTCAATGTATATGGAAAGATAGATTTGAAATGGATCCTGTACTACTTTCTTGAAAGAATGATTGTTCTTCAGTGTCCCAGTTTGATAAAGTTGGTTCCATCCTCTGCTACCTTCAAATACATGACCTATTTAGAGGTGGCAAACTGCAATGGACTGATAAATTTGATTACATACGCAACAGCAAAGAGTCTAGTCAACCTCACAACAATGAAGATTGCAATGTGTAATCGGATTGAGGATATAGTGAACGGCAAAGAAGATGAAACCAACGAGATTGTATTTTGCAGTTTACAATCTCTAGAACTAATTTCTTTACCAAGGCTCTTTCGATTTTGCTCATGCCCATGCCCTATTATGTTTCCATTGCTCGAAGTTGTAATTGTCAAAGAATGTCCTCGAATGGAACTTTTTTCATTGGGAGTGACTGACGCACCAAATCTTCAAATTATACAAATTGAAGAAAATGATGAAGAAAATCATTGGGTGGGCGACCTCAACGGAACAGTTAAGAAATTGTTTGATGATAAGGTATGTTTTACTTTAATCCACCAATTTATTTATTTTCTTGAAGGTGGAATATTGTAGTGTAATAGACTACAATATTATACATAATTAAATATTTCTTAAAATCATTTTTGATTTGTTGCTTGATTGATCAGGTTGCATTTCGTAAATTCAAATATTTAGCCTTATCCGACTACCCTGAGCTAAAAAATATGTGGTATGGCCAATTTGATCAAAATGTGTTTTGCAATTTGAAACATCTAGTGGTGCAAAGATGTGATTTTTTATCACATGTACTTTTTCCGTCAAATGTAATGCAAGTGCTACATGGATTGGAAGAACTAGAAGTAAGAAATTGTGATTCATTAGAAGCAGTGTTTGATGTGAAAGGTATGAAGTCTAAAGAAGAAATATTGATAAAACAAAGCACTCAATTGAAAACATTGATTTTGTCCAACTTACCAAAATTGAATCACATATGGAACGAAGATCCTCATGAAATTATAAGCTTCAAAAACTTATGGACGGTGAATGTTTCTACGTGTCAAAGTTTGTTATATATATTTCCATTGTCACTATGTGAAGATCTTGAACATCTTGAAATGCTTGAGATAGACTCTTGCGGAGTTGAGCAAATTGTTTCATTGAAAGAAGGATCAATGACAAGTAGCTTTAATTTTTCTAAATTGAAGAAATTGGCATTACGCCGTTTGAAAAATTTAACGAGTTTCTATCGAGGAAAGCATGCTTTGGAGTGCCCATCATTGAAGGTTTTGAATTTCTATTGTTGTGAAGCATTTAAAATGTTTTCATTCAACCATTTAGACTTCCAACAGCCAAACCCGGTAGTTGAAAATCATGATACGCTTTTTCAACAACCTTTGTTTTCTATTGAAAAGGTAAATCCCGCCATACCTTGTCTTTGTTTTTTTTTTCTTCTTCATTTGTTTGTGTCGTAAACTAGTATTTATTTTCTTTTTGGATGTTTAATTTTTCAGCTGAGCCCCAACCTAGAGGAATTGGCAATAAATGGCACAGATATGTTGGGGATATTGAATGGTTATTGTCAAGAAAATATGTTTCATAAAGTTGAACTTCTTCGCTTGCAATGGTTCGACGAAACTCCAATTATTTTTATGAATGAGTTCCATACAATATTTCCTAATCTTAAAACGTTTCAAGTGCGTAACAATTCTTTTGAAATATTGTTCCCCATTAAAGGAACCACTGTTCATCTGAGTATGAAAATTTCAAAGCAAGTAAGAAATTTGTGGGTTAATGAATCGGAAAAGCTCGAGCAGATATGGCAGGAAAAGTTTCCACTAGATCATCCTCTGCTACAAGATCTTGAAGGCTTATTTGTATCGGCTTGTCCAAGTTTAACAAGCTTGGTACCATCGGCCTCATCTTTCACAAATTTAACCTATTTGGAAGTGGACAATTGCAAAGAGCTTCTTTATTTAATAACATCCTCAACTGCTAAAAGTCTTGTACAACTCAAAAGAATAGAAATATCAAATTGTGAGAAGATGTTGGATATTGTGAAGATTGATGAAGAAGAAGCAGCGGAAAGCATCATATTTAAAAACTTGGAAGACATGGAGTTTACTTCTATGTCAAGTTTGGGAAGTTTCTGTTATGGGAAACAAACATTCATATTTCCATCTTTGTTACATCTCACTGTTCGTGGATGCTCTCAAATGAAGATGTTCTCATCAGGAATCGTAGTAGCACCGCACCTAACAGAAATTCGAGTGGGAGTAGGAAATAAACAATGGAAAGGTGATCTTAACACAACTATTCAACAATTGTTCATAGAAAAGGTACACAATTTATTTTTTTCTATTTATGGTTGCAATTATTTTATGCACTTTGAAATTAAAATGTGAAAAATGTTAATTACTTGAGTGTTACATTTTGTAAACAGGAAATCCTACGTTCTAATCCGCTGAATGAGACCATTATATCCTAACATTTGCAAGGTACACAAGAAGCTAGAAATTCTTCTCTTGTATACATTTTTTTTTATCTCTACGGAATTATTGTTCAATATCATTTGATTGTCAAGTGCTTTGTTTATTCTTGACTATAGATTTTTGTGTTACAGTTCGTATTTGTCCTTGTGATTTGAATGACTAGTTATTATTAAACAATTATGTTAAAATAAAAATAATGTTAGATTTTATATTTTTGAAAAGGTATCATAAATGCTAAGATTGTGGGAAAAAACTTGCATCAGAAGAAACATTCAGGAATAAACCATCAGGAATAAACATGAAACCAATCCTATCATAAACCAATCCTAGTTAGGTTTGAAATGATTATTAAAGTAGCAAGTACAATAGAAGGGAAAAACTATTTCTGTTAGAGGTGCATAACCTTATTTATAGATAGTCACTCCATACTTTTGTTTTGTTTGTATCCTTTGACGACGATTTCAACTTTGGGCGCAGAGTTGGTAATTCCCAAGTGTACTTCAGGAAACTTACTTAGAAACACTCCTCTCGGTAAAAATTCATGGACTTGATCCAATCAAAAGCTCTTTGGGGGTTCATTTCATTCATTTTCATATATGAGACTATATAATGACTCTTTAAATATAAAATAATTATAAATTTTGTTTTTAAATGGAAATTTAATTAGTCTAGGTACATTTTTAATAGTGAGGTCGAAAGTATTTCATGTTTCTCATTCTACTCCCGTGAGAGTTTTATCTCTCTCACTATTTCTACATCTCTCCCACGAGATAGTTTTCATTTATTAATAATATTTATTTGCTTATATTTTTTTTTCTTTTGCATGTTGTCTATGTAATTTTTCATTTTATATTATTTTGAAGGTTGCCTATTGTTTAATTTAATTTATTTTTTGTTTCAATTCCCATTGATTTTTTCAGTTGGATATAATAGTGAAAGTCTGTTAAACAAAAAATATAAAAAAAAAATCCCGTAGTCGAAATTTTAATTTTAATTAGTCAATATATATTTTTAATAGTAGAATGGGAAGTGTTTCTCGTTTTCCATTGTTTATTTCTATCTCACTCTCATCTCCGTTACACGACTCTATATGGGCTTCATCGGCAACAAATAGTTGTTAATTCTATATTATTTTTATAATGAATATCCATAAAATTCTCGTGTTCATTAATTTATCACTATCTTCTACATACACTTTTCTTCATGGCGAACCCATTTTTATCGTGTTAAATAAAATTTTGAATAAGGGATCTTCGTGATAAAATATGAAATATGAAAATATGGATATGCCCTGCAGTCAGAATTCAAATTTTAATTAGTCAATATGTATTTTTAATAGTCGGGTGGAAAGTGTTCCCCGTTTTCCATTCTACACAACTGAGAGATCATCTCTCTGTTTCTATCTCTCTATCGCCTCTATTACAAATCTATAGGGGCCTATCAACAAAAAAAATTGTTAATTCTATATTTTTTTTAAATAAATATCAATAAAATTCTCGTGTTCAGTTCTCACTATCATATACACTCACTTTTTATCATGAGGGTCATGTTTCATGGTGCTATTATAAAATTTTGAATAAGTAATCCCTATGAAAAAATATAAAAATATGGATAGTTCCTACCGTCAAAATTCAAATTTTATTTTGTCAATGTGTTTTTTTAAAAGTGGAGGTTAGAAATTTTTCCCGTTTCTTATTTCTCCGACATTAATAGATTTCCCTTTTTCCCCCTCTCTCTCTCTCTCTCTCTCTCTCTCTCTCTATATATATATATATATATATATATATATATTATTTTTAATGAATATTAATAAAATTATCATGCTCAGTTTTCATTATCGTATACATAAACTTTTCATCATGAGAATCGTTTTCGTCGTGCTAGATAAAATTTTGAATAAGTAATCCCCATGATAAAATATAAAAATATGGATCCACACTTGGAATTCAAATTTTCATTATTCAATGTGTTTTATTTAATACTGGGGTGTGAAATGCTTCTCGTTTTTTACTGCATGTACACCACTGAGACTCTCTCTCTCTCTCTCATTCTACCCGTTTTCTGTGTCCGTTACAGGACTCTAGCCGCTCCATGAACAAAAAACAGTTGTTAATTCTTTATTATTTTTAATGAATATCAATAAAATTTTCGTATTTAGTTGTCACTATTATCTACGAACGTTTTTGATTAAAATGATCACTTTTCGTCGTGCTAGATAAAATTTAGAGATATTAAGTAGAGGTATAATTTTAATTGTGTGGTGTGAAGTGCTCTTTATTTTCTATTCTACATTATTTTAGAAATTCTTTTTACACACACACACACATATATATATATATATATATATATATATATATATATATATATATATATATATATATATATATATATATAAAAATATGTGTTGCATGATTCAAATGTGTGCAATCTAATTATATAACGATATGAAGTCTGATTTTTTCTTTCTTCAATTTACACTAAAATTATCGTGCTTAGTTCTCACTATCATTTACGGACACACTTCATCACATGATCACTTTTCATTGTGTTAGATATAATTTTAAATGATTGATTCCATAAAAAAAATATGAAATATGATTTAAATTTATTTTAAAATAAATCAACATAGAAATATAACATGTAATTGAATGAGTGGATAATAGATACATGTCCAATCAAATTGTAGTCAAAGTATTCACATAGTTTTTATCTAGAAAATATATAATATTTAATGGATTGAATAAACTTGTCCATATTAATAATTAAAATATAATATTTAAATTTCTACAATATAAAAATTATTAGAAAAGCTTTAATTGAATTTATCATATGTAATAATATTAAAATATAATATTAGAATTTCTAAAATAAAAAAATACAAATCTCCGCAAAAATAAAAATTTCTACATAAAATAAATATAATATCGAAGACTCGACAAAAAAAAATTGGAGTTTTTATTTTTTTTATATAATGGAGGGCCTAAGCCCAAAAGAAAATTACAATACGAATTACAAAAAATATTAAAGAATCTCTAATTGAATGACAAAAAATAATAAAAACTCGATAAAAAAAAGAGAAGTTTGAGTCTAAAAAAAAAAGAGAAGCTCTAGTTTAATTGTATATATCACACTATTTTTTTTAATCAATGTGGTTGTTTTTTTAAAGAGGATAGTAGCTTTCTATAACATTAAAATATTATAAAAATTAGATTATTGTTGTCAGTGAGATTTGAATAACAGACCTTATACTAATAATAAAGTAGTTTTTCTTTAAAAACAAAAAAAAAGGTAGAATTTCATATAATATTATAAAAATTGAATTATTGTTGTCAATGAGAATCGAACCACAGACCTCGTGCTAAAAGCTCCGCATAAGTAGAATCTCTATAATAATGCCACGTAAGAATTTTTTTTTGAAAATGCACAAAAGAATTTCATGAAAATCTCGTAATGTATATAATAGAGATTTATTTATTATTGTCAGCTAACCAAAAGTCTCTTAGGTCCGAGACCTCAAGTCAATCATAAATGATTTTATAACTATAGACAATCAAATTAGCTAAAAGTATCTCATAATTAGAAACAAAAGAATATTACTTTGACAAATCTTTAAAATATAAAAATAATCTTCTTAAGGAAATTTGTTATCATGATAAATTGTTGGTTTTATTTTGATCATTTATTTGTTGTTACATTTTAGTTCCTTAAAGGACTAATTTGGCCAACGGAAGTAAAGTTAAAGGACTAAAATATAACAATAAATAATTAAGAGATTAAAATGAAATAAAAAATTAGTTAAGGGACTAATGAAATAATTTAGCCCAAAAATGTATTGTGTGATGAATGGTAATAATTGTTGAAGGGGTGGTTGTGATTGTTTGTTGAAAAAGTACTAGTAATTGAAAATAAATTGGCAAATGTTAACTTTGGAGCACTAGTTAAGATAATAAAAGTAGAAAATTATTGTTGGAGAATGTATATTTAATTTTTTTCAAAGTCAAAAACTTGATAATTTCAATGCGATTATTTTAGTATCTTTAATTAGTGTCTCCAGGACATTAGTTAACAAGCTAGACCCTACAAATTTAAGAATCCCACAAACAAACTACTCCCTCCGTCTCATATTATTATCAGCAAAAAAAAATCACTTTTTGTTGTCCAAAATTATAAGCAAAAGTAATTCACTTTCATCGGTTTACTTTTAGTTAGTCTCATTTCACTTTTTGTTTTTTCAGCAGGTTTGTTTTTGTGCTTGGGGTCGGCACCTGTTTGTGTTTGTGGCCCTGCCTTTGTTAATAAAGTCTTTTGCTATTTCAAAAAAAAATAATTCAAGGTTTACTTTTACTTACTCTCATTTAATTTAATACAAATTGCATTTAATTTACTCCTTCTTTTCTTTTTCCCATAATCAATAACCAATAATAAATCTTCTTTTATCTTATCATAAAACTTATTTCTAGAAAAACACAAAAAATCATACTTCAAATTATCACATTTTATTTTTCTTAATAAATGTGAAATCTTTTTTTTTTTACAATATGGGACGGAAGGAGTACATTAATATTCATTGGGAATTGGAAACATGATTTGATGCCGCAATAATGCATAGAGTTTTTCTGCTGTTCATTCAATTTAAAATTAATGATTGAAATTATTTTATACCGATTTTATCGATATACTCCATCCGTCTCAAAATAAATGACCTAATTTTGACTTTGGATATTATTTAGTATATGACATGCTTTGACTCTATTTTCTACTAATACATACATAAAAATACTAACATACAAGATCTTGTTTGATTTGTCTCGGCGAGTATTTTCAAAATATATAATTTTTAGAATTTTTAATATAAGAGAATTAAACATATTGATTATCAAAGTGTACATTGGCAAACGTAAAAGTAGTCAAACAAGTCATTTATTTTGGAACGGATGGAGTAATATAATCCGAACCGATCAATTTAAAATACAGTACTAGTTTACTAGATAACAGATAGCTATTATTGTATGTACTGTTATGTAACAGTCTGATGTGACAACAGCAGCCAATGTAGAACCGTATTCATTGGGGTACTCTCATCTCATCTGTACTCTTTTTATCAATGTGAACTCTTCTTTTGGTTGGTGGTCACATCAATGTTTGTTAACTCTTTTTTTGGTACGAACATCAATGTGAACTACCCACACGAGTAATACTTTTCCGTTGATTTTTCAAACTGTGAAGTGTGAACTCTTACTATTGGAAAGTCTTTCTTTTGGTTTCAATTAATTTTTTTAATTTATTAAAAAAATTATATATTTAATTTATACAAATACTGTACATTACTAGTATGTAGTACTTTAGATGTGCTTGGTAGAGGAGAAAATGAGAAGAGATAAATTAAAACACGAAAATCAATACATGTATTTGGACTAATGTTAGTTCAAATACATGCATTGATTTCCGTGTTTTAATTTATCTCTTTTCATTTTCTCCTCTATCAAGCAAAGACTAGGCTTAAGGACATTTGTTAAAGATTTAAATTTGGTATATTTTTCTTGAAAATAGTATGATTAATACAACAAAAGTCCAACTTTTAATGTTTTCAACGCACAACTTTTATTTTTAGTTTCTAACTAATGCCCATGCTAGGACACTATTTTTTTTTGAAAGAAATATTTTGATTAATTCAAAAAAACCATAAGTACAAGGCGATCGCTAGGATCCAGCCCAAACAGTCAAAAACGGACAAAAAACACAACCAAAGAGAGATTAGCCTAATACATCATAAGATTTGCTAGGTGTGTTCTTAACTTCCTATTGGTCCAACCTCTATACACTATAGTATCAATTATATCTCTCTCAATATGCTTGTTCCGTACATTATTACCAAAGCTGATGTCATTCCAATATCTCCAAATATCATAGACACTTTAGTAAATGTCAGTTTTAGAATTTTTGCACGACATCCCTTGCCTTTAGTATATTGCAAAATCCAATCCAATTTTTGACGCCAACCCACATGAATATGATCAACCTGTATCTAATCCAGAACTTTCCTCTAAATACTTTTTGTTGCATTACAGATAAACATAAGATGTTGTTGCGTTTCATCAGCATTGCAAAAGCAGCAGCTAGTTGCATCAATAATACCAAATTTATGCAATCTATCTCGAGTAGCCAAGCTCTCATTACAAGCAAGCCAAAGGTTAACAAGAGCCCTCGGACGGGCCAAATTACCATAGAACAAAGTCCTCCATGCAATTTGAGACCTGCTAGGACACTATTAATAAACCCTTTAATTTATAATATAGACTTCTATATACATAACTTTTTTTAACGAATTTAAAGAATTAATTTTTATTTATATGAAATCCAAAGAAATAATATACTATTGAATTGTTATATAGAATATTGTGCATCACTTCAAAAGTATTTATCATTATCCAAATTATACCCACCTATCTTACCAACCAAAAGAGCTCTTAACTCTTATCACTTCAAAAAACTTCCAGCTCAATTTCTCAAATTCATCCGAGCAAAGAAACCAAAAGAGCTTCAAAACTATACAAAATATATTTGCACTTTATCTTTCAGATCTCAGTTTCCAACCTCTTCTTCTTCTTTTTTTTTTTTATTAATTTGTCTTTCAGTTCTTTTGTTATTTTCACTCATAAAAAAAAGAAAGAAAAAAAACCAAAAATCAGAAAGAAAAAAAAAAGTAAAGTAAAATGATCTCATATAATTGGCTGCATTTTTAATTCGTTCTGTTCATTTCAAAGGTTGGAGAGTTTGTTGAACAAGTAGTTGGATTGGAGGTACGCATTGATTAATTTGTTCTCATTAACTGTAATTTGCAATTTGTGATTCAAGTTTGTTTTAATATTGTTGTTTGTTTGCAGATTATTTTGAAGTCAATTTGCATCAATCAACACTCATCGAATCAATATCACCACTTGTCTTGTCTTGTTGATTCATAATCCAGGTAAGAGATCCATCATCCATGGCTCTCTCTTCATTTTTTTTGCCCATTTTTTAACTTCTATTTAGAGATTGTAAGTTACTTTTGTCATTTCAAATAAATTAAGAAAAATAATTATTATGGTATGAAAAAGAGAAATTATAAATTAATTTACAAAATTGTCCCTCATTAATGGTATGAAAAAGATAAATTGAAGAATTAAACGAAAAAAGAGAAATAAATAGTTAAGAGTATAATAGAAAAAAGAGCATTAAATGTTTCATTGGTAATGTAAACTGACATAATTTGGTACAAATTTTTTTCTCAAAGTGGCTTACATTTTGGTACGGAGGAGTAGTTACATTTAAAAAATTTCTATGTTTGTTATAGATTTTTAAAAAAGTCATAATATTAAAATAATTAGAAAACAACTTTAATCCGTTAAGAGTAATTTCTTGTTTCAGTGTCTGTATTGTTTTTGCTGCAAATAACTCTCTGAATGTATGCTTATACCATAATTTTGTTTCAATGTTCACTGAGGTGTGATTTTAGTCCTTCATATATGACCGAATGGGTAAAGTTATTATGCATAAGGATTTTCCTTATGTATGGTGCATAAACAAATCTCCACCATTTGTATTCCAAAATATGTTGGAGTACAAATGGTGGAGATGGATACAAATGGTGGAGATTTGTTTATGCACCATACATAAGGAAAATCCTTATGCATAATTGTAGGACCCACAACATGTGGGTAGTCCAGCCAAAGTTGCAATTGATAAGCAACTTGAGTTTTTCTTTCTTCTATGCATTAAATGCAAGGTTGCATTTTTCTTCCCAATAGTAAGGCTATGGTATAGCTCGGTGCAGAGCTTGCAAAGTTTGAAAGTTAACATGCATGTCATGGTTTCACACTTTAGGAACATGGCTATTTATATATTTTATAGCTTGCGGTGCAGCCAAATGTTGAATTTCAGCAAGCTTGTTCACATGACATTTGGCATATATAAATAGAGATCATTGTGGAAGAAGTAAAGCATCGAAGCAGAAGAGAAAATATAAGCTTCTGTGAAGAAGTGTGTGTGAGAGAAGAAAAATAGAGTGTTGAGTAAATCCTTAGAGTGTTAGAAAAATACACTGGGTGGGTATCATCTTTATTACTCCTTGGTACTGTAAAATAGCAGTATTAGAATAGGAGCGGGTCTCACGGGAAACACTATATTTGTATCTCTTGTATGTATTAGAGAGCGGATAGAATATTGTAATATTCTTTGATATAGTGGAATATTATCGGAGTTTGTCCCGTGGTTTTTTCCCTCAACATTAGAGGGTTTCCACGTTAAATATCGGTGTTCATTTTTATTGCTACCGCTGCACTGCAAGATCCAATTTCTTTTGGATTTTGGAATTTTAATTTACACTCGCATTAAGCTCGTCAAGCCCAACAATAATAACTCTTCCCTGACCGAATCAGCTTAACTTAACACATCATAGTGACTACATGTGCAAACGTTGGACAAGTCAGCGTTTTTTGTAACGTTAGACAAAATTCTTTTTTTGGCGTAACTTAGACTATGGTTGTCCAAGTTTAGACACAATGATTTTGGTTACACTTACACAGTAATGAATTCAATGTGCACAAATCAACATGTACTATTGAATTTATCGTACGTATTATTTTTATTTAGTTTCAATCAATGCGTAGGTTACCTTCTTTTTCATATTTGTAATTGTTCATCAAAGATGTTCTCACATTTCCAAATGTTTCCCTTCTTTCTTTTGCACTCATCCAAAAAAATTTACCTTCAATTTCAGACCGGCTCAAGCATAAGGAAGAGAAGAAAATAGAATCAATGGAAATTCTAACTTCCGTTGTTGAAAAAGTTGTAGAATATACTATTGTGCCAATTGGACGTCAAGCAGGTTACTTGATATTCTACAAGGGCAATTTTAACATGATGGCGGATCATGTCAAAGACCTCCAGGCTACAAGGGAAAGTGTGTTTCATTCGGTTGAAGAAGAAAGGGGAAATGGTAAAGAAATCGAAAGTGATGTGGTGAACTGGTTGGAGAAAGTGGACGAGCTGATTGAAACAGCAAATCAGCTTCAACAAGATCCTCGTCGTGCCAATGTCAGGTGCTCAACATGGGGTTTCCCCAATTTGATTTTGCGTCATCAACTAAGTAGGAAAGCCAAAAAAATTGCAAACAATGTTGTCCAAGTTCAAGGCAAAGGGACATTTAATCGAGTTGGTTACCTTCCAACCCTAGATAGAGTAGCATCCTCTTCCACAACAAGAGGTACTGAAATGTATGAGACAAGGGAGTCACTTAAGGAGGAAATTGTGAAGGCTTTATCAAACCCCAATTCACGCAACATTGGGATCTATGGTTTGGGTGGGGTGGGTAAGACCACTCTCGTGGAAGACGTTGCTCTAATAGCAAAACAACATAAATTGTTCGATAAAGTGGTTATAACACATGTATCCCAAAATCCAGACTTTAACACCATTCAAGGGGAGATTGCAGATTTGTTGGGTTTGCGTTTCGACGAGGAGACAATTTTTGGAAGAGCAAATCGCTTGAGACAAAGAATCAAGATGGAGAAAAGTATCCTTGTCATTCTAGATAATATATGGAGCATTCTTGATTTGAAGAAAGTGGGAATCCCATTTGGTAATGAACATAATGGTTGCAAACTATTGATGACGTGTAGAAATCAAGATGTGTTGGCGCAAATGAATGTTCCAAATGATTTCACTTTCAAACTTGAACTTATGAGTGAAAATGAGACATGGAAGTTGTTTCAACTTATGGCTGGGGATGTGGTTAAAGATAGCAATTTGAAAGATGTAGCAATTCAAGTTGCCCAAAAATGTGAAGGTATGCCTCTTAGGGTAGTGACGGTGGCACGTGCAATGAGAAATAAGAGAGACATCCATTCTTGGAAAGATGCATTAAGGAAATTACAATGCAATGATCATACAGAGATGGACGCGTTAACTTATTCTGCTTTGGAATTGAGTTACAATTCATTGGAGAGTGATGAAATGAGGGATCTCTTCTTGCTGTTTGCATTAATGGATGGTGATTCTGTAGAGTACTATCTGAAAGTTGCAATGGGTTTGAATATATTAAAGCATGTTAATACCATGGATGAGGCAAGAAACAAACTTTACACAATAATCAGATCTTTGGAGGTGACTTGTCTTTTGCTTGATGTTAAAACAGGTGGGAATATCCCAATGCATGATTTTGTTCGTGATTTTGCTACCTCCATAGCACGTAGGGACAAACATGTATTTCTAAGAAAACAATCCGATGAGGAATGGCCAACCAGTGATTTTTTAAATAGGTGCATGCAGATTGTTCTACGAGGGTGCCATATCCGCGAGCTTCCTCAAACGATTGGTTGTCCACACATTAAGTTGTTCAATTTGTCTAGTGAGAACCGATCTTTAAAGATCCCAGATACTTTTTTTGAGGGGATGGGCAGCCTTAGAGTGCTAGATATAACAAATTTGAACTTATCTTCATTACCCACCTCATTTCAGTTCCTAACCGACCTTAAAACATTGTGTTTGGATTTCTGCATTTTGGAAAATATGGATGCAATTGAAGGTCTGCAAAATTTAGAAATTCTTCGCATCTGGAAATCATCTATGATCAAGTTCCCAAGAGAAGTAGGGAGATTGACTCAATTGAGAATGCTTGATTTGTGCAATTCAGGAATTGAAGTACTCCCATCCAACATCATATCAAATTTGATTAACTTGGAGGAGTTGTACATGGGCAATACCTCTATTAATTGGGAAGATGTGAACTCAACGGTTCAAAATGGAAATGCTAGCATTGATGAGCTTCAGAAACTACCCAACTTGACTGCTCTGGAATTACAAATTCGAGAGACTTGGATGTTGCCAAAGGACATGCAATTGATGTTTGAGAAGCTGAATTCTTTTAAAATTGCTATTGGGAATGTATGGGAATGGGCAGACATTGAAGATGGAACCTTAAAAACATTGATGCTCAAACTTGGTTCCAACATACATCTGGAGCACGGAATTAAAGCATTGATTAAAGGTGTTGAGAATTTGTACTTGGATGATGTTGATGGAATTCAAAATGTGCTTTATCAACTAAATGGGGAAGGATTTCCATTGCTGAAACATCTTCACGTCCAAAATAATCCAAACATGAAGCACATTGTTGACTCTAAAGAGAGGAATCAAATCCACGTGTCCTTTCCCATCTTGGAAACACTAGTACTTCACAATCTTAAAAACTTGGAGCATATATGTCATGGTCCACTTTCAATTACTTCTTTTGGAAGTCTTAGTGTTATCAAAGTAAAAAATTGCATCCAATTAAAATATCTTCTCTCCTATACAATGGTCAAAGGACTTTCTCACCTTTCCGAAATTGAAGTTTGCCACTGCAATTATATGAAGAAGATTGTGCTCAAAGACAACAATTCAAGTGCAAATAATGATATAGATAATGATAAAATTGAATTTCTTCTATTGCGTTCTTTGACTTTAGAACATTCGGAGACAATTGATGATTTCTTCTCTTATCATTCGTTGAATTCCAGAAGTAAGCAAAAATATCATGGTTTAGAGCCTGATGTTTCTGCCCCATTTTTCAATGCTCAGGTATGTTATGTTTTTAAGTTTCTTTAGATACAAATGATATAAATTCAATTTTGTGATTTGTACAAACAGATTAATTAATGGATAAATTGGCATGTTTAGTAAAAAAACAATTGAAGCTAGCAACAACAGGCTTTTTAAGAATTGTCATTTCTAAGAAATCATTAATAAATATATACAACTATTTGAACCCATTTTTCCTGATTAAATGTCAATTTTTTATGTCAATTTTTTTATACCTAGGTTGCATTTCCTAAATTGGATACCCTCAAATTGAGCTCACTCCCCAATTTGAATAAAATTTGGGATGACAATTATCATTCAATGTACAACTTGACTAGCTTGATTGTGGATAGTTGTGGCGGGTTGAAGTACTTATTCTCATCTACTGTGGTTGGATGTTTTAAGAACCTCAAACACCTTGAAATAAGTAATTGTGCTTTGATGGAGGAGATTATAGCTAAAGAAGAGGGAAACAATGCATCAAAAGAGGTATAGTGATTCTACCATTAATTATTTAAACTTCCATTTAAAAGATTATTTATAATGATACTGTGTTATTTATAAATACATAGGTTCGGTTTTGCAAATTAGAGAAAATCATATTGAAGGACATGGACAACTTGAAGACAATATGGCACCACCAATTTGAAACATTGAAGAACTTGCAAGTGAACAACTGTAATAAAATTGTGGCGGTTTTTCCCTCTTCAATGCAAAAAACATATAATAAGCTAGAGATGTTGGAGGTTACAAATTGTGGTTTAGTGGAAGAAATATTTGAATTGAGCTTCAATGGAAGTAGCAGTGTAGAAGATACAACACATTTGACCGAAGTTACTATAGATGGATTGGACAAGCTGAAAAAGATATGGAGTAGGGATCCTCATGGAATTCTTAGTTTTCAAAATCTAATAAATGTACAACTAAATAATTGTGCAAGCTTGGAGTACCTATTACCACTTTCGGTAGCCACTCGTTGCTCACATCTCAAAGAACTTCATATAAAGGAATGTGAGAACATGAAGGAAATTGTTGAAGAGGAGAAAGAATCTAGCAGCGTGAGTGCAGATCCCATATTTGAGTTTAATCAACTGAGTTCTTTATTGCTTTGTAACTTAATTAGACTCAAGGGTTTCTTTGCTAAAAAGCATACCCTAGCATGCCCATCTTTGAAGATAATTGATGTTATCCATTGTCCGAAGTTGACCTTGTACAGAACTATATCCACAAGAAGTTCCAATATTCAAGATGACAAACTCTCTGTTTCAATGCTACAACCAGTTTTCGTTGTGGAAAAGGTATGCATATCATATAAATTTACATACAATAATTTTCATTAAAATCGTTTGACATGTTTTTAAACACATAAACCATTAATCTTTATGTGTTTCAATAACATATCAAACGATTATAAATTTTTGTAAAACTTAACATAGATGATCTATACGATATAAACTTTCAATCCAACGGTAAATTTTGTAAAATTTGAATTCGTTAAAACGTTATTGAGCGGTGTAACATTACCCATATTAGTCATATTAGTCCTTCCAAGAATATGTTTGGACCTAAATTGATAATAAGTGGATAAACTCAATGAACAAATTGATAGTAACATCGGGGACTTTTTGAGATTATCATAATAAGTGGTTTAAAGTTAAATAATGTACATCAGCCAATTTTCACAAATGAATTTCACGGGGCAAAACATTATCATCCCTAGTAATTTTAGAAAAATAGATAAAAACTAAAGGATGGATTTAATATGGACCTCAAACACATGGTTTAAGAGTAAAACTTTGCTTTTTTTTTTTAGTAAAATAATGTTGAATAGATATAATATTATATTTAAATTTATTGAAAATAATAAGGTTTATATTTAAAACGAGTCCATGTTAAATGTCCTCCCGGCGATGAATTGAGAGAAAAATATTTGCAACAATTTATGTCAACATTTATATCTTAAAATATTTTATTTTATGGTCAAATATATACATTTGAGATTTGACAATGAGTTAGGATCAAATGACACCAATGTGTCAAACTTAATACCATGACACCTTTGATAATTCTTTACCGGATAATCGTATTACAAAATTCACCGTTGGATTCAAAGCTATTGTTATATAGATCATGTCTATACAATTTAACATCAATCAGAAATCATTTGATGGATTAAAGAGAATGATAAAATTAACGGTTTTGACGAAGTTTTGTAAGACGTTCGTTTTTATGAATCTCATCGACATATCAAATGATTTCCGATTGATATTAAATTTTATAGACATGATCTATATAAGAATAGTTTTGAATCCATCGGTGGATTTTGTAATATGATTATCCGGCAAAGAATTATCGGAAGTGTCATGATACTAAGTTTGACACCTTGATGTCATTTGATCCTAACCCTTTGACAATATATATGTATGAGTATGAGAGTTGAGACAAAATTGAAAAAAGTACACAGGTAATTATTAGAAAAGTATAAAATACAATTTGGGTCAATAGTAATTATTTTTTTAGTCAATATTAAATGTTTAATTTTTCTCAATTGCTCTTTAATGTGTTTTAGGTGATTCCAAATTTAGAGAAGTTGAGAATAAATCATAAGGAAGCTAACATGATACTGCGAGCCCAAAACTCAAGTGGCCTATTCACAAAAATGACATTTCTTGGTTTGTATGGTTATAAGGATGAAGGTACATTTTCTTACTGGTTTCTTCAAAATGTGCGTGGTCTTGAAAAACTAGTTATTGAACGTAGTTGCTTCAAGAAGATATTTCAAGATGGAGGAAGAATGAGTGAGAAGACTCACACACAAATCAAAGAGTTGACATTGAATTCATTACCTAACCTTGAACATATATGTGACGAAGGATTTCTTGAGTTCCTTGAATACTTATGGGTTGATAGTTGTCCTAGTCTGATAAATTTGCTGCCTTCCTCGGTCACCTTTACTCATTTGGTATCTTTAGGGATAAATGATTGCAATGGGCTAACAAAATTAATTACATCTTCTACCGCACAAAGTTTGATCAAGCTCACAATACTAAAGATTGAAGCCTGTAACTCACTTGAAGAAATAATTATTGGAGAGGAAAATGTTCACATTACATTCATTAGTTTACAAATATTGATGTTGGAATGTTTGCCTAGCCTCAACCAATTTTGCTCTAGTAAGTGCTTCTTCAAATTTCCGTTGCTGGAATATGTAATTGTGAGGGAATGTCCTAGCATGAAGGTTTTTTCTGAAGGATACTTAAGTACACCAAATCTCCGGAAAGTTAATATTGCAGAAAATGATGACCAATGGTTTTGGAAGGGAAACCTAAATGATACAATAAAAAACATGTTTGAAGATAAGGTATGCACTTTTAATTTTTAATGATATATACTTGATTTTTAAGGGTGTTGTTAATATGAACCTAAAAAGAACAAAATGTTAAAAGGTAAAATTCTACCATTTTTAGTCAAAAGTTGGATTTCGTCAACAACAGAAAATATATGGTATTATATGGTATTTTATTTATTTAAAATGGTGAAGGTACACATCTAAGAGACAAGACAATAACTTGAAACTTTTTAAGCCTATAAGATGAACTTAAAACTTAAAATAAATATAAGAGATTAACAAGCAATTTTGTCAAAAATAAACATACACGGTTTAAAAGATAATAATTTTAATTTGTCTCTTAATATATAGTTAATATATTGATTTGATTGATCAGGTTGCATTTGGTAAATTCAAATATTTGGCCTTATCCGACTACCCTGAGATGAAGGATTTGTGGTATGGTCAACTTGATCATCAAAATGTATTTTGCAATTTGAAACATCTAGTGGTGAACAGATGTGATTTTTTATCACATGTACTTTTTCCATCAAATGTAATGCAAGTGCTATATGGATTGGAAGAACTAGAAGTAACAGATTGTGATTCATTAGAAGCAGTATTTGATGTGAAAGGTATGAAGTCTGCAGAAGAAATATTGATAAAACAAAGCACTCAATTGAAAATTTTGACTTTGTCTAGATTACCAAAATTGAAGCACATATGGAATGAGAATCCTCGTGATATTATAAACTTTGGAAACTTATGCACAATGAATGTTTCTGTATGCCAAAGTTTGTCATATATATTTCCATTGTCACTATGTGAAGATCTTGAAAATCTTGAAATGCTTCAGATAAAGTCTTGTGGAGTTGAGCAAATTGTAGCAATGGAAGAAGGATCAATGGAACATAGCTTTAATTTTCCTCAATTGAGTAAATTGACATTGAGTCGTTTGACAAACCTTACGAGCTTCTATCAAGGAAAGCATTCTTTAGATTGCCCTTCATTAAAGGTATTGGATGTATATCATTGTGATGCCTTCAACCATTTGGACTTGTTTTCTATTGAAAAGGTAAATTTTACCCTAACTAGTTTTTCTTTATCTGTCTTTGTCATAATAACTTGTAGTTATTTTATTTTTGGATGTTTAATTTTTCAGTTGAGTCGCAACTTGGAGAAATTGACAATAAATGGCACAGATTTGTTGGAGATATGGAATCAAGAAAATATCTTTCAAAAAGTTCAAACTCTTTATTTGCAATGCTTGGATGAAACTCCTACAACTTTTCTGAATGAATATTCTCACACAATATTTCCTCATCTTGAAAGATTTAAAGTGCGTAATAGTTCTTTTGAAACATTGTTCCCCACTGATGGTTTTCTCGGTATGCAAATTTTAAAGCAAATAAAAACTTTGAAGCTTTATGAATTGGAAATGCTCAAGCACATCTGGCAAGAAGACTTTCCATTGGACCATCCTTTGTTACAAGATCTTCATAAATTATCTGTATGGCATTGTCCAAGTTTGATAAGCTTGGTACCATCGTCGACATCTTTCACAAATTTAACCATTTTGAGAGTGGACAATTGCAAAGAGCTGAATTATTTGATAACATCTTCAACAGCTAAAAGCTTAATTCAACTCACAATATTAAGTATAAGCAATTGTGAGAAGATGTTGGATGTTGTGAAGATTGACGATGAAAATGCAGAGGAAGACATCATATTTGAAAACTTGGAACAGATGGTATTCATTTCTTTGTCAAGTTTGGGAAGCTTCTGCAATGGGAATCAAACATTCATATTCCCATCTTTGCTATTGCTCATGGTTCTAGAATGCCCTCAAATGAATATCTTCTCATCAGGTGTCACAGTAGCACCATGTGTGGAAGAAATTTATGTTACAGAAGAAGGAACTACTAGATGGGAAGGTGACCTTAACACAACTATTCAACATTTATTCCAAGAAAAGGTACACAATATATATCATTGTTAATTATGAAAATTTATTTGCCTATTATATTCTTATTATTACCAAAGGCTCACAAGTTCATGATTGGACATTGACTTTGAAATTAACTATTGAAAGTAGTCATAGTGTAGTCAATTAGACTCTGCTAATTTACAAGTTCGTAAAATCAAAATTTAAATAGCTAAGAACATCTTAACATTTATAGTTAAGCCCTATTATTTAGAGTTTGCTTGGATTGATTTATTTTTGAATATATGCAAAATATCTTATACAAATAAGTATGCTATTATTTGTATAATTTTTAAAAAAATTAATTTATAAAGTAACAATTTTTGCTAATTAGAACTTATGAACTAATATAAAAACTTATTTATTTGTATAAGCTGTTTTTCATGGCTAATGCTACGGTGGACCACCTTCACAAGTGGTCCACAGTGGACAAATGATCTATACTACTTAATTAACTATTAGTTTTGGTTTTTTCTACTTAATTTTCCTTATTTATGAAAGGTAAGCCCTATTACTTTGAGTCTGTTTGGATTGATTTATTTTTGAACTTATGCAAAATATCCTATACAAATAAATATGTCATTATTTGCATAATTTATGAAAAAACAACTTATAAAGATACAACTTTTGCTAATTAGAACTTATGAACCAATATAAAAACTTATTAATTTGCATAAGCTATTTTTACATTTTAGAAGAACAAATAAATATGCTATTATTTGCATAGTTTATAAAAAAAAAAACTTATAAAATATAACTTTTGCTAATTAGAACTTATGAACTAATATAAAAACTTACAATTAGGAGGAGGAGGAAGTAGAAGAAAAAGAAGAAGAAGATGAGGAGGAGGAGGAGGAGGAAGTCCTACGTTCTAGAAGTGAGACCATCATATCCTCACATTTGCAAGGTACACATCAAGAAATTCTTCTCTTTTATACATTTGAATGTAAAATGTTTTGTTTATTCTCGACTAGAGTTTTGTCTTACATTTCGTATTGGACCTTGTGTTTTGAATCACTAGTTATTTTTTAGAAAAGACTTAAATACCCAAATATATGTCATTTTAATTTTAGTTTTTGTAAAAAAAAGAAATTTGGTTTTGATCCTTGTAAATATATAATATTTTGTGTTTGATCAGCGTTGTTTTATTTTAGTTCCTGTAAAATTAAGTTCTATTGAAAACTTGAAATGGATCATTGTTATTAATTTCTATTGAAGTTGATACTTTTGAAGTTGATCGGTGTTGTTTTATTTTAATCCCTATAAAATTAATTTCTATTGAAGTTGATCCATATAATATGTAAAAACAATAAAAAAAAATTCACAAGAACTGAATAAAAATAGAATATATTTGCAGGAACAAACAACATATTTAACATGCTTATAATGTGGAAAAAAACTGGCATCAAATACAAGTAGAATGTGTCTGTTTATATCACCGTGATACATAACCTTAACCTTTCATTTTCTTCCCCTCAAAACTCCCAAACATAGCCTAAGAGTCTTAAAACGAATATTAAAGTAGCAAGTACAATAGAAGGGCAAACCTATTTTTGTTAGAGGTGCATAAATTTCTCTATAGTCACCCTATACTTTTGTGTTCTTTACAATTGATTAGATCTCCTCATTTATAGCTTGTCTAAGCCTTTTATCTATTATAAATTCATCATAAATTGATTATTCATAAATGTTATACATACCATTCCTTTTATGCTTAGTGTTGTATGGTGAAACTAAAGTGGATCAAAATTCAAAATAGTCATCGTGATGAGATTCTTATATTCGAAGTTATCTAAATCTGCATGATGTAATTGATTAGTGTTGTATAATTATATTTCTGTGCATTGTTTTATGCTTTTTTGTTGATGTTAATTGTTCGAGCAGATGATGAGCTAGGACTAGAAGGTCAAGATGGTATTGACGCAAACCCTGAGGAGTGACCAGCACGCCATACTAGCAATGATATAGTTTTCCTTAAGCATTTTATGTTGTTATTGTTTTTCTTGTTTGGTTGTTATTTTGGTTTTTAGGGTCCACACTGAGATTATAAGACTTTGGTGTTAGATTCTATTTTGGTTGATTTATTTTTATTTCAACAATTTGTCAGTGATTTTTTTTTTATAGTTATTATTGCTCTGCACTCTTTTTTCCTTCACTAGGTTTTATCCCACTGGATTTTTCTAGTAAGGTTTTTAATGAGGTAGAAACAATTCATGTTCTTTATCTTAGATTTTGGTCTAATCCTCCCAAGTTTGTATCTTCTTCTCTTTTTGTATTATCCAATAAAATTTATAAGGTGCTGCAATTTATTTGTGATAGGCTTGGGATGTCAACATAATTGGAATCTCTTACCTATAATGTGATGAACCGACTGTGTAAAATAGTTTTACACAATTATTTAATAAAAAACTATCAATTTTTCATTTCATATCAAGAAAGCACACTTAAAACATCTTACCTTTCAGTGCAAAAACCTCAAATTTCTCAACCATAATCTGTCATCTCACAAATATTAAAATATTACGGTGAAGTATAATTTCTAGAAATTTTTCTACATGTATAAATAATACAAGAATAATGTTTTTTGTTGATATCTATATTTCTCATTTCTCTTTTCTCTTTTCCATGTTCTGATTCCATTTGAATCCCAATTATACACATTTAACATCTTACAATCTAAAAATTCAAATGGTGAAGTCATTCTCAATCATCTCCTGAACCTCATTTATTACGAAATATGATTTATTCCCACCAATGACTTCAGCTTGTTTCTTGCTGTCTTTCCATAGCTGCAAAGGAAACATTTAAATCACAGCGCGGCCAAAGAAGAATACATCAAATTTATCAAATAAAACACAATGGTGCTGCTTACTTGTATGGTTGGCATTTTCTGCAATGATGATTGAGAGAGCCACAACATGCAATACATGGAAGAAGAAATATAATAAGGGAAATGAAATGTCTGAGTACAACAATCAGAAATTCAGATTGATATGAAATTTGAGAAAAATGGTTTCATATAAACATCAAGTAGTTGATGCCAAATAATTCAGATGTCTATTTCTTCAACTAGATAGAATTGACTATATTGATCAAATGATACCAGCATATGCTCGTCAAACACCGATTGTTTAGAAAGTTTATTTTTATTAATTTTCCTATGGTTATTCCTAATCTTCATCTACCTCTCTTTATTGAATTATGCTTCAGTCAATCAACTCTTCTTACTGCCGCGGCCTCTAATGGTTTTCTCCAATCATCCAAAATTTAACAGATACCATAACAATTTTCAGCAGGCACAACAATTTTAAAAGATCCAGAACGAGCTTCAAAATCATGGGATGTGAAAATATAACAATTTATCGGTGCCACATATAATACCAAATTAACACATTTTGCACATAAGAAAAGAACGAAAATAATGTGGAAGCTTAGAGGAACTTACAGTCACACCAGCACGAGCAATAAGTTTGTGTGAAACTGCATTAACATCTACACTGTAGAATTGCAATCTACACGAAATTAACAAATGCACCCTTCATTGAGTTGACCAATTCTTAACTATAATCTCATGACTTGACAGCAAAAAAGTGTCTTCACTATACTCTAAAATACAAGTATCTTCACAAATATAAATTAGTTGGAAGTAGTATTAGAATATGATTCAAGATTCATTCGTATATTTGTAGCCAGAATCATTAGCATCGTTGGCACAAATCAAAATATTAATCAACTATGATTAATAGCAGTTCATTAGTTCTGTAATCAACATTTTCTGAGCTAATTTCCTTAATGCAATCAAGAATTGATGGACTGAGCATACACACTCCGTCTGATGTGAGTTACCATGGACAATGATTATTTGTACAAGACTCCAAAGGAGTTGAAGCAAATGCAGTGTTCTCCGATAAGAAGTTATCAAATTCCCTGTGAACAACACTGCAATAAAACTATTTTAACAGAAAAGTTGCAACTTGCAAATCCTCTCCCGCTATAACTTGGGAAAATCTTGTTCAAATCGCGGTTTAAAACTTGTTATTAGCACAATATTCTACCATATTATAAAGGTACATAATTCTTGATCTACTTTAAATATATGGATATTGTAATTTTGTAATTAGATTCGATGTTTATTTATTGTTTATATTAATTCCGAAAGAATTCACAATCTAATATTATAAAGATCTATCATATATTTTTTGAAAAACTTAATTAAAAGCTAAATTTTTATTCTTCATCATCTTATGCTTCAGTAATTTGCTAATAGCTTTTCGGTTGATATGATCTATCAAGCCTTAATTTCTGTTATGTTATCATAATGAAACAAAGTGACTCATTATGATAATTATAATTATAATCTTGGTTTATAATATTGATTTTCATGTATTCGGTTTGATAAATTTTTATAGAATTCAATTTTTGTTTTATGAATTATGTATGTACGTGCCAGTGATATACACTTGATCAAAATTTAAGCTTTGCACCATTATTTACTTAATATTTTGGTAAACTATTATTTCATTATTTTGGCTAAATCTAAGTTTAAGGGCTTTTCTTTTTGTTTTTAGCAAAAGACGGCACAACTTTTCTACCCATTACTAAAACTAGGTTTAAGGAATAATTTATTACTTGAACTCTTTTACAGTTTTTATTTGATTTGATGTCAATATTTTATTTTGGCATATAAATTTTGTTGAAAAAATCATTTGATTTGTATAATTGTTAAATATTTGATCTTTTTGACTTGATGATATACATATATTTTTTTCAAAAAAAAAATCTTTATATTTTTTATTTTGTTTTGTTTCCTAAATTTTGGTCTAATGGTCAAAATCACTTTTCCATTTTAAACACCACCCTCTATTATTTGTCTATGAAGTTTAGATTTTTTTCTTTGAAACATTGTTTTGCTTTTTACGCATTTTGAAATATTGTTAGAATGGCAGCAAAGGAAGTGTGGTGGATTGGAGACTAGTTCAACAAATACGCCGGTTGCTAGAGTTAGAATGGGAGATCAAAATTTGTCATTTCTATCGTGAAGCAAACAAATATGTGGATGCACCGGCTAGTATTGGTTGCCAACAATAGGATACTTTGATGATCTATGAGCATTGCCTAGCTCAACTGAGTTCTTTGTTATTAACTGATGATGTTATGGTGATAACGACCCATAATCTTATTGTAGTTTAATTTCTTTTTTGGCCTTCGAGTTTCTTTATATTAAATATATATATATATATATATATATATATATATATATATATATATATATATATATATATATATATATATATATATATATATATATATATATTGTTAGTAGTAGGTCTCTACTTCCTAAGACATCCATCTCAATCATCATCAAATCATCCTTATAACTTTCTAATAAAGTGTGCCATTTTTATTATTAAAACAAAAAACAAAAAAGTGAACCTTTGGTTTTGCTAGAATTTTATTCTAGACATATAGAATTTGAATCTTTTTGAAGTAATAAATCATAATTTCTTATTTTAGAATTGATTAGTATGATTGTGTCATGTTTTGTTTCTCTCGAGTAGAATTAAATATTTGGATTTGTTTTTAGAATTGATTTTTCTAGAAATTAGAAATCATAACTTCTGATTTTAGAATTGATTTTTATAATTAAATTTATTATTTAACTCACTTTTATATAAATTTATACAAACATACTAGTTTTGAGACCCGTGCTGATGCACATGTCTATTAACTTTTATTTATAAAATATTGTTAAAATATAAATAACGTTATTCTGGTATTTCTTGTAAAACTTATTAAGTTAAGTAATTTTTTTTTAATGCAATTGTCTCGTGTATGATTTTTGTGTAATAAATTATAATTAATAATAAAAAATATTTATTATTTCAATTTTTTTTTTTTATTAAAGCAATTGTCCCGTATATGATTTTTTTTATTAAAGCAATTGTCCCGTCTATGATTTTTGTGTAATAAATTATAATTAATAACAACAAATACTTATTATTCAATTCCTTTTCTTTATCAAAAGAAATTGTTCTGTGTAAGACCCGTAGAATTTCAATAGCATGAATTAAAATTGAGATATATTAAATGATATTCTGCTATGTGTTTTATCGGTTTTCTGTTTGATTTTTTGTTTTGACAGTATTTTTGCTGAGATTGTGCCTGCGCGTTAGTTTAACTTTTGAAAAATTGGCACAATGGTCCTATAAGCTTTAAATGAGTTTAGAAATATTTTAATCCCGTCGAAATGTTGAAAATATTTTTCTAGTGGTTTTTGAGAAAACGGGCAAAATATACCCGCTGTTTGAAAATTTTACGGTTTCTGATTTCCGTCAAAATTTAAATTGAGACTTTATATATCGACTGTGATGAGAATTTGATTTCGTTATATTTTTCACAGTTAAAGAGCGAAAATTTATTCGGAATAAAATTTATTTGAAAGTTTGTGAATTGTTTTAATTAAGAGGTTTACGGTAGAATTTTTCTGTTTCCGTAAAGTTTATCGGTACGCGAGATACAACTCGTTTAAGCGCGAACACGGGGACTGAACAATCTAGTGGGGACAAGGTCACATAATATCTAGATATTATGATGTTGTGAGTAGAGAGAATTAAGGGTGGAGATTTAATCCACATGGTTTTGGAATTTGATCAAATGGTCATGATTTATTCAAACTCCCTATTTAAGAAATCTCAAGACCAAGACCAATTTTCTTTCCTCTCTTCTCTGTAACCCGTAGCCCTCCCCCTCCCTCATTCTTACATTCCAAAAATCCATTAAGTATAGAAATCAAAGAAAATAACTTGTGAGTTTAAGCTTCAACCTTTAAAGAGAAGTTGATTCAATCACTTGGTGATCAACTAGAGCTATACTTAAGTGGTAAGAAATCAATTCCTCTCCCTATTTATTTTCTCTCTTGATCGTGAGACTCATATAGTGGGGGGTTGTGGTTATTTTGCATTTTTGTGCTTGTTGTTTAGTAATGTTATAGATTCATGCTTGTTAGTACTAGATCTAAAAGAAAATTTTAGTTTTGACAACTTTTATGAAATGAGATTGTTTTTGTGTTAATAGTTGAATTAAATTTATGAAATGATTTTCTTGCAATTGAAGTTAGCACTAGTTATTTTATGAGTTTAATTTTGGAAAGAAAAGATAGTAAAGCAAAAGCCCCAAATTTTATGATTTTTGGAAGTTAGGGTTTTAAAAAAAGTTGTTAAGTTCTAAATTAAATCAAATTGAGTTGGTTTATGTGAAATTAATATTTGTATAAGTGTTTTAGCTATGTTTGATTTTCGAAAACAACGATTTTGAGCTTATTTCAATTCTGGCCGAAATTGAGAAGGATATTCTGGTCATTTTTAAATTGTTTTCGTGTCCTAGAAAGTTAACAATTTGATCCTCCGTTTCGAGACGATGATTTTGGCGTATGGCTCGTCTCGATCGGATAAAAATTGAATGAGTTATGGTCGTTTCAAGTTTGTAACTGTTTTACCGCCGTTTTGAAATTGAAGTATAGTAGTAGAAAAATTATAGAGATTATCTTTTTATGAAAAGAGAAAAATGGTTGGAAATCGATTTGTGAATTGAAATGGAAATTCTTTTGTCGAGGATTTATATTTTAAGAGTTTGATGTTTGTGAACTATTTTGAAAAACGTTTTATTTTCGTACGCGCAAAAAGTATTTTATTATAAGTCGTACGAGAAAAGTTATAGTTCGGACTTGTTTAGATTTAAAAGATTTTGGAACTTATGATTTAAGGCATAAGTTGTTTGAAAAGAGATTTTCATTTAGAAGTGTTTTAAAACAGCCAAGATTTATTTAAAATATGTTTTCATGTTGAGAAACTATTTTATTTAAGTGTTAACATTTTCACTAGTTGTCTTTAAAATGTTTTGAGCCTAGTTAGTTGTGAGGGAACAACCATAGGCCTTGATCCATTAGTAGCCGAGCTAGAACTATTTGAGTGATCAATTAGACTGTGGTATTAACTTAGATAAGTTATGTGTTGTAAAAGGTTAAGAGGATTAGCCGAAATGGGGACTTCGTTGAGAGAGACGGATATTGCTCGCGTAGTGTATGTTGATGTGTTGGAAGCTTGCCGAGGTAAGGGCACTTTCTAACGATTACATATACCTCGAAATATCAAGTGCTTTTTATGCATGTGTAATTGTTTGCTTGAATATGTGTATTTGCTTGATGTGATGCAATATGAATTATGAGCATGGTTGTTTTGTGATCTATTCTCGTGAAGAGAACTTGTTTGAGAACATGATATATTCTACACATGTTTGAGTGGTTGTTGTGAATTTCATATGATTATATAATATGAAATGTTGGTGCATGTACTTGATTGAATATCTGGTTGTACATGATGTTTATTTGTCTTACATATGATTTTGTGAAATATATGTGTCGACATGTGGTGTGATTACATATGCTTGTATGATATGTAAACTGTTGCATGAGCATATATGATTGTGTATGTCGGTTGGAGACTGCACGGGGTGTGTCGGTTGGAGACTGCCCTTTATATGCTAAATAGAAATATATGCCATGCATTTCATTGTCGTGTATGTCGGTTGGAGACTGCACGGGGTGTGTCGGTTGGAGACCACCTAATCCTGCGGGATTTTATTGAGTTGGTGTTTGTCGGTTGGAGACTTCACCTGCCCTGTGGGGTATAGTAGGGGTTGGACCTACGACTCTCTGCGGAGAGGTTAATTCCGGAATTCATGCATGTGAAACAGTCTCGGGTAGGGTGATCACAATCATTGTAGAGTCTGCATTGATAGGCTAAATTGTGCATTTGAATATTGTTGTGTGTGATTGATACACTATCCGTGCACTTAAATTCTATGATGTGTGATTCATATGATAAATGAGTATATGCTGCCATGTATTGTACATCTTGTGCTGCGTATTTTTGGTTGTATGTTATTTTTAGATCGTGACCCTCTACGAGCATTTTTAGGGATTTATTTGTACCGCGTGGAGAAGTGGCGCGGCTTGAAGCTGTTTGTGGGTCTTCGTCACCCAATCATCTTCAGTTAGAGTTTAAAGATCAGCTTAGAGGTAGTAGTTTAAGAGTCTTGTTTACTCTTTTTATTGTCCGCTGCACTTGTATTGTGAAATTGTATTATGATATTTATTTGGAATAAATTGTGCCGCTATGCTAGTTTAGACATAGTTTTTGGTTTTTTATTCTAAAATTTTTATTCGTGAAAACAATTTATAAAAGAGGCATTGCATTCCGATCGCTATTTTGGAAAAGGTTTATTCTGATTTAATTTAAGGGTGATCGTGAATGTTTTATTTCAAAGTTTTGTTGTTTTTAAAAAAAAAGTGCCTACATTCTGTCTATGATTTTTAGGTAATAAATTATAATTAATAATAACAACTACTTATTATTCAATTCCTCTTTTTTATTAAAGCAATTGTCCCGTGTATGGTTAATTTATTTTTATTAAAACAAATATCTCGTGTATGATATTTTATTCAATTCCTTTTATGTATCAGTGATAAATATTTTGTCTTGTATTTTTTTTTTACATTTATTGTTGATGAGAGTTCATTTTTCAGTTGTTTAAAAAAAATTGTGAAAGCCCATACTCATAATTTATTTATACTTAAGATTGATAAATATATACCTCGTAATTTGTTATAATATATATTCATCTATAATACACTTCTCATGTATCTACTTACAATATATTAAAATAAATTACTATTAAAAATCAAAGTTTTTCCTTATTACTTTTAACGGTGTTCCAAGTTTTAAGCCCTTAAATGTAATTTTAACTCCAAACTAATAAAAAAAAGAGGAAAGAAAGATAAGCATAAAAGAATACTTCCCATAAAAATAACATCAAAAACCACATCTCTAAATAAAACAAAAATAGGTAGAAAAAAAAGATAACCATAAAAGAAATATTCTCATCAAAATAGAAACCGAGACCACCTCCAAAAAAAGATATTAATTCTATCTATTTTAACTTCAAAAATAGGAACAAAAGAAATTAATTAAAAGAAATTTATGTATAAAAATAGGAACAAAATAACGATAAAAGTTACGCGCCAAAAATAGTAATTTTTTTTAATTAAAAAATAGTAACTCACTCTAATATATAAAAAATTAAAATAGAAGAATCTGATAAAAGAAGATACTTATTTATGAGCTTATGTGAAATAACTTATCCAAATAAATAATCTTTTATGTATTATTCTAAGTTTTTTAAGGTAATTTATGAAAACAGTTTATAAAGATATAATTTTTGTTTTTGAAAACTTATGAATTAACATGCGTAAAAAAAACTTATGAATTAATATAAAAGTCTATTTATAAATTATACCCATAAAATATTTTCATAAGCTTAAAAATAAGTCAAATTCAAACGGGACCAATATATTAAAAAATTGAATCATACACGCGACAATTGCTCTAATAAAAAAAGAATTGAATAATAAATATTGTTATTATTAATTATAATTTATTATACAAAAATCATACACGGGACAATTGTTTTAATAAAAAACTTTAATCATACACGGGTTAATTGCTTTAATAAAAAAAAAGAATTGCATAATAAATATTTGTTATTATTAATTATAATTTATTACACAAAATTCATAGACGGGACACTTCTCTTGTGATGCTGATCTTAGAAGTGTTTGGTCAAGTGGAGCTTGGAACTTGAACCCGGGTCTATTGCGGTTATCTCGTTGGTCACCGGGCTTTAATCCTTTTCATCAGAAACAAACTCATAGCCAGGTATGGGTGCGTTTGCATTATCTCCCTCTAGAATATTGGCAGCCTAGGATTTTATTTGAGATTGCTGGGGCGATTGGTACACCGATTTCAATTGATGAGAACACTAGAAAGCACTCTTTTGGTCACTATGCACGTGTATTAGTTGATGTCAATATGGCTGGAATCCTTCCTGATTCATTGTGGGTTGAAAGGGAACAATTTGCTTTTGATATTGAAATTGAATATGAAAATCCTCCCTACTTTTGTTTCGCTTGCAATTGTATTGGACATTCTTCGGATCATTGTAGAAAAGATCCTGCTTTTAAAATTTCTAGAGATTTGGATGCCACTAAAAATGATCCCCCAAAAAAAACCAAACAGGTTTTTGTTCCTAAAAAGCATGATAATGTAGTGCAAGGCTGCACTAAAACTGTGGCATTTGAGGATCCTCTTACTCTTGATATAATAAGGTCTAAAGAGGCAACAACCAATGTGTTGGTGAGAGATGTTTTAAACATTGATGGAGAGTTTTCTTCTGCTATTGAAGTTGATCCTGTGTGTTTAGAACATGTTGACAATATTGTTGACATGTCTGATATTCCACTAGTTCAAAACCCTCCCTCTTGGTGTGGTATGAGTTCTTCGAACGTTATTTCTTCTGATGAGGTTTTGAACCCGAATGTTGCTCATGACTTGGAGATTTTAAAGCAATATTGGGATGGTAAGAATGTTGGAGATGTTGAGCATAGAGCTTATACTGACGAGGAAGAGAGAGAGGCGGCTATCAATTTCTTGAATAACCGTTCTGCTACTAGAGAAGAGCCTTTCACTGTGGTGGTGTCTAAGGCCAAGAAAAAGTCTATGCAAAAGGGTTTTCAGGTTCATAACACCCGTTCCAGGGGTAGGCATCCAGATTGAGTTTCTATTGTTCCTGTTTTGTTTTACTTTTTTTCTTTGGTTTGCCTTTTCTTTTGTTGCTTTTTCTTTTTTATGGGTTTGCCTTTTGTCCCCATTTCGTTTGCTTTTTCTTGTTGAGAAGGTTTTGGTGTACGTCCCCCTTCTCTTTTTGTTGCTGTTTGTTTTTTTATTTATATATCTAGGGTGTTGCAGTTGGTTCACCTTCTGCACCCCATTTGCTTAAAAAAAAAAAATAGACGGGACAATTGCTTTAATAAAAAAATTAATCATACACGGGACAGTTGCTTTAATAAAAATTGAATAATAAATTCAATTTTTTAAGCAATTGAATAGTAAATTTGTTATTATTAACTATTATAATTTATTACACAAAAATCATACACGGGACAATTTCTTTAATAAAAAAATTACTTAATTTAATAAGTTTTACAAGAAATAGCATCATGACGTCACTTATATTTTAACAGTATATTATGAATAAAATTCAATAGACCCGGGCGAATGCACGGGTCTCAAAACTAGTTTTTTATATTAGAGTTAACAACATAGAGTTGATTATTTTATAATAAAAATAGAGTAGAGTTTAAATATTAAATAAAAAATAGTAAAATGATTTTATTTTATTTTTATGAAATAGAAGATTTGAAATATTTTTAAGAATTGATGAGGACAAATTAGAATTTTTTATAGTAATACCTTTTAATATATTGGGCCCGTTTGAAATTGGCTTATTTTTAAGCATATGAAAATAATTTATGGTTGTAATTTATAAATTAACTTTTATGTTAATTCAAAAGGTTTTTTTACGCATGTTAATTCATAAGTTTTCACAAAAAAACCAGTTTCTCTCACTAAAACTTTTTTGCTCTACCTTCTCTCTAAAAATTGAAACCATATGTCTCCCTAATATCCAAATCGTGTTTCCCTCCCTCTCTCAAGATGTAACCCATGGATGGTGGGTGTGTTGTTCTTCACTCAACAGCACCACGTTCTATCATCTTTCCAACCAAGCTTTCTCTTTTCATCACCAACCCTAAGCTTCTTAGATTTTGCTTGTTGTTCCTCTCCACGCCACCAACTTGGTTGTTGTGGATCTGTACTCTTTTGACTCGGATCTGTTTGTTGGGTTTTGCTGGTCGTCTTTCCGGCGAAGTTTTTGTTTTCCGGCTGGTGTGGTGGTGGTTCGGCGCAGATCCAGTGGTTTTAGGTCGTTTTGGTGTTGTGGTAGTGAGCTTTCGTTGGAGTGGTGGTGGCCGGAGGTCTTGGTGTTGCGGTGGTTGGCTTGGAGGTCTTGCGGTGATGAGTTTTGTTGGAGTGGTGGTGGTTGCTGGAGGTCTTGACGTGGTGGTTGCGACGGATCTGCGATGGAGTGGTGGTTGCTGTGACGGTTCTGAGTTTGAGTGGTGGTGGTGGGCGGGACAGATCTGAGATGAGGATTGAGGGGGATGTGGTGGTGAGGTGCTGATGTGGCTTTATTGGATTTGGTGCGTTGGTATGTGGTTGATGCCGTATGTGATTGACTGTTGAGATTTGCTGGATTCTTTTTTGAGTCCCTGTTGATTCCCAAATCTGTTGAGGTTTGCAGGTTTCTTTGTATCAGATTGGCCTATTCCATTTCGGTATTGACTGTTGTGAAGGCGGGCTGCGAACTGAAACTTAATCTGCCTAGGTTTTCGTACTTCTGTTGGCTCATCAATTTTCGGCTTACGGAGGTGCTTCTTGGATTCCGATGGGCCGATCACTTCTGATTCGAGGTTGGGAGTTAGAGTCTAGTGCACCTTTGTGGGTAGAGTTGATGTCTTCTTTGGAGGTCTGGAGGTTCTTCTAAGAATGAGATTAGAAGTAGACCTCTATTAGGTGGTTTTTGTTTTGGTTTTCTTCATTTGTGTTCCGCTTATATACGGCACCTTTGTTTTGTAGCTCCGCTTTTTCCGGTCTTTGTTCGTCTTCTGCAAAAATCGGTTATTAATATATATTATATTTGCCATTCAAAAAAAAATTCATAAGTTTTCACGAAAAAAAATTATATCTTTATTAATTATTTTCATAAACTACTTTAAAAAACTTGGAATAATATATAAAAGTTTATTTATTTGAATAAGTTATTTCACATAAGCTCATAAAGAAGTCAATCCAAACTGGCTCATTGTGTTTTTGTTTCTATTTTTATGTTCTTTTATTTTTAAGCTCATAATATTAGGTTCTTCTATTTTAATTTTTTGTTTATAAGTATTTATATGTTAGATTTAGTTACTATTTTTTTATTAAAAAAATTACTATTTTTGGCGTGTATCTTTTATCGTGATTTTTATTCATATTTTTATTCGTAATTTTTTTAAATTAAATGTTTTTTTTGTCCTATTTTTGAAGTTAAAATAGATTGGATTAATATTTTTTTTAGAGGTAGTTTTCGTTTCTATTTTTATGGAAAGATTTCTTTTATGCTTATCTTTTTTTTTTCTTCTATTTTTTTTTTAGTGATGTGGTTTTTTATGTTATTTTTATGGGAAAATTTCTTTTATGTTTATTTATCTTTTCTATTTTTGTTTTGTACTTTTTTATAAGCTTAGAGTTAAAATTACATTTCGCAAAACTTGTATCACCGTTAAAAATGATAAGGAAAAATTTTGATTTTTAACAGTAGTTTCTTTTAATACTACCCCCGTCCCGTTTTATTAGAGCTATTTTGATAAAATTGTACTATTCACTTATCATGTTTTGACCATATTTTTGTAATAATATATAGATATAAATATAGGCAAATAAGATTTTGTTTGATTTGTTTTGATGAGTATTTTTAAAATATCCAATTTTTATAACTTTTACTAATGGATAATTAAATATATTAGTAATCAAAATCGTGCATAGACATACGTACAGTAGTCAAACTAATTCTTTTATTTTGAGACAGACGTAGTATATTGTAAGTAAATATACTTTACTTTTAGTTTAATTTTATTTAGAATCAATTTTATAAACTTTTTTTTTTTGCGAGAATCAATTTTATACACTTAACTCACGCAAAGGTAAAGGGTTTCAAAAATTTGTCACATTTTCTATGATGGATACCTTTACCAAATAACTTTTTTTTAACATATTTGCGTAAACAAATATATGTGGACACAATTGTCTGCTACTCCTCCGGTCGTATTTATAAGCGAAAAGACACTTTAAATTATGATCATTATTATAAGTATTATAAGTAAAAGTTAATCACTTTTAAACTTTAAATTATGGCACTCTTTAGCATTTATCAACTAATTAATATATACTACTACTATTATTCATAATATACCTTTATTTAATTCTAAGGTTTTCTAAAGCATTTATTCAACTTTTACTTTCCAAAAGAAATTAGTATGTTAGCCCGTACCGTGCACAAAATAATTTTTTTTTAAAAATATTATTTATGTGTTTGTTTTGAAATATTGTTTAAGTAATTTGGTTTAAAATTCTATAATAAAATGGATATATATAGTTTTTGAGTTATATAGGTTTAAGGATATTACAGAAAAGAGCGATATGAAGAGTATTCATTTCTCTCATTTTATCCCCGAGACTATATAGAAGCTCTATAAATATAAATTTTTTTTTTTTTTTTTGAGTGTTATAAATATAAATTAATTATAAACTTTACGACCTTGAGATTTTTTGACAGCATAGTTTTCTATAAAATTAAAATATACCTTGATTCTTTGATTGCGATAAATCCCTCAAGGATTGATGTCTGCTAAATACCCTCCAACCGACTTTTTTTTTAATTTTTTTTTAAAGGTTGTCTATATCCTTTTTTTTTATTTTATATTATTTAGAAGGTTGTCTATATTTCTTTTTGTAAATGTCTATGAGATTAATTTTATTTGAGTATAAAAATACAATATATGTTTCAGAATGTTAGATGAGCATAGTGAGATGTGAAGTACTCCTTCATTCCCCGTTCAACAATGTTGATAGATTCTCTTTATTCATCTCTCAAGACTCAACTCTATCAACATAAAATAATTATAAATTATATATTATTTTGCAAATGAATATTAACATACTTTGACCCCTAATTCTATTCTTAGACTTTTCTTGTCACAGTAACACAAAGAATTAATCTTCACTTGTGAGCGTCAAATGAGAAAAAATCTATATGTAAATCTCCACTCACATTGATAAATTAACATCTCTGGAAAGGCTTGAACGAAAGTTTATGAAAAGTTTAAAATTTCAATTATAAAGAAATTCCAAAGATTATAAAAAACAAAAATTATATTAAATTATTTTAGGTTTTCCATAGATTAAAGTTAATTCTAATGAAAGTGTGACAGACACAAAATATGGATAACTCCCGCAATCAAAATTCAAATTTAATTATTTAAGGTGCATTTTTAATAGTGGAGGTGAAAAATGCTACACGTTTTACATTTTATATATATATATATATATATATATATATATATATATATATATATATATATATATTTCTATATCCCTCTGACACGATAATTTTCATGTTTTAATGATATTTATTTACTTATGTTTTTTTTTAAGGTTGTCTATGTCATTTTATACTATTTTGAATGTTGTCTTTGTTTTTCTTTCAATTGTTCATGAGATTGATTTTATTTAATTTATATTGAGTATAACAATACGATATATGTTTAAGGATATTACAGGGACATAGTGGAGTGAGAAGTACGCCCCCATTCCTTGTTTCTCGTTCAAAAACACTAAGCGATTCTCTCTCTCCCCCCGTCTCTCAAGACTTTGGAGCGACTCCATCAACAACAAAAAATTGTAAATTCTATATTATTATAACGCCCCAACTAAAATATCTAGAATATTTAGTCAAGACATACATAATATGGATCTGAGTACAATTAAAGTTTACTAAATAAATTAGCAAGATACAAAATTGCTTAAAATACAAAAGGAATTACAGATAAAATACAGCGATAAGTGCTAGTATTCCGAGCAAACAAGATAATAAACAAATAGCAAGACGAAGAAGTAAAATCTTCAAGGCGGACAATCCAAGCTCAGCTCCAACTGTCGGCCTCCTACCTGGTCCTTGCTCCGAATATCCTATTTACCTAAAAAAAATTGTTTGGAGTGGGGTGAGACTACTAAGCCTCAGTGAGTCCTACTACCCTCCTAGAGGTGACTACACCGGGGCACCTAAAATCAGTCGTATCATTCTAGCATAACTAATCATAACATAATAGCATTATATATAAAGGTGTAACACAGATAAATAAACTCTTATTCATTTTAACCGCAAGGATTCTCCGAGGTGAGCATGTCTCGGAGGCCTGCCTTGTCCGTCGATCGGACCGATCACGGCATAAAGCTCACAATAACGTATCCTGATGGATTGTCCCATTGGGAGTCCATAACGCGATATCACAAAATCGCTCATAATTGACTGAAGCTAGATTAGTTCTTACTACCAATATTTCCCAAAACCCGGGGAGCATACAAGCCTAGTAATATCTAAGTTATACCCTAAGCATTATCTGTGATTAACATTCTGCTCAACATTATATTAATTAAGTTACTACAAATTATCTGATTCTAACGAGGATATAAAACGAGTGAGAAAATCTTTATTTAGAAAATAGAAAATGTAAGTCAGTTCTGCACAAGCTCGCTACGGCGAGTCACTAGCTCGCTATGGCGAGATTATAGGTCCTGACCTAAATCAACTCGCTGTGGCGAACAGAAGCTCGCCATGGCGAGTTTCATCAGCCCAGAACCCAGCTCGCCATGAATGCTCGCCAGCTACTCGCTGTGGCGAGTTCACACAGAAAATACCCTGTTTTACCAAAATCATAGTTTTCTTAAAGTATCACCTACAATCCTCATCTTAATCAGTGCAGCAAAATAACTTATATAATATACAACAGGATGGAGGGAAAATTGGGATTAAATCCCCTCACACAACATTATCCTAAAACCTAAATTAACATGCAATTGTTCAGAAATGGGGAAACTAACTACACTAACCTAAGAACCCACCTGATACCATAAGCTTTACTCCGATGCTACAGCTCTGCATCAGCCACAACCCAACATCCAATTCTCACTTGAAACCCCAAGACATGTCCTCATGAGAAAAGATTCAATTCATGAGTTTAAGGCAAATGCTAAGGTTAAAGGAATGAAACAACCAATACTCCTCTGAGAAGGCACAAGAAATGGCAGGAATATCTTACCGAGGTTCAGAGCTAAGCACGAGCAGAAACAGACACATGCATCAACATCTGGACTGCTCGCCAGGGCGAGTTCCAGCTCGCTAGAGCGAGCTTCTCAGTAGCTGAATGCTGCACGTTCACTGGTAAGCTCGCTGAGCAAGTGCCAGCTCGCTGTGGCGTGTTCAACAGACCTGAACGCAAGATTCTGTTGTTTTGGCTCGAATCCTCGCAACCCACAACACCTAAGACATACCCAATGCCTCATGAACCATATTTTCGGTAGTAAAACACATGCAACACAGAATTTTGAGTATGGGTTAGGAATTGAGTGATTAGGGTTAAAAGAGGGATTTTTTATGAGTTTTGAAAGGTGAGTTTCTTACCTTAATCAATGGAATTTAGGTGGAGTATCCTCCATTAGTCTCCCTGAGAAGAACATGCAGTCCTCAATTCCCCAAAATCTGCATGTATTTGAAATTGGGTAGTGAAGAAAGGGTGAGAAACACGAGGGAGAGGCAGAGAGATAGTGGGAGATGCTTCTTTGAATTCTTGGACCTCCCTTGGCCTTATGCATGTGGAATTAAGGTGATAAATTGATGATTGTTGTTGGTAAAGATGAGCAAGGCGTGAAAGAGAGAGTGGGGAAAGGTGTTTTGTTCTCTGATACCTAGACTCCATGAAGTGAGAATGAAAAAAAATGAATTAGATAATAGGCTTAGTCCACTTATAAACTCCCTTCTATGTACAATTCCTCTTTAGCCCCTTCACTTACTAACAAATTAATTCATTTTCTTCATAATCCTCTATTTTATAAGTAATAGGGTTATCTCCAATTAAGCTTCAATAATGCTCTTATTCATTATAATTCTCCTATTAATTAATTTGGGATGTTACAATTATTTTTCAAATGAATATTAACATATTTGAACGAAGGTTTATATAAAGTTTAAAGTTTAAATTATTACAAAATTCCATAGATTATATAAAATAAAAAAGTGTATTAATTTATTTTAGGGTTTCCATAGATTTCATCAATTGGCGGTAATTACAATAATTAAAGCATGATGAACACAAAATATGACTACTTTCATAGTCGAAATTCAAATTTTAATTAGTCAAAGTGTATTTTTAATAGTGGGTTGTAGGTATTTTCCATTTCTCATTTTACACAATTGAAAGATTTCATATTATCAATTTATATAATATTAGAGTTTCTATAGAAAAAAAGTATTAGAGAAGCTCTATTTGAGCGCTTCTTCAAAAAAAATTGACATAAAAAAAAAACTCTTTTATTAATAAAAATATAATCTTTTAATTGTTGATTGAAGTAATAATAATAAGGTAGTTTTTATTATTAAAATAAAAATTTAAGGTTGTTTTCTCTTAAAAAAACGATAGTAACTTTTCCTAAAATTAAAATATTATAAAAATTAGAATATTGCTGTCAATAAGATTCGAACAACAGACCTTTTATGAGATATATTTTATGTTTATTTTTCTTTTCTATTTTTCTTTTCTATTTTTCTTTTGTATTTGTTTATAAGTATAGAGTTAAAATTACATTGCGCAAAACTTGTAACACCGCTAAAAATGATAAGGACAAATTTAAATTTTTAATAATAATTTCTTTTAATATATTGTAAGTAAATATACTTTACTTTTAGTTTAATTTTATTTAGAATCAATTTTATACACTTTTTTTGTGAGAATCAATTTTATACACTTAACTCACGCAAAGGTAAAGGGGTTTCAAAAGAAATGTGATTTTCAAGAAGGCCAATATATCCCAAAATATTTAGTACCAGGGAGTATTGTAGAATTGATTGACAAAGTAAAGAAACCATAAGAGCTTTATTGCTTCAAAACTATACAAAAGATATTTGCACTTTGTCTTTCAGATCTCAGTTTTCAACCTCTTCTTATTTTTGTTTTATTAATCTGTCTTTCAGTTTCTTTGCTATTTTTTCATTCATATAAAAAAGAAAAAAAGAAAAAAAGAACCAAAAAAAAGTGAAGTAAAACTATCTCATATATTTTTCAACATTTTTAATTGGCTTTGTTCATTTCAAAGGTTGGAGTGTTTGTTGAACAAGTAGTTAGATTGGAGGTACGCATTAATTAATTTGTTCTCATTAACTATAATTTGCAATTTGTGATTCAAGTTTGTTTTAAAGTTGTTGTTTGTTTGCAGATCATTTTGCATTAGTCTTGTTGTAGAAAGCACCATCAATCAACACTCATCACTTGTCTTGTCGTTTCATAATCCAGGTAAGAGATCCATCCATGGCTCTTCATTCTTTTGCCCAGTTTTTACCACCTATTTAATTGCACCTAAACAATTGCATGTAAGTTTTGTCCTAATCAATTTGGGCTTTTTTCTGTGCGATGGGTTAAGTGAGACACTGATTTAGGCAATGAGATGAGAAGAAACGTAATTTAATTAAAATTAATTTATTACTTATATATACAATTAGAATCTCTATTTCTATTATATATATTACGAGATTTCCAAGCTTTCTCGTGCATCTCTATTTTTCTATCTCTATTTTATATACATTACGAGATTCCCACGAGCTTTCTTGTGTATTCTTAATAGTAATTGTTTATACGACATTTAATTAGACATTATCTTGCTTATGTGTCATTTAGAGTTTTTAGCTTATAAGGTCTGTTGTTCGAATCCCACTGACAACAATAATTGAATTGTTTTAATATTTTATGGAAAACTACCTTTCTTTTTTGTACAAAAAATTACCTTATAATTACTAACAAAGGTACGTTGTTCGAATCTCATTGACAACAATAATTGAATCTTTATAAATTTTTTTTAAACTTTGTCAAATATTAACTTTTTCAAATATTATATTTTTTTAAACTCTCAATTTTATTTTATTTTTTGAAAATTCTCTCAATTATTATATACTATATTTTTTTGTAGAAACTCTTTTTTTCTTCAGAAACTCATAAATAATATTATTTTTGTTATAGAAACTCTCGAATTTTAAACCAAAAGTATCATTCGTGCGCAATGGCATAGGTTAATTTTCTCGATTTAACTGAGATCGAAATCCATTTAAGGGATTGACCTCTCACAAGAAATGATTCTCCATATGCACCGGTCAAAATCGATCTTAAGATCAAATGGTTAAAGGGTCTAAGTATCTACCATTTGTGCGACATTATCTTGATACATTTTTAATATTTTAATTTTGTAAAATGAAGGAACACTTATATATATTTTTTTTAAACCAAAAAGTAGAGGAACACTTATATTTAGATTACTTTGAAACAAATTGAAATAAGAAATTACAGTATTTTTTTTATGGATGAGATCACTCGAAGAATTGAAGTCTTAAACCCAAAAAATAGCTTATGACATATCCATAAACTTTTTTTTACGTAAAAACATTTTATTTTGAAGAAAGAATTATGTTCATTAGAGACAAAAACAAAATAAAAGATTTTGAGAGAGACTCTCAGTGTTGGAGAATGAAAACCGACAAATATTTCTCACCCACTATTAAAAATACACATTTATGAATTAAAATTTGAATTTCAACTGCGAGAATTATCCTTATTTTCATATTTCAAATTTTATCATAGGGAAAACTAATTCAAAATTTTATCTAGCACGAAGAATCGTGAACCCCGTAATGAAAAGTGTATATAGATCATAGTGAGAACTAAGCACAAAAATTTAATTGATATTCATTAAAAAAAATATAGAATTAACAACTATTTTTTGTTGATGAAACCTCTACAGAGTCA